>OY101451.1:322500-1752500 GCA_956483635.1 Panzeria rudis
CCCTAATGTATATATTACAAGACAATCAAATTCCAAAATAAAAATTGTTTTTTTAATAATTTAAACAATCGTTTTTTCTACTTGGGCTTGAGAAAACAAATTATTTTTTATTAGTCATTAAACTTATGAATGCAATTTGTATTGAAACTTCATTTTATTATTATACTTTAATTATTCAGCATTGTTTCTATATAATTAAATATGTATAGCCTTTAGAGCTACAAATACTATTACTGATACGCAGACAATTTTGCATTGCTTATGTTAAATAAATTTGCATATGGCGGCTGTTATAATTATGGAAAAAGTTACAATAGTGGCGTTCAGTGTTTGGTGGAAATAGAATTGTGGAAGTGCAAATGCAAAATATCGTAGCTTTTTTATGAAATTTTATATATTTTGTTCTTGGATTTCATAAAAAAGCTACGATATTTTGTATTTGCGCTTTCGCAAGACCATTTGCATCAAACATTAGTGGCATTCAGTGTTTGATGCAAATGGTCTTGCGGAAGTGCAAATGTAAATTATCGTAGCTTTTTTATGAAATCCAACAACAAAATACCCAAAACTTTTTTGAAAAAGCTACGGTATATATCATTTGTACTTGCGCAAGACTATTTGTATCAAGCACTGTACTCCGCTACTATTTACAATTCTGTACATCGTTAGAATGTTATTTTTATGCTCATTGGCGTATAGTTATATGCCCTTCTGGAATCGCTATAAAATTCACTATATATATATATATATATATATATATATATATATATATATATATATATATATATATATATATATATATATATATATATATATATATATATATATATATATATATATATATATATATATATATATATATATATATATATAGATACATATATATATATATATATATATATATATATATATATATATATATATCTATCTATATATATATATATATATATATATATATATATATATATATATATATATATATATATATATATATATATATATATATATATATATATATATATATATATATATATATATAAAACGAGAGTTAATAGAAAATTTTTATGGCGATTTCTGAATTCAACAGATGAAAATACACAAGAATTATTTATTTTGATCTCCGCAGCACTCAAAATGCTCAAAATTGCTCGTAGTATTATTAATCTACAACAATTAAATTTAATATTTTTCTGTTACCGTTAATCCTTAAGATAAATATTTCAGTAGTGAACCACTACTCCATGTATAACTAGAATTTATTTTCATAATTTATTTCTTTGTTAATTTGTTGTTGTTGTCAGATTAAGCATTTTTAAGATTTATATGTAAACATTTACGCACAGTAATGCTCAAAACCGAAAAATTAATGTGTGAGCCTCGCTAGCATCTTGTCCAATTTAAGTTTGATGAGCAAGTAGGGTATTCACTCGAATAATGTTTGCTCGAATAATCGAATAATTAAAGTCAAATAATGTTCGATGAAACAAAAAATTTCAATTTCGAGTAAAAATTTATTCGAGTAATTTTGGTCGATTAATCGAATAACTCGATTAAAATATTTTATGTAAATTTTCTTTTTTTTAATGAGTTTTTGTAGATTTGTTAATAAAAATTGGAATCATTTTTTAATTTATATGAAATTTGCCATTGAATTCGGACGTTATTTCATACTAATAGTCAGCATGATCAAAAAGTTAAGTAAATAATGTAGTAACAATAATAGGGAGAAAGAAACCAACTTCAAATATCTCGTAAAAAAATTCGGAAATATAAACACCAAACAAAAATTATTTGAAATAATGAATATATTTCGAGAGCAACTAGTTAACTAGATGTTACATATTAAAATATCGAATGTAATGTTTAGAATTATAAAAGCCTTAAGGTACGGTCACATTTGGCAAATATTTGCCCAAAAAAAACGTAACCTACAGACAAGTTAAAATTGTATTTCCTTTAATTACAATATTTTTTAAATATGCGTTCGCATTTACTAAAAATAATATAAAAATAGCTTTTTGCAGCATAATTAACCTTATTTTGTGATATAAAAAACAAGTTAAATCAAACTGACTTTGAGCAAAAGTAGTGGTTACGTTTTTTTAGGCAAATATTTCCCAAGTGTTACAAGTTAATATTTATAACAACAATAGTGCTATGCCAATTCTGATTATTTTTATTCTGCATTGAATACAGGACAGGTCGGAATGTTATTAAATATTTCCTGGCGCATAATTTTCTCAAAGCGCAACATTTGAATAGTAAAAAAACTATTTTAAAGAATTTCTTTTGTGTTCATTATTAAAATTTATAAAAACGCGAAAAAAACTTGTTTTGTTTTATTTTTGTCCACAAAAATGTACAAAAACCCGATTAAATTCAAACTTTTCCGATTAACTCAAATAATTTTTAGCAGCAAAGCTTACTCGAATAACTCGAACGAAATAAAAGTTTTACTCGATTGTTCGAGTAATATAAAAACCTCAATTTCGATTAATTGATTAATCGAACAATTGAGAAGTCGATTAAAATGAGTACCCTATGAGCAAGGCGAATTGATGATCTCTTTTTATTATAAATTGGTCTTGCTCAAAACATTTGAAGATAATATACCACCCCCTGAAACTAAGGAAACTTAAAATTAGTCAAGTAAAATATTGTTTTTGGAACGATTTTCCGTCATCCCACGTCAAATTTGGTTTGTTTACAAATTCAAAAAAACCCCGTCGGAAGAAAAACACAACACTAAAATATTGTTTGTCAACAGTGAATGAAGTTATTTATGCTTTTCAATTTAAATATTTTAAACGACACTGTATATCTTACCTACATGACATTGTTTGTGGCTTAGTTGGTATTTACATATTTATCTGTTTTTTTAATACTTTTTGTATGTGTACTTTTTGTATGTGTATTTAAAAATAATGTCAAGAAAATAAATGAGGATATCTGCAAACGTAATTTTATACGTTTGTACGTACCCAACAGTTCATTGCCAAATGGATAACGGAATTTTGCTAAATGCTAAACTTTCAGACACTGGAAACAGGTATCACAAAGGGACTTTTATTATTGGACCCAAGTGGGGTGGAAACCTTTCTTAATATTTTTCACCGGCAACCTGATAACCTAACCTATCAGACACTGGAATGGAAGGAAGCTGGGGCAAATTACGGCATTCGATATCGATCGAAATTTCCATTTAAATTGTATTGAAATTTCGATCGATATCGAATGCCGTAATTTGGCCCTTGTTCATTAAAAAAGAATCACACAAACGCAGTCAGTCAGTATGTCTCGATTTGTTTGGTTTAAGAGTAAAACTTTTTAGAATTAGTGAATTAACTAATAACACATATCGAGCCTTTGCTGCAATAGAGTCATAACTCAAAAAACGTGATTTTTGAGTTAATAATGCAGAATTAATCGTCATATAGTTCTTCATTTTGTGTAAAAATTTCATAAAAATATCTTGAATACTCAACTCTTAAGAGAAGAATACAATTTTATTTTACCATTAAGTTGTTAGTAAATTCAAAACTTCAAACTCGTTTTCTGCAAAACAAGTTTTTTTGAGTTATGACTCTATTGCAGCAAAGGCTCGATATATGTACTATATTTTATTAGGAAGGTATTGAGTGACCAAAATTTGTGAAATAATGAAACACATATAGCTTCTGCAGTTCGTTATTGAAACTTTAATAACTGCAGGGTGTATATGTACATACATTCACATGTACATACATATACTAGAGTTTTTCTTTTCCCCGAATTTTTCATTTCCCAGGAAATCGATGAATGTTTTGAAGTTTATCGGGATCTCGGGAATTTCCGTTTAGAACAACTTATTAAAAACTAGTATATTTTCTCTCTTTAGAAGATCACTTTTAATAAAAAATTTACATTCATTAGGTCTTTCAAAAATGGTGAAAAAGCAAATGCAAAGACAAAAATTATTCTTAAGACAACACCATAATAGTAATGAAAAAACAAACGGCTGGATTCAACCCCAGAGCGAAATTAATAACAACTGTAATTAAACCGAAATCCTAACATCTGGAGACAATTAAGAACAATTATAGACTCTTATTTCAAGCTGCTTCATCTTCAATATTCTTAGCATCTCATAGTTAAAGTATAACAATTATCGCTAAACAAATTGGTTAGATTCTAGCGATTTTGAACTCTCATTTAGCGGACTTTGATGACAGGGCTACCGCTGCAAATTTTCAAAAGGTCGCACAAAAAGTCGTTTTATTTATAAGAACATAAAGAAAAATAAAGTAACAATTCAAAACAAAAAGAGAATCATCATACAAAGCGTTAAGCTGAGCATTATATAAAACGAAAAGCCATGGAACTAAAGTTCTTAAAATTTTACAGAAGTTGGAAAAAAACTTTATAAAATAGTATAAGTGGTAGTAGCAACGTTGTCAAAAGTTGTGGATTGAATTTAATGAAATATGGCTCATTTTGTTGGGTACATATTTTACTCTATGTCGTCTTTAAATTTTTATGAATTTCCTAAAAACAAAAATTGTTAAATTTTTTTGCCACGATTTCCTCAATATCTCTGAAACTACTGAACTGATTAAAAAACAACCTTGCACCGCTTTCGCACTAGCAAAGTTTACTTTACAAAGTTTTAATTCAGCCGGTAGAAAGACAGAGAGCAGAATACTTATGTCTCTGTCTTTCTACCGACTGAATTAAAGCTTTGTAAAGTAAACTTTGCTAGTGCGAAAGCGGTGTTGGGACGGCTTGAAGATATAATGTTGTTGCCGAGATTCGGATTTTTTATTTAACTAAATAGGGCAAACCGTTCTCTAGTTAATACTTTTCGTGCAACTGCTCCTTTTTTGACATAACGGTACATCTCGAAAGCTAGAACCAATTTCAAGAAACCGATTGGAGATTCCAATTCAGCGCCCCAAATAACAAAACAACACTTTCCGTTGCTCTAGTCCAAAAGTTTACCTAATTTTGTAAACTTCTGTAATCGGTAATTTTAAAAGTGATCGATTTTCAAAAAAAAAAAATTAGCAGATGTAGCGTATGGCTAGGAAGCCCTTGAACAGTTTTTAATTGCTACTTTAGTCGACGAACGGTAACGCTGTTTGATGAACAAGTTATCACCAGTAGTTGCTAAATAAATATGTATGTGTTCCCGGGATTGAATGTTTTGCGGTATTCCCGTCTCAGTATTTTCTGAAGAAAAACTCTAACGTAGACACATTATATACAAACGAACTGAGAAAGTATGTTTGCATAAGGATTTGAAAAGATATAATACATGCATACGTACGAAGTGTATTTACTTACATGTTACTTACACTGTTAACTATCGTAACTGACACTTTTGTAAAAATTACCGAAGAACACTAATAGACTTTGTCAGTCGAATTTCACACTGGACAAGCTTTCTTCTCGCAATATCTATTTTGTGGGGGGAGAGTGGAGAAATAGAAATATGTATGTACATATCTGCGCTGTTTTATCATAACATCTTAAGTCTAAAATCGTGTTTGGAGATATTAACGATATAATGTAAAATCTGTTGTGCTGCTGTTCTTAGAAAGTTAAAAGATAAACCGTGATAACTTTTTCGAAAAATGGAGTATTTTAAAACGGATTGGGCCCAGATGTGGACTGTAAGAAGACGAACCAGAATATGACCTCAACTCGATTTTGACTTAACTCTACTTAAGCTATTATGATAAAAGGACGTGGGATGACGGAAAATCGTTCCAAACACAGATACATATGTATCATCCTTCTCTAGTTTTTGTACAATCCTTCCATCCTTGCTTCAGAAATGATTACAATTAGGACAAGAAAGTAGTTTCCAGTAAAATTTGTAAAATGATACTTATGCCAGTTCGTTAGGTAGGTAGGTAGGTTTCACGACTGACTTAAAACAGTTATAAACTAAATGTTTTCTGTCATTTGCAATATGAAATAAAACTAAAACGCTTGAACAAATGGTTAAAGATAATAAATAATAAGGCAATTTTAATCCATAAATTTATTTAAAAAATCAGGCTATTTAAATATTTGTAAAGACTTAATTATAAAATAGTATAACTATTTTTTCTCATTTTTAAATTTATTTATTGAATCCTCAATTGTAAATTAAACTAACAATAAGTATTCAAATCTTAAAATTAAAATTGTTAATAACCAGGGAAACCGCAAATATGCAATTGCATGTTTTTTCCTGTGCAAAGTATGTAAGTACAAATAAGATATTCATAAGTTTAAAAATTTTTTAAGAATTTTGGCATCGATGTGTTAGTGCGTTAGTGCGTATTTGGCTGTTTTCCTGCATATTTTGGATTTTTTTTAAAGAGAAGTAACACAATCAGGCAATTAATGCCTACCAGTTAATTAATTAATGTGTTACCTTCTTTGGGAAAGGGATAGTGTAGAGAGAACATGTGGTGAAGTGGGAGAGAGATAGAAAGCTTAATTCATTTACAACCCTGCTATTGCGCGTTTTTTTGTAGAGCAGTGTTGCAAGCCCCATTTTATTAGTTCTTTTACTTCGCCGACGGTTTTGCTACAATACCGACGAAGGAGGGTGCTTTGAAGTGCATTAGGATATGTTAGTATTACTCGCTGCCGGTACTGCCAAAGTGATCAGTGCTATGCCTTCATCACTTTAACAGTCCAACAACAACCAACACAACACACCAATGCACATATGAAAAATGCATGATGTTGTTGGCTTGCCTGAAACTAGTCTCGAACTCAAGACCTCAGGGTTTGTAGTCAAACGCGCTAACTACTTAGCCAACAGCATATTTACAAAAAAAAAAATCTGGTTTACCATCGAAAATGTTGAAAATTTTCCACATTTAGAAAATTTTTCTTTTGCAATTTTAAATTTACTCTAATATATTTTCCCCCATTTTTTTTTAAATTTTCCTCATTCCATTGATTTATTCCCAGTTTATTCACAGCTTTAAAAATTTTTAATTATGTACTTTTCAGGAATTTTCGAGCTTATTTGCATTTAATAGAAGAATAGCAGGACCAGAATAGTTGCGTTTTATGAATATTTATACTATTTATTGGGTCTGTGTGCCCAATACCCACGTTATTTCCACGTTAAAAGGGGAAATAGAGTCCATAAAACAATGCAAATAAAGTCCATGCAAATGGTACTGCAGATTAAAGATTGACTGCCGAAAGAAAGACGGGCTTTGCTGAGCTTAATTGTTTTATTCTCTGGGTATGATGAGTAGTGACTTCGAAAGGTGAAGTTACATAAGACGCATTGCGCGCGTCAACCCGTTACAGACTTATGTCAAAAAAGTTGAAATAGTGTGTTTAACATGAAGCAAGTTACACAAGTAAAGGCCGGGGCACATAGAATCCGTCGTACGTTATACGTCGCCTTTTTCAACTGACATTAACGTAACGACGGAGGAGGTTGACACAATGAGTACTTTGTTGACGGATATTAAATCAACTGTTTTTTCTTCGCATGTTTCTGCAGCTAAATTTGATTTGATTTATTTATATTATCTGTTTTTATTGTTTTATTTAATTTTTGGTGCCAAACAGCAGAAAAAACTAAATCGAAACAAAGCAAAAAACCAACTGATAGCTGTCAAAGTACTCGACGTACGTTAAAAGTTAAAAGTTGGCCAACTTTAGTACTTTGCGTTGACGGAAACGTACCGAATGTGACTAAGCTAATAAGAAAACATGTATTTCAACTTAGTTGTCAGTTGAAAAAGGCGCCGTATAACGTATATATATATATATATATATATATATATATATATATATATATATATATATATATATATATATATATATATATATATATATATATATATATATATATATGTATATATATATATATATATATATATATATATATATATATATATATATATATATATATATATATATATATATATATATATATATATATATATATATATATATATATATATATATATATATATATATATATATATATATATATATATATATATATATATATATATATATATATATATATATATATATATATATATATATATATATATATATATATATATATATATATATATATATATATATATATATATATATATATATATATATATATATATATATATATATATATATATATATATATATATATATATATATATAAACTCTATGGATACAATTTGTTTATATTAATTTTTTTTTAATTATGGATTTTTGAAGAAGCTGATCCACAGATTTTATCATAACTTATGAAGTGGTTGTCCAATTTTATTACAAAATCCACGAAAAAACTTTAAAACATTATTTTTTTATATACTCAATGATTTCGGAATTATTCATACCTATATGATGAAAAATACATTTTTTTATAGGCAAAATGGGTCAAGTTTAATTTTTTAATATATATGAACAATCGATAATAGCAAAACTACAATTTTTATTAACAAATCATAAAGCCACTTATATTCCAAATAAAATAAGCTTTATTTTATGAAAATCGATGGATAAATATTGATTTTATTCATAATAAAGTGAAATCACCTGACTTTTGCTAAAATTGTGAAGATTTACTCTGTACAACAAAATAATTTTTTTTTCAAATAACAAGGTTTTTACAACTGATTGTGGTAGAAGTCACCAAAAACACTACATACGCGTACCGGTGTTTTGAAAGTTTACATTTGGGATTTATTTTAGGGGGAGTTACATTTTTCTCACTTTTGCACATAGTTATACTGATTCGGCATAGTATATCTTGTAAGCCTTATGATTTTACTAGTATAGCCGTTCCACCACAAGCTCTACCTTGGGGGTCCTTTGTGTCGTACATAGTTTTGCACTTGAATAAGCTGATTTATTAAATGAATATTGATGAAACTTTCGTTGTTTTATTAATGTGAACATTTTTTAAATACAAATTAATATAATAACAAATCTAAAACAATTTTTTAAGCATTTTAAAGTGAATTCCGGCCGAGTTTTTCCTTGATGGAAAGTGTTATGAAAAGAATTCTGAATTAATTTTTAAAAATTTTTCGTTTCGGTTTTTTTGGGTTTTTGATTTATATCATTTTCTTTCAGACAGCCTCATCTTGAAATATAATGAACTTTTTAATGTTTGGATTTGTGAAAAGAATAAAAAGGAAAAAAACTGATGCTGTTACAATTTTATTATCAGTGAAATTGATTTAAATAATGTTTCAAAGTAAGATTTTACTTCGTTGATTCAAAAGGTACAAACTTTTTGTAAAAATTTATCGTTAAGGTGGCACAAGCCCCACGGAAAAATTATCGACATTTCGAAGCAAAACCAAAATAGGCTACCACGCACCTTCATTTTACAAACTAAGTTGTATCCGCCTACATCTACTTCATCTTCCAAAGGGCGTCCAAGAAAAGAGTATTCAGAGAAGTCTGAACCATCAAGGCGGAGAGATGCAGAGAGCTTAGCGAAAAGTAACTGCCATGAAACAGAGTTACTAGTATGTGCAGCTGCAGTATCGACAAATAAGCAAAAGTAAGCTGATATGGCTGTGTTACTCAGCGTGACCGTTTTGCGACTAAATTGGCAATTTGCCACTTATTCAACTGCCTTGCCACTTTTAGTGCCCCTTTTTTAAAATGACCTAAATCTGCCACCTTTTGTAATATTATGCCCCTTTTTACCCCTTTTTATGAAATGATACTTCTTGTTTTAATATAAACTTTTTACGGCACGAAACTGTTTTTATAAAAAAAAATCTCAAGACAAAAATTTGTTTTTGAGTCTATCATGTAAAGTCTTATGACAAAAACTATTTTGAAATAGTTTAAGAGTTTAGATCTATAGATATTCATTATTGTATTAAAATTATTAAAAACTAACACCCTGATTCACTAACACGAACAAGAACGTCTTGTTAAAAATGTTAGTGAAAATCACGCAGCTTTAAATATTTTTAAAATTAATTTCATGCAAATTTTGGTGCCATGTCACAATATCCAGTGACATAATGTCCAAAGACATTATATCACTGCAGAAAATGGCATAAAATCCATGGACATTGTGATAATTAATAGTGCCATGGACTTTATGACTATTATTATGATCATAATGGTTTTTGAAATATGTCATAATGTCCACACTTTTAAAAATGAAAACAAATTCAAATATACATGTTGTTGTCTATTCACTTTTTACTTCTGCAATCGGTGACAAGTAATAAAAGATCAATTGACGTTATTGCATTTTAAAAAGTGAAATAAAATCAAGAAAAATTTGCATTATTTTACTACAAAATATTCTTTGCGTAGCTGGCCTTCGACCGGGCTTAAGTATTTTTTCTTCTTGGTATATTGAAAAGCAGCCTTCGGCCGGTCTTAACGATTTTCTCCTCGCACTATACTCAGCGGCTTCACCGACCGAAGGCCGGCTATGCAAAAATCTTTACTAAGCGAAACTGCTTTTCGATATACTTTACTAATGCGCTGTTTCCATATGCAAACAAGCAACTTGAGTAAAAAAATTTTTATGGAAATTGTTTTAAAAAATATGAGTGCCTTTCGCATAAATTTTATACAAACAAGGCTTGTTTGCATTGTTTGTCTAAAATTTATATAAAAAGCAGTCAGTTTTTTTAACGAAAAAACGTCAAAATTGATTAATTTTATTTCCAAAGCATTACATATACGCCCTAGAAATTCATTAAATATTAGAATTTGGTTCAATTATTCCCTTTTCAAAAAAGGTGCCCCTTTTTTGAATTCCTTTTTTTGTGCCACTTTTTTCCTCAAAATCCCCTTTTTGTGCCACTTTAAAAATTTTCAACGGTCACCCTGGTCCGGTTAGACCTTTAAAGATAAGGAAAGTTACTTTTGCTTCACATAAAGCACCAATTCGCTTCACTGCAGACGAAGCTTTAGCTTATTTGTTGGATAACGATTTTACAAAACAACAATACCTACCAACGAGACATGAAATGGTTATGGTTTCTCTACAATCATTATTAACACAGTTTGAAGAAACGCATTGAGCAGAAGAGCCGCATGCAGCTTCCACGTGAAGTTTTAGACATGCTAGTTACTCCAGAAGTACTAGAAGATTTGAAAGTGAATACCAGAAGAGTTAAAAGTGAAGAGGAAGGTGAAGAGAAAAGTGAAGAGCAGGAATGTTCAGAAACTATTGACTATTTAGTTTTAAGTGAAGCGTACCAAAGAGAGCTAGATTAAATTAATTTGGATAATCAACTTTATACAAAATCTGTAAATAGTTTAATTCTATTTTAGTTTTCATGAATTCAGCTTTAATTGCTATTTAATTTCAATTGACGCATACAAAGAATAAAAACTACATGAAATAAATTTCATCAATGACCCTGAAAAAATAAATTAATAAATAATTTTATTCATTAAGATTTTGTCTACATGGCTTATACGCCATTTTGTTCGATATCTACTTTTTTAGCTTTTTTTCATATCGTGGCAGCTCTAAAAATTTCCACTGTTACAAAAATCAAAAAACCCAGCGGTGCACGCTCATGAAAAACTCTTAAATTCCAAATTTCAGCCATATCGGTTCAAAGCTTTGGCTGAAATTAATTTTGGTCTAAAAAGTAGCTCAAATTACCCAGTGTGCAGTGGTTGGGGGAAGCGCCTTCTATTTTTAATTTTAGTAACATTTTTCACATTAAAATTATTAGTCATTAAACCCGCTTTTACCTCTTCTGGATCCACATATGAATCGATACCTTTTATTACTACCTGGAGGCATTTTGCACTTTCCAGTTGAAATACTATAATGGATAGATAATATTATATGAATATATGTACATATGTATGTATGTGTATGAAAAAAATTACTATAATGCAAAATATATACATACATATTTATTGTATTTTTCAGTTGATCGAAAACTTAAAAAAAACTTCAAGGACGCGTTAAAAGATAGTCATGTACAAATTAAAAACATGCAACAAATAAACGATGAAGCGAAAAAGTTAACGCCTTTTACAATCTACATACCAGTACCTATCTTCTAGCTAATAAATAAAGGATTCTTTAAATGAACTTTTATGCGCAGATTTATGTATATGCCAACATATTGAAATGTACACATCCATATCAAGGCTCAAGTTCTTGCTTCAATAACAATTTATAGTTCTAATGATTAATAATATAGGTATATTCAAATCAATACAAGCTATAAACGAATTTACATATATAAGTAATCCTTCGATGACATAAATTTATTTACTATCCAAAGAAGTTGCACAGTTGCAGAGTAACATCAACTTAATGTATCTTCGCGTCAACTATCAAAATTGATATAAACAAAACATATTTAAACTAAACACAAATTTTCATCCTTCTGTCCATACATCAGTACTATTAATCAAGTCTTGTGGCACGTTATGAAGACACTTTTACACTTCAAAGCGTTTTTATCGTATTCAAAGTTTTTTGCTACTGTTGTGATTTTTATTTTCAATTTGACTTTCTTTAAAGTTAAAGGAGAAATATTTACATTGGGTTATTTAACAGGATCACAAAGAACTCCAGGAAATTTAGATTATCAAAGACCGGGTAAGAAGAATCATACTACCAATGTACATTAGGGTGGAGCATGAGAATGATTTTTTTTGCGAATTTCAACTTCGAATAGCACTAAAACGTTGCATATTATTTTTAGGTACATGGGTAAAATAATGAAACAAATATTGGGACCTACTTTTAGCCCTCTACCGCAGCATCAAGATTTTGAATATAAGATCAAATCGATCAATTTGTAAAACATCATATGATGCAACATTACAGATTCCTTGCAGCTATTATAACTCATTACACTCAAAATATCCACTATTAGACCTTTTTCCAAAAACTATAGTTTTAATTGCTCCATTAAGATGAAAAAATATACTGAGTATATTTTTTTTGGTCTGTATTTCAAAGATAGTTTTGTGAAGATCATATTATAGATGCAATCGCTAAATTCTGATAAAAATAATAAAGTTATTACCCAGTAAAAAATGTTCATGTTTTTTTGAAGCACTGAGGCAATAAACCGCATAATAATACGCTTTAAAAGAAGAGCTTAAATGAAAGAAATTAAACAAAATTATATTATACAAAATTATACAAAAAAGCAGATTTTTCACTGCTGATATAATTCAGGGTTTTAAGCGAGAAAGTTCCATATACTTACAGTTTTAGTGCTAAAAATGTAGTACTCCGAATTGGGAACTCGCCATACAAAAATCAGCAGCGATATCAGCAGGTTTGTAAGCACTATTTTTATTCTCTCATATTAAAAACCTGGTTTATTTGAATTAATTTTTTACTGGGTAGCCATTAAGTTCTGCTCGATTTTAAACTTTTTTCATTCGGCACCAAATTGTTTTTTACGTGTATCCTTAAAAAAGTTTATTGATATGATTATTTTGAACGTATTTGCTTTGTGAATCCAAATTGATTATTAGGCTAAGGTTCGTAACGTTATATTCAGAAAGAATTGGTCTACTGGATTGAACTTTTCACATGTTTATATGTTCATATATACTTAAGTATAAAATCAAACCAAAAAGTTTGTCTTGAGTAGAAAAAAAATCAGAAAAATGGGAATGAAGAAAAATAAACCGATGGAAACGCTGCGAAAGTTCAGTTAATAGGTGTGTTTCTTTACTCTACTTTGGGATCCCGCGGGATCCCAATTTGCACGAAAAGCGTTCCCGTACTTCAAATTTGTGTAAATGAGAGCGTTTCTAAGAGAGTAATATTTTTCTTCTTCTTCTTGCACGAAACAGCCCAAACTTTTTTTCGTGCAAATTGTGGTAATTGTCAGCTGACTATTTCAAAGATAAGCAAAAGAAAAAAAAATTAATTCGTAAACAAACTTTTTTTAAAAAAGTGTGAATTATATTAAAAAGTTGAAATTTCTTTAAAAAACTGTATAAAAACATTAAAAAAAACAAAATAAGAAGTGATTGTACATTAAACACTTTAATTTTTTGTTTTAAAAGTAGCAATTACTTGCAATGTTTAATTTGAAATGTCATGACACATTGGCGTTTTATTTCGTGGTAGAAATTTGGTTTTTGCTGTTCCCGTACTTTTGTGTATTTTTTAAATTTTATGAGAGCAATTTGTCTTTACTCTCATTAGCACGAACTTTACCAAAAAAGTAAAGAAACAGAACTAATATCAGATTGAGAGTGATTTAATTCTCGTATTCAATTTTCACGAAAAATTTCTATATATATAAGAATTAAAAATCACATTCAACAGAGCCACCTGACAAGTGGTGATAAGCAAAATACACGTGAGCACTGACGATAGATGTGTACCGCCTTCCGGTGTACGTTGAAAAATTAAGTTTTGATGTTAATTTTTCCCTTGTTCCTTGGAATATTAATCAAGCCCAATTCTTTCTGCATATAACGTTGCGAACCTTAGCTTAAAAAAAGTAACTAAACATATTTTTCTATATCATGAAGCAAATTAAAATAAAATTCATTAGCTCAAAGCCGTGATAGAGGGTTAAAAGATATGTCGAAAAAAATTTTAAAAATTTTTAATTGGATGACTTTTTTTCCTTCATACACCAACGCTCCACCCTAATGTTCATACAATTAATTTAATAAAAAAATATTATACATACTTACATACTACATATTCATATGAGTAGATTAATCACAATTGTTTCTTATATCAGGAATAACAATATCAGGAGCCATAACTTTAGCTGTAAAAGAGATTAATAAAGGTAAATTAATGGCATTGGGTCATTCATTAGATTTTATTGTAGCTGAAACTTATGGCGATGAAGTCAATAGTATAAGACAGACAGCATCGTTATGGACCAAGCACGTTGTAGCATACATCGGACCTCAGGAAACCTGCATACATGAAGGCCGCATGGCAGCAGCATTTAATCTGCCCATGATATCTTATGTAAGTGCAATAACAATATTAGAAATAACATTAAATTAAAAATTTTAAAAGCCCCTGAAGAAAATATATGATAACTTCAAAACGGCTGAACCAATTTTATTCAATCATTTCTAAGAACACTCTCGATCAAGTTACATTTCAAACAGAAAAAACTAAATCAAAATCGGTCCATCCGTTTGGTCTGTACGAGGGCTCGTACATCGACACAGATACACACACTACAAACTTATAAAACCCCTTTTTTAGTCGGTGGTTAAAAATGTAAACATTCTAATAAAATTTATTGAAAAATTTTCTTTTAGTACTGCACACATCGGGACACATCTAATAAGCAAAATTTTCCCACCTTTGCTCGGACCCGGCCCCCAGACACACAGATATCCAAATCTGTCGTTTCGTTATTGTTAGCATTTAATTGGACGCAGGTAAAATAACTTTTACCGCCCTTTTTAAAATGTAAGATTAAAAGTTAAAGTGGACTTTAACGACAAGTTGTGTATGCCGAAATTGCCGTTAAAGTCCACGCAAGATTTTAATCGTAGATTGTGAAAAGGGCGGTTAATGCGTTTTATTGCAACTTTAGGTTAATTTTTCTAATTTTATCAAATAATTTCGTTCAGACTAAATTTACACGATGAAATATTTCATGAAATTTTTATCATTCGAAAAACTAATAAATAACACTTATTTTTATTAAGTTAATAATAGAATTGATAGAATTAAATCACTTACAATAAATTTAATAAAAAGTTAAAAAATTATCAATTTTCATTTCGATCTCAGCATACAAAATAATTCATTAAAACTTCTTAAAATTAATTTGATATTTTTATAATAGACGTGTTTGAATTACCCATTTTAGTTATTATATCTGTCTAATATATATTTTTCTATATTATTTGTTAATTTAGGTAACATTTTTGTATCTTAATAATCCAGATAGTTTGTATCAACCTGTAGCAGATACAATTATCAATATTTTTAAGAATGCTGGTATCACAATCCGTGATAGTAAAACATGGAATGCAATTTATCATCATGGTTTTATGATAAATCCTTTCGATAAATTGGTGGATGAAACCTTTAAAAATACAAGAAGTAAGATATTTGCTGACCAAGTTGCAATTATAAAATGTTAATATATTCTTTATAATGAATGACCCTAATGTATAATTGTTGTATCCTACTTCCTTTTATTATGTACGAATGTAATTGTGTATGCGTTAATTACATTGTTTTTATACTTTTCTTTTGGCTTTAGTTTATGTTGTATTGGGTCATTACTATGAGCATGTTGGCTTAATGGTATCACTTTATAACAAGGGCCTTCTGAACAAGGGTGATTATTTTGTAGTTGGCATTGATATAGAACAGTATGATAGTGCTAAGCCCGATAAGTATATGCGTGGTTTGCTAATGGAAAGAAACGATGGAAGGGCGGAAACAGCATTTCAATCATATTTGGGTATATTTCCCACAGCACCCATAACATTTGGAGAGTTTGCAAAGGAGGTAAGTATCTATGTGTATATGTATCTATGGGGATTTAATTGAAAATCATAACAACATGATTCTTAGAATCCTTGCATACAATCCGTCAACGGGAGTCAGATTTTATTGTATTTATTTTTCACTTAACTTTAAATCAAACAAAGGAAAATAGTATACATATTGTTAATGTTGTATATACATATCTATGCGAAAATAACTGTCAAAATAAAGCATCCCATTCCTTTTGTTACTAAAGACATGCAAATTTATACATATGTATGTACATATTTTTCTTAAAGCAAATATTAATAGCTTAAACGCTTTTTTTGTATTATTCGCTAAGTGTAAATAGCAAAATTATATAAACAAATATTTGAAATACCTACATGCATGCATACATAGTTTTTAAAAACTTCCCAGGAAACATTTTTGCCGGCATATCTAACGTCAGAAAAATATCTGAGACTTTACCAAACAATCCACCGAGTTGTCTAAAATTCCTCAGATATTTGCCACAGTAGTCAGAAATTTCCTTGTACGACGTTTCTGCCCATTTTCTGAAATATTATCCGATTGATATCAGACTAGTCTACAAATCGGCAGTAAAGTAGGAGATATTTACTGGCACGAATGCGCTTGCGCTGCGCCCTGATTTCCTCAGGCAAAGAGGTCCGGTTTCTTGTTAACCACTCAATTGATTTTCGATAAGTGTTCTCACCGACTTGTGACCGAAAACGGCAAAAATTGTTTGCTGGGCTGTTAGCTATAAACCAACTTTATTATCAAATTCTTTCTTTAGGTAAACAAATACATGGAACAAGCACCATTTAATTTTCCAAATCCTTTGGGTTATTTTGGAGGTTCTAAACAAGTAAGTACATTTTTTATTTTGCTTTTTCATTACTATTTGACTCAATAGCCAGTGTGTCAACCGTACACATCTCATGAGTTATTCAGAATCATGTCATATGTGCACTAAATAAATGTTGCTTGCAACAATAGTTAAATTGGATAAAATTTATTTTCCAGTAGTTTTCATCATCCATTTTTTTTTCATTAGCGCTAAAAAAAAATTTTGTGATGGTGCTACTCTTTTCACTATCACTTAACGCTGATTTAGTGCAAAAATCTACACTATACTCAATTTGAACCAATAACAAAAAAAAAAACTGGGCTTAAACATACTTTTATACTCTCAAAATCGTTAGCAAAATTCCTACATTGCACTGAAATTAGTGAAGAAAAAATGTTGCAATAAACCGAAGATTGCACTAAAAAAATATTTTAGTTTACATTTTTTTAATATCACTATCGTTAAGTTTAGAGAGGTGGCTAATTTTCAATTCACCACTAAATATTAGCGAAAACACCAAAATTAGTTCACTCACTACCTACTACGGTATTCATTCGGTTAACCGTTAATAGGCTAACCGGTTAATTACTAACCGATTAACTGACGGGTTTATTTAAAATTGGCTGTTTTCGATTAACGATTAAACCGATTAATTTCAGTCGATTAACCGTTTAGCCGATGTAACAACATTTTTCATTTCTTGTAGTGTTATGACATATTTTTTATGTGTTTAATTATTTGCTTCGTCTCATATACAAAAGGTATGTGTTTAGAAATTATGTTTGATTATGTATTATTTATGTTGAGTGATCTTAACTTAAGTATAACTTTAAAACCTTTGGACGTAGCTATAAAAGAGACTAGTAAGGACTCTGCTACTCTAATTGAACTTAAGGGGATTATTAAGCTTTTGATCAATAATTTAATAAAAGCTAATATTACTATTGCCAACGATTTAATTAAAAATCTAAGGATTATATTTAATGAGAGGCAAATTCAAGTTTAAGTACACTTATTTTATACCTCCACTAAGGAATATTTCCTTCTACACACAACAGTGTCTTAAAATGCAATACAAAAACGAAAACTAAGGAATGTTTGCAGAATGTTAGGTGCTGAGCTTTGCCAGGATGAGTCAGAGATGACCTGACAACAGGAGCAACTATCGATAGTAATACAAACAAAATTTTAATAGAATTATCCGAAACAATCAGAAGTGTTAAGAATTTGAAAAAAATAAAACATGCTCTAATGGCATAATGGAAGATTTTATGTGTTTAGAGAAATCCAAGAAAAGGACTGAAAAATTAGATATTCTGTATTATGAAATGAAATTGTAAGAATGAAAAATGTCCTTCGACATCGATAAACAGGGTATTAGTATTTAAACAGGCGATGAAAAACATAGCAACTTTAAGAGAACTTAAACAATTTCATCGTGTAAATTTAGTCGTACGGTCAGTCAAACGAACTTTTGAAAAATTAAGTTGATGTTAATTTTTCCCTTGTTCCTTGGAATATTAATCATGCCCAATTCTTTCTGAATATAACGTTACGAACCTTAGCCTAATAAGCAATTTGGATTCACAAAGCAAATACGTTCGAAATAATCATATTAATAAACAATTAGCTACTGGCTTGAGCTTTTCACATGTTTACATGTTCATATATACTTAAGTATAAAATCAAACCAAAAAAGTTTGTCTTGAGTAGAACAAAAATCAGAAAAATGGGAATGAAGAAAAATAAACCGATGGCAACGCTGGGAAAGTGCACTTTAATATCAACTTGAGAGTGAGTTAATTCTCGTATTCAATTTTCACGAAAAAGTTGTATATATAAGAATTAAAATCACATTCAACAGAGCCACCTCACAAGTGGTGATAAACAAATGCACGTGAGCACTGACGATGGAAGTGTAGCGGCTTCCGAAAGTGGCGCTACTCTGTTCTGCTGTGTACGTTGAAAAATTAAGTTGATGTTAATTTTTCCCTTGTTCCTTGGAATATTAATCATGCCCAATTCTTTCTGAATATAACGTTACGAACCTTAGCCTAATAAGCAATTTGGATTCACGAACTTTTGTAATGTTTAAAAAAACATTGAAAATTTTGATATTAAAGAAAACAAGGATTATAATATAAATTTCTTCTTATATGAATCAAAATAAATTTCGGGGTTACTTGGGCCATTTTATAAATATGTATGTCAAAAAGTCCATATATTTATAAATAACGTGTATGTACTTTTAATTTCACGTTTTCCCGAGAAATTTTTGAGATTTTCCCCGGAAAACGGGAAATTAAAAGTAGACTTTTCCCGGGAATTCCCGATTCCCAAACCCTACCTACTACCTATAACCATAGTAGAATAACACAACAGGTAACCGCATAACTAATACAAATGTACATTTTGTGGTACGAAATGTCAAACATTAATAGAGAGTGTATGTGTGTGTGGTATTGTGTGTGCAACGTACATATTTATTTCACATACGAAAAAAGCAAATAAAAAATAATCAGCTGGCGTTCCAATGCTACCTCTTATATTATTCTACCATGCCTATACCTATAATGTATACATAATATACTTACTGTACGTATTCTATTGTTAACAGATAAGTGCTGAGGCAGCTTATTTATATGATGCGGTACATCTGTATGCGAATGGATTAATACAAGTTTTAGAACACGGTGAAAATCCAAAAAATGGTACAGCCATTATTGAGGCTATAAAAGGTTCTAAATACCGTAGCGCCATGGGGTGGGTAAATATGATAAGATCTGTAAAAAATATTTTCAATAATAAAGAAACTTTTAGATATCACGTTTACATTGATGAAAATGGTGATGCGTCTGGAAATTATACAGTATTAGCGCGTGGCTTGGCACGCAATAATAAAAATATAACAACTCCTGCTCTAATTCCAGTAGGAACATTTAGTCAGACAAAAAGTGATAAACTATCAGTAAGTATTCTCAAATAATAAAAAAAATTTTTTATTTACATCTCAAAATGTGTTTAATTTTGTCCGGCTCTTCTTTCCGCTTTATTACATGAATATTATTTTCAATTATTAATTGCTTATACATATTTTCTACACGCTTTTTGTCAATGATTTAAATTAAAATCATAAAATTAAAAATAATCATAAGAGATATAGGCAGGTAAGAAGTTGTGTATGAAAACCGAATATAAAATTTAACATCCGTATTCTAAAAAAAATAATTTGGATTTCAAGTGTGCTTTAAAAATGTTTATGGAAATATTGTTTACCGCCTGTTCCACAATGTCGACAAGTTCATGTCATTCTCATAAGTATTTATATTGAAAACAGCAATAACAAAATTTAAACTTATATTTGTTTTCAATATAAAGATGAGAATAACATCGACTTGTCGACATTGTGGGACAGGCAGTTAGTATACACTACTGTTGCCAATTATTCGGGTTTTCTTATCGTTCGAATGAAATTTTATAATTTTTTCCTTGTTCAAACAGCCGAATAATTTAAAAGTTATATACTTTGGTGTATTTTGCTTACTTATTAACATATCCTCTTCAAATTTTTATAAAAAGTAGTTTGAAAAAGTTGTTCGAATATTCGGCAAAAACTGTTTGAATTATTTTTTATTCCAAATTGAAAAATTTTGTTGGTTCGAAAAAAAAAAATGAAAAAAACTTGTTCGAATATTCTTATTCGAATGACAACACTAGTATACATCTTAAACCCAAATTATTTTTCAGAATACGGCAGTAAATCTTTAAAATTTTATAATTACATACATATGTATGTACGTACATATGTTATCTTTTTCTCATAGGATCTCAATTTGTATGGCAAAATAGAGTGGGTGGGCGCTGGACGTCCAGCAGCAGAACCCAAGTGTGGTTTTTCTGGAGAAAAATGTATCAGTACGTTGTTAATTTTGATTTAAAAAATTTTTTGTTCAATCTTCTGTTTCTGACTTTACAAATAGGTTATACCGGTGAAATTTCTGCTGGAATCGCGGGGGGTGCCTTGTTATTATTGGGTATCGTTTCATTGGTATTATATCGCAACTGGCGCTATGAACAAGAATTGGATAGTCTGTTATGGAAAATTGACTTTCGGGAAGTTCAAATGCATGAAAATGAAAAAGAATCAAATGCTCAAAAACAAACCAGGGTTAGTTAATTTGTTTCTTATATAATTACGAACGCAAAAAATATTAGTTAACTCATGTTAAGTGTAACGTTGCAGAAATTTTATTATGCAGCAATTTATATTTAAATAAACTTAAATATTTTTAAATTTAACAATTTTAATGCTATAATTTTTTATATGTGTATTTAGTCAACACATCCTTTAATACGCACAAGTCAAGTCAGTTTAAGCTCAAATCCTGATGCAGATTTTCGTTATACAACCATATTTACGCCAATTGGTTTATACAAGGGACAGTTGTATGCCATTAAAAAGGTGCGAAAAAAATGTGTGGACATAACAAGAGAAATGAAAAAAGAGCTCAAGTTGGTAAATTTAACTGAACAAAAATATCTGTGGTCACAGCCCTAAATCGCTTAATGCCCGTAATTTCAACAAATCGATATATAAGGCATAAATTACCTATTAGATATCTTAACCTAGTCGGTAAATTAACATTTGCTTACAATCTCCACCCGTAAGTTAAAATTGTTAAATATTTTTATTTTATTGGTATCTATGCACGGAGAGATATATGTTTGATAAGTTGATTTTGTTGAGCGATTGTGTCCATCTGTGTATAAATCTATTTACTATTAGATTACCTTATTTGTAACTTTTTTAAGACGTTTTATATGTAAATATGTTAAAGAAAAATAAACCAACGCCTGATTGGACACGAACTCTTGAGACTTTGAACTGCTATTCCGAAAATTTTTTAAAACGACTTAAGCGGTTAAGGCTAGTGACCACAGATATATTGATGATAGTTCGTTTCTTATTCAATACTTTATATACTTAATTCAATTCGCAGTTGAGAGATGCACGACATGATAATATATGCGCTTTTATAGGAGCTTGTACAGATCCACCAAATATTTGTGTAATAACGGAATATTGTACGAGGGGAAGTTTAAAAGTAAGTAATGCAAAAATTCTAAAGTAACGGCCACACTTGGCAAATATTTGACGATATAGGCGTAACCACTACTTTTGCTCAGGTTTAGTGTGATTTAACTTGATTTTTACATTACAAAATAAAATTAATTATGCGGCAAAATATATATTTTTATATAGTTTTTAATAAATGCGATGCCATATTTAGAAAAAATATTGGAATTAAAGGAAAAATAATATTATTTTGTCCGTTGGTCACGTTTTTTTTGTCAAATATTTGCGAAGTGTGACCGTAGCTTAAGTCCTTTTCAAAATTGTGTTTGCTCAAATGTTCTTCTCTTTCAATTTCTTTATGTACAGGATATTTTGGAAAATGAAGATGTTAAGCTGGACAACATGTTTATAGCTTCTATGGTGGCCGACATAATACGAGTAAGTTAAAATCTGCTTTATATCACTAATAATCACAATAAATACAATCTTTGTTGTTCTCATTTCACGTTTCGTCAATGCTTTTGATGCTGGTCTTCCATCCACTTTAGGGTGTCATTTATTTACATGAATCGCCCATACGTTTTCATGGTTCCTTATGTACATCGAATTGCTTAATTGACTCACGCTGGGTTGTTAAGTTAACAGATTTTGGTCTATTTGCCTTTAAAAAGGGCATAGAAGACAATTCAACCGACATACAGACTATGTCAGCCAAATGCACAAGTGAGTAATATAAGAAAATAAAGTAGCACATATTCTTTTAGAACATTTTTAAACATAAGAAACAATTTTAAGTACAATGAATGTAGATTTCCAGAATGTTATCAATATAATACGTGAATCAGAAACATTAATTCATTCTGTAAAACACGGTATGAAGTAAGAAATAATTTTATATTTCTGTACTTTTATTAGGCTTGCGGGATGGATCATATAGTAATCAAAATATTATTCTATAAATCGTCCCACAAAAAAAAATCGGATAATAAGTATAATTACACATGCCGACAGTAAAACTCTTTTTCGAACAAAACTGCAATATTTCTAAGCGGTTTAATGCGCTAAAAAATACAGTGTCCTCAATTTCTTCTTATCATCTAGAGTAATCTTATCACTAGGTAAATCAGCATATTTCACTCTAACTCGAGAATGGTATTTCCGGTTTCGATCAACAAAACATTAATTTTTTTGAGTATGAGATTAAAGATTAAATTAAATCCACTATCTGTAATTACTCTTTGAGTTCATAAATTTTTTTTACTAGCTTAAGCGCCAATGTTGTTGGTTTAATCCTAAACTAGCAAAAAATTAAAAAGGTCAACTCAAAGAGTAGATACAAATATAAAATTTTATTTAATCTCTAATCCCGTACTCAAAAACTTACTTTAATAGATCCATAACAAGTTTAACTTTAAACTGTTCTAATTTATTTTTTTTTATTTTATTAACGCTTTCGGGGTTTTTCAGATATTAGTATAGAAAAGTCTTTTTTCATGCAAAATTAAAAAAATGTGTTCTTTCTAAAAACTCATAAAAATCTGGGACTACAAAATCTTAACCTTTTGCCTATTATTCTTAAGAACAGGTTCTAAATTAAAAAAAAAACAATTAATTGTACCTATACCGAAAGAACCTTTAAAGACCCTGGGTGTATTGACCCTACGTCTATACCTGATATATTTTTATCATGGCAAATGTAAAACTTTATATTGACAAATAATTTGTTTTATGTTAGCTGTTTTTCCTATATGGGATTTGACATTTATCATGTTAAAAATGTATCAGATATAGACGTAGGATGACTTCATTGCTAATACAATCATTTATTTATCGATTTTCTTGATTTATAGTTTATTTTGTTCGTAAAACACCTGCCCTTAAGAACAATATGTAAAGCATAGTATGCAGGTCTTACTGAAATTCAGGTTTGGAGTTTTGCATTTCTATACGAAAACAAATTTATATATTTTTGTAAAACACTAAAAATTAATTACAATGTACGAAAAATTAGAAATGTCAAAAATTCCGTAACCAACCAATTGTCTGAACCATGATCTAATAATACAGGTCTATGGTAGAATAATATAACAGGTAGCCGGATAATTAACCCAAATGTACATATTGGGATAGAAAATGTTAAACATTAATAGAGAGGGTGTGTGTGTGTTTGTATATCAGAAGTAGCAAATATACGTGTGGTATTGTGTGTGCAACGTAGTTATATCACATATACACAACATTTGACAGTTCGTACCATGAAAAAAGCAAATAAAAAAATAATCAGCTGGCGTTCCAGGGCTACCTTGTATATTATACCATATTTACACTATGCAACTTTGTTGCATGCAATTTTAATTTTAAGTGAGAGTGTTGAAATAGAAATGTACACATTTTGTATTTCTTCTCTGTCTTTCTCACTGAAAAAAGAGAGTTGCATGCAACAAAGTTGCATAGTGTAAATATGGTATTATTCTACCATGTACAGGTTTATGCACCAGTAAAACAATACAAAAAACTACAGGCATTTTGTTTGTGTATAAAGATCGTAAAGATATCAAAAACAGCTGTCTACAACAGCAAGAAAAACGTCTTTTGTGTGTATTTTCTCGTTCTGGTAAAATGTAAACAAATATAAATATAACCAGAGAGCGAAGCCGATACATAACAGTCGGCGTTGGTGGCTGTTAGCCGGCTGAAGCCGACTATTCTTTAGAAGAATTGCTAGCTATATTTTTCTCGACAAAAATTAGGTGAAAAAACTCCAAAAATGGGTTATGTAATGTTAATGTAAAAATCGTCATATTTCCGAAACTTTTTGATCATAAATCGACTAATCTGACAGCCGTACATTAGAGTGGAGTGTGAGATTTTTTTTGCGTATAGCAAAAAAAGGTTGCATTTTATTTTTAGATATATGGGAAAAATAATGAAAAAATATTGGGACCTACTTTTAGCCCTCTACCGCAGCATCAATATTTTAAATATGAGATCAAATCGATCAATTTGTGAAACATCATATGATGCAACATTATATATTCTTTATAGCTGTAATAACTCATTACACTCAAAATATCCACTATTTTATACATACAAGGTCAGATTTCAGACAAACTTAAGATGAAATAATAAAGCAAATTTTCTAATTTCTAAGTCTTTGTCATATCTTGCAAAAAAAAACATTGAGGTCGCTGAACACGAAAATTATATTCATTTATTTTTCTTAATGCGCGCTTTCCCGATATTCCCGAAAAACAGGTTTTTGTTTTTTTTAGTTTTTCGTTTATTGGCAAAAGTTCCGAGAACGGCTCATCTGAATAAAATAAATTGCACACTGTTGTATAGATATCTCTCTATTCTTTCATTTAATACACTGATACGATCGTATAAAAAAAGTATAGAGTTACAGGCCTTAAAATATAAAAAATATATTTTTAGACCTTTTCCCAAAAACTATCATTTAAACTGCTCCATTAAGATGAAAATATATACTAAGTATATTTTTTTCGGGCTGTAGTTCAAAGATAATTTTGTGACGACACATGATTGATGCATTCGCTAAATTTTGATAATAAATAAGAAGGTTATTAGCCCTTAAGCGAAAACAGCTACATTATTTTTTAGTCACTTTTAATACAAAATTAATTTAAATCAGATTTTATTAAACATTTTTTTTTCGTTTGAAAATAATTTTGTATAGGAATTAAAATCAGCTTTTTACACTTAATGGATTAAAAATTTGTTATATTTTGTCGGATCTCCTCGATCTTTAACTTTTTTCATTCGGTACAAAGTTGTTTTTTACGTGTAGTCTTGAAAAAATTATTAAAAATTTTGTTTTATATTAATTAAGCAAATTAAAATAAAATTCATATACGAAATTAGCCGCTAAAGTCGGCGGCGGCTAAACAGCAAGAAAAATAATCGGCTGCGGCTGAGCCGCGGCTATAAGCCGATCAGCCTCGCTCTCTGTGTATAACAGCAATGGCGTCCAAAAATATAAACAACTTTTGACAGCTTGGCGATTGTTTACGACGATTGTAACGGTCAAAACGCAACCCTGCAAAAAATCATCAGGAGAGTTGCATTGACCTAATAATTGGATCATGGTCTGAACATAAATTTTTGTTTCAATTGACGAAAAAAATTATCCATTTATTGTCATACCATCCCGGTAATAGACAATAAATGTCAAAATTCTGTGTACTTTTCTTTTGGAACTGCGTACTAGTAAAATTTCTTTAAGAAATTTACCAACCTGAATTTCAGTTTATTTTTTTTACACATACTTCTTATGGCAGCCTGAATTTCAGGCAGAGCTGAATAAAAGGTGAATTTTTTGCAGTTTTAAATTTTTTATGCGTTTTTAGGGAGAAACTTTTTGAATATGTCAATTTTGAATTTGTCAATTGAGTTTTATTTACATATCAGTAGCAAAATTATAAAACGGATGAACTTACATGGGTATATATCGAAATGTTTTGGAAAAATAAAAGATCTATAAGAGAAAAATCGATAGATATCCCGCTAATAGCTGAATCATATTTTTCCCGCAAAAAGTTTCGAAAATCGCAAGATTTGACGAGAAAATAGCTGAACTGGCAACAGTGCTCTGCTCCACAAATTTTATCATAGCTTTATTACAAAATCAACTAAAAAACTTGAAATGAAATTATCTTTAAGCCGTTCTTACATTCATATATTCAATGGTTTCTGAATTATTCAGACCGCAATGATGAAAAATAGGTATATTTTATTATGCGAAATTGAAAAATTTTTATATGTAGCTATATTAAAAATTTATAAAAAATCGAAAGGGCCATTAACTGATTATAAAGACACAAGAATATGTTGAAAATTCCCAAATAAAAAAATAAAATAAAATAAAGTATCTATAGAATCTATAATTTCGACCGTTTCTGTAATTAGGGGACCTAAGACATCAAAAAATGTAGTAGTGATCAAAGGTCATGGTAAAAGTTTCATTGTGTTGCATAGTGTAATCGGCAAAACCAATCTAAAAACATATACATAGTTAGTTACTCATGTTGTGTATGTAGCATGTACAATAAAATAAATTTACATATTTTAATAGGCATAAATACAAACGCGAATGTGCTATATATATACACATGAGGTAATTCCATTAGGGCTCAACAAGAATAGATGTACATGTACATATGTGGTACATTCAAACAAACATAAGTAAAATGGTGTTTAGAGAAGAAAATATATTTGAAGACAATTTAAGTACATAGTTTGGCAATAATTCACTACAAGCAGTCGTGGCCGAGCGGTTAAGGCGTCTGACTAGAAATCAGATTCCCTCTGGGAGCGTAGGTTCGAATCCTACCGACTGCGAATTGTTTGTAGTTTCTAATTATATTTATTTAAATTCTTATATTTATACATACTTATTTTTAAAATTTTTCTCAAATTAATTTCTTCTTCGAACATACATGCGACAAAGACATACTGGAAATATTTAATTAGCTAAAGAATAATTGTGAAATTTTGTGATCAAATCTTAAAAAAACTATAGGGCTGTCAGATCTGGTAATTTCTCGCCAAACGTGGCGATTGTAAATCTTTTTTGGCGTTCTAAATTTCGATTTGGAGGCATGCCGATTTTCTGGCGGTTTATAAAGTAGTTGCCGATTTTGTTGGTTATTTTTGATGAGCAATGAAGTTTTTGTTTTGAGAATCTTTAAAGTCAGTATGAAAAAATAAGATAATTTTTAATTTAGTGATTTTTTTGGGAATTGGTAAAATTTATGTTTTTAAATTTATAAACGCACTATTTCCCTAAATTAATATTTTACTTATTCAGTAGACTATTAATTGTTTATAAAAACACATTGACAGTGATTACTGAGTTGTATTACCTAGTTCCTATGCGCATTTCACTGCGGCTAAATACAGATCGTCAGGAAACTTTTACCAAAAAATCTCATAGAAAAGCTAAAGATATTGCAGCAAACTTTTGTTTAAATAAATAAGAAGCTTGAACATGAACAGAGTAATCAATGATGCGTTTGTATTTTTTTACTTTACCATATACTACACAGGCAGGCTTTTTTCCCACTCTAATTGTAGTCTTAAAAAGAAATGTAGAAAAATAAATGTAACAACAACTATAAATTTAATATAGTGTTATGTCAAAGAAGTGTTTTTCGCCGGGTGCTGCTATGTTTTAAATTAGTGATTTATGCTTTTTAAATTTATTATCGCACTATTCATTAGAATATTAATTGTTTATAAAAACACATTGACATTGATTGCTAAGTCTATGTCCATACGAGTCAACTTTTGATGCGCAACTTTGAGTATATAGGAGAGAGAGGTGAGAAGATAGGGAAGGGGTACACTGCTTCATGTACATGCAACTCTCTTTTGTTTTCTTCTTCGCAATATTAAGCAACAATAAAAGCTATGTAAAAAAAAAGCTGCGCAACAAGAATTTCATTATATGGACACGAATGCAGCCTCAAAAGAAAATTTAAGAAAGTTGCAGAAGCAAAAGTTGTCTCGTCTGGACATAGACTAAGGGATATTAGCTAGTTCCTATGCGCATTTCACTGGGGCTAAATGCAGATCGTCAGGAAACCTTTACCCAAAAATCTCATAGAAGAGGTAAATATATTGGAGCAAACTTTTATTTAAATAAATAAGAAGCTTGAGCATGAATACAGTAATGCACATTTCACTGGGGCTAAAGCCCCATTCACACTATGACAGTAACCAAGACAGTTGCTGTCACGACAGCAAAGTCCCAATATCAAATTGGGCTTGATAGTGAGACAGACAGTAACAAAAAATCTTAAAACTTTTCAAAGAAATGAACTGCCATGGCAGTACTGACATAACAGTTACTGTCATCGTGTGAATGGGGCTTAAATGCAGATCGTCAGGAAACCTTTACCCAAAAATCTGATAGAAAAGGTAAATATATTGGAGCAAACTTTTATTTAAATAAGTAAGAAGCTTAAACAATAAAAAAAACATCATTGATTACTGTGTTCATGTTTAAGATTCATATTTATTTAAATAAAAATTTGCTACAATATTCTTTTCTAGGAATTGCATATAAACCACGAAAAAATTAAGGAAGTGAAAACTTTCCTCCTAAAAAACTGACATTTGGTATATGAGCTACAAATTGCATATTAGACAGATAAAAAGAATGCATATATGCAACATTTTTATATAAAAAGCGTAGGTACTTCCAAGTCTTAGATGACGTGTGTAATACGTAAAAATTAAGAAATCAGAAAATCTTCTGCTCCAACAGTCCGATAAGGTGGTGCAAAATATCACAAATTTCTCCCCTTAAATATATGCTAATCTGATATCGGAATTTCCCTCCTCCTGTCGGAACTGACACTATAAAATCTTTTAAAGTATGCAGTTTGTGTGTTTACTAATCATTTTTTGCTTTGTTTTAAATAAAACATTGAAAAAATATATATTTTGGCGACTTTTTCTATTTTTGGCGATTTTAGCGATTCGGTCTAAATTTATTTTCTGTTATTTATAAAAAATATATTTAGAACTTAAAAAAAGGCCAAAATAAATCTGACAGCCCTGTGGACAGCTATTAAAAAAGTTTATTAATTAGAAATTAAAAAAATAAAATGAAATTTTGTGATGTACGATAAAATGCATAGGTACTAGAGTTGTGTCGTTCCGGAACGACCTTGTGTTATTATGTCAGAAAATGAAAATAAACCATGAAAAATGTTTGTTGGCTCATTAAATCATTCTTTATTTTAAACTGAGCTTTATTTTAAAAGTTTTTCACAAACAAAACAGTTTCGAAGGAAATGATATAAAAAAGCAAAAAACTTAACTAATCACAAAAACAAAAACATTCAACGTATCGAAATTTTAAGGAAACTTCGTATTTGAAAACTATTTTTAGACCGAACTAAAAGAGAGCATATAAATCATTAGTTAAATCACAGATGAACTGAAATCTAGGTATGTAGTTTTATTTCTGATCATTCATCAATGATTTTAACACGTACACAGAGAAAACAGATTGGTTGAAAAACGTTTACAACTATAAAATATTACTTTCAATAATCATTTATCCATTCTGGATATTAAAAATTAACAAACGCAACAAATTGTCTTTATTTACAGCTGCAATTCGATATTCAAACTTGAAACTAGTTGCTCATAGCTGCAGCATTAGTTAATCTAATCAATTTATAAGTTGCTTAAATTAATTTATATATTTGAAAGACACAACTAACTTTACTGATATGCTAGTACTATATATTGGAAATTGCAACTAAAAAATCTATTAGATTATGAATTTTTTCTACTTTTACTATATATTCAGTTCTAGTTTCCATATGTGTTGTACAAAAATTCTGTTAGAAAAGAATAAAAAATCGATTCAATATTCCCAACTGATGAATAGGAAGGGCAATCAACATTCCTTTAAGTGCATATGACATAACATACAAAAATCAAAATAAATAATTTAAAAATTTAGTTAAATAAATTTCATAATTGTATAGTTTAATAAAAAGTTTTGGAAAAATACGTTTATTTGCGAAAGAAACAGCTGCAGTGGATAGTATTATGGCTAAAAAAGGTATGTACTCTTAACTTTATCCCAGAACACATATGTGCTGTTAATATAACATTTTTTAACTAAATTTCATAAATGCAGTCATACATCTGGTGAGTCTGTTCAAATATGTACGTGCACGCATACAAAGTCTTTAGATGGGGTCACGGCAGTTTCTTCAAAATCTCATGAAAGCTCGTAACGATCTTTGCACCACTCCACGCGCAATATTTATTTCCGAACATAAGAAATAACGTCGGCAGAATAACAGCACAAATATGTTCATGTATAGGCTTATGTTCTGAGCTATAGAACACGTATTGTGGTATTGGACAAAAATTTAAAAAATTCACTGCGAATGGATCGATGTTTTTGTCTTTATTTTAATTTTGTTTAAAACTATTTTATTTTAATTTGCTTTATTTTATTTAAAAAACTTTGTATTTTTACCACAGCTACAAGTTTCTTTTGTTTAATTCACGCAAACAACAAATGCCGATCAAATCTGACAGCTTATGTTCAACATTATTTCTTGAACATAAGTTTGAACAATTATGTCACAATTTATTTGCAAATAAATGTTTCTGCGGTCCACACGTGAACATATGATGTTGGAAATAGAATTTGACAGATGAGAACATAATTATTTCCAAGTTTATTGCTCGTGGAGACCCTCAGTTATTAATGTTTGGAAAATAGGTAAGGCAATAGACGCTTATGTATAATGATTTCACTCCTTCAATAATTAATTTTGTAAATTGCAGTAAATCTTGGAAAAGTCAAGTGAAGGACAAACAACACTCTAACAACATCATCTAAAAACATTACTGATATTTTATTTTTTACTTCCTCTATATGAATTTTTATGTGGCATTTTGAACAAGATACGATGGTTCGTGTCTGAACTAAAATAAACAAAAAATTATTTATTTTATTTCATTCACAATAATATTTTATTTCAATACCTCTTCCGGTATATTCAGTTCCTTGTACCGAATTCATTCAGAACACACAACTGAATGACAAGATAGTACGTGCAACTGACGAAATTCGATTGGCTACAAATTCGGTTATCTCAACGAATCTGTTTTTCTCTGTGTAGTTGTCAGAGGGCGGAAGTGATCAAAAAAGGGTTACAAAGTTGTCTAGGATAAATGTTGCAGTCTTACAGCCATATTCATAAATATTTAAAACAGGGCAACAGACTACTTTTAAGTAAAATTTCATAAAATTGCATTCAAAAATGTATATTACATGAAAATTTTAAAATAGGTTTAAAGATGGTATACACCTACTATAAACCTTCAATATCATCGATATATCAATTTCAACTTCAAATATCTTTGCAAATTTAGCACACAGGAATAATACATGATATGCTTTAAATTAAAGCTTGAAGTCTTGGCTATAAGCGTTTACGTATGTTTTTTTTTTTAATTTTATAGAATATGTCACTTAATTATTTAAGTTAAACAAAACTCGCAACAAAATTAGCAAAAAAAAAAACACCATCAAAACACATAAAAGCAAAAAGAAATGTTAGTGATGTAGAAACAATCAACGGAAATGAAAATAGGCTTGTTGTTCGAGTACCTTTTTCATACATGATTAAGATTCGTGTGAACTCTTTTGTAATCATTTCTCTTTTTTGCTTTTACTTCATACAAAACTTGTGTTAAATAAGTTGAGAAATATATTATAAAGAGAGTTCAAAAAATCTTAACTTACACGAAAACAATAAAAAGCTATTCGTTTATTTCAATATCCGGATGAAATCATATTCTTTTTATTGCAACACTAACTACAAAACAATGTCTATTGTAGTGTTTATGAATGCAATTTTATATTAAACAGTTTTTAGCGTGTAACTGTTCAATAACAATTGTGAGTCTTAAACCTAAAATAAGAATTTTTTATAAATTTGGCTGTTAGAATATTAATTTCAATCCTTTACTCTTGGTATGCAATGAAAATTATCTGCCCTTCAAATATTTGTACTCTTATATTCTTTGTTGCAAATGGATTTTTAAAACAGTCAATAACGGTTTTCAGTGTTTGATGCAAATGGTCTGGCGAAAGTTCAAATGCAAAATACACTGTTTCATAAAAAAGCTACGATATTTTGCATTTGCACTTTCGCTAGACCATTTACATCAAATACTGAACTCCACTAATGTATTAATTGTTTCATCTCACACTCGATTTCTTATTCAATTAACAAAATTTTCAGTTGTTGAGTAATATCTATTTCTCCATTTTCTTCGTCATTAAATGCCTTAAAAAAACGTGCATAAAGATTTTTTGAATATCTAATTACCATGCATTTTGCTGCATATTGAAAACATTGCAGTTGCTTTTACAAAAAAAATTAGCTTCTTTTAAAAAATTAATTAAAGAGACAACATTTTTTCTTTTCGTTCATCAATCCAAAATAATTTAATATACAGTTTTTTTTACTTAACTGCACAATCAACTTTTCACCATTTCTTGTGCAGATAAGTAACAAATTCTGCAAGCTTAAATTTACTTATCTGCCTTAATGTGCAAGTAAGTACGCACAATTATTTACCATGTGTGCAGCTAACTTTGATTTTTTATATGAAAATAATTTAAAACTGCCAAAATATATATTAAGTGTACAGGTATACAAAGTACACTCAAAAATGGATTTTTACCCTACGTCTATACCTGAGATATTTTTATCATAACAAATACCAAAATGTCGGTAGAGCCGTTGTCAAATTTTTGTTAGTGCAAGCATACTTGCGAATACGTTGTGGTATTTTTGTTATGATAAATCACTATTGGTTTGTCGTCGTGAGGGAAGTTTGTCACTTATTTTTTTATTAAACTGTTTTTATTTAATTAAGGAATTCATATTTTTCTTTCATCGTATATTTTTTTGTAAAAATTTTTGTTTTTCAAAATAAATTAAAACGTTAAACAATTTGCTTACGTTTTTTATCAAGATAAATTTGTCTGAGCTTGAGCTCTGACAAAATTGTCAAGACACTGCAAAACACTAATAAATGCAGTCTATACCTGATAAATTTTTATTTTGATAACGATTTGACATTTATCATGATAAAAATTTATCAGGTATAGACTCACTCTTAAGAATAACTACAAAAACAAACATTTTGTGGAGTTAAGTCAAAATGCAGCCAAGATTGAATTTTTGTATGAATATATAGTGCCAAAAATTAAAGGCATTTATTTATTCTTAAAAGTGCAGGTATATAAAATACACTTAAAAAACGAAATTGTATGGGGCTTTAAAGAATAGTGGCACAAATTAATAATTTTGTGTAGTTAAGTCAAAAGTGCGCTTAAAAGGACAGTTCCCGGATAAAATCTCGGGAAAGCGGGGAAACGAAAATAAGCGATTTTCCCGGGAAATCCCGGAAAAGAACCCTAATATGAATATGTCTATATAATAATCTGAATATCGAAAATTTTACATACAACATTCGTATTATAAATTCGATAAACATGTTTAGTTGGTATCGCGTTCGAATCTCTAAACTCCATCGGAGAATGAAATTTTTAAAGTTATTTTTCAATGTTATAGTGATAAAAGAAGACAGAAAACTAACTTAGAAATTAACTGTTAATAATTACGTGCAATAAATATATTAGTTGTTTATTTTTATTTTTTTTTGTTTTTAAGTTTTTTTATATTTACAGGATAATTAAATTAAATTTGTTACTTTTATTAATATATATTTGCAGAACTTCTTTATCGTGCTCCAGAATTGTTACGTCAAGGTCCAACTTCTTTAATAATGGGCTCCCAGAAGGGCGATGCTTATTCATTTGGTATTGTGTTGTATGAAATGCATACAAGACATGGCCCGTTCGGTGAAACTGGACTATCGGCCATGCAATGTTTACGAAAAGTGTTGCAAGTTCAGGATATTTTATACCCATACCGTCCCTCATTGCAACCTTTGGAAACGTCTTTCGATTGCGTACGAGAAATTTTGAAAGAATGTTGGTCTGAAAAACCTGAAGAGAGACCAGATTTTAAAACTATACGAACAAAGTTAAGGCCACTGCGAAAGGGAATGAAGCCAAATATATTCGATAACATGATGTCAATGATGGAAAAATATGCAAACAACTTAGAGGCCTTAGTAGATGAGAGAACTGATCAGTTGCAAGAAGAAAAAAAGAAAACTGATGCCTTGCTACTGGAAATGCTTCCACGTCCTGTGGCAGAACAATTGAAAAAAGGTCATAAAGTTGATCCAGAAAGTTATGAACAAGTTTCAATATACTTTAGTGACATTGTGGGCTTTACAGCAATGTCCGCCGAAAGCACACCATTGCAAGTAGTCGATTTTTTAAACGATTTATATACATGTTTCGATTCTATTATCGGTCATTATGATGTCTATAAAGTTGAAACCATAGGTGACGCGTATATGGTGGTATGTTGATAGAAATTCGGTATTGTTGTAATCATAATAATTTTTTTTTCATTCATTCGCCAGGTTTCCGGTTTACCAATACGTAATGGTGATTTGCATGCTGCCGAAATAGCCTCAATGTCTCTACATCTTCTTAATGCTGTTTCGGAATTTAAAATACGACATCGTCCTTACAACAAACTTCTTTTGCGTATAGGTATCCATTCTGGACCTGTATGTGCAGGTGTGGTTGGACTTAAAATGCCTCGTTACTGTCTCTTTGGAGATACGGTTAATACAGCTTCTCGTATGGAATCTTCAGGGGTACCTTTAAAGATTCATTGCAGTTTTCAATGCAAAGATTTACTTGAAAAATTAGGTGGTTACGATTTTCAAGAACGCGGTATTATTAACATGAAAGGCAAAGGGGATCAACGCACGTATTGGTTGCTGGGAGAAGATGAAGAGGCAAATGCTAAACGAACCTATGAACGTTCGCAGAGAAGGGGCTCACGAGCTCTAAATAAATTCATACAGGGAAATATTAAACAACAGCAAAATCAGTCATTGAATGCCAGTGAATTAGGAATTCGTTCATCATTGAAAAACAAAAATGTTCCCAGGAATTCTTTGACACGCTCATCAAGTTTGGAGTCGCCCAAAAAGCTAAGATTTGCAGCTGGAAATTTATTAGAAAACCATCGTCATTATAGGTACGTGTATTCTTTCATTCTTTCTCAAACAAATAAAGGTTAGAAACGAAAAACGTTTTACATTTTATTTTGTTAATAACTTAATTTTCGAAATTTCGCTCTTAGACCCGCCATCAGATTTCGAAAACCTATTCCATCAATTCTTTGGGCAACATGATTCCAACTTACATACAATTTCCAACTTACATAAAATTTTTTTGTTTTTCTCAGCATTTTTTTTCTCAGCAGGGCAGTTAGTTTTATGAAAATCGTGATTATGTATATCAATTGAGTTTCCTGACTTAATTGCGAATAAAATCCAACGTTTACTATCGATTTGCTTCGAACATATCAATCCAAATGCCTTTAAACAAGTTGCAATCGAAAATTGCAATTGTTGCCTCTGTTTGGCGGTACCAATGCAGAGTTTGTTGGCTATAGGTCTACACCAGCAGAATGGAATACGTATTTTCTGTGCCTCAACGCACTTCGTCAGCATTCAGGTCTCTTGGGTTTCGTTGAAACCTAAACAGCCTGTAAAAAATTACGGAGTTGTGTTGTTTTTTTTTTATGAATTTAAAAAAAAAACAAATTTTAAAAACGAAATTGCATTTTTTTTGCCACAAGTTCTGCAATATCTCTGAAGCTACTGGGCAGATTCAGAAACATTATTTGCAAGGATTAAATATAATTTTTTTTCGAGTTGCATTTTTTAAAATGATAGAACCAAAATCTTCTCAATTTACGCTAATATATGTATGTAAATGAAAACTATGGGTTTTTCTTCAAAAAGCTTAACATTTTTTCTACGCTTTTTTCAAATCTTACTGTTGTTGCCATGACTGATTAATTTAAACTGCGTATAAAATATGTTATACATTCTTGATAGATAAGAGAATTAACAGCTAACGGGATTTTTAAATAGTGTGTATAGCGGTCATATTATTTAATTTTAAATATGTAAAATTTTTTTCGTTTCCAACCTTTATATGATTATTATTTACTTGTTTCAGTGACGATGCTCTTTTGGAAGTCGTTACCGATTCATATGCCGGAATAAGGCGTTCTTCCGGCTCTTCCAGTCAATCGCGCTATGAAGAGTCAACGTTATCTTGCCAAAGTTGTGAAGATTTGAGTAATTTTCAACGCCAAATACGCTCGCCTTTTTTTCCTTCTGCCAATACACCTCTTTTGCTCAATCATAAAGATACCTGATATCCTAAAAACTTCAAAACATATTTAAGTGCTGTTTCGACAAGCCAGACAGTTGATTTGAGTAGAAAATTTTTATGAAAAACAATCAGTTTCTTAAATGATTCACATAAAAATTTTCTAATAACGTCAATATTTGTATTGTGGAAACCTGAATTTCAATTTATACAAACAAGTATTTGAAACAATGAACAAACAACAATTACTAAAATTTAGATAATATGAAGGCAGCATGCACAACTTATACAAAAATAATCAACTTATAGTTAACTTTTTTAGACTAACTAAAAGCTAACTGCAAAGTAATTCAGAACTGACGCAAAATCAATTCTTAAGTTGAGTGCATAATCTTGCTCTCTAAGCTACTTTGAAGTCTATATTACTTTGAAGTCTATATTAACTTTTTGTTGTCATTATATTAAATGGTACTTTAGCTGGGTGGTCAGCGCGTTGACACGTGTGATACATAGTTCGAACCCCAGCATAATCTTTTTGCATACTAACTACCAGTTGACTTAAATAAAGTCGAGAGATAATTGACTACCATCTAGGACATCGCACTGTTAAAATAGTCAGCTGACTCCATTAAAAGTAATCCATGCATCAACCACCATTAGTTGCAAATATTTAGCTTAAAGTGCGTTAAAAGTTAACTGAGTTTCTTATATGGTATTTTAAATATTTGTTGTTAAAGCTATTTCTATTTAAGAAGGAAATTATACAAAAATATTTTTACAAAATATAAGCACCTAAATTTACATACGCATACAATATATGCAGCATATGTAAATGATTCATTGTTTATAACCAAGGCTCGGACTTTCATGCAACTAAAAATTGATTTTAAGCGCTTAACAAATGCACCTAAAAATAAAAGTACCAAAACTAAAATATTATGAAAATATTTTTTTAATTTTTTATTATTATTAGAGAAAAAAACATAAAACAAACATAATTTGGTCTATTATTTAATGCAACCGATCTTTAGTTGCGTTGACAGTCGGCAACTGAAAATTAATGGTTGCCAGAAAGGCACTAATAGCTGTTTTACACTATCTCACAAGCCGTTCGACTCCTGTAGAAAATGCAACCCTGATATAATGAGTTTATAGAAAGTTAAAAAAAAAATAACAACACATTATATCAGGGTATCATTTTGTGCAGAAGTCGAACAGCTTGTATAATACAGCTTTTAGTAGCAACCGAAATGGACAGCTCTAAGTTGTCAGTTTCCATCAGTAGTATCATTTTCAGCAACCTGCAACCCAACTGGGGCGCAGTTGCCATCCATAGTCGGTCTATTAATATATTTTGGGAAATATGCATTAAAAAACTTTTTATTACTCCAAAAATATGCACTTATTCCCAAAATATGCAAAAATATGCACTTACCACCAAAATACGCAACTACAAATCGATGCCAAAATACTTAAAATTTTATGATTCGCATAGATAATTAGCCAATACCTCTTTATTTATCATCACAAAAAATATGCATTTGCTTAAAAGTTCGAGCCCTAATTATAACATTACAGAAATCGATCTAGTCTTTTTTTATTTTAAGTAGATTAATTTTGTATTTATTTATTTTATTATGCGAACGAAAAGGACAAACTATTTATTGTGAGATCATAATTATATACAAATAAAACCTCTAAAGTATGCTTAATAAAATTTATTTAATAATAGCTCTGTTTACGTATTTATGTAGCTTTTTTGGTAATCAATTGAAAATAATGACTAGCTTTGCACTAGATGTTATCGGGAAGCAAATGTGAGTGAAAGGAAGTCAAATATACGACCGTGACTTAAATTAAAACAAAAATTTTGATATAAATTTTTTTTTGCATAAATTTCACGATATCTCTGAAACTACTGAGCAAGTAAAAATACAATATTGGTGGGACTTAAATATAATATCGTTCTCGAATTTTGGTTCAATAGGACAACGCGTTCTCCAGTTGTGTTAAGATTTGTTTTGTTTGAAATATATTTTCTATGTGCTAAAGAAAAATACTGATTTTTAAAATTTTTTTTCTGAATGTTGCAAAACAAAATTTTTTATAATTTTTCTTTGACACAAGTTCCACGATATGTCTGAATCTAATAGCTGATTAAAATACAAAATTGATGCGAAAGATAATATTGTTTTCGATTTGTATTTTTCTGTTTTAATAGGGCAAATGCTATCCAGTGATGTTAACATTTGTTGCGCAAGTGCATAATTTATTGAAAAAAAATGTATATCTCTAAAACTAGAACCAAAAATAAAACTAACCGACTGCAGATTCGGACTAGCGCCCCAGATTACATAAGAAACCACTTTCAGTGTTGCCAAAATGGGTAATTTTTCATCCTTTTTCCTTGAGGAAAAGTCATTATAGAACACCGAAAAAGAAATTTCTCCTAACATCGCTTCCAATTCGGTAATTGGTAATCGCAAAAGAGAACTTTTTGCAATGTCAAGGATATGTAAAACTAATTAGAAATGATCCAAATTTGCAATACTTTCGGATCGCGAATTCTACATCTTCATGACTTCTTTGGAGTGTCTTTTTTTCTGGGAATAAGATGAAAAAAAAACAAAGAATTGAATTCGAATTCATGATAAAATTAATAAGAAATAAATTATGTTTTTTACAAAATAGCAGCGTAAAATACTATTAATATTTAAAATTGTTGTTAATAAGATTTAAACAACAATGAGTTTAATTTAATTCATGGTAAAATTAACAAAAATAAATTATTTGCTAAAAAATAAACTCTGAAAAAAATTTAAAAAGCATCGTCGTATCGACAGTAGAATATCGCCGATACCGATGTATCGGAAAATCGGAAGTATCGTCGATATATCGGTATCGGCTAATCCCTAATTTATAGTTCTATTTTTTAATTATTCCCAAAAATATCTAAAATGTTTCAACTGAGCAAAATAGATCTTTCCTGTGTTGATCGAATAAAAACTCATTGAGTTAAAAGAACTTAAAAGTGAAAAAAGTGTTTTTTAGACATCGGCTCAAAAGTGAATACTTAAAAATTTCTAATCCAAAGATACTTAATTATTCAGGCTTAAGTTCGTTCAATTTAATCCTTCAATTAAATTAAATTTTAATTTTTATTGAGAAAGGAATTTTAAAAAACAAATTGTTGTCTGTATGAGGGTCGAACTGAAACCCATGATATTTCAAGCTTAACCACGATCTCATGATCAGAGCTCTTATTACATCTTTCACAGTGAGAGGGTGTTGAAGTCAAGCAAGGCACGTAGTATTGAAAATTATTGATTATTGCAAAAATTAAATTGAACGACTTGAAAGCCATAGAGTTCGACTAACAGTGATACCTTCAATTTTAATTTTTCTCCATTAAGATGAAACGAAAATCCAGAAAAAGCATTCAAAGCCCAAAGTTGAAACTCATTTGGTGCCGAACACATGATAAATAAAATGCTTAAGAACCGACAAAATAGAACAAAGTTACAAGACATTAAGTGAAGAACAGAGCTGCTTTTGATCAAAAACATTCTTTGGACTGTAAACTGAATTTTATAAAAGATGACTTCGGATTGTTTCAGTCACTGACTTACAACTTTCTTATTTTTGTCGTGTCCTAACGACTTCATATTTCATGTGTTAGACAAAATTATCTTTAGGCTTAAACCTATTTATAACATTTTTGTTTCATATGATTTTTCATATGAAAAATAGCTTAAAATTTGTATGGAAAAATTTTTGGCCGATATTTCATTTTTATTTTTGTGCGATTTTTAATATGAAAAATCGCCCAAAATTTCAAAATGAAAAATCACCAAAAAAAAAATTGAAAATCGGCCAAATTTTTTGGGCGATTTTTCATATGAAAAATCACCCAAAATTTGTATGGAAAAATTTTGGGCTATTTTTCATTTTTATTTTTGGGCGATTTGGTTTTGGGCAATTTTTCATGGAGCCAAAAAAGTTGGCCTTCTTGAGTTTTGTTAACCTAAACTTGAACTCAATTTCAATATTCGTATCTGTATCGGCGATATTTATTTTTAAGTATCGGTATCGGATCGGCAAAACGGCGTATCCTTGCATCCCTAGTTTTTATAAATGAAGTTAATTAACAAATCTGTGCCCACAAGGAATAACAGCTAAAGTCGAGTTAGGACAAAATTGAGTTATTACTACCATTGTACTCCTCGCATTCAAATGTACCTGCACTAAAAATTTTACCATTGTTGCTCGAAAAATGAATATTTTAAACCTAAAAATCTAAACAACCAAAGTCGATATTTTGTTCAAAAAAAATTTTTTTAATACATATTATCTTAAGTACGGATGGGCAAAAATATCGATATATCGATATATTCTCAAAAATATATTGATATACATATATCGTCGATATTTTTAATTTCGATATATCGATAATTTTTTTCGTTCAGTTAAAAAAAAATCGGCACAGTCTTCATCAGATAGAATATTACTAACAAAATCTTTCGTTTTATTCATAATATTTTGTCTATTCGAAAAATTATCATTCTTTGAGTATAATCTTGTTGATGTATGTTCCATGAAATATTGGTGGAACAGTAAGGATCTTGGAAATTAACTCTTTCCAGCTTAATTATTTATAAGAAAGCTACTTTTTTGTTTTATTTTTAAAAATATTTGGGTACTATGAATTATCATTGTTATATGTTTTATTCGATATATATCGATGCCGATCTATATTTAAAAATATGTATATCGATATCGATATATATCGATAAATTTTTTTTTTCACTTGCCAATCCCTAATCTTAAGTAGAATTAGGATTTTAATCCAAACCGTACCGTGATGTATTCATACGTGAAAATTTTGCCTAACTCGAGTTTAGCCATTATTCCGTTTGATAAATTGATATATGTATTTTTAATTGGGTTTGGTTGTTCAACTCCAGCTTAGTCATTATTGAGTTATTTTTGAAGTTAAAGCCAATTCATTACAGTGTTGTTTCCACAGTGCAAACAAGCATTACTTGTCTAAAGTTTATATGAAAAGCACTCAGTTTTTTTTAGAGATTTCCATACAAATTTAATCAAGTCGCTTGTTTGCATTGTGAAAACAGCACATAAGTTTGGAGTAACAGCTAAAATAGAGATAGGATCTAGAAATTTAAAAGCAAATGAGAAAGAAAAAAACTAAACTTTTTGTTTTGTTTATTTCTCTTAAGTTGACTGTTTTTCATTATAAATTAAATTACAAATTAAAATATTATAAAATTGCTAACAGCGAGCACAGAAAGGTTTGCTTCTGTGTTGTTTCCACAATGCAAACAAGCACTGCTTGTCCAAAATTTATATGAAAAGCACTCAGTTTTTTTAATAATTTCCATACAAATTTTTTTTACTCAAATCGCTTGCTTGCATTGTGGAAACAGCATATTAATGTAAATTCCCTGATTTCAGGCAACGATTTCAAATTTAAAAATGTTTTCTCTCTTGAAAACTTGCCGAAATCGAGTTTAGCTGCTGTCAGTGATGCCAACTTTTGGAACCCAAAACGCGCAAATACTTTTCAAAAAGGGGCTTAAAAGGGCTAAATTGAAAAAAGACAAGTATAAAGCAATATCCAGTAAAATATTTTGAAAACCGCAAAAAGGGCTAACTTTAAAGCACGTTTAAATTTTTGAACCAACTTAAAAACACATCCAATTTATAAAAATAAAGAACATTGTTCTAGACTCTTCTTCTTATTATTACTGGTAAAGCGAACTAACAAAAGAAAATGAGTAAAATCGATGTTAGCATCTTAATTCACAAGTCGATATACTAGAATAAAAGAAGAAAAAGTTCGCAAAAACGAAAAATGTACCATTATTGACCAAAAAGTAAAAAGGGGCTAAAAGGGCCAAAAAATAATTGTTAAAAGTGCTAAATTTGCGCGTTATTTTGTTTGGGGCTAGACTTTTTTTTTCGCGTTTTGAGTAACTAAAAACGGACTAAATCTAGCCCGAAAAGGGCTAAGTTGGCATCCCTGGCTGCTGTTATTTCTTATGGGAACAGAAATATTAAAGTTTGACTACAATCGATATGCCTTCCTCTGTCATCGAAAGAAGCCCTAGGATATGCTTCATGTTTCTGAAAGTCAAAATTAAAAAAATTAATTGCGATAAATTACGATAACATTTGTTTCTTCAAATTTATTTATGTTGGCAATATTTTAAAACTGTGGCATGTGCAAAACTGTTTTGCAATTCCCATTAGTGTTTATCGTTGCTATTTTTTTTTTTTTCAAATTTTACCTATGTGGGAGGGTACTTGTGTAGAAATATCTTATGTTTCAAATTTCATTATTTTATGGTTAAGAGAAAGTTATGAGTGGGCTAAGACCGCTCGAATGGTTTCGTGTAATATATACACTGTGTGGCATGTTGCCTTACCGTGCGCCTAGATAGTATGACACCATCAGAATATTATTTATCTTATTTTGTGCATGCATGCAGATAACAAAACATAATAATATTAAATAAATTTTTTTCTCGTTATATGCTAGTAATGTTATAACATTTGGCAACATTTCAAAGTCCACTTTGTGATATAAAGTCCCTGGGAATTAAAAAAAGTGTTAATGTTATAATATTTCGTTTTAACAAGACATAATTTTTCATTTTATTATATTTTTTAATTTTATTTTTTATTATTAATCTCATGATTACACTGTATTTGTCATATTTATTTCAGGGACTGAAACAATGAAAAAAATGCGTTCAGGTTCAGGTTCGGGTTAATCAAAATAAAAAGTTCAGGTTCGGGTTCGGTTCAGGGTTCGGGTTCGGGCTTAAAACCAGAAATTTAAACACGCGCAACTATTTTGTTTAATAATGAAATATATAAATCCATTTTACATTCACGTTTATACGTTTAAACAATCGGGCCTGTTCTGTAAATAACAAGATGTCAAATCACGGTGATTCCCAAAAATTAACAAAGGCTAAATTATTGCTTTTGTAAATTGCTAGATTTAAAGCATTGGAAGTTCGAATAAAATATTCTATTGTAAATGACAAAAACTTAAAATATCACAAAAACTCACAAACAAGTCAGCTATAAACAGTTTGTTTTTTAAATAACTTGATTTGAAATCACCGTGATTTTCAGAGCAGGCCTGAATATATTCTTTTTTAATTTAATTAAATTTAACTTATTTAGCTTTCAAAGAAACTTTTTTCAAATTTGTAACGTACGTACCGCATTGACATAAGAAAATATACTTCAAATTAGAAATTATTAGAAACACCCAGTACAAGAATAACCAAAAATTTTGGCAACCATTCGGCAATTTTAAAAATTACAAAAAATAGTCAGCTGTCGGGGTGCCTGGTATGAATTTGCCTGGTATGAATTTCCCTTGGCCGTTATTTTATTTTGATTTTGTTTTTAATTTTTTTTTCATGCAAGAAATGTAATGTTTTTTTGATTTCTCTATTTTTTATTTTTGAATCCGAACCTTGCTGAATTTTAGGGTTCAACGGGTTCGGGTTCAAAGTCTTCATAAACAGCAAACCTGAACCCGTTTGGGTTCAGGTTCGGATTCGGTTTCAGTCCCTCATTTATGTCATACTCTTGATGTTATTAGTGTATGTATAGTATTTTTCAAATCGTTTTGAATAGTAAGCGACCTTTACAATCTGTAACTCTGTAGTTTACAAATTGATTCATGCAAATTTTATGTATGATCTCGCTGGCACCAAAATTCGCAATTTTTATATAAACTTTATTACATATTAGAACTTGTTCAATTCACAATCGATATAAGTCAATAAGAAAAAAAAGTATCAAACTCAATTGAGACAAATTGAGATAACAATAACGTTAAATTAAAAACTTTAAAAACGTCCGACATAATTGACGCTCCAGCATCCAAACGGCAGGACCGATTCTTTTAGATATACCTAAAAACTCCAAAGATTCCGTTTCGTAATATGTGAATAGTTCTTAAGCTCCACATTTTTTGCAGACGTTTAAAAAGGAAATACATTTCGCTCATTTGATGCAACGTCGTCATAACTCTAAATTTGTGATCTTTAAGATAATACAGAACAAATCGCAATATGAGTCTTCATATTGTGTTAAAATTTCATGTAAATATCTCGTATACTCAACTATTGAGAGAAGTACGAACATTTCTTTTGCCATTAAGTTGTGTGTAACTTGAAAACTTTAATTTAAGAATATACTAAATTAACTTGTAGATATTTTTTAAATCACACTTTTGAGTCGTGGCCACACTGTCTATGAAGCTCTCCTTCGTTTTGTCTTTTGCTTGAAAAAAAAACTCAATTTTCTTCAACTCCTTTTCACCATCATAATTCTTTAATCAGTTTATTTGCAAATTTTCGGTAGCGTGCACGTTTTCATATATTTATCAGTTAAATTTTATATAAAAATTATAAAAAGTGTTAAAGTTTTATAGAAATATTAAATAAATATAGTATAAGAGTTACTTTATTAAAGTGTTATACAAGTGATTACAAATATTTGCTTTTAAGATGAAAAATATGTAATTTTGTTTAAAAAAAAGTCAGAGAAGCCAAGTCGACGGCGCAGAATCTGTTGCTTGTATTTTATATTCTGTCAAGTGTTTTTGTTTGTTTCATATAAGCAAAAAAATAAAAAATAAAAATAGAGGAAGGAAATAAAAAAGTTCTTAATCTTGCTTAGCAAGTCAAAGCAGTGAAATCCACGTGGCAGACTCTGTTGCTTGTGTTGTTATTTGTGTCGTTCGTTTATAAAAAGTGTTTGTTTGCTTGTCCATTGTTTTTATGTATACATACATACATACATATGTATATGTATATGTTTTTTATTTATATTAAAGAAAAAGTGGAAGGAAATAAAATAATTTAAATAACTGATATTTAAAATCAAATCAGTGTTTTTACCAGGGCTACCATTATGACAGTTTTTCTAATTTTGACGATTTTAAAATATCTACAAGGTAAGTTGGTCTACTCAAAGGCGAATTGATACCAGGTGGCCCTATTCATCCAGATGATTATCAGCTGACTAGACCAAACTGTCAAACTCTATGTAAAAAAACTAAACAACTGCTTTTTATGTATGCATTTAACATGGCGGATTGGTCAATGCCAGTTGTTGCTGCACTAATAAGGCCTCTTGTATTATTACGCTTTGGTTTACTCTTAATGCAAATACCTATCTATATTTTTATACGGCTTAAAAAAATGAAGAGTTTAGAATCAAGGTGGACTTATACAGGTGATATTATAAGCACAGCTGTTCTACTTTTTTCCGCAAATTAGATGCTGGTATGTCAAAATTTGTATACGTTGACATAGGGGCTGAGATGACAAATGTTATTGTAATGTTGTAGTTGTTTTAGAATCAACACCACCTGATAAAATTAATTCACCATGTTTAGAATTTGTGTATTATATTCAGTGTGGCCATATCTAAAAATATTTTGCAGTTAAATCGGGTAAAAAATTATGCTAAGAATGCCAAAACAAAATTTAAAATGTTAAAAAATAATGCTAACATTTTAAAAGTTCTTTTTTTACCAGCATTTCTTCATAACGCGTTTGTTTTTCATAATTTACCCCTATTTGCTGGCAAATATTTGATTTTATTTGAGTAAAACAAGAATAATTCAAAATCAGTAAAATAGAAATGGTTTATTAGGCCTATTCTGTATTCTATACGAAAGGAAAATGTTCGGAGTTATCAAAGCGATGTTGTTATTTAATATTACAACAACGATGGTATGACAATTCCAAATATTTTGATTACACATGGATTACAGAAGCCTGCATATAGTAGAATGCTATTGGGTAATCTTCAACACAAAAATTCAAGTTAATTTTTTTTGTATATTTGAGTTTAGTGACACTCGAAGTATATAACTTATTCTTTGTATCTTATGGAGCACAAATCGGTATAATAATATTTTGTAACAGTCAAAATTTCTGCATCTCGACCATTTTTGTAAAGGATTATGTTTGATCTTCGCAAATATATGTATATGTAACACAAAAAAACGTATGTTTCTTTTGCAATGAATGAAAAAATATCCTTTATTCTTAAGTGCCCTGAACATGTTATTTAGTTTTTCTTATTTTTTTCATAACAAAGACTTCAAAATGATATTTGAATATCTATAAAAGTTCTAGACGTTTTGTAATGATAACTAACGAACTATTTAATATGAAAAACTCATAAGCCACAATAAAACATCCCTAACTATTGAGCCCGTTAAAATGCCAATTTTTAATTTTTAGAGAACAAAGAGTTAATTTATACGATGAAATTTTCAATAATTTTTTTTCAATTCTCTTTCAAAGTTGCAGTTCAATGCGACAGTTAACAATACAAAAATGACAACGATTGAAATGTGTACAAAAATTACATGAGCTTAAAGTACTGGGGCCCGTTCTCAAGTTACAAATCTACAAGTAAAATAAAAACAAACAAAAATTTTTACATAATTTTATTTTTGTTTTATGTGTATTTTACTTGTAGATTTGGAATTTGTACTTTTTGAGAAACGGGCCCTTGGTACAGAATCTGGAAGTATACCCGTTCATGTGCAATAAAATTTTTCAACATCGATCTGTAGGTAGAGCATTTATAAGTGAATAAACGTATAAAAACATACAAACGAATTGATAACCTCCTCCGTTTTCTGAAGTAAAATACACACAAAACAACAATAAATTTGGGAACAGGCTTGTTGTTTTGTGGGTATTTTACTTGTAACTTGTATTTTCGAGAAATAGGTTCAAGGGGCTCATTTCTAAAAACTGCAAGTTACAAATGTATAAGTAAACTACCTAAAAGACAACAACACTTTTACAAAATTTATTGTTGTTTTGTGGGTATTTTACTTGTAGATTTGTAATTTTTAGTTTTGAGAAATAGCTCAATACAATCATATAAAATTTGTAACACTGCCAATTTAAATAGTGCGCTAGTTGCGTTTATATGCAGTTCAGATACAAAACAGATGACTTTAGGAATGCAATACTTTGTCAAAGTTTGCACGGTTGCGTTTGGGAATTCGTGACATTGTTGAACTGCAAAGCAACATGCGTTTAGGAAGGCAGCCTATTTCTCCTAAAATAATTTGCATTAGAAGTATAAATTTGGCGTTTCATTGACGTGCTGACCAAATTTTTTTGCGTTTACCTCTCTACCGCATGATATAAGTACATATAGATGGCTTAATATAAAAAGGGCGTATCTCGATACTCTACAGGAGAATAAACGCAATAAAAACTAAAGCATTTACATACAAAAATAATATTTTTAGAGTGTCCCCATTATACAAATTTCTTTACATGCCCAACGCACTTCACACCCGGAAGTGATCATTTTGAATTCAGATTTTTCTAACTTTGCCCAATTTTTTTAAATGCGAAATTAGGCTAGGGTATACACGGTTTGAAGTGGGATGTGCATAAATTTAAAAGATACGCAAATAAATCTACGGTTTTGATGTGCGTTACGCATGTAAAGAATTTTGCATAACTTTTAAAATTATAGAGACCCCATTTCCAAACCCTGTGCTAATTTCAACCAAAAAATAAAAATAATAAAACATTTCGAAGTTAGAATAATTTTAATTTAAATTTTTCATTTCCGGTCACTATCTTAATTTTTTCTAGCTGCAAACAATCATTTAAAACAACCAAAATTTCAAAAACGGCAACATTTTTTAACTCCTCATAACTCGACAAATAAACATCATACAAAAAATTATGTATTTGAAATACAAATTCATATTTATTAGAACATACATACATATGTACATATACATATTCATATTATGTAGTTATGCCAAATATCGGTAAAAAAAAAAACGTTTTTTTGATTGTCTGTTTCACTAATAATGTCTAATATGTATGTATGTATATATGTATGTATAAATTTTACTACTTCTTTATTGAATTTTTTGCCCACCAAAACTCTTTTTAACTTCTTTTTCTCACCTCAACTACATAGTACATTCGGCAAGCAATTGCTTTACATTCTTTAGTATTCTTTAGATCGTCCGCAACATGGTTTCGTTTACAAACGTTTAATGGTCTCGTTGTTTATTTCAAATCGTTTTAAATTAATAAGTGCCTTAAAATAAATAAATATATGCATGTACATAAATATAATAAATATTAAAACATTTATGTACATATATGCATTGTTGTTTCAGTGTCCCAATAAATAAAATGAAATTAAATCTAATATGTAAATTCTTAAAATAAGTGTGTGTGCGTGTAATTAAAGTGTAAAACTTTGTAAATGATGTTTTACAAGTGAGAGCTAATTACATAGTTAATATGTACATAAGTATGTATGTATTTACATCCATATGTACATATATATTAGCTAAGAAAAAGTTTAAGCATCATCCATCCATGTGTTTGTTGTTATAAAGTTTTCTAAAATATAATTTAATTTCCCTTATTTATTTATGTATAATGGATGATGCAATATTTAAAAAGCATTTCTTAAAAGAAGCGGCTTCCAAAAATTATTGCATTTATGTATTTAGTGAGTGTTTGTGTGTTTGCAAAAAAAGTAACGGGTCGCGTAATGTAGTTGTTGTTGTTATTATTATGTTGTCATTGCACGAGTTCAATTATTTAGTGAGAAGAGTGCATTTGAATGAAATAACAACAAGATTTTGGGAAATTCGCGAGAGCATAATCATCGGTGAAACGGTGTCGGTTTAATAAAATATAAACACGGTTTTGTTGCAATAAAAGCCAAATAAATACAAGTAAGTAAAACAACAACGACATTGAGAAATTTACTATGTGCATATTTATTTATTTATTTATTTATATATGTATGCAATTCCATAACATTGAGAAAGTAACAAATAGCAAAAATAAGAAAAAAAAAACAAATAGGTATAAGATAAACAGTTAAGGCGACCGACCCATTCAATAGATAGATTTGGTAGATCGAATAGGTAGCAGAGAAACAAGCCGAGGCAAAATTATCGGCGGCGGCGGCTGGGCAGATTTTGGGTCGGCGGCGGTGCGCCGACAGAATTTTCGGCGGCTCACCTATTTAGGGATATTTTGGGAAAAAAGGAAGTAAAAAAATTTTTCGTGAACAAATTTAAAAGAACTGGTTTTGAGCCGATTTCGGCGGCGGCGCAGTAAGCAAAAAAGCAAGCGGCGGCGGCGCGCCGTCGGCTCGAAATCGACTGGCTTGTTTCTCTGATAGGTAGCAGGAAACATTTTGATGGCAAAGTAATGAGTTGAAATTCGAATAAACTTTCTCTTTACTACTTCTACTTAGCCATTTTAACCAATTACTTAAACATGGTGATGTCATTAGACGCAAGTACTTACCACATTGCGTTACAATTGACTACTTTTGACAGCCTCTTGGTATTTTCTAGTCATTAGAGAATATTAAGAGACTGTCAGCAGTAGTCAATTGTTGTCTACATCGACTACCTACGTGTCTAAGGTTTTATATTGTCTTGAAGTGACGTTGCCAAATAGTTACAGAATAAGGGGGAATAAAAATTAAATATCTCTGCTAAGCATTGAACTCACGCCTTTTTCAGTTGTTCTGGTACCTATGTGATGGAAATCGATCGATTTCAAATCGCTCAGTTTCATAAAACTATCGACCCTGTTCTGTAAACCGAATAAATAATGCCCCCATTTATGTATTTTAAATCGTATATAGTAAATTAATTTCGGATATGGGTATTTCCACAGGAACGTCTACTTTCCGTCACGTTCGACCCCAAGCAATTATGTTGATTTTTTTAAAGCAACGTAAGTTTTTTTATACTTTTTCGCATGTTTGTGTAGTCCATAAGTAGCTCTACAGCTGGTAAAATTTTAGGAAAAATTTAACCACATGGTTCTGAAAAACAAGTTACTTTCATGGTGTCGAACGTGACAGAAAGTGGACTTTCCTAAGCTCTAAAATATGTGAAACTGCAAAAAAATCTGAAAAAAGTTTGCTATTAGTGGATTTAATTTCTCTAAACCGAGCGTTTTCAAATAGACTCGATTTACAGAACAGGCAGAATGCTGGGGTAGCGACTTCTAAATCCGTATAAATTTTAACTTTTATTTTATGACCAAAAAAATATCGGTCAAAATATAACTTATTTTTGACAAAAAATATATCAGTCAAATTTTAACTTTCCCAGCAAAAAATAAATGAACGCGTTCGACATGAAATAGTGTTTCATGATTTCTTAATCACTTGTTTCTTCGAATGCATTCTGAATGACATCGTAAATCGTAAATAAAACTACTGTTTTTGAACTCATTAAAAACGCATGCAATTTTACTAGTTAATATATTCAATTCATTCATTTTAATAACGAGCACGTTCTCTAAATTTTCATGTAAACACATGATCTCCAATGACACGCTAATGTAAAAATCATGCATGTTTCACCTAAATCGAACCAATGCGTCATCACTTGCACCCATGATTATGCACATGATTTGTCATGTTATTTTCTGCTGGGTTATTTTTGACCAAAAAATATCGGTAAAATTTTAACTTTTATTTTTGACTAAAAAATATCAGTCACATTTGAACTTTTATTTTTGACCAAAAAATATCGGTCAAATTTTATTTTTGACCACAAAAATATCGGTAAAATTTTAACTTCTATTTTTGACCAAAAAAGTATGAGTCAAAAAATAACAGTTATATTTTGACTTTTTTGAAAAAAGTAACAAAATAAAAGTTTTTTTAGATTTCTATTCCTTAGCTCACGACCATCACAATGCTATACTCAAATATCGTAAAGGCAAAATATTTCTGTCTGACTTTTTAAAGTTTAATTTTGATAATAACTGTTATTTTCGGTCCCTGGTAGTAAGTTTAATTATCATAGAGTTGCATTTTTTATGGTACACTTTTCAGATTTCAGCGCTTCTTATTTTCAAAGTAGCGTTTTATTTATGAAATCTTTGATGTGGCAATATATTAATTTGACAATGAGTAAATGCATTACGTGAACAAGGTAAAGCTTGACGACCGACAAGTCGATAGTTAGTGGGTCGCTCAAACGAACTATAATGACTGACTTGTCGTCAATCGATCGAGTTGTCGATCGACATCGTGGGTTAGGCTGTAAAACTTGTTTTCACAAACATGAACACAATTAAAATAAATGAATTTTGCTTTCCCAGGGGTTGAACAGCTTATGGTCTGTATGATAAGCAAATATGTACATTACTACTCTGCCAATAAGAGAATAAATGATTTGTTTATTTACTAGTAAGTAATTGAACAACTACTATAAAGTAATTCAGACGGTATGTAGTTTGTGGTTGAAAAGTATGTTGCTTGGTAATAACAACACAATACCAAGTTTTTTCTGGGTACCTACATAAATAAAAAATAATAAGAAATTCAATAGATGAAACAAACTATGCTTGCCAGACGTGGTACTTTGGTTTATCCAATGCATTAACAAGAAAGAAGTGTGATTTTGTGCCTTTTCGCGTCCTTATACTGTATTTTTATTAAAAAGAATCTTTTTCTTCGGTATATTACACTATGCAGGAAAACTATTAACCTAAAAAAATATGTGTTTTATGATAATTTGGGGCAGCTGAACACGAGTATCAAAATCGATGATCTTAAGCCCTTTCGAGAAAAAAAAACACATCGATTGTGAATTGAACAAATGTTGTTGTGTTACATGTGTTTTTATCATTTCAATTTCCAATTTGTATCTTACTTATTTTCATACTTCATCATAACTTTTCACTGACATTTATATGCAACTTATTTTTGCCCTTACAGTTAGTTAAATGATTTATATATTTATTTGATTGTTGTTAAAAATTTAAAGTTTGAAATTATTGTAGCAATTTCAAAGAGAATTATCACAGTACCTTGCTGTGGTAAGCTTAGCAAAAAATTAAAGATTTTGATTAAAGCATTAATGCTTTTGCGTACATTTGGTTGGTGTGATTATATTTTTAAGCTAATATACAAGCTTCTATTAATTAGACAAAATAAATATGTTATTCTTTAGATTTTATGTTCTTATAGTTTAAAGCTAATTTGTATAACAATAACTTGTAACAATTTTTTTGTATAAAAAACAATAGTGTTGTATTGATGTATAAAAAATCTACTGTACTTTCAACAAACAACTTTAACTTTTTTTCTTTTAACAATACTAATTGTTAAGTCAAATATAGTTAACTATTCATACTGAATAAAAAAATTAATAAAAATCATAACGATTGACGCTTTGAAGCGATTTAAATAGTATTTTCATATTGCATGTTGTAGCACGTCGACAGATCCATGTAAAAAATTGACTCTCGTAAACAAATTTTAGGGAAGATTTATTACTTAAAGTAAAAACAATAATTCAATTCAATAATATATTGAGAAAGTTAACCAATTAATCGTTTACAATTTAATTTGTAAAAACTTTACTCTAAATGGATTTTAGAACGAGATTGTTTTAACTTAAAAAAATATATGGAATTGAGCTAAAATTTGTTTTGTTTTCTTAATTTGTAACAGGTAACATGTTCTATTTTCTATAATCATGTATTTTGATTAACATTTCTGAAGGTACTAAAATTAATTTTGCTTTAGTTAGCATAGATATTTAAGTAGTTTCATATGAAATGCTTTGTATGGTTCTAATAATGTACAGTATACATCATTTCCATGCACCATAGTTATTTATTTATTTGTTTAATATGCTTAAAGCTTAATAGTTAAAAATATTGAAAAAATTTGTTTGATTGAAGATTTTTGTTTATATTTTCAGGGCATTATAATCTTATCAAATTGCTTTTTAAGTTTTCTATAAAAGAATATTTGAACTTAATAAAGCATTAGTTTGTGTTTTATTTTGTGAACTTAGCGTTAAATGCTTATACAAGATTTTATTTATTTATTGTTTTATTATATTTTATGAAGTGATTATATTAGCTTTGAAAATTTTCCTTCTATTCTGTTTAACCGTAGAGTGATCCTTGGAACAAAAATGTTCCATACGAATTTTGTTTTGCTCTTTGTTTTTTTTTTTGGTCAGTGAAGATTTTATTTCAATATTTAACGACTTTTTAACTGCATCATGAGTAATTGGGTTTTTACATTATTTAGAAAAATTTATTGCAAAGTTTTGTTGTAATTTCAAAACTTCATAATTCGGTCGTATGGTATAAAAATGTTCCATATGTAATTACATATGAGACGCCCGCCCTCTGTAGCAGAGAGCTTGGCGTTGCTACTGCTGTTATAGCAAATACAAAGCAAATAAATAAAACCAAAAGCATTTTGTTTTTATAAAATCATTTTAAGATGTCAAAAATGTAAACAAAATGTAACAGTTGAGTGCACGAGCAAAATGCAACCCACATGTTATATATGGCGAATTCAGCCGTATTTTAGAAAAGGATTAAGCGGAATCCCATGTAAAATCAAGGAGAGCGGGTGGCCCTAGACTTCACAGAAGGTCTAAAAAGTCATAAATAAAATGTTTTTGTTTGTACTTATAAATCAAATGAAGAAAAATAAATAGTTTGTCTTAAAATTTACATATGAAACAAAAATGTTCCAAAGGTTAGAATCCCTATTTTTTTAGGAGCAATCTACGGTTAAGCACTCAGGGGCTATTGCTATTCTTAATTGTTTAATATTTTTTATTTTTACAAAATGCTTATTAAAAAATTGTCTTAATTCTTTAAAAAATGCTTCTCTTCATTAGTTATGATCCCTTTGCTGTATACACTAATAAGTATGTATTTAAGCTTTGTCATTGCTTTTGCACATTAATGATTTAATTAAATATAGAATTGCTTGGTGTGGGTGATTTTTATTAAAAACCATCCAGAAATTTCATCTTTGTTTCTTCATTAAACTGGTGGATCTGTTAAAAAAGTATATTCAAAAAATATATGTGTATATATAAATAATAAATGATGATAACTGTTTGAATGATTTCACACCTTCTAACGCCCTGACGTGGACTAACAGGTGGTGTTCTTGCCGGTGAGGTTGGTGCCGATGATCCTGACGATCCACGTGATGAGGCCAATGACAGCGTAGAATTTCGTGGAGCTGAACAGCCTAAATATATGGCCGACCCTTTGTCGGCATCTCTTAAATCAATACGTGATCCATGGACGGAGGATGGCACAGAACCTAAAAAATTTAGGAAATACTAAGAAAATCCAACTTGACCTTAATGATGGGCTGAACCACCTGTGTAGGAATGTAAGCCGGCAGGACTACTACGAGGTCGAACGACCAAACCACTAACCGTGCTAGCACTGCGTTGCAAATGTGGAGATCCATTATTGCTAGCACCTGCAGTTGTCGTCGTATCATTGTTAGACTTTCCTGATTTGGAATTTCCTGTTAAACGACTTCCGGCGCTACTAACTCGTGGTGATTTTATAGAATTTCTCGTAGGTGATCTTTGAAGTTGCTGTTTCTGTTGTTGCTGTTGTAGAAGTACCTGTTGAGCTTCTAAACGACTGGCTTCTATGGCGGCAGCATATTCGGCAGCTTCACTAGAAGTGGTGGGTGAAAGGTGGGCCTCTTCGTCTTCAGGAATTTTTTGTCCACCCAATGAACGACGTGATCCCACGCCACCTTGGGTATTATGTTTCGGTGATGTCGGGCAAGATTGTGCGGTGTTTACTCCCCCAGTAGAACTTTGAGGTCGGAGACGTGATCGAGTTGATGCAGATGAAGGCCTTCGGCGAAAAAGACCTTTGGTGGGGTCCATATTGCAAACACCTATTTTATAACAATATAATAAACATGAGAAAGACATTTTTATAAAATCATGTAATGAATAGAAAGCTTTCGCTCTTGTAATATGGTTAGTAAATGAAATTTCTTTTTTATTACATGAAACATATACAACAAATTCAATAGATACAAAAACATAAATAAAAATGTTCGAAAAAAATTTTGATTAGAAAATTTGTTGGTTCTGAAAACCTATATTTTCCATTGTTCATTAATTTTATAACATCATCTTGCTCGGAAAATAGAAATTCTAATAATTGACCTTTTGCTTTTTGATGTGTTTTGTTTCCTTTTCGAGGGGATTTCTACTTTTTAATCCATCTATCAACCCTTCAGCTACAAAGTCGAATGGAAATTTTACACACGTATTCCTTGTTAGAAAATCAATATCTAAACTACACTTTTTCGGATTCTTAGAGATGTATTTTAAATCTATAATCATCGCACCTGTAGGACATTTTTCTCCTCGAACGCAATTCCCTTCACATATATCTTTGTTTTGCAGTAACTCTTCATAATTATCCAAGGCTGATAAACATTTTGCACGGTCCAGTTGCTCTAACGCGGTCGAAGGAAATCTTTCTCTTAACCGCTTGCGTTCTTCTCCAAGACGATACATTTCGAACTCCTGCAATTGTGTTTGGAAACCGACATTTGGATTTGCTACAGCGCGACCTGCACGCACAACTTTTAAAGCGTCTTTCCAATTCAGATTAGTCGCAGTCATTATGTAGGCCACGGCAACCGTAACTGATCGAGACATGCCTGCTAGACAATGTATCAGAACATTGCCTTCTCTTAAACGGGCAGCATGGATAAAATCATTGCAAACACTAAAATATTGTGAGAGATTTTGATCTGGCGTATCTGCCGCCATTACGCATAAATAATGTTTGTCCTAAATTAATTAAAAAAATTATTGTTTTAAATCATGTCGTTAAAGACAATAATATGTTAGTAACTTACTGGAAGCAATCTCCTAGGACTATCATGTATAGCCACAATATGTGTTATTTGAAATTTGTCTAGCTGTTGGGTATCCTTTGAGTCGCGATAGTTGCCCACATACAAGCCCGGCAATACCTATAAAATAAAGAATTCTTAATGACATTTATATTTCTTTACCAGAATAAGTTAAATGATAAGGATAAAACAAGGAGGAGATGTGGGCTTGAGAAGATTTTTCTTCTAAATATTGGCATGCATAATTCTGTTAAGTGTCGTATAATTCGTTTATGTAATAAATAATAGCTTACCTTGTTCATTCCATTTCCCATGTTTTACCATTTAAAAGATGGTTAAGCAATTTGTTAATAAATGATAAGTCTAGAAAAAGTAAAAAATTAAAACTATTACTAATAAGGTTTTTGATAGAATTTAATAAAATATGAAATTAAGGAAAAATAAGATACAAATGCATCTGTTACTTTGCATTTTAACCAGAAGAACGATAATATATTTTATTTATTTATTTGTTTAGTAAGTAAATAAATAAGCATATATGTAGATAAATGCAATCTGTTGTTAGTGAAACGGAAATCAGTTTTATTTCGTCTGTTAATGTCTCCCAACTGTTAATATAATTTATTTTTATACGGTTTCGAAACGTCTCTCTATCCTTGTAAATTTGTTTGGCGACCTATTTTTCGATTTGGCGATTTTTTTCAACTTTCGAGTTTTGGTCAGACGTTTGAAATTCAGCAAAATGACCTGTGTTGTCGAACTCCTCCCAGGTGAATGAATAGCCACACCTTGGTGTTATACTTGCTGGGGAAAAAAGTATTTAATTTTTCCAGACCTTGACTTTTCGCCGATTAGACGAAAAAAGGCACCTAAGTTCCTGCGGATACCAAATTCATATACGGAATGGACATGTTGGAAGATATTTCTGTTACCAGCTAGTTCTAGCAACCAAATATGGTCTTGTTGTCGTGTTCCTATTGCAACAGAGGCTGCTTCAAGTAGCGGTTCATGGTAAGGGGGCAAGAGCAGCAAGTCCTTAATACCGGCTAAAGGACGCCAATGCAGAGAGTCCTCACTAAGCGAATCCGGTTTTCTAAATATCTCAAAGCAGAAAATCCTTGTGCCCGACCGATGGACAGAATACATTTATATTGAGGGAAGAATCATTTTCTCGTCTGAGGTATTTCCAAGACCAGCTTCGTTTACTGAGGGATGTGTGAACTGCTGGCCTTTGACTGGGCTTAAGGATTTTCTCCTCAGGTATTTAGAAAGCGGGTTTCGCTTACTAAAGATTTTCTACATTGCTCTACATTGGCGATTTCGTCCGAATTTAGGGAATTTCTCCTGAGAGGTATGTATTTAGAAAACCGGCTACGCTTACTAAAGAATTTCGGAAAAAAAATATTTTTATATCTCACAAGCTCATAAAAAATTTTGGACTAATTTCATATTTTTTGGGTTTTATTTCAATGGGACTTAATTAATTTTTTTGTGAGGGAGTTATTTCATTATGAAGCAAGTCCCAAAAGTTTGAACTTATTTAATTTTAGGTTTGGAAATAATTTAATTTTTTTTAATTTACTTCATTAAATTTTGTTTGGACTTATTTGATTTTTTTAGGTCCCATTTCATTGGGAGTTATTTCATGGGAACTTATTTCGTTTAGCATTCATACAGCCGCTCAAGAACCTTATTAAAATTCGTTAGATTTAAATAAATATTATTTTGTTTGTTTTATCTGGAAGAAATCAATACCAATACTTAAATGAACGTCACAGGTTGTGAAACATTTTTACTAAAACAATGCAAAAATAATAGCAGTGTTTTCTTGCAAAATTTTAATATTTTTGAGAAATGAGTTGAAGTGGTTTTTTCTATTTTAACAAAGTTCTTGTCTAAATCCATTTGATGATGAGATATAAAAATAATACTTGCATGCATTTAAATGTTGTATATAATATTTTGTTGTAGCCACTATTGTTTGTCAGCCAACTGACTCAACAGATTGTTGTTGACTTAAATGCTTATGGCTTGTTAGCTTTTATTATTGCCTACTTTTTTGGCTTATATGCTGACATTGAATAAAACAATATTTACACAGATGTTTTCGCTCCTTTGTTTTCGAGTGCACACAGTCAGTTACATTTATGTCTATGAATGGCTGTATGTTTGTTTCATTTTCATATACATAAATATAAGCATGTACATATGTATGTGCCTATCTATGTACTATGTGTATAATATATAGTGTATGTACATAGGTACATAACCATACTATAAATCTAGTAAAAATACAAATACAAAATTCATATCCTTTTACGAGTACCATTAACTTAAACTTGGCAATAAATTTACACAATTACAAAAAAGATTACCCCAGAGGAATTTCTCTTCATGTTCATTTAAAATTTTATTCAAAAACATTAACATTCCTACATACATTCATACATACATACTTACAATAATCCATGCTGTACTTTACAAGACGAAAATTCGAAAATGTTTAATCATTTTTCATGAACAGTTTGTTTGTTATTCCAAACTTGAAATTTTAGGAACCATTTAAGAAATATCAAGCGGGCTTGTAAACTGAAGACTTGGCTCTCTGTCTCTCTTATAAACCTGGGTCATAGAAAATTGAGTTCAGTTTTTCTGTACATACGATCTTTGACGTATGTATTCAAATTGCACATCTATGAGGAAAATAGCAGTTAGTCTAGAGCGTTAAGCGTCGCGTAAGCAGCAGGATACGCTTTTACAATACATTCAAAGTAAATATTTTGTGGTATAATGTACTGTAAATACGTACCCTGTTGCTTACGCGACGCTCAACGCTCTGATGTAGGTTGAGCTGTAAATGTTAATTTTTAGCAATGTCATATCCATACAGTGTTGCCAAAAACCTTATTAGAAAGATGTAATGTGCAATTTTATACTCTGAAAAAATGGATTATGATTTTGGAAAGATAAGGCCCTTTTCCTTTAGGACATCACATTTAGATATTTGTACATCCAGTAAAAAGCTACAAACTAAATTAAAACACAAAGAAAACATTTTAAAAATGTTTAATAATTTTGAAAAAATTCTGAAAAAAAGCTATATGCTAAAAGTATTTTTTTTTTCATGCTAGGTAGGTTAAAAAATGCTACATCTAGCATTAAATATGTTAAATTGGAAACGCTGTCTCCATAATTCCGTTTCTATGTATGAACATATGTACTCGTATTTAGTTTGCTTCGGCCAGTTCCGTCTGAATTTTACGTTTGAAATTTTGTATTTATTTCTACACGGAATTATAGTTGTGTAGACAAATTTGTTTTTCATTCCCGCAGATTCACTCATTTTTGTAAATTACAACGTAAAAAATATGAAAAATGACATGAAGAACAACAAAAAAACACAAAATTCCTTAAGCAAACAATTGTCTGAACATTAATTAATTTAGTTGACGGAAAAAAGTCTCCAATAATTCATATACCATCCCTGTATTAAACAAATATTGTGTTGATTTTTATTTTCAGCTGCGTACTACCAAACCGAATTTCAGTTTGTTTTTTAAACATATATCTTATGGCAACCTGAAAATCAGGCAGAACTGCGTACTAGGCTTTTAAATACTGCAAGATAAGAGCATAGATCATGGTATACTTAATAATATTTCTATAAATATTCAACACTTATACGCTCAGTTGTCATTTCGGTAGTATGTACACATGTATGCATATACATAATTGTTAATTTAAGCGGAAGCTGTTACTATCTTTGCATCTATATATGTATGTACATTCCTGTATATGTAAACTTAGATGTGGTTACTTAATATACACATAGTTGAAAGTGAAATTTTAATGGAATAATTAACATTTGGCCACATATTTTGAAATTTATGCGACTAAGGCCCAAATTTACACTCATTTGTTAATTATTAGTAAACTAAAATGATAACTATTGTTTAACTAAAACTTCATATTCACAGTGTTTAGTTTAGCTTATAATTTTAATGTAGGTAAAGAATGGTAACCCTATCAAATATCAATAAACAAGCAAAAATAAAGAAATAAAGATAAATTCACATCTTAAGGCGGCAACTTAAACATTTTTAAACACACAAAGCTAAAGGAGCAAATATTATTTTTTCGCTCCTAAAAGTATGCCTATATGCATATAATACTTTCCAAAGCATGGTGTAATAAGTATACAGGTTCAACAAATACAACAAAAAACTAGATAATGCTTGTCAAAAAAATACATGTGCTGGATGTGGCTTATGTACAAAACTACCAGAGCAAAAAATAATCTGCTGACGTTACGCTACTACCTGTATACTTATTATGCCATGTTCCAAATAATCTAAATAATTGTTAACCAATGGCATTTGGCGGTTTAACTAATGGTAAACAAAAAAGTGCGAATAAAATATCATTGGCTAAACTATTGTCATTAGTTAATTAATGACTGTGAATTTAGGATTAACATGTTTAATATATCTGTAATTATCGTTGCGTTAAAAAAAGAACTTTTTAAATCATTCAGAACAATGACTGTTGTCCGCAAAGTAAAGTAGCCAGAGATGCCAAGTTAAGTCCTACTCATATTATATAACACCGATCAATAAGTTTAATTGATCAATTGATTATATAAAACAATAAAAATAAAAACTAAGCACTTGTTTTTGATAGGATAAAAGAAAATCCATTCATTTGAAGATAATGCCCTGCTATAGATTCGTATGAACATTGTATACTATGTATTCTAAGTCAATTTGTATTGTTTAATTTTTTGCACATTTCATCACTTCTCTTACATTGTCAATTTTAATTTTAATGCAATCGGTGCTGACTATCATTATTGACAAGTTAATAACTAACTACACATATTAAATGTTTATAAAATCTTTGACTACAGCATCGACGCTTGTTCTTCTTATTAAATTTGTAGACATACATATGGGGAAATGTGGTACAGCAAAGTAAGCAGTAGGCTAGTACCAAACAAACATTCAAACACAATAAAAGTAGATACTCTCAGGAAAATTGTTACAATGAAAAATTCAAAATATTGGATACAATAAAGTGTTCACCAATTCAATTATGTAAAGATCTAAAATTAGCAAAGTGCATACACAGAAGAGACTCAGTTAAGCCGCGGTTATACATATATCTGTAGGTAGGAAGTAAACTACACCAAGTCACATGTTTTTTATACTGTTGAAGTCAGTATTTTTCCCCTATCGATAGGTGAAATCCAGTAAGTCGAGTTACAAAGTAGTGAGTGGTACTTATTTATCTCATTACTATGCTCCAAATTAAAACTACCACTTGGTAACTAACAAAATAAATACGTATTTTTCTGATTATCTGAAAGTAGTTATTATTTGTTGTTATGTATTAATAAATAAGTAGAAATAATTAGACAAAGACTTTTTAATACGAAAAATATTTTTGTCAACAATGGCTGAATGAGTAGATTGTTTGCACATGTGCTCAAATCTGAACAAATAAAAGTAAAAAATCGTTCTTTTATTAGAAAGAGAAAGTTCCCAATTTTGGGACGATCTAATAAGTAAAACTGAAAATATGATTTGAAAATGAAAGACGCACTCAGATGCAAAGCAGCTAATCCATATATTATATAAAAATGAGATGTATGTTTGTTTAAACGATTTAAATGAAATTTAGTACACAGATAGATATTTGGCCCACAATTAATAAAGGCTATATTTGTTTCCCGGATTTTTGACCGGGAGGGGATAAAATGGGTCAAAACCTCCCCCTACACATAACTCTGTCATTTGCTATTTGCTACAGCATCACGGTTAAGCGGGTGAACCGATTTAAAGGAAATTAGGCACACAGATAGATATTTGGCCCAAAATTATTATAGGCTGATTTGTTTTACGGATTTTGGACCCAGAGGGGATAAAGTGGGTCAAAACTTCCCTAACGCATAACTCTGTCATTGGTCAACCGATTTTCAAAAATGTTTATTGGTTTGATAGGGTTTGCTTGCAGTTAGGTCCCACAATTTGTTTTTCAAAATCGGTGGAGAAATTTGGCCCATCACACCAAAGTGCTTAACTTGGTCATATGTGAACCGATTTTCAAAATTGTTTTTTTGTTAGAAAGGTTTTGCTTTCAGTTTGGTCCCATATTTTTTTTTTTAATATTGGGGGGTATTCGGTCCCCTCTCATAGTAAATAATTCTATATTAAACGAACTTTGAGTGATTTTCCGCAGAACTAGTGAACAAATTTTGGAAAGGGTAGTGGAAATTTTAAGCTCATTGAAGCTGTAAAAACTTTGAGTTGACATTACTTAAATTTATTATAAGCCGATGCAATTATTGAAATCCTAAAGGAGATGCTTTAAGATAAATAAAATAAAAAATCACAGACATTTAGATCAGTGGTGGCCAAACATACACTATCTTATTCTTTGTTTGCGTATGTGCTTCGCGGCTTAATAGATATGCTGTGTGTCTCACACAACGTGTACGTGTGTTGATGATAAAAAAACAGCCTATATACGCGAGTATAGGAAATTGAGAGAATGGCCACCACTGATTTAGATAGACTGTGGCTCAGGATATGTAAAATTTGGCACAGCTGAATATAGTACTGCAATTGGCTTGTACTTAACGATAAGAATCCTCCTGGAAAATTTTCAAGAAAAATAAGAAACATTATGGCAAGTTCTTTATAAAATGATTTGGAGGCCTTAAAATTAAATTTTTAAGTAATTGTGGTTGACAATAGCCGTCAATTGGTCTTTATAGGATCTTTTACTGTGTAATAACTATAAACTCTATTTGCTGGAATTCACTTAAAAATTCTTCAAAATTTGTCTTACAATTGCTTTTATATTAACTTTTATTTAAAAAGAATACTTACATTAATAAAACAATCGAAAGTTCGCCAATTTTCATTTAATAAATCTACTTAATGTAGAAAATTAACTTTTCCCGGGAAATCCCAAACTCTAATAGTTTGGTAGTATAAAAAACTGCGGACGAACACACAATTAGTAGAAGGACACACCATTTGACCTAACGCAAAATTGTGACTGTTTTGTAGTCTGTTTTGTATTGAAGTCGTTTTTTAACCGATTGCAGAAAAGCAAAAAAGGTTATTTATCAATTCATGTTTATTTTTTTTTACTTTTTATGTTTGTACACGCATAACTCTGTCATTTGTAAACCGATTTTCAAAATTCTGTTTTTGTTTGAAATGGGTTGCTTGCAATTGGGACTAATAATTTTTTTTAAATCGGTTGGGAACTTTGTTCCCCCCCCCTCACCCCTTTGCACAGCTCTGTCATTTGTGGATCGATTTTCAAAGTTTGTTTTTTTGTTTGAAAGTGTTTGCCTGCAGTTTTATTCCATAATTTTTTTTCGAAAACCGGTGGGGAAATTTTACCCCTGGCACAAGAATAACTCTGTCATATGTGAACCGATTTTCAATTTTTTTTGTTTAAAACGGTTTGATTGGAGTTTGGTCCCACAATTTCTTCGAAAATCTGCGTGTCATTCCCTCCTCCGAAATATTGATTTTAGCATAACTCCTCCATTTATAGACCGATTTTAAAGATTATTATTTTTTTGTTTAATGGGTTTGATTGCAGCTTGTTCCCATAGTATTTTTTTTATATCGCGTGGGGAAATTTGCTCCCCCGAAATATTGATTATCGTAAACACCACCATTTACGGACCGATTTTAAAAATTCTTTTTTGTGTGAAAGTGTTTGCTTGCAGTTTTGTCGCATAAGTTTTCTACGAAAATCGGTGTGGCAAATCCTCCACGCCTTCACGCGAAATAATGATGAGCGCACAACTCAAAGTGCATGAAAAGTTTGGCTCTTTATATTGAAGTTGGTTTTTTTTTGCAATAATTATTTTTTTGGCAGAGTTATTTCCATATTGCTAGACCAGATAGTCGATAAAAAACGCATTAAGGGCTTGTCCTAAATATGGTTAAAGCCAGTTCATCGCCGGGTCGAAAAAAGTTAGTATAAAAGTGTCATTAAAGGCTGTTTCAGACTATAGTAAAGTATTAATACTTTTAACAAAAATGCCTCCCTGATTTAATCTCTGTTTGAAATTTTAAAAAAGAAACGGCCTTAAGTGGTTGATATTTTTGTCATAATTTTATTGGTGGTGATTCGATTTTACAGATTTTTGTTTCATGAAATTAGGTTTCATGCAATTAGAGCTAAAATTAGTTACATATCGTTGATCAAAATGAATGAATTTTAATAAAAGTCTATATTTTTTAAGACTTCAGGTGCTTTGAATCACCTCTAAAAATTTTTAAATCGGTCAAAAATTGGTACATATTAGTTTTAATATAAATATGTTCTACCTAATTTGTTTTAAAACGAGTTTTGGTGATTGGTAACTGCGCTTGATTGGGGGCGATGCTAGCCTATTAGTGCAGAGGCCTGCCAAAAAGCCTTTTAAGCAGCCTTGTCTGCTGCACACACCCTACCGATATTTCTTTTATCGAAATTATCTTTTTCTATCCCAAATTGCAATATTTAACTTACGATGCTGTTCTCACAAATGACCGGTTTGTACATGCACACAAGTATGTTGGATAATGGAGATAGGACACCGAAGGACATTCTTGATACAATGTTAATGGCTATAAATAAAATTCATCGTCATATTATTTGCATACATATCAATGGCACGTACATATGTAGTATATGTACCTCCTTTTTTTATTTGAAATGTTTGTTACGAAAGTATTTTAGTTTTGATTCATTTTTTTTCTTTCCTGCAAAGTAACGAAAATTCGTGATTAAGTGTGCTATATACACATGTACATAAGTGTGTATGTATGCATGTCTATCACTGCTTTTATTGGACAATAGGGTGATTGATTGGTGACGACTAATGGGAAAATTTCTATTATTCATACAAGCTTTTAATAATAAAAATTATTGCATTATTAGCTTTCCAGACCATGAGAATTATTTCTAGCAGGGACTGAAACCATGAAAAAATGGGTTCAGGTTCGGGTTCGGGTTAATCAAAATAAAAAGTTCAGGTTCGGTTCAGGGTTCGGCTTCGGGTTCGGGCTTAAAACCAAAATTTAAACGCGCGCAATTATTTTGCTTAATAATAAAATACATACATCAATTTTACATTCACATTTATACGTTTAAACACTATTCTGCCTGTTCTGTAAATCGAGTCGTTTTAAAAACGCTCGAATTAGAAAAATTAAATCCACTAATAGCAAACTTTTTTCATACTTTTCTGCAATTTCATATTTTTTAGAGCTTAAAATATTATATCTGAAATTAATTTACTATATACGATTTAAAATACATCAATAGGGGCATAATTTATTTTTGGAAACCGAGAAATTTACTCGGATTCGGTAAATTTGTAGCGTACGTACCGCATTGACATAAGAAAATATACTTCAAATAAGTAATTGTTAGAAATACCCAGAACAAGAAAAAGCAAAAAAATTTGGCAACCATTCGGCACTTTTAAAAATTGCAAAAATAGTCAGCTTTCGGGGTGCTGCCACCTGGTATGAATTTGCTTTGGTCGTTATTTTATATTGATTTTGTTTTTAAATTTTTTTGCATGTAAGATATGTAATGTTTTTTATTATTCTTCTATTAAATATATTTTTTTTATTGTTGAACCCGAACCTTGCAGAATTTTTTGGTTTAACTGGTTCGTGTTCTTTATAAACAGCGAACCTGAACTGTCACTGATTTCTAGAAATTCACATTTTAATTTTATACTTTGAAGTATTTGTTTGTTTTAAAAAGAGAATCTATAAGTCACAGTTTTTACCTCAGGCATAGGGTTTGGGATTTCCAGGACTTTTGCGCTTTCCGGGAAACGGGAATAGAAAAATTGCGTTCCCAGGAACTCCCGGGATTCCCGCGAAAAGCTTATTTTCTTAATTAAGTAGATTTATTATATCAAAATTGGCGAAAATTTTATTGTTTTAATAATGTAAACATTATTTTTAAGTAAAAATTAATGTAATAAATATCAATTCTAAAATAAGTTTTTAATAATTTTTAGGTGAATTCAGGCAAATATAGTTTATAGTTATTACACAGTCAGAGATCGTATAAAGACTAATTGCCGACTACTACCACAATTATTTAGTTATATGTACCTCCTTTTTCTTGCCAAATTTCTGGCTGAATTCTTATCATTAAGTTACAGCAAGTTACAGTACTATACTTATTCAGCTGCGCCGAATTTTACATACTCTGAGCCACAGTCTGCCTAAATGCTTTTGATTATATCAATGTAATCAATGATACTCATACAAAGTATTCCACCTAGTTCTGATATAGTGATTAAACTACACTTTCTACTAAATTCATCTTGCATGTTGTTTTCGAATCAAGCAATAACTTTTTTATGATGCCCCTGTAGCTGAGTGGTAGCGACGCTAGCCTGTCAGTCGAGAGGTCGTGGGTTCGATTGCCGCCATAGACGGTGGGTGTTTTTCCGCAGACAAGCTGATCGCTTCGCGGGTTGTGTTTGCTCTTAAAAAATTTCAAAATATTTCAATTTCGTAGATGGGTTAGGAAAATGGCATGACTTCAATTTCATGTGCTTTTTATAAAATTTCCATGTAAGTTCGAACCGTTCACATTTTTATTTTGTACAAATTAAAAAGAAAATTGTGGTACTTTTAGTCTTAAAACAGACGATGAATTACGTAGCAACTTTTAAGCGCCTCACACACTTGCAATATAATTGTGCACTTTTTCATATTGTACAATAAAATCGCCAATGTGTATGTCATATTAGAAGGTTGCACAATATATTGTCCAAAATTAAAAGTGATTGCTATTGCTCAATAAAGAAAAATGTGTAATGTGTTAGCAACATTGCTCAGTATTTACTTTTTCACTGTCGGAAAAATTTGGCAATATTTTGTTTGAAGGTATTGTGCAATTGATTGCATAGTGGAGGTCAAAACGACAATAATATGTAGAATACCATATTCAGTAATATTGTATAATGGATGGGGCGCTTAAAAGAGAACTTAAACAATTTTATAGTAAATCGTCAGTGAAACGACCTTTTGTAATATTTTAAATAAACATTGAACATTTTATTGATATTAAAGAAAAACAGGATTATAATAAAAATTTGGAGATGAACCAAAATGAATTGTGTACTTTTAATTTCCTGATTTCCCGGGCAAAATTCAAAAAATTTCCCGGAATAATAGTTGGTCTTTTCAAGGGAACTCCCTCCCGGGATTTCCCGATTCCCAAACCAACTATTAGAATAAAACTTACAGAACAAATCTATTTGAGATTGTCTACACTTTCTTGAACTCAATATAAAACTATACTTTTTGGCAATAATACAAAAACATCTGGCAGGTATTTCTGCATATACCCGGCGAACATTTTTGCAATTTTTTTCCGGTCAGAATACATAACGAAAATCAAATGTGTAGTTTTCAAGAAAATGTACTCTTATCGCCCAAAGAAATTAGAAAAACTTTTAAAATATATCCCAGAGAATTCTTTACGAGTGCTGAATGAGCTTTCTAGAGAAATTACCGAAATGTCTCAACCGTCACGAAAAAAATCTCTGATAAAATACACAAAATATTTAAAATATTCAGAACTTCTTACGTCGCATAAAAGTTGTAAGTTAATTTATAAAATACTTTTGACAATAGGTAGACATTCTATGAATACTTTAGAAAAATGTATTTCTGAAAAATAAGCATTAGTTAGATATACATATTGGGATTTTAAATTTTAATTTTAAAATTTCAATTTAAAGATTTGTTACGGATTACATAATTTCTACTGAAAACTATAAAAAGCGTTCCGAAGGCGGGTCTAAAAACTTCGAAAATAGCGTTACGCAACATCGAGTGGTAACCGCAAAAAAAAAGCTTAAGCGACATGCTTGTCGAAAATCGTTTCTTGACGAAAATCTATTCTTCACGATAATTCAAAGTTTCAAAGTCATGTCAAGTACCGTTACAGAAATAGAGCAAAAGAAATTTTAGCTTAAGCGCATTGAATAGCACCTATAGGAATTTCTTATAATTCGGTTCATTTTCTGATAAAGTTTAAGATTATTTTTGACATCCGACATTTCTGTAGCAAATGGTCACTGGGTGAACATGTACATACACATGTATATAGTATGTACACTCGACATACATACATATATACTATGTACTTATATACACACATATGTAAAGTTTTACAACTATATTCTATTTTATACTTTTGCTTTTTACGAGACATGCTGGCAGACATTTTAAAACTGAATGTCTACAATTTACAGAAGTCTCGGTATCTTATTTATGATGATAAATATGGAAGTGTTTAGGAATCAGTTAACTTTTTTGCTTTTCATTTATTCTTTGATTTTTGCATTTATAGAAAGTTCGGTCATAATACATACATACATACATACAATACATACCCATGTATATATTTCAAACAATTACTTATTGCACAATCTTTACATACATACATCCATAGAAATGTACACAAATATGTACCTGTAGAAAGGCCCTAAATAATTTTTTTAAAAATCGATTTTTTGCATATTTCGATGGATTAGCGATTCATCTATCGATATATGAAAAAACCCCCGATTTAAAAATTTAACGATATGTACCTCTGTACTCACACAAAAAAACATGCAATATTGACAATTGTAGGCATGAGCGCGTACCCCGATTTCTAAGACGTGAATCATTGCTATTTTCAAAACATTTGCGTTCCATGCATGAATTTGTGTGGCGAGATTGCCTGTTCAGCAGTAATAAAGTTTGTATTTTCCAAAAATAGGCAAGAAGAATTATCAAAAGAATGTAAGGGAATGTGTATGTGTGCTTGTATTACCTTTTTATGAAAATTAACAATAGCAAAATTTCGATATATCTGTGGTCACAAGCCTTAACCGCTTAAGTCGTTTTGAACATTTTGCGGTAGAGCTGTTTAAAGTATCAAAAACTCGCTTCCAATCAGTCGTCAGTTTACTTTTCTTTAATTTATTTATAGATAATTGTCGTCTTAAAAAAGTATCATACTTAAAAATTGGAAGCGATTTGATTTAGACACGAATGGAGTCCATCACACCAAAAATTAAATTTTGTATTAACTCAACTTGGGCGGTTAAGGGTTGTGACCACAGCTATGTCCATTAGGGGATGACTAAATTTTTACAACAAATTCACCTATAACCATGTTATAGCCAATACTAAATTAATAATAAAAATCCTGATTGCGGGTCATTTTGGCAGAAAAACCTTCCGCACCAAATGCAGTTTCAAAAAACTCACAGATAATTTTTTTTATTAAATTAATATACATATACATTGTTTATAGATTTTGATCAAATGTAGTACGAATGATGATTCTATCAAAAATACTATTTTTCTTTTCCAAAGTCGCGATATTTGCGAACCAGGCAAAATAGTGAGCTTGAATTTTACACCAATATTAGTACGCCCGAGGCTTCATTCGTAAATTTTATCAAAATGTAAAGGCGTAAGGAAAACTGGTTGGTTGGTTTTATGTTTTAAAACATAGACCAAATTTAAACTCGTTTAGTGCGGCAACTTTTTTGACAACAACACAAAAGTAAGATGGCGTTTCTTTATATATTTTTATGACCATTTTGGCTAGGCCATGTAAAATTTGATATTTGCAAAAATAGCAAAAAAGTCATCACCCTAATATCCATATGTATGTGAATTTAAAAAATAACGATGATATACAGCTGATTTTGATTGATTTTTTTTTCCTATCCTTAAAAAGTTTGATATTAAATCGGATATGGTAAGTCAATATCCTAAATACACTACATATGTATGTATGTATGTATGTATATACCAGTTGTGGCCATTCTCTCAATTTCCTATGCTCGCGAGTATAAGCACGGCCTACTATTTAGCCGGGAAGCACATACACAAACAAAGAATAAGATAGTTTATGTTTGCCCACCACTGGTATCTATATACATTTGTATATGAGTATGTATGAATGTGTACCCATTGGTAAAAGTCAACAGGCCTGCAAATGTCAGGCCTACTTGAAGGCCTGCAAGACCTTTCTTTATTACAACTAAATTTTTTTTCCTTCTTTTACATTTTTTGTCCGATACACGTTCAAAACTGCCTACTTGTAGAAGGGAAGATGCAACTAGTATTTTATTTGTTTTGTTTTTTCCTTCGATACACATTCCACATTCCCTTATATAAGCAGGGAAGATGGAAGGAGTATTGTATTTTTAGATTAAAAAATAAAACAAAGTGCTTTGGAAATAACAAACATTCTCGTATTCTTATTCGCATGCAATTTGTATATAAGACTGAAATTTACATACAAGAAACATCACACATGCTGCTATTATTTCGGAGCTGGTTAACTTATCATTATTGCTGGTTACTTATCATCATGCCCAATTCAATGTATAAAAAAATGCTTTGGATGAAAAGAAGCTGTTCGAAATAAAAAATCACATTAATCAAATATAAAAAAGTCGCTATAAAAATACTGAAATAGAATAAAAATTTACCTCCATTTGTTTTTTCAAAACAGCACGCCAGAAGAGGCGTGTAAGAATTAATACATTGGGAAGCGACTGTGGAAGGCCTCCGCCGCAATGACAGCATGGGTAAAACTGAAATGACTATGGAATATAGATTGGAAGGCATCATGTCTGCTAAACAGGCGTTCTAGAAGGCCTCTTCGCTCATGCATTTTACCGCTGGGTATATTTACTGAATACACACCTCCATAATGAATGTGCATATCGTTACCTCAAAATACGGATGTCGTATGTAACAAAACTTAACTTTTCAGGAGACGGTTTTTAATATTTAACTCAAATATCTTTAAAATGGGCTAAAGGATTCACTGCAGTTTTGTAGTGAATATAACCTGAGTATTTTGTTTTCATCAGCATGAGTCACATTTACTGTCGTCATAATGAGAAAGGCGTTATTAGCTTTTTGCTGCAGAATACATTTGTCGTATGTCACGTTTTTTAACAACTTGTAAATTTGTTCTTTGAACATACGACAAAAAGCATACTGGAAGCATTTAATCTGCCAAAGTAAAATTGGAAATTTTATGATAAAACCTTAAAAAAACTTTATGGAAACCAAAGGTCATCTATTAAAAACGTTTATTAATTAATTTAAGAAAAGAATATATATAATTTTGTGACGTACAATGTAATGCATACCTCACATCTATGAAAATATAAGGCTTAGAAAGAAACTGATAACACCATTAGAAAGAGCGTGCGAATTTTATTATGAATATGTAATAATCCCAAAATCGGACATTTTGACACGACATCCGTATTTTGAAGTACCGATATGTCGAATATATGTATGTATGTGTGAAAAAAGAGTTTAAAGTTTTATGAATAACCATAGTAAATGTAATAAAAGTATATGATTTTTGTAATATCAGCTTTGTCATGCAATAAATGGAAAAAAAATTGCAATCTCTGTGAAAAATCTAAGATTTATAACTATGTACAACTGTTGAAACAATTCTAATGATAAACCCGTCTAACATATGAACTAAAGTTGAATCAAACACATTGTTGTACATGAAAGTGCTTCTATTCAAATACCTAAGGCACGGTCAGACGTAGAAAATTTTAGATATAATAGCCGGAACCACTGCGTAATCTATGCCATCTTTGTTTTTAACAAATATTCATTAAGTCGTGTAGGTTCTATTTGGTAATTCGCATAAATGATATTGTTTTGAATCTATTAAAGTAACCAGTTCGTAACTATTTTTCGTTTTCCGGGCTCGTTTCTCTTTTATTATTATTTTATTTTATTGTTTACCTAATATGTATATTTATGAAATGAGAATGAAAAGCAAACTCTAACAAGAATATTGGATAAATTTAAAAGTATGAAATGAAAGAAAACGGAAACAGGAATATAAAATAATTGGATTATTAAACCACTGTATATGTGCAAGTGATAATACAGATTATCCCAACTGTGATCATATCTGGATAACGTACGTATGTGGCTGATTCTCTTTCTAAATGTACATTTTTTTTTGTTTACCTATGTAACTAATATACATATATATGAAAAGGAATGATTCATGATATAGTTTTCGCCTCATTCAATGGATCCTGAAATAAAATATATATTTATAGATTTTTTAACATTTTGGTGTTTTGAGAGTTACATTTGCATTCGCGGTTGTTCCAGGAATGATTTTTGTGAAAAAATACACCACAAAAATGAGTATAGGGTTTAAAAGCACTACACAGAAAAAAAAATAGATAAGAATTATGTTCAATAAAATAATGTTGTTGGAAAAAAATACTAATTTCTATAACATTTGTCATTAACTTAATACAATATTTATCAATACCGCGCATTTTAAAAATCATGCAATAAAAAGTATTTGATAAAAAAATTATTGAAAAATTGCAAATATTTAATAAAAATAGCCTTTAAATCAAATACATATGTACTTAATTCGATGTATACATTGACATGCTTTCTAGGGGTAAGTACTTTAAAACAAGTTTTATCTTATTAAAATATATATTTCAGTTATGTATATTAAAACAATATGGATAACACTTAACACATTGTTTTGGATACAAACGATGATTGATTGATGAAACGTTTTGCAATATAATACTATTTAACAAAGTTCACAACACTTTTAATTATTTAGAAGCGCAAACCTACGCTCTTATTTTAGTGTACGTTGTTAATTTTAATAATTAAACTTCACAGAACTCCAGACAATAACAATTAAAAAAAATACATAATTTCTAATATTTTTAAAAAATTTGATGTTTAAAATAAGAGAAGCAAATGCAAATATTCTAAAACCGTTATAACTTTAATATCGTTTTTGGAAAAATTCATAGTTTCTTAATGTGGAAAATTAACATCATGAGATGGTCCATGCCTGCATTACATCGGAGTAGTTTTAAAACTACTCTATGTCACTTTCGATGGACCACTCAAGTTTTCGTGTCTTATCGATTGCAGTCGTTAAAACTCAAACACTTGTTGTTTAACTAGAAGCTCTTGTTTGCAAATTACATGGTCCATGACTGCATTACATGGGCTATGTTATAACTAGTCCCTTTTTGTCTAAAATGGACCACGTAGTCCAATATTATCTGTAGGAATATAGTATTTGCAAAAATATTTTCTTCTAAGATACTATATAACAAAATATTATATTTATTAAGTTATGAGACATGAAAGGCAGAAGAAAGCACTTACTCAAATTTTTATGAAGGTGCGACACGCCTTAATCTGTAATGATTGGCCTGAAATTGTTTTAGGCTAGTTTTTTTATAAGGTATAAGACTTGAAGACATTAAAATTTTAATTTTTTACGATCACTAATATACATACATATGCATGGATGCATGGAGGAAACTAATCTTTGAATTTTCATGAAAGCTCAGGCGGATTATTGTATTACTTAAGGGCCAAATAGTTGTTTTGTTTTCAATCAATGCAGATAACGATTGTGCTGTGGCAATTTTGCTCGCCACTCTTTTAAAACGAAAAAGAAACAGAGAAGAACGAAAAGTAATTTGGACTAAAGAGTGGTTTAAGCCACGAGCTCTATTTTCTTCTACTTCACCACTGCAAAATTTTCAGTAAAATGAAAAAATTTAGCACTAGACAGCACAAACAGTTTGGAAAATATTCAACATGAAAAAATGTTTGATTTTCGTACAAACATGCTTAAACTTTTGTCCAAACAAGCAAACACCTCCATAAACTACGCAAAAGTTTTATACAAACGTAAAATGTTCGCTTGTTTTTTCAATCCGTTTGTGTAGTTTATTTGGCCCTAAAACTGATATGTACATATATGTAGTGAAAACTTGAGCAGGGCCGGACTACTTACTGTAAACCGTGCTCCTTTGAGGTCAAAGTACAAGTTTTGCGAAATTCACCAATTTATCAGCCGTTGATTAGAGAATTCACTAATTTGCACTGATTCTTCTATGTTCATTTGCTTCATGTGTCATTTGCTGAATTTATTTATTTCCATTTGATGCAGGTAATCAGCTTTGCCAGAAGCTTTCCGAAGAAAATCATCATTTGCCGAAATAAAAATCATATTTTGATATAAAAAATCATCATGAATATTTTATTCCAAAATATTATACAAAGCAAAGACAAACAATGAAACTTTTATATAAAACAAAAACGCATTCTTAAAAGTTTATATGATTTCCTTACATTTACATTTCCTTCTAAATAGGAGAGTTAATACTTTTCTTGTACATTTTAAAGTTGTATGTAATTTTTTTTTCAATTATACATTTTAAGTAATAGTGAAAATTTGTGAAAAAGAATTAATATCAGGAGCATTCCCCAAAATATATTAAAAATTCCCATGAAGGTAAGAATGTATAAGAACGTGGCAAAACCACTTCCACCGCGAAAATGGTAAAATTCACACACAAAATTATAAAGAATATCGGAAAACATAACTCGAGCAAATATCAAACACATGATAATATCAGCAAAAAAAAGCTTTAAATTAATCAATATCACTAAAATTCATATTTTTAAAGTATGTAACGGTTTTTTATGTCAAATAAATGTTTTTGTTGCTCTGGCGTACTAAAACTGGATCATCACAATGTGATTTGACATTTTTGACGCAGCCAAAAACTAAATAAATCAATGAAACATTTATTTTTATACAGTGGTGGAAGAAATAATAATAACAAATAATAAATAACAAAATTTTCAGTATTTGCTTAAATATTTATATGCTTTTGCATAAATAAAATTAAATATACAAATTAGATTCATGTCCATGTAAAAAATACAAAAAAAATCCAATCCTGCTGCATTAGGAAATTTATGTAATTCTAAAATATATATGTACCTGGAAAATATAATAGGGACATTTTATATATTACAAAACAAAATTAGTTTTTACCATTTAATCCTATTATTTCAATATTTGGTAGAAGCTCCTCTTTGAATACTTGCTGAAACCGTCGCATCATTGAACTCACAAGATTGGCGCAGATATCCGGAGGATTGGAGTACAAAGGTTACTGAATTGCACCCCACATAATCTGTTTATTTGTAAGTTTTTACGTTCCAACTTTTTATTTTTTAGAGCTCCACAGAGGTGCTCTATGGGATTCGAGTATGATGATTGGGACTGTCAATCCATAAAATTTTAGCTCAAAAATGTTTATTAGACGTTATTGTGAAAAAAATTGCCCCTATTATTTCTTCCACCACTTTATATCTTTCTAAAAAAATTGCGAAGTATAGCTAAGCAGGGTACATACTATCGAACACGAGTGATAGTTTTGCTCAAAATTTTGCTTGTTACTAATTTCGTCATTCAACAGTCAATTACAAAAAATATAATAATGATTGAGTCAGCGGCCATATTGGTTTTTGACTAAAAGTGTGTCAGTAGAGTTTTATTGGTAGCAAAAAAATTACAAATTGCTATAAACAATGACTTGTTAAAAGAATTTCTCTGGTGCTATGATATGGCACGTTGTCTTGGGATATAACAGGATTAGGGTGTAATGCGTGATGTTAAAACAAAGGCATCTCGGGAGTTGCTAAATATATTTAAAAAATAAAATTATTTTCAACGAAGTGCATCCATTTTACTCAAGTTCGATAATAAAAGTCGCTAAAATGGAAAAGTGCTATTATTTTAGAAGAACGAATTAAATTCGCAGAACAGAGTGATATTATTATCCAAAATTCAGAATTCTTTAGTCGGAGAAAGTTCACGCACTGCATAATGAACTACCGTCAACTGTTATCATAAAAACTATGGAAAATTATAAATTAATTGATCTAAACAATTAAAATAACCATTTAAAATATTTCCAAGTAAGTATGAGAAGTCATCATTTGGGAGAAAGAAAAATCATAATTTGGGAGAAAGAAAAATCATCATTTGGGAAAGAAAATCATGAAATCAATCATATATTCTTTTAAAAATCATCAAAAATATGATAAAATCATCATTCTGGCAACGCTGCAGGTAATATGGCAATTGAAAAATTGTTAATTAATTTACAGCATTATTTAATCTACAAGCGGTTTGAGACGTCTCCATAAGTAGATTTTTTTTGCTCTCCTGAAAAAAGTGATTTTAAGACGTGAGGTTTCTCAGGAAACCCCTAGATTTAATGTTGGTGTTGCTGTGATTTTTTTTTTGTTTGTTTATTAAATTTCATCTAATACTTAAATATTTTAACACATTCAACTTTCTATTCATATTTCAATCGAGTTATTAAAAATGGACAAAGGTCACAACGATGGCTGCTGACTGTTGGTGTAAATTTTCACTTGCGGCAATAATGAAGGCAGCCAAATGGCAAAAAGCCCAAATATTCACAAAGAACAATATAAAACTGTTAAGCAAAACAGCTGCATGTTAATTTAAAGCACCGTTTTTGTTCTTTTGCACATCAAAAGGATAACTGAAAACATTTCATTTAGTACTAAATATACACACAAACATACTATTTTATGGCTCTTGAGGGAAATCACGATAATTGTAGATTTATTAATATTTATGAAATAAAAATTAAATCATGTACGAGGACAACAATGACATACCTGCGAACTATAATTTGTTTGTGATATTACGAATTAATAAAATCTGCTTATAAAAAAAAAGTTCATTCATGTATGCACTTTTTAGTTAAATTAGTTTTAAGAAATTGTATTTTTATGATGCTGTCATACAATTGAAGCTTATTTTGTCTCAAACGGATTGTTGACTGCCTGGTTAATCCGCGAAAAGAACAATTATTGAAAATGAGAGAATATGTCCAAATTGGTTATTAGGCTAAGGTTCGTAACGTTTAATTCAGAAAGAATTGCGCATTATTAATATTCCAAGGAACGAGGTAAAAATTAACATCAACTTAATTTTTCAACGTACACAGCAGAACAGAGTAGCGCCACTTTCGGAAAACGCTACACTTCCATCGTGCTCACGTGTATTTTGCTTATCACCACTTTTAATTCTTATATATACAACTTTTTAGTGAAAATTGTATACGAGAATTAAATCACTGTCAAGTTGATATTAAGCTGTCATTAAAGAATGACTACACTGGGAATATGTATTTTATCCCTTAGAGTCCTATGAACCTCTTCATCAATATTAAATTTTCTCTATAACATTCTTGAAATACCATGTTCATATACAGTTTTATATTTTTAAATAAAAAATTAACCACCTTTAAGTTTCCACCACGACTTTATATAAAAAGTCACTCAGTGTGTGAAGCAAGGGGGTTTTTCAATTAGACTATTTAAAGAGACAAATAAAAGTTGTGATATTTTGAAATTTTTAGAGTTAATTAGTAATTTTGCTTTTTGGCAAAACTCTATTAAATTTTATCCCGGTGTTGTTAATAGCTGTTTTACACTATCTCACAAGCCGTTCTACTTTTGTGGAAAATGCAAACCTGATCTAATGAGTATATGGAAAGTTTTAAAAAAACAATAGAAACACATTATATCAGGGTAGCATTTTGGGCAGAAGTCGAACAGCTTCTATAATAGTCTAAAAACAGCTTAAGTGTTATAAAGCCGAATTAGTCTGAGTATGCAAAACAACGTTTATCACCTTGAATCATTTCAACTCCATATGTATTATTTCGCCACTAAATTCTAAATAGTTGTTTGATGCAGTCATTAGTGTTCTTAATTGTAATTACTTGATTTATTTTCTCTAGCAATTACTAAATGTAAATAATTATTTGCGACTCATTAAAATCGCATTGAAGTTTCCTTCCAGTGCTAAAAGCAGCGTTAAATCTTATTTCCTTTGTAATTTTGCTTACAAAGTTTTTGTGTATTATAAAAGTTAATATTAACTAGTGCGATTTGATTTTTACAAAGCAACAAAAATGGGAAATTAATGTTGTTATAGTTGTTGCATTTCTAATGTCCTTTATTACACATCTCTAGTCAATAATTATCGAAGTTTTTGCAAAAGTCTTGATAATAACGAGTAATTGAGAGCATGTAATAACAATTATTTGCGCTATTACTTGGTGTAGATTAATTATTTTTATACAGCTAACCCTCGTATTATGCGTTACCTTTTTCACTACCTCATAAATTAGCGGAAGCCCATGAATTTTCTGTTGAGGGTAAACAAGTACTGAACTAGAATTTAATTAAATAAATGTTAAATGCATTTTTATAAGATTGCTTAAAAGCTGATTTAGCTCAAAAAATAATTTATATACATATAAAAAATTCTATACATATAAAAAATAATAATTATAAATTTAAACGCATCGTTCATTTGGAGACTTGTTTACGTGGGAATACTGAATAGTCTCGTATTATTTCTTCATTTCTGATTTGTATAAACTAGACTTGAACTTACAACCGTAGCAACGACCTCCGAAACCAGCGTTGTTATATTCTGCCGTGTGGAATATTGTCTTATTTTCAATTCTTTCTAAATTCCTCTATACATACATATATAATACAACTGTAAAAGGGGCGTGTCTGTACATGCAATATTTTTTACTAAATTTGATGGTGTCGTAAACAGTAATCGATTTAGATCACAAAACACTAACTTTTGGAATTTTTGTCTGTCTGTCAGCCATAAAATGAACTTTAAGTTCTAAATAAGATCTTACGAAACTTACAAGTATGAATTTTGCGTATTAGAACAAAAAATAACTTGAGCCCAATCTCTTTATTTAAATACTACTAAAACAACAAAACCTTTAATTAAAAAAAGGATTATTAATTTCACTCGAATATGAAAAATACTTTCAACTTAACAGTATTTTAAGTAGGTCCTGAAATACAATTTTATAAGTCAAGCTTAGATTTACACGCTATCTGCAGCTTCTGATTCGAAAAAAGGATTTTGTAGCAATCATTAATAAACATTGTTTTATGAGAAATTGATTCATACGTCTTTTCTTTGGTCACAACAGACCGTATAAATCGAGGGTTATCTGTAATTTATACGCTATTGAAAAAGTCCCTCAAATCGCATCTGTTTATTGTCGTTTTTAATGAAAATCTTTTGAAATATTATGGCTATTAAAACATATGAGCAAAATAGTTTGCACATTCATAACACTATGCGACAAATGAAGACTTTTGGAAAAACACAAGGACTGGACAGTACAGGTTCGATTGTGCTACCAAGGGGTAGTAAAACCCTATACTCAGGTTGGCGAATTTGGTGACCCTTTTTTTATGGACCTCGAAAGTTTCTGAAAATCAGTGGGGCCTCAAAAACGGTGTTATCAGTATTTGGCCAACAGCTAATTCAAACTTAGTGATATCGTTTAACTACATATATATGGCAATAATGTAGCTAAGAGTCTGTTTAATAGTTTTTTTTAACGTTTTATGCCAAAAAAATTTGTTTTGTGAACTTTTTTTCCAAAAATTAAGAAAAAAAAAATTTTTTCACATTTTTCAGAATAACTTTCTTACTGAGCAACTTTTGTGAACATATCAATACAATCTGAACGTGTCTAGACATCCTAATAGCTCACACATGCCACTTTTTACGTTGAAAATTTTTTTTGATGTTAAAAAAAAAAAAATATATATATATATATATATATATATATATATATATATATATATATATATATATATATATATATATATATATATATATATATATATATATATATATATATATATATATATATATATATATATATATATATATATATATATATATATATATATATATATATATATATATATATATATATATTTTCTGTTGTGTTACCTTGTGTTTCATTAACATTTTGTGCCAAGAAAAATAATATTTGCCTCCATTTTTTTTACATATAGGAAACACTTATTTTATTCACTTTTTTCAACACAACTTACGGGGACTCCAAAATTTTCACTACAAATATTTGGCAAAACAACAACAAACAATAAAAAATAGTAAATACCAAAATCAGCAACGTAAGAAGTGGAACAATAACAAAGACAGCAAAAAAATTCAATAAAAATTTAGCCTAACTGGTAAAAAAAAACTAAAAATTTTAAGCTACAAATTAGTTATGTTGTGCTATTTATGGTGCCTAGATACTCGTACGTCCAGATTATATTGCTATGTTTACAAAAGTTGTTCAGGATCTCAATAATGAAATTAGACGGGCTTCTCCATCCTCTGTGCTGACTTGCATGGCACAAAAGATCCACCAGGTGTAGCGGTTTTTGGACTAGCTACATATTTTTTTTAATTCAATAAGTATCCCAATTACTTACATTAGACCGCACCACCTTGCATGGAGATGAAGAATATGTTACTGTTATTCTTCTCAAAATTTAGATTGGTTAATTTATAACGATTTGTATAATATTTCGGGAGTCTAGCGATGACCGTTTGTGAGCTGAACCGGGTCTAAAGCAGATTTGATGTTTCCCTAAACAGTTTGGGTGTATTGATAACCGTCCGTTATGTAATATGCAAACATCGGCTTATGGCTAAACTTTAATTGATACACAGTTCCTGTTTGTACAAACTTATACAAAATGAAGTGGTGCTTAAAACTTGCTCACTAATGTCGCAAGTTTTTGTGGAATCACATTATTAATGGCACAGCTCGAAAATTTGTTATGCATCATTAGACGTGGCTTCATAAGATCTCTTAAATAATATTTAAGCTTTAAAATTTTTTTGGAAGACATAAATAAGGCATTTTTAAAACATCATGTACATACAAATTTTTAATTTTAATTAGTGTTTACCAAGTTTAACTAAATTAAAGTTTAGCACAAATAGAAGGCGTGGAAACACATTCTTTCAGAAATCTAATTACCTCTGGTTGTAAATAAAATTTAAATTTTCATATGGGAATTTATATTGAAATAACAATAGCGGACGGAGTTCAGTGTTTAATGCAAATGGTCTTGCGAAAGTGCAAATGCAAAATATCGTAGCTGTTTTACGAAATACAACAACAAAATGCACAACAAAAGCTACGATATTTTGCATTTGCACTTTGGCAAAACCATTTGCATCAAACACTGAACACTGCTAATAAAAGAACTAAATTTTTTTTGAAATATAAAATTCCAAACAAAATTTTTTTTACAATAACTCACAGTAAATCTATTGTCAATAGTCACTAATATGTACATATATATGTATATATGCATGTATAAGTAAAAAATAATTCATTTCGTAATACATTGTAATAATACATACGTACATACATTCATAATATATTATTTGTTAGATTTGCTCAAAATGTTGCACATTGGTTGAATCAAATAAAGTCTCCCAGCAAAAAACAACATTCTAGCGAAATACTTGTGAATTTAACGTGTAATTGTCATAGAGCGCAAGTAATGCAAAAATTTGAATAATAATTGTTTTAAAAACTTAAATTTTGTACCAATTGTCTTCAACGTACTTGTCGTATCACTAGTGAAGATGGGAGTGGTTAAATATGTTTCCTAGTAGTGCGCAGTGAAAAGAGAACGCATTACTTAACTAGAACAAATTTTAATAAAATACCTGCACTGTATAAGCATATTCTTTTCAAATCAAAAATATTTGTTTAAAGTATAGTAATTGAACTATTGTTGAGGAAACCAACACAGCACAAGTACTTCGCGGCGATGCCATTTTTAGCCTTTTTTACGAAATGACAAAAACCGATATACATTACTGTGTTGTCATATCGTAAGTTTTTTACGATATGACAACACAAAGATAGCCACATACGGTGTTGTCAAATCGCAGTGTTGTCATATCGTAAAAAACTTATGATATGACAACACAGTGTGTCATATCGTTTTTTGTCATATCGTAAAAAAGGGTAAAAATGGCATTGCTGGTAGCCAGGACTGAGCATTTTAATTATGTCAATTGACCCGCTCCAATGAAAACGCCATGTAAAATTGACAGGTCCCTCTCATAAAAAGCTCCAGAGCTCGAACCGGTTGCAAGTCCTTGAGAACCAGTCACATCACCAGTCTTGTCACTGGGTATCTTCCCTCTAGGAAGTTTACATTCATATATAATACCATATCATATTTTTTTATTTTCAGCAGATTCATGTTTAACTTTCACGCCAGATTTTGTTTTTTAATCCTATAATACTGAGAGTTTACATATATTTTAGAACAACTTCTATTATTTTGCCGGGTTGTTGTATGTGTATGCATGTAAGTTTACCCAGCGGTAAAAGGAAGAAGTAACGGCACTATTTAGCAGGCACTCATACTGCAAGTCCCATTACATATTTATATATTTTTTACACGCGATGTCATTGCGGACGATAACCTCCTCGACCCCTTACTCAGCAGGCCTAATTGAAGGCATTCTTCAGCAGGTCTGACGGAAGGGCCAGCTTAAGAAGGTCTATTAAAAAACAAATCGAGGTAGCCTTTTTTTAACTTGATATTTGTATAGCGGCTTGTTTATTTTTTACTTCAAACTATTTTCTTTCGTCCAAAGTAATTTTTTTATACATATGAGGCTAAAGTTCGTATATTTATTAAGAAGGAATCGGACATGATATTATTGCTATCAACTTTTGTTGCTTTTAATTACTCAATACTTTTCATTTAAGTACTCAATACTTACTTGATAGTTTTAGCGCTCAGAAAAAGTTATACTTTTGATCAGAGTTGCATTTCCGCCCATCAATTTTCCAGTCTGTTTGATTATAAAAATGCAAAAGCGAAAGTATAGAGTGGCTACTTCTTAGTATTGAGTGCCCTTAAGTAAGAGCAAATACTCGATACTTTGCCAGCACTGCATGATACAGTCTCGAAGAAATAAGGATAAGTTGATCAGCTCCAACGTAAACGTACGTATATATCAGTCTTATATACAAATTACTCGAGAAAAAAGAATACAAGAATATTTGTTATTTCTAAAGTACATTTTTGGTTAAACAAAACGAAAAATCTAGCAATAGAATAGTCCTTTTAATAGAAGGGACTTGGAATGTATATGGGACTTAGAAGACCATCCTGAGAAGGCATAAAATAATTAGTGTCGGATTTTATTTCAGGTCTTCGAAGGCCTTCACAAGGGCTTCTTTAGTGAATGCCTGGTAAATTTTACCGTTGGGTATATATTTTTCATTCATACATATTATTTATAAATACATTCATTAGTTATTAGTGTCTTTCATCAAATTCGAGTAATTTGTGTATATCTCGGTATATTGTTTTAAACCGTTCGTTATTATTTATTTACATATAAAGCACTGAAAAATGTGCAAATATAATTAACTCCTGCATTACCGTTTGCAACAATACAACAATAATTTCACCTTGGTTACCAAAATTTTCCTACTCACATATACCCTCGTACAAATATACATAAAAAATGCATCAAACTCTAAAAAGGTGTGCATGCATTAGTTAATACATATTACAATACACATTTAGTTTTAAAATAAGGTGTACATACCTAGATTTTTTTTAATTCTTTAATTTATGTAAATTACAATTAAAACTCCTTCAGATAAAAAAAAACAAAACAAAAAGATAACCAATTTCTACTTATGTATAAAAGAAACGCACTTTTTCGTATCAAAATAATCATGTACATATACGTGTCAGTAGACACACTGAAAGTTGTTATATCACAGTTTTCATAAAAATAAAACGTACAATAGAAAAACAAAAATATCACTATTCTTTGCCTTAAATCCAAATTTTTTTCAATAACTCATCAAGTATTATTTATGTTGTTGATTGCTCGTTCATAACAAATTTTTTTTATTGTTGTGTGATATTTTCTTAACTAGTAAATAGAATTTTTTAGAAACCGCTATGAATTAAAACAAATATTTTATGCACGATACGACAAATTTACAATCACATTTTTACAACGAGACGAGTCTTTAAGGACTAACAAAATATTTGAAAAATTTAGCTTTTTCAAAAAATTTTACTCAAACAAACACTCAATAATAAGCAAGAGAGCGAAAAAAGCAATAAAAAAAACAGGGATGGAAAATTTAGATATTTAAATGGAAGTTGTTTCATTCCATAAAAAATTTTTAATATATTATTTATAATATATAATATATATTTTTAATATATTTTAATATATTATCGAAATTATATTATTATGTAATAGCAGTTGTTAATTAAAACAGTTTTGTAGAGTGGTGACCGGTGGATGTGGAAGTTCAATTTGAATTACATAAATGATAAAGTACTCAATGCAAAATTTTTTCTCATATAGCATAATGCTATTTTCTTTTATGGTAAAGACAGGAACGTTTGTTGAGCATTTCTAAATGAAAATTTTGTTTAATTGCGTTACGAACCCTGCAAACAGGCTTTACATAAGGTTTGATAATGATTTGATATCAAACGTTATCAAATGATTATCAAACCTTATTTCAAACCTGTATTTTCTGGGAAGAGGTTGGGGTTGAATACATCCTTAACTAGAGTTAATATTCATTTACATATATACATAATTCAACTGCAATAGGAATAATGTGGTATATGATGGAAATCGTTCGAATTGAAAACGGTGCCGATTTCAAAAACAAAGTTTTTACCCCTTTTAATGTTTTCAATGCTTGGAATATTTTATTAGAATATTTTTTTCGATACAAAATAATAAAAAACGTAAATAAGTCATCTTTCAGCGGAATTTGTTTTTGAAATCGGTGCCGATTTAAATCGATCGATTTCCATCGCATACCAGAATATGTATATGTATGCATACACTCATACAGATTCATTATGAGCTGTCATCGGAATTGCAAAATCAATGATAATTATGATCAGTGATAATTATGATCAGTGTTTCCAGGAGCTGGAGAAAAAAGAATCTAAATAGGCTTTTAAAAGAGACTAGAAAAAGCTAGAACAACCAAAATAAGAAGCTAAAAAAAGGCAAACAATTTTTTATATTACATTTTAGTCTGTAATAATGATAACTTTTAAGTTGTTGCCATTATTGTAATGCAATTTCTCTACCAGATTTGAAAAGGAATAATAATACTAATCTCACATATAAACACATGTATATTTCATTTTATCTTCTTCAATCAGAATGGTTTCTCAAAGAACTTCAATCAACATTTGTTGATTCGCTGCAAGGGATATTAGGAAGTAGTTGCGCAATGGCTTCTTTTCTTAATCTGCTCTGCATTGCACTATAGGAAATTTTTTTAGCCAACATTAATTTATTGCAATATGGATAGGCCGATTTAAATTACTTTTTGGATTCGGCAGCTAGAAGACTTCTTCTTAAGGTCCTTAAGTTCACGCACTGAATATAACACTTCAGAGCACTAACACTCACGTTCTGTTGTGAAAATTTTCAAACATTCCCTTGGATCAGTGGTGGCCATTCTCTCAATTTCCTATAGGCTGTTTATTTACCATCAACACACGTACACTATGTGTGAGACACACAGCCTATCTATTTAGCCGAGAAGTACATACACAAACAGAGAATAGATAGTGTATGTATGGCGAACACTGCCATGGATACACTTAATATTTTCTTACCAACACAGCGAAGAAAGTTTTATTTCACACTGATTATATAAATGTTTTTTCAAGCTCCTCGCTTTAATTATATTGAATAAGTCTGAGTTTCGTATGCTGTAGTTAGTCAGAAAAATTCGTTTCTTGAAAAGATTTAAAAGCATTTACAGCTGTAATAAACTACTTTCAGCTGATGATTGACCTAAAGAATTTTATAGCTCTCAGTTGCCGCAATTTTTAATTAAAATCAAACTTCAGTCCATCATTTACAATTTTCCGATTTAATCGATCTAATAGACGAACTCATCAAGATATAACAATAGCACTCAAGTTCGACATTATTTACCATTTATTAAATATTAGAATTTATTATTCCCCCTTATCGTGTTTGGGGATTTTCGCCTTCGACTAAGACATTTTGTAATAGATTAAAGACAGCACAATACAATTTTCTCTAATCTATTACAAAAATGTCGTAGTCGAAGGCGAAAGTCGCCAAACACGATAAGGGCCATTATGAAATGTTGAAAAGTAAGAAAATGAGAAATGTAAAAACTAAATTTAGCCTTTTTTAGGCTAAATAAGAAATTAATAAAGGCTAAAAAAGCTACGAAGCTAAAACGAAAATTTCGAGGCTAAGAGACGAAAAAAGAGGCAAATCTAGCCTCGAAAAGGCTAAACTGGTAACGGTGATTATGATAAATGTCATCAATAAAGCAAACAGTGACACCAATCTGATGACAAACGTCATCTTAGAGTTTTGTCACATATTAAGTGTCATCTATGCTATGACTGCAACAATATAAATTTGATGCCACATTTTTTTGTATTATTAAAAGACTAAATACATATGTATAAAAGACAAAATAAATATTGATATTAAAAACATTAATTTAAATTATGCTCTTAAGCCCAAAATAATAACTTCCGACTTAAGCCGATTTAGTTCGAATAATAATTACGTATAAATATACTTATTTCTAAGCAAAAAATTTGAGGCGTTTATTGTGGTTTATTCGTAAAGACCCTGATACAAATATATCAGTGTATCATGGTAAAGAATTTCGCCTAGTTAGATTTGTCTTGACAAGTACTATTTTCAATGATGACATGAAGAACTCTACAGGAACTCTGTTCCGTTTCTAGTTTTTTTACAATATTTAATAATATACATAAAAATATACATAAAACATATACTAAATTTTTTTTATTTAAATCTTATTTTATTATATAAAAACTTAAATCAAAAAGTTTACTTGACACAATAAATTTTGTTAGTAAATGTGTTGTAAAAACAATGTCATATCTGTGAATTTTGTAACATTCATTATTAGAATAGCAAAAATATAAGATAATAGGCCTGATTTTGTAATTCGTTGGCGTAAACGCCTAAGTCGTTTTCGTAATAGATTAAAGGCCATAGTAAATGTAAACGCCACCCCCTTACACAATCAGGCCCAATATCAAAATAATTTCATTTGGATAATATTTTAAATACATATATCATTTAATTAAACAGTGATTTCATATTTCTATGTATGTACATTAGAGTGGTCGTTAAAAATGAAATTTTTTCGGACGCCCCAAAGAATACTTGATTTTGCTGAAAAATTAACATAATTTAATTTTTTTTTATTTTTTATTATTGAGAATGTGATAAAATCATGTTAGACCTTTTCGTTTCATACAAAACCGCTCTGCGGACTTTTTCTCAAATTCGTATACTTAAAGAGATAATTTATAAAAACAAAAACTTATATCGCACTTGCACGTGTTGTTTTTGTTTAAAAAACTTATATGTATTATTTTTCATCAAAAGGAAGATCTTTTTGGGGCGTCAGAAAAAATTTAATTTTTAGCGACCACTCTAATGTACAATATACAAAATAAGTGCATAAAAAAATCAAAGTATAAGATTAATGGCCGAGATACTTTAGCGTTAAAACAACGTTAAAAGAAAATCACATAAATACGAGTATACATTCTATTAGGATGGGTGAGATGATGATGGTTACTCATAAAGAAAGGCAAACGGATTAAATACATATGTATGTTTGTATGTACATAAATATTTTGAAGCTTTTTGTCACTCATTCGTGTACATGCGCAGTGCAATGATGAGCAAATTCACAGGTTTCGAAGCCTGTATAAAGTTTTCTAATGTCATAATAAAAATCTTATTAGTTTTGATAGTAACAATAGAAGTTTCGAATTACGATTCCTGGCTTGAGCGCTATCAGATCTGAGAGCCAACTTCTAATACGATATAACGCCAAAACAAATTTTTATTATTTTGATAATAAATTTAGCTTAAACATACAAATGCTGCGTGATGTTATTACATATATCACTTCATGTACGCACAACTTTTTACATGTGTGCACCAACTAATTACACTAAAGTATTTTGGCTTAATAACTAAAATGTTTGCAAATACCATTTTTCTCTGAGTTTCAAAAAATGTATATAATAAGCGCAAAATTTCGATTTCAGGAAAATTATCAGTATGTATATAGAAATTTAAATATGTATTAGTAATTTTCGAAGCTACAAAAGGTACCATGACTGTACAATAAATATACACATATGTACATGGATACAAATTTAAATGCAAACATTTATAGCTTGGTACCAATCGCACTAAGGTAACTGTTACCTCTTAAATGTTGGAGTTTCCCAATGTGACCAGTTTTCACCTTCTAAACAATCGAGATCCCTAAAAGTATCAAAATTTTTTTGGTGTGCGTTATAATCATCCGAGTGTGTTTGACGTAAAAGACAATACCGTTTTGTCTTATATGGTGTGTTTTCAGGCTTAAAAGTTTTAGTTTCGAAAAATTGCCATTCAGAAAATTTTGTCGTCTTTTATTTAGGGATAGTAGGAAATTTTGCTAAATATTACTAATAAAATATATTTCACATATACACGTTTTTTTCCTTTTTTTAAGAATAAAATAAAAATACGTGGCTTTTCCATATGCAGGCCATTCTGTGTATTACGCAACAATTTGTTAGTTTATTTTTTATTTATACTTAAACATAACTAAAGAATTAAAACTATTACAACTAATATAATGCATACAATTTAAAAAAATAATTAAATTTATAGAGAGAGAGAGAGAGAGGGAGGAATCAGTTGATATTTGGTTCTTAAAGATTTGAAACAACACAAAAATGTTCATATTGCAACTTAAGTATTTAAGAGAACAATTGAGTTTGCATCTAAAGCTACGTACAGACGATTGGTAGATCTTACAATATTGTCAAATCTGGCAATGTGCTGGCAATTTACTGACAATAAAAAACTGTCAGCACAAGGTATATTGTTAGTTCACACGGTTGTATCAAAGTTGTCAGAAAAGCTTACAATTTATTGCCAGAGAATTGTCTGACAATAAATTTATCTGACAACGTTGTCAGTAAAAAAATTGGCAGCTCACATGATTATCAGATGCAAAAATTGTCAGATCTGTTGTTACGCATCGCCAGACTCAAAGCATTTATCAGAAATTGTGAATTATTTATCGGTTGTGTTTGTGTTAATTTTAGAAAGTGAAAACATAAATTATTATTAAACATAAAGAAGCAATTGCAACTATTTTAGCTGCATAGTTTCTTTTAGTTTCCTTTTTCATTGAAAAAAAGATGTGTGCAGTACTGCCAATAGAAAGAAAACTGACAATGACGCCATTGTCAGATGCAGAAACTTCGCACATCTGACAATAAAAAAATGTCTGACACTTATCTTACAATATCTAACAATGACAACGAAATGTGTTCACACGACTGTCAGATATCTTACAATTTGTTGCCTGCTTTTAGGCTTACAATGTTCTGACATTGTTTTTTCTGGCAATGTTGTCAGACGAAATTGCCAGTTCCGACGATTGTAAGAAATTGTTAGCACATTTTACTGACAATATTGCAAGATCTGACAATCGTCTGTACATAGCTCATGGCTTCTTTATTCTGTAATTCACTAAAGCTAAATTTCTATCGCTAAAAATCTATTATCGATTTATTGATTTTTGGCTACGAATGCCATTTTGCAACGTGTATTGCTAAATTAGGCAATGTCTTGAAAATTTAATCCGCTGAAATTTTAATGTTTTATGTTATCGCCAAAATGTTTTAAATTTGTATTCGCTCAGCATTTTAGCGATCGAGAAGATTTATCTTTAGCTTTAGCGAATTACAGAATAAGGGGGCAGGGCAGATCGAATAAATTAAATAATAAAATTCTCATAAATTGATTATATTCTATTGTAACGCACTTTGAGGAGGTGTTAAAGGAGTCCAATTGCCAGATGCTGATGGAGCAGCACTAATATTACCACTCACACCTGACGCATTGGCCTCCGCCGCAGAAACTCTATTTACCGATTGACCACTACCTGATACTAAAGATTCAATCTTAATGGAGTCTTCGTGCACAAGTGTGGTAGCATCTGCTTTAAGATTGTTGCATTCCAAAGTCAGTACTGTTGAAGATTCATCTGGGTTTCGATATAAAGATTCATGGGATGTATTGTCCATTGTTCTATTGATTTCTCCCGGCTCTAGAGGGGTTGGTGCATAAGTGCTGGATTGTGGTTAATGGAAAGAAAAATCATTGATAACTAAACTACATATTATTAATATACATACATATTATTATAGCCGAGGAAAACTCTTTTAAACTTACCCAATCTCTGAAACTAATGGTATGTATTCCGTCTGATATGCATACGCTGCAGCTGCAGGATTCTGATATATACCATATTCAGCAGCAGAACCATTATGCCAAGAACTGCCTGGATAACTGAGAGCGCTGGGTGGGTTTATTACATTTGTATAGAGCTGATGGGAAGAGGGAGACGTTGGAGTGGGATGGTAAACTTGATGGGCAGGAGCTGCATACGACTGAGTAGGTGAAGCCGAAGAAGCTGATTGATACATGTCTGGTGTCACATGATTAACCGATTGCGTCATGTTATATTGGTGGCCATGACCATGAGGAGTCAAATGATGGATTGTATAACCAGGAGAAGGGGAAGTATATGTCGGTGAGCCATTGTTTGTAGGAGATGGAGAGTTATGGGAACCTGAAATATAAAAAATATAGTTCAGCAGTTCATTGCTATTTTTTTAAATTGTCAAATTTACTCACTTAAAACTCGCGCTGTATTTACGGCCATGGGTCCTGGCACACTAGAAGATCCCCAGTAATTTGTATTTGTTTGCCAGGACCCTGGATAAGAAAATACAGTTGCACACGTTGTGGCTTCAACAGGCATAAATCCTGATTGAGAATAGGAACTTGTAAAACCACCAGATAGACCAGCTGATGAGTTAAGTGAAGAGGATTGCATGCTGGTAGGAGTTTGAGGAGCTGAAGGAGGCTGAGGCGGGGAAGAGTTTCCTGTGCTGCCATTTGAACCGGAAGCCGAAACTATACGTGGCCTGCTATAAGGAGTAGATCTATTTGAAGAAGTTGGTCGGCTTGATAGGGATCTGCCATAACGGTCACAATTTCCGGACATCACAGATGTATCGGTTAGTGATAACGAAGAGGGATTGGCGTTAACAGTGGCCGTTGTGTAGTGGGACGGAGGTGGTATTAGCCAACCATAATGTGCATCATGAGAATATAAAGTATCGGGACGCTCCTTTGTGCAATTTTTAATGTTTTTATTAGTTTTTGAGTAGATAAAGTTTTAATTTATTTAAAAAAATATAGAATAAATCTCACCTTTGCATCTAAAAAGGCTTTAGCAAATGGATTATACTTTATCTTCAATGAAGTAACTTCTTCATTTTGATATGCTGTAACGGCTATGAATTGTGTTTCTGGAAATGGATATGTAACAACATGACGCTGCTCTGAGCCAACCCGAACTAAATGTACACGTGGCTCATATTTGTGTAGGGAATTTAGCATAATTTGTCCATTACCATTGGTTTTGTTGGTCAATTTAACTTTGGCAAAAGATATGGGCTCCTTCATCCAATGAGCTCCAAAGTTTGGTGACTCTGGATGGACGTAAATAGGATTGGATGGAGGAACTTCAGCTTTACCACCGGGAACCCATTCACCGTTAACATACTTCCATCGATGTGAATCTACTTGAACAAATTCCAATAAAACAGTGTACATGGCTGCAGGGTCTAAGCCAGACGCACTTATTTTCACCACCGGAAACATGCGCCTGCCAAATATATGTATATACATAAATAAAAATTTTATTTGATTAAATTATATGCATTTAATAGATACGCGTTTCTTCAAAAATCTTACAATGAAAAAAAATATTTTTGTTCTAAATCGCATGATCACAAAAGAATCTAAAGTGTCTGTACAATCCAGGCGACCAACTCGTGTAAAAAATTTATAATAAAAGCACTTCTTTTTTCTAAGAAATTGCTAGAATAATTTTTTAGACCAGCTGGCCTGGCCTTATGGATTTTGTAAGCCGGCCATGTCGAACTCGCGGCCGTCGGCATGATTTTTTCGGCTCTCAGCACCTTTCCTCAACTCAATACTCTTTTCATTAAAAAATTCAAAAATAAATTATATAACAAAAAATATCAAAGTAAAAAATAAGTAAAGAAAATTTATCAAAGTTTTCTAGTTGTAAGGCTCTTTTAATTAAGACTCTTGAAAAAAAAAACTAAAAGAAAAGAAAACAAGTCCAGTGTGTGGAACATATCGACTTTTACATCCGGGAACCATTATTGTGAAGATTTGAAGATTCAATTTTTAATTGTTCCCGACTGTAAAAGTCGCTATTTTCAGCACACTGGACTTGTTTTCTTTTCTTTAAGTTTTTTACGCAGTTGGGTTTTTTTTTTTTGATTTTTTAAATTTATCTTTTTATTTATTTTCTTTTTAGTTTTCATACACAGTTTGGTTTTAGATTCTTTGTTTAAAATTCACTATTTATGCAATTGGGTTTTTTGGTTCTTAACTAACTTTAAACGGTTAAAGATTCCAAATGGTCATTCGAAATGAAAAATGATGAGAGAAGCCTAAAGATTATTTTCAAATACCTTTTCAATGATATCCATTTTAATATAGTTAGCCGAATTTTTATTTTTCTCGTTTTCTCAAAATGGCGTCTGTTGGCCGCCATATTGAATTTTGACCACTATAATATCCTTAGTGACACTCGCAGGATTAAAGCATATCGATATTTTTTAATGCGCATATTATCCATGTTTTCACAAATGAAGATGAATAAAACTGCGCAGTGAACCAGATTAACTGAAGAACATTTAACATCGACATTAAAAATTACATCAAGCAATCATTTTAACTCCAGACTTTAATGAATTTGAAAAATGACAAGCAGTGCATTATATCCAGCAAAAAATTATTTATATTCTTTTTATTAATAAATATATTTCTATACATTTTTTTGTTGTTTTTCTTTGCGAATTATTTATATTTTATTTCCACTCAAAATTTTAATTTTTAAGAAAAAAAAAGTAAATACGGCCCGCAAGAGGATTTGGACTATACTTTTAGAAGCATTTGGCCCTCACACTGAAATGAGTTTAACATGCCTGGTGTAAACAGAACAGTTCTAAAATGTATGCTCCAGTAAATGTTTAATAATTCTAAAAACAAAAACACAACAGTTGCATTTTCAGTAAATATGTTGTTGTGATTTTTTAGATAATTATTTTATCTGATTTAGTAAATGATTCTGTTTGAATTGGATTTTTTCCATTATGGAATGCAAAATGATATGTCTGAATTTAAAATGTTTTCATTGGTCCCCGCATTCATCATAATGAAGATTAATTTTTTTCTGTATAATTTACGGGCTAAAGCTTTTCTAACAAGTTCACATGTATAATTTTGCGCATATTTGTGTAGATTTTTATTTTCTTTTTAAATAAACTAGAACCATGACTGTGTTAATTATCACCTAAGTAATAATAATTATAATATTTTATTTTACTATATTTATCGTTTTATTTTGTAAAGGGTGATTTACTTGGAGATACTCTGCTCAATAATAAACAGAATAATTTTATCGAAGAATATTTCTTAGCATACAAACGAACGATTCGTTATAATTGGAACTATTTTTCCGGGGATATCCGTATGTTCATATTCACATCCATTTAAGTCGGTAGGTTTAGATAATTTTCACAAATAAAAGTTTCAAAAAAATTTTTTTAAATAAGTTTTGAGCAACCATTTCGATCCAATCCAAAATCTAATCAGATCTTAATCTCATTAAACAACATCGACTTCCGCTAATTTCGTTCAGATCTGCTCGAGAAATATCTTTCTTGAACAATTTTAACAACTAAAAAAATTCTTGTCAAATTGATTTTTGATATTTCACACTTTTTAAGTCTAGGAAAACAATGTGATGTGCCTTAAATTCGATATAAACCATTTAATTGGTTCGAGAGATATAATTGTTCAAATTGCTTTAAACATTTATAGGTTTTTCAACCGCTTTCAGTTTAGTATTAGCGGGAAGTTCCATGAATGTGCTGCAAGATCAACAGTTTTATACTTTTTTAAATTATATCCTTCGAATTTGGACGTAACTATATTTAAGATGGCTCATTCTAAACAGCAAATAATATTGCATATCATTTGCTGAATTCTAGTTCACATATGTTTGTGACTGTGGACTTTAGGGAGCCCTACATGGAAAAATTCTGAAAATCCAATAAAATAAGAAATTTTTAATTTTGGATTATATGGCAGTTATATTCAAATGTCCGATGACTCTACGTAAACATGAATTACGCTAAACCGTATTTTTTCTGAATGTAAGAACAGCTCTTGAATCCTTTATGTTTTTTTAAATAGTGGATTTCTTTCAAGCTCTCAAGAGAGCAAAAGCTCAAACTGTGATGAAACAAAAATCCTTAATTATTCTATTTGGTCGCGTATAACCGACCTACCTAATGTAGAGATAGTGATTATTTGGCATATCATTAAAAAAAACATGATTATTTGATACGACTAACACTTTCAAATGTATCCCGTAATGAGATACCCAATGTATGATAGAAAACGTTAAAGTCTCATTATAAGTAATTCTTTTTTTTTTTGCAATACTTTTATTCTATAAAAATAAAACCTTCAAAGGTAATTTGCAAAACAAAAAGTTTGTAAACATTTAGCACCTCACAAACGTGTAAATATGACCAAAAAAAAATAAATTTTAAAACGAAATTGCAGTACTTACCGGCCATTTTTTGTAACAATCATTTCGTTGGTAAGATTTTGAAAACGTAACCATAATTCTCGATCATCCAACGTTATGTGTAGATTTCGGTCTAAGGCACTGGGGCTGCCTCTTTGTTGCAGGGAGACGTGATTGTTTGCATTCAAATGTTCTGAGTGCATGTGCTGCGGAGAAAGGGATCCATTTGTTGGTTGATTTGTATGAGGATCTACAGCCGATAAAATATGCGAAGTCGACATGTCTTCTAAAACAATTACAATTTTATTTTATTTGTTACTTTATTTTTTCCATAAATAACATTATAGCGGAGTTCAGTATTTGATGCAAATGGTCGTGCGAATGTGCAAATGCAAAATATTGTAGCTTTTCTCTGAAATCCAACAACAAAATACCAAAAATTTCATAAAAAAGCTACGATATTTTGCATTTGCACTTTGGCAAAACCATTTACATCAAACACTGAACTCTGCTTATGTATTAATAAAAATAAATAAATAAATAGTTTCTTATACTTTATTTCCATCTATCAATTGAAATCTTTTTTCAAATCTATACCATTTAAGCTAGTCATTCATACACGTATGATTTGTTGGTCTGATTAACTTTAATAAGTAAACATTGGTGACGAAGCGGGTGATGCAATTGAAATTTTGGTTACTTATTGAAATTCGACAACGAAAGCTCATATACAAGCTTTAGAGTGTTCACATCAAAAATATGCAATTTGATACTCGTATTTAACTTTTAAAAATAAAATTATAATAAAAAATTCCCAAATGTTCGCGAACAACTCCATTAACATAAAAATGTCGAATAGATTAGAAAAGTTTGAAAATTTTCAAATTTATTTGATTTTAACAGTCCTAAAACACAAAAACTTAAGTCGAACATGAACAAATCAGACGAACATCATACAAATAGGTGGGCCGCATGGTTTTCAATTTTAATAAAAAATTGAGTATAATCTTGTAGGTGCCAGAAACGCAAAACCGCCATCCTTTAATTTTTTTTTGTATAACTTCGGAGTAGTAACCACACGATGTAAAAAACTTGACCAATTTCATTCTTTTTTATAATTGCTCTAGCTTTTTAAGTGGAAAATATATTGAAATGATTTTCGCTTTATTTTATGGTGCAGTGATGAGCATTTCTTATTGCTAAGAAAAACTGAGCTGAAATAATTAAGTGGCCAAAAAGTGGCCACCTGCCATTTTTATCGATTTTCAATTGAACCCTGTGTGAACCCTGTTGTACATAAAGCATTGATTTCTTTCTTTGGGAGTGAAGTAGGAACCCTTGTGAATCCATGACATAAATTTCATTGTCTTAAAATAATACCTTCTGGGAAAAAAAGGTGTGAAAATTTATAATTTTTGAAAAAATGCACAGTTTTGAGCTTCAATCAACCCGTGTGGAGATAAAAATAACAATCTCATATTTTCAGATAATATAGGCAAGAGTACTTCGGTATTATGTCCACTTAGTGTCGTTTTGATATTTTGACTCGGTTGCGAAATATGATTTTTTTTAAAGTGCAATTTTTATAAAATATAACGGGCCCAAAAATCCATGTGAGGATACAGATAAAGATCTGAAAGTATTAAAAAATATAGCCTATACTTTCTTCATTATGTGCACTAAGTGACAATATGCTATTTTCATTTGTTTACGAGAAAAAAATAAATATGAAAATTATGTCAAGTTGAAAAATATGAGAAAATACAAAAAATATTTAAATTCAAATACAAAAACGTTTAAAATTATGGATACAAAACAAATAATTTTTTCCTTTTTAGAAAGAAATTTATTTTTTCACTATGTCCCCAAAATAATTGAAAATCCTTTACTTCATTATCTTGCTGAAAATCCTATTAGGATCGTGAAATGGACGTGAGAAGTGTTCGTGTTCTTATCATGTTTTGGACCTGTTGTTATGTCTACTTTGGTACTACATACATGCTGGAAAAGTTGACGGCTGGTAAAAGTAACTAACTACAAAACGTTTCAAATAAAAATCCAATAATTTTCAGCATGTTATTTAAAAAAAATCATTGTTTTATGCGGCAGTATTGTGTGCTTCAAAATTTTAGTTTACAGAATTTTGAAATAAAAAGAATTTCCGTTGTGATACAATAAATTATTTTGCTTGTAGCTATTAATTTTGAGCAGTATTTCTATGAACAATTTTACTACATTTACACATTTTCTGTTTTTTTATATTTTAATATTTTCTTGCTCATGAGTACATCATTTTAAAAGTCTCTCTTTTACTACATTTACTACAAAAAAGTAAACAAACAAAGCTCATAGCTAGCTTTACACAAACTTTTTTGACATATTTTAAAATTTCGTTACCAAACTTCATATCGCCACTATAAATGCAACCGGACGCAGCTACACTTTAATTTCTTTACAGGAGAAGCAAAGATTTCAAGCATACATATTAAAATCTTGTAAATGAAAAGAAAAAAGCTTGAAAACCAACAAAATTAAAGCACAGTTGCTTACAAAAAAGTTTTTTTTTAAATACGAATACTAAAAAGATCTACAATCGTTTTTCACTGGTTCCGTGAGAAATGGACCCAAGAAAAAATTTGGCAAAAATTTTGTATTGAAAACAGTACCGTGAATTTCGGCCCAATTGTTCTTTTTTTACGCGATGAAAAATTACCCCAAAATTTTGTTGTTGTTTCCAATAGGAAATTTTTGGGCAATGTTTCATTACTAACTTCGCGGTCCCAAACTAAAAACTTAAAAATGGTCCAAGAATTTTTCTATCCTTTAAAAAAGTTATTTTTAAAAAGGACATTTTAAGAAAGGAAAAGTTAAAAAGAGAACCTTTAAAACAAGATTATTTGAAGCGAATCAGCGCCAGCAGAAAACTGGCTATACAGAAGATCTTTAATGAGAAAGAACAGTTTTCGAAATATCCTAGAGATAAAAATCCTTGTAGATGGTCGGCTATGCAGAAAATACGAAGCACCATGAAGAAAAAAACTCTTGCGCCCGCCCAAAAGCCGTCTATGCAGGAAAACTTTATACTCATTTTCGTAATTTTTTAGGGCATTTTTAATTCTTCAGTTTGGGGTCATTTTTCATTGGAGTCATTTTTCATGAAACATTACTTTACTCTTAATAAAATACCTTGCCGTTAATAAATGTTTGAGAGTCCCTGGCTATAAATTTCCAATGCTTATAAAAACGTTCATAATTTTATAATTTTACAGAGGCAATTCAAACATAAAATAAACTGTTTTTTTCTTCTTGTTTTCTTAATTTAAATAGTCTTTTAATACTTTAGACTCAAATACACATTTTGAAATACGAATATCAACCAAAAAGACCGCGATATATGATGTTGATACAATAAAGATCTCTATATTCTTAAATCGCCACAATCACAAAAAATCTTAAGAATTTCTGCTATCAAAACATATTCTACACACAGACAGGTATTGGCTCTTTCTGTCTTGTACCGCACTGTCTGAATCACTCGTTCGATTGTCGGCATTTTAAATTATATTGCACTTTTTAGCCACGCTCAAGTGACTGACTGGGTGTAAATATGCGTCATAACTGGTTGGGACGAAGAAAACAAAAACAATAAAGAGTAAAGAATCCTGCTGTATATATTATTAAACGTTTGTCAGTCAAACGGACTATCTGCCGGCCGGCTAATTGTAATGTTTTGGGATGTCATAAATATGAGGGATACCTTCTGTTTTATGATGCTTTAAGTAAAATGTTTGTTATGAGACTGCTGAATGAAACAAATAGCCGTTGAAATCGGTAAATTGGTTTTGGTAGAAAACTTTTTTGTCCAAATCATAAACAAACAAAATGTTTTAATTTCTATTCATACTTACATAAATATGTATGTAAATATCTATGTACATATGTACGTATGTATTTATGTATGTATGTAAGTGAAAAAATGAGAATAGAACGTTCATAGATTTAGAAACATTTATGACTTGTTGAAAAAGATCTGCCTGGTAAAAAGAACTGAATAAAAGTAATTGAATTGTTCAGTTTTTAAAAAAGATTTTCAAATGCATTTTGGGAATAAAATTTATTAGACTACGCCGACAGAAATAATGGCAATAAAAATTAAGAAAATTTAATCCAATGCTTTTGAAAAAAATAAAATAAAATAGTTCATAGACTGAAAATATGGAATTAAACTTAACTTTTGTATGTCATAGACTGTCCTCCCCTTGGAACCAATTTATAGTTTTTAAATTTGTATTGCTGAGCAACATTCGTGACTTTGATATTTATTTAAGTTAATCAATCGAAACTTAAACGCAAACATATAAAAAGGTACATTTTTATATTTTGTAAAACATACATACATGCATACACTGTTATTTACATAAATTTAGTGTATATTTGGTGTATAAGTTCTTTTAATTTTTTCAAACTTAAAAATATCATCATATGACGAGGAAAAAATGCTACCCATTAATCATGTTCGATGACAATCGCCTGTTGTGTTAATTGTGAGTTTAACAGCTCGTAAAAGTCTACGCCGAGCTGGCTCTAACACTTAAAGATCATAACCTTGTAGCCGTACTTGGTTTGTCTGTTGATATCGTAAAGTAATGGGAAACTACATATATTTGATGTTATTTTTGTTGAAGAAATGTTACCATTTATTGTTGAATTATTCCCAAAGATCCTGCTAATTTTTCTTAGTTCTGAAACGTGTATTCAGATGTTCAACATCTTTAAAAACTATTTCTTTTCAACAGATATGAATTTATAGCAAAAAATATAAATGCACTAAAAGAATTTTGGTTCATAAAGCCAATGAAAAAATTTCATAAATTTTTTTTTCATTAATCTAATGACAATTTCACAAATCCAATGGAAATTTCATTGATATTGTGAAATAATTTCGTTGCTGGAATGTTAATGAAACTTTTCATAATATGTGAAATTGTCGTTGGATTAATAAAATTAAAGACATTTTTATTACATTTGTGAAATTGTCATTGGATTAATGAAAAAAATCCAATGAAATAGTTTCATTGGTTTTCAATCTGGGCACCGCTCTGATAAAGCTAACTCGAGAACTTCTCTAAAAGTTAGTGCTCGTATCTGCAATATTAACGACCAATAATGTTGATGTTTAAGTAATATAAAAATAATATTTTTGTACTTTTAGCAAATCTTATTTAATATCCCGCAAATTTTTTTTTTTTAATATTCTCTTGTGTGTTTTTCGCTTTGATGTAATATTCGGCGGTAAACGTTTTAAAAAGTTGGCAATTGTACCATCTGCTGGATGGCAAAAGTTTTTTGTTGCCCTGTAACACTGTCGGATAGTTTAGTTAATTCGGAATCTCTATTGTTAATTCGGAAAAATATTGTTTTTATGATCAGGTTAAAGTAAGTAATGTCAACAAAGGATTATGAAGAGGAGCCAACAAACACAGCTGGTAATCAGTGTGACCATATTAGCTTTTTCCTATTTAGCTTGAAATATTTAATTTAGCTCATAGCTCTCTTTTTAGATTTATATGACTAATAAATACAGCAACAAAGTACCAATTAAAACCTAAAATAATGATTATTTTTAAGCAAAAAATAAAAATCAAGAAATAATCGTTACTTAAGAGCAAAAAAAAAATTAAATTTAAAATGATCGTTATACTCAAATTAGAATTATTTTACGATCAAAAAGTAAAACTCGATTTTTTTCTTATTAATTGATTATTTTTAGTAAAAATTGAAAATAACAATTAAATAGTAATTTTTATGATATTACTCATAATCGTTACGGTCCCTGGTTAAATCACAAGATCTCGGTCTTTTCGAGAAATCACACGGTCAGGAAAATTTTTACGCAGAAGAGTGATGATATAGTTACTTGTGTGGCACGTTGAAAATAAACGTGTTCCACATCAATATCTTCCAATTCTGGCCATACAAAATTATTAATCATCGTTGGATAGCGCAATCCACGACGGAAATGGACAAATCTGGGTTTTCCTCAACACTATGATCTACAACAGCGATGTTCTCACTTGTTCTTGAGCGATGTGCACGAGTTCGACTCTTATAACGAGTCGTACCTATTATTAATGAACTTTTTCTAAATATTCGGAACTTCACAAACTGCCTTTTTCTTAGCATGTTCAACTATTTTTAAGCTTTTTTGATTTCTGACTCACACCAGCGTGAAATATCATCGATAATTTCAATGCTGGGAGTTTTTAATGTTTAATACCCCTCCATAATCAATTTCAATGTATTTTAATAAAACTTTAATATTTTACTTAAAAAGTAAAATATTAATTTGGGAAAAAGCGCGTTATAAAATTAAAATTAACGTAATTTAATAATTCCTAAAAAAAATTTTTATTTATAAAATTTTTGTTTTTTAAGAAATTCATAAAAATGAAAAAATATCAAAAATACGATTCTTTTTCTATAAGCATACTAGCTACACCCGGAAAGCGTTGTCTTACCTCCAAATGCATTGTTCTTTAATTTCAAGTAGTTTTTTTTTTCAAAACAACTGCACTCCATGACGACCTATCAGATCAAAAACAAAATAAAAACCTAACGCGGATTGATACGAACCTGTGTTAAAAATTTCAGCTCGACAGCTCTTACAGGTCCGAAGATCATGCGTTACTAACAAACACACAATCGATTTTATATATATATATATATATATATATATATATATATATATATATATATATATATATATATATATATATATATATATATATATATATATATATATATATATATATATATATATATATATATATATATATATATATATATATATATATATATATATATATATATATATATATATATATATATATATATATATATATATATATATATATATATATATATATATATATATATATATATATATATAATATATAGATATGAAAATATGTTTCAAATAAAACGGGCCATATTTCATTGAACTCAATCCATAAATTTTAACTTTATTCACAATTAAGTGATGGAACTTAATCGATAAAAATCACGATTATAACTTCTGCTGTAAAGCCCGGTGTAATCATAGTAAAAAAACAACTTTGATACTACTACTTTTACTCTCCTGTAAAAATTAAGAACTTTATTTGCATGGCTTTTCGTTTTATATAATGCTTAGTTTAAACGCTTTGTTTAATGATTTTTTGTTTATTTTGTGTTTGGTTTGAACTGTTACTTTATTTTGGTTTTTCCTTATGTTTTCCATATATAAAAACCTTAAAAAATGCGTGCGACTTTTTTTCTTGAAACGACTTTTAAGCGACTTTATTATTTTAAAACGACTTTTTGTGCGACCTTTTGAAAATTTCCAACCTGGTCTAGCTCCTCACGAACGGTTATCGCTAGATCAAACTTATTTTGGGAAACATTACAAAGTAATACAGTGCTTCGATATTTGCTTTTAAGAGCAATATCTCTAGACGCTGAAAATATTATGGGAGTTCACAGAAAGCACATTTATATATAATTTGAGAAGAGTAATACATATAAACAAAAACGTGTTCATACAATGTGAGTCACTACACTACACTTGCATAGTAGCGTGTCGCGAAAAAAATAGCTTTTGGTCGTAACGCAAGACTCCTCAAAATTTGGGTAATTGATCACATTAAGGGTGCTACCAATCTTCAAAGTTTTCATTTTGATGGTCATATTGAACTATTCTTAATTCACTAAACTAAGTATAAAATTATTTATTCTTTGATATTTTTATGTGTTTGTCATGCACGACATATGGTCTTACATTTTGGTACCGTTATTTTATACATAAAGCATATTTTATACATAAAGATATACAACCATTACTAGATAATTCTTTAAGCAAAATAAAAATCACAGTAAATTATAATAAATTAACTCTTCATAAATAATTTACAAAATAAATTGCAAACTGAATTAGTCAAGTAGGCTAAGGATAGTTATATACCACCACGGAAATCCAAACTTTAAAAATTTGATAGCACCCTTAAGATGAGACTTTTTTTATTTTTAAAGCTATTTTCGTAACCTATGACCAATTACGCAAATTTTGAGAGGTATGATAAGTATTCAAGGAATGAAAATATGCTGTTAGGAAGCAACTAAATAATTTAGCTTCATTTTATGGCTTTAAATTACATATTTTAGCATTTTTAGCTCTATTTGAAATGTGGTCTAGCTTTATCATATCAAGGAGTAACAACGTAATGATTTTCTGAATCGTAGTGGAGACGAAGTCTCTAAGATTCTCAAGTACAATACATTTTCATAAATTAAAGGTAAAGCTTTCACTACTAGAGAGACAGTTCGAGTCTTTTGAGTAACTTAAAATTTCGTCTAGATAATCTTTCGGCATTAGAAGACGCTGGTTTTAAGCTAAAGTCACCAAATTCTTGAACGTCTCGCACACACACACAGTTCGGGCCACCGACTTTGCAACATTCATCATCAACACCTCATCTTCCCACATTGGAGATGACAAAATTCACTGAAAATTAAAATGGTTGGACTGAATTCTACAATATCTTTTGTGTTTTAGTAAACTATAATTCTGAGCTAAATTCGATATCTAAGTTCCACCATAAATAAATTATTATATTATATAATTATGTATATATATATAATTATATTCAAAGTCATTAAATTATTTATTATTTTGAGATTATTATTAAACAAACACAAACAATAACATAACAAACATAAAAATTCTTGAACTGAATCAAGCAAAAAAAAATTAAACGGAATTCATAAATATGCATTAATAAAAAATCAAACAAGCTTGTGGCATCATTTTATTAGTTATTTCAATAGTTTAAGGAGATCTAAAATAATATTTTTAATATATATTTCTCAGTCCTTTTCCCACTGTTGCTAGAAGGAAATATTCCTGAGTGGAGGTACAGAATAATTGCTTTTAAAAGTTGAATTATTCTCTTATTATATCTATTCCTTAGATTTTTAATTAAATCGTTCGCAATAGTATTATTGGCGTTTATTAAACTATTAATCAAAAGCTTAACAATTCCCTCAAGTTCAATTAGAGTATCAGAGTCTTTACTAAGCTTTTTTATAGCCTTTTAAAGTTTTACTTAAGTTAAGACCACTGAACACACTTCTTTGTTTGTATGAAAAAATTATTTCTAAATACATGCCTTTTGTATATAAGACGAAACAAATAATTAAACACGACAAAAAAATTTTATAATTAGGGAAGTAACCGATACCGATATATCGGCGATACTTCAGATTTTCCGATACATCGGTACCGGCGATATTTTACTGTCGTGTGTGTTTAAAATCTAAGCACATAACTTTTGTATATGTATGAGACGAAAGAAATAATTAAAGACACAAAAAAACTTTGAATTTCGAACGATTTTCCGTCATGCCACGTCAATAGAACACTGAAGATGGATGACATATAGCCGAAACCGGTCTGTTTACAAACCAAATTCGACGTGGGATAAGGGAAAATCGTTCAAAATAAAAAAAACCTCCGTCGGAAGAAAAACACAACACTCACACAAAAAAACATGTTGTAATACTACAAAAAATTACAAATTTTGTTACATCGGCTAATCGGTTAATCGACTGAACTTAACCGGTTTAATCGTTAATCGAAAGTAGCCAATTTTAAATTAACCGATCAGTTAATCGGGTAGTAATTAATCAGTTAACCGATTAACGGTTAACCGATTGAATAGCCTACTATTTACATATATAAAAAATAGCAATCTTCCCAAACAGTAATTTTTTATGAATTCTTAATTTAAAAAAAATTAAAAAACGTAACAAGTCGACACTTTTACCGCTATAATTTGTTTGTAAAAATTTTAAAGCACACTTTAGGAATCATCATTCTAAGCAATATAAGTACCGTGGCACAGAACAAAATTACGTTTCAAATAGATCTATAATTAAAAATGTTGTAATAATACCGTATATATTGAAAAAAGTAGTGGTTTATATGGAATTTCATATAGCATGATTGAACAAGATCTTTCAATCATTTAAATCCGTTACTAAAAGGCTTGAAGTTTTTGCATTTTTTCGTTTCATAGTATAAAAACATGAAGATAAGTTAACTTTATCTGAAAATCGAGTTTTAGTCAGATGTCGACATTTTGAGGTCATGGGAATCTATTCTGACTATTTTTATGGATCTATGTATGTATGTGTGTGTGTATGTATGTATGTAAACCCTCATAACTTAAGAACGGCTTAACCGTTCGAAGCCACTTCGTGATATGATGAACCCATTCGGATCGGCAGATTTTGAGAATTTTCGAAAAAAATATTTTGGAAAAACTGTTTTTTTTGATAAATTCTAAAGTACTGAATTGATCGAATCCAAAATCTAATTACCTCCTAAAGTCATATAACAACGTTGAGTGCTGGAAATTTGGTTGAAATCTTGTGAATGATTGGAAAAATGTTTCGAAAAATTTCGCTTTACTTTAAAAACTCTTAAAGTTCTTGTCAAATCGATCTTATGGATTCACTTACTTTTTGGGCTTGAAAAACTGAGCCGAATACCGCAAATTTGATATAAATCGGCTAAGTGGCTCGAGAGATATCGTGGTCGAAATTTTTTCTTTATTTTTTTAACATGTTTTAATTATTCCAAAAATCTATGGATTTTCCAACGCTTTGAGCTCGAAAATAGCGTAAAGTTCCAGGGATCCGTTGTAAGGTCAACAGTATCCCATATTTTTGAAATTTATTTTCGTTGATCTGTCTTTACGCACAAGTACATTATGTTCGACTTGTGCTTTCTGAATAATAAGATATTGCTTTGTTCATGTATTTCTTAAAACTGCGCACAAGGCAGTTCTCAACCGAATAATTTAATTTATCAAAGTTAAATTAACAAACTTAAGGCTGATTTAAAAAATTACCAATGAACTACACCTTTGAGCTATTACAACGCTCTAAGAAAGGTATCCGCACAAAAATCCTCAAACATGTGTATTTCTTATGGTCAGTTAGTATTTTAAAAGTTTTATTTTAATTCAGATAAATAAATGATGCTTCTCAACTTACGCATTATTTTTTATTTTAGATTCTGACGAATATCAAATATATTTCGTCAGAAAAACAGAAGCAGTTATCGATGGAGACAATGCGGCGTGTTATTTGTTTTATTTTTATTTTGCGTTCTATATAAAATTGTAGCTTTTAATAGTTGCCAGCAATAAATGTAATTAACATCCTCCATAAACTTTTATAAATAAATATTTTACATTCTTTTTTCTTTTTTCCTTTTCTGTTTCCAAAAAAAATCAAAGTTTTTTGCTACGGAAACGCACTTTCATAATTTCTAAATTATTATTTTTTTATTTTGTTTATTTTAAAATTCTCAAACCAATTTTGTGCACTTTATAATTTTATTGTTCTGTTTTTTTTTCGTAACTCCTTATAGTAAACGTTTAACACTTGCGTGTCAAATGTGTCACGCGCTACTCTAAATTATCAAAACGACAATTAACGGAAACGGAACTTGTTAATGTCAACTCGGTTGAGATAATGTTGATGTGTTGTTGTTGTTGTTGTTGCACCCATTCTTTAATATTTAGTCAGAATCTCCCTCCTCCTGTAATTATGTTAATAAGGCACTTTTCACTTTTTTGCGTTAAATTATTAAATTGCTGTTAATTTTAACGTTTCATTTATTGTTATTATTGTTTTGTCTTTTTAATTTGATTTTGTGTGTTAATGATAATTCGCGGTTTGTTAATGATTTTGGTAACGCACTTTATGTTGACGCTAAAGTTGTTGACTATGTGGATGTGGAGGATGGATGGATGATTGGTTGTTTGCTGGTGCTGATTATCGCACCGGTACCGTTGGCGGTGCTGATTATATTGAAACGTACTAAAATTTTGTACAAACTGTAATTAATTAGTATCCATTTGTCAAATACGAAAATGTGTGTTAATGGCGTGTGAACTATTAGATTGAAGAAGTTTCAAATATGCTGACATTCATAATATTTATAGTTATTTTTAGATTCTTTTTTTCCCAAATTTAGACACAATAGATATATAAAAAACCACTTTTTTTAATTTATATGCTCGCATTTGTAATTTTTACAAAATTTTTAAAAGCCTTCGTATTGTTAAAACCACAATTCTTTTCGCAGCAACACAACTGAAAAAGTAATTATATAAATTATTACTTTAAATTTTAAATAATGTTTTTATAACTTTGAAAGAATGCATAAAATATTTTGTGGCTTACCATTTTACAAAAAAAAATATTATTTTACATTTTTTTCAAATATGTATAGTTTTTGTTATTTCAGCTTAAATTATATTTTTAGTTTTAAACAGCGTGTTCACACCCGTTTGCATACTCTGAAGCTAATGATCGGTGCTAATTTGTTCAGCCATCACAAAAGTTGTCGGTTTTGTTTCCATCACAAACATCATTCACAAAACCAAAGCACTTAATGTTGTCGATATTTTTGTTGCTGTTGTTAACGTTGTTGTTGCTGTTTTTTTTTATTTTCAATAGTTTATAATTTTTCTTACCTTTCTAACTCTTTAACAGTTACAGAGTTATTGTCTCGCTTTCACAGAATGAAAGCCCCGCCTTTTTAGGTTCTTTTTTCATCTTCTATGATCAGGTAGGAAACCATATTGTTAATGTGTTCAGTTTATTTCAGTTCAGTTCAGTTTTAAATCGTCAATATGTGCACGACCATTTTAACTCTCTTTGATTTTAGTCATTCTAGAGTTATTTGTTGCGCGGGCTTGGCAACAACAGGTAGTAGTAATGTTTGCTTTTAAATCAAACTAATTGTATTTATGTCTGAATAAAATACATTGAAAAAATCTTCTGCTTTGACTCCTATGGATGGATGAATTACTACCATTATGATAACCAGGATTAATAGGAAAAATTTAAATAAAGTTAAGCTTAAAATAAAGAACTTCATAGAAATTGTTCTACTAATGCAAATAATTTTAACAAACTGATATCTCTCTATACATGATGTAAATATATTTGAAGTTATTAAATTATTAATTTATAGACATTATGATATTATAGACATTAGTGGATAGATAGATACCAGTAAACAAAATTTTAAAGTGGAGCAACGGAAAGTTGTTTCTTGTATTATTTGGGGAGCTGAATCGACACTTGGTTTCTTCTAAATCTAGCTTTCGAGATATACCGCTATGACAAAAAGGAAGCTGTTGCACGACAAATGTTAAAACAACTGGAGGACAGTTTATCCTATTTAGTTAAATGAAAAATCCGCAACTCGAAAAAAATATTATCCTTAAGCCGTGTTAACGTTGATTTTTAATCAGATCGGTAGGTTCAGAGATATTGTATAACTTGTGCAAAAAGAAAAAAAACTAAAAAAACAACAGGAAATCCATTATTTTTCTATAAAGCATACAGGTAGTTGGCCCAGCAAAAATATCCGTATACCGGAAGCAGGTTTGTAAGGGAGAGATTTCGGTACTCTCCCATACCAACCTGCTTCGGTATTACATGATTTTTGTATGGGATGTCCCTAGAACACTAACCACTAAGCCACCGAGGCATTATTTTCATACACAATTCAGTGGAAGAATAAAAAATCAAATTACGAAGTAAAAATAACCCTCGCATCCATATTTGTATCCACGTAAATGAGAGGGGGGGGGGTGCACTATAAAAAAGTTTGAGTTGAAAAAAACTTCGGGCTTAAAAAACATGAAAAAACATAAATGGCCGACCACCCGTGTGTACGTTAAATTTCTTCATTCGCTTACGTTATTGCAATCTCGCAAAGCTGAGGTTGCAATAACTGTGTGCTTTTGCGCATCACCGAAGCCCTTCTATTTAATATTACTGCATCATTGTACCAAATTTATTTTTGCTGGGATGTTATAAGCAAAAAAAGTCATATTTGATCAAGATCGCGCCACAACTTTTGATTTTATTCACAATTATGTGAGAGTACTCTATTGATAAAAATCGCGATTTTCGTAAACAAGTAACATTTTAATTTGTGTGTGAGAATCAAATCAAAAGTTGTGGATCGATGTTAATGAAGTCCGCACAAAAACATAAATGTGAAAATAAGGCCAAGCTCTTATCCAAAAATTTCGGTCGTAAAAAGTACTGAGATTAAATTAAGGACCAATGTACACTACCATCTCATTTCTATGCAACCTGTAAGCTTGGCAACATTTTTCCCATAATTCTTTCCCATATTAGAAAGGCCAAGCTAATAGGTTGCCTAGATATGAGATGGTATTGTACCTATCAAGAACTTGGTCCTAATTTTGATCTCAGTACTTTTTACGGCCGAAATTTCACCTTATATTCGGGCTTATTTTCACATTTATGTTTTTCTGCGGATCTCAGTTCTTTTTTTAAAGCTTTTATTTAGTAAAAAAAAAATGCCCCATACAGATAAGGGACACCCTAGACCCCCGCCCTAGATGAAAAATTTCCGTTTTCACAGTTTCCTTAGTACTTCCCCATCAAGAACTACCTGTGTGCCAAATTTCATCTTCTAGCTGTACTAGAAGTGCCCCATACAAAGGAGGAGAACCCTACTCCCCTATGGTCAAAAGAGCCCGTTTTCAGATTTTTCTAATTAATTGGTCATCAAGACCTACCTGCATACCAAATTTCAGCTTTCTAGCTATAGTGGAAGTGCCCAATAATATTGATGAGTCAGTGAGTCAGTCAGTGAATATGTACTAAAATATCCACTTTTTACACCTTCACATCACGGGAAGCTTTTATGGTAGAGCTTTCAAACTTCACCTATAAGGCAACCTATGTATGAAGACCTTATATTTCAAGTTTCATTACTTTACGATTAAGTGAAATAAAGTCATGAGGGGGTAAAAACAGCTTGAATGGTTTCGTGTAAATATACACATTGTGTGGCCGGAACTTGGCCTGGCGCATTATCGTGCGCCTAGATATCGCTCGTTTTGTTTGAACATATTTACTTATGTATGTATATGCTAATAGAAAATGAACGGAATTTTTGCTATTTTCTTAATATTTATGAATTCTTTAAGAACAAATATGTTTATATATTTTTTAGCACAAGTTTTGTGATATCTCTGAAACTACTGAACAGATTAAGGGCCTGTCCCACGATATCGACAAGTCGATATCGTTCTCATATTTATATTGAAAACAATAATAAAAATTTTTAATTTGTTTTTGTTTTCAATATAAATAAGAGAACGACATCGACTTGTCGACATCGTGGGACAGGCAGTAAGAAATATGGCTTGAAGATAATATTGTTGTCGAGTTTCGGATTTGTTATTTAACTAAATAGGAAAAACCGTCGTCCAGTTATGTTTTGGACAATAACGGTGTATCTCGGAAAATTGGAATCAATTTGAAGAAACCAACTGTAGATTCGAATTCAACCCCCCAATTTAAATCCAGTCAAAATGTGTAATTAAAGTTTTGAAGTTAAACATTTTTATAAAGCCAGGCCGGACCGTATACTTTTAAAAGGGATGTATTGTAAATATTGTTTTGTATATAAAAGTAACCTCATTTTAAGTACTAAATGTAAATGTACGATCGTGAACAATTTTATAATTCCAAGTACTTAAGTATTTATAAGAAAATATAAAAAATTTAGAAAATACTTTAACTTTTTTGTGATTTTAATCTTTGACAACAAATTTCTTTCAGCGTTTTATACATATGCCTATGTATGACGCCACTCAGTGCTATCGTCATAATAAAGTTTAAATATTCAGATAAAATTGAAATCATTTTGTTATTTTTCTCTTTTCTATTTGCTTGATTACGATTCGTTTCTGGTTGCTTTGGGAATCGATATAAAGTATATATTTTAAAAATTTAAGTGCTGTTTACACAATGCATGCAGTCGACTGGTATAGCAAAATTTGCATGGAAATAACTCTAAAGACTGAAAAAACTTAGTCGATCGTCTGGATTGTGTAAACACGGGTTCCATTTAAGATACAATCTATTTTAGTAAAGATTTTATTCAACCGTATTTCTCTATTGATTTTTTGATATTTTTGTTGAATATACACAATGATTCCAGGAATATAGTTATCATGCCCGGAATCATTGGAAGTTCTAAAAAAATATACTTATGTACCTCTATTTGATTTCACAACATTTTACTCTTATACTTTTAAGTAAATTCGTAATAATTTATTAAATGTTTATAAAAGCTTATGAAGCAGATTTCTATCTTAAATATGTTTAATAAACTTCTCATAAGCCTTTGATAAGTATTATGAATAAGGATTCTTCCTTTTATGTTGAATATATATTAAATAAGCTCATTAAAAACGTAAATAGCTAAACAATATTATTATAAAAACTGTAAGTAGTGTAGACATGTTGTAAAATTAATGAAATGAATGAAAATAAATATAAAACAAAAAGTATAATTTTTCTGAAACCAGATTTCTTAAGTTTTCTTTGAAACTTGTCTTGTGACTTTATATCTGTTTCTATTTTTCGTTTAACAGTTTCTTCCATTATATTTTGAATATGTTTTTAACACCATTTCCAAAAAAAAGTTTTATGATTTATAATTTGAAATATTAAAGCAAAAAATATTAAAAACAACTATTTCTAGCAGAATCTGTTCAAATGTAGCGGTTTCTCTAATATATTGTAAATAAATTGATGAATTTCCCAAAATTAAAACATTGATCTCAAAGGCGTAGAGTTAGTTGTCTTATGCGGCTCTATTTTCACCATAAAAGTTTTGGCATCAGGCTAGGTAGGACTATATGTTGCAAAGGTTGCCAGTTTAAAAGTCAAAACCAGCCCATTCACTTGGGTCCTAGTTGGTCCCGTTGTGTATGTCACGTCATGACAGTAGAAGAGTAAAAATTTGTAGGGACGTGGGCTTCGAAATAATACTTAATCTCCCCTACACTAGTGACAATTTTTTACAGTCGTGTTGATGTGAAAAATATGAAAAATATTAAAAAAAAACTGAGTTTCTCATATAAGTTTATGGTAATTTCCGTTTACGACCGGAAATTCGAAGTTTGTTTCTAAAGTCTTTTGTTTCTTGTGCTTTTGACTCATTACACCGGCCGACACATGAAAAAAGTATTATACACATTTGACCACACTCACCTATCTACATGCATTCTGAACCGCTGAATGTGAATCTGAGGTCTGTTTGGCTGGTACACCCTCCACATTTCGAGTAAATTGCGAAAAACTGCAGTCACTTTTAGTGGTTATTAAAGTAAATGTTTGTTTCTTTAAAAATCAAATGAATTACATTTCTTAAATTTTATTAATGTTATTTTTGCAAATTATTCGGTAAAAAAGATCATTGGAAATGGTTTCTGCTCGTATTTGCTTTATTTTTCTTATATTTTTTAAGTCTAATACGTTATAAAGCGTTTATTCAATGGCAACGCATCGACAAATCAAAAAATGTGCCAATGAGAAAAGTCAACAGAACTTGTAGCAAGAAGATATGTACAAATCAAAAAAAAAAATGTTATTTAGTTACTTATGTTGTATATTACTGAAAGTTCAAAAACAAAATATGTATATGTTTCTTTTTTTATAAAAAAACACACACACACACAAGAGAAAAAAGCACAAAATATAAAGAAGATCAAATACAATTTGTTCAAACCAACAGTAAGTGAAAAGATAACAAGTAAGACATGAAAGTGTTCATAAATTTGTATTCTCGACGAATTCAGAGAAAAAACGCAACGGAAGAGAAAATGAAAGATGAATTTAACTGAAAAAAAAAACAATTAAGAGTTGGAAACATTCCAGGTTTGTAAGCGGAACATGTCTTGGAATATCAATAAACAAAAAGGATATTGAACTCAAATTTTTCAAAGCATTTGAATTCTATTTCCTCTCAATAACAAAGGAAATATATTATTCAAGCTTATGGCAGACTTGTCCATTCAAATGAACAACCTTGAAGGTTTTATTTGACTGTTTTAATGTAACAACTAATTTTAGTGTCTGTGATTAGAGTTAAGCCTTGAGATTTATTTATTGATGTGTAAACGAACACTTTCTGTTATTTAACTACCTGATTTATGTGTACGAGTATTGAAAATTTATTTTCACATTTGCTCTAATTTTGGAAAGTTTCCCTCCTTTGTACTAACCCAATTTCTTTTTACACAATCAACGCGAATAGTAGCCATTGCTAGATTTGCAACCCTTTCATTTGTTTATTTTATTTTAATCATTGTCTAACTGCCCTAAATGTTTACCGCACCAAAATTTTCCTTATAATAACCCATCCTTTTTGTCTCTATCTTTGAGTTATATTTCCAAACAATAACAAAACAACAACAAAAACAACAACAACAATGTAGACAATAACTGCACAATGTGTTTTATGATGGGTCAAATGCAAATCCCCGCGCCCTAATTAGTCTGAGGTTGTAAACTCATGAATGCGTTGTACTAAATGTACAAAGTTGCTTCATTTTAAGTAACATGCGTCTCAATACTTTTAGAAAAATAACAGATCGTGAACAGAAGAAAAAGTAAATAAAACTAAATTATATAATGATTGCAATTTAAAGACAAACATTGAAAAATTTAAAGCACAGAAATGCTATGATATTTAATGAAAACGTAAGATGGAACGCCGGATGGTTGTTCTTCAATGATAACAAAATAATTTTTATCTCAATAGATAATAATCAAATAGTTTTTAGAAAAAGAATTATGTTATCCAGGGGGTTACGCTGCAATGCTTTCGAGTCATTGTTTTCTTTCGACTCAAAGAAGATTAATTACAAATATTTTGTGGTTGAGTGTAAAATTTTTATCGTTGGTGGAACTTTAATAACAAAAGAAATTGAAAATAGTTTTTATTTTTCTGTGTTACGAAATATGATGGATGTTACTAATAAAGTTAATAGAAATTGAAGTAAATATTCACTGATGAAAATTTTATACTAGATTGTTTATGCTCGAAAGAACTGAAAATCTCTGTACTTACCATCAATAACTTTAAACCTCTGGCGTTGATTGTGCGTACCTCAGCTGCCCCTTCTAAAAAAGAAACAAAAGTCTTATTGAACACTAGGATATCGCACCTTAAATACAAAAGGGTAACAACTCAAAATACTAAAATTTTCAGGAGAGACAAAAAACTGTTTATGTGCAGAAGCAACACACTTAACATAAAAATAGACACAACTGTATTTTTCAAGTTAAAGAAGATAGTGATGTGAAAGAAATTTTTGCAGTGGTTAGAGATGTGTACTCTGAATTAATTTATGGAAAAAAGTCAGTTTTGGAAAATTTTGAGTTGTGACCCTTTTATATTTAGGGTGCGATATGTTTACTTTGTGTTGCTAGCTTTTAAGAAATTCCGACAAAATCTCCACTAAATAGAATATTACCAAAGAAATTCTTAATTTTATTTATACAGTCTTATATTTAAAAAATATTTTCGATTAACAAAGATTTTATAAAACGAGTTTACCTATCTTTGGCCAATTAGAATAACAACACAGAAGAGATAAGTAGCCCTGGTTACATAACTTCCAGTTTGCCCGATCCTGCAAAGAATTTAATTCGTCAATCAGTAGAAAGTGTCATACCATTGAAGTTTTGAGAACTTAACATAAAAGCTGTCCTCCCAAGAAAAACATACTTTGTCTTTTAGAAGAAAATTCTATTGTGCCCGCAGCAACAATCTTATACTTTTGTCTTCAAAGAATTACTATTTCTTCGCACAATGTAATTTTCAAATTTATTAGCCAAAATTAGCATTGATATTGAGAACGAATACTGAATACTAAGTACTCTTAAGACTTTTAACAGAATAGTCTGCAAATTTTTTATATAAATTTATAAATAACCCTAGAAAAATTTTGATGGCAAAGTGATGAGTTAAAATGCTACAAAACATACCCTTCACTACTTCTACTTTGTCATTTTAACCAATTACTTTTAACATGGCGATGTCATTGGAGGCAAGTACTTACCACATTGAGTTAAAAATAACAAGTTATAAATTTCAATATTTAGAAGGCATTGAATATACAAAATACAATAAAAATTTAATGTCTCTGCTAAGAATTGAACTCTCATGCCGTTTTCAGTTATAGTGTTATTTTATGCCAAGTGTTTTGTTCACTAGGCTACTGCACAACTATTTTGTTACGGATTTAAAACTTGTTTTCACAAGCATGAATACAATTAAAAAAATCATTTTTTCTTCCCCCATGGGTTGAACTGCTTACCAGATGCACTAGTACTCTGCCAATAAGAGAATAGATGGCTTGTTTAATTACTAGTAAGTAATTGTTCAACTACTGTTAAGTAATTCAGACGGTATATAGTTTGTGGTTGAAAAGTATGTTGTTCGGTAATAAGAGCTCATTACCAAGTTTTTGATGGGAAGCTTTAAGTAAAATGTCAACTTTTGAAATGACACAGAAAACCCCCAAGACACGTAAACTTAATTTTGGGTCGTACAATCTAGTGGCATAGTCCGTTTTGAAAGATCATGTCAAAACAAAGAGATATTCCATTTTCAAGTTTGTATTGTTTCAGAAGCGAATTTTGTTTTCATTTCATTAGTATAGAAAACAGCTCTCGGTCTTTTGAAATTAATAAATTTGTTTATTTGTCGAAAATTAATTCTAAAAATGATACCTGTCCATTTTCAGGTGGATACAGTTATTTTCAATTTGTGGCACTAATTAAGCTAATTTTTTAATTTTTTGCGTCTTGACGTTTTGCTGTGTCATTTCAAAAGTTGTACGACCATCATGTTTGGAATTAAGTTTCTACAAATAAACAATAAATTTAGTACTTTAAAAAGTTTTTAAAGTCTTTTCCTTAAGACAATACAAACTTAAAAATAAAAAATCTTTTTATTTTTACCTGCTCTTTCAAAACGAAGTAGGCCACTATTTTCTGTGATCAAAATTTTGCCACGGTGTTCTCATGTGTCAATTTCACATATTTACAGTGCTATTATTCGACACATCAGCATATTGCCTGATGATATTTTACTTTTCGTAATAACTCGAATTCTCATTCATGTGTCGAAAGATTTTACAGAATTCTCTCGAGCACATCATAAAAAATATCAGAATTTTTCTCTTACAAAGGATCTCTGGTACAACTTGTTCGCTGGGAAATTAATACTAAACCATGCGTAACAAAGCGTCTTGATGAGCCATAATTTTGTTCTAACCTTTGTCAAACTTTATACATAAAAACATCAGAAACATGTTAGTGCTATTATTTCATATTGACTTTGACTTTTGTCAAGACAAATCAATGGCTCGTGAAGACGCTATGTAAGAAAGCGTTTATTTTTTCTTAGTTAAATTGATTATGATCTACTGGCAGTTCTACAACGTGGTGGTTCGGTTTCGATTTTACTTTTATTTGCTCAATTTAAACTACTATTGCCAATGTAGTTTAACATGTATATTTTAGTATTAATATTATTTTCATTTAAAAAGTGTTAGTACAAAAAAAATCTTAAGAAAACTCCGCCTTAGTTGTTTGCTATATTGATGGTCAATGGTTCAATATGACAATACAGTCTTCATGATAAAATGGTTCTGTATGCTTACTTAGTTATTTAGTTATTGTTTAGTTGTTATGCATGTACGTATTTTATTTTTTCTTATATTTGTTTAAATAATTTGTTTAGTCTGAAAACATTATTTGCTTAAAAACCTTTTTCGTATTTATTTTATTTTTCAAATACTCGTATATTGAAGCCATCAGGGAGGGGTGTATGTCTCTGTTTTGTGCAGTACAAAATGCTCTGTTTAGAAGATAGACCAAGTAAACAATAATGCACAAAAGATATGGAAATCATTAATGGAAAATAAAAATAATTTTAAATACTACGTATTACAAACTTATATAACGTCAGGTATTGGTTACATTTATACATACATACTTATTTAAAGGAAGTGAAAATAGATAGAAAATGTAAATGAAATTTAGTTTTCTTCGTATACGCTATTCATAAATTCTCTCTACAGCTTTTGAAGTCAAATGAAAATCGAAACATTTCTTGTTGGAATCGAAAAATAAAGATGTAATAATAAATACTCACCCTTATTCTATTTGGCGTCGTCAATACTAATTTTGTATTCCCTAACAGTCTTATGACGACGTTAACTGTCTATCGATAGTAGTAATTAAATACAACACACTTATCTAATATTTGAGCCAGCTGATTCATTTTGTTCAGCATTTTCGGTAAAAGTGGTTTTGAATAAATTAAAACTTTTTGCATACATTAAAATAAAATGTTTTTTTTCCTACTCGGATTCCAGTGACGAAGAAAACAAAAAAAATTAATAGTGGAAATATGACTCTTCAGATAGAAGTCATGCATTTTTAAGTTAATTTTTATTTTTTATTTTTAATTTTATTTAGATTTACTAGTTTTTATTTTAATATTTAAATGTGTTTTTTTAAATTATTGTTTGCACACAACAGAACACAAAACCAAAAACACCGACGACAAAATTGAAGGCAACATCAACGTCAATTTTTCTTACAGAATACCGAACATATGTTGCCACTCATTGATAAATGACAAAAATCTCTTAAAACACAGTCACACAATATATAATGCATCCATGTGTATAATTAATTAGTGATACATAGTAACTTTCCTATACTAAAACTAAATAATAATAGCAAAATACAAAAAAAACAAAATTCCTTCAAATATGCTAATTCTCAATTTATTGAAGTCTCTTCCCTTTTAGTCTTATACCATTCCAACAACAACATGAGGAAGAGAAAACATTTGTTCAATTCACAAGCTCAGTCGTATGTCTAATCGTTTAAAAAAAGACGACACTTGTTTATGTGCTTGTGAACAGACAAATTTGTTGTATCGTTATTTTGTCGTATCTTAAATGTCAATTTATTAATACCAATACAAGGCGAATTAATACCAGGTAGCCTCGAGAGATCAGGTGACTAAGAAAATGTTTCTATATTTGAACTATCAACAGTGTTAATATATCAGCTTTTTGACATTCCAAATATAAATTCGCCGTGCAGAATTTATATTTGGACTATCAAAAAAGCCGATACATTAACACGGCAGTTCAAATATGGTAAACAATTCGTAGTCACCTGATCTCTAGAGGCCACCTCGTATTAATTCACTTTGATTTGATACCATGAAATGAAACCACTCATGGGAGTTTTAATTTGACGCCAAATAGAATAACTTTTTTCGCCACAAGCAATTTTGATTAAAATAGTTTGACAATTGAATTGATATTAATCAATTATATATTTATCATTAAGAAGAATGAATTTTCTGGTGTTACACATCACATATATAAAAGATTTTTACAAATTAATCTAACAAATAGAATATTTCCAGACCTGGCCTCAATACAACTATTCGAAGAACATATAAAATTCAATCGTATAATTATAACGCACTTTTGTATGAAAATTACCAACAACAAATATACAATATTGTATAATTAGACGATTACACAACACATACGACGTTAATACGAGCTTGTGAATTGAACAATTGTATGTTGTTATTATATTTGCAAAAGCAAAACCAACAAACACACGTGTATGCTTTGTTTGTTTTTTAACTATGTATAAGCAAACACATGCATCTGTATTATGTGCGTAAGTATTAGTAGCAACTTTAAACGCTTATAGTTCCCAAAATACTGAACCGATTTTAACAAACTATGAATTGTACACCTCTGTTTAAAATGGTATCAAAATCGGATCAGTATTACGGGCGTAAAAGAGATATAAAAAAACGTGTTTGCCTATTAATTATATAGAAGATATAAATTCTAAATTACCTGTGGCCTTGTATATGCGGATCAAAGTTGACAACATCTGGTGTAAAAAGTTTTTCCGGCTTTGTAACATGCGTAAACTCTAACCAAAGATTCTACATTTTTTTATAACAAAAAATTATATTTTCTCCAGCGCATTAAAATATACTAGTATAGCTAGAAGGTGACACAATCGTCCGTATTCTATAATGCAACTATAATTAATTAATGATACAATGAAACTTGCCTTACGGAAACGAAAGAACAGCGGTTAAACCCCTTTTAGCCTTTCATACAACAACACCAATTCAAAGCAGAGAAAAAATGTGTTATTATTTTTTTGCAAAAGAAAAATCTATAAAAATACATGCATGTTTTGTTTATTTTTTACTTTAACCTAATACATGCATGTCTGCTATGTGCGCATGTATTAGTAGCAACCTTAAACACTTATAGCTCCAAAAATACATAACCTATTTCAGCAAAATAGAGTTTGCTTACATCTGACAATAAAAGTTATTAAAAGTTATAAGTCAAAATCGGGCGTAAAAACTGTCTCGTCTATTCATTATATAGATTGGGCTTCCAAATATTAAATTGTAGTTTTGGCCTTGTTTTCCGTTCTTTATACTTCTAACGTTTGAATATAAAACTGTTTTTTATTACATATACTGAAACTTAAAGCTAGAAAATGCATTGATTACCGCTTTGGCCAAAATTTGGTGAATAGCATGGAGAGGTTATGCAATAGGGTATTCATCTAATCGGGCATGTGCTCTAATCGGTTAATCGCTCGCTTAATTAATCGAAGTTTTGGTTTAATCGGTTAATAATCGGTTAATTTCGTTATTAATCGGTTAACCGATTAATAAATTCTTTTTATAAATTGAATAATTTCAACAAATAAAAATGCATAAAATATTTATTATATGGAGCTTATTAGTAAAAAAAAACAAAAACAACAAACATAAAATTGTTTAACTAAATCAAGAAAGAAAAATCATAAATATATATTATTTAAAAAGTAAACAAGTTTGTGAGATCATTTTATTAGTTATTTCAATAGTTTAAGGAAATTTTCTAAAATAATCTTTTAGAAAAATAAGTGGGCTTAAATGTTTAGGATTTAAGCGATTCTTTTCTTTAGTTTTGATAAAACTTCACTTGAAAAAATCCTTTTACTTATCGCAGATGGCGGAGAAATCGAAAGCAATCCTTAATATAAAATGTCTAATATCTCAGTCCTTTTCTTGGATTTCTCCAAACATATAAATCTTCTATTATGCCATGAAAGTCCTGTTTTAATTTGATCAAATTCTCAACACTTCTAATTGTTGTCAGGTCATCATCTAACTCATCCTAGCAAAACTCAGCACCTAACATTCTGCAAATATTTTTATTTTCGAATTCCTTAGTTTCCGTTTATGTACTGTATTATAAAACATTGTTGCCAGAAGGAAATATTTCTGAGTTGAGGTATAAAATAAATGTAAATCGAATCATTAGATATTTAATTAAATCGGTGGCAATAGTATTATTGGCTTTTATTAGATTATTATTCAAAAACTTAATAATTCCGTCAAGTTCGATTAGAGTAGCTGAGTCTTTACTTAGCTCTTTTACATCTATGTCCAAAGGTTTTAAAGTTGCACTTAAGATAAGAAAACTGAAAACACTTCTTTGTTTGTATGAAAAAATAATTTCCAAATGCATACCTTTTGTATATGTGACGAAATAACACACAAAAAATCTGTTAAAATACTAGAAAAAATTAAAAACTTTGTTACATAGGTTAATCGACTGAAATTAACCGGCTTAAGCGTTAATAGCCAATTTTAAATTAACCGATCAGTTAATCGGGTAGTAATTAACCGGTTAACCGATTAACGGCCAATCGATTGATCACCCTAGTATCCAAGCATTATAAAAAAATAACGGTCAAGCCAATTTAAATTTAATTTACATTATTTGTGTTGGTTTTAAAATTGAATGGCGCAGGTAGTAGCTTCCTTCAAGAATTTCCAAGCGACCTATACCTTCTTAACATTAACATAACGAGAGCTTCAATGGTATCCACCATTATCAAACTTATTAAGAAGAGTTTTATCGCGATACAGCTAGACGAGGAAAGTCATTAACACGTCCGAGAAAGATAGAGAGAGACATTAAAATATCGAAAACCGAACAATAAATGCAAGCCTGGTCGCAATTAAAATAATTACGATGACACAATGAGCTGCTCCCTATTACAGAGATTCCTTACGACTGTTGTTTGCTTTGCTGGAAATTATCAACTGTTTTCTAGTTGATGAATAATACCATTTCCTATCGAGTTGCAATGTGGGACTCTATTTCTCCAATGATAAAAGCACATTGTAACCTTGAACTGATGTTGCAGTGGCTTTAAAATTTTTAATTTCAGCTTATACAAAAGAGAACTTTACATCTATTTAACAAGAAATCTGTTAAAAATATTTTTAACTTTCCACTCTCAAAACCAAAGAGTATTTTTCAGCAATGCCAACTTAACGCTTTTTGCGCTAGATTTAGCGTTTTTTGAAGCGCTGAACTGACGCTTTTGCTTTCTTATTTCAACTCTTTCAGCGCCTTTTATATATAACAGTGAATATTAAGCAATTTTGTGGTAAAGAATATGAAAAATGTATTGATAATTTAAAACTGTCAGTTTCGTTATTGTTATATTGATAGTTCCATATTCAAACGCTGTATTCCGTAGAGTATTAAGTACAATGATTTTTTTTCAAAAGTAATAGAAGAAGTATAATGTGTATAATTACTGTTAATTTATTAATACATATCAAATATGGGTTAAAGATAGAATATTCGTGTTGTAGTAATTATAAAATTTCGTTGCATGTTTTCACAAAAATTAATTCTGTTCAAACATTTTAAAAAAATCAAAAAATTTATACAAAACCAGTACTATGGCCTGAAGATGAGCAAGAGCAGGATGCATTTTTATTTGAACATTAGATGATATAAAATATTTCTCAAGCAAGTATATTATTACAAATTATTATCAAACAAACTTGATATGTATTATCCATAATTTAATGATCTCAAATGTACAAATAACATAAAAGAAACTAATGAAATATATACATTTTGTTTAAGCTAAAAGTTTTTGTTTCATTAAAATTTAGCTCTTTTTAGCGCTTTTCGACTAATTACAATATAGCGCCTTGCAGCGCTTTTTGGGATAAGTGTTTTGCGCTTTTTGCTTTGAAAATGTTGGCATCGCTTCCGCTCGAAAATCAAGCTTCCGTCAGTTGAGGTGCTAGAAAACCATTCTGACTATTTTTTCTGATTATGTGCGTGTCCGTCCGTCCGTATGTGTTCATGTATGTATGTAAGGTTTTCACAATTTTCGAACGGCTGAACCGATCGGAAAGATTTTTTTTATTGAATTTACATCGTACTTCTCCAATTGCTCCAAAGTACATAAATGTTGGTTCGCTATAAACGTTGAACTAGCGGGAAGTTCCAGGGATTGCCTGCAAGGTCAAACGTTTTTAAAATTTTTTATACAAATATCCATATCGATATTCTAAGCACTCTGAATATTTCATAGTATGTAATTATAAATATGTAGCATTATTTAATTTTGAATCTTGTAGTTTTTAAAGTTTCTTTAAAAATTTAATATATCACTTTGTGCCTTTCATTGTCCTTTAAAAAGCAATAACGCAAATAGGAGATCGAAATATTCTCCAATATTTTCGGAGTAACAATATTTTTATTAATTCGATTTTAACATAATTTATTTATTTATTAAAGTTGGTTTTTGGAAATATGTAATTGTATTGTTTGTTTTATCTTTCACTTAATTAATAATTTAAATATTCGACTGAAGGTACTTGTTATGTTTTAATATCATGAATTAAAGAAAGAAAAAATACATTCAACTTTATGTTTATAATTTATTTATGTATGTATAAATTTAGTTGTAGATATGTATGTTTGTATGCATGTACCATATGTATTTGGTTTTGTTCTTTATTTATGATTGTATAAATCTATGTATGAATGTATGGATGTATGTATGTACGGATTGTATGTATGTATGAAGATGGGTTTAGGTTTTGTAAACTTTTTTTTTAATTTGCTATAAATTTTTGTTTTTTAGATAGAATATTATTTTTATCTATAGTAACATTTTAAGGTTTCATTTTATTATTTTATTTCTTTAATAATTTTGTATGTATGTAATAAGTTTAAAATAGTTTTATTTAAATTTTTAATAACAACATCTAGAAAAATGTGATAGCTGAGTTTAGAAAATATTGAAATTAAGTGCTTGATAAGAAATACGTAATTAAAAATATTTTTAAAAATCAATCAAAAACTGTTTTGCCGCAATTTTATGCGGTTTGAATTTTTTATCATTTGTTTTTTAAGTTTTAACAATATGGAAGACATTTGCAATTCATTTTTTTTCTAAAATTAGTTTCTATTATATGTTTTTTTAAATATAATTTCATAATAAATAAGATTTTTAAAACTATAAATAAAGTAAATAATCTTTACACACACTCCACTTTGTTATTTATCATCTTGCAATTTTTTTTAGAATTTTCAGAGTTTTACGATTTATTCCATGGTACCATATTGCACCTTTTTAATTTTGAAATATCTGAAATGAAAAGTAGAATATAAATAACAGTTTATTGCAGCAACATTACAACATGGACTTACCTCCAACCACCATAACCGGAAATTGTTAATAATACTGCTATCGCCAATGCTGTGCCCACTGCCAATGGAGCTGTCTCATCTCTGTATGAACCAGTAGCACTGCAGTGGAATGATGGTCCCCAGTTGCCACTTTCTTTAAACATAAAACTTTGCATATGTAAATCTCTTAGATATAGACGTGCAATATGACCAGACTGGTCTCCTGAGTCCAATGGAGCATACATTACAACAGTTTGCTCTTTGTCACAGACATACGATTTGCCCACAGGTGTTGGGAAATACATGGGTGTATGGGATGGTGAAGTTAGCTTAACATCTAATCCAGGACGGTCTGGATGCGCAAATAATGGATTTGATGAAGAATAAGAAAGTTCAAATAAATTGATATACCATCCTTCGCCGCCAGAAGACTACAAACAAGTTCAAAACAAAATGAAATATATTAATTACAAATTACACAACGCAACAATTTTGAACTTTCTGAAAGTTTCGGAGATCGAAATAGATAATTCTTATGCATTTTCATCTGCTGAACTCAGAAATCCTCATTAAAAGGGCCCTTAGGCACAGCGACTTTCATATATTCATAAATTAAAGCATTTTTTTATTCTTCGCATCATATTTCCGGACGGGATCTTAAAACCATAAAATAACATTCTTTTGAGTGTCATTTTGCCAAAATGAGTTTCAGGATACTATGGATTACTAATATTCCCAGCATGTCGAAAATTGTGTGTTTTTACTTTAGTCCTTAAAACTTTGAAAACTATAAAAAAATTGTTTCAATGATAAATAAGAACAAAATAGTTATTCCATAGAATATTTTTTGTATGATAATTTGCAATCCATTAAGAATGTTCTAAAATATTTCTGAGTTCAGCAGATGGAAATAAATAAGAATGTCCAAAGTACTTTGGACAATAATCAAAAATATGTAACTATTTGAATTTACTTTTTAAACTTTTTTCATTAACTTTTTTTCATTAAAATTAATAGTAAACCATAAATTATCGCCATTTTATTGAATCGGTTCATCTAACCGAAGTCCCTTAAATTGTTAATCTAAAATTAGTACTGTCTTGCTATTTAACCACCGATCAGTATGCTTGTAATACTTAACTTCTAGAACACTTTTACTTGTGAATTTAAAACTTATACCTATCTAAATGTTGAAATTATAACTACATAAATTTAAATAATTTTGGATGCAAATTTACATTTGTAAATACTGGAATCATCATACCCAAAAATAGAACATGGGAAACAAAAATTGAAAATAGAAAGTTGTCGTTTCCATTGGATACCCTACAAAACGGTGAGTCTCTCGAATACTTAGGGCTCTACCTAAATAAGAGCGTTGTGGCGTCGCGTTAGCAGCAGAGTTCGTATTTACCATACATTCCAACAAATATATTTTAATTCGAATGTACGGGAAATACGTACCCTGCTGCCGTCGCATTGGCCTAACGGTCTTATTTCGGTTGGGCGGATACTTGTTAAGAATAAAAGAAACACACTGTAATGCATATGGTTTGCTTTTACTTTTCATAACCCCTAATTGTAATTACTCTTCCACTGAGTAATTACAATTAACAAACCTAATTATAGATTGACCCCTATTATCTCTCACCCTATTCTGCCATATCAATAAGGTGGTTTGTTATACACATAACCATACGTGTGCAAAGAATTATTTATTTTCATATCCGAAACTTTTTAATAGTTGTGGAGTGTTATACCTACCAAACACCAAAGTTAAATTAAACAAAATATTCTTACCTTCCTAAATGTCATTTCCAATTTAAATCCTTTAAATTCTAATGACAGAATTTCCAAATTGGATTCCACACACTCTCCATTTAAAACGGGGTTGTCAGGCAGATATAAATCGGCCTCGACATCTTCATTTAATTTATTACGATATTTTATACTAATTAATCCATCAACACTAATTAGAATGCAGGTTATTCCATTGGTGGCATTAAATCGATAAATGGAAGTTGTAGCATCATGGTTCATATCTGAAGACTATAAAAGGAAATACAATTCATGAAAATGTTTATTTAATCAACTAAAAAACGAATATGAACTTACCGCCGGTGATTTGGTAGTATATTTGGTAACCCTGGGAGTTTTTGTAGTAAATGCGCTTAATTGTAGACCTTGACAGCACGTAACTGAATATAATCAATCAATTTCAGGCAGAAAAAGAAACAGAGAAAAATAAACAACCTATTACATTTTATCTTAAACATCTTTTGAATATTTTGTTTATATAATTGATAAAATATCCTGGTTGCAATAAAGTGTAGGTAGGCTCAAACAAATTGTTCTTTTAACATAAAAAATCGATTTTTCAACATGTTGAGTATCAAAAATATCATAATTTACTCCCTTCCTACATAAAATATTTATTATTTTTATCGAATTTTGCAAGTACTTTGTCTCAATGTGCACGCATTCTATTTAAATTGTACATTCCTAAAAAGCAAAAAATCTTTATTGTCAGCTTCAATCAATGATTTTGTGCTTCTTAATTTTGGTCTTAATGAAAAAACAGTTTATCTAACATGCATACATATATTTGTATGTATGTATGTATAACTAGTAATAAAACGTCCAACATAAATGGCTCAACAGTATGACATTTTAATGTTGCTTGTACTTTATCGAAATCTTAAAATAGATCAGTTTTTCTTAATTTTATTTATACTTTCATTAATTTTTATTTTCTTGTACTGTTGAATTTTCATCAGTTGTGTGACTTACTTACCCAGTAAAGAGAAAAGTATACTTGCAATTATGAACATTTTATAGCGTAGTGACGTTAATTTTATTTTACTAAAAAAAATCGAAAATTGTTTAATTTGAAACATTTTCTATGTGTTTGTTTTTAGAATAAAATTTTAATAAAACTTATTAAACTGAATTCAATAGAAAGTTTTTAGTTATGACTCTTAAATTTATTTTATTTTCTTAGTATTAACACTTCCGTATTTTTTAAACAAACTTCTCTTATGCAAGTCCTGCGTATAAATGATGAATGAATTTATTTGGTACGAAAAATGACGTTAGAACGAATATTTTAATTCATATTGAAATGATAACAAACAAGATTATTCCTTTTGATAAAGAGCGCAAGTCTCTTAAATAATTATGGATTTTCTTTATAAAATAAATTTATTTACTGTAGAACTATTACGGGTTTGTGTCTGTGCTGAACATTTTTTTGTTGTGTACAATCGACTAAATTCATACTTTTAAGTCGTTTCTACAAAACTAAAATTATTGAAGTTTGTATGTAACAGGGATGATAAATTATATATTTAGTTAGAATTCTACTTTATTTGTTGAAAAGTTAACTTTTTACCCTAATTGTACTAATTGTACTGAAATGACATAAATACAAAAAGTATTAGGTCGTACTTCCGTTGTATGAAAAAGCAAGATAGAAAGCAAATTATCGTCCAACCAAAAATTATTATATTGTTGCAAAACCTAATATATGTATGTATGTATGCAAAACCTAATATATGTATGTATGTATATTAAAAAAGTTTTTTTGCTAACATCTCAAAAGTTTCTAGCAGGTATAAATATTTTTTGCTGCATTTAAACAAAACCCGTTTGGATTATTTTCACCATCCTTAAGATTTTGTCTAAGCTGAGATTTCGTGTAAATACAAACCGATTCGACTTAGTGGATTACGACAATTTCCGAAAATAAAATTTCCGATCGACTCCAAAATCTAAGCTGCTCTTGATCTTAAAAAAGTACGTCAATTACAAAATTGTTCATAAAAAATCGATTAATTCGTTCCACAGTATCAAAATTGTCATCAAATGGATCTTTCATATTCTATGAATTTTTAGGACGTGAAAAACTTCGTCAATATTGCAAATCTGATCTAAATCGTGAGATATATATCGTTGTCGAAAAGTTTGAATAAAGGGGTTTTTTAATTACTCCAAAAATATACGGACGTCATTTTTTGCTTACACATACTCGTGTTAGCAATTCACACATCTAAATTTAACTGGCAAATAAAAACACGATCAAAATTTTTTATTTATTCTTAAAAAATGCTATCTCAAAGAGTTAAATATTGTTTGATTTTGTAGTCCTTTAATTGATACATCATAATTTTTTGCAGCATACATTTTATCAAAATAAAAATCCCCGTTTAATTTGGCTTGCTGTACAGAAAAAAAGTTATTTTTCGGTTGAATATTACAGGAGTTCTCATGGCTTGTTTGCTCGCGCACCCCTTATGAACTTTTCTGCTTGCACGCGGACCCCTATTATTTAGACTTTATAGTACTTTAAATTTATTTTTAGATATGATATACAAAAATATTTTCTATTTTAAAGCCTGTTTTGGTAAAAGCTAAAATAATGAGCACAATCGATGCTGATTTAAAGAAATTTTCAATACAACCACGGGTAGAACTGAAGTAGCATTCCATTTTTCGGTGACTACCATATCACCTTATATGAGTTAATGTTAATTAGTCAAATTAATTCCTTTCTAAATGTTTCTAAATAATTTCTTCCTTTTTTCATTTTGCTTCGTCAGGGGTTCAACTGCTTACCATTTGTATGATAAGCAGACACACTACCACTCTGTCAATAAGAGAATAAATGGCTTGTTTATTTATTAGTAAGTAATTGATTTAACTGTTGTAAAGTTATGCAGACGGTGTGCAGTTTGTGGTGAAAAGTATGTTGTTTGGTAATGACAACATATTACCAACTTTTTGCTGAGACATTTTTTTATTAAAATAAGATACTTTATTTATTTTATTTTATTTTGTTTGTATCATAAGAACATTAAGAATATAATTCTTTTGTAGTTCAATAATTTTTTTACAAAAATAATAAGAAAATATAGGAATATTTGAAAATCAAATAAATACAATAATAAAACTTAATGCCAGATTCAAATATGTACATAGATGTTTGTAAAAATTCTACAAATTCACAATTTTTACCAGGGAAAAGAATCGTTTTATTCTCGCTAAAGATAAAGCTTTGCACAATCAACCTTCTAATAATACAAACTGAACTACCTATCTTTTTGTGCGCTACGCGCAGTACAAAATTAAAACTCTCGTAGTGTTTATTAAATAATTTTCATAATTTTATTTCTACTATTAGAATTATATATTTCTTCAGGAAATTTTTTTATTCAAAAAATTTTATTGATTTTTTCTTTAATTTTCTAAAAAAAAACCCCAAATTTAATTTCCTATTCTTCTATTAAAGTTTGTTGTATTTTCTACTAATTTGTTTTCGGGGACCGATTTTTATGAGTATTTATGGTTTTTATTATAAAAATTGACAAAATATGATTTATAATTAGTAAAGCTTGAATTGTTGTTTGTTTAAATTGTTGTATGACGACGGTATTATAATTGCTAAAAAATAATTTAAAGATAAAATCGGCTGAGACCCACATATTGTTTGTTTTGTTAATTAAAAAAAAACACTTGTAAATTCAATATTTACTTAAATGTTTTGCAATTTTATTTAAATTAAACAGTATATATGTAGATAATAGTAATAATAATAATAATAATAACCATAAAAGAATAACCAAAACACATACAGAAATATCAACAAAAAAAATTAATAATATAGAAAATATGCACATATTCGCATATGCGCTTTGAAAAAAAGAAAAATTTGTCCAAGACTTTTCTAATACACGAGATAAATACGAGATAAAAAGACACACAAATGAAAATTAACATATAAAATTTTGATTAAAATTAATTTTTAATTTTGTTTAACTAAACATCATTAATAAATAAATAAATATTAAACTTATTTATTTTTATGAAAAAAATGCTTTAGTTGTTGTTGTCGTACAATTTTGTTTAATTATTATCTAAAAATTTCTAAAATTTCTACGAGTTATATTATATTATTATAATTTTCTTTTATATTATTTATATGTATTTCAATACTAATCGAATTCAGAGGTATTGAATTATTAAGTGGCTATTTTCGTTTCTCAATATTATTGCTTTCGTTATTATGTATATGTATGTATTCAAAATTTAAATTAATTATTGTTTTTAAGAAAAGTTTATATTGATTTAAGTTTAGCTAAATAAAAAAAGACATAAAATAAACAGTTTAAAATTCAGAACTTGCCGCCGCATTATTGGTTTGTCAATAATTAAAAGTTGAGTTGATCTTTGGTATTTTGCATTAATTATTATTAATCTAATCTAGATGTTTATACATATCCTCTAGTTGAGGTTTAAAGTAACTTTTCAATTGTGGCCTTTTCGATTTGAAAGTGGGCGTCAGTAGACCATTTTGTACCGAAAATGGATCAGGATGTAAATAAATGTCTTTGATCTGGAAAAAAAACGTCAGAAATTTTCTTTTAATTTTCTGTAATTAATCGACAACAAACCCTTCGAGTTTGTCATGATACAATAATATAGGTACCACCACGGCGACAACAAATACAACACCAAAAAAAACACATATATTTTGTTGGTATAAACACACCAGAAATATGTCAAATCTATTGTCTGTGTGTTGCACACATTCATAAGCTCCCTAAAATTTACTAACACATTCCCGTTGTTGATAGAAACATACCAGAGATGTGTCAAAATCTATTGTCTGTGTGACGCACACATTCTCAAATTTACTAAAACTGCTGATCTCGTAGTGGTACCTGTTCAATCTACCTTGGAGTTTGTTCAACCAATAAAACTTATATGTTGTGCATACCTGTTCAAATGATTTTAATCCACTTTGTTTGCCATACTTCAACATGTCAGTCAAAATTAAGTTCTTTACTTCTGGATTATTACACAATACGGATAAGGTGCCTCGGACATTATTTTCAATAGCCCATTGTTTCAACACTTCAACGTCTGGCACAACCACAGCTACTATGCAACTCTGTAACAGCAAAAAAAACCCATAAAAAGTCCATTTTATTAAATCGAAACAGAATTTTTTTTTTACCTTCAAACTTTCTCCATATACAAAGACTTGATTGACATATTGGCTTAAAGTGTAAATATTTTCAATTTTCTCGGGTACAATGTATTCGCCCTGGCTTAATTTGAAGATATGCTTGCGGCGATCAATGATCCGAAGAGTGCCGTTTGGTAACCACATGCCCACATCTCCTGTATGATGCCAACCCTCAGAATCTATCGTTTCAGCAGTTCTTTCAGGATCTTTATAATAGCTGAAAGTTGTTTTAGATTTATTATTTTCGAATAATTATGTAGTCACAAGCTTTAATAGTTTAAGTCCTTCTAACATTTTTCAGGAGAGCAGTTTAAAGTCTTCCAATCAGACTTTGGTTTATTTTTCTAATACGTATAATATCGCTAGGGTTTGCAAACAATCGCAGATTTTCATAATCGCCATTACGATTAAAAAATATGCGATTAAGCAAGAAAATATACTACATATCATAATTTTTATTAAAACGAAAATACTTTATCAATTTAAGTCGAACTGGATGGGTTTAATCCAAAAAAATGTAATTATTTTGAATTAAGTTTTGATTTTAATTTAATTTTGCAATTAAATAATATTTTTATTTCGAGAAAATTGTGAAGCATGTAAAATAAAGTTCATAAATTATAAGTTATGAGTATCGAAAACAATACTATCTCCCTCTCTCACTCTCTGTCTCTCTCTCTCTCTTTTGATAGAAAACTTTTTCTAGAACGAAATATACAAGGCATATTTAAAAAATTTGTTGTAAAACTACCTTAACAGTTATTAAAAAATGGGTGGTACTATCAGCGCAAATATATCTTCAAGTATGTGTCAAACACATTACAGGAGGAAGTCTGTATATGATGTTTGCTAGTTTGAAGGCAGTCGTGATATCATTAGCATTTCATCGACACTACTAAAGCAGGTCATACATGGCACGTTTTTTACATCTGACTTGTCACCTTTGTGATTCATATGTAATTCTGTATGTCTGTCAAAATTTATGTTTTACAGAAACTTTATAATATTAGCTCACAAACGTACATGTACAAATACGTCTGACATTGCCCATGTTTGTTTGAAAGAGCTGATACACAGATATCCAAGTCCATCGATTGTAAAATGGTTTGCTACCGCTATAAACTATTTTTGTTTGCGCCAAAGAAGTACTGACGACTCGACTCGTCCATTTTTTAAGATTTTTCTTCTCTAAGCTCGAAGATGTTAAGTTTGCGTTAAATAACGATACATGACTTATATAAGTGTTATTAATTAGACAAAGCTAGATAAAAACATAATCATATATTGCTCTTGTAAAAAATTTCCTGCAGCCGGGTAAAGCTACCGCCAATAGTCAACCGCCGCTGCCTTCTTTCGCAGGGCATACATTTGGCAATACCAAAACACAGCTGATATTTTGTTAGATGACTTTGCACATAAGTTTTACAGAAGCAATGTTTTAAAGGTACCACACGACATGTACATATTTTACAGTGGGAAATTTGACAAGTAAGATGTAAAAAACATGCCGTCTACAGGGGGCATAAGTTTGACGTTTAATCAGGTTAGTCAGCTGACCTAGTGCTCCCACCTGTTAGATACGCAATGGAAATATATTTCTATCAAATAGTCAAAGTCTTGGTTTCCTTATTTTATTTTTTTAAATGATTTTGTATTTTTATCGATTCCATTGTATAGATTTTTTATATTTTCCATGTTTTTTGTAATAATGCGAGGCCCCAAGATAAAAAACAGCACCTATCTGCCCACCGAATGAAAAATATTTTTTATCAATCTTAATGCAATTTTTGAGATATTACGACATAGCAGCAAATGAGCGCTATGTATACATATCTGTAGGTGGGAGGTAAACTGCACCAAATCACATTTTTTTCAAAATACTTGTTTTTATACTGTTATAATGAGCATTTTTCCTCTATCGATAGGTGAAATCCAGTTAGTCCTATGTCTCAAGGGACAGTAGTACGTCTCAAAACCATCTGGGAGGTAAAGAATACCAAGTTCTTTTTAATAAGTGACGGTAATATTATATGACGTAATTTCATTAAGGATATGTTAGATATAAAAAAAAATATTAGAGTTATGTAAAGTATTTTGGGTAAGTCAAATTGTTAATCCTATAGAGATGGGCCCATTTGTGATCTTAAACATGTTTTGCGGTCTCCTGTAAAATGTCCAAAATTTTACTTGGAGTAGTTTACGTCCCACCTACAGACATGTATCGCTATGAAATGTTATAGTATCAACACAACTACATACTTAAATAATAGAAACGCTTTAGAAGTGACCGGAAAAAGTAGGCAAACCAACGTTATTTTCATTCCTTATGGAACGATTTTGATTGGTTACCAAATGGGTGCAAAGTTAAAATAAAAACAAGTTGGCCACAAAACCTTCAATGAAGGATAGCCAGATCTAATTGTATTAGGTCGTTTTATGACTGCTACAAAAGTTGTTTTACGCAGTTTGCAGATGGTGGAACTTTTTCTTACGTGGGATCTTAGACTACAAGCAGTTTAATTCGATTTCATTATGTTCTGAACGTTTAGGGAATATGTATATATTTTATATTTAAACTTTAAATTTTAATGTTTAATAATTAAACTTTCCCTTTATGCAAATTCAAACAGTTTAAAAGTATCTTATATTAGAAAAAAGTTTATTGGCGACTGCGTTTGACACAAATTCTTTGCTTGGAAAAGGGCAACATTTTTTATCGTAATCGAGCGATTACGATTAAAGGGTGCGGTTAATCGCGACTGCGATTACGATAATAATTGCTGTGCGAACCCCAAATACTCCCTTATAACTTTACAAGCAAATCGTTAGCAAGTAGATTTATGCACGAATAGACACGAACACAACTTTGTCCTAGCTCGACTTAAGCGCTTAAGGCTTGTGACTAATGAATTATACATTTTGATTAGTTTAAAACATATCAAATTTTCTATTTTTAACCGACTTCGAAAAAAGAGAAAATTTCGTTCGTTTGTATTTCTATGCTTGTTCCCCCTAAATTCCGCCATTTATATGTAGATCAATTCGGAAAGTTTCTGTGGTATAAGAAAGGGTCTACTGCCAGATTGGTCCCATTCTTTTTTTGTTTCTTGACTTATTGTCTGTCTGTCCGTTATTTTTGTTGCGGAGTAGATTTTTTTACAAAAATATTTATTGATTTTATGTTACTAAGATAATAATAATATATGTTTTATTTCAGCTAACTGATCATCCTAGGAATAAATGTTATTGGTAAGTGAATATTTTAAAAAATTATAAACTCAAAGGAAATAATGCTAATATCATAGTCGGGTATGGATCTACCTTAAGCTTTTGGTAGGGGAGCTTTTAAATGCAACATCATTTTGTAACATTTGTTTTCTGGGAGGGGAAATATTCCTTTTTTCTCCCTTCCCTCTGTGTAACACTACTAAATCTTTTATAGGATTCGATATTTATTTTTCACAAAGTACATACTAGCTTTTCCTAAATTTTTACTGTTCAAATTTATCCTGAAACTCAAAATTCAATTAATCGCTTTGAAACTTACCCATGAAACACGTTAGAACCTCTAACGCATACTTCGCCGGTATTTTGATTAGCGTAATATTCCATTTCTGGTACATCTACTAACTGCAAACAACTAAATTACAATATAAATTATTATAATTTTTTTTTTGCATCATACCTTGATCGCGTTACAGGATACTGGTGGACCAACATGATTAGGAATATAATCTCCCTGTACAGTTAACGTAATAGCACCAGTACATTCAGTCTGACCATAGCCTTCTACTATTAAACAGCCCAAAGCACAGCGCATAAATGTCAAAACGTTGCCAGCCAAGGGAGCTGAGCCGACCACCATTAATCTTAGATTACCACCAAAAGCTACAAAATGAATTTAAATACAAAGTAAATTCCTGGTTATACGGTTAATGGCAAACTATGAACACACCCTGATGAACTTTTTTAAACACCATCTTATCCCAACATCCATTTCGTCTTAGTATACCTCGGGATATTTCTTTTTCTTTAGCTTTTAAAGCCATGTTAAATAAAGCTCTTTTAATAGATGAGGCAGCTATATCATTTTGAATTTTATCATAGACACGATTTAATAAGCGAGGCACAGCCGGCATGACAGTTGGTTTTAGCATTTTCAAATCATTTGTCAGTTCTTTAATATCGCCGGAATAGAATCCCACACAACCACCAACATAATACATGCCATTTTCACAACAACGTTCAAACATATGAGCCAAAGGCAGGAAAGAAATCATAACATCGCCAGCACGAATACGGTGGTCACCTTAAAATAATAAAAAAATAGAAGAAGAAGCATTTTAGTTATTTTGCCCAAGTGCATGAAAGAACTACTTACCCATTTGTAATATCACTGCACAGACACCAGCCACAACATTGCCATGTGTTAACATGACACCTTTAGGATTTCCCGTAGTACCTGAGGTGTAACATACCGTACACAAATCATCTGGAGAGGGTGGTATTTCAACATGATTACTTTTTGCACCTAATTTTTCAACATCTATGAAAGAAAATAATTGAATGCCGTGACTGCGTGCTTTTTCTAATGTCGTTTGCCGAATTGGCTTTATAGCCACTAATATTTTCAATGAACGAGGTGCTTTATCTAACAACATAACAGCTTTGGCATCATCTTCTACAACCACAATTGACATTTCTGTCTGTCGTATAATAAAAGCACATGCATCTGGTCCTAGCGTATCGTAGAGTGGCACTACCACTAACGAAAAACAATAGCAAGCCTGTTCATATAAAATCCATTCTGGACGATTTTGTGAATAGATGCCAATTAGTTGTTTGGGCCGAGAACCCAAAGCGAGGAGACCCGATCCAAAATTTTTGGCTCGTAATAAGGCTTCATCATAATTGATCCACTAAAATAAAAACAATACAAAACAAAACTCATTGTTTATGCAGAAATACAAAGAAACAAATTTAATGTTCCAAAGAATATTGAACTCACCTGATATGGTGATGATAATGTCTCACGCCAACCTAAACATGGTCCATTATTGGAGGCATAAGCACCTTCGCGAAATGTGTGATATAATGTACGTACATTCTCTGTTATGTATGACACAAACTTGCCATTTTTGGACTCTTTATAAAATTTCGAAACATGAATTTGTTCCGGACCCTGAAATGAGCATTTTTCGAAAACAAAAAGAGAAAACGGGGGAAAATAATGAGTGCAAAATTTATAATGGCATGTGTGTGTGTGTGTGTTTATGTACGAAAAAGGGAAACAAATCAATATGCTCATGTTTTGATTTTTCTCTGAATCACATGATCTTCATTAACAATAAATCCTATTTAGTTACCAGTTCAGGTCAATAATAAAAAAAATTAATCACCAAAACGATTGATAAACGGTTGGCAGATGTGGTTTTTTGCCAAAAAAAATATAAATATAAAAAGCAATTGCTTGTTTCATTAAAAAAAACCTTGTATTTTTTTTTTGCTGTAAAATTATTAAATTTGTATAAAATGCATTTAAAAATATATTTTTCCTTAAAATTACTTAAGTGGGAATTCTCATAATTTATTTTTCTTATTGAACACTTGTGAAATATTTCTGAGTGTGTCTCTGTTTAACACTGGCCAATCAATATTATTAATCATAATACTAGTTTACAAAATTATAACTCTGGTGAAACTTACTCTGAGCAAACTAGTTAAAGACTATCGTCATTTATATCGTTGCACCAGTTTTAAACGGTTTTGAATAAGAGGAGGAGCTAAGCGTTGCTAAGGTTGGAACTTCTTAAGCACGGATCGCCCACCATGCATAAACACCTTGTTAGTGTGTTTGAAATATTTAAACTCATATTACATCAGCAGCGAACGCGATGCAGCCGAATCAGGCCAAAGAATAACCACCAAACAAGAAGTTAGCCACAAAAACAGACGATAGCTATACAGGCCTTTCCCAGCACACAGCCACAAAGCACCACCGATGCAGCCTCTATTGGTTTAGCAAGAGCGTAAAGAGGTTTATATTGGTTTTCCGAAGTCCAACCAGCCACTAGTACTGATGGAGCACCTCCCAGCGATTTTGGTAGTAACCACAGCCACCACGTGAACCTCCAAAGGAGACCTCAACCATTAAACGGTCATCTTGAGGGTAAGACGAAGTCCGTCAGCATATCCGTTCCCAAAGGAACAGTGTATACCTTTCGCGAACATCATATAAAATGATATCGCCCAGCATATCCATTTACATATACCGAGCATCGCCTCTTTAACCCTCTAGAAGGCAGACCATCTGTGGGGCTGCCAGAGCGGATCCCGTGATACAAATGCTAGATTACTGGTCGAGCTTCGAAAGAAAACCCATAGAGGTTAACTTTCTATCTATTTTGGTCTTGGGTGATACCTTATGTATCTGACAACTTTCTAACATAGGTTAACCTACTTGCTTTGAATACTTATTTATATGGACGCCCGTTGCTCTCTTATTTCAGAGATTGGATAGTAACACATACGTTTTGTGGGTAATTGGATAAAGGTAATCGCTGGAAAACCCAAATACCGTTTGCCCAGGAAACACAACACCAAGGTGTGGTTAATTAGCAAGATGCGAAATTAAAGAATTTAATTTTTAGCGAATGTTTTTTTCCAAATTTTACCAGTTCAATAGCTACCAAGAACGTTGGTAAATTATATTACATACAAATTCTTTTCTCTATTGTTTATCTTCTGGCTTATTCTTTTGAATTATCTTTAAAGAATCGTCTTTAGTTTCATTAAAAATCATTTATGTAGTCGTGAGAATATCTTATATTGGTAATAAATACATTGCTGTTGATGCTAAAGTCAATGGCAACGATTGGCCATCACCGAATTCAAGAATGGTTGTATATTAAAATATAAAAAAGTGCCATATTATTAGCGAGCGTGCCACAGTTCCAAGTAACATGCAATAGTGCCACAAATGACACAATCGTCTCAAAATTCCCAACACTGTTCTGAAGAGTATATTTCGTATAGATTAATGATCTATAAAATGTGTATTTATTTCAGGATACAGCTGTAAATAAATATGGGAATAAAGAGAAATGTCTAAATAATTTTAAGATCTTGTAAACTAGTGTATTTCAGAAACTCAAATAATATTTTAAAACAGCTCTGACGTAGTCTATAAAATGTTTGTTATTGAAAAAACTATTTCAATTCTTTCAAATATTTCTAAAGTGCTGATAGAAATTGGTTGGAATCATAATTAAATACTACTTCTTTTATTATTTTTATTTAATAAATTTTGAGAAATAATGATGCGATAAAAGCAAGATTGTTTTGAACATCTTAATGAAAGGAAATGAAACTGTTTCAATAGTTTTCAATACACTGAATTACATATAAATTTTAATGAAATGATGTTTCAACACATAACAAATTTATAATTCATATACAACTATGAATATGTAAATCCACATGTATGTACGAATGTGTATGTATATATACAAATACATAACTACTAATGAATAATGTCAAATTGATATGCTACGAAAAATATATTGATTCAAAAGCCTACCCGACGATTTATATCTAGTCGAGGATCATATTTTATCTAAAATAAAAAAAGAAGAAAAACAAAATGTTGCAAACAAAACTTAATTTTAAAATTTTGCAAAACATTTTGCTACAACTACTTTAAAAAACCTATTTTTTTACAAACTGAATGAGAATTTTTAAGAACATTTACCTTTAAGACGTCACTTTGGGCACCCATTTCAATAGGTACACGTATTGTAGTTATTTGGCCACAGCAAGACATGTTTTATTTTTATATGGTCTTATGCGTATAAGAATTTCTGTTTTGATACAATTTTTTTTTAAATCTGAGATAATTTTGTATCTTGTTTTATTTATAAACTTTTTATTTTTATTTTTTCTTAATAAAATTTGTGCTTATTTTCCCTTTAAAATTATTATCTGCACATGTTGCTATTGGTCTTGCATTTTTAAATAAATTTTAATTGGTACGCCGATCGAGTGTTAACGTTGTGTTGATTTCATGGATACTCAAGGAGCAGAAATAAAACCGATAAAATTATTTACACTTGAAAATATTGTAAAACTTTTAAGATTTCTTTGATGGTTGTTTTAATTCTCTCTCATTCTGTTGAAAGCACACTTTAGGAAAAGTCACCGCTATTTAAAAAAAAGCTATTTTGGTACGAATTCATATTTTTCCTTTTTTTTAAGTTAAAACAGTCTGGGACGGGCCCCTTTTAAATTTGTTTAGAAAATAAAAAATAATTGTTCTATTTATAGAAGTCGAAAAGGCCTTGTTAAAGTTCAACATTCTAGTTAAAATAAAATATAATTCATAATGTCAACATGCATACATATGTATATGTATATGTATGTACATATGTATGTTAGTTAGTATGTATGTACATATATATGTCTACCCAGCGAAAATTTATTATCGAATTCGGTCCGAATTTGGTCAGAAAGTCTGCATAAAATACCAAATTCTTATCCCAAGTCAGTCAAAAAACGTATCGAAAACCATATGAGTGGTGGACCAAAGAGCGGAAGTCTTTTTTCCGAAGAAATTCTGAAAACTTTGCCAAAGTTAAATTGACTTTTGATAATATGCAGACTAGTATGATAATATTTTTACTAATCGGATAATATTTTGTATTTATTTAAATTCAATTCTTATTCACCCCATACACATTTCAATCCAATTGGCAACTGAGTCGGTTGTTGTCCAAATCAAAGCGTGTATGGCTCTGTCAATTGATTAGTTTGGCAGTTGTCGAGTTGGTTGAAGAAAAATCAAAAGATTTTGATTTTTTCAAGTTGGCTTTTAATTCGATTAAGCTGTGTGTGTTCGAGTCTCTTGTTGAATGAAAATCTTTCAATTCAGTTTATGAAGTGTGTGGCCAAGAATCAATTTAATTGAAAGACTCAGTTGACAATTAAATTGAAACGTGTATGGGGTGCTTTACAGACGACATAGTTGTTAAAAATTAAACATACACACATAACAAATGTTTAATTATTTAACGATATCGAAATATTGCGTTTAGTGGCATTATTATTAAGGGAAAAATCAAATAAAGAATAAAGTTTATTAAACCACTGCAACATCTTATAAACGGATCAAAATTAGCATAATTTGGTCTAAAGGCTTTACTTGAAAGCGGATAGTAATAGCGTGTTGAACGATATGGAACATTAACAGATATCTTCTCAATTAAAAAATCTGAGCAAATATTGCCATTTATCAAGTTTAGTACGAACTTACATATAACATTGCTCTACGACTTAATTAGTGCAAGTCTATCTTGATATGAGGGAAGATTTAAGGGATCCCAATATAATCGGTGGAGACAAAATAAAATAAACTTTTTTTTACGCATTCAATGCTTTTTATATGAGCTTTGTACGCTGGATCCCATATCACCGAGCCATATTCAAAAACAGGACGAATAAGAGATTTGTGAAGGTTTTTTTAAAGATATGGATCTTCGAATTCTTTTCCCCAACGTTTGATAAATCCAAATAGACCACGTGCTTTATTCACAGTTAGATTAATGTGTTGTACGAAATTCAATTTAGCATAAAATAAAATTCCAAGAGCAGAAAAAACTTCAACTTTATCCAGTTCATGACCACCCAAAGAATAATTAACGTTTATATGACTTTTACGAAAGAACGTACGTATTTGAATTTTTTAAAATTCATCTTCATTAAGCGAAGAAAAGTATGATCTGCGTATTTATGGTAGCTAAAAAATATTTTTAAACATCATCAGCATACGGAATATACGAATATTTTATAATTTTTGGCAAATTGTTTATAAATAGTGAAAAAAGCAGTGGTCCAAAATGGCTTCCTTGTGGAACACCAGAAGTAACAGCAATTGTTTTTGAAATGACATTTTTAAAAACAACAATTTGGTTTCTATTTGTCAGATATGATTTTATCCAATTTAAGCAGTTTTGAATAAATCAGATATCATGCAGCTTTTTCACTAGGAGTTTTTGATTCACCTTATCAAAGGGTTTACTAAAATCAGTATAAACTACGTCTGTTTGTATTTGTTGAACAAATCCACGGTTAATTAATCTTGTAAATTGTAATAGATTAATAAAAGTTCTTGTAAAGTTTATTATTTTTATTTTTAACGCTTGATAAAAGTTTGGAGTTCCATGTCATGTCGGCAAAATAATGTTGACTGGGTGTGTGTGTACATTGTTCTATATGCAAATAATATAAAAGAATAAAAAAATATGCATTTCTCGTTACTATATTGTCTCAAAAAGTACATGGTATATTAAATCATCCTCACATCTTTTATTGCTGTATAATATGGAAGGTGTCGTATATATCTGATGAAACGCAACTGTTTTGATAGAAATTTTAAAATGCATGTAAAGTTTGTAGTTCATTTACCTCAATTATTTAGCTAGAATAACTTCTAATGAATAATGTCAAATTGATATGCTACGAAGGATATGTTGATTCAAAATCCTACCCGACGATTTATATCTAGACGTGACCGGAAAATTATAGGTAACCCAATGTTTTCTTTTTCCTGTACTATCGACCTGCATTGGTTTCATCCGTTTAGCAGATTGGTGCAAATTAAAAAAAAATTGCCTTATTAGCCTGGACCTGAATTCATTATGCAACCAATGTGACATATGTTCTTTGATGTGATGTGATTGCTACAAAATAGATTTTATCTAGTTGGCCGATGGTTGAAGTTATGTCTTAGGTGTAGGCTTGCCAGACGGGCGTGAATGAGCTTAATTGTCAAGATATTTTAGGTGCTGTCAAGCTACAAGCTCAAATATTATTTGTCAAGCTGAAAATATGTTTTGGTTTAAAAAAAATTGTATACATAGCTTAAAAGGAATAACTAAAAAATTTTATAAAAAAAATATCTCAGTGTACATGTAGAAAACTGTTTATAGCTTAAGTATCTTGTTTTTCATAACTATTTGCAGTCTCTTAGGAATAGATGCGACCCATTTTTTATAGTAACCATCTAGTATTTTTTCCCATTCTTCTAATATGACCCTTTTTTGGCTCAGATTTGCTGGAAACCATATTGCTCTTGGTCTATTTTTATAGGGATAATGTCATAAATTATTCAAAGTGTTTCCATGACATGGGTCATGTTATGTAGCAGCCACGATTTTACTTTCTGGACCTTGTATTTAGGATAATTACCCGTTATTCAGAGCAAGGTTATACATACAAGTTTTCTTTTAAAATTTCTTAATAAATATTGTGTCAATAAAATGCAAATACCCTGGTCCTGCTGCAGAAAATGAGCCCCAGACAGGCCATCACTGAATTGCTGTCGATTTCAAGTTATTCGAATGTAGTGTCTAATTTTATCCCCTCCATTCTATTAGCCTACCATCCGACCCAAATACGTTAAATTTGCTTTCGTCGGTAAACATAACGTTTCTCTAACAAGAAAAATTTGTATTTTCGTATTCTTTTGCAAATTTTAGTCGTATTGTTTGATTACGGTTAGTAATAAGCGGGCTTTGTCTAGCTCATGCATAATTTAAACCAACTCTGTGAAGAAAGTTTCTTATTGTCGATGAGCTTGGTTTCTCACTAAAGCCACTTTCAGCCATAGAAGAAAGCTTTGGATCACTTAAAACAGAGTTGGCTTTAATTTTTCTGACAAGAAAACTTTCTTCTGCCTCAGAAAATATATTGTTGCTGGCCTGTTTTAGTTTGTTTTTCACTTTTTGGTGTGTCAAGTTCTCTCTTGAAAATCAAGCTGATTTTAGTCAAATGTCAAGCTGGTGTACTATTTGAATCTGGCAACCCTACTTAGGTGGGATCTCGAAATATTTAATTTTTAAATTATTTTAACCCTAGTAAGACAGAAAGGCTAAATTAAAAATGTTTGATACAACACAAGGCCGATTAATAATGTATATGCAACAGCCCGTGTGATCGGTAAGCAAGATGTCCAATTTTTTTTTATTATATTTTGCCAACACAATGACATTTTAATAGTCTCTTTGATTTTTCTTCTGATGTACCTATCTAAATACATACATATGTACGTGATATAATGGGTTTTTTGTTTCCACCCTAATGCACATACATGCATAACCGTATATACATGTATATGTATGTAATACATGCATATGTATATATGTAATTATATTCAATCCAAAGATATTTCCAAAATAATAATAAGTAACAGTAATTATTTTTCATCGTATCCTATGTACATCCATCTAAATATGTACTTAATTAACATATCGCCCTTGTTTAACAATAGTGTATTAACTCTAAATTTAAAAATTTTCAGTACAGACAAAAAAATGTTTATATTACCATTTAAATAAAATGATGGTAAAATAAATATGTCACTCTTCAGAAAATACGGAAGTTATTATAATATTCTATTTTTTATTTTATTTTTTTGTTAACCGACTGCAGAGAAAATATGAGATTTTGAGTTACTACCATCGATTTTGGAAAAAAATCTTTCAACAAAAAAAGTGTTACATATTTCAGAATGATTCCGAAAACATTTAACCAGAAAGTACCAACTCAAAATAAAAATTAATAAATTTAAACATTTTGAGCATGAAAACTCAAAATACTTGAGGTACTTTTAAACAATTTATTTTATGAAAAAGGTCAGAACAACACAAAATTTTTACAGTTAGTACATATGAATAAATAATGTCGATATTTGGTAAAAAGTGATAAAATGGAAATGTTGAGTTAATACAGTATTGTTAAACAAGTGCAATATTTATATTGAAAATACAAATATAAATTCTGCGTATCGAATTTAAAAATAATTTGTTTTTAGAACCAAACGGCATTTATAAACAATTTAATTATAATTATCTTCTTTTTAAAAACAAACATTTTAAAATATTTGGGGTCACTTTAAACACAAATCGAAAGAACGAAAAAAATTAATTGTCAAATTTATTTTTTAAATGAAATAATAAAAACAAGAAAAAATAGAATTCGAAGACTTTCAAGTAACCAACTGACTCATTATAAAAATCTGTAGAGACACAAACATTTATAAAACGACAGAATGAAGAAGAGAATTTTGTACGTAAAATTGTTATTTGGACCTGTGTTTTTATTATGTTCGTGTTTATTTTATTTTTATTTCATTTTATGTTTCATTTTACTTTATTATTTAATGGCAAATAAATTTATTCATTCATATATCAAGTAGTATTAAAATATTTTATTTCTTTTTGTTTTGAATTTATTTTTGGTATAAAAAAAAAAGATTTTCGTAAAAAATATCTGAATGCTCTAGACTAAAATCGATTATAAATTGTTACAATCCAAAAACGATTTGTAAAAACTATGAAAAGATAATATTTCACTTTTTTTCTTATTTTAAAAGGAAATTTTACAATCAATTACGTATTTAAACAAATGCACTTTCTGATTTACGTAATAAAAAAACTGTCACTATCATTTTATGTATATAGAAATTGTTCATTCGAATATTTTATTTGTTTCGTCGTAAATATACTCGTAATAAATTGTTATTAATATTTTTACATTGTTTAAAATAATAATATTTTTCAAAAGTAACGAATTATTTTCTTTGTATTAATTAAAAACTTGTTTGTTTCGTTTTTTTCCTTTTTTTAATAAATAAATCCGCTTATTAGCTTTTATATTTTTAAAATTTGCAACACACGCTAGACGTTCAGAATCGTACTGAGATAAAAAATAATTTTAAAAAACCATTTACTAAACACAATATTGAGAATAGAAAATTGAATAAAGGCAATGTTCAGGAGAGCACGATCTGTCTAAAAGATCACAAGAATTCTTTCCTAGCATAAATAATTAGGGTGAGCCGAAAAGAATTGGTTTCTTTCTATTGGATTTGATTTGAAATTATAAATTACGAGTAGTTCAGTTACACTTTGAATTGAATTGTAAAAGCAAATTAAGGCCCCTATTACCGTTTACAACACAAAAATTTTGTTTTATCTCGGCAACAACACAACATACATTTTTTTTCAATTATGATTTACAACCTCTGGTTGTTGTGATGTTATTAACGGTTTGCAAAAAAACATCTATATACTTGAAATTTTTTATTAATTTTCATTTTTCAGCTTGCGGTAAACAAGACAATGTTGTAAACGATAATCACACTAAATTAACATAGACAACTAATAGTACAAACAGAACTGTCGATAAGTGTTGTAAATCGTAATCGCATTTTAAAATATACAATATTAAAATAATTAGTCTTGTGAACGGTAACCGGGGCCTATATTTGGATTTATTAAAATTAATTTGATTTTATACATGTTGGTAATTTAGTTTGGTAAGCCCTTTAAGATTAATATGTATTTGAAATCATTGGGAAAATCCTTAAATACATGAAAAAGATGTCGTCGTTTCGTGTATTTTTGTTTTTTTTTCAATATATACCCTGCAGACAAAATGACTAGTATGTGTTTAGAAATATAGTAATTGCTTTTTAACTCAGACTAGTTGCCTATCTGTCTTTTTTTCATATATTGAACTTTCGATTTTAACATTAGATTGTCATAGGAGCACAACTAGTTCATTTGTATACAGTTATATCTCAGTTGGAGTACCAGTTGTTGTAAAGTAGTACTCTTACTAGTTTCTTTATTTATTGTTTTGTATTTCTTAAAAAAAAACTTTGGCTCAACCACTGTACGAACACACATTCCTCATATATCAAGACAAGTACTCTACTCACTGAGCCATTTTCTACTTATTTTTTTAAGATCTAAAAATATGTTTTATGTATAAGTCGTACACCTGAAAATTGTGTCCTTTTTTGACTAGTATCGTTACTAGTCTCGATACAACTAGTAATATAATTGTCCCTCTTTTTACTAGTATCGTTACTAGTCTTATTACAACTAGTAATATGACTGTCGTTTTTTGACTAGTATTATTACATTTAGTATATGACTGCCCCAAAGGGTATCAAGTTGTAAATTTAGCTGCTGGGTATTAGTTCACGAGATTGATGGATTGGGCACATGATTTTTTTATCTTTCTGTTATTTTCAAAAGCTTAATTAATTAAGGGAAAAAAGTATTATTGCTAGAAGAGAGAATAGCTGATATTTTACCTTTTGTTCTAGCATGTGACGTGAAGAATCAATGCTGCAAGCAGTCATTGAAATGGACAGACTCTCAAGATCGAAAGCCAAAGCAATGTGTACAATTAGAATCAGGGATGATAAACTTTGTAAAATTGCACTTGTTTAGTACAATTCTAAAAAGTACAATACAAATTTATTGCATATCAAAGGGTATAATTATACATTGGGCCCGTTCCTATTTTTATTTTCATTTTGAGCTCGATATCCTCTGTCCGTCTACACGTCTGAACTGTTTCTCGGCTTCTCATTATCAGCAGATCCGAAACTTATTTTTATTGAAAAGGATATAAATATTATTATTAGAAAAAAACGGGCCCATGTAATCCAAAAAAAAAAAACTTTTTTTAATAATCTTTAAAAATTTTGAGCAATTGCAAATTATAATTTTAATAACTGAATCCGCAGTTTTGGTAATTGAAATCGTATTTTAGTTTAATTTATAATAAAAATGTTTATCGAATATATAATACATATTTTAATTCGATTAAGTACAATTTCGTTCAATTTTATTTATCATTCCGGATTGGAATATAAAAATAAATAAATACCGCAAATAGATGAGCGACTGGGAAATTTACATGTATGTCTTCTTAACACAAGAAAACATCACAATCGGACATTTTTGCAGCCAACCAACCAAGCATTTCTTTTCATTCATAATTTTAAAATAAATATTTGATTTTTTTCAAATTTGATTTTGTATTATAAATATCTTCATAACACATATTTTTGAAAAACAAAACATGTAATTGTTTATACAAAAATACTTACATACGTACGTAGGTATGTATGGATGTATGTATGTATGCAGTACATGTGTATAGTATATAAATGTACATACATATTTATTAAAAAAGGAAAACTAAATATTTTCAATCAATTCATTATGCATGTAGGTGGCGGCATACATTTGTTTAATTTATTTACAATTTCCTTCAAGAATCATACAATTTTAGAGTAATAGCATATTTATGCATATTTGTTTCTTTACACAATTTGAAGACCATATTAAATGAATGAAATGACAAATTTAAAAGAAAATTAAACTATCCTACCTGTTTTGTAAATCGAAACGATTTGAAAAATTATCTCTTTTTTTAGAGATTAAAATATTATATCCGATATTAATATACATATTTATTATATCTTTGACATCAGGTGTTAAGTCAGAAATTGCAGTTTTTCGTAATGTTAAATTGAAAATTATTTAATTTTTTATTTTATACGTATTTTTCTGACTTATTGCCTAAAGAGCAAACGATTACGATTGGAAGCAGTTGTGCTAGATTTAAGTTATTGATACCAAACGAAAGAGAAAAAAAATTTATATAAACCCAATCAAAAACTCCAATTGCCTTTTTTTACTTAACACCGTAATTAATACCTTACGTCAAAAATTTATGAATTAAAATACATTAATGGGCCATTATTTAATTTTGGAAGGCGAAAAATTTACTCGGCCGTATAATTCGTTCCAACTTATTCGTTTGTTACCCATGAGATAGGTCCACCTTAATTTCCGTGTACACATGTTTCATTGACTACCCTTAATATTTTGCAAAATCATCTTCTATTCATGCTGTGTTCATTAGTATTTTCTTTGCAATACAATTGAATTCTGTTTGTTTATAATTTCTATTTCTTATTATATTAATTATATAAAAAATATTTCAGGCGTGCTATGATTGATGAAAGTATTTATGCTCATTATGTGCATATTTAGTGGTACGAAGACATTGTAAATATGGACATACATATGTATGCATGTACATATGTATGTTCTAGAATTATAATAACAGCCCCAGCCAAATTTGATAATCAGTAATCATGTTTAATGGGTTACAAAGTAATGAGTAAGACTGTTTAGCGCGCACAGAACTTATGTACCTTCCGAAAGATCTTGGAATCGTACTTTTCGCACGCATTCATTCCATATTTTTCAATACATTTTAATAATTTTTTTAGGTGTAAGTACAATAAGTATTTATCTGCTAAATTTTAGTAAGTAGTAGAACATCTATTTAAAATGAATATCTAGAACGAAACGATGTAACAAGCTTTTGTGTCAAATAATATGTACAGATACGACTTAATATCTAGTAAGGAGAGACTTTGTTGTGACCAGGTACTGAAGGCCTATATGAAAAAATAATTTTCAAATATTCAACTCCTTTGATATCTTTTCTGAAAGAATTTTGGAATTGGAGGCATTTTTATATACATTTCTTTCCAGAACTAATTAAATTAGTCTCATCTTAGTTAATATGACGAATAAATGGAAATATTTCATTAAAACCAAAAAATAAAATATTACATATTTAATTAATTTCCATGCATTCACATAACAGAAAATTATATATGAGACATTTCACCCCCAATCATATGGTTTGAAAAAATATATAATTTTTTTGATTTCCATAATTTTGTGATATTTTTTAGTATCCTCAAAGGAGCCCTCCTGGTAAGCTTTGAGATTTTTTTGATTACTCGTTCAAAAGCTATTACATTTTCAAAAAAAAACAACTTTCACTTATCTTTTAAATTTAAAAAAAATCTCTTTTTAGTTTTTTGCTCATAACTTTCTTAATTATGGTCCAAATTGAAAATTTTCTTTAAGATGTTCTATAGAGAAAAATAAAAAAAATATTCCAAGTTTTTTGATTTTTGGGTTTGAAATTTTGAATAGTGTTGTTTGGGGTGGGGTTATGTGTGGCATATCAAATCAAGCATAAAAATGTATAAGAGTTGTGGTAATAATTTTTTTTAAGTTCGCACCCAAACGCAACTTAGTTTTTTATTAACAGTGTTTTTAAATATCGCGAAATAGCAAGTGATATATATACTGATAATAAAAACTATTTTTACCCAAAGGAAGCTATATTATCTATATAAGCGGGACAATAATGGTTTAAATTTCTGAATTGAAATAAATTTTGAAATATTCAAAATACTTTCTAGGAGCAAGTAAACATAAAACAATTTTTGAAACGAATTCCGAGTTGGAAACTAAATTGATGTTGATTTTCCCATGTTCCTTGAAAATATTGGTCACGTCTAATTCGTTCTGAGTATAACGTTACGAGCCTTAGTCTATATATTAAATTTTGATTAAAAAGCAAATCACTTTGGATACTGGCTGGAGCTCTTAACATGTTCAATGAACATTGTTCATATATACTTAATTATGAAATCAAACCAAAAAAGTTTGACTTAAGTAAAACATCAAATCAGAAAAATGCGAAAGTTGAGTAAATCTGAGTTGCCAATTAACCGATTCTTAAGACACTCCGCACACACCTTAAGTTACCGGGACAATACAACATTATAAAGGCTTTTTTTAGGAATTATTTGTATCATAGATGTTTGATTGTTTTTCACAATTTTGAACATTATAAGCACACAATCTAAAAATGTTCGATACTAAATACATATTTAAACCATGTGTATGTGTGTTTTGAGCTTATTCGAGCTATCGATATTTTGTACTTACTTCTAATATTGGTGATTGATTTTCTAGAGGCACTAGTGGTTTTTCCGGTACAGGACGCGATATAAAATAATATGCTGAAGCAGCTGCCAACCCCGTCAGGGTTAATACTCCAGCTGTGCCTCCAAAATAATAAAGATATCCATCAATTTCATCAACTGTAACAGATCAAATACCAAATGAAAACCAAACAATTACATACAAACAAAATCAACTATTAAAATGCACTTACATAAATATGAAATATTGCTCATTATAAAGTGATTAACGTATGCCCAAATTGACTTTTCTGGCGACATGTGGTATGTTATTGATGTTAGTGTTTAATTGACAGCAAATAAATTCAAGATACTTAATATAGCATGTAATATAGTATTGCTTTCATAAATGAAACCAATTTTCAGCGCGGACTTTCAATCTGTTTCCAATAAGTTCTGATCTGGGTATTTCTTTGTTTTGTGTGCTCCTGAGTTTGATGATTCTTTTTAAAAGAAATTATTTAAGATTTTTTCTAATGACGCTTTAATTTATTTTAAACAGTTCTGGAAGTAAACAAAAGATATTTTTATACCTATAACAAATTATAAAACTTATCATTTACAGATTTCTCCGCACAAATTATTCAATAACTATTAAAAAAAACTTAAAATAGAAAAATAAAGGAAAACGATAATTTTAATAAGCGAAATATAAAAATGTTTTATTAGTAAACTTTTAAATATTAAAAACAAATTATTAAATTTCAACAAACACACACATTCACATATAAAAAACATGCAAACTACATGCACATTAGGGTAGCCCTTAATATTAAAAAGTTAGATTTGAAGACCTTCTGAACATAAAATCTTTACTCAGCGAAATCGCTGTTTGGCATACACAGAGAAGAAAACCATTAAGTCTGGCCGCAAATCGGCTGTGCAGATAAGTTCGCATCGAGAAAAATTTAATAATTATATTATGCATCCCGTTTTTTGTAGGGTTATTTATAAAAATTTAAACTGGACACATTAAAATAAACAAAGAAAATTTAAAGTTTTTGTGAATTACACTGTTTTATATAGGATAATAACAATTTACTTGCATTGAAAAGTTCTCACACTAGTTACTTAAGCTGTGTTCTCACTATGTGTATTTGCCATATGGAATGTCACATTTTCACATGGTAAATTTGTACATATAGTCTGAACCCCTTCAAACAATAGCCTGTGTTATTTCTCTGTGTACAGTACACATGATTTAGAACGAGCTCTATTTTGAAGTGACAAAGCATCTGACATCAGCTGGTTTTTAATAAAGCAATTGTTTGCGAACGGGAAAATGAGATAATATAATTATTAAATTAATAAAGTATTAAATTAAATAGAACAAGTGTGAAATTAAATAAAAGAAGTATATATAACAATAAAATATGTATAACCACTCGGCTGTTTTATGATTGTTTTGCTTTATAGGTTATGTCAAATGTACGTAACATACCAACAGGTGAACACAAAAATTACAAACCTTATGTAAACCGCAAATTTTGACATACACATGAAATCACATGTATATAAAAAAGTGACATTCCATAAGACAAATACACATAGTGAGAACACAGCTTTAACATGGGTACAGAGCGTTTAGAGTTGCGTTGTTGGCAGCATTGTACGATTTACAGTACATTCTAAGACAAAAAAATTACATTGAATGTATTCAAAGTACTACCCTGTTTGCTGACGCAACCAAAAACTGTTTTTAAATACATATTAAAGAAAAGCTCGAAATTTAGTTAGAGCTCCCTAATCGAAATCGGAAAAAGTTTCTTAAAGCGAGAAAAAATTCGAAAAAAAAGTAACAAGAAAATTGCGAGAAACAAATTTTAAAAGTTTATGAAATTTCAGGAAAAAATCTACACACCCTAATCTTTACAAAAAATAATTTCGTTTTTAAATAAAAATTATAATGTTTTGCCGTCAACAAACCGTTTAAAATAAATGAAGTAAATAGCAATTATATTGCGTATGATATGTTATTTGTTTTTAACGAACCAAACGTAGTTATTAATCATTAATTTGAATCTTATTGGTTTTAATCTAAAATTATTTTTGTTTTTAGTTGATTAGTAATTAAACAAAGATAAAGATAATTATTGCGACAATACAAAGAGAATGAAAGAACTTACAGTTTTCGAAGCCAGCTGCACCTCTTGTTCAGGGCTGCCAGTTTAGGGGTTCTGACTCCAAATTAGGAGAATTGTCATCACGAAGAAGGATGAAAATTTTCATTTAGGGTTTAGGGCTTTCATTGCAATTATTTAAAAAATACATTGGGGTTTTTTGAGGAAATTCCTTAAAAGTTTCTTTCCTTTGATCTATAATTAAAAATACTTCTCCTAAAATATTTTTAACATAAGTACATATATTGAGAGATTTGGAACACAGATAAAGTACTAATCCCTATTAACACAAAGTTCAGTCATATTAATTTTATTTTAAAGTTAACTAACTCTCAGTTTGCCTGAACTTAAATTTTATCTGAAAGTTAAACATTACCGTTAACATTTTATTCGTGCTTTACCAAAAATTCAGTAGACTTCAACCATAATTTTGAAAAGTTTCAAACCTCGTACCTTATTCACAAACTTTCAAAAATCATTTGAGAACTACAAAAGCGTAGTAGATTTAGAAACTTATACAAAACACAACAAACAAATTATATTCGATATGAATCTATTTTATTTTTCATATCGAATATAATTCGGTTTAATCTCATCGAAATACATGTAGGTAGGTGGGCTTAGTCATATGTACAGGTATTTTTCTTTTGTTTTTGTGTGCCAGTGTAGTTTTTCCGTTAATGAATATATACAAAAGCCTCTGAGTTTTCGTCTGATTTCAATATATAAAAGTGATATATCGTGTCTAATATACAACTCTTATTGTTTTGCCTGAACTCAGTTGAAATTAAAGTTAGTTATTGAAATCAGACTTAACTAAATTTTGAGTTTAGTATTATCTTCATGTTAATATTTTTCTTGTTAACGGCTCTAACTCCTCCACTACGAAAAAAAAACGAAGTAGACTGCATGTTCCTATAGAATACAGTTTGTTAGAAACAGTAGGCTTATGGAAGTCAACTAAGAGAGTTCATGTGGTTCACTTTGGAAATAACTTTAAGAATATTTTTAAGAATATTTTTTACTAAGTGGTTTCAAAATTATTTTATATTTTTGTTTTTTGGTCAGTCTTTGCTTTTTGGATAATGTTTTGGAGAAGCTTTTGTATATGTTCGTATGATATTTTAAATACTTTAAAATAAAAAAATTAATAAAAAGATAGAAGCATTTTATATTAATAACACTGAGCATGAATTTACAACTTTTTTTCTTTAACAAGCTGGGCCTCTTATTGGTAAAGATAATTCGAGTACGTTGATTTAAATTTATCGAAGGTAGCCCCCGTATTCGCGTTATTCGCGATTTACAATTTATATCTTAAAGTACTGTAAAACCATATTTTTGTAATTTTGCGAAAATTTTCGAATTTAAATCGGTTAAACAAACAGAAAATCAAATAAAAATTACCAGATACATATTTTTTTCAATTGTTAGTAGGTTTTCAAAAAGCATTTGTTCTAAAGCTTCTAAATTGTTTATTCTGGCAATACATTTCAATTTAATTTTATTATCTTGTTTTTGAGCCATTCTAAAATAAAAATAAAAAAATTAGAATTTTTTAGTTTTTTTCTTTTGGATTGTGTTTAAAATCAATCAGAAGAATTGTAAAACCGACGGAATGTGGAAGAAACTACATCTTTTTAAATTTATGTGATTTATAGAAGCTTTAATTTGATTATTTTTTAAATAATTTTTTTCTGCAATTGGGCATATAAAATAACATGTTACAGCAATATTGTGTGGCTTTTCATATTAAATCGTCCTAAAAATTTTTATAGCAATTTCGATTTAAAAACCGCGGAAATCTTCTTTAAAAACATTAATGGCAGGCAGCACAGTTCGCACTTGTTGACCAATAATTTGTTTCTTTTGAGAAAAAAAGTTGGAAAAAAATTTTAAGAATATGTTTTATTTATTTATTTAATATTAAACTTATAGCTAAATATAAGATCAATATAAGGAAATGAAAGCACTAGCTACCAGGGCCATCGGCTAAAGAATATGTTTTAATATTTGTTTAAGTACTCCAAACATAAAATGGCTCATACATATTTTTCCTTGTCAGCTACAAAATACCTATCGTTGAAGTTAACAGTTTTTTCGTATTAACATTGGGTGTAGAACATGATTTTGGTTCAATTTTACATTATTTTTTCAATAACATATATTTGATGTATAAACATCTATACGCTAGGGGTAAAAATCTTTTTCACAATACAATCACAAATTTTGAGTAAGATTGTAATAACGCGGTGTGAGCTGTGTATGAGTGTATTAGTGTAATCATACGGACAACAAGAAGTACAGAGAAACTTAACAGCTGCATAGAAATACACTAACACCATCTAGTGCGCAATAGTAATAGTAGTTTCATCATTCATGGATTAACGAGATTCTTTCTGTCCCTATCTACTCCCACCGGGGGTACGGTTCATGCATCTTGGTGATTACTCACACCTTTGTGATGTGCTTCCTGGGAATAGGGTAATTTGGTTTTTGCTGACATTACCTTATGCCAATTACCCATAAAACTTATGTGTTACTACCCAATCTCTTGCAGCCGAGTAACGGGCGTGCACATATTTATATAAGGAAGTAGGCTTGCATACGCTAGTCAGTAAGGAGGTGAACAGGCACCTATGGTCTCTCTCAAGACCAAAGTCGATAGAAAGTTAACCTCTAGGGGTTTTCTTTCGAGGCTTGACCAGTAACATAAACTGGTACCACGGGAACCAGTGGCCCCACAGATGACTAGCCTTCCAGAAGGTTAAAGAGATAATGCTCGCCGTTAAGCGACATCATCTGGGATGTCGCAATAAAACGATCTGGCAGTCCTGCTCTTCATCAAACGTTCTTTAATCTTTGAGCAAAACTTTTCCGGGAGAGAGATTTCTTTTTAGTTGTTCAAACTCTTATCAAAAAATAACACAAATAAACTTTGTCTGGCCTACATACACACTTTAAAACAAATAAGTACATATTGCAGTGCTTGGCTGGACGCACAGTCGAAAGTTCTTATAATAACGATAAGAACTTTAAAAACATCAGTACATTTACATATCAGTACAAGTATATACATACATATTAATACACACATACATACCCAGCAAAAAAGAGCTTCCATGGAAGTCAATAAGATCCTGAACTTGTGATCCGGAAATGATGCAACTCCGGGTCATTTCTAATGATTGTTACATAGGCTTGTAATTGCAAGAGTTCTCTTTTTTGACGCCTATTCATTGAATCTGAAGTCATGTTTATGCTTTTAACAAAATTTTATTTTTTGTACGTTCTTACTAAAGTACAAAGGAACTAGTTTTTAATTATTTGTGTAGAGTTATTTTTTAACTCCAGACAAAAAAAGAAGAGACTTATAACCAGGACTCTGACTTTCCTGCAACAAAAATTGATTTTAAGCGCTTAACAAATGCACCTAAAAATGAAAAATATGCCCAAAAATATGCATTTATCCACGAACAAAGTACCAAAACTAAAATAATATCGTAGTTCAGTATTTGATGACAATGGTCTTGTAAAAGTGCAAATGCAAAATATCGTAGCATTTGTCTGAAATCCAACAACAATATATTAAAAATTTCATAAAAAAGCTAGAATATTTTGCATTTGCACTTTTGCAAGACCATTTGCATTAAACACTGAACTCCGCTAATATGAAAATATTTTTTTTTAATATTTTATTATTATTAAAGAAAAAACATAAAAAACACAATTTCTATTATTTATATTATTTCTGTTATTTAATGCAACCGAACTTTAGTTGCGTTTCCAGTTGGCAACTTATTAAAATTAATTGTTTCCAAAAAGGCACTAAAGAGCAATTGAAATTAGCAGCTATCAGTTGGCACTTCTCATCATTATGGATGGCTCAGTTGCCATCCATAATCGGCTTATTAATATTTTTTCGGAAATTGAGAAATGTGCATTAAAAAACTTTGTATTACTCCAAAAATATGCATTTATTGCCAAAATATGAACTTAACACCAAAATATGCAAAAATATGCATCTACAAATCGATGCCAAGCTCCTTAAAATTTGATGATTCTCATAGATAGCTCTTTATATATCACCACAAATGACATGGATTTGCATGAAGGTCCGAGCCCTGCTTGCAACTTTGTACTGGACCCATCCATCGTACGGCCCAAACGGCTGGACCGATTTTAATTTAGCTTTTTTTTTAAAGGTTACTTGATCGAGAGTGTTCTTAGCTATGTTTGATGAAAATCGGTCCAGCCATTTAGAAGTTATCTCCTCTTTTCTATCTATGTCCTCTTGAATCTGCGTGTCTTTGGTTCCTAAACAGCTAGGCCGATTTTAGTTTGATTTTTTTCGTTTAAAATGTGACTTGATCTAAAATCTTCAACACTATAACATGGTCCAATAATCAGATCAATGCAACTCGACAGCTGTTTATTGTTTACCATCGCAAAGATGTCAAACTTCATATAAAAAAAACCAAAAAAAATTTTTTATATATGGAGTTTGTTTGAAACCTTCACGATTATGGCATTTTTGTTATAGAGATGCATAGACCTAATTATTGAATCATGCACTATACTTGAAGAAAATTTGCCCATCCGTTTGGAAGTTATCATCAATTTTCTTCGGGGTTTTTTTAAATTTTTAATCTAACGTTATTACAAATATGTAATAACATTAAATTAAACTTTTTAAGAGCCCCGAAGAAAATAGAATATAACTTCCAAACGGCCGGACCGATATTCTTCAAAGCAAAAATTTTAAATTAAAATCGGTCTAGCCGTTTGGAAGTTACGATGCCACACACACACACACAGATTCAAGAGGAGATAAGTTTAAAACTGATGGACAATTTTCTTCAAACATAGCTAAGAGTACTCTCGATCAAGTCACCTATCAAAAAAAAAATTAAATAAAATCGGTTTAGCCGTCTGTTTACATACGATGGGTGTCTGTCCGCCCCATCGTATGTACACAAACACACACCACAGACTTATAACTCCCCTCTTTTTTTGTCGGCGGCTAAAAATATGATAATTCATAACATTTATTTCATTTCATTAAAAAATCAAGAAATATACTAATTATTTGCGAAATTTTTGAAGGATTTTCAATGTTGTATAAGTAAAATAACTTTTTAAATAATTATCTGAATGTTGTTAATAATCACTTCCTGAGAAGTCGAAAATACACACTTATTGACACTTTGGAAGTAGAGAGAAAGTACTTCCACAAAAATGGATTCCAATTTTTTCACTGGGTATGTATGTGTGTATACATATGTATGAGCAATTTTGCAATTAAATGAATTACATACTACGATTAGTTTGGCGTTACATATTATTATATTTGGCCGACTGTAGTGGACAATTTATATGAAAATCAATCAGTTTTGTGAGTGATTTTTCTAAAAATTGTCCACTCAACTCGACGTCTAGATTGTAGAAACTGCAGTTGAAGCCCATGTATGAATGGCGTTGAGTGTAGACGAGTGCTGAACACGAGTGCAAACCCTCTAGTTTTTTGAGGTTGTATAGTGTTTTTCATTTTATTTTTGTTACAAAATTGATTTTTTGCGTACATATTTATGCACAGACATGAATTCTAAAAAATTAACGTATGTTTGTGTATCTTTCTCAAATAGTAATTAAATAGTCCATGAGTACACTAAATTTATATTTTTGAAAAATTATTTTAAAATGCATGCACTCTATGCGTCTATAAATATATACATATGTATGCATGCATGTATGTATGTATATTTAATAAAAGGACAAAGAAAATAAACATTCTTTCATAAAAGAGAACGAAATTATTAATTTCTAAAACGAACCTGTGTTTAGGATGTTACTTTCCTACTACTAGTATTTTTAACATGTTTTTAGCTGGTGTGTTAATTTTTGCGGTTGCAGCTGCAGCTGCTTCTGTGACGTATTCGTAGTCTTTCTTATATTTTAAAAGTTTCCTTTTATTCTTTTGCATCGATTTTTTGCCTACATTATTATTTTATATTAAAAACTTTAATTATTTATTGATTTATTTTTTATTTTTATAGTTGCCAAGGAAGCGATTTGTTGATTTTTTTTCTTAGTTTTTATCATGTTGTTAAGATATTATTTAAAAATGTTTATTGTAATTTCCTTCTGCTACAAAAAGTGTACCAATATATGCACGGACGAATGTATATACCATACATATGTAACAACTTTTGAAAGAAGGCACACTTCTACACAAACATATACACAGGATCACTTGCAATACACCTCCAAAAAAACCAAAATGAAAGTTTCTCACTGAGTTAAATTAAAATTGTTTATAAGGAAATGATTGAAGATACCATATGCATATGAATATGGATATGTATGTCCACTCATAAATATGTACATCCATATGTAGATGCAATTATGTATCTATGTATGCATGTACATATGTACATATATACTTAGTACATACATATGCTCCAAAATCAAAAACTTAGCACGTGAATAAAATTGATTGCGGCCAAAAATTTTTAAAAGTTTGTGTGTGTTTGTATGTTTATAAAATCAATGATTGTTCACACTCCTTGTGTGTATGGATGAATGTCTGTAAAAGTACACAAAACTCGAACCTCTGAGGTAATATAAAATAGGTCAATTTCCTAAATAAATTGGCTACTGAAATTTATTGCGATAAAAAATTAGAAAAACTCTGTTTACTTGTGTATGCCAAGAAAAGGAAATTAGAAGAAAATTGAAACACTAATTAAATTGTCACTCAAACTCAAGCCCGGCAAAACTTGTTTGTATTTAAAACTGGTGTATTCATAAGTTGTAGTTTATTTTATATCTAAATAAAAACAATTTTTTTGCCCATAACATATTTTCAAAACTTTTATATGAAATTTTTCCTGAAGCAAGCAATGGAATCGAACAAACAAACATTCTCACAACACAAAAAACAGGAAAAAATCAATCGCAGACGCTACATAACCTCATAAGAAGTCCGCTTAAGAGGTGAAATTATTATTTAAACAAAACATTAACAAAAAAAAACACACAATTTTCAACCAAATATACAGACAGTATAATAAAGGTACCAACAATTTTGTCCGTTTAAACCAAATTAGATATTGACTAAATATTTGTAAAAAAAAATCAAACTTTACGAAGTGTACAAACGCGTCGTCTGAGTTTAAACGACAAATTCAAACTGAGTTGGAGAAGACCCACAAAAGGAACATTTTTTTCTTTCAAGCCAAACAACACCGTACAACACATGTTATGTGAAGGTGGGTGCGCGTTGCTGTGTGCAAGTTAAACAATAAGTGGTTGATAATATTGGGGATGCCAGAAAATATGTTTGGCCTGAATAACGGTAACGATTATATAAATTCCTTAAATCTCCTCTCTAGTTATGTATGTATGTATAAATATATGTATACCTAAAACCTTCCTAATACTCTTCATTAAAATTTTCCCATATAAATGAGAATAAAATGCAACATTCTAGTGATATTCAATATTAAAAATCTAAAAAATCCGACGATCCACCCTAATGCACATATGTATGTATGAATGGATGTATGTATGTACCCTGAAAGAAATGTCGATAATAAAACTCTCTCGTCGTTTTATTATACATATATATATATATATATATATATATATATATATATATATATATATATATATATATATATATATATATATATATATATATATATATATATATATATATATATATATATATATATATATATATATATATATATATATATATATATATATATATATATATATATATATATATATATATATATATATATATATATATATATATATATATATATATATATATATATATATATATATATATATATATATATATATATATATATATATATATATATATATATATATATATATATATATATATATATATATATATATATATATATATATATATATATATATATATATATATATATATATATATATATATATATATATATATATATATATATATATATATATATATATATATATATATATATATATAGATATAGATATATATATATATATATATATATATATATATATATATATATATATATATATATATATATATATATATATATATATATATATATATATATATATATATATATATATATTTAATTCAAACTAGCCTCATAAAATCCACTTTTATGCGATATTTCAGTGCTAATTGTGAAAAAGTTTAAAATTATCTCCTAAACACGTATGATGTTTTCAATGATTCCTGGCATTAAAGTTGAGTTTGAAGCTTTGGTGTGTTTGAAGACATACTCATATTCTAAACTCTGTGACAATGACAAAATTATATCAAAACTGACAGTGCTGGCCCTAGCCTTTGATCAGGGTAGAACGAGATTGTCTTTCGGCGCCCCACAGTGGTTCCAATTAGAAAAAGGATAATAAATGTGTATCTTTAAAACTTGTGGTCGGATTCCAAAACATAGACGAGAACCTAACATTTAAGAATGTTGAAATTTGAACCACTTTGAGCTACAGGGTGTCAAAATTCACTACCTCTGGCATGAGAAATCTTGTCGGACTTATAACTTTTACAAATCGTATCCGATTTTAATGAATTTAAATTTTTTGTAAAGTCTATAATTAAATAAGGAAAGTAGAATTTACTTTATTAAGATATTTTTAATATTTTCAAAGATATTTAGCCTCGAATTTTAATATTTTGATTTTTGGCCTCGACTTTGTTCTCTATTTCGCCAATATCTCCGGTAATAGCATATAATATGCAAGTGCGCTGGAAATTGTTTTTCGCGTTGCCCTTTTGACGCCCCTTCCCAACAGGCACCTAGGGCAGCGCTCCACTCTAGGTCCTGCGCTGAAAACTGAGGTGAATGATAATATTTGGTATTTTGAAAAATATTGTCGTGAACAAAATATAACAATTTTGTCACCTGACAAAAAGCACATAACATATAAAATTGTATGTGAATATATTGTTTTCTTGTTAATTTAATTACTGCTTTTGAGAAATTAATATAAAAACGTGATTGCGAAATCGCAAATCTTAACAAGTATCGCCATATTTCTATACTTTTGGGATAAGGTTTAAATTTTAGTTAAGCAAATTTTAATAATAATGCGTAACAGCATGAGTTGCTGAAATTATTATCGCGTAAAAAAGTTTTCTGCCAACAGTACTTGTCAAATGCAAAGTTTTTTCGAATATGTATATGTTTTTACGCGAATAAATATCAAAGAGCGGTTATTTAGATGATTACAACTAAGTAATTGTCTAAAAAATCGGCTCCTTGAAAATTGGCCTCAATGAAAAATGACCGCAAATTGAAAAATGGCCCCAAAATGTTTCAATTCAAAACAACAATAAAATTTTTGGGGCCACTTTCCCTATTTTGGTGCAATTTTTCATTTTTTTATTTGGAGCCATTTTTCCTATTTTTGAGAAATTTGTAATTTTTTAATTTAGGACCATTTTTCTTATTTTGGGAGACCATTTTTCTTTCATTTCAAATATTTCTGCATAGCAGGTATATCGAAAAGCGGCTTCGCTTTTCGATAAACCTAAAGGAAAAAATCCTTAAGCCCACCCAAGGCCGGCTATGCAAAACTCTTTATTCAGCGAAGCCACTCTTCGAGCGGATGAAATCCTTCCTCAAGGCTGCCCGAAGTCAGTTTATAATTTCAAGAACTTATAAAATATGGCTCTATTTCCCATATGTCCGCTTTTTGCATATGGCGCTATTGCCCTATAGCATTTAAAATTATATCGCCTAGGCCTTAATGGCACTGCACCGAAAAACAGCCCCAAATTTAATACTGAAAACAACAAAAAATAAAGTTTTTTGAGGCCATTTTTCCTATTTTCGGCCCATTTTTCATTTAATATTTTGTAATTTGGGGCTATTTTTCCTTTTTTTTAATGAAAAATGGCCCCAAACTGAAAAATGAAAAATAGCACTAAAATATAGAAAAAATGCCTCCAAATTTAAAAAATAAAAAATGAAAATGGCCCAAAAATAAGAAAAGTGGCCTCAAAATTCGTGTTGTCTTTTTCAATACAAAATTTTTTGGCAATTTTTCATTTTTTGTTTGAAGCCGGGAATACTGCGAATATAAATGCTAACTTTACCGTAATCAAATTATGTTTGCCATTAATCAACAAATTTCACTAATCTAAACTTTTCACCAAAAAAATTGCTTTATCGGAAAAAAAATCAGTGTCATGTAATCTCTACGTTGATTTCCGAAAATAAAAAAATATCGTTTTACGATACTTTTAGATGAAATTTTTAATTCGCCATTGGATTTTTGACCAATGTGCAATGGACACAACATAGCACATGAATCTTTGCCCATTTGATGTAACGTCATATACACATACTGCATACATACATATGTATGTATGTTGTATGTAAAACTATTTGTGAAAATTTTGCAGCAAAATTGAATGTATTTTGACAAACTAAGTCTCTTTCCACTTGCTAACTCAATTTATTTTACATGCGTGGTTATGCCAATATGTAATAGAGCCCTGCTCAATTATTTTGAGTATGTGCTTATGAAATTTGTTTTATTTCAAATACTTTCGCAGCGCTAATTATTTTATTTTTGATTTGAAGTAATAAATTGAAACCTGTAATAATATGAATATATGAAATGCATATTTAAATTTTTTATTTTTAGTTTTTTTTTGAGTTAGCACAGTCTTGAAATAAATGAGTGGCGATATGAACATAATATAATTTATTTAGTGGGTAATACAAGTTCATTCTAGTGTTGCCAGTATAAACTATTTGTTTAAAAAATCGTCAAATTTCATATTTATATTTTAATTAAATAAATTCAATATAATGATGTTAAAAAAATTTATAGAAATACATTCTTAATTACATCAATAATGCAAATAATACACAACAAATAATAACAATGCTTTAAAAAATTTATTTTTGGTAGGTATAGAGTTTCTAATGCATTTTTTATGGTAATTAGGATGAGCTAAACACGAGAAAAAATCATTTCGGCCATTTGAAAATACAGATAACGGTATATTTGTGTTTTTCGATGTACAGTCGACTCTCGATAATTTGAAATTGAAGGGACCGGAAAAAAGTTCAAATAATCGAGAGTTCATATTAACAAGAGCTTAAATTCTCAAAATGGAAATGAAAAAAAATCAAAATTAACAAGACCTTGGTTAAAATAAAAAATAAAGCAAAAACGTGAACACATTTTCATTACAAGTTCAAATTATAGAGGGTAGAAAAGCCAAACTTCAAATTATAGAACGTCGGCGAGCAAGATGACATTCCAATGTTTAAAGTAGGGATGTAACGATACGCCGTTTTGCCGATCCGATACCGATACCGATATTTAAAAATAAATATCGCCGATACCGATTCCGATACCGATACGAATATCGAAATTGAGTTTAAGTTTAGATTAACAAAACTCAAGTGCAATTTTTTTATTATACAAAATTACATTATAAGAGAGAATATTTAAAATTGATAAAACATTGGAAGTAATTTTTAAGGAGCTACATTTTCTTTGCTTCCGAAAAATCCATTTTAAAAATATGCAGATAATTAGTAGAAAAGCAAGAAAAAATTTTTAATTCCTTTATAATTTTATACTCGCCATGCTTTTTAAAAAATCGATTTTTTTAAAGGACATTTATCAACTAATATTCTTCTAAATAACTTAATAGCTTAATTATTAAAAGGCTTCTAAGTTTATATTTATTCACTTAAATTTACATGAAAATACAGTTCTGAGTTTAAATTTGCATTAAAAAAATTGTGAAAATGGGTAATTTTTTATCCTTTTTCCTTGAAGAAAAATCATTATAGAATACCGAAAAAGAAATTTGTCCTAGCATCGCATCCAATTCGGTGATTAGTAATCGAAAAACAGAACTTCTTGCAATGGCAATGATATGTAAAACTAATTAGAAATTATCCAAATTTCCAATACTTCCAGATCGCGAATTCTACATTTTCATGACTTCTTTGGAGTATCTTTTTTTTGCTGGAATAAAATTTTAAAGACAACGACTTGAATTTGAATTCATGGTAAAATTAACAAAAAAATAAATAATTTTTTTTACAAAATAACAGCATAAAATATTATTAATTTTTAAAATTGATATTAATAAGATTTAAAAAATAACGAAGCGAATTTAATTCATGGTAAAATCGAACAAAAATAAATTATTTGTTAAGAAAACTCTGAAAAAATTTTTAAAAGTATCGTCGTATCGACAGTAAAATATCGCCGATACCGATGTATCGGAAAATCTGAAGTATCGCCGATATATCGGTATCGGTATCGGTATTCGTTACATCCCTAGTTTAAAGCAACTTAAACCAATTTTATCTTTTATAAAAGGCAGCACATAAAATAATTCAAATTATAGGACGAAGGGCCGAAATCAAGATGCTATTTAAATAATTTCAAATTACCGAGGGAACCAAATTATATTAATTTTTTTCAATTTATTGAATGTTTTTCAGGGGACCTGGGAATGAGTTAAAATTATCGAGCAATTCAAATTAACAAGTTTCAAATTATCAAGTGGCGTTTTCCTTTAAAGCGCAATCCAAGGTCAAAGACTGGTTCGATTATAGTGCTCTATCTCTTGATTTAAACTCTACAAAGTTACGGGTCGAATAGTGGATAATTTGATTAGATAAAAAATTATTGAGTTATAGGTGATAAAACTGAACGTTTTTACCAATGGTTGTGTAGTTAATCGGAAACTGTTTTGTACCACAAATAATAACAAAATGCATAGCTAAAAAATGTTATTGAATAGTCTATTCGATTTCAAAATTTTTTAGCCATAATGGGCCGAAACCGGATAGAAACTAAAAATGCTATAAGGAAAAAACGAAAACACTTGCATTTAAATTTACTAACATATTTTCTATTTAACTTTTTTTGTTTTTTTTTTCTTTTGTTTTTTACTAGTGTATTTTTTAGTAAATTTAAATGCTATTGTTTTAGCTTTCTATCCGATTTCGGTCCATTATGGCTTAAAATTTTTGAAATCGCATAGACTATTCAATAACATTTTTTAGCTATGGATATTGTTATTATTTGTGGTACAAAACTTCTTTCGAATAGACTCTCAATAATTGGTGAAAAACGTTAAAAATGTCATAAAATTTTAATATTGATCCCCTAAAGCTCAATAATTTTTTAGGCGATCAAAGCCAATTATTCACTATTCGACGCGTAATTTTGAAGACTTTCAAACCAGATTATACCACTTTAATCGAACTATTTTTAAACCAAACCTCGGCCTAAAATCCTTTAGATTACTTTTGAGTTATTTGAATTAAGATTGAAACAAACGAAACGTAGTCTCAAATAAAAGTGAAGAATTAGTAATTATTTCGAACACTGTTTTAGTGATTTTTATATATAGAGGTTATATTGTCATATTGCGCATTACCCTTATCATTTTTAACCACATATGTACTATGTATGTATGTAAAAAACTTTTAACCACAATTTTTAAAAACTAAATAGACAAAGAATAAGTTTAAAAAATACTGTATTTCAAAACATTACGTTTTTTATAATTAAGCGAATAAGAACGAATTTCAGAAGTTTTTTAAGAACACAAGTACTAAAATAATAATGTCAACATCGATAACTATAAATGAACAATCTGCATCAGTGGCAACATTAGAAGAACAATCAGTAAATCAAAGCAATATTAGTGAAGAAAGTGATACATGCTGCAAAAATACTCATAGCTCACCAAATGTAAAAAACTCCATAAAACAAAGTGAAAACTCTGCTTATCCGTTTAAGACCAATAACGAAACCAACAGTTATGCTAGTAATAAGAACACTGCTGAAGGGCTAATGGATATAGCCCTTCTCTCTGCAAATGCCAATCAATTGAGATTTTTGATAACATACAATCACGATGCTTCGACTTACTATATTAGCATTACTTTAGTGGCTGTGTCACTAATAATGCAAATATTGGTAGGAATTGCTTTAATATTTAAGGTAACGAAAAACTCTTTTGACAATTTCGTAAGAAAATTTTGAACGCAAATACTTTCAACCTGTTTCACGAATTCGAACGAACGAAAATTCTGAAATTCTAATCGAAAAGCATTTAGTAAGTAAATAAATAAAAAAATACGGTTGTTAGTGAGACGCAAATTATTACAATTTTTTTTTTGCATCTAGAAATCCAGTAAACGATTACACTCGATTTCGTGGGACAGGCCGTTTATTTGATCAAATATTTAACCCGAAGTTAGTAAGAATAAGAAAAATAAATATTTATATTTTTAGCGTCGTTTTCGCAGGTGCCGAAGTAAACGTTACAATGAATTAATATTGGGTGGTGTGTTTATAATAACAGTGGTGAATATATTGTTAGCAGCTTTCACTACAACTGACGCTAAATAAATGAAGCGAAAATTCGTGTTTAAATTCTAATAACAAATTGCTTAAAAAGTTTAAATAAATAAAAAAAAATGTTTGAAATTTATGTTTAAGGTAACGTATGGTAATAGCTTCGCACTAAAATTTCAGTTGAAATACGTTTTTTTTATACTCTATCGATGGGTAAATTCCAATATGTTTTAAAGGAGTAGTACTGCTCAAAACCATGTCCGAGATAAAGAACACCAAGTCCCCTTTTAAAAAGTAACGGTATATACTATATAACGGCATCTAACGTAATTTTATTAAGGATACCTTCGATACAAAAAAATAATAATATTAGAGTTATATAAAATATTAACATTTCCAAAATGTGACTTGATGTAGTTTACCTGCCACCTACAGATTTGTAAAATAAAATAAAAAACTATTTAAAACGTTAAATGTTTTAATAAAATTAGTATAAATTATACTTCATTTTTGAACATTACAAAAAATTTATAAATAGAATCAGTAATATATATAATTATTAAGGCACTTTTCACAATGTACGATTAAAAGTTAACATGGACTTTAACGGTAAGTTCGTTATACAAAACTTGCCGTTAAAACTCTCGTTAACTCTTAATTGTAAATTGTGAAAATGACCGTTAATCATCGAAGTAAAATATTTTTAAATAAATATTTAATCAAATAATTTTAAATAAATGCACTTCTGGTATCTGCTACGATGATAAAATTTGTAATAAATGAAAACAAAACTTTAAACTTATATCTAGTATATACAGTTGTATCACTGATAGGGCTTATTGAAAAGTTATTCCACAGTTAAGAGGAATAGTCCTTCTTAATCAGCTTGGCAATAGTACTGAGTTGCATATTGGTCGTTCCCTCATAGATTGCTCCAATCTTAACGTCACGGTAATATTTCTCTTGAGGGAAGTCACGTGTGAAACCAACACCGCCCATCCAATCAATGCATTTGATGGTGGCACGTTGAGCTACTTCAGAAGCATAGTATTTTGCCATGGCAGCTTCCTTTACAAATGGAATACCATGTTCTACCATACGGGCAGCATTGTACGTTAGTAAACGGGCAGCTTCAATTTCTGTAGCAACAGTTGCAATTTGATGTTGCATAGACTGGAAGTTGTAGATTTCAGAGCCAAACTGTTTACGTTCCAACAAGTAGGGCATTGTATGATCAAAACAACCTTGAGCCAAACCAATCATCTGAGCTGCAATTCCAATACGACCCTCGTTAAGAAATCCGGCCGCATATTTGTAGCCGTGACCAAATGTACCCAACAAGTTTTCTTCGGGAATACGAACATTATCGAAAGTCAGCATGCAAGTTCCGGAAGCTCGAATACCCAATTTGTCTTCAGGCTTGTTAATAATCAGACCGGGAGTATCACGATCCACAAAGAATGTGGTTATTCCGCGATAACCATCTTCGGGTTTTGCATTTGCAAACACAATGAAAACACCGGCCAAATCAGAGTTTGAGATCCACATCTTAGATCCATTTATAACATAATGGCTGCCATCCTTTTTGGCAACAGTCTTCAGTGAGAAAGCATCGGATCCAGAACCAGGCTCTGTCAAAGCGAAACTTCCAGGCTAAAAATTACATACATTTCAAAATTATGTGGTTGCAATCTTCATTTAATTAAAAACTTTTGTCTACTTACATATTCTTGGGCCAATTTGGGTAAATATTTCTTTTTCTGTTCATCATTAGCTACTTTAATGATCAAAGAGTTTACCAAAGTGTTGTGAATATCAACTAAGGCAGCAACAGCCGGATCGACCTTGGAAATTTCTTCAACTGTCAGGATTGTGGTCAAAAAATTGCAGCCACTACCACCCAATTCAGTATCGATTTCAATGCCCATAAGACCGTTATCGAACATAGCCTGAACTACGGACGGTTCAAATTTGTGCTGCTCATCCATCTTCTTAACCAAAGGAGCAATTTGCTCCTGGGCCACTTTTGCAACTAAAATTAAAATACGCAAATTTTAAATATTAAATAAATTTTCAGTGTAGAAATACATCAATAAATATTTGTATTTATTGCTTTACATAACAATTAAGTTAATATACTGATTATCGTCGTTGCTCTCGCGTAATCAGTTATGTGAAAAATATCGAAAAATTTTTTGTTGTACCAATCTGAACATAGAATAGTCATACATCTAGCCGCCAAAGGGTTTAAGGATATTTTGCTAGATCCTGCGAGATAAAACAGTTAGGTGCATAAAAATATTCTGAATTAAAAAATATTTTTCTTAGAAATGCTCCAACAAAAAAAGTTATTTGTAGTTCCTTGAGCATTTTGATTATAGGGGGCTAATATCCAATTATGTATATTGTATTTTGCGACATAAATGTAGTGATGCGTAATTATTTCATTAAACTGTTTAACTTTAAAAAAATATATCGCATGGTTAAGACATAAAACTGTTTTTTGGCTCTCCTGAAAACCTAGTAAAAATATACATAGTTGATTTTGTCGGAGCAACGACGTTATGTACTATATATAAACTTAAAACGATTTTAAAAAACTAATTCCACTAATAACAAACATTTTCAAAACTTTCTTGCAGTTTTCTATTTTTTAGAGCACTAAATAGCAACTGAAATTGATAGCTCTCAGTTGCCAGTTACAATCAGTATCATTTCCAGTAACTGGCAAACCAACTGAGGCTCGTTTGCCATCCATAATCGCCCTATTAGTATTTTTCTTCAAAAATTGAGAAACATGCATTAACAAAAATTTTATAACTCCAAAAATATGCATTTATTGCCAAAATATGCAAAAACATGAACTTACCACCAAAATATGCAACTACAAATCGATGCCAAACTACTTAAAATTTAATGATTCGGATAGATAATTAGCAAATACCTTTTTATGTATCACCACAAAAAAACATACATTTGCATGAAAGTCCGAGTCCTTGCGATAACTAATTCCAGAAAATACATTTTTCTTACGGCCCTTTTCGCAATGTATTCCGAACTTGCCTTTAAAGTCAATGTAAATGTTTTATCGTACATTGTGAAAAGACCGTTAATTACATATAAATATATACTTGATTCATTGGAATAAATCACAAATTCGCATAAAAATATTGGAAACAAGCGCTAAACTAAAGGTAATTAAACTAGCTAAAACTATAAGGTAAGTCAATAACTCGGCAGAAAGCGCAAAATATTGTGAAAATTCGCAAAAGCATGCTAAAATTTTAATTCCCTAAATAAAAATAAATAAAGAAATCCAAAAACTCAGAATACTTGCAAAAAGTTGCTTATAAATCACTTACGCAAAATGAATTAACTATATTGAATCAGGACTCTAAAGTACCTCCAACCAAATTTCATGAAAATCTCTTCAGTGGTTTTCGCATGAAGCGTGTTCGGACAGACAGACAGTCAGACAAAAATTCAAAAATTTTGTGTATTGTTCTCTACATAGATCACTCTTTACTCCACCATAAAAATTTTCAAAAAATTGTTAATGTACAGACACGCCCCTTTTACTGTTTTATTATATGTACATATATAGATATATGTATGTACATATTGACTTTTAAAGTTTGATAGTTATATTAGCATACCATTTGATATTAATTTGAGAAGGGGTGAATTCGAAAATGCAGTAAATTTATGCAACCGGTACGCAAAGTATTGCAATAGTAATAAAAATGCTGCGGTGGTTGCAGCAATCTGCTGCAGTACTTTCAATTGTTTGTGTAAAGAAACTTTTTGCGAAGAACTTTGATTATTGCACAATTACTGAATTTACGAACGCTCCCAAAGTGCCATTTGGCAAATAAAATATTTATTCTCAATCAATTCAACATTTGATATAAAAAGTTTGGCCTTGGTTTTATTGGATTTATTTATGTATGTATGTGTGTATTTTATTATTTTATTTATGAGTGTTAAAATTCGCATACTTAATTTAATATCCAGTACTTTTCCGCAGTTAAGGTGATTTTTAAAAAGAGTACATACATACATAAATACATATTTATTTAAAAACGCAATACATATACACACACTTTCATACATACATATGTAGATAATTATGTATACGTAAACAGATAACGAATTCTATGAATTCTATATAACTTAAAATGTTTAATAAAAGCAAGAAAAATTGTTGCTTTTTTATTTACATGCTTTAGACTTTCTTTCTAAAATAAAAATAATTTAATCGAAAGATTACATTGAAAACGAACTTTGGATAATTATAAAATAACTTTTAAAAAAATTGCAATAAAATATGTTAACTCTCATGTGGTAGCTCCCTTACTTGCAGAAACAGACCTAATAATAAAAACGTTTAAAGCGGCCCATCCATAATGTAATTATTGCATATGTTATTGTACATATTATTGTCGTTTTCAAAGAAAATATTGCCCAATTTTCCTGACAGTGAAAAAGTAAACATAACACTGAACAATGTTGCCACCATATTACACAATTTTCATTATTGTACAATAAAAATCATACACATTGGCGATATTATTGTACAATAAGCCACTTAAGCAAACAAACACAATTAATAATACTGGTTCATAAATTCTCAACTTTTTGCCATCACCTAAAAAATGAGATATGTTTTTTCTAAGCTAATTTTGTATCGCTGAACACGAATATGACATTCATTTATTTTTCTTCGAGATATTCGCGAAATTTTTTTATTTTTAGTTAATAAAGCTATTTCCAAAAATCTTGAGAACTGCTTATTTGAATTACGCAAATTATTTGAATTACTGCTGCATAGATATATTTTTCCTTTTTCAGCCCATATTCAAAATGTGTTGATCGGATCAAATTTCACTGAGTTACAGGTTTTTAGATTTGAAAAAATTATATTTTTTCTACTTATCGCAAAAGTTACCATTTTAAGTCACTCCGGTAGGGCAAAATAAAAATTTTAAAACATATTTTAAGCCCACATCTTAAAGAAAATTTTGTTCGAAATATAGCAAATATAAGAAAGTTACAACATATTTAGCGAACACATCCAAATTTTACTTTTCGTTGGTCCTCAGATCAGTACGAGTTTTTGGTTATAAGTCCATTACTTTACTTTACTCGTTTGAAAAAGAAAGGTCGACATATCGCATATCAAAATTACCAAAATTATGTGTAGTTTTCAACACCGTATTCAGATTTTAATAATTTAAATTTTTTTGAAAGACATGGCGGCAAAGCAAAAGAAAAATTATGCTATGTGTTGTTTTGTGCATATTAAATTTTTTTAATGCTATAAAATCGTTCATTATTGTTATTTTCCAATGAAATTTTACAGTTATATAGGAATTTATATAGTATAGGGTATTCATTCGGTTAACCGTTAATCGGTTAACCGGTTAGTTATTATGTTATTTTGATCCGATATCTTGAAAATTTTTAAAAATTGAGAATTTTTGATATTAAAGTGAGTATACCTCACTAACTATACGAGTACAAGATAATTGTTTAACCAAAGAATTTTTTTTAGAACTTTATAAAGTCTATAAGGCTTCAAGAAAATTTTTGGAATTGAGCGGGAAACAAATGACAAGCGTTGAAAAATTTTACATTACCGAAGTGCACTACTTTGCGCTTCATACCTCTGATCCTGAGAAATATGGAAAGATCATCTTCCTAAATAAAATAAGAACACTCAACTGATATCTGCATGTGAAACTTTATACTGATCGGACCATAGAGTTATGGTACATTTACATCAGTAATGCTGAAACTGGGTTAAAGCTTTAAGCGAGTTTCATAAGCTATACCATTTACATTAGCATTTTTGTCAATTATTAGGTCTATAGTTGAAAATATGTTATGAGTTCATAGAATGTTATGTCAAGGTAAATATGAAAATGTATTTTCTCTTTTTAGTATTGCCAGTCAATTGTGAAAAAAACTGGTTTGTGAATAGGATAACTCACAAAAACTTATTGTTTACAACTTGTTTATCTGATAAACAGGTTACAAACTAGTTATGATTTGTATGGAAAAACAGTTTATAAATATATTATTAGAAATGGTTGATATGTATATTTCCAAAATATTTAATGCTGCCGCACTAGTATTTTTTTATACTCATACTTCATACAAATTATTTAGTAAAATTCAAATTCGGATGTTTTCACTAAATCTATTGTAACTTTCCAACTTTTTTGACCGATGTTAACAATTTTACTTTTTGTACGTTGGGAATAAAATTTTATTTAAGATATGGGTCAAAACAAAAATTAAAATTTTTTTGCTTTAATGGAGGATTTCAAAATGCTGAATTTTGAAAAAAAAACCAAAAAATTAAATTTTTTTCATATATAAAGGCTTGTAACACAGTGAATTTTTATCTGATGAATACAGTATAAATATGAACTGAAAGAGGAAAAACATATCTATGCAACAGTGCAAAATTTTGTTAATTCAAGTAAATGGTACTCAAGATTTTTGGAAATAGCTTTATAAACTACGTTTTTCCCGAATATCTCGAAAACGCATCTTGAGAAAAATAAATGAATGTTATATTCGCGTTCAGCAGCCCCAATTCAGCTTAAAAAATATCTCATTTTTGAGGTGAATTTTTTTGTTGCATAGTGTAATTCACACCCGCTTTGCTTATTCTGACGCATATTTTAAGTTAGTACTAATGCCAGCAGACAGTAACGTTGTTTGCATTAATAATAAGTTGTGCAGTTAGAAGGTTTCATTTACTTATCGTTATTTGTTCGAAATTAAAGGTTGACTAAATATAATCAAAGCTAAATTATTTCAAAAGTATAAATAGCTGTCAAGTAATCTTGATGCAAAAATTAAAAATAAGATCGACGACGAACGGCAAGAGCAGATTAACTGTCTGTTTTTGTAAATAAAATAAAAATTTTCATTTGGAATTGAAAACAAAAACCAATTTTGTTTTTTATTGCTGGTTAGCATACACTTTCAAACAAAGAAAGAATTTGAAAATCGGTCCATAAATGGAGGAGTTAAGCGATAATCAACATTTCGGGGGAGAAAATTTCTGCACTGATTTTCCAAAAAATTATGGGACCAAACTACTAGCAAAGCCTTTCAAACAAAAAAATGAGTTATGCGTGTACAAACATAATAAATAAATAAAAATGCACATGAACTGGTAGATAAACTTCTCCTTTTTTGAAGTGGTTAAAAAGAAATTGTCAACTTTCCAACTAAGAATAGAGTCATTTAAAGGGCTTTATTCAACTCTCTAGGAAAGCTTTGATCTCAGCACCGCAATCCATACGAACCCGCTAGAACAGTGGGTCCGTTAGGCACGGATACCGAAATCTTATAATTTGCTCTATCACAAGTGTAACGCGATTTAAATTACTGAAAACCAAATCAAATCGCTGACTAGCTTGTGATGTGAAAACAGCTAATGTTTAATAATTCAATTAAAACTAACTTGCTTTCTATAGTTGTATATTCCTACCCTGCATCGAACACAAGAAGTTGGTATTGTTAAACATCATGCCTAGCCACTAGTCTATCGACACCACTTTTTTGTTAGCAGCTATGTGTGTTTACGTTGATGAGCAAAGAAAATTATTTGTTTCTTTGTTTTTTCATTTCTTAGCATGAGATAAAAGTTTATTACATTCTTTGTATATTCGAACTTATTTTTTAATAAAATGCTTTAACAGTTTTAATGTTTGAAAATTAGAGAAACAAAAAATTTAAAATTAATAATATAAAAATTTTGCCTCAACTGGATATTGAACCAGGGAACAAAAAAGCAATTATTTTTCAAATAAATATCAACTAATTAGGTAAATTTTTAGAGTTTCGAATGTAAGGGGTAACAAAGGAACTCTACTCTTTTCGCTACACTGTCCGTCTGTCTGTCTGTCCGTCTCTATGTCGAGAAAGTTGAGATATTTTGAAAAATTATCCTAATTTCCGTAAAAAATTTTTAGTATGTCAAAAATTTGATTATCTCCCTAATATACTTAAGTTTATTCATATGTAAGTATGTATGTAGTATATATGTATCTATTCTTTTGTTTTGCCAAATAATGATAACATGAGCAGAAAAAAGATACCGAAAAACCCCATACTTTAACTTAATTACGTAACATTTCATACGTAGAATTAATTGAGCGAATTAGAAATGCCGCATGTTCAAAGAACAAAAATAGCACTCGCACCTTCTTACAAACTAAGTATAACAAAAATTCTAAATAATTAAAACAAACACAATAAAAAAAGCAAAATTTAAAAATCTAATTTTTAGCTATTCAATTAAAAAAAATTACACGTCACATTCTAGATGAAAGACCTGTTTTATTTACATACGAGTACATCAAAAATAAGTTTAAAAATGCGCTTACCGGTTTCCTTCATCATTAATTCATCTTCGGTAAGGAGGGTTAAGGGAATGGGTGTGCCAGGTTGGGTAGATGACATGGCATGTTGTTGTTGTTGACGCAAAGCATTGGCAAGCTTAAAAAGAAATAAAAAGTTGGCACAAATAAGACATAAATTAAGTTTAATTAATAAACCGACTGATATTATTTTATAGATTTAAATTCAATTCTTGATTATTTAACTTTAATTGACACCCATTGCATGTAAAAGGCAACTGGAAAAACTTACCAAACGTGTAGGCAACTTTTTCAAAGCATTCATTTTTTTCTATTTTATTTGCAAAAATTTAAATAAATTTTTATTTACTGAAGAAAACAATACAATAAAACACACACAAATCTGGACAACAACACTTACGACGAAAACAACCTCTAACGTCTGCAGAGTACACACAACTGATACAAAAAGATCCTCCAGTAGAGGTCTGAACCTAAATTCTAAAAAAACATAATAACAGAGCAACCGGCTGACTGATCGAGTGATAACGACGGGCCCACTTATTGTTATTATTTTTTATATTATCGTTGCTTTTGTTGCTAAATTTATTTGTTTTTATACTTGTATGGAGCGTAGTTGTGGAACAACAAAAGAAAAACAAATCGACAAGGTTATCATACGTACATACCTACGTCTGTATGTATTTATTAATCGTTACCTAAAATGCAAAATAACGTATGCCCAAAAAAAATGGATTATGATTCTTTCGATGAAACTACATGTCTCAACAAAATTTTATGAATCTGCGTTGGAAAAAAACTATTTTATAACAAAAATTCAACATATTATATCATTAACGGCCCTTTTCACAATGTATGATTAACGGTTAACGTGAACTTTAACGGCGAGTTTTGTATGCCGAACTTGCCGTCAAAGTTCACGTTAACTTTTAATCGTACAGTGTGAAAAGGGCCGTAAGTGTATGAATTTCATAAACCGAAAAACCTACCATAGCAGTTTTGTAATGTTTTTTTTTTATATATATTTTTTTTTATGAATATTTTTTATGAAATATGTAAGTAGAATTCAATTATGACATCGCACATGGGGCTAACGCCACCCATTGGTAAGAAAGATTGGTACCAATGAAAAGGCAATTTTTTATAGATATAAAATATGTAAAGACAGAAAGCTATGATCTGAAGAAAGTCATTAAAAAAACAGAAAAATAAAAAAATATTTATTGGGCAATTCAAAGTGGTGCCATATCAGTGCTGTTTTTCATATTTCACATTATTTTATGCATGCATAAAATTTTATTGAAAATTTTCAAACAAAAAGTTCATAAAATTTTACACAGGAATAGCTTTGAATGTGAAAAAAAAATCTATAATTTTCCTTCAAATTTTGATGTTTGAAGTAAAATAAACTAAAATGTAGAAAATAAATAGAAAAACGTATTTGTGAAAAATTAAAAATATAAAAAACATCGCAATTTAATACGTGCCGATTTTATAATTAACCTTTCTGGAAAAATTAAAGAAATTATATCCGTTATGAGATATAAACTGTTCAAAGATCAGATAGTATTTAAATACAAAATACGGGATAGAATAATATGCAAGCTCGCTTTGAATTTCCCATTTTTTCAGTGTCTACATGTCTAGACGTATTAAAGTTCTTATTGTTATATTTTATTACTCCCCTGTGGGAAACTCTGTACCAATTGTATCCAAGGTACTTGTCCTATTACATACTGGTACATATGGGAGTGATACAATATGTGGCTGATTCGTGAGCGGTGAAAAGAGAATATATCAATTACTTAACTATAACAAAAAAAATCTTTTTTTCTTTTCATTTAATAAAAACAGAACAAAATATTCGCTAAATTGATTTGAAATACATTGCATTAAAGGGGAAGGATCATCGAGACCATTATTAATACATATTTACCATCAGACTTCAAATGGCGATATAATTCGTATGTGTAAAAGGGAAAAATTGCATAATTTTGGGTTGTGGCATAAATTGAGTATATTAGAAGCTAGACATACAGTTTTATAAGGGCTTTCTTGTCACGTGCAAAAAATTTAGCATTAGGAGGGAAGGACCGGGATGCCTTTAGTGGAGCCTAGAATTTAATGTGGGATTAAAAAGCCATTAGAGTAGGGTTTGAGATTTCCCGGACTTTTGCACTTCCCGGAAAACGGGAATAAAAAAATCGCGTTCCCGTGAATTACCGGGACTTCCGGGAAAAGTTAAATTAAGTAGATTTATATCCAAAGAAATTTAATTATTTTGGCTTGAGTTCGGTTTTAATTTAATTTGTTAATTAAATTATATTTTTATTTAGAGATAAATGTGAAGCATATAGACAAAGAAAATGTTTGACTGAACGGAGGGTTGAACTGACGTTTCGATACTCCCGCTAATCTTTTCAGAATTCTTTTCCGCTTGACCACTTGACCAAAGTCGGTGGTTTTCAGTCGAGAGTTGAACATCATCTACTTTTAATCAATTCATCAAATTAAAGTACTATACCTAACTGCAACAGTCTGTCTAAATGTCTTTGAGATTTCATTTTATTTTTCTTAAAACATCTCCGTCAGGGTTTCAATAATAGCGTCGACTTACAATAAATTTAAGTCGTCACAACTCAAAGTTTTTACAGCTTCTATGAGCATAAAATGTCCATTAAACTCTCCAAAATGCAGAAAATCACTCAAAGTTCGTTTAAGATCGAATTATTTAGTTTAGGAAACGATTAGAGCACTGCAATCATTGCTAGTTATACAATTTATTCCACCTTGTTCTGATATAGTGATTAAACGACACTCTCTACTACATTCATCTTGCAAGTAGTTTACAAATAAAGCAATAATTATTTTTGGTAGACGGGTTAGAAAAAATGGCATGACTTCAATTTCATGGAATTATTATGAAATTTCCGTATAAGCTCACATTTTTGTTTTGAACAAATTAAAACAATTGTATGGAATTTTTAATGTTTACATCAAGGTATATTTATTTAACAGGTAAAATTGGTTCTACAACAAATAAAATATTAAAAAAACAACATGTATAAAAACTCCGAAAATAGCGTTACGTAATATATGAATAGCCCCTAATTAATGTAGCTTCCCAGGAACAATTTTTATCGATATGCCCGATGTTAAAACGAATCCTAAGTGGCTTTTCACACTATGCCTTTTTAGCCTGGCTTTTTTTGACAATTTGCTACGAAAAGTCACATACATTTACATTACAGCCTTTTTATCCATGCCTTTTTGACGATTATACACATGCTTAAAGCTGAGAGAACGAAAATGACAAAGAGAAATAACAAAAAACCCCTCAAATTTTAATTTGTGCCTTTTTTCTTACCCCGCTAACTTCTCGCCTCCTCTCTCTCTCTCTCTCTCTCTCTCTCTCTCTCCAAAACTAAAAAAGCCTGCCTTTAAAGGCAGGCGAAAAATGTACAATGTAAATTGCGTGTAAGCGTTGAGAGATTTTCAATGTGTTTAGCTTTTGTAATTTGAAAATTTTTCATAAAAAATTTGGGCCTTAGTAGAATAGTCGCCAGTTTTTCTGGTCGTTTTCTGAATTGTTTAATAAGTCGTCTCTTCTCATTTTCTTAAAAAACAATCATCTTTTAGCAGAATAGTTTGACCATATTCTAAACAATTTTATAACTTAGTTAACGACTTTCATTGAACAACTGTACGGGTATTAATTTTTACAGTTTTTCAGAAATTTATAGTTTTTGTGACGCTTTTCCTTGCCATTATTACGACAGGTTGTTGAAATTATAAGAAAACTGTGAACATCTTTTGTTGTTTTGACAGACATCCTTTCGATATTATTTGTCTCTAGGACAAATCGCAATAGTTTTAAGGATTTCCTCAGATAAAGAGGTCCACTTTTGTACCAATTACTTTTATGATTTTTGTACAGACTGAACTCTGACCGAATTCGACAGAAAATGTCTACTGGGTTCTTTAATGAAAAATTGTTTGACATCCGAAATTTAAAAATAAAAACTATCAGCTGTAGAACTAATTTCACCTGTTAAATATTGAAAATTTGAAAATAATACAAATTACTTATATGAATCAAAATAAATTTCGGTGTCACTTACTACGTTTTATAAATTGTGTGCACACATAAAAATACTTTTTATATATCGTCGATATTTTTAATTTTGATATATCGATTTTTTGGTTTTGTTTTTCGTGCAATTTTTAAAAACATTTCCGCACAGTATTCATCAAATAGAATATTACTAACAAAATCGTTTGTTTTATTTATAATATTTTGTCTATTCGAAAAATTATCATTCCTTGAGTGTAATTTTGTTGATGTATATTCAATGAAATATTGATGAAACAGTAAGGATCTTAGAAATTAACTCTTTCCAGCTTAATTATTTATAAGAAAGGTACTTTTTTATTTAAAATAAAATTTGGGACTACGTATGAATTATCATTGTTGAAAAAATATCGATATTTCGCTACATCGATATTTGTTATTCGATATATATCGATGCCGATCGATATTTAAATATATATCGATATCGATATATATCGATATATTTTTTTCACTTGCCCATCCCTAGTTTCCAGCATATGTATAATCAATTTATGGTTGCGCACAAGTCGCTTTCTAAGTATTGGGTGTTTTTTATTGAGGTATAGAACTTTAAGTTGGCATCACTTTTTTAACTGGCGGCCATTTTGTCAGCTGTCAAGTGATTAATATTTAGTTTGGTTTGCCATTTCATCATGAACAGGTTGACAAAAGAACAACGCTTGCAAATCGTGCAAATTTATTTCGAAAATAATGGTTCAGTTCGCGAAGTTTACCGCAAGCTCCGTCCATATGGTCGACATAATCGTCCATCAGAGCAATTAATTCGGTTAACCATGGATCGTTTTTGCACTACGTTTACTCTATGTGATAATACGCATCCGCAGAGACGTCGAACAGTGCGCACCGAAGAAACAATTGCCGCTGTAGAGCAAAGTGTTGAAGAGGACCCGAATGAATCTATTCGCCACCGTGCACAGCAATTGGAGCTTTGTCCATCAAATTGAAAATTGGACCTGTAGAATTGGCTTTATTCGAGCCAGCCGCGGCGGCCACATGCCCGAAATCATATTTAAACATTAATGGCATAAAATTATCCTTCCAATAAAGCCAAATTGATGGACATTAAAACGATTTTCTTGTGTTTTATTTCAATTCGAAGTTCTATACCTCTAAAAAAAACACCCTGTATTTATGGGAATAACTTTCGGCTCTTCTTTTAGGCGCACAACTGATTAATCATTTTGATCACTTAAGGTACTCTTAAATGATTCAGTTTGGTGATTTTTGACAAAACAATCTTCCAAATGCTATGGGGGAATTTTGAAAAATTAAAAAAGATGTGGCTGCTCTGCCACTGTTTACAATTTTTTACAGGACAAATTTTTCCACTAAAAACAAGTATGTATGAACAAAAGGTAAACAAACAAAGAAAACTCAATTTCGAAATAACTTCACACATAACTTAAAAAATAACACATAACTTAAAAAGAGGTATATACGAAAGTTAAAAAAAAGGTATATATGACCCATCCCCGCAATTAATGTAGCTATTTTGCGCCAATTGTATTTTACATATTTTGCGTCTGCAAAATTATTTTTTGTTGCTAATATCTACTCCGTTGACATTTTTATGTGGAAAACTTTACTTTATTTCCCTAAAATCATAAAAGACCCATTTAAACTGAAAGACTGTTAAAAAAGAACTGTTTGTTATATTTGAGCTAGATTAGTAGGCAGATTTTGTAAGAATTTTCGTTTTTAATACGTTTTCCAAAAAATGTTTTCCATACAAATTTCTAAGTAATATTTTCTTTGAACTGAAATAAGTTCTAATTTTTAATATGAAAAAAAAAATAAAAATACAAATTAGTTTAAAAATAAATGTCGAAAACAAACATAAAAACACAAATCAAGATTTTGTTCCTACCCCGTTTGCCCTTCATATATAAACTACACCCTTCATATATAAACTATAAACTAAAAACTCAAGACTGGACAAACGTGTAAAAAGTCAGCGTCTAAATCCCCTATATTTCAAAACTGCTACAGTCGACGTATTTAAAATGTCAATTTGTATGAAAAAACACGTTGCGCCGGAGTTCTGTTTCATCATTAAAGCTAAAAATATATCGAATTTTATACTATCGAAATTTTTTGAAAAAATATCAATATGTTGCAATCAACAATATTGAGTATCGAGGATATATATATATATATATATATATATATATATATATATATATATATATATAAATATATATATATATATATATATATATATATATATATATATATATAATATATATATATATATATATTATATATATATATATATTATATATATATATATATATATATATATATATATATATATATATATATATATATATCTATATATATATATATATATATATATATATATTATATAATATATATATATATATATATATATATATATATATATTATATATATATATATATATATATATATATATATATATATATATATATATATATATATATATATATATATATATATATATATATATATATATATATATTATATATATATATATATATATATATATATATATTATATATATATATATATATATATATATATATATTATATATATATATATATATATATATATATATATATATATATATATATATATATATATATATATATATATATATATATATATATATATATATATATATATATATATATATATATATATATATATATATATATATATATATATATATATATATATATATATATATATATATATATATATATATATATATATATATATATATATATATATATATATATATATATATATACATATATATATATATATATATATATATATATATATATATATATATATATATATATATATATATATATATATATATATATATATATATATATATATATATATATATATATATATATATATATATATATATATATATCTATATATATATATATATATATATATATATATATATATATATATATATATATATATATATATATATCTATATATATATATATATATATATATATATATATATATATATATATATATATATATATATATATATATATATATATATATATATATATATATATATATATATATATATTTTTTTTTTTTTTTTTTTAAGAAAATATCGATATATCGATATTTCTCCCCATCCCTCCTGCAAACCTATGAAAAGTGATGTTACGTTATTTTACATTTTAGGTGACGATATGTACATACATAACTACATACATATTTGTTATAGCACACATGCTACTTTGGGTACTTACATTCATACATATGTATGCATGTATGTACATATATCAGCCAAATGCGAATTTGTATCTTTTTTAGTAGAAAGCAGACGAAGTGATGAATACGTATCTACAACTTACAATTTTTATGCTGATAACATTATCAATGAACTACTTTGTTGTTATTTTTGCTTTCACTCTGTATTGGCTAAGGCTGCTTTTTAGGAAGAATATTGTTAGTTAGCAGTATTTTAAACTAAAATATTGCTTATATCCAAGGAAGCTTTTCATAAATAATTGCCCTTATCGTGTTTGGCGATATTCGCCTTCGACTACGACATTTTTGTAATAGATTAAAGAAAAATTTATCGAGCTGTCTTTAATCTATTACAAAAATATCGAAGTCGAAGGCGAAAATCGCCAAAACACGTTAATTGGGCCTTATTTCATATAAAATAATTTTGGGCCTTATTTCATTTTATTTGGGCTTTGTTTCATTTTCTTAAAAATTAAATTTCTACTCATTTGGAAGAGATTTATATTAGAGATTTCCTGCATTATATACCTAATTAAGCATACATGGGCATACTGCAGTAAAATTAAAATTGCAGTAAAAATAAATGTTTACTGATTACTGAAAAAAATTTCAGTAACCAGTACACATTTACTGGATACTGGAAAAAATTGTAGTATCCACTAAAAATTTACTGGATGCTGCAATTTTTTTCAGTAACTAGTAAAAATTTACTGGTTACTGGAATTTTTTCAGTAACCAGTAAAAATTTACTGCTTACTGCAATTTTCTTCAGTCAGCAGTATTACTTCTTACTGCAATTTGTATCAGCAATCAGTATTACTGGTTACTGCAATTTGTTTCCGTAAATATGAAATCAATATCGAGGGCCTATATTAAAATGCGTTTTTTGTAGCAACGTGTTCTCTGACTGAATTGTCATCTATCATTTTAATTCGAGAAGAAAAAATATTTCCAAAGCGTTTTTTCAATAAATTTTTTATTGTGCTATCTAACAACACACACGTTGTTTTGTTAATAAAAACAGTGCTATCTGCATAAAAAATATTTGTGTATAAAAAATAATAAAAATGTATGATAGAAAATATAATATAAATATATTATGTACATAATATTTACGTTGTAATTTGTGATCAACAAACAATATGAATTCCCTATAGCGTATTACAGCTCATTTTTATTTTTGTTCAAATAGTGCTACCTGCTTATTTCAATGTTCGATTTGACAAAATTTGAACTAGTAAAAAGTGCCATCAAACATATAAGCACGAATATCGGGAATTAATAAAACATTAACCTATCCAGGATTTAGACGTCGTTTTTAAATAACATTGTAAAATAAAATTTAGTAATTACTCTTAAGGTGTAAACACTTAGCAGGCTACACGGCTACACGACTACAAATGCTGTTGGCTTCAATTGTCGTCGTGTATTCAGCTACTTAATTATTTTGAACGCGGCAGCTACATCGCAAACAGCTGACATTTAAGTTTGACGTTTCAACTGTTTGTTGTAGATGTCTAGATTTTAGTGGTGCCACTATCAAATATAAAAATAAAATCGCTTATTCAATATATACTTATATCTCGAAACAATTTAAAAACAAATCAATTTATTTGTTTATAGTTCTTTATGGTTATTGCATTTTTAATACATACTTGAATTTTGTAATGTTCTTTTCCGTTAAAGAAAATAAAATACAATTGACTTGAGTCAAGAATACCAAAATCGTTGAAAACTAAAAAATTTCATTGGGTAATAGGTTTTTTGGCCTATCAATTTTAATGTAATTTTTTTCGGCGCTCTCTCTTGGCTCCAGAGTTACGGGGCTCAAAACTTTTATTTTTAATAGGGGTTATAACCAATTAAAAATAAAAGTTTTGAACCCCGTAACTCCGGAGCCAGCAGAGAGCGCCGAAAAAATTACACAATCATTATTATTTTTGAAAGGGCTATTACCTTATGTTTTTTTTTTTATTTTCAACAATTTGCATATTGACCAGTTTCAAAAAAATTTTAAGCGCTTTCACATTTCTCATTATGTTGGCAGCACTAATCTGTTTATTGCCGCCAATCAAAATAGAAATTAGGCTAAGTTGGCGACAGCTACAACGGTGGTCGTGTACTCGTGTAGCTGCGAAGTCGTAAACTAATCGTTTTCATTTAAACGTGTGTATTTTAATTTTGACACATTGTAGTCGGTAGCCTGCTATCGTCTAACTGTTTATAGCTTTAGAGTAAACAAATAAAACGGTTTTTTCTCTCTCCTGTAAAGTTGTGAATTTTCCGATAGCACTATTTGAATATAGTCCCTCGATATAATATATCGAGGGCCTATTTTCAAATAGTGCTTTCTGCAAAATGACAACTTTACAGGAGAGAGAACAAACTTTTTTTTTTACTCTAAAAGTAATAACTAAACTTTATTTTACAATGTTCTTTAAAAACGACGTCTAAATCCTATGCATGTTAATTTTTTTCAATTCCTGATATTCACTATTATATATGTGTGATAGCACTTTTTACAAATTGAATTTACATCGATTCGAACATTGAAATAAGCAGATAGAACTATTTGAACAGGATAAAAAACTTCATAACTGCCGCAGAGTTACTCCTAGATGAATAAAATGTAAGACCGGGCCCCATAATTTTTCCTTCCCAGCATTTTATCTCATCATTCCTACCCCCTATCTCGATTTCTTAAGTGGGCTCCTATAAAAAATTTACAATGGATATAAATAAAAAAACAATAATGAAAAACAATTTTCATTACAAATTATAATGTTAAGAAAAACAATAAAATCTTTCGTTAAAATATGCCAAGTATTAAATAGTAAAGTATACAATTAATATACCACAGAATATTAAATTTAAAAAATATATAAATTTCGACTCCCGCACACCAACACTGTATTTGTAAGCGACATATTTTAAAAAGAATAATTCCACGAATTCTTAGTTCATTATTTTGCCAAAATTTCACGAATGAATAATTCCTATGATAAAAGTGCCATTATTAGTAAAAATTTACTAATTACTGCATGTTTTCAGTAATCAGTAAAAATTTACTGCTTACTTCAATTTGTTTCCAGTAAGCAGTAAAAATTTAGTGATTACTGGAAGTTGTAATGCAGTAAATATATAATGCAGTATGCCTATGTATGTAATTGAGGCCATGGAAAAATCTTCACTCGCCGAACTCACTATTGAACACTCCTAGAGGAAAAATCTAAAAGACAAGCCGGAGGCCGGCAATACAATAGAAACTGAAATTAATAGCTATTAGTTGCCACTTGCCATCAGTAGTATCATTTTCAGAAACTGACAACCCAACTGAGTGAGGCTCAGTTGCCATCCATAATCGGCTCATTAATATTTTCTTCGGAAATTGATAAATATGCATTAAAAAATTTGTACTACTCCAAAAATATGCATTTATTGCCAAAATATGCACTTACCACCAAAATATGCAACTACAAATCGATTCCAAACTACGTATAATTTTATGATTCGCATAGATGATTAGTCAATACCTCTTTATCTATCACCACAAAAAACATGCATTTGCATGAAAGTCCAAACCTTGGTAATGAGTTATAACAGCTATAAAGAATCTATAATGTGCATCATATGTTGTTTCACAAATTGATCGATTTGATCTCATATTCAAAATCTTTATACTGCGGTAGAGGGCTAAAAGTAGATCCCAATATTTTGCAACGTTTTAGTGCTATTCGAAGTTAAAATTCGCAAAAAAGAAGTCAGACGCTCCCCACCTTAATGTGCATTGACTAAAATTTACACGATGGAACATTTCATGAAACATTTTCTATTTGTTCATTGTTGGTATGGAAGAACAAATGGAGTGAAGAAAATTGACAAAAGCTACTTGAAATATTCCCCCTTATCGAGGTTGGCGATTTTATGGCAAAAATCCGGCGTTTTGTACTAGATTAAGGAAAATGTTCTCTTATTTTCTTTAATCTACTACAAATTGTCGAATTTGAAGTCGAAAAACGCCAACCACGATAAGGCCCATTACTAAATCGTTTTTTGCATCCAACTTGTTTCCCTGTCAATCCTATTTGCAAATAAAAGTTTCATTTCACAAATTTTTAAAATATGTGTTTCATCTTGTAAGTTCCCTGCAGACAAAGTAACTAGCTTGTAGCTAGAACTATACTAGTTAGTTTTTACATCGGACTAGTCCTTTTTTTCATATATAGAACTATCGATTTTAACATTAGGTGATCATGGGAGCCCAACTAGTTCATTTGTATACAGTTATATCCCAGTTGGAGTACTAGTTGTTATAAACTATTGTTCTTCATAGTTTTTTATTTATTATTTGCTAACTCTTAAAAAACTTTGGGTCAACCGGGGTACGAACACACATTCCTCATATCTCAAGGCAAGTACTCTACTCTCTGAGCCAATTTCTACTAACATATTTATTTTAAGAGCTAGAAATATGTTTTATGTATAATTCGTGTACCTGAAATTTTGTCCTCTTTATGCTAGTATCGTTACTAGTCTCGATACAACTAGTAATATAACCGTAATTTTTCACTAGTATCGTTACTAGTCTCGATACAGCTATTAATATGCATGTCCTTTTTTGACTAGTGTCATTACAACTAGTAATATTACTGTCCCAACGCGCATTTAGTTATAAATTTAGCTGCTGCGATTAGTCTTGTTGAGAAAATTATTTAGTCTAATTAAGTATAAATTACTTATAGCCAGAGATGTGAACTATTTGAAATACTTTTATTTAAAATACAAATTGAAAATACAAAATACCATTTTTATTTTCTATTTGAAATACTTTGCCTGAAGAGTATTTTATATTTTATTTCAAACATTTCAAAATACATATTTTACATTTGTAAAATATAAAATTCTTTTTTATGTGGTGCGAAGAAAAATAACAAAGTGAAAAGTAATAGTAAAGTATTAGTAAATAATAGCGCAATCAATTTTGAATCTCGGCTTTGCAAAAATTACAAAAATTCCACAAATATAGCATAAATCGATGTCAAGTACCGAAATTAATTAAAAGTCGCTCGAGCTGCACAAAGAAAAATTAATGTAAAAAAATCACGCCTATTTCGGAAGTGGCGAAAACTTGCAAAAAAAAAAAATGCAAAATTAGAAAGAAGCCCTAAAGCTGTCTAAAACTGTAAGGAATGCCAAAAACATGGACAAAATCGAGAAAATAACGAAAATTCGCTAAATCTTGCTAAAATTGGAAAGATTTCAAAGTATAATATTGATTTAAAATTCTTAAAATTTTAATATAGACAAAAACCTTGGAAAAAATACTTTTGTCGCGGAAATGGCGAAAATTTGCAATATTTTAAAAAAGCCATATTAATAAAAAGTTGCTAAAACTGTAAGGAATGCCAAATGTTCGACAAAAAACGCTAAAATGGCATAAATTCGCGAAATCTTGCTAATCTTGCGGCATGATAGCAAAATCTAATATTGATTAAAAATCGCTACAGCTGTAAAGACGTTGGAAAATTGCAAAAAATCGCTTCTATCGCAAACATTGCATAAATTCGCGAAAATTTGCAAAATTGGAAACAAACTATAAATTGCTTAGAATTGAACAAATATTTTAAATGAAAATTAGAATTATAAAAGAAAATGTATTTTGAAAATAAGTATTTTGTATTTTCTATTTCAAATACTTTTTTAAAAACTATTTTGTATTTTTAATTTGAAATAGAAAAATAAAAAACCATTTGTATTTTGAATTTATTTATTTAAAATGCGTATTTTCCACAACTCTGCTTATAGCATACACATGCATACATATGTATGTATGGATGTGTTATGCATACAACAGTGATGTCAGGAATATAAATTTTTAATATTCGCGAATACGACTATTTAAGCCAATATTCGCCGAATATGAATACGAATATTCAATCTAAATTTCAAATTGAATTGAAAAAACTGAGAAAAACTGTAACACAAAAAGTAACATGAAAGTGTGGTGAAAATAAACAAAAAAATAAAAAGCAACATACTGATTTTTAATAGCATTTTTAGTTTTTACGTACTTTGTTGAATATATACTAATGTATTTTGGTTTGAATTTTGCAAAACTAGCAATTATGTCGTCAGTATTTTTGTTGGCTTAAAACAAAGCACCTACTTAAAATGCAGCTTGCAAATGAACTTTTGCTTTATTCAAGTTTAGCTTACCAAAAATTCTTTCGACATTTGCCGATGAATGTGGTAGAAACATATTTTGAACAAACTTAGAGTTGAAAATGCTTAATCAAAATTCTGTGGTTTTCTTGAATAAGCGCTGATGTCCATTTTTGTCGATCTTGAGTTATTTATGCCAAATTGCATTATTTCACATGTTTTTTACAATATCGCTAATAACATGAACCTATTCTGAATTTTTTTTAACAACATGACTTCTTTATTTATTTTATTGCTTTTAATTACCATAATTGTATTGTAAATAAATAATTGTTCGGCTCTAATGAACAAGTCGACGTACAATTGCATGCTGACAATTTTATTATCGTGAAAAAAGCATAAGTACATAGTCTCATGGGTTGTTACTTTTGAACAGACTTCCGAAATATTTTTGATAGAGTCCGACCGAAACCAGTTTTTTGAGGCCGTACCCGAACCGAATCTAATATTCGGCAAAAAGGCCGAATATTCAGCCGAATCCGAAACTTTTTTACATTAACTGATATTGACATTTTAAAAACTTAACTGAACTGTAAAACCATTTATTTTATTAACGGCCCTCTTCACAATGTGATTAAAAAAAAGTTAACGTGGTCTTTAAGGGCGAATTCGGCATACAAAACGCTCCGTTAAAGTATAAGTTAACTTTTAACTGTACACTGTGAAAAAGGGCAAGAGTATTTCTACATACATACAGTGTCAGTCAAAATTATAGTAGAAATTGAATATATATAATTCCATCGAGCAAATATAAAACTTAAACATTTACGAGCACATGACTAATAAAAACTTGACATAAATTAGCTTAAATGATGAATAGAACTGGAATATTGGGTTCGATACACATACATTGAGGAGTGTTTTATCACTCTATTGATGACATTGCAAGAGCACCAATCAAAAAGTTGAGTCGGAATAACTAAAAAGATATAAAGATATTTTTGACACTAAATTTATACGATTTCATTCATTTCTACTAATAAATAATTTTTTTCGACGGTATTGAATTTATCGTGGAGATTGATTGAAAATTATATTTTTTCATATTTTGATATTATTTAAAAAAATCTATTTTAAAAAATAAATAGATAATCAAGTGCAAAATTGCACAATTAAATTCGATTGCGAAAAATCGATTTATTATGACAAAATAGATTTTCGATTGGAATCGAAATCAGTTTACCATTCCCTAGTTTATGCTATTTATTTTGGCAACAAACAGTTGAATACTTTATGTTACTATATATATATATATATCTTTTGGTTGCGCTTTATAAAACTAAGTAAAATTTTCATTCAATTTGAAAAGATATGGGACGGGAAAAAACAGATTCATGGCGGTGACATATTTTAAATTTGGAAAATACTATTTCGATTAACTTCCTTTTTATAGAGAATAAAAAGTTTCGGTACTCGGCCAAAAAGTTGGCCTAAACCGAATATCAGCCGAAACCACAATTTTGGCCGAATCCGAATATTCGGTCGGACTCCTAATTTTTTTTATTGTTGAGTTAATAAAAACTTATAATTACTTGTGCGTAAACATTTTTCAGTTAAAAAAAAAACTTACAAGTCCGAGTGATCTTTTCTGTTAAACTGTTATCGACATAATAAAGCTTTTTTCTGCACATACTTTGGTGTTCTTGGCACATTGTTTTTTATTCTCTAGGATCTTACTAGAGTTTCTGTCTGAAACTTAAACAAACTTCTTACAACATATATTTAAGTGACTGTCCAAAAAAGTTTGATATAAATCACGCAGCTTGTAGTATCAGTCTTTCGATATCTTTATTAGAGTTAAAACATTTTAACGCTCTAATCTCCGACTCCAAATTCAATTTTCGTTTTCTTTGGAAAATATTGATTTCTATTTTCGATCGCACATAAAGAGGGGTATATAACTCTAGTTTTGCGTGATACTTTTCCTTCTTAGGTACTTTTGTAACCACTGCAAACTTTAACTGAATTGATATTTAATGCATAACAGGTTAAGCTCTAAAATTCGCTCAAATCGACTTAGCGTTTATTCCTATTGGCACATTTTTTATAAATTTCCAGAAAATAAGAAACACTTTTCTTCAAAATAAAGAAAAAATTAATTTTTCAATTTTATTTAAAAAAATAAAACGATATAACATCACGTTCGTCTTGATATTAAAATGAAAAAAGGGAGAATTTTTTCTACCTTTTGAAACAGTTAGAAACAGAACTTTAAACTAAAAGTAACGTTAATTTGCTTAAGCAGTTTCCATGGGCTGAGCAGCTGTCTCTTCAGTGTATTTGCCCTTGTCCTTGCCCAAAGCAGCCAAACGTCCCTTGCCACGACGTTCTAATATAGCTTTACGATCCTTGTCCAACTTTAGTTTCACAATCAAGCATTTGGAGGGATGAATGCCAACATAAACATTTGTACCATTGGCGTTTTCACGTTGGATCTTTTCAATATATACAACGAACTTTTTACGATAAGATTGTACCACCTTGCCAACTTGATTTCCTTTAAAGTGACCCCGAACTACTTGAACTTCGTCGTCTTTGCGGATGGGCATGGAACGAACATTGTATTTTTGGCGCAACTCCTTTGAAAGGGGTGCAGACATAAGACGACGTCGAATATGGGAGGGTGCTTGGAAATGGCGTTTGCGGTTCTTTCTACGAGAAGATGTAACAAACTTGTTCAATTTCATGTTGGTGGCTCCAGTTGTGATCACTGAAACAAAACAGACTATTATTATTTGTATTAAATGATTGCTACATAATTTAAGTAGTGTTTCTTTGAAATATCTTTAATTTAATGTTCACTGTTTCAATATTCACACATTTCCTTTCATGTACATGGCAGTAGGATGTTTTTATTTTATCTTTCATTTTCCGAGTTCAGTTTTATTTATCGGTTGTAAACACTAAAGCAAAATTTTTCCACTTCAATATAGTTAAATTATTAATTTTGCATTTGCAACTATTATTTCCTTTTGGGGTTTTCTTTATATTATGATGATTTTTGATAAAAAAAAATCTACTCGAAAAAAACTTACACCAAACAACTATCGCAAAATTACCAAAAAGAAAGAATTTGACAGTTCTCCTGTCGGAAGTAAAAAGAAGACAAAAAATCTTTCGTTAAGTTTCAGTGCTGTCAATGCAACACTGTCCTTAACGAAACAAAAGCGTGCACCCATGGTAGAATAATATACAAGGTAGCCCTGGAACGCCAGCTGATTATTTTCTTATTTGCTTTTTTCATGGTACGAACTGTCAAATGTTGTGTATATGTGAAATAACTACGTTACACACAATACCACACGTATGTTTGCTACTTAAGTAGCAAACATACGCGGAATGTTTGCGGACAGGAAGCAAACAATTGCTTTATTAAAAACCAGCTGATGTCAGATGCTTTGTCACTTCAAAATAGAACTCATTATAAATCATGTGTACTGTACACAGAGAAATAACACAGGCTATTGTTTGAAGGGGTTCAGACTATATGTACAAATTTACCATGTGGAAATGTGACATTCCATATGGCAAATACACATAGTCAGAACACAGCTTAATAAAGGATGATTTATAAAAAGTGAAACGAAAAAATGATCTGTTCAAATTTGCGAAAAATGTTGAGCAACATTAGTTTTTTAATACAAGTAACCAATTATAATAGCCATCGAAAGTATGCTGCGATTGTGTACATTTAAAAAAAACCCAATGTGTTTGTTGTAAATTCCACACGAAAAAAGTGGTGCTTATATTATTTCGCATGAAGACTCAAAATGTTGTAGATACATTTCATATGTTTTTTTATAAAATAAACAGAGTACTACTTCTGCAACAATTTTTCATGAGAAATTCGTGAAAATTTTTTTTATATGAACTTTTGACAGCAGTTCGCACGAAATGATGAACACAGTACCATGCTTTTGTTGTAAATTTCAAGCGAAAAAAGTGCCACTCATATTATTTCGCATGAAAACTTAAAATGTTGAAAACATTTCATATGTTCTCCTTACACTGCGACCAGACGAGCCATCGACTTGAACATGACGCCGGCAGAGCAACTGCAAAAATTCATCAACTTTTCTGTGTGGTGAATACGTACGATGTCCATGTTTTGCCTTATCAATGTATTTGGTGGTAGTACATTAGAAATGGAACTATCAAATAATATAAGTTTGATATAAATACAACAAAAAACTAGATAATGCTTGTCAGAAATATATAAAATATTAAACATTTTTTTCCGCTAGATATACATACTACGTGAGCCAGTCGACAGCCGACACTATTCATTCAGCCGCCGCCGACGAAAATTTTCGGCTTACAGCCGGCGCTTAGCTTCGGGTAAGCCGCCGCCGATAACCGAATAATATCGGCTTCGTGCTCTGATAAGGGCTCTTGATATTAATTCGCTATGATACCACCTAATAACAGAAACACTACATTACTTATCAATATGCACTCATAAGAATTGAAACACAGAAAGTGATATAAACGGATGTATCTGTGCACGTGACTAGTCTGCATTAGCCATATGCGATGTCCGACATGATGTTAATACCAAGTTCATGGCTAATGTAGACCCTCAGTTAAGGGCTGGGTAAACGTAGTGATGTTTGGACACAATTTGTATATGTATATTCGTGTTGTAAATTTGCTCGGCAGTTTATAAATTTTTCATATATTTTACTTAATTATTTTTGTATTGATAAAAATTTTATGGATATGAACATAAATAATTGTTTAAAGAACAATTTAAATATTTTCTTTACTTGCTTTCTTTCTTCTTCTTTTCTATAAAAACAAGCAAATTATACAGAAACCACTACATACATACTAAATTTAATAGCTTGTGTCCTAACATAATTGCTCTGGCTTGTGTTTGAACATTAATTTTTTGTGTTAACAACAGATTTTGACAATTGCCAACACAAAAATTTCAAACTTATGTCTCGTCAAGTCCCGGTGTTTAGTCGACGTTAAGACGATGAAAGTCTTATTGATCAGCTTCTGATTCAGCTGTGAGAAGGACAGAGAAATAATACACATTTCTCTGTTTTTCTCTCTGCTGAATAAGAAGCTGATTAATAAGACTTTCATAGTGTAAATTGGGACTTAGAATTACAGAGTACTACTTAACTTGGAGGTTACACGTTCAAGTTTTGTTTCAAGTTTCAATACATTCACACTTTTTTACTAACACAGTCACATAATTGGAAATTGACTACCAACTTGATTTCAATTTTGCTTTCAAGATTTGTTTAAATTTTTCGTTCAATTTAAACAGCTGATCTCTATTAGTGTAAGTAAATTACAGAAAGACTCGGCTATAACCAACTTTGTGCAAACAGCAAAAAAAACCCGCTCTATGACAAGTTCGTAATAAGCGTAGTTCGATACAAACGAGGACTCGTTAACTACGAATTTGCTATTACGAATTATTTTTGTATGAAAATGGCAACCGAAACGTCGGCACTTTAGACTTATAGTACGTTTATACGCACGAGTTATTTGCAAATAAAAACGTAGTGCTACCAAGTATGTATTTTTATTGTAAATTACTAACTCACGAAAACAATTACTGATTAACGCGCTATTTGCAAATAAGAAGTTTGGGTTGCCACCTTTACATATGTTTGTTATTAAAAAATAATAAATAGATAAATATATTCACAAATAGATGAATAATCAGTGATTTAATAAGTTACAATAAAAAAGGACTTGGCAGCATTTTACGTTTTTATTTGCAAATAAGCTCTAAATATAAACTAGGTATTATATCGTTACAACCGAGAATTCGTTATAACCGGGTTTTACTGTTTCGTTGTTGATTCCTTGACGACGGCATCTTGAAAACAAAATTGACTATCAAGTTACTTACAGCCTACGTCATAGCGTCAATTTAAAGTAGTTTTAACAAGCAATACGTGTGATCAACTTGAAAGCAATTTCTTGAACGTGTAACTGCAGAGTAAGCAAAATTTTTTCATGAATAATTCATGCCAATTTTTTTATACATATGTGTTTTGACAGCATTTCACGTGAAATGTTGAACACAATACCATACTTTAAGCTCAAAAGTTGCGCAGCAAAAGTCTACTCGTATGGACATACTTAATCTTCCCTTGAAACTGTTGAAAATCCCTCCAATTTCTTTCTTGGGATTTTGTCCCGTTTTATTTTAAAAGATCTAGCAATCCTGAGCACAAAATTTGTCGTTGTCGAACCAGAAAAGGAACAGAAAAAAACAAAAATACCCATTTAATCACACGTGCTGAAATACAGGAATTAAATTACAAAACAAAAAAATCAATTCACCAGGCTTATAGCGGGACTAACAAAACAGAAGGGAAAAAAGTTATAATGGAGTTAATGGTATGCAGCCTAAATATATCTCCCGAATTATGTGTGTTTAATATAAAATGATCTTTTAGCAAGGAGCTTCACTTTTATCTCGACCAGCTGAAGAATTTGGAAATGATGGATTAGTAGAGGAGATGTGGGCAGCGAAAGCTATGGATCACGCCGAGGTCTATTTTAATGTAAGTTAAACATGAAACATAATGAATCAAACAACATTAACGAATGGATTTAGCTACTCACGAGCGTCCACCCTTCCTGCATTAAACTGAGTCCATATGATGATCAAATTTATCACACATTTCGGCAAGACTTTCCAAAATTAAAGGTCGATTTTTTAACAGATGATATTCTTAAATCTCCAGACGCAAAAAGTGAATGGCGCCAGTTTGCTGAAAAGTTTAATAAGTTGGAAGATTATTCCTACGGAACATTACTGAGGGCAAATGCTTCAGAAGAATTTTCGCCAGATAATGCTCTTTTAGTGGTACGCATTCAATTTCTTGCATTAGAAATTGCACGTAATCGGGAGGGTTATAACAACGAAGTTCACGAAAAATTTCGACCTGCTCCAAAATCATTACATATTCAAAATAAACTTTGCCAACCAATTTTAGATACCAATTAATAGTTTGTACAGGAAGAAGTCCTAATCACAGATAAAAATATGTACATATGTATTTCTAAAAAGTTCAATAAAAAGTCAAACATTTTATTTGTAATCCGGTATGTGATGGAAATCCATCGGTTTCAAATCGCTCGATTTCATAAAACTAATCGGGGTTGTTGTACAATCTGATTCAAGGTCGATATATATATATACCTTGATCTGATTGTTCAGAATTAAAATAAAAAAAAAAACGATTTTGGTGTCATAGAAACCCATATCGGTTTCATTTCGAATCAGAATTTGGTGTCATAGAATCCAATGTTATCGTTTAATAATAGCCAAATATATGATATATAAATCTCACGGTACAGTGAAATCGAATAAAATATTCTAAGCCTCAAAAACAATAAAAACATCAATAAGTCATCCTTCAGGTTTTGTTTTTTGAAATCGATCGATTTCCATTACATACAAGAATGTATTAACATATATGCATATGCAAGGGGCTGTTCATATTTATATAACGTAACGCCAAGGAATTGTAATTGGTTTTATTTACTACCGTCCCCACCAAGGTAGATCAAAACCAGGTAGTCGCAGGAGAATTTGCATTTATTTGGGCTGTTTTGTAAGAAAAAAAGTATTCCCAAATGAGTTTTCCAGTGCGAGACTTTGATTATTGGCACAATTACTGAATTTACGAATGTACCCATACTCCATCAAAAAGTAATTTATAAAACATTCGGCCAATATTCGGTTAGATTAGATTTTGTTAAAAAAAGCCAACAAATTATTTATCGCCAGAAAAATCGTTGTCCCCAATTTGGATGCCAAGAGTTTAAAAATCGCCACGTTTGGCGATAAATCGCTATATCTGACACCATAGCAGACCATAGAATGTGTTCTACTAGACACTAAAATGGAATTTTTCTGCCAAATAGAAACATTCACATTTGTTTTATAAAAAAAGAGCATTTCTCTTAGTTTGGTGTATTGATTAAACCTCCATCCTAGCAAGTCCAAACGTCAAAATGGGGTGTTCTGTTCAATTCTGTGATTGAATCAATTACATACATACTTACATTTACTCAAACAAGTTTTAAATAAACAATACAGATTTTTGTGGTTAGTTTGCGGTGTCGAAATTATAAAGCACTTCATAGACCTGGAAAACGCCAGATTTTCGATTACAGGCTATGTATATTTATATTTCTCACTTGATTTTAATAGCTTTAGTAATATTGTTATATAAATGTATGATTATATAAGTTAAGATTTATGATGCTTTCACATCTTAAATGAAATACATGGGATTTTTATTTATAAAATCTGGTTTGATAAGACGTTTATCGTATTCTCTCTTCAAATTACTATCAAACCTTTGTGTCCTGAAATATTAATTATAAATTTAATTTGATCACAAATATTGATATTTTTATAATTATTCTTACCCCTCCAAGTACACCCGCCCACGAAATGCTACCAAATGAGCCAAGTATGCGGGTGCCGGATATGATACGGCACGATTGCAGCGAGGGAATAAATGACAAAGATTATAGGTCAATTTTTGTAACAGATTTATATCGAATTTCGACTCATCCATAATGACATTGTATCTTGTTGGCCTGGCTGTACCCTGAATGGATTGATGGCTTACCATAAAGAACTGCACTTCATTGGGATGAGTAATATACTGATCAACCACGGTACCCGCTTGAACATTGTTAAAGTCCCTATCATTATCTGGTTGTTTCATAGGAAAGAATCTAGTATGATGACGTTTAACTACTATTACGCACGTCATCTTTGGATTGCAACGCTTTTAAATGATAGAAGGCAAATCTTTAGGTCATTAAATATATTTTTTAAAAAATGTGAAGTTAATATTACCAATTTTGCGCAAGCTCTCTTAATCGCACGAATTTCTTCACGTTCAACTATAGGAAACTGACCATCAGATACACCATCACGATAGTATATTATTTGATCGGGATATCTTTTCTGATATTTATTGTATACTTCCAAATGCCGGGTAACAATCGACTCCATATCTTCAATATTCTCAACAGTAGAACGTTGCAGGCGATACTGGCAGTTGTAACAGGCGCCATATTGGTCATGTGAAGCAGCTACACCTACAACACTAGGTATTTCGCGTTGATCCGGGGAGGGATGTGTTACATCGGCCCCCAAGTACATGACGTTTTTTACGGGCGACAATAAAGTGTCCCTATCTTGAGCAACTTTATGATTTGTTCCGTTTAATTTCCCATTTACTTTTAACAAAATATTTGAAAAGACTGTATAATCTCTAGCAGTTCGGAATATAGTTTTGTCCTTTATACATTGCGTTAATATTCCAATCTCCAGTTCAGCAGTTTGTTTAATTTTTGAATACGGCGTACCTCTTTCGTTCAAGACAACAAATACCTAAAATTAATATATGTAATGTATATAATATATATGTATGTCAAAGTTTGAGTAAATTTGTTGTTAAACTGACCAAATCATATTTATCGTTTGCTAACTGCCTAAGCATTGATTGCAATTGATTATATCTGTAACTTAATATTTCTGCGCTGTTTTGTAAGTTCATATTTAAACTCTGTGATGTTTTAGCAACCTGGAAATAAAAAATTAAATATTAAATTAATATGTATGAATGTAATCTTAAAACTAATAGTACTAACAGCAGTTCTGAAATTTTCCAGGTCGTGATATGAAATCCCGCGTCCTCCCTTGGGTTCTTCATAGAGAATGGCCCATTTGTGACCACTTGGCGGTTTCGAACAAATTAAAAATTTCTTACCATCCATGCGCCATGCTCCTTTAAACGTTTTTACAGTTTGTCCTTGTAGGTATTCCAAGGCTGGTGATGGCAACATACGCATTGGAACTTTTATAAAATTTGATCCAATGGATAAACCGAAACCACGTATTATTGGATTTATATTATGATCGAAATATGTTAACAATTCCATTATTTTTTGTTTACGTCTGTTTGTAGATGTAGCGGCATAGCGTATCATTTTTTCAACTTGCCTGCTTTGATCTTTCCGCTATAATATAATAAATTTTTCTTTTCCAAAGTTGTTCATATTTTAGGAACTTACATTTAAAGCTTGTCCAGCCGGTATAGAACAGAACTCCATGGGTAAAGATATTTGTTTTACAGTTGACCCAACGTTTAAACAATTAAGATTGGGATACCTTAAGTTGCATCCCCGTGATCGAAAGTATTCTGCGACAGTTAACTGTTTTCCATCATCAGTTCTGAACGTTTTCTTGGATGCTGGTTCCCCAACTTCTAAAACTTTATACTGTTTTGGCGGAGCACCGAAACTTGCCGGTGGCGTATAGATGACATTTACTCCCCTCAAAAAACTATTTATGTCTCTATACGAATAGGATGAGCTCAAATCATTATTTTTATCTCTAATGCCCATTCTATCCAAATATTCAATTAATGTTGATTCACAAGGAAACGATTTGTGGGCAATATCTACATTTAAAAGTGGCATTTCACCTAAAATGGCTGCTTGGTATAAACCGGTCCATGCCTCGTAACCATCCTCTAAGTAAAATGCATCTAGAGGACGACGGAAAAATGAACGGCCCACGCGAATACCACGTTCATGATTACTACTTGCCAATACGACTTCTAAAACTTGAAGAGCTCTCATTGGTTTATCGAAAATTCTTTCTGATTGATAACTAAATAAACGGTTTATATATACTCGTTACAATGTTTGGTAAAATGAGTTGAAAATTGCTTACGTTCGTAACGACTTCAAATCCACAACGCAAGTATCTGTTTCTTTTATAAGCACTTTAAATTCCTTTGTTCTATTGCCAGAATCGGGAACCTTCAAAATAAAATATTTACAAATAATTTATAAAACAATAAGTGAATTTAGTAAATGCATACATTTATCGTACGTTCAACTGGAGTGTTCAAACGTTCCAATGAATAACAATTTTTTAAGCCATCGAACGTCAAAAGCATATTCGGAAACACTTCAAGCCTAAATTGCTCAAATGCAGGCCGTAAAAACTTTTTGGGTCTGTCAGGAGTGATCGTTATATCATAGTGGTACGCTTGATCAGGCATTTTATCAAAATCTAGTCTCAAATAGTTAACTTCTACGGCTCCAGGACTACCCAATGTACCACGAACAATGCCGTTACATGACTTCTCCTTAACCGGTAGAATATTTTCTGAACATATAAAATATTTTATTATTTAGGCTATGAGAAAGTTGCATTATGCGGAGGTAATTTTTAAGTACATAAAAATAATTTACATTCACAAGCGATAACAAAAACTTTTTTTGTAACTTTTACTATTTACCAGTACTTGTCGATGGTCTTGTTTGTTGGTGCTGTTCATTTCGCCCACGTACTTGTTGCTCTTGACTGTAGCCACCTTGAGATCTTTGTTGTTGACCCCTTCCATACTGCTGTTGACCGCCACTTTGTTGGTGACCTGCGCCTTGACTGAAATCACGTTGCTGACTGTCTGGTCTTGCAACGCGCTGTTGTTGGCTCCATGCTCCACCTTGTTGAGAAGATTCGCCTTGTCTTGAACCATGTTGACTTTGACTGGGACGTTGCTGAGACCTTCCAGTTTGACTATCTGAATCGCGCTGGTGTTGTCCATGTTGCTGACTAAGATTGCGCTGTTGTTGGCCCCAGCCACCTCCGCTTGGTTGTTGAGCTTCTCTTCTTTGCTGATCGATTCCGCCTCTTTGCTGATTCCCTCCGCCTCTTTGCTGATCCCCTCCGTGTCTTTGCTGATCCCCTCCGCCTCTTCGCTGATCTCCTCCGCCCCTTCGCTGATCTCCTCCGCCCCTTTGCTGATCCCCTCCGCCTCTTCGCTGATCCCCTCCGCCTCTTTGCTGTTCCCCTCCTCTTTGCTGATTTTTGTTATCTGTAGGGAGCTGTTGTTGCTGTTCTCTACCCAAAGCACTCTGACGCGGATTCTGTTGTTGCTTAGGCTGTCCTCCGCCGGAAGCCCCTTGCTGCGGATTCTGTTGTGGCTTAGGCTGACCTCCGCCCCAAGCACCTTGCGGCGGATTATGTTGTTGCCTAGGCTGTCCGGACGAAGCAGCTTGCTGCGGATTCTGCTGAGGCTTAGGCTGTCCTCCGCCCCAAGCGCCTTGCTTTGGCTGTCCTTCCGAAGATCCTTGCTGTCCTGGTTTGTTAGATCCTGAAAATGTTTTATTTTTTTTATTTATTTCTTCATTTATTTCTTTATTTATTTTTCTTATATTAAAACATAGCACTCTTTCTTTACTGCATGTTTTCACGCGCAATATTTATTTCCGAACATAAGAAATAACGTCGGCAGAATAACAGCACAAATATGTTCATGTATAGGCTTATGTTCTGAACTATAGAACAGCGTATTGTGGTATTGGACATAAATTTAAAAAATTCACTGTGAATGGATCGATGTTTTTTGTCTTTATTTTGATTTTGTTTAAAACTATTTTATTTTAATTTGCTTTATTTTATTTAAAAAACTTTATATTTTTACCACAGCTGCAAGTTTCTTTTGTTTAATTCACGCAAACAAAACAACAAATGCCGATAAAATTTGACAGATTATGTTCAACATTATTTCTTGAACATAAGTTTGAGCAATTATGTCGCAATTTATTTGCAAATAAATGTTTCTGCGATCCACACGTGAACATATGCGGCCATGTTTTGAAAACCATTTCGTTTTGAAATCGCAAAATTACAAAAATGAAAAACAGTGTTCTTTTAATCGGACAATTTAGGGCATTCGAAGTTAAGTTCAAATAAAATATCTGAAACATTTAAAACATAAAAATAAATTAAAAAGTTGCAATAAATGACCATTTTAGTTGAATTTTTTCCTAAAATTTTGCGGTTTCAAAACGAAATGGTTTTCAGAACATGTCCGATGATGTTGGAAATAGAATTTGACAGATGAGAACATAATTATTTTCAAGTTTATTGCTCGTGGAGACCCCCAGTTAAATACGTCCACATCAGAACAGCATGCGGCGCAAATTTTTGCATTGTTCGTCAAAAAGCCAAAAAGTTGTTTCTGTGCGTCACACACGTCCACACTACCTAACATGAGATGAAAATATTTGCGGCGAACGCGTTCGGTAAAACAAGCCAAGAATTGCCAAATAGGTACGCTTTACCATCTCGAAAGTTAGGAAAATGTCGCACTCCACATTTATAACTTTTTGAATTATATGAAAAGGAAGTCTATCAAGCTGCAGTATGGGACATTTATTATACAATTTCTACAAATTACACAGAGAAATCGATTAATTTTTTCTGAATAACGTAAGGAGAAAAATGCAACAAATACACCCAATTCATACGATGAATTTTACGACGTCGTTTTTTCTTAATTCCCTTTTGAAGTTGCTACCAAAAACCTTTTGCATTCACATGTTGATTTTTAGTTTCATATCGTTTTTATGTATTAATCTCAAAATTTGGTTATTTACTCGTTCATAACAACAAAACCCTAAAGGGCTTCTCTATACCGTTCGCCCACAACCAAAAAGAGACGCCGTAAAATTCATCGTGTGAATTGGCTGATAGAGCAATTAAAATTTTTTCTTCCGTATTTAAGTTTTCGTTTTATATGAAGTATGTATGTTATTTTTTGGGGGTTAGAAAGTATAGTTTCTTGTTTGTAAAGGCCGGGGCGCATAGAATCCGTCGTACGTTATACGTCGCCTTTTTCAACTGACATTAACGTAACGACGGAGGAGGTTGACACAATGAGTACTTTGTTGACGGATATTAAAACAACTGTTTTTTCTTCGCATGTTTCTGCAGCTAAATTTGATTTGATTTTATTTATTTATATTATTTATTTTTATTGTTTTATTTAATTTTTGGTGCCAAACAGCAGAAAAAACTAAATCGTTAAAAGTTGGCCAACTTTAGTACTTTGCGTTGACGGAAACGTACCGAATGTGACTAAGCTCATAAGAAAACAGGTATTTCAACTTAGTTGTCAGTTGAAAAAGACGACGTATAACGTACGACGGATTCTATGTGTCCCGGCCTTAAGAATCACAAAAATTTCGCCAAGAGAATTTTGAAGACAAATTTACGTACATATGAACTATAATAGCAAACTCCATAGATATAGAAAAACACAACTTTCTTAGACCTAAATGGTGTGAATTCCCTCTTGCATTACATTGTCGCATTAGAAAAGTCAAACTACCTATGACTTTGAAAATTATAGTTAATATAAAATATTTGAGAGCAAAAAAATAGAAAACTGCAAAATCTGTACAATTTGTAACTGTTTTTTTTAAATGTGGTTTTATACTATCTGTGCTTTACATCTGACTTGTCAAATTTCCCACTGCAAAAGCTATACATGCCGTGTGAACCTTTTGAAACATTGTCTTCTAAAATTTACAGAATCAGTCAGGTGACAAAATTTTCAATTAGAGCGTGTTCTATTTTCATCTGACATCAGCTGTTTTGAATTAACAAGTATGTATTGGCGTCACTTAGATGTTATGTCAGATGATATTATACATGTACGCGTGAAAGAAAAATATTAGAAATCGTCTGTAAATGGACAATTTTGAAAGGCACGCAGTTACATGTGGGTGGCAAAACTGAGAAGTCACGATGTAAAACACAGATACAGGTATGTTCCGACACTCGCACGATTGTCAAATCGCATGAGTTGCAAATCGCCAAACTTGATTTTTCATGTTCTGAAACTCATGCGTTTTGCTTGCGATTTGCCGTATTATCAGTTGTTTATTGAAATCGCGTGTGCAGAAGAAAACAATGGACAAGCAAAACCAAACAAAATTTTTTAAATTTCATATTTTTAATACAAATTGTAACACGCAATTTACACCATGATTTTTAAGACGTCTTTTTTTAAATTCTCTTTTAAAGTTGCTACCAAAAACATTTTGCATTTATACAATGATTTTTCATTTCATGTCTTCTTTGTACATTACTCTCAAAATCCGCTTTATTTACTCGTTCATAACAACAAAAACCCTAACACAATAACATAAGAGAGAGAAAATGCAAATGGAACTAAAGAAATATATGAAAAAAATCTCGAAAACAGAAAACTTGTCTTTTTTTCTACCCCGCTTTCTTCTCTACCCCGCTCACTCTCATACAAAATAAGACGTGATTAAAGACAAGCGAAAAAATCACCGTATAAATTGCGTGTAAGAATCTGATATTAGTTTTGATGCAAATAAAAAGAAAACATATTTAATTTAATTTATTCGTCATTGTACTGTTTCTTTAAAGTTGAATTTAGTATAAATTCATCAGTTCACTCAGGTTAATCTTGCGATTTGAACTCGCCAAAAGTCTGGCGATTGCGATTTACAGAACACCTCTCCTGCGAGTTCAAGTCAGAATCGCAAATGTTATGCGAAATGCGAGTGGTCTAAAACCACCTTAAGCATTTTTTTACTTAATAATTAACGGTTTTTTAACTTAATTTATATTTAAATAGAAAATTCATTTTTTTAGATCATATATAAATATAACTTATATCTCTGTACATTTGAATTCGATTTGTTTTGTAAATTACCATATGATTTGGACTGCTTGTTGTTCTTGTGGAAACAGAAAAATTGTGGACATTGACAATTTAACTTTTCTTGGCGTACAATTTGGGTTTTCTTTGGGTATATTAGTTTTTTGTGATTTTGTAAGCTGTTTTTATTCTTTTAAAACTTTGCAGAAACTCTTGGTTATTCTCATTTTTTGCGTGAAGAAAAAACTTTTTGTTGAATTAGAAAAACGTTGCATACAACACACATACCGTATAGAAATTTCTGGTTTTTTCTTGATAACAAACTTTAAAACATTTCTGTGATTCCCCCATTAAGTTGCATGCATACGTATCAAATTACATCTGCATATATGATGTACATATTAAAATACGCATTATTGTGAAATTATTAACTACATAAATACCTTTATTAGGGGTTTGAGCCTGCGGTGGCCCCTTGCTGTCCGCGGGTTCATCTGATTTCTTAAATTCTGAAAAGGAAATTTAGTGATTGATAATATATATGTAACTTTAAATAATTGTACATATATATATATATATACGCTACAGACGACGTGTGTGCATACATACAAAGCTATATACTTAATATAACTTTTATCTAAAATATGCAACTCACTGTTTTTCTTTCCCATTTTTTAATATTTTCCTTCTATATGCAAATTATTAAAAAATTTAGTTGGATAAATAAATGTTTTTTGTAATAAAGTTACTTTGTTGTTTTCAATTTGTATGACTTCGTTCGTCTTCAAAATAAAAATTATGTATACCAAAAAAGTTCTTAGTGATGTAGAAACTATAAAAATATCAGTACTGCTCGCTTCTGAGTACTCGGTAGTCCTCTATACGGAACAAGGCGATTTTTAACAGGTGGCCTCTAAACATCAGGTAATTATTTTTGTCGCTTGTATCCAAGATACATTAAAAAAGATATTGGTAAAGCTGTGTTCTCACTATATGTATTTGTCTTATGGAATGTCACTTTTTTATACACATGTGATTTCATGTGTATGTCAAAATTTGTGGTTTACATAAGGTTTATAATTTCTGCGTTCACCTGTTGGTATGTTACGTACATTTGACATAACCTATAAAGCAAAACAATCTTAAAACAGCCGAGTGGTTATACTTATTTTATTGTTATATATACTTCTTTTATTTAATTTTATACTTATTTTATTTAATTTAATACTTTATTAATTTAATAATTATTTTTTTTCATATTCCCGTCCGCAAACAATTACTTTATTAAAAACCAGCTGATGTCAGATGCTTTGTCAGTTGAAAATAGAACTCGTTCTAAATCATGTGTACTGCACACAGAGAAATAACACAGGCTATTGTTTAAAGGGGTTCAGACTATGTGTGCAAATTTACCATGTGAAAATGTGACATTCCATATGGCAAATACACATAGTGAGAACACAGCTTAAAAACACAGCTGCTTATCTTACCTAGTTTATACGCCGAGCTTATTTGCAAATAAAAACGTAAAATGCCAAATCCTTTTTAATGTAACTTATTAAATCACAGATTATTCATCTATTTGTGAATATATTTATCTATTTATTATTTTTTATTAACAAACATATGTAAAGGAGGCAACCCAAACTTCTTATTTGCAAATAGCGCGTTAACCAGTAATTGCTTTCGTGAGTTATTAATTTACAATAAAAACACATACTTGGTAGCACTACGTTTTTATTTGCAAATAACTCGTGCGTATGGTAGAATGATATACCAGGTAGCCGCATAACTAATACAAATGTACATTTTGGGATAGAAAATGTCAAACATTAATAGAGAGGGTATGTGTGTGTTTGTATAACAGAAGTAGCAACATACGTGGGGTAGTTATTTCACATATACACAACATTTGACAGTTCGTACCATGAAAAAAGCAAATAAAAAATAGTCAGCTGACGTTCTAGGGCTACCTTGTGTATTATTCTACCTTGCTCGTGCGTATAAACGTACTATATGCGTTACTATTCATTTAAAAACACACGATTAAAAAACAATTGCCAGATACAGCCAACGAGGCGCAATAGTCATGTGTGTTTTCAACACGACATGTACAAGGCGAATTCAGTACCAGGTAGCCTTATCATCACGATTGATCATCAGCTGATTACACCCAATCAGTCAAACTCTATATAAGAAAAGAGAAAAACTTTAACCCGAACTGTCAAAGCACATATAAAAATAGTCCTACACCTACTTTGTATGTGTGTTGTTTTGATGATAAGGCCACTTGATATTAATTCGCTTTGGACATGTATTACACGCAATTTACATTGTGCCTTTTTCGCCTTGCTCTAAAGGCAGGCTTTTTGAGCTCTCGAAGCCACCTTGTATTAATTCGCCTTGAAAGTTGGTATTCAACAGTGCTCCCAGCTTTGGGGATTTGTCCCCAAATAGGGGATTTTTAGGGATTGGGGATAAAAATTTTGTAGATCCACAGGGGATTTTTTGGGTAAACCCAATTTTTTCGCTAGGGTTATTTGGGGATTTGAAATCTATTTCTTCTACACCAAAATCATTTCAAGATACCAGTCACCCAACAACTATGGTCTGGTATATAAAAATACGATTACTGTGACGATGAGAAAGTTAGGTGAAATTTTTGGGAGAAACAACGTGCCAACAAAACGCACTATTTATCGTGAAGTGAATGATTTTTTCATGAAAATCGGGGTTGTCATGGGCGAGCTGTAACATCCTATTGGCATATGTACGGCGGCGTAAATGGTCTTGTCGAAGAAGCTCTCGTGTCAACTGAATCTTAAATGGAAACAAATGCAAATCCTTGTACAAAATTGTGGCCAAAGATGTTCTCTGAAGACCAAGCTCCTGAGCACGGCGTCGAATTGAGGTTGATGGATTGTTTTGAACACTTTCTTGAGCAGCAGTAATGTTTTCAGCCGATCTTGCAGTACGTTGTGGTCTATGCTTGGGCCTATCACCTACAGACCCTCTTTCTTCGAAATCATTCACTACACGATAAATAATGGGTTTTGTTGGCACGTTATTTCTCCCAAAAATTTTACGTAACTTTCTCATCGTCACAGTAATCGATGATTGATTTTGATAAAATGTTTTAACGATTAAAACATGTTGGTTTTCGAATATTTTTCCATAATAAATATGCCACGTGTCTACTTCACGACTGATAAATATGAACTGTCAAGACTAATGTTTACCAAAATGGCGGCAAAACAAAGTAGTATACCTTCCCGGCGGACACCCTGTAGATGCAATATTTCTTTTTCTTTTATAAAAAAAAATCAAATTTAAGACCACGTTGTAGTTGGAGTAGATTGAATTCTTTGAAATATATATTTTGGAGCGTAGAACAAAATAAACTCGAGCTATGGGTGAATTCAGACGATCCTTTCAATACCTAAAACAATTAAAGGCTTGCATAAAATTTATTTGTTTTTTATAAACTAGAAAATTAACATTATTTCTTAAATTAGATGGCGTTGGATATTATTACGGATGATCCTTTTTTCTTTTTTGAGAAATTCCTTTATTTCCTTATTCTTTTTTTTAGTAATGTTTACTTTTTCATATTATAATAATATAATTATCGTATATAATTTTTATTTTATTTATTTTTAAATATAAATTAAATAAATTATAACTACTAGGGGTCCTTTTAATTGAATTCACTAAATTATGTGATTTCCTTTTTTTAACATTTTGTTTTTAACATCATATTTTTAGTACTGAGTTTTATAAATAATGTAATGTAAATTTTAAGACAAAAGATTGTTTTTGTTTAAATTCCCTAAAAAATGTATTTGGTTATTGTGTGTTTCAATCCAAAATATATAAATGAAAAGAAAAAATAATCAGGGGTGTTCTGATTCCATTCAGAATGAAAATGTTCATAATTGTCATAGCATTGTTGTTACAACTACTAATTCGTAGCAACAATCGGCCCTGTTCCGTAAACCGAATCCGAATAAATTTCTCGTTTTCCAAAAATAAGTAATGATGCATTGATGTATTTTAAATCATATATAGTAAATTAATTTCAGATATGATAATTTAAGCTCCAACAAATATGAAACTGCAAAGTCTAAAAAATTTTCCATTAGTGGATTTAATTTCTCTAAATCGAGCGTTTTTAAATTTACTCGATTTACAGTACTGGCAGCAATGCCTTGGTAATTCCGAACATTTTCATTCTGAATGGAGTACAGAACAGTGCAATATTAATATAAGTATGATAATGAAATAATACATCGTTTTTAAAATTATTTTGATTAATAAAAAAAAACAAAGACAGCAAACGGCCAGTAGGACAACAACAAATAGAATAATACTAAATAAATGCTAAAGAAATAGACTTCTATTGCTTTTCTCTATAAAAATCGATATTTTATAATATTGTTGCTTGATAGCAATGTTTTTCTTTTCGTGTAGAAATGATACGAAAATTTTGAAGAAATTGGGATTGTACAATGCTAGAAGAGTTCAGGATTTTTAGGAAGTTGATATCAAATTACGTGTGTATAACTTCCACATAATTGGCGGGATATAAACCTACCCGACCATTCATACGTCCCTTACACCAGCCTTGCTCATCTTCATCTTCTAATTTTTCAAAAACATCTCCTGTAATGTAAGCACAATATATAAGAATTGTTGCGACAATGTAGTAACTTTTTGATAAATTGAGTATGAATATAGTCATATACCTTGTTTGAATGTTAATTCATCACTTTCAGCCCCTTCGTAATCATATAATGCTTTAACGGGAACACCGGGTTCACCATTATCAACTAAAACATTGTCGCCCTCATCCCATTCCTCTTCTTCTTCAAAGGGATTTGCCTCAGTGGAATTTGATTTGCCATTACTAAATGTGTGTTAAAAATGAAATTGATATGGTGAGTGCGGATTATTAAATTCGCTAGTGAGTTCTTTTTAAACACGTACATAAATATGTATGTAATGTACATACTTAAATAGCAATAATACTTACGTTACGCTTGAATTGCGATTATGGGCATTTGTATTAGGTTTACTTGTCGTTGTCGCTCCTACAGTTGATGATGTTGTTGTTGCAGTTATTGTTGTGGGCGATGTAGCTGCAGAGTCTGAATGTTGTTGTTTTCCGGTCGATTTCAGTGTAGAAGATGTATTGTTCGATTTTTTCAAACTGGATGAACCCGAATATTCCTGTAATTTATAATAGTAATATTTTTCTGAAATGTCTCCAAAACTAACAACAAACTTACGTGCAAATCTTCATTAACAGGCCTTTGGTTAATCAAAGTTATGGGGGCTGCTGGTAAAGCTTCCTTTGACTTACTTCCTTTAGCAATATCACGGAACTCTTCTGTGTATTCCTATAGGAAACAATAAAATTTAAAGCGCATTATATTAGACGAAGAATAAGAACTTTATTTAAATTTACCACAAAAGCGGGCCAATTCATAGCCATATTAACACCATGATTATTAGACCACCACTTCAAGTCCTTTTGATGATCCGCGTTGTTAATAGTATGATAAAATTCTTCATAAATTTGCGGTAAGCTGTTTAAAAAAGAATTCATTTATTAATGACTAAATGTCGATTTCTTTTTAATATTTCACCTTGGCACTTTGGTAAGGTCAAGAACAGTATGTAAATTAAACAAAACTTCTTTGAAGAACTGCAAACGTGTCTTTTCCATTGTCTGGCACTTTTCGAATACAGATGTCATATCTTCTATATACACTGAATTATATTTCGTTATTTCACCAATAGCCTGTTCATATTTTTCACGACACTTTTGCACTTGATCTTTAGTCTTTTGTACACGATCATGCATTTTTTTCACCTTTAACGATAAATAAATCAACAATAAATTAAGTGTAAAAATACATCTGTATATTGAAATGTTAAACCAAAAACTCAAACAGCAGATCGACTGAAATCAAAGTAAGTATGTAAATTATTTTCTGTTCTTGCCTGGTCGGGTGATAATGAACTATCAGCGGTAGCATTACGTTCTTGGTTCGTGGCACTTTTTTCTGTTTTACAAGCAGCATGGTATTCAGCCTTGGCCTTTTCAACTTTAGCCAAGAGTTTGGCCCACGATTTTTGAGCCTTCTTAAAGAGGTCCTCCATGTCCTTGCGCTCTTTAATTTGCATAAGCGTATGATGATAGTTATCTTTTTGCCATGATTTTATTTGCAAACTAACATCACTGCAAAGATTTTCTTTTATTTTCATATGAACATCTGAAATGCGCTCCGATTCCGTAAGAACGCCTTTCCAAGCAGCTTCCGTAGTTCCATATTCTGGGCCTGACATAAAACATAAAATAAATAAATATGTACATACATATGTATTGAATATTTAAAGTCTAATTCAGAAAAAAAACTTTAACACCCAGTGTAGTTGAATACTAATAACTGTTTTAGCTTAAAATGTTTGGCGCGGAATTGTATTCATTGAAAAGAAATGTATGTATGTACATCTGAGTGTACATACATATTGCGCAGTTAAATTGATTTTTGAAACCTTTTCTATGTAAACAAATGAATATGGAAAAACATGTATTGCACATAATACTTGTAGCGCCAAAAGAAAAAGAAGGAACAACATTTGGTAATGGTCAAAGGTTTGTACACCTTACAGAACTATTAACAAATATTAACAAAATTATGATCAAGATACTAAAAGAAAGATCAAATTTGGGAACGATGAATGAATGGGATGTTATATATAAATAGGCCACACAAAATTTTGTGCTGCAGTTTTAAGAATCTTATTGTTTTCACCGACATTTATAAAACATATATGTACCCAGAAAAAAAAGTGAGGAAAAAGAAGTGACAAAAAAATGCACCACAAATACTGATACGAACCACTTCAAACTCCGAGCAAAAAGTAGTGAATTTTACATTAGCGTGTCATTGGAGCGAAGTGGTTTGTTTTTGACAATCCGCAACATATTAAAATTCACTTTTATTTGCTATAAAGATTCTAAAATAAGGAGTGATTTTTTTATTACTTCAATAAATCCTATTAAATTTCACATTTATGATGTGAAAAATAACTACTTTTCTAAAGCAATTAAGTTTCTGATTTAGGAAATGGTACTTATTCAGTGATTTATACTCCCACTTGGAAAGCTTTTTAATACATGGAAAATAGATCATATAAAACTAAAAAAGGAAATTTATTTAATTAATTCTTTATAGCGGCTATTTGCCAATCCCTCAAAGTTGCTTTAGTTGGTGGAATTCCCATCATATGCGGCATCTAAATAAGAAATATGATTATCTATCATGACATCTGTCTTCAAAAATCTTTTCAAACTAATTTTACCATTCTTTCTTAGCTTTTTCTTTTGCGAAATTTAATTATTATTGTTGCTATTATTTAAAACATTTTATTAAAAAGTCAATTAACTTTACAAAAACCCTTTTTAGATTCACGCGTCTTTTTTAATTTGCTTGCAAGGAAATAAATCAACTACAACCAACTTCACGTTGTTTTGTTTTTGAAATAAAAGTTATGAAATAATGGTTGAAAACAAAGTAAGTGATTCAAAACTTAATTTTATATGTGGTTAGAAACCGCTCTTTTGATATCTAAAAATAAGAATTAGGTACTTTGGAAGTAATTAAAAAGTGGTTCATAAAAAGTACTCCTTTTATTTTCTGCTGGGTACATATAGGTTTTTAACTTTAAATTCGGCCTTTTCAAAATCAAATTCGTGATCAAATTCAGGTTAAAAAAAACAAATTCAGAATTTTCCAAATTAAATTCACTATTTTACAAATTAAATTCACAACTTTTTAAGCCAAGTTCGGCATTTTAAAAATCAAAATCGGCCTTTTTTAAGTTAAATTCGTTTGGAAAAGGCTGATTTATAAAATGCCGAATGTGATTTAAAAAATTCTGAAATAAATTTGTAAAATACTGAATGTGATTTGAAAAATAATGAGCTTGTTTTTTTAAGAACCTGAACTTAATTTAGGAAAGCCGAATTTGAATTTAAAAACTTATATGATTTAAAAGATATTTTTCTTTAGATATGCACAATATCGGCCATGTTCTGAAAACCATTTCGTTTTGAAATCGCCAAATTTCAGGAAATAGTTAAACTGAAAAGCTCACTTATTGTAGATTTTTAATTGGTTTTTATGTTTTAGATGTTTCAGATATTTTATCTAAACTTAACTTCGAATGCACTAAATTGTCCGATTATAAGAACACTGTTTTTCGGTTTTGAAATTTTGCGATTTCAAAACGATATGGTTTTCAGAACATAGCCGTATATTTTTTGTCTTAAAAACTGGTTACAAACAAATCCGTTTACGGGTCAAGTGGTCGAATTTCGACCACCGAGCGGGATCCTAGTAGTAAGTGAAAAGATAAGCTAATAACTAATATGTAAAATTACGACCATACAGGTTAGTAGTGGTTTTAGCACAACGATTGATAAATAAAATAAGACAGGGTTCGCACAGGACAATTTTTGTTGCGCAACTTTCAATTCAGCCGCGAGAAAGACAGAAGGTTTAAATCACTGAAAACAACAAAACTAATTTATTATACAGTGGTAGGCACATATATTTTGATATTTAAGCCGCTTTTCTTCTTTTTTCATTTCCAGCCCTATACAACGAAAAAAATAAATTAAAACTATTTAGATAAGTAGGAAATATTGTATATTATTTGAAATCACATTTCAAATGTGTTTTATTTTTTTTAATTGAAACTAAAACTAGGAGAGTTCAGTATGTGGCATAAGTATTTTGACATGTTTTTGCATTGCTTATTTCAAAGATGTGAGAAATTTAAGCTAAAGAAAAATGGATACTAAATGTTTAAATTAATAAATTAATAAAATCATCACGGAATATAGCCATGAGTCTCTGCTAAAATCTACAGTGATTTTTACATAAACATTTTATAATTAAGTTATGAGTTTAGTCGAACTGTATGGGTTTATATCCAAAGAATTTTATATCAAAACTCGTTAAAATCCAGGGGCCGAATTACCGCATACGTGATCGAGTAAAATTGTTCGAAAATATTCTTATTGGGATTACGGCATACGATAATCGAGTAGCTGCTGTTTAAATTCCACTCGTTAGCACTAGAGCGATCGAATACAATATTTTTTTATATATTTTTTTGTTTTGCAAAAAACCATGGAACATTACCTATAAACCTTATTACAGTTGAGCAATCGACTTGGTTGTTGTACTAGCTGCTAGAAACACAAAATTTTTCTTTAATGTATTACAAATTTTTAGTTGATTCAACAACCGGTATAATATAAACTTGGTACACTTTTTAAACATTTCCATAATGTAATGCGGTAATCCATCCATTCGATGCGTGACGAAATTTTATTCGATACGAAAGTCTACTCGATAACGAATTCGGTAATTCGGCCCCAGTTCAATTTTGTCATTTTTGCTAACTCCATGCCAAGTTTTCGTTATGCATACGGCCGTTAATTATCTCCGATTTAGTTCATTAAATTAAATTTTTCAATTAATGTATTTTTATTGAGAAAGAAATTTTCAAGCATCTCATCATCAGAGCTCTTGTCATACCTGTTCCCAGTGTGAGGGTGGTGAAGTCAAGTAGGCAACTAGCATTAAAAATGTTTGATAGCTCCAACAATGAAATTCAACGATCTTAACCCAGAATAATAAAAAATATTTGGATTAAAGACCATACAGTTCGACTAAAATTCATAATTTCAATTTAAAAATGTCTACATTAAGATCAAAAAAGATAAGGAAAAAGTCTTGAAAGCAAAAAGCTAAAACTAATTTAGTGCTGAACATATCTGTGGCTTTGTGCTAAAAGGGACAATGTAAAAATATTCACTTTTGAGAAAAAGGCATTTCGAGTTTAAGTTTTCTAGTTCATAGTAACATGGGCTAGCAAAACCCTTATGAAGCTGTTCTGGGTTACATTAGACATTGGCTGTTTCAGCAAAATAAAAGCGAGTAAGAGCAGAAACCTAATGCAATGATTAACTCAAAACAGCAACATATTGACATTGGCCCTTTTAGCACCAAGCCACAGATATAAAACATAAGATGCTTAGATCCGACAAAAAACACCAACGTTGCAAGATATAATTTTTTCCATAAAAATTGCTTTTGATCGAAAATATTCTTTTAAATATAAACTGAACTTAAGGAATTTCGTATGAAAGATAACTTCGGATTTTTTGACTTACTGGTCTAAACGACTTTATGTTTCATGTGTTCGACACAAAATTATGTTTAATCTGTAAGCTTAAAGCAATTTATAAAATTTTCGTTTCATATTTCAAAAATACATAAATTTATTAGTTGTGGGTTAGCTCATCTATATGCATGCATTGAGGGTGCTGTTGGGTGAGTGGTTAGCGCGTTTGACTATAAACCCTAAGGTCTTTAGTTCAAGACTAGTTTCAGGCAAGCCAATAACATCATGAATTTTTCTGATGTGCATTGGTGTGTTATTGTGTGGGTTGTTGTTGGACTGTTAAAGTGATGAAGGCATAGCACTGATCACTTTGGCAGTACCGGCAGCGATCAATACTGACATATCCTAATGCACTTCACAGCACCATCCTTCGTCGGTATTGTAGCAGAACCGTCGGCGAAGTAAAAGAACTAATAAATGGCAATACAGATTAAACAAATCAATGCCTCTACTTGAAACCAGATGGATTAAGCTTTCTATCTCTCTCCCACTTCACCACCTGTTCTCTCTACACTATCCCTTTCCCAAAGAAGGTAACACATTAATTAATTAACTGGTATGCATTAATTGCATGATTGTGGTACTTCCCCTTATAAAAATAAAAAAAATCGTTGGGTGCTAAGGCTAAATCATCAATCGATTTTTGTTTCATCGTAACGGAAAAATTAAAAATGACGAGTTAAAGAAAACGTGTAAAAATTCACGTTTTTAAATTTTAATGAAGTTCATAAGTACATATCATTAGCTGGAATGCAAAATAACGAATCTACTTTTTTAAATTTTATAGGAGAGAGGAAAAATTAAATTATCCTAAAGTTAAGTTTCTTTTTTCCTTTTTAATTTGGTTGATTTTTATGATAAAGGTTTGAAAATTTGCGCTTCGATGTAATACGCAACAATTAAACAACAATGCGATTTCGAATTATTTATTAGTAACGTGGTTTTGCATTTCAAGTAACGATATGGAACTGTATAGTTGCATATATATAAAAGAAATCATGTGTATACTCGTATTGTCATAGAAATGGAGCGTTTTTACATCATCCCTCTTTCCACAAGATATTTTATAAAATCCCGCTTTTTTACTCGTATTTTCTTCAGAACCCCGCTTTTCAATCGCGCTTGTCCCGCTTTTTGGAAAAACCTTCTGGTGACGTTAGTCATTACCCTAATGTACATACATATTTTTTTCTATTGCTATATGCTGAACTGCTTTACAATTACAGTTAAAGTATTCCTTTATCTAAAAAGCCAAAGCAAACAATTTTATAGCAACAACTTCTTGGTTGCCGAACATTCTTTCCATTGTTATTTAAACATTTTTTTTTTATCAAATATTAGTCTCTTATAATTATTCTTAGCTTGTAATTGCATTGGTTAATGCAATTGTTTGATGAAAATGACGAAAGGGTTAATAATACTGACGTTTTTCTGATTAACATTGACGAGATTATTTATATGCGAGTTATTTTGATCAGATCTATATAAATACCAGTAGCTGATACTTTACACTTAGGGCCTGTCCCACGATGTCGACAAGTCGATGTCGTTCTCTTATTTATATTAAAAACAATAACAATCATTATATATTCAATCATTTATATATTTATAAATTTCTCAAATGTTTTTTAAAAGTCTGTACATAAGATAAGGGTTTGTAACTGTTCAAAATTGTGTTTAAAGTCTACTGATGAGTTGGTAAAGCACCAACGAAATGCTGCATATAGACAATTGCTTAAACTCCAGCAAATAAATTTAATTTAAAATAAAATTATGACAATAGGTATGTCAAATAATAAATTTCTGAAAGCAACAACAAAAAATTTAAATTTGTTTTTGTTTTCAATATAAATAAGAGAACGACATCGGCTTGTCGACATCGTGGGACAGGCAGTAAATAACGAAATGTACCACAAAACTAATGACGATGACTTATTAATTGTGGTCAATATAAATATATACAAATATTTTTACTTAAAGACTAGAAAGTAAAAGATAAAGTATATGAGGTAATGGGCAATGCACACGTTTTTAAAGAATATGTTTTCATATTAAGAATGTTGTATATTTATTTACCTTTCTCTATTAGTTCGCCCCATTTTTTCGACCATGCTCTTAAGCTTTTTGCATATGATTTTTCAATATCTGCTCTCTCTTGTATTAATTGTTGCAAGTCGTTACAAAGTCTAAAATTGTATGTTGTTTTGGCATTACCGCATATTGATATTCTCTGAGGTATGGGCATTAAAAGTATGTATTTTTACTTACTTGTAGCCATCTTCAATACGTTTTGTTGTTCTTTTATAATTACCAGGTTCCCAAAAGGAATCACTTCCGGCTTCAAGTAATTGATCATCGCTGTGATGCGACATTTTTCTAAAAATAAAGTAATTTAAAACGTTAAATCGAAATTTAAAAATTTAAAATTTTTGCAAGAAATCAACTAACAACATTAATATCTAATTTATCCACTGTACAAATTTCAGCTTATCCAGATGACTCTTTCATCGCAAAAATCACGTTGAGACCATTTTGGCGATATTTTGAGTTAATACAAAAGTTAAAATAAATATATGTACATCATATATTTTCATATAAAAGTTATATATTTTTAGTAAACAATTCTTGAAAAAAACCGGCTATATAATAGGCGCGGGCGGCATTGCTCATAGTTTTGATAATAGTGTTGTAGGTACAAAGTTTAATAAGAATCGGTTAAGTAGAAGCAGTTGAAATAAAAATTTACTTTTCAATGGGGTGGCACCGCCCACTTTTTTGTCCACAATGTTCTATTGTAACGATAACTAAATGTTATGCAAAATTTCATAAGAATAGGTTTAGCAGAAGTTGTTGAAAAACAACATATATTTTGTAAGTGCGTGACACTGCCCACTTTTTAAATCATGGAATAACATAATTTTCTGTGATGCCAATTGAGATTTTGAACTCTTATAACATATATCCCTTAACTCGATTTTCTAAAGAAATCGATAAGCTGTGAAGCTTGTATAAAATTCATCATTATTATATTATGTGTTAGTTATAACCTCTTTATTAGTATCATAAATTCATAGATTGATCTGTATGAACTGTTGTATCGGTTGAATATGCTAATGTTTTCAAATTGGCTTAACCTTAGAAGTCTTTTGAGTTGAAAATATGTAAAAATTCATACAAATGCTTTGTACCTATGATCTTTTTTTATTTTCCCATTTTGAAAACATTGAACATGGTTTCTTTAAAAACAGAGCGTTGATCTATAAGTAGAATCGGAAATGCTTCAGAACTGCAATCTAAACAACATACAAATTCGAACACTTTTTTTCGAGTCGAATAACAGAGTAACTCCCCAGTATTTTTAGTTGAGCCACCCGTGAAGTGTATGTGCGACATGCATGTAATATAATGTATCGTTACCTAAGGGAGCAAAACATAATACATCAGTACAAAATAAAATTAAACTTTTCTGAACAATAACAGACAGCGATTTAATTATGAAAATCAAAAAGAAAAAAGGCCTGACCAATTACGTTATTTAGCTGGTTTTTTGCTTCTCTAAAATTATGGAAATGTCAGTCAAGGCGTATTGCGTTTCAGGTAACGATATATGCAGGTATACTTGCTTCCATATAAATAAGTATAATTTCGTAACTGTTACCACATCCAATAAAACCGATAATATGTATCTACATAAAAGCTTGTGAACACCTTAATTGAATCGAAAACTACGGGATATGTACCTTGGCCAAAAGTGGTCAACACAACAAAATAATACATATTTCTTAAAATCTGTTTTAGCTCGGTTGGCTACAAGCTTGCAAACAAATTTATTAAATAGAGATCAGTAACATAGTTTACTTTAGCAGTGAGATAAAGTGTAAACCAGTAGGTATTTGACTTTGATTAAAAAGTATGTATTTAGAATTGTTCTCTAAAATACATGGCGCTTGGAGTAGAAAACGAAAGAAAATAACACACATAGATAACAATTTATTGATATATTTATCTCCAGTTATTGTCTACATTCCAATTTTATGTATTTAACCCAGTCTTTTCTTTTAATCTAACATTACATAATGCTTATAAAATTAGAAATTTAATAACAACTAAATGATAAATAATAAGAGTAAACGCATACGTAGTTATAAAACCGAAAGCTTGTAGGTATAAAATTCATTAATTTTGGTTAATAACAACACGTTTAACTAGTTTTTTTAAGATTGCTTGTTTTTCCAAATAGCTGGAACAGACAGCAACATACCAAATATATCAATCGTCGTTTCACTGACCACTCAAAGAAATTAAGTTTCTACTTTTTATTTTCTCAATTTGAAGCACTTTTTTTTACAAATGGTTTTACTTTTCTGTAGTAGAATTTTTCACATTAATCTCTATTTCGTAGATTTTTTTCGATAATGTTTATAGCTAAATTGGAGCTACACCACATAAGCTTTTTTCACAATTTTGTATAGCACCGTACCATTTAAAAAACACACACAAAAATTCCGCAACACCCAAAAGCCAACAGCCACTCGTCTAAGCAAAAACATAAAATGACAATAAAACGAAATAAAAAAACTTACATTCTATAACACAAAATCAGGGTTGTCAAAAAAATAATATGTGGTGTTTAATATATTTATTAAAATAACTCAATGTACGAAGTTATTTTATTATTTTTTGAACAAACCTTAGTATTATTTATAGAAATAAACTAAAGTATTAACCAAATTTTTAGATTTTGGTGTCTCTATTTCACTTTACTAGGTATCGACTACTTTTGTAAGTACCCGTAGCGGAGAACAAAACAAATGTCAAAATTTTGATGAAGTTGATAGACATCAGATGGCACTATCAGCAGTTTTTAAAAAACTTGGTGGAAAGTATTGCTAAAATGAAAGGTGGTAGCTTTTATAATGAGGTGGCCGGCCGTTAAAGTCTTTGCTCGCACAACACAACAATATTGGAATAAGATAAGAAAGACACCACTAAGCATAAAAACCAAGTAAGCCAAGACAATCACTAACCTGATCTAATACACATTACGTTTCCTCATGACTCAAATGGAAACGTACTATTAGGACGCGTTAGTGATTGTGTCGGCTTTTGTGGTGTGGTGTCTTTCTTATCTTATTCCAATATTGTTGTGTTTTGCGAGTAGAGTTGAAGGCCGGCCACCTCAGTGTATGAACACAACAGGGGCCGAATTACCGCATACGTGCTCGAGTAAAATTGTTCTATATTCTTCTTTTTGGGATAATCGAGTGCCAGCTGCTTCAATTCCACTCGTAGCGCTACAGCGATCGAAAACAATATTTTCTGTTATTATGTATGTTTTGCAAAAAAGCATGAAACATTGCCAATAAATCCATGGTATAAGTATATAAGGTAGTTCCATTTTCTCTTTTTTTCTGACATATTATCATTTGACAAAAAAAAAGAGATCTGACGTTTAAACTAAAAATCGTGGTACCATTCTTGCATTACAAAATCGCATTTTTTAAATATTAAAAAATTAAACGTTACTAATTTTCAAAAGAAAATAAGAATTGTGTTCAGAGTTGTGAGTTTTTGGAGCCTAAGGAAGAACCAATTGCAATATCCGCGATGTTAGCAATTTCTGAGGAATCTTCGCCATTTTCGCGATCTATCTGATTTTACGAGACTGTTGTTCTTTACAGCTTTAGTAATTTTTTCAATACATATGTTAATTTCTCGCGAACTTGCAATTTTTTCGCGTGCTTTCGAACTTTTTTTTATTATTTTTAACAGTTTTGGCGTTATAATATATTTTAGGTCTTGTTTCCGATTTCGCAATTTGTTGCGAATTTTTGAAATGTTCGCGATAAAAGCGACTTTTTGAAAATTTTCATCTTCTTTGCAGTTTTTGCGAGTTTTAAACAATATTCGAATTTGGTATTATGCCGCTGTTAGCAATTTTTTGCGAATTTTCTAAATTTTCGCGATTTTTACCGAATTTTTGGTGTTCCTTACGGTTTTAGCGATATTTAATAAAAATTATGACTTGTTTTCGCAAATTATCGCTCTTTTAAGACAATCGTAGTTTTTACAGATTTTTCTGTCTTACGTTTTTATTACGCTTTGTAATATTTAAAAATTTTGCAAGTTTTAAAGACTTTTCATAATTTTCGTGATTTTTCCCGAGATATTGACTTTCGTTACATTTTTAGCGCGTTTTAATCAATTAAGGGCTTGTTGGCAATATTGCGATTTTTCAGAGTTTTCGACATTTTCGTTATAGGCATGATTATTAAAAGTTTTTGCACTTTTTTTGTTTTTGTGGATTTTTTGAATTTTTCCGTTTTCTTTATTTCCGAAATATTTGTTTAATATGCAATAATAAAATTTTTTTCGATATAAGGAAATAGCTAATGCCCTCCATAATCAATTCAATGTTTATAAAAATTTAAAAAAATCTTTTTAATTGTATACGCAAGTGCTCAATATGGCGATTTCTCGCCAAACGGTGCGATTTTTCAACTTGTTTCGCGTTTACATTTTTGATTTGGCGACATGGCGATTTTTTGGGCGATACATTTTTTTGACGATTTTTATGCTATTTTTTTAACAAAATTAAACTTCAACATTTTTGTAATTCAGGAAAATTAGTTTGTTGAAGGAGTATATTCAAAAATAAATCCCACAAAACTCGTTTGCAAGAAATTAAAACAATGTGATTTTGATGATTTTTCGAATATTAATTATAGTCTTTAACGGCTTTTGAATTTGGATAAGAAAAATTTACAAGAAATAAATTTTGGCGATTTTATTATACTTTTGGCGATTTTCTGCTAAATTTTCATACGATTATTTTGTACAAATTTCTATTAAAAAGAAGTATTATATAAAAACAAATACATTATTAACTATATATTAAGAAAAACTACATAAAATTGATTTTGATTTATCAACCAAATTTGACGAGGGATGACGGAAAATCGTTCCAAATTAAAACAAAAGATGTTTGGTCTTTTAAATTAGTACAAACAGAATTATAATTATCGAATATGAAATTTGGTCTGTCTTCTGCGAAACCATCAAGGTTTTTGAATGGGACTGCCTCTTCCATAATAGCTTGCTGTAATAGCGTGTATATTTCCATTGCGATTGAGCCTTGACATTTTTCAAAATAGAAAAATTAATATTGTAATTTAGAGTAGCTATCATCAAAATAAGTGAGGAAAGAAAAATAAAAGGAAAAGGTAAAAATTTTAATAAAAGTAATGAGAAATGTATCGGTTTGGATGTCGTAGTTATTATCGCCTATGCTTCTCTCTGAATGATTTTCGGTCGACGTTACAATCTTGCTCTTTTTCATCAACAAATCCGGCTTAGTTCTATTCATATTCACGTTTTTTTAATATTTTCGAATCTCTAAAAGCTCCTTCAAAGTGGGCAAAATGCTCTCAATGCAGAGAAATGGAAGGTTATTAGCAGCAGTACTGCCAAATGTAAATAATAAATTATGTTTTAAAAAGGTATATATTCAAACAAAAGTTTAGGAAACGTTCAGAAAAAATTGCTGTATGATTTATATACTCATCATTTATTTTTCAGAATTTAGTTAAATAGTATATGGTACAAAAATAGTACAAACATTTTTAAATAGTACAGTTTCTGTACTATAGTACAGAAAGTGGCAACGCTGATATATATATATATATATATATATATATATATATATATATATATATATATATATATATATATATATATATATATATATATATATATATATATATATATATATATATATATATATATATATATATATATATATATATATATATATATATATATATATATATATATATATATATATATATATATATATATATATATATATATATATATATATATATATATATATATATATATATATATATATATATATATATATATATATATATATATATATATATATATATATATATATATATATATATATATATATATACGTATATGTATATATATATATATATTATGTGTATATAAGCAGACTATCTTAATAGCGTTATCCATACCACTATTGAATTCATTCTCTAACAAGCTGATGATGCACTCATTCATTTTCTTTTTTCCAAAATATTGACAACTGTCGCTCTGTAAATAGTTGTTTATACAAAAAATGGGTTGGTTGTTTGGTAGATTTGAGGATTCTCTTCAAAGTAAATGCAATGGGTTTACCATTTGCAATAAAAGCAAAATAATTCTATTGAAAATGTTCTGGTGGAGGTTTTAGTTTAATTCATTTTCATGCTTCTGCAACTTCAACCTTTTTGTAAACAGATTGAGTTTTAACAAGGTCATTTATTGTTTGGGTTGTGATTAATTTATCAAAACGCTTAAAAAATTAAATGCTACTTTGTGTGTGCAGCCTTGAAAATATTAAAAAAAAAGAACAAGGAGGTTTAAACCACCACTTTTCCTTGCAATTCCATAGTGGTGATCTGAATCAGAGCAGCTGGCATATGTACGAGTGTAACTCAGCCTAATTTAAGTAAAAAACACTTGATCTATTTTTATTTACGAATGTATTGTACTTTGTGGTTTTAATACTTTTTTGGGGAATAAATCAAGCCCTCCAATTAGCAATTCAGTTCTAAATTCTCAATACATCTATATATATGTATATATATATATACATACATACATATCGTCCCGTTTCTACTTTAACTGCGTATCTACAAATTCATAATTTTCAGGATATAAATAAAAACGTTGCTCTTAGTCGTCAATTCATGTAAATATGCATAGCAAATGTTATATAAGATAGGGAACATAGCTCTACCATGGTATTCCAAAGACACTTCTCGTCTATTTTCATTACGGAATATAAGTGCTACTAAATGTCTTTACTTTCAAAATGAGTGTATTTGAGTTTGTTTTTACTGGCGCTGTAATATTTGGAAAATCATTACTACGGAGAAGAAACTATTTTTTATTATATCTGGATATTTTTCCATGATACAACGCCGATTGCTGCAATTTCTTTTAAAATCGATTATTCTGTTTGAGAGATATCGTTTTAGTGATTCGGAAGATATGTATGTTTGTATAAAATATTGTTTTTCATTATTTCAAAAATTTATAGATTTTCAAATACTTTGATTTGAAATTAGCAGGAAGTTACAGGGATAACGTGCAAGGTCAACCACTTAAAATATGTATTTTTGGTTGTAAGAATATTCGGTAGCCATTGGAAAGTGTTAACAGATCTGCATTTAAAAAGTTCGATTCGCGGTTTAATTTAAATGTTTGATAATAAATTCAAAACAAAACATCATGTCTTTAAAATTTTAATGACCACAACCTATTTTTACAAAATTCTTGGAAAGAAGTTAAGTGTATTATTATGTTGAAAATACTTTAAATTACAGTCATTATGTGATTTTATCCTAAAATAACCATCACTAACATTATTCTGCCATAAAGACACTCTTCAAAATGTTTGTTTTGAAACAAGTTAATCAACTGAAGTTTGATGACAGTAATCTTTTTTTTAGTTTTGAGGATCACTTTTTAAAATGATCATCAAAAACTAAAAAAAGAATACCCATGTAAAGATAAAGAGAAATAATATAAGGTAACAAATTTTGAATATTTAATTTTAATTACGTAAGAATTTGATGGAAAAAGGGGTTGAAGAGTTTTCGAGAGAAAAAACCACAAATCATTGTTACATACACTAATCCTATTTACTCAATATGGCAGTCAGCGTGGCAATTCCATCTTAACACAATGACTGGCATTTCTAATGCATGATCAAACAATTTCTTGACAAGCTGTAATGTTGTAGAACGAATGATCTAAAACAAGATGAAAATAAAGGTTGCCGGCAACGGTACAAAGTTTGTTGTCTTTCTGATTTGTCTGCTTTTAATTTTTAAATATTTTTAAAAAAGTAAACCGATTCTAAATTTTCGATACATTGTGATTATATCTTTTGTTTATTTGTTAACATAATTAAAACAGAAACATGGGAAAGGAGAAAAATGATATTATTTTCTTACAGTCTTTAAAAACTCTTGATTTTGTAATATGTTCTTGAAGGTGGCACAAGTACAATCATACTAATGTAAACACTGAGGTTGTATTTGTGTTTTTAGCATCCTGAACAGTGATGACAACCCAAAATCTGCCTTAGAGGTAGATTCGATGTGAAAAAGAGGTAGTTTCAAACAGATATTACAGCCCAACCTAAATCAGAGCGTTGAGCGTCGCGTAAGCAACAGGGTACGTATTTACAATACATTCACAGTAAATATTTTGTGGTAAAATGTACTGTAAATACGTACCCTGTTGCTTGCGCGACGCTTATCGCTCTGATTTAGGTTGGCCTGTTACTGTGAAAAGAGGTAGAAATACCATTTTTATTTTTATGGTATTTTAAACAGCTTAGAAAAAGATTTTTTACCCTTAATTAATTTTTCATTTCGATAAGGAATATTTTATAAGGAACCTTAGACAACTCTTAATTACAGATCGTTAATATTCCAAATTTTAATATAAAAAACGTCTAAAAAAATTTAAGAATTCATTTATGCCAGCATTATTTAATTAATTTGAAATATTTTTTGAGGATAAAAATATTTAGAAGAAACACATACATACATATGTAGCATATATTTTTATTATTGTCATATTTAAAGAAATAAATATTTTCATTCAATAAATTGTAATGCTCCTGTGCAGGTAGACGTTGCCCAGCGCTAGCGCTGATAATCCTTGCAGAGTATCATTATAGTTTGATTCTACATACAGTTTTTTACAAATTAACTTTCAACAAACGCACTATGTGGAAGAACGAGCAATTTTCTCACAAACTGGCCCAGTAAGGGAAAAATTTGTGCTATAAGCAGGTTTTAAAAATGTAATCAACGCAGCGTTGTTTACATGAATTGTTGAAAATATATTTAAGTTAAACTTCTAGCTTGGATTAGTTAAACAAATGCGGGTTATTATAATTTAGCATTATTTTTGAAAAACTAAAAAAGTGGTAGATTTTTCTCGGAAAGCGGTAGAGTTGAGTCAGATACCCAAAAGAGGTAGATCTACCACAAAAGTGGTAGAGTTGGCATCACTGGTCCTGAATCATTTCAACTAAAATCCGGTTCGAAGGACCATAAAAAGTGGCTATCTTTATATGGAAATGTTGTCTCTATTTCGAACCAAAACTAAATTTTTGCCCAATCAAACTATTGTCGGAAGAAAAGAAGTTGTATTTATGGTTACAGTATCTTAAAAAATGGCAACTACAGCCAGGTTCCACTACACGTTGTTAAATGTGATCTATATTTACTTTAATTAAGGGTACACTTAAACCTGGCATGCAATTCCAGATTAAAACCGCCAAAGACTAATTATTACAAGTTTACAAGCGAAGAACAAAAGATTCCGTGATTAATAAATTGATTAATTGCATACTCCCTCTCAATAAGAAGTAAATGAATTTACGGGCTTTTATATGATATTTTGCTGTTCCTCTCTTTTTATTTCATTCGTACCAAGTGATAACTAGTGTAAAATCGAGCTTATTTTTAATTCTGTAGTACTCGTATGTTACAAAAAAGTACGTTTTATGTGTTCAAGTTTAATTTCCATTCAACATCTGCAGCTGTTATTGGTTAGCATCTCTTTGCCGCCTGTTATTTGAAAAAGAGTTTTGTTTGGCTCATGCACGTCGCGATACAAGATTATTCCATTTATGGCAATTACGCTTTACAAGCCTAAACCCGAGCCACGAAAATAGTAAGTATATGATTCTTCGTACAAGCACATCCCGAAAAAAGAACAAAAAGCTAAGAAAACTAAAAAAAAAAAACAAAAGCCAAAATACAAAATACAAAACGTTAAGAGTTCAAGCATTAGTTATCAATGCTAAAATCTTCAGCGCGTATAAAAGACTGTTAAACGCGTTCTCTACGTTTTTTTCCATCTTCCTCTTCAGTTTTTATGCACTTTTTGTCTATATTTCTAATCAGAGTTGCATGTGCGTTCAGCGACTTTTTATGTTTGTTTCTTCTTAAAATTCTAGGCTTAATTTTCTATAACAAAGAATGTAGTTTGAAAAACTGAAAAAAGCTTTCAATGCGCTTTAGATGATGATTTAAATCTCAAACGCGTGTTGAAATTTTAATGTATTTCTATGAATTTATAGATTTTTTGTTCCTTTTTTTACAATAAAATTATTTAGATTTTAATCTACTCTCTTTTCTCTTAATCACCCTGACTCTCTTCGGTTGCACAAACCGCTTAATGCAGTTATTAAAACTAATAAAAATATATCAATTTGACAGCAAATTATAATTTAAACAAAATGTAAATATTTTTGCAAACCTTCTATCAAAAAATAAAAAAAGATGCACACGACAAATTTCATAAAAAAAATGTCATGGCATAAATATGATTCATGTTAGAGATGTTAAGAACCATAAATGTTTCAACAACTAAATAATTAATTTTAAGGCGGATACAACAGTGTTGCTAATATCTACACATACATATCGTTAAATAAAACGAAAAAATCCCTAACTTACAAGAAATTCTTATCGGCTTTTTAATAAATTCCGATGTATTTCATCAACATACATAAATACTACAAACAAAAACAGCAATATAATTAAGAAAATCTAAAAGGAAAAAGATCTTGCCAATTGCATATATAATTTAGCATATTTATTGCTTCTCCTGTAAAATTATGAAATTGTTAGTTAGAGCGTTTTGCGTTTCAGGTGACGATGTGTATTTGTTATATAAGAACCAGTGTTACCACCAAAGAAACTAAAAATCAAATGAAATAGTACAAAAAATGTCGATAAAATAAACTAGCTATATAATCAATTTCAATGTACATATATAAAAATTCCAAAAAAAAAAGAAATGTCTTTAATTTAAATGTTTGCAAAAACAATATGTAGCTTTTGTTGTTCAAAACTTCATGTTGTTCGATAACATGATCAACGCAACCCTTTAATGACAGCCATCTAGTTACTACAGCTGATAAAATGTTATCAACTGAAAATATTGTTGGAACTCTTGGAGCTTGCAATCATAGACAACTAACTAGACCCGTCACTATACAACAACATTACGAAGATTGTATGAAAGAGAAAGAAAATCTTATTTTCTAACGTGGTTTCTAATTGACTATCTCATTCGTACAATCTTAGTAAAAACAACAACAATATGTAAAACTGCATAACACATGAAAAGTGAGCATTCTGTCCATATTCTGTGCTTGCAATGTCGTAAAAAGTTACAATTGAAGTAAGATCCATGGTAGAATAATATACAAGGTAGCCCTGGAACGCCAGCTGATTACTGGTACGAACTGTCAATGTTGTATATATGTGATATAACTACGTTGCACACACAATACCATACGTATGTATGCTGCTTCTTTTATACAAACACACACATACCCTCTCTATTAGTGTTTGACATTTTCTATCCCAAAATGTACAATTGTATTAGTTATGCGGCTACCTGTTATATTATTCTACCATGGTAAGATCCAAGCATTCTCAACCAATCTTCTAAATAAGCTGGAATATATTTGAAAGCTACTAGATGTAGTAAGTGAAAACAGCATTTTGCCAACACAACAAAAGATGTTTGGTCTTTTAAATTAGTACAAACGGAATTATAATTAACGAATATGACATTTGGTGTGTCCGCTGCGAAACCAAAAAAATTTTTAAATGGGATTGCCTTTTCGATAATAGTTTGCTTTAATAACGTGTATATTTCCGTTGCGGTTGAAGCTTGATATTCTTCCAAATAGAAAAATGTATTTTGTAATTTAGAATATCTATCATCAAAATAAATGGCAAGAAATGCGATTTTTCTTACACTTTTAATTATTCATATAAATTATGATAAAGAACTACGGCGCAACGTGTTTTTCCATACAAATTGACATATCAGTTGAGTAAAGAAAAATAATAGGAAAAAGCTAAATTTTAATAAATTACTTTATGCCCTCGGTTGTCGTTGTTATTATGGACTTCGTTTCTATCTGAATGATTTTCCGTCGACGTTAGAGTCTTGTTCTGTTTCATCACAAATCCGTACGAAATACGGCCCTAATACATTACTCATAATCGCTGTCGCCTTAGTTCTATGCATATTCACGTTTTCTAATATTTCCGAATCTCTAAAAATTCCTTTAAATTAGGCAAAATGTTTTCAATGCAGAGAAATGGAAGGTTATTAGCAGCAGAGTAAATAATAAAGTAGGTTTAAAAAAAGTATATTTTCAAACAAAAGTTTATGAAACTTTCAGAAAAATTTGCGGTTTTATTTATTATTTTTTTATTTTCAGCAATTATTTAAATATGTAGTACAATAATAGTACAAAAACTTCATGGTACAAAAATTGTGTAAAAATTTTTAAATAGTACAGTTTTTGTACAATAGTACACAGAAAAAAATAAGTTTCGTTTTTGATAACAAAAATCCCGGTATTCAATAATTTTTTTTTCAAATTTCCTGTAATAAAGAATTCCCCTATATTGATAACAAAATTATTTCAAAATAAAAATATATATATAAATTAAAAAAATGTTGACATGGCTGGAATACGAACCCGGGCTTTCCGGACGTAAAGCATACACTCTCTAGCTGAGCCATATCCCATTTATTTTTTTATGGGATATAACTTGTTTTCAGTACTTATGTATAAAAAGAAAAGAAATAATCGGCATGGAAAAGAAATACTTACAACGAAATATTTTATTATGTTAAAGATAAATGTTATTGAAATTCATATTTTTTTTAATAACATGGTTTTATTGAATATAATTCTTGTCTATTTTTTTCTGTGTACAGAAAGTGGCAACGCTGATAAAAACGCAAACGGAAATTAAGCAATGAGAGATGACACCATTATTGTATATGTATGTGTAATGGTCATAAAATGTAATTTTTAGAGTCCGACCGAATATTCGGTTTCGGATTCGGCCAAAATTGTGGTTTCGGCTGATATTCGATTTAGTGCAAATTTTTGGCCGAATACCGAAACATTTTATTCTGTATAAATAAAGAAGTTAATCGAAATAATTTTTTCCAAATTTAAAATATGACACCAACATGAATGTTTTCCCCGTCCCATAAGTTTTCAAATTGAATGAAAACTTCATTTTGTTTTATAAAGCGCAACCAAAAGATATAGTACCATCAATTTTAAGCTAGGGAATGATAGTTAAACCGATTTCGATTCCAAACGAAAATCGATTTTGTGTTATAATAAATCGATTTTACACAATCGAATTAACGTCTGCGATTTTGCATTGCAATAGATTATTTGTTTTTTTAAAATGGATTTTTTTAAATGATATCAAAATATGAAGAAAGCTAATTTTAAGTTTTCACGATAAATTCAATACTGTCGAGGAAGCTTCGTTATTGTGTATAGCATCGATGAATCGCGACCCCAAATCAAAAAACTTCACTTTAATAGAGATGATATCGTATAAATTTAGTGCCAAAAATGGGTAAATATTCTACTTTATTATATCTTTTTAGTTATGCCGACCAGCGGTGCCATTTATGAAGTATTTTTTTCAATATGTCAAAAAACGATATGACAACACTGCGATATGACATACGGTCAGAAATGACGATATGACAACACTGAGAAAGCCATACACTGTGAATGGCTTCCTCAGTGTTGTCATTTCGTAAAAAACTTACGATATGACAACACAGTATGTCATATCGTTTTTTGCCATATCGTAAAAAATCGTCATTTCTGGCAGCTATGCATACGGTGTTGTCATATCCCATTGTTGTCATATCGTAAAAAACTTACGGTATGACAACACAGTATGTCATATCGTTTTCTGTCATATCGTAAAAAATGTTCATAAATGGCATCGCTGCTTCCGACTCAACTTTTTGATTGGCGCTCTTGTTTAGCAGAAAGTACCGCCATCAATAGAGTGATAAAACATTCCTAATTATATGTGTACCGAATACAACATTCCAGTTCTATTCATCATTTATGCTAATTTTATGCCAAAAACGTATTATTGTTTTCGTTTTTAATTCTTATGAGATTTTAAAAATTTAAATATTAGTTAATGTTAAAAAAGTTTCGGTAAGTTACGGACTCGGACGAATATTAGGTTCGGTTCGGGCTCTATTTAAAAAAGCTGGTTTCGGTCAGACTGTAGTAATTTTTGTTTTAATACTCAATGAAGCATTTGTCACATTTTATCGTTTGACTTCTTCTAATTTTCTAAGCAACCGTAAAAAATCGATTTGTGGCATTAATTTGTTTATGCTATTCTTCCTGATCTAACTGTTTTCGAAGAACACAAGGATTTGATTTTTAAAATCACCTTCAAGAAAAGTCATTATTTTTTTTTTTATCAATTTGGCAGCACAAATAGACGAAAAAAAATGAAAACAACAACGATGTACAGTAAAACGCCGAAGAATTTAAGTAGCAATGGAGGTAGTCGCCCCGCAGACAACCATACAGCCTGACTGTCTGTTTTGTCAGCCACCGAGTCTCATTGCAGAGTGCATAAATTATAGTGTTTTTGGTATCGCCTGAAGTGACAACCCCATGGTGCCATATGGTTGGTTTTGCGCTTAAAGGTTAATAGCGATAGGCGGCATTTTTTCTTCCAATGGTTGTTGTTTTTTGTTTTGTTTGTCATTTTCAGATGGCCGTATGGCTGGTTGTTGGTTTAGCGCTGAAAAAATTTCTTTTGTAAAATTTTTTAACAATTCTGCAAATAGTTTATGAAATTGTTCCTAAAATTTGTTACAGTAACTTAACGGAACGTTAAAATTTTAATGAAAAATTTCAAAAAGGAAATCTGAAAATCGTATTTTAACGGTCGCGCTGGAATTAATACAATTTAAATAAAAATAAATGATAATTAAAATGGACAAATCTAAATAAAAGGAGTAATCATTTATTGATTAAACAAAAAATGTTGTTTTTTACGAAGCGTATTTTAAAGCACTACATATGAATTTCATCTTATTACACTGCCCAACATAAAAAATGGGGAATCTTGAAAAAAGGACCAACAACCTTCCCTTCAAAGGCGATGCAGCTGGCTGAAATGAACTACAAAAATACTTGTCATCAAATTCTACTATATGGCTTAAAAGCTCCAAGCTCAACGAAACGTCAGAAATCATACAAAACATAAAATGTTCTTAAGGGTTAGTTTCCTTTTTTACAATTATTAGTAAAATATGCCGCAAACCCTGATTTAATGAGTCTAATTTGCATCAAAAATAGTGAAATTTTACGTCGGACATAAAATCTGGTTTTGAGTGATATTTTAGTCCTAATTGTGGCGTTCAAGTTGAGTATGGAGCTTTGGCCTCTTTTAAGACCTATAGTAAAATATATATGGCAAATATTTTTGTTAGATATTTTTGTCTGCTACATCGCCGTTGTAGGGGAGTTTTTTCCTTGTAGTGTTTTACATAAAAGAGTTCAACAAATCTTATGTCTTAACGTAAGGATTACAAAATTTATTATGCCGATTCACTATAACAATGTGCCAAAGGGGGTGGGCGTAAATTTAAATCCTCCTAGATCTAAATTTTCGAAATGCTGGTACACGTAGATATATTTTTTTGCTGCCCTCTACCAGCATCAGTATTTAGAATCTTACCATTTTGAAAAAAGTTGGTTTTGTTGTACAGTGCTATCGGTTAGATTTCGACACTTGTGCCAGTCAAGTTCATAAATTAAAACACACGGCGTTGTGTCATTTTAAGACTTCTCCTTGCTGTTGTTCTTGCCTTAATTTATATCTTTAAAAAAAGATAAGAATCAAAAAGGGATTAGATCAAACGCCATGCGCCATGTAAAATTTTCCAACGATATTCATACACAATTTCAGCTCGATCGTATCAGAACTTGCTCCATGAGGATTATATGAATGGAGATTAAGTTCTAAGCTTTTCGTTTTACTTAATGATATCAACAGTTGGCGAACAAAAGCTCTAATCTTTTATATCGTGGGCTTAGAGTGTAAACCTGCTAACCGCCACTCAAAAAATTGAAGAGTTCATCATACAAGAAAACTGTGTATATTTCTTATTGGCGATTTCAAAAGAAACAAATTATTTTGTTGGTTCAATAAACAACAGTGTTCTGAAATAAATAAAATATCTAATGGGCTATTTTAAACAAACAAACAGAAATTAAAGTTAATTTTCAACAAGGACATTAAGATTTTCTGAAATGGAGTTAGCAGCTTTACACTCTAAGCCAACGATGTGATATTTTCAATGTACGACATTGGCAAAAATAAAAATAAAATTAAAATTGCATTTTTGAAACTGATGGAAATCAATGTCGGTCGGTTCCATGACCAGAAATATATAGCAGCGATTTTCGTTATTGCTAACTTCCTATAGTTTATAGTTTACAAGCAATCCTTTGTGCTAAAGGACATTGCGAATGATTTACACAGGTACACACACAAACACACACACACATATGTATATACTAACACACTGCACCCGTCGCAGTGTAAATAAACACAAATCCACGTAATATTGTTATTATTTTTTTTATAAAACTAAAAATCATTATAATTTGTGGTGTTTGCTTTTGAAATGTGTGTGTCCTAAAAGGATAACCATCATTTGTGGCATTTGATTATTGGCTTTCCATAAGGATCAATGGCTTTCCAAGCAATACAATATAAAATAAAAGATTTTATTACTTTGCTTTTCTCTACTATTGTCTTTCACTATCTGTGACATTTTTGTTGAATTTTTGTAATAATCAAGTGGGGTTGGAAAATTAAGAAGGAAAAAAAAAACTATAAAGCAACACAACACATCTGCCTGACAACAAAGGATTCTTTTGAGTTTTTAGTTTTAGAATGAATTTGGGTTAGAGATGGGTGCGTGTCATGTTTTTTTCGAGACACGAGCACGCATGACTCAGCACGAACTGTTCGTGACAGGAAATCTGATTTTGTGCGTGTTCGGGTCGTCTCGTGTTGAGCAAGATTGACACGAAAAATCACGAAACGATTTTAGGTGTAAAATATGTTCCATGAATTTTCAGAAAAAAAATTTATATTTTGTATCGTCAAACACTCAAACACTAGAAAATTTGTTGATAGTCTATGGGCCTCTTAAGCTAAAAGCTCTGTACATAAACCACCAATAAATAGTATCAGCTGTTGGCAGTGCCAACGTGGCACTATTGTTTAAAAAGTGGCGCTTGAAAATGTGAGCAAAATCAAAGATAAAATTCAAGAAGCTATTCGTCGAAATGATGAAAAATATCAATTGGTAGCGAGCCACCAAGATAGAAGCAGTGTTTGGAATAATTTTTCTCTTATTGAATGTGATGGCAAACGCATAAATTACGTTTGTTGTAATAAGCGCCAGCTGGTCCTTTCACATATGGTCAAGACTGGAACGGGAATACTAAATAAAACAAAAATATGTCTTCGAATAAAAAAAAAATATTTCTTGTTATTGGATTTGTGTTCGTGCGTGTTGTGTCGTGTCGTATTGGGAAAATTTTGGACATCTTGGTATTCGTGTTCGAGTCGTGTTGTGTTGGAAAAATTCAGCACGCGCCCATCTCTAATTTCGTTAGAAAAAGATTTATGGATTTTTAAATAATTAACTCAAGAAAATTTTTGAAAGAAAGAAGAAAACTAAAAGAAAATGTGTCACAGCATCAATTGTCATTGTCAGCGATGCAAACAAAACATGTTAAAACAAAATGTTTTCAAAACTAAAACAGCACGTTAACTACAATTTCACAACAATGTGCTCATTGCGCTTAAAACGTAAATGCAGCCGTGATCGAATTCACCTCTGCTTAAATTTACGACTAACAGAAGTCATATGAAAAGTTAAACGTGTATCTCTTTTGAAGCATATATCCTTTTCCAGCTAAAATACAATAACACGAAGAGTTTCACATCTCATCTCTTTGTATTATCTTAACGGAGTTGGTTTGAAAATTGGGTAGAATTTTTTTTAAGTATATTAAAACTAATGACCATTGAAGTTTAGCTCAAGACTTATTGAAGATGATGAAATGAAAAATGACAAGGAGTATGTACGTACCACTGTATTTTTTGATGTGTTATGGCCCCTTAACTACAGAAAAAAATTCGAAATTTTAAATTCTAGAAATATTTTTTTTCTAAAATTTGGAATTTTTGAAGAGTCTGTCTGCTCCATTGATGTTATCATAATTTGGGAAGGGGTTGTCCAATTTTATTACAAAAACCACATAAAAACTTGAAGCAAAATTACTATTAAGCTGTTTAAATATTACTTTTTTATACTTTCTACTGTCCGTTTCCGAATTATTCTTTTCTAAATACAGTAAAGCGAATGCCACACAGGTCAATATTCAGCTTCAATATATGTGTTTATGTGCGTTTGTTTATAAAAAATATGTACACATATACGGAGGGGAAATATTGAAGAATATCAAAATGCTTTTGATTTTCATAACAAACGCACACAAGCACATATATTGATGCTAAAATATTGATCCGTCTAGCAGCCACTTAGAATTTTGTGTAATTCAAATACATGAAAGCAAAAAACACATGGACAGACACATAATTACAGATCTGTATATACAAATGTGTACACATTTATACATGTGTGTTTAAAACAGTGGTGTCCAAACATGTGCTTCGCGGATAAATATATAGGTTGCGTGTCTCACACACAATGTACATGTGTTAATGGTAAAAAAGCTGCATACGCTCAATTGCATAGGAAATTGAATTGAGAATGGCCGCCACTGGTTTAAAAGGATACGGTTGCTCTAAAGATATTTATGATCAACGCCTCTGGCGTCTGTATTTGTTAAAATTTTTGTTGGTTTTTATATCAAAAGTTCCGCATTGATTGTTCAAGCGGCTGGACTTTGAAGCAAAAAAAAAAAAAGAAAACTGTGTAACAAATAACGAAAAGTCAAAATTGATAAAACAAACAATCTTGCATATGCCCCTTAATAATATTTTCAGGTTGCCGTTAATATGAAATATAGAAATCATTTAAAATATCATAAATACGAGCAAATAAAAATGAAGGCGTTTATATTCTTCTTATAAAATCAAGAATAATCCCAAAGATAATAAAAATAATTAATGAGTGTTTTTAAAAGTTAAGTATTCGATAATTTATTTTTGTTTTAATTTAAACATATTTCTAGACTCCTGCTGTTATTTAATGCGGATTACCAATTATTTTGGTTTGTAATTCCCTCAAAACAAATGTCACTGTTTTAAAATAAATAAAAAAAATAAATAAAATAATGTTGACATGAAAAGTGTTCATAAATAAGAATTTTGGGTTTTTGTTAAAAAAAAATATCCTCCCTTTTAGAGGATAATAAATATTTGACTTTTTTCGAAAAATAAAAGAACACAAGTCCTAGTTCATCGTTATTTTGTTTGACCATTTGTTAGTCTTTTGTTTTATTGCTCAAAGTGTTTATTGAGAAGATATCATTGCGGTCACTAGCAGTGAGGTGTTGTCCTCTAACATTTATGCATTTATGCATTTCTGCATGTATTTTGTGTTTGACCATCCATGTATGCGCATTAAATGGGGTAATTTTTCTCTATAAATTGCATATTTAAATTAACAACAAATATGTCATAAGAGTACCTCATTGTAATTTGTTAGAACCTTTTAATTGTTCGGTAAACCTTAAGTAGAAAAACATCTGCTTCGCGTAAGCCGTCGTACTTTCGAAATAAGTAAGTTTGAAAAGTGAGCATTGCTCATAGTTTACATACAATATTTGACAAATTGTATATTTTTGCTTATAAATTTTGAATGGATTGCCAGATAACACAAAGTTTTTGGACTAAATATGTAATTTGTGGGGCTGAATTCAAATATGCAGTCGGTTTATTTATTTTTGGTTCTTACATTTATTTCTAAAAGGAAGCAGTTGCAGTACAAATGATTACGTAAGTGGAGACGGTCTATTTAATTAAAAGAAAAACTCCAAAACTCAACAAGAATATAATCTTTAAGCCGCCCCAACGTTGTTTTTTAATATGTTTAATAGTTTCAGAGATATCGTGGAACTAGTGCCTAAAATTTTTTGTTATAAAATTTTCGTTTTTAAAACATTCATAAATAACACTAAATCAAAAATTTAAAAAACATCCAAAAATGGATGATAACTTCAAAACGGCTAGACCGATTTTCTTCAAACATATGTGAACAAATTTTAGATCAAGTCACCCTTCAAACATAAAAAAACTAAATTAAAATCGACCCAGCCGTTTGGAAGCTGCGGTGCCACAGACACACAGGAGGATCTAGCGAGAAAAGAGGTTATACCTTCTAAACGCCAGAGCTGCTTTTCTTTCGAAAAATAAAGCAAATTCAAAATCGGCTCTACGATGACGAAGACAGACACATGATACACAGACACACACTACAAACTTATAACATCCTTTTTTTACAAACTTACAACATTCCATTTTTGGTCGGGGGCTAAAAATAAAATTCCGTTATTTTATTAAATATCTGCCAAAGAAAAGAAGCCGTATATCGTTAAAATCGATCAACAACTTTTGATTTTATTCACAATTAAGTGATCAGACAAACATCGAGGCCAGAAAAAACTAGACAAACTGCAAGAGCATAGAATGAGGATCCGGCTTAATATCAACACCACCAAAACAAAATCGATTAGAATCGCCAGCCCACAAACAAACCCACTTTTTAGAAACGGCATCGATTTAGAAGATGTTAATAAATTTACCTATCTTGGCAGCGCTATAAGTAAAGATGGCGGCGCAGATAAAGATGTAGCAAACAGAATAAATCGCACTCGTGGCGTATATACCACCCTAAGTAAATCATGGATCTCTTCCTAAATCTTTAAGCGACAGAAAGTCAACATCTTCAACTCCAGCGTAAAGTCAGTCCTTCTGAACGGATGTGAACTAATTCAACATCAACAAAGCTACAGACAGGTGTTTGTAAAGAAATGTCTGCGTAAAATAAACCAAATATTTTGCTCTAACCACATCACAAACACCGACCGACCTAAAAGTACTTCCCAACATTTTTTTCATTATTTTTCTCAAATATATCAAAATATTATACAACTTTGTAGTGCTATTCAGTATTGGAAATCGAACAAAGAACTCCAACATTGTGTATTAAAAAATTCTCTCATTAAAATTCATTTTTTTCCAAATTCAAATTTGTAAGTTTAATTTTGAAAATGTTCTCATTAGTTCGGCTCTCAAATGATTTCGCCACATTCCCTCAATTGTTTTATTTTTTGCTTAAATTCTCATCATTAATTTTTGCCCATTAATTTGTCAGTTTTTTCTTCTAATTGATTTATTAATTGTTAATTTATTACCTTCAAATCAATTCCAAATAAAAACAAAAAAAAAACGGCGGATTTTCGATTATAATATTTGAAATTAAAGAGATTAAATCAATAAATAAATTAGCATAAAAACAAACAGATAAATAAAAGTATAACAATCGAATAAAATTTCTCATAAATGATTTGGTTCGTCGTGTTTAATTCTAATTTTATATTTTATTTTATTTAATTTTTATTCAATATTAAGACAAATAATAAAAAATTTTTGGTATTATTTTGAAATTCTGTTTGGAATTTATGTTTCTTAATGTTTTTGACTGACATGTCGTATATATTTTCAATGGTTTTTATAGATTTTTTCTGTTTCAACAATTTTCGTTCATGTTTTATGATAATTAATGTAATTTATTGATTTTTAAACATTTCCTACATGTTTTTTTTCTTTTTGAGACTTAAAAGATCTTTAATTTAATAAGCGTGTATGTTTGTTTATTTTTCTTTAAGATTTAGAAAAATAAAATTAAAGATTTAAAAAAACTACTTCATATGTTATCTTTATGTTGGAACGAACGTTGTGTTTTTTGTGGGTTCATTAAATATTTAAACAATAAAATCTTGTTTATTTTTTTTATTTTAGTTGTGAAAAGCTTATTTAAATCGGTTTTGCTAATCTTAACAAAGTGCCATCAACGCTTTATGATATGTGCGTGTGTGTGTGTGTGTATGTGTGTGTGAACTTCAAAAAGAAATCGACAGGTGTTGCTGCGTACCTCAATTTTTTATTTATGACAGCCTTGGCTTGGCTTTGTTTTGGTGTTAAGTATTGTTAACAACATGAAACATAATCGATTTACAGAAATGTTGCATATATTTGTGCGCCTGCATAGACAATATTTCAAATAGTTTCATGAAATCATTTCAGAGGAAAGAAACATGTAGATGACATGTAATGCTGAAATATATTCTTACGGATTGATATTAGGTTAAAGTTCGTAATAGTTTTAGATTAAAAGAATGGGACATAAGACAATATTTCAAGAATCGACGGAGAAATAAACGTTAATTTCATCACGTTTAGCACCTTTCATCGATCCAGTCTTCCTAACAATTTTAATTATTCTATTCAAAACTAACAAAGTTAAATCAATATTCCAATTGAAATTTGTATTTCGCATTCAAGCTTTAATCGTTTTTGAACTACTGTTCAAGAATGAAAAAGCGTTGTTCTCTTGTGTATTGCTCGAATTTAATTTAATTTAATTTACTAGAGGTGTTTTAAGTTCTCGTTATACAAAATAAACAGTGCTACCAACGTTAAAAAAAACAAAAATATCTTTCTAATTTCCAGCAACATTTATATTAGTAAAAAAATCCGTTCAGTGGATTTTGTGTGATGCGCGTGCTCGGACAGATAGTCAGAGAGACAGACAAAAATTTCAAAAGTTGGTGTTTTGTGTTCTGCATCAATTACTGTTTATGACACTAAAAAATTTTCAAAAATATTTCATATAAAGACATGAAACTTTTACAGTATAGATTATATAATGGCCATCTTATTTCTACAGCGTTTGGGAGCCATTTGCTGCCTCAGATAGACACACAGGTACACACCTTATATTAACAACAGACCTCTGTTTGCAACGGGAGCTAATAACACAACGTATGATAATCTCCCACTCTAGACTTTTGAGTAATCCTTTTTCTTTCTTTTGGAGTTTTGGCTGCATGATGAACGTTTTTTATTAACAAACACTTCAAGTCATCTTGAAAAGTAATAAACAAAACAAAACAAAACAAAAAAACACATATTTATATATCTTGTATGACAAAAACTCTCAACAACATTTCTTAAAATAAATCTCTAAACTTAAAAAAATAAAACGAAAGTTTAATTTTTTTTACTCGAATTAGTGTAACAAAGTCCCTAAAGGATAATCACTTGAAAATACATTTAGAAAACATACAAACGAATAAAAATAAACAAACACATTAGCATTAGTTTTTGTTGTTGATGTTGTTTTTCTCATTGTGTTCTAAAAATGATTTGCTGGGACTCGAATGAATCCCAACTGCAAAATATTGCGAAACTGTTGAGCTTATATAGGCAAAAAGAACATATATAATAAACAGGGCTTGGACTTTCATGCAAATTAACGTTTTTTGTGGTGATAGATAAAGAGGTATTGGCTAAATATCTAAGCGAATCATTAAATTTTGGCATCGATTTGTAGTATATTTTGACAATAAAAGCATATTTTCAATGATATAAAACTTTTTTTAATGCATATTTTTAAATTTTTGAAAAAATATTAATAGGCCGATTTTGGATAGCAACCGGGCCTCAGTTGGGTTGCCAGTTGCTGAAAAGATACTACTGATGGCAACTGGCAACTCAGAGCTGTCAATTTCAGTTGCTATTGAGTGCCTTTCTGGCAACCATCAATTTTCAGTTGCCGACAACTATAGTTCGGTTGCATTAAATAATACATTATTTTAGTTTTGGTACTTTGTCCGTAGGTAAATATATTTTTAATTTTTAGGTGCATTTGTTAAGCGCTTAAAATCAGTTTTTAGTTAAATGAAAGTCCAAGCCCTGATAATAAATTATAAAATAAAAAGAAAATAGCATTTGCAAATTTCAAGGTGTATTTTGCCTTTGGAAATTACACATACGTGTGCATGATTTAGATTTAACTTAAAAAGGAAAAACAAGTTGTAGCAAAAACCATAAATTGAAAAATAAAAATTCTAATAACACAGTGCAGCAGTGCAAAAAACACACGGGCTGGACAGTATACGTTCGATTCTACTATCAAAGGGTACTATCAAGGGCTACTGTCAAAGGATAGTAAAACCCTATACTCAGTTTGGCGAATTTGGTGACCAATTTTTTAATGGACCTCCAAAGTTTCTGAAAATCAGTGGGCCTTCAAAAAAAGGTGTCATCAATATTTGGCCAACAACTAATTCAAACTTAATGATACAGCTTAACTATATACGGCAATAATGTAGCTAAGAGTCCGCTAAAAGAATGTTGTTAACATTTTATGCCGAAAAAAAAAATTTATTCCTGAACTTTCTTTTTTAAAATATGGGAACGAAAAACATTTTTTTATTGTTTTCAGAATATTTTCTAATTTGTAATTTTTTACTAACAATATTTGGCAAAGTTGTAGCTACGATAAAGATGAGCAACTTTTGTCATATATATCAATACAATCTGAACGTATGTAGACTCCATAAATAGCCTATAAAAACCACTTTGTACCTTAAAAATTTTAATTTTTTACCAGTAAGGCTAAATTTTATTGCATTTTTTACTTTCTTTGTTATTGTTCCATTTCTTATGTATTTACTATTTTTTAGGGTTTGTTGTTGTTTTGCCAAATATTGTTATTGAAGAATTTAAGTTATGCTGAAAAAAGTGAATAAAATAATTGTTTCCTATATTTTCCAAAAAATTTTAGTGCAACACAACAGAACACAACAGAGAAGTGTGCACTTTAATATAATGTATTAAAAAATTTGTTTTTAGCATAAAAAAATAGTGAAAAACTAAAATATTTAAGGTAAAAAGTAATTTGTATAAGCTATTAGGGTGCCTAGACACGTTCAAATTGCATTGATATGTTCACAAAAGTTGTTCAGCTTTACCGCAACTACAATTTTGCTAAATATTGTTAGTAAAAAATTATGTGACTCTGTAAGTTATTCTGAAAAAAGGGGAAAATATTTTTCTTAGTTTTTTAAAAAAAGTGCACTAACAATTTTTTTCGCCGTAAAATGTTAATAAAATCAGTTTTGCGGTCTCTCAGCTACATTATTGCCAAATATAGTCAAGCGGTATCATTAAGTTTAAATCAGCTGTTGGCCAAATACTGATAACACCTTTTTTTGAGGGCCCACTGATTTTCAGAAACTTTGGAGGTCCATAAAAAAATTGGTCACCAAATTCGCCAAACTGAGTATAGAGTTTTGCTACCCTGTGGTAGTAGAATCTAGCATGTACTGCCCATCCGTGTGTTTTTCCAAAAGTCTTCATTTGTCGCATAGTGTAATTAAACGTTTTGATATCAAATTGTTGCTTGAACATAACATTCTCTGCATTTAATGTTTTTGGCGTAATTGTCGATATTGAAATATTATTAAGTTTTCGAATTTATTTGCCAGGTAAAGAAAATATATAGAAGCTGAGAGGAATAGAAAAATATAATAGCAATTTTTATTGAAAAATAACTAAAGAAAGAAATTATAAAACCAAAGAAAATATTGGTTGATTTGAACAATTCTTTTTTTATTAGGAAAACGCTATAAAATTGTTGTTGTATTTCATTCCAACAAACACATTAACTGATTCAAATAAAATAATTGTTAAAATATATACATATTTTCGAAATCAATAACACTAGTTTGCAAAAAACTTCCATTGAAAAACAATAAGAGGCTGTCCCACGGTGTCGACAAGTCGGTGTCGATGTTGTTCTCTTATTTATATTGAAAACAAAAAATCTCAAATTCTTTATTATTGTTTTCAATATAAATAAGAGAACGACAACGTCTTGTCGACATCGTGGGACATGCTCTAAGTTTTCTAATCTAATTTGGGGGATCACTAAACACGAATATGAAATTAATTTATTTTTCCTAAAAAGTGGTTTCGATAATTCGCAAATATGTACGTGTTATTTTTCTATTTTTTTAAATTGCTCCATTAAAATGAAATTCTATAAATTTTTTTAACAATAAATTTTAAAGGCAATTTTGTTCCGAATATACGAAGCATAAAAGTGTTAATATCCGACCAAAAGTAAGAAAGTTGTAACACATTAAGTGAAAAAGAATGACGTTTTTTCATAGAAAATATTTTTATCTAAAGTTATTTAAATAGTTTTGCTTAAATTCGTTTTTCAATTTAATCTTACGACTTAAGCCAAACTAATCAAATAACTTTGAATGAAATCCATACAGATCGACTAAATTCATAACTTAATTGTTAAAAAATATTTACGCAATTTTATAAGGAGGATAAATTCGATTTTTTCACAAAAGGCTTTTAAGTCTTTTTTGTCGGATTTAAAGATTTTATGTTTCATGTTGTTAGAAACGCATAAAAAACGTTTTTCTTGAATATCACATTGTCCGATTGTATATTTTTCAGAGCTGAAACTCAGAACTTCTTTTAGTTCCTAGAAAACGTTTAATTATATTAAACTTGTTCTCTTCTGTTCACGCGCTGATCCAGCTGAAATTTTTGGGAGGGAAGGTTTTAAATGAAACATACTACCAACATATCACTTTTTTTAAATTTCTTTTAGAAACTCAATAGAAATGAAGTATATTTTTTTTTGTTTTGGAGGAAGGGAAATGTAATTTTTTACCCTCCCCTGATTGCACGCCTGCTTAAAAATTGAAGCGGGACATCCTCTGCCTTTTTTCATTGCCCATAATTTAAATATTTTAATATTCGTGGTTTCATAGAAAATCAATATACAATCTATAAAGTTTGTTTAAAAAATTTTTGTTCAACCAGTGCTGCCACATTCATATATATGTACTTAAAGAATCTAATTTTCTAAAAATATTTCTTTATTACAAAAGTACTAAAGCTGAGGGCAAACGGGCGTTTCTGCTTTTTATATTAAATTTGAAATTCTCAATTTTTTAAAACTTCAAATTTAATATAAAAAGCAACCTCAGACTAAATCGATAGAAAAACGCAAACATTACATTTTGTACAACCTCTTAAAACTTTGTGGTATGGTAAATCTAGTGGTAGCTCTGATCACTTTAACATCAATATTTTCCCACACAAAAAACTAGAAACTTTTATAGTTTGAGTGACAATAGTAATACCACTCAAAGAGCAAATTCTAAGAGAAAGTTTAAGCTCGAAGAGAACGCATCAATTATCAAGAGAATATGAATAAAATAAAAACTCAAATATTTTTTGTAATAAAATTTATTAAACAGATTGTTAGAGAAAAAAATATGTTCAAGCAAACCTGTAGTGGAAAAAGCAGTTTCAGCTCTACTTGATATGAGTGTTAAACTGTTAAATTTTATTGCTGTTGTTCTTGTTGTTGTGTTTTCGATATCTCTTTAAAATTTTAATGATGATCAGCGTTGTCAACTTTTAAATTTCAAAAAGCACTGAAACAAGCAAAAAAAAAAATACGCGTAATTTTTGAAAAACTCACTAAATTTACAATTTTTCATTTTATATGTTTTGATCATTTCATAAAGTAAAATACATAATTTTTAATTAAAGGACATATCGCACATGCACTGTCCAGAAAACGCGAAGAAAGATATATATTCTCTTCTCAAGAGTTTAGTATACAAGATATTTCTATGATTTTGTATGCAGTTTGAAAAGCCATATGTACTATTAACTCCAAAAACGCATTCCCTGAGTTGTGTCACTTTTGAAGTGCATGCGCGATATAACGCAGTAGTAAACCAAATAAAAAAGAATAAAATTGCTGTAATTTATGAAAATTTAAGTCACTATATCTTTAAAACTAGAGCTAATTGGAAATTTTTTTGGTACTTTCTGAATTCAACAGATTAAAATGTATGTATGTACATACAATGATCTGCTATTTTAATCTCGAAGCATTTTCATTGTGCGTAGTGTAATTAAATCGAGGTACAATAGTATCTCATACGTATCACAACATGAATTTTCTCGCTTCAGCATGAATCGTTTCAATATCTTTTCTACTTAAAAAGCTAGAGCAATTATAAAAATGTATGAAATTTATCAAATTTTTTACTTCGAGTGACCACTAATCAGAAGCTACACAATAATAAATAAAAAAGATGGCGGTTATGTGTTTCTAGTAACTACAAGACTGTCTCCAATTTTTGTTATTAAAATTTAAAGCCATACGGCACGGCACACCTATTTGTTGAATTCACTCAGAATTACTCATACGTAAACTAATTTTTGAATTTTGTGTTCAGTGCCACCGTCACAAATAAAAAGTACCAAAAATTAAACAAAAAAAGCACCGAGCACTGACTTGAAAATTTTTCGCGTCGAAAAGTTGAAAAAGCACTAAAAACGGTGTGAAAAGCACTGAGTTGACAACGCTGATGAATATACTGTAGTTGTTGGTTGAATGTTTGCTGGCAGCAGCGTTGCCAGTGTTGGTAGGATCCCACTAAATTTGGTAGGCATTTTTTCGTTTGGTGGGATGGTAGACCAAATATATTTTTGGTAGGTTTGATAATATTTATATGCAAAATTTTTAAAAAGGTTTTCAATGCAGTTTGTAAAATCTTGAATGAATTAATAAATTCAGTATTTCAAAAATTAATTCTATTGCAAACTTTCTGTGCAAAGGATAAAAAATTTTGAATTTTCTCTACAAAAAAAGAGCCAATAACACAGTGCAACAGTTCAAAAAACACACGGACTTGACAGTATAGTTTCGATTGTACTACCACGGGGTAGTAAAACCCTATACTTGGTTTGGCGAATTTGGTGACCAATTTCTTTTCATGGGCCTCCAAAGTTTTGGAAAATTAGCGGGCCCTCAAAAAAAGCTGTCATCAGTTTTTGGCAAACAGATAATTCAAACTTGGTGATACCGCTAACTATATATGGCAATAATGTAGCTAAGAGTTCGCTAAAGAGATTTTATTACCATTTTATGCTAAAAAATTATTTTTTCGCGCACTTCTTTTTTGAAAAATTAGGGAAACATTTTTTTAAACTTTTTTCAGGATAATTTACAGGGACTCGGTATTTTTTATTAACAATATTTCGTAAAGTAGTTGTTGTAGAGCTGAACAACTTTTGTGAACATATCAGTATAATCTGAACGTATCTGGACACCCTAAACAGTCCAGTAAAACGAATTTGTACCTTAACAATCTTCGTTTTTTACGAGTTATGCTAGGTATATTTTTATTGCTTTTTTTTACTTTCTTTGTTATTGTTCGACTTCTTATGTTGCTGATTTTAGTATTTAGTATTTTTAATTGTTTGTTGTTGTTGTTTTGCCAAATATTGGTACTGAAAATTTTGGAGTCCCTGTAAGTTATGTTGAAAAAAGTGAATGAAATAAATGTTTTCTATATTTTTTCATAAAAAGTGCAGGAAAATATTATTTTTCTGGGCAAAAAATGTCAATGAAACACAACAGAGTAGTATGCACTTGAATATACTATTTTCCAAAAAAATACATATATGTATATTTTTAGCATAAAAAATAGTGAAAAACTACCATTTTTGAGGTAAAAAGTGGTCTGTGTGAGCTATTAGGGTGCATAAACACGTTCATATTGTATTGATATGTTGACAAAAGTTTTTCAGCTCTACCGTAGCTATAAGTTTGCCAAATATTGTTAGTAAAAAATTACGAGTCCCTGTAAGTTATTCTGAAAAAAAGTGAAAAAAATTTTTTTTCCTTAATTTTTCCAACAAATTTTTTTCGTCATAAAATGTTAAAAGAAACTGTTAAGCGGACTCTTAGCTACATTATTATATTATATAGTTAAGCGGTATCATTAAGTTTGAGTTAGCTGTTGGCCAAATACTAATGACACCGATTTTTGAGGCCCTACTGATTTGCAGAAACGGTCCATAAAAAAATTGGTCACCAACTTCACCAAACTGAGTATAGGGTTTTACTATCTGCCCAGTTCTTGTGTTTTTCCAAAAGTCTTCATTTGTCGAATAGTGTAATAAAGCAAATTTTCACATCCATATAAACTTTTTTTGTTTTATTCGTTTTTAAATTCACAAAACACCACCCGCGAAGCAATTCATGTATCTTGTCTGCAAAATCACCCACGGTCTATATCGGGAATCGAATCCGAGACCTATATTGTGACTGGCTAGCATTATCATTGCTACCAATCAGTCCATAGTCTACATTAAATATGTTTTGAGTTTTTTGTCTTTTTATTGAAGCATTTTTTCTATTCCTTAATGATCATCTGATGCATTATTTTATTGATATATTAAATACCATGATACATATTTTTTATTGGATTTATATTAGACTTGGGTCCAACTCGTTCGAATTTGCTCACCAGTTCGTTTTAGACACAAACCTATGATCAAACCCATTTAAAAAATGGATTTGATCATAGGTTTGTGTCTAAAACGAGCTGGTGAGCGAGTTCGAACCAGTTGGACCCAAGTCTAATTTATATATACGTTTTCCAAAATCAGTTTATAAATCTGAGGAAAATCCCTGTTCTAGATTTAGATATTTCTGTTTTCCTGAAGAAGAATAAAGCAATCTGCCTATCCTCGAATTAATTCAGTGTAAGTTTTTACCAATATGCTTCAGATTGTAAAGCTTAACGCTAGCTTTGCGTATGAAAAAGTCTAAAGGACCTTCTTGAGGTATGGCAACTATCGCTGTAAAATTTAAATAAAAATAAACGGAATCTTAAGATGGTAAAACGAAAACGATAGGAATAAAAGTACGGAATTAACAGCACTCCGACCTGCTTAGATATCTCAATGAAAGTAGTTACAATTTGTTGGTGTGTATTAATAAAATATGTCGACAACCACTTTTTAAGTCAACGTGTGTTTGTATATGAAAACAAATTTTTGTCGCTTAAACTTACAAGTCAACAATAGCTGAGTGGGTAAAGTTCTTGTCTTCAAATCTGAACGAGCATAGGTTCGTATCCCAGCTGGGTCAAAACATAAAAAAATTTTAAATTAAATTGTTTTTTAATTTTAATTTGTTTAATTGACTACTTATTTTTTAGCTTCGAGTAAGCCAAATAATAACTAGTTAATTGCTTTGACAATGTAAATACATTTGTAAGGGGTACCCCTTATTTTTTCGACTTTTCAAACAAAAATAAGTAGTTATCTACTCAAATTGTAAGTAGTTACGACTTAAATCCTCATATACTTTTTTGCCTACCAGTAAGCAAAGTTTTTGCTGGGAGAATGCTTTAAAAAACGCAATCAATAAATATTAAGAATTTGGTAGGTTTTGGTAGATATTTGTGTAAAATTTGCTAGGAAAAATTTTTTTCCAGTGACAACGCTGGCTGGCAGCATAATATAAGTTTATTTAAAAAAAAATTTCAAATTATATAACAATAATTTGTAACATGGAAGGAGGTAAACTTTGCGAAATTAATGTTTCAAAAATTTAAATATTTTTTTTCAAAACAATATTTTTTTCTTGAAGTGTATCAATATGGACTTTTTCGGAAATGCATCACTGCGCTGCATCAGAAAAGCAAACTTTTTTTAATGCGGACAAAAACCTAATTATGATATTTTTATTGTGTGACTATTGTTTTTATTGACTGTATATTTTACGATTTTTTACTTCTCTGATATACAGAAAAACATTTAAAATCAATGATGCTGCGCAGTGAAGCATTTCGGAATAGGCCCTACGCTTATGTTTTTAATGCGAATATCGACACTGAAATAAAAAGCTGACCAATTTATTTATGTTAGCTTTGTGTATATTTCTAACATTTTAAGAGTTGTGTTAGTTGAGACGTTTTGCGTTTATTTAACATTAAAATTTTTAAGAACTGTTTTACAAAAAGTTACAAATCGCGAAGAGTGAAAAGAACATTACACATAAATGACCAGATATAGTAAACTTAACTAGATTTATTGGCCCTTATTAAAGTAGCCGCCATTGCCTAACCGCTACGATTAGATCTGAAAATTATTACAGAGTATCTAAACAGGAAATCGTTCTGTTAAGGCGACACTGAATATTCATCTGAAATGTTGAAACTTGGTCTGGTCTTTATCACTTAGAAACCAGGTACGTGATTATTTTTCTATCACTTCTCTTTCCCCGAGGATATTAATAATTTGCCTATTTTTATTTTTTTAACCGACTTCAAAAAAGGAGAAAGGTTCTCATTTCGTCATATATATATATATATATATATATATATATAGATATATATATATATATATATATATATATATATATATATATATATATATATATATATATATATATATATATATATATATATATATATATATATATATATATATATATATAACCGACTTCAAAAAAGGAGAAAGGTTCTCATTTCGTCATATATATATATATATATATATATATATATATATATATATATATATATATATATATATATATATATATATATATATATATATATATATATATATATATATATATATATATATATATATATATATATATATATATATATATATATATATATATATATATATATATGTATATATTTGTGGATGTTACCTCAAAACTCCGCCTCGGCTTATAAATACCGATTTCGGATTTTTTATAAAAAATAAAACTATGGGGTGATAATCACCAACAAACTTTTCCATTCCGCAAAAAATGCTCAAAAACACCCAAAAAGTATTTTTGTTGTAAAATCTAAAATAATACTTGTGCAAGATTAAATCAAAAGCCAAAATTAAGCTTAGACGAATAGAAAACAAACTGCGTACAGTTTTTTGGGTAAAAAATAAAACTATGGGGTGATAATCACCAACAAACTTTTCCATTCCGCAAAAAATGCTCAAAAACACCCAAAAAGTATTTTTGCTGTGAAATCTAAAATAATTCTTGTGCAAGATTAAATAAAAAGCCACAATCAAGCTTAGGGCAATAGAAAACAAACTGCGTACAGTTTTTTGGGTAAAAAATAAAACTATGTGGTGATAATCACCAACAAACTTTTCCATTCCGCAAAAATGCTCAAAAACACCCAAAAAGTTTTTTGCTGTAAAATCTAAAATAATTCTTGTGCAAGATTAAATCAACAGCCACAATCAAGCATAGGGCAATAGAAAACAAACTGCGTACAGTTTTTTGGGTAAAAAATAAAACTATGGGGTGATAATCACCAACAAACTTTTCCATTCCGCAAAAAATGCTCAAAAACACCCAAAAAGTATTTTTGCTGTAAAATCTAAAATAATTCTTGTGCAAGATTAAATAAAAAGCCACAATCAAGCTTAGGGCAATAGAAAACAAACTGCGTACAGTTTTTTGGGTAAAAAATAAAACTATGGGGTGATAATCACCAACAAACTTTTCCATTCCACAAAAAAATGCTCAAAAACACCCAAAAAGTATTTTTGCTGTAAAATCTAAAATAATTCTTGTGCAAGATTGAAACAAAAGCCAAAATTAGGCTTAGACCAATAGAAAACAAACTGCGTAGAGTTTTTTGGGTAAAAAATAAAACTATGGGGTGATAATCACCAACAAACTTTTCCATTCCACAAAAAATACTCAAAAACATCCAAAAAGTATTTTTGCTGTAAAATCTAAAATAATTCTTGTGCACGATTAAAACAAGAGCCACAATCAAGCTTAGGGCAATAGAAAACAAACTGCGTACAGTTTTTTGGGTAAAAAATAAAACTATGGGGTGATAATCACCAACAAACTTTTCCATTCCACAAAAAATACTCAAAAACATCCAAAAAGTATTTTTGCTGTAAAATCTAAAATAATTCTTGTGCACGATTAAAACAAGAGCCACAATCAAGCTTAGGGCAATAAAAAACAAACTGCGTACAGTTTTTTGGGTAAAAAATAAAACTATGGGGTGATAATCACTAACAAACTTTTACATTCCGCAAAAAATGCTCAAAAACACCCAAAAAGTATTTTTGCTGTAAAATCTAAAATAATTCTTGTGCAAGATTAAATCAAAAGCCACAATCAAGCTTAGGGCAATAGAAAACAAACTGCGTACAGTTTTTTGGGTAAAAAAATAAAACTATGGGGTGATAATATATATATATATATATATATATATATATATATATATATATATATATATATATATATATATATATATATATATATATATATATATATATATATATATATATATATATATATATATATATATATATATATATATATATATATATATATATATATATATATATATATATATATATATATATATATATATATATATATATATATATATATATATATATATATATATATATATATATATATATATATATATATATATATATATATATATATATATATATATATATATATATATATATATATATATATATATATATATATATATATATATATATATATATATATATATATATATATATATATATATATATATATATATATATATATATATATATATATATATATATATATATATATATATATATATATATATATATATATATATATATATATATATATATATATATATATATATATATATATATATATATATATATATATATATATATATATATATATATATATATATATATTTGTGGATGTTACCTCAAAACTCTGCCTCGGCTTATAAATACCGATTTCGGATTTTTTATCTTTATTTAAAAGGTTGTACTTCCATGTTGGTCCCGTTGAAAAGTGGGCGTAGTCACGCCCATGCGAAGGAAATACACATGTGCCTTTTCATCTACTTCTAATCAACCGATTCTCTTTCAATACTACATCACGATTAAAAAAGTGGGCAGTACCACGCCCATGCTAAGTAAATAATCTTTTTCAACAACTTCTCCTAAACCGATTCTTACGAAACTTTGCATACACACAGTTATTGTTACAATACAACATTATGGTTAGAAAAGTGGGCAGCGTCACGCCCATGAAAAGTAAATATTCATTAAATTAGTTATCGTGAAAGTACAGCATTATGCTGAAAAGTATAGGTAGTGCCACGTCTATTTTGTAGTTAGTTTTTTTTGCAAGAATTATTTTAATGAAATAAATTTAAAACTTTGATGTACATGATTTTTGCGTTCAATAGAAAAAAAATTAAAATATTATAATAAATAAAACACTTCTAACCAATGACCAGTTATTTAGTTTGTTGCCTTTTTGCATTAAAATTAATGCAGAGGATTAAAAGAATGTTCTCTCCAATACATAATAGAAATCAGTGCGTCTCTCACGAAAACTGATTTTCTATTTTATTTATTTATGTTTATATTTTATGTTTATAAAGATTTATGAAGCAGATTTCTATGCAAAATTTGTATCATAAGCCCTTGATAACTATTAAGAATAAGTCAGCTAATAAATAGGAAGACAGTAGGAAGCAAACCACCTGTTTTCGTTTAGAGTACCAGCGAACGACATCCTGACAACTTTAAAGCAGAACGTGACCGTTACAGGTTTAATGGCATAAATTATCTTTCCAATAACACTGTACAAAAAAATAAAATTATTTCACGCCAAATATCCAAACTCAATTTGAACGCCACAAACCGTTCAAGACTTAAAATGTGTTTAAGATTAATTTCTTACTTATTCAGAATTAGTACTAAAACATAACAATACAGGATTTTATGAAACTATTTTGTTTTAAAAATATAATTTTCGTAAAATTTCAGAGCAAATATAAATTAACGCTTAAACGCATTTTAATCCAATTATTTTTAAAATAATCAAGGCTTAGATGCCTGTAGAAATTATCATATTAAAAATATTCCAAGTAATAACTTTAGGCAAATCAACATATTTTCAAATAAAAGCTAAAAATAAAAACAAAACTTTGTGTATAAAGAGCTTAAAAGTACTTTGATAAATTTTAAATAATTCAATTAATGGTAATTAAATTAAAAATAAAAATACATTTTTCCAAATCAGTTACATATCGCGCAAAAGAATGTTTTAAATAACAAATCTACCACTCACACATAAACAATCTTTCAATGTCCAGGTAGCCGACCGATTAAGCCAAGCAATCGTAGAAAAGGCCATAAGCACACACATGGTCAAATGCGATTTTTAGCCAATCATCATAATTTTTTAGTTTTATGGCCTTAGATGAGCAGCACAAATCGCAATTTCAGTCTCGGCTTCGACATTCAGCAACAATTGCAGGCTGAAAGCATCAATTTAATTTTTTGTCTCTGTTTTAGTTACAAAAATATTTGCATTTTTTAAACTTAATGTAATATTATTTTCATATGTTAACAAAAATACAAACAAACGTTTGTGTATAAGTACCTCGTTGCTGTATAAAACCCAGTTAGTGATAATGTTGCTGATTTTTTTGTAAGAGCCCACAGTGGAGCAGAATAAAACTATTTTTGAAATAAATTGGTAATTTCCAAACAGCTGGGCGCAATTTATAATTAAATCAAAGAAGTATTCGAGCTTAAATTTTGTAGAGAAACTATTCAAAGAAAAAAGTTTTTAAGCATGTTTATATACCTGCATTTTATTGGTGCTTTAAAATCATCAGCAGACTTCAACCATATCTTTAAAAGGTTTAAAACCTCTTGCCTTATGCACAAACTTTCCAAAACCATTTGAGAGTTACAATAGAATAAGCGTAGTAGGCTCTTTCCTGAAGTAGTTAGACCGTTGACTACATAACAAATGATGCTGAGTTCGATCTCTATGCCAGACAAGTCATCAACATCATAATTTTCTGATAAGCATTAATGTCATATTGTGTAAGTTGTTATTGGACTGTCTAAGTGATGAAGGCATGGCACTGGTCACTAAGTAGTATTGGGAGCGATTGATACTGTTCTATGCCAGCGCCCTCCTTCGTCTGTAATTTTAGAAAAATCGTCGGCGTAGTATAACATTTAACTAAATGGCTATACATACAGGTTAAGCAAGTTAATTCGTCTACTTACCACCAGAGGCGCTGAAACACTGCTCGAAAATTAGTAGAGCGCGCAATAACAGAGTTACAAAAACAATTAAGCTTTCTATCACTATCTCACTTCATTATCTGTTCTCTGTACCCTATCCATTTCCCAAAAAAAGGTAAGACATTAATTAATTAAATTAATTAACTGGTAGGCATTAAGTGCTTGACTGTGTTACTTCTCTTTATAAAAAAACAGGACTTTCACGCTTCGCATTAAAGTGCCATTTTAAAATTAAAACCCTTTCAAAGACATGACCACAATAACAAATTACATTAAAACATACTTTATTAAGAGCAAAGCGTGAAAATCCTTTATTTTATTTTTAAATAAAATTGGGAGAATGTCTCAAATAATAAATTTATTTATTCAAATTATTCCGAAGCGGAGCGGATGAGGTTTAAAAGTAGAGCTTCTTTTACATGCAAAATCGTATTTTTTTGGTTTCTCATATGGTTCAGAATTTTAGGAAAATCAGAGAAAATTGAAAACTAAAGTCTTACATAGTTTCCCATAGTGGTCTTGCTAGTTGGCCACCAAGATCATGCGATCTAAGCCCATTAGACTATTTTTCTACGAGCATATGGCGAGCCGCTTGTTTCCGCCGATAATTCAGAATCGATGAAATACTTTGAGCACAACATTCGGCGGACAATGTGAGAAGTACAGCGAAAAGTGAGTGCGCCATCAACGCGCCAGTAGCTGTGGCCACGCGAACGAAATATTCAAAAATTAGTGGCATAAAATTATTTTTACAACACATCCAAAAATGTGTTTTGTAGACCTTAACATTAAAAAAAATAACGGTAAAAAAAGTTTGAAACTCAAATACTCCTTTGACACCTTTTTGAAGGTGGCAGATATATTTCAAGCATATTTTGTTTCTGTCCCACTGTTTCCTGCTACTTATGCTGTTGCGTAATTAAATTTTATTTTTAATATTTGTTTGCAAAATTTTATTTACTTTTTATAATGTTTTTCATAAAACTAAAAAATCCAATTATTTCGTTAATATTTTATTGCAACTATTTTAGCATATACAAGACACAAACACACCGTTTAATAGGAGAAATACAAACATGATAAAAATGTTTTTTATTTAAGTTTTTCGTAAAATGCAAGTACTTTTTCTGATTCAATTAATATTTTGGAGATGATTTATTGTTTCGATTAAAGCGATTTATGTGGAAAATACTTTGAATTGCGATCAGGCGCGCATACAGAGGTGAGGAAGATGGGATATATACCTTCCAAAACGAATAAAATATACCTCATTTCTATTGAGTTTCTAAAAGAAATTTTGCAAAATAGTATGTTTACGGGTTTAGACGTTCAATGTGCTTTTATTTTAACGGGGGAATACAATGTCTAAGCCCTACAGAATTTTTTTCAGGTCTTGATCACTTCTGATTAAGAAAAACTTCTTTCCTTATCCGGACCACATGCATATAATAATTTTAGAAAACACAATGGAATGACTAATAATCCTGCAGCACTTAAAAAAAATATTAGTTTATTTATATTAAATTATTTTTAAGGAATAGCTTATTAAAATTGCTTCAATAGTATCAACTAGTGATGATTTTTGGGTTCTTTAGAATTTATAGTAGCAATATCCAGATAATAAATGAAAATAATATGCTACTTCTGCAGACATCTGTGCAATCAGGAGTTGTTCTCTCCGATTCGCACTCATTTTATGCACGTAAGTGTTAGCTTCCTATCGTTGCTTTTTTAGATCATACCAGCGAAAATTTTAGGAGTTTTGGTAATGAGTAGTAGTAATTCGTTAATGGTTTACAAAGTAATGAGTGGTAGTTATTTATGTATAACTATTACTTGTTAGTAATCAACAAAATAAATATATGCTTATATCGTTATATAAAAGTAGTGATTTGACCATTTACTTGTTACCTGTTTATAAAATAAGTAACCAAACACATACAGGGTGGCCCAAAATGAACGAAGGGGTTTGAATAGTCTATAACTCAAATATTTTAATTTTTTTTCTTGTATTTTTTCAGATTATTGCAAAGAAGATTTGGGAAATTTAAACTGGAAAGGTCTATTTCTGAACAACGATCATACCGCCAGAGAAACAATGACACTGCAACGGAGCGTTTTCATCGAACGCATTATTTTAAGAAGCAGTGATTTTATTAGCCGGTCTAAGCCGCTTCTGAATCTTTTTCCTTGGAGTATTTTAAAGGTCGTACATACGTGAATAAGTCAGAGACCATGGCCCAACCTAAAAAATTAATAGTCGAAAAAAATTCGAGTGATGGCTTCGAAAATTTTGAAAAGGGTCATGGAAAGCCACGAAACTGTCCCTTAACAGCGCCATTATTTCTTTTGCTGTATGTTCGTTGTTCAGTAGTAAACCTTTCCAGTCCAAATCTTCTGTGCAACAATCTGAAAAAATACAAGAAAACAATATTAAAATTATGGAGTTATAGACTATTCAAACCCTTTCGTTCATTTTGGGCCACCCTGTATTATTTTAAATTATAAATTCATTAAAGTCTTACATACAATTTCACTATAACTTACGACACAAAAGAAAGCTGATGTAATATTTATATATTTATATTAGAGAAGATCCGAATAATCATGCTGTTTTCGCAGGCCGCAACACTTGCTTCTTAGCGTTCAGGTGTTGTTTTTTTCCTTTTTTACGAGGATGCCAGCTGTTGGGAATATCAACAATTTAACGGACTTTTAATGAGAATTATTACTTCTGTTTTTTCCTAATAGTTTTTAGGAACAACGAGATTAAATTAAATAACTTTTAATTTAACTTTAAAAAATGGGCACTTGTGAAAATCTTTTGCGAATGAAAACACGACTTAATTGTTCGGTTAATACTTTGCAAGTGGTTTTATTATGTATAAAAAAAGCCATTATTTTTATTTCAGCAAACCCGTTACATTTTACATTGTAAGCACAGAGGGTTTGCTAGGGTTTACAATAGTGCAACGAATTAGTGGTGAATAGTATTATTGGTAGTACTATTTTTTATTATTATTATATTATTATTATTATTAATATGGCCCAACAACTTCTTTATAATCAATGCCAGTAACAAACAACCTGATAATCTATAATTGCGTTAACCATTCGAACCGTGCGATATTTACTTTATGCTTTTGCGTTGCCATTGTTAAGAAGAGAATTTCCCTTTGTTGTTGAACTTGCGATCTTGAATAAAATTTGGTGATTTTTACCAAGATTTATTTGCTTTAGATCATTGTCATGATTTTATTGTTTATCATAATCATAAAATGTCATGTTACCATTTTGTGACAATTATAAAGCACAAATAAATTGCCAAGTCAAACGAACAACCAACCAACCAACAACCAACCATTCCTTCATTTTAACAAATTAGCTTTTTATGAGCTTTCAAGTATTCTTTGTTTCTTTTTTTCTTTTGCCAATGTTTTGGTTGCTTTCGTTGTGACATTATGGTTAAGGGACGATGGAACTTTTTAAAAAGTAATTAAAGGCAATTGAAATTGTCTTGTCGCTGTTGTGAATAGTGCTGAAATGATGTATTTGTTGATTGCTGATGAAGTTGCATTCAAAGTTAACATCAACATTATTGTCACCAGAAAATCATTAAGCATTTTAGAAAATACTTTAAATCGTTTATAATGACTTTTAAATGATGACACATAATAATTCTTTAGTTTTGTAGTTGCAGCAGCCAATGACAAGACACGAATTTTAATTACGATTATGAAAGCTAAAGGGAGTTTAATATGAAAACTTTTCAAATGAATTTCCACAAAATTATTAAAACTTTTCCAAATGATTTTCCATATAACAATGTATGTACTTACATATAAACGTGCTAATTACTCTTTTTTTACTAAATTAGAATTGTGTTTAGTTGCAATATTTATATTATCATAATGTTAAGGAAAAAGATCAGCTTAAACATACTATACAATTTAACATTTTCCAAAAAGAAACTTTGAAATCTCTAATTTTTTCTAATTAAAAAACTTTAATATATTTAAATTGTTTCTTTAAAAAATACTTAGAAACTCTTAAGTCTTTAGTTTGATTGCTTTGTGTGTGTGTGTGTACTAGTGATGTTACGAATATCAATTTTTAATATTCGCGAATACGAATATCTGAGACAATATTCGCTGAATACGAATATTTAATTTGAAATTTAGTGCCACTTGATAATTCAAATTTAATTGAAGAAAAATCTTCCCATTGCGTCAACAACAATAAATTGAGAAAAACTGTCACTCTACTACTATAGGCATTTAACATTATTATGACATTTCGATAAAGGGTTCCCAGTTTTATATCATACCTTATACCCAATTTTCGATTTTTCATTCCCCAAAATCCCCAAAATAGCTATTTCCTCATCCCCAAAAATTCCCACAGTACCTTAAAATCATATTATTTAAAAGGAAAAATGCGTACATTTATTTATTTAATTAAATCCATTTATATTGAATATTTTTAAAATTTGTTTTATTATTACATAGTTTGAGTTCTAACCGTCATATTCATAAAATTTAAAATGAAAATTTTTCATACAAAATAGATTTCAAATACATTTTATTTTTCACAAGAATTAAACAATTGCATATATATCAATGTTTATCATTTCAAAAGCTTCGCAATCAAAATCTTCTTCTGAATAATCAGTTAATGCATTTTGGTTGTACACTGAACTATTTTTAAAGCGTTCCTTGTATAAAACGATTTGAACCTATTTTTGTGTTCGACTATGCCTATTAAGTTTTTTTTCTATGACTTAAACGAGGTCTTGTAAGTCACACAACAGAACATATTTGTTGGGTCACTGGCATCTTGAAATCATTTTGGTGCAGAAGAAATATATTTAAAATCCACAAAAATCCTTAGCGAAGAAAGTCCTTTTTCTTTATTTTTCACAGTGTATAACAATCGATATCAAACTGTTTAGCTTCCCACTCTCGATTACATTAAGCAAAATGAATAGATCTGTCCGAGTTTCTTTATACGTCTCATGCATTTTAGTTAAATTTTCCAATTTATTGCCGATAGATGCTGTACTTTGTTCAGTCCACTGCTGCGAACACATTTCCCATTTATGTAATGGGACTAGAATTATCTTGTCAATAGTTTTCTTAGGATAATTAGTAGGGTATTTCGATTAACGGTTAAACCGATCAATTTCAGTCGATTAACCGATTAACCAACTTAACAAAATGTTTAATTTTTTGTACTATTATAACATTTTGGGTGTTTAATTATTTGTTTCGTCTCATATACAAAAGGTATGTGTTTAGAAATTTTTTTTCATACAAACAAAGAAGTGTGTTCAGTGATCTTAACTTAAGTAATACTTTAAAACCGTTGGACCTGGCTATAAAAGAGCTTAGTAAGGACTCTGCTACTCTAATTGAACTTGAGGGAATTATTAAGTGTTTGTTTAATAGTTTAATAATAGCCAATACATAATACTATTGCCAACCTCTAAGGATTAGATTTAATGAGAGACGAATTCAATTAGTTTATACCTCCATTCAGGAATTTTTCCTTTTAGCAACATTGCTGAGCACTGCCAGTATGAGTCAGATGATCACCTGAGAATAGACGAAATTGTCGATCGGTTAGCCGATTAATTAACCGATTAAGCCAAAACCTCGATTAATTAATCGAGCAATTAACAAATTAAAACAAAAGCCCGATTAAATGAATACCCTAATAATTAGGCAAATGCTGCCATTCATTGTAGATCTAGGAACACTCAACGTCAACTTGAGTTATTTTCATAAATTCTTTTTGTTGCGGCACAATACTTCCTTCTCATCCTAATTGGTGAGACAGCAAGCGTTTTAAAACAGCAGCTCATTAACAAATTTTAAATTTTGGAAAATGAAATATTGTTTATCACGGCAACCTTCATTGATCCAAGATACAAAGTAAGATATTTTAAAAATACTTTAACAAAGGAGCATATCATACAGCAAATTTTGAATTTGCTTGAAGGCAATCGAACAGACGCATCTTTAAGTTCTCGCAAACAAAATTCGAAACGTACCATGTTAAATAAAACCGGGGACTCCGTCACTTATAAACGTGCATCTTTGCGAGAAGATGACATTCTCAGCCTAGTTTCCAAGCTCCTGCTAATCCTTTTGTTCGAAAAACTATAGCGGAATATTTAGCGGAAAAACCGGTGGAAAATGATGTCGATCCACTGATATGGTGAAAAGTAAACAAGGAAAAAATACGAACTTCTTTTACCTATAGCCAGGCAATATTTAGTGAAACCACCAGTGAGTGTTCCGACCGAGCGAATGTTTAGTGCACCGCAGCACTAAACACAATAGGCTTGATGGAGAAAAAACTTCAAAGCTTTTATTCCTCTACTGAGCTTTGATTATTAGTTTAACATGATATGCACAACTAGGACTTTACGTTTTAAATACTATTGGACAATTCGAAGTAAGCTTACATATTGTACTATCCTGTATTTCTTGTACAATTTTATTTTTCAAAAAACTTTTTTTATTTGATATATTTTATTTTAATTTATTTCATTTTAAACAAAAAATGTTTAAAGAAAGTTTATAGAATATGAAATAATTAAAAAAAAAAACACTTCATTCATGCATAAAATAATATGAAATATGGTAAACAGAACTGATATGACACTGCTTTGAATTGCCCATATGTCGTTGTGAAATATGTATATTTTGTTTATTTTTTCTTTACTAAAAGAAGATTATTATTTTGTGTTGAAGACGAACGTTATTTTTTAATAAAAATTAATAATTTTTGCTTAATTTTCTGTATATTTTTTTAAACTTTATGTAATCGTTTGAATTTGGCGAATACGAATACGAATGTCAGAAAAGAGGCAAATAAATGAATATTTGACAATTTGAATACGAATACGAATATTCGTCACATCACTAGTGTGTACATGTGTGTAATTGAAATGGGTGCTGGGTGTTTGTTGCTTAATGAAATAGAGAAGCAAATTAAAAAAAAAGTGTTCTTAATAATGCCTTCATTAAGCGCGTAAAAAGTTTATTTTTCAATTGCCTTTGATGATGCTCTGATAGACAGACAGCCATCATTCTGTCTTCAAAAGAGGCTGCCTGCCATTACTAATTCGAAGTCATTGAATTTTACCTTTCTTTGTCGTTCGTTTAGTTGACTAAGTTTGATAAAAGTTTTTAGCAAATGAATTGTTGTTATTAATTCTTCTAACAAATTTTTTATGGCATTTAAAAGGAAGAAATTAAGAATCTGTGAAATGAATTTAATCAGGCGCTAATTTGCTAATGACGTGCAAAAGATTTTACACATTAATTTATAAAAAATTCAAGGTTTTGTATTTGTATAATAATTTAAGATTTTTTAAAATTTGTTTTTCTGTACGGTTCTTTTAAACAATTTGGGCACATACAGATTTGTTTTTTAAATAAAAAGTTTTTACAAAAAGTACTCGCTCATACAGAACTAAAGCTGAATGGAACAAGAGCTTGTTTTCGGAGACCGCAACACCTTCAAATTATGATAGGGGCCTCTTGTAAATGATGATTTTTGAAAATATATTTTGCACTAGCCAGTAAATCTGTGGGAGTCGAAAATTCAATTTAACTACTACAGAATGTTTGCTAAAAATGTAACAACAAAAAATACATGACTTCGAGAAAAGACTTCTTCCAAAAATAATTTTAATAGTTATTATTTTAAACTTATTTTTAATCAAACTTATGTATAAAATTTCAATATCATTTGCAACTTTAGTTTATATTTAAATATATTCTTGTCATTAGATTCTTTGGTATAAATATTAAATACAATTTCACTTAATTAATTTTTATTACATTTATTTAAATTTTAAGAGTAAGAGTAAGAGTGTGACTGGCTGCCTGCCTGTATGTTGGTTGTGCAAATTACTGCCAGAGCATCTGGGTTGGCTTTTGATGTCTGTCCCTCTATCTGCTTGTACACACTTTTATTTGATTGCATCGGCGAACAGCCAACCATTCATGATGGTGGTCCCCATTTTTTGTTTGATTTTTACGCACAACATTAAGGTGGTATATAGATAAGTTATTGTTCATAAAAACGAATGTTATAATAGTGTAACAATTGTTTAAAGACTTTTGAAATCGATCTCTTCACTTTTATCCTTAAACAAATTTCAAAATTTTCTATTCTATTATGTATAATGCAAATTTAGATTAGTGCAAATTTAGATAGTTTATTCATTAAACAGTGGAATTCGCTTATATTTTATGCCGGTTGTACCGATTTCTCGTTTATAATGAACAACTTTTCCGGCCCCAACAGCTTTCCATAAATATTTCATTGAAACCATTAGGGCAATATCGAACCTCTGTTATAGCATAATTGCGCTTATAACACTCTTTTTTACAGACGCTGATCTGGGAGGGGGAGGAAAATGGATATTCAATTATATATTGTGAATAAGTACCAAATTAACCCTTAAACACATTTTAATCTTTGAATGAATTGTATCGTTCATGTTGAGTTTGGAGTTTTGGTTTATCTGAAGACTAATAACGGAATTTTATGACAAATATTTTTATAGGACACTACAGAACGCTACATCGCCGTTGAAAGGGAGTTGTTTGCTTCCTTTTCAAGAAAGGGACATAAAGATGAAAATACGAGTATCTATTACATTTACTGTGTTGTTAAACAAATATTAAGAATAGTTTTTTTCCATCTGAAACTAAAATAATAATTTTCCATAGAAAACGTTTCCTTTCAAAAGAGAATGCCCTAATGAAATTGGAACAATATTTGTATCAAATATTTATTTAATTTTATATTGTTAACGCTTTATTATTGCTGTTGTTCCTTCGTACTCTGCTCTTTAGACTTTAATTAACACGATTATTAATGATTTAGTCTTAACGTTGTGCTATTTAAGGTAAAAGCGTAATAAATAGTGAAGGGTGGGTACTTCTTACGACTGAAACAGCAGCAACATTTATTTAGCAGAGGCCAGGCTTAATTATAAACGATTTATATGCTAAATATTTGATAAAAGTATTTATGGTTTCTGAGTAACTAAATGAAGGGTATCACTGGGCAAAAAAAAAATACAAGTTAATATAATAAGAAATAAATAATAAACAAAGTAATTAAATAACAAATTTTAGAAATGATTAGTTCCATAATGTTCCAATTTAAATAATTACTATCTCAGCTATAATAATATCAAAGGCTTATAAAATAAATTTTAATGCAAAACTAGTTTTATAAAACTTTGATAAGTTGTATGAATAAGGCAGCTGATAAATTATGATAGATTTTCGATTACATACTATTCTTTAAATAGACATTCATAAAAAATTGTAAGCCAGTAGATATTATTACACACATATGTATGTTAATAAGAAACGATCTGGTCCAAAGGCTGGCACAGAGACGCCTAATGGATCTTTTGTGCCACAGATCACTGAGTAGGCCAAACTCTGCTACTCTTAATGACAGCAAGTACAGTGGCTGAAGAAGTCTTCCTAATATCATCTAAGCATACACAGAAAAGAAAAATCAATCAATCCGTACTTAAAATAAGCCCAAGCGGTGTCAAAAGTACGGTAATCCCGGTTTTTCTGAAATCAAGTACACAAATATTGATTCAAGTCGGAATATTCCACTTAAAAATCTTTAATTTTAGTCTGATTAGCCTTTATTCAAAAAATTCTTATTTTAAGTACGAATATGTTTATAAACTTTATACACAGTCGTACTCGTACTATGTTGGTGTTTGTTTGCTTGATGATAGCCACAAATCACTATTGTGCTCTTGTTGTTGCTTATTTTCATTGCTCGGGTATAGCCGACAAGTAGATGACAAACTTCGTATTACATGTAGATTCAAGCCCGCTGTATACTTGAATCAATCCCTCCGCGTACTTGAATCAGGCCTGAATCAGGCTAACTTTTACCTATTTAATCCTGGAACGGAGTTGAGAATTTATATTTTTACTACTTAAATAAATATAATATTTTTACTTACTTGTTTAAATTTAAAATTTATTTTCGTTCATTCCTAGTATTGAACTTAGCTCATCACGTTTGTAAACCAATGCCTTAGACCACTCAGTTAATATAAACCAGCAGCATGTAATACTACGTTTGTAGGCTATTAGTCGGCACTGGACGAACAAACAGAATAACAACAACAAAACAACACCATACTAATAGTATGTAGTGCATAAAATAAGAATTTTTGTACACAATTTAAGAATTTTGTTATTGATTCAAGATATTTTACGTGATTTTCCCGTTTTCGGCTTGATTTAAGTACATTTTAGTGTTATTCGTACTTAAATTTTTTAATTGCGACTCGTACACAAAGTAAATAGAAAATACTTGAATTTAGTACGACGTTTTTCTTTTTGTGTACAAGTTCAGAGCTAAAGATCTAACAAATATAATTTAAAGCATTATTAAGTATAAAGCAACTTTCATGCTTTGCTGGTGCAGCATCTTTTTAAAAGTGCGGTATGCTCGGAAATCTTTCATTTGGCTGAAGTTGATGTAACTATTTATTAAAAGAAAATATATAAATTAAAGACAGGCACAACAATAAAAGCTAGAGAAACCCAACAAATGACGTAGGCAGTGTTATCAACTCTTCCAATGCCAAACATGCTCATAGGCGGTTAAAAATAGCTTAATGTAAAATAAAGAATCTAACACTTTAGACCATTAAAATAGAAAAACTAGTTTTTGCACCTCTCACTCTACTTTTCCTTCAGCTTGCTGCAAACAAACCTGAATGCACTAATAAACTGTTTTGTTATTCGGACTATTTTTTATGCTTGAATTTTCGAAAACGCTTCCGAAGAAACTAAATAACGGCTAGATTTACTTCACTGAATGTAAATTCAAGAAGAGACGCAGTTACGTGTGCATATCTGGATGTGTGTGCCTGCAAGTGCTAATATGAAGATGTATATATATTTATTAATTATGTACACCTTCAAAACATTTGGAAGATATTCCCTCTTCATCTCTTCAGTAAGATTCGCTGAAGAAAGTTTGTAGATTTCAGAAATAAAATATGTTACTGTCGCAGTTTTAACTTCTAATCAGAAAGTTTTGTTTGCCGAAAACAAAAACACGCAAAATGACAAATAAGGTAATTTCATTGTAATTGCAGCGCGCTCTGTGACGAAAGTGTTTGTAAAGTACATACTAGTCTATTAATCAAAATGTTTCTGGTTTGCTTTGCGTAAAAACGAAAAATCTATATGCAGTTAATGAAATTACGTTATAATTATAATTCTCGTATTATAAAATTTGTTTATTTTCTTCTTTCCTGTAGTGACTTCTTCACAGTTCTTCCCGACGGAACATTACTATTAGTACAAAGACAATATATTATCCTAAGCTAATTGAATCATATTTTTGCTAGTTTCAGGAGACTTCTGCAATCAGAAATGTTTGCTTGGTATGTACGTATTGATGTTCTTGTTAAAGGTTCCTTTGTGTATTTGCTACTTACATACTCGTTTTATCGATGTTATCAGTGCACTGCTTCTGGCATTATTTTGTTGCAATCTTTATTTATTTTTTGTATTGATGTTGTTGTTGTTGATGATTCTTAATGTCTGTTTTTGTGTCTGTTTGTTTTCTTGTTGTGTGAGATCTAACTATTTGCTTTCAAAATCATATACTAACAACTATGGCAAGAAAGCAATTTATTCATTAGTACTATTTTGCACTAACATACAAGCATACATAGTATGTAATAAGATAGTTGCCAGATTTCACGATTAGTCGATACAAGTATGTACGATTTCTTTGATTTTTAGCCTGGTATTGTGTTCAACATTTCACGTGAAATACTGTCAAAACACATGTAGAAAAATTGGCATGAATTATTCATGAACAAATGTTGCATACACAGAAAAAAATAGACAAGAATTATATTCAATAAAACAATGTTATTAAAAAAAAATATGAATTTCAATAACATTTATCTTTAACATAATAAAATATTTCGTTGTAAGTATTTCTTTTCCATGCCGGTTATTTCTTTTCTTTTTATACATAAGTACTTAAAACAAGTTGTATCCCATAATAAAAATAAATGGGATATGGCTCATATAGAGTGTATGCTTTACGTCTGGAAAGCCCGGGTTCGTATTCCAGCCATGTCAACATTTTTTTATTTTATATATACATATATATATATTTTTATTTTGAAATAATTTTGTTATCAATATAGGGGAATTCTTTATCACAGGAAATTTGAAAAAAAAATTATTGAATACCGGGATTTTCGTTATCAAAAACGAAACTTATTTTTTTCTGTGTAAGTAATACTCTGTCTGTTTTTCTTAAGGAAAACATATGAAATGTATTGGTAACATTTTAAGTTTTCAAGCGAAATAATATGAGTGGCAATTGTTTCACATAGAATTTAAAACAAACACATGAAGATTGTAACAAACGTACATGTCAAATTTTTCACATGAAATAATCAATGTTGCCCAAAATTTTTCACAAATTTGAACACAGTACCAGGCTTAAGGCAGGGAACCAGTGATGCCAATTTTTGGTACCTAAAAGGCGCACAATTTTTTGAAAAAGCAGCTAAAAAGGGCTACATTGAAAAAAAGACACGTATAAAGCAATATCCAGTAAAATTTTTCGAAAAAGGGCTAACTTATAAAGTGTTTTTTTTTTAAATCAAAACACGTTTAAATTTTGGGACCAATTTAAAATCACAACCAATTTTTTAAGAAATATACGATTATTCTAGACTCTTCTTCTTTTTATTACTGGTAAGCAAACTAACAAAAAATGAGTAAAAACGATGTTAGCACGTTAATTCACAGGTCGCTATTGCTAGAATAAAGAAAGAAATAGTTCCCAAAAATAAAAAAAATGTACCCATATTGAACAACAATTAAAGAGGGGCTAAAAGTGTTAAAAGGTAGTGTTTTAAGGTAAGGATTACAATATTTCCTATCCCGAATCACTATAGCAATGTGCAAAAGAAATGGAAGTTTGATTTCTATGAGAATCAGTCCTAAAAACCATGTTATATTTGTTCGTGTTGTACAGTGTTATTAGTTCAAATGGTGATAAACATTACAGGTAGAGTTAAAGTCCTTTAATTTCTTTCTGACCCTTTCCCTTATTTATTTATTCATATACGTTTATTTAACCTTTATAAAATATTTATATTTACGTATTCATAACTAAGGAAGGTTAGTTCGTAGTGCGAGTCTATCAGTCTGCTAGTGGCGGATTCCACTCCCGCCAAAAATTTCTGGTCTGCTACAATTAGAAAAAGTTTCGAGTATAAAAAATATAATTCGGCAAATAAAACATTAAAAAATCGTGTAATTTCTCTAAAGTACATACATTATAATCGCTTATATAAAAAACGCTAGCGCCATCCTTATTAACTGGCAGCTCGACATACAAGATGCCAGTACTTACTTAAATTCACTTCTTTACCATAATCTAGAGGTATGCTTGTCTGTACTTAATAAAAAGGCGAAAAATTATCACGTTGTTGGCAGAAGCAACTGAAAAACGGCAGACATTAGCGTTGAGACTAAAAACTAACAACATGCGTTGTATTTATTTAAACACAAACTGCAAATTATACGCTAATAGTTTATTTAAATAACAGCAACAAGAACAATAGCAGTATCAACATAAGCAAATATACTAAAAATAAAAAAAGATATTTAAAATATTTGCAAAGAAGTTTTTTTAGTTAATGTTTTGACAAGTCACAGACTGTTAATACACTCATGCAAAAGTAATAAATTCTTTGAAAAATTATTGAAGTGGAAATCAAGCTCATTGTTTTCTCCTCTGTGTATATGAAATAGAGGCTTCGCTGAGTGAAGAAGTTTTTCCTTGCCAATCACTGACTGGGCTTATGGATTTTCTGCCCTGCCTCAGTGAACCCTTGTTTGCCTTTAGCTTCTAATGAAGAAGATGCTTATGACAGGGCGAGGAGAAAATCTTTCAGTCCGACCAGAGGCCAAAAATAGTTTTAAATTTCTAAAGCTAACAAAAATGTTTGCCGCTTTTTTTTAATTTACAAATTTTTGTTCCTTGATATAATTATTTTTAATTTTGTTATATAAAACGTTTTCATCTTCGCATGTTCATAGAAAATAGCTCACAAAATTGACGACAATTACTGCAATATATGCATGTATAGTGTGAAATATTTGTATTCGTTTACAAATTTTCTATAAACACACTTTACAATTTATTTTTAATATTAATTGTACGAATACAAATTTTGCACACTTAATACAGGATTTCTTGTTGTAACTTTGCGTTCTTATTTTGAATGTAAAAATTTTGCAACAAAGGCTTTATTTAAATTATTTCTCTGAGCGTATTTGCTTTGCTATTCGCTTAAGTTGTAGGAACTAAAAATGTTTTCACTAGCTTGTTTGTTATGAACATTATATAATTTTAATCATATACTAGACTGAAGAACTGAATCCTTATCCTTCATCATCTCCGTGTACTTAATTATGAATACATAAATAAAACTAAAATAAAGTAAGAGTTGCTTCTTATTTTTTAATTAATTTCTTTACCAAAAGGGTTTTACAACTTCTTTAAGCTGCTGTAGTTCTGCTTACACAATCTTTGCGCCGTCTTTCTGTTTTGTTTGTTGGCTTCACTGAAAAATGTATAAGAAAATCCTCTAACCCTCTTGAATTTTTTTTGAAGAGCTTTTAATTGCTTTCAAAGTTGTCTGTGTGTTGGTGTAAATTAACTTTTGATTCTGTTCTTTATCTGTGTAGTTGGCGATACGACATGATGATACTCTTAGTTGAGGGCAGGTAATACATCCCGTTGTTGTTTTTGATACTTTTGATAATTTAATTTATTTCTGTATTTTGTTCATAAATTATTATTTTTCATTCTTTTTTTATTTCATTGCAGAAATATGAAGCAAATAAATTTGACTCTTCGTTTGCTGGATTTGTTTTTGAAATTTATTTAACAGTTGCAGGATTTCCTCTATGCGACCCATACAATTGCAATATAGTTGTGCAATTTTTTGTATTTTACAACAATATTGACAGTGTGTATATCCTATTCGATGTCTGTACAATATATTGCAAAAATTCAAAAGTCTTTTGATTTTTATTGTACAACCAGTTTTCTGTTTGCTTGTAGGATATGTTTTCTAATTATTGTTAGAAAAGTAATATTGCGCAATTTATTGAGTAGTATAGGGTAAAACGACAATGATATTGCATAATGTATGGGCTGTTTTCTAGAATTTATTTTCATTTAGCATATCTAAGGAATATTAGTGTAAAAAACTTAAGATATAAATATGTATACAGAAAAAATTATTCCTAAAAAATTTCGTAATTGAATTAATAACTCATGCGATCAAAAACAGAATTTTTAAAAGTTTTGCGTAATTGAACTTGAATTGATATTGTATTTTAGTTATTTCTTTGTACTCATACATACATTAAATACGATTTAGTTATCGAGATTTATTGACTATTTATCGATTGTAAACTATGTTTGTTGAGGAAATATCACTTTGTAAAATTGTTTTAATTTTGCTATAATGTTCTCAGATAATAAATCAAATTATTTATTTCCTTTGTAAAATGACTTTCTAATGGTTTAAACTGAAAATTTCATTTAAAAAACATGTTTAAACATGTTGATTCTTGCATTGATAGTTACCGTCGTTATTAACCTGATATTACTGCTTATGAGGCCATACATTCTCATATTACCATTCTTTAGAGTTTACAAGAAAATAATTGATCATATTCTTTTATATTTTATGACTTACACTTTAGTAGAAATTGTCATTTAATATGACATAAGATTTTAATCTGTAATTGATCATCAGGAGCTGTTTTTTTTGTGTGCGATGCTTAAGAAATCAAAATGTATTCAAGTAAAGGACAGAACAACAACAACATAAGACTTTCCGATTCAGAATCTCTTTTATTTAATGATCTTAGTGATCTGTTGAAAATGGTATTCATCTGTTTTGAAGATGATGCTGTTGAAATAATGAATTTAAGTATTTAACAGATATTACGTATTAAGTCCTGAAGAAAGAAAATTAATTAAAGGATGTGTTGTTGTTAATTGGAATTTTTTTTAGACTTTTAGGCTAAAAACAAAACTAAATTTAATTTAAATTAAAACTGATGTGCAAGTAATCCACAAAGCCACCGTTTGTCACATTGCATTGGATACTTACTTTGTTCTTTCCGAAACAATGAATTCTCATACACTATCAATCTTTCTTTATCTTATCTGATATTAGATTTAACTACTTGTTAACATTTAAGCCATTTATTCTTTTTCTTTTTACTTACTTATTTTTCATTCCTTAAACTTAATCAATTATATCCACTCATATTTGTTCAGAATTTTCTTTTGGGCATAACCACAAATGAAAACTGTTCTTGCTCTGCAGTTTTCTACTGGTAACTAATAATTTAGTTGATTTAATGATAGGACTTAACGAGTAGATACATTTACGTATGTATGTGCATGTACTCATGTACAAATATTTTGTATCCTACGGATTAAATGAATAGTTTGTATGATTCATATTGTTGAAGTAGAAGAACAGTTGGCGATAATTAAAATGATTAAAAGTTGCGATGAAAATATTCATATATATGAAAAAAAAAGCCAAGAAAGTAAACTTAATTTTTATCAAATTCCTTCTCTATGTACACTCGACAAAAATGATGGTACACTCGACAAAAATGATGGTACACTCGACGAAAATAATCGTAAAAAATTTCAGCTCATGCCTCATGAGAATGTATTTTTCAATTCATAGCGTGGTGCAATATCATCACGGAAGGCAATATCATCGCTGATGATCTCACTAAGAGGGGAGCTCTGCTTTGGGTTGCCCATATTGACAACCTCTGCGGTCTCCTAATCTGATTGTGCTGGAGACGCATTAATGCTGTCTTCTACAGATGGCTCAAAGCAGATAGTACAATACGTCAACCTTCTCTATAGCGTAACATCTACGACCTCGCCTCGCTAATTGAAATCAGGAAATGCTAAACTTTAAAAAGTTGCACTTGCGGCACTTCATGGTAAAGGTGACGGGGCACTGTACTTTCGGAGCCCACGCTAAATGTATGGGTTTCCCCTATAATGACTGCTGCTTTAGTTGCAATGGCGAAGACGAGCTCTGCTTTGGGTTGCCCATATTGACAACCTCTGCGGTCTCCTAATCTGATTATGCTGGAGACGCATTAATGCTGTCTTCTACAGATGGCTCAAAGCAGATAGTACAATACGTCAACCTTCTCTATAGCGTAACATCTACGACCTCGCCTCGCTAATTGAAATCAGGAAATGCTGAACTTTAAAAAGTTGCACTTGCGGCACTTCATGGTAAAGGTGACGGGGCACTGTACTTTCGGAGCCCACGCTAAATGTATGGGTTTCCCCTATAATGACTCCGCTCTCGAGGATCATCGTCTTCGCCTTATAGGCAAAAGGTCATTCAGTAGACCTTCCGAGCTATCAGAAATGAAACTCTCAGAAACATAAACTCCTATATCAGCAGTAGCAGGTGCCAAATGGTATTTCATTTCTAAAACGACGCCTCGTACACGAAATTCTTATACCTTTATACGCCTAGCTGCTCCCTATTCTCACTCTCTCCTCAATCGAACGTTTCTCTTAAATTTAACCCTTGTCTTTTTACTCCTCCCTATATTTTTATTATTCTTCCACAGTTATTATACATTAAGGGATCATACTCTTGGACTAAACTGGAATCTTTCTTTCCCCTATACCAGCAACGTGCTAACCTAATAATATGGCTGAAATTTTAAAAAAATCTTTATAGTAAAATTGTTATTTAGGACAGGTTTACTTAATTTTTAGCTTTTTAAAACATTTTTTAATACAAAATCTTAATCTAATGGCTCGATTATCGATGGCAACCGAACTTCAGTTGCGTTGCCAGCCGGCAACTGAATATTTGTGGTTGCCAGAAAAGCACTAAAAAGCAACTGAAATTGAGAGCTTTCAGTTGCCAGTTGCCATCCGTAATATGATTTTTAGCAACTGGCAACGCAACTGAAGTTCGGTTGCCATCGATAATCGAGCCATAAATGAACTAATAAATTAAATATTTTTATTTTGCAGAATATTCCAAAACTTCTCTAAAGGTAAGTTTTTTATAATTTTATTGTTATAATTTTGTTATCATATCAATAATTAACAAACATAAATTAATACAGTTGCCTAAAATTACCAAACCAAATAAGATATTCTCTTATTTCTGCCAGCAAGAAAAAAATAATAATAAATAGCAACCGATATATCAAAGTTTATAATTTAATGAGAAATAATAACGTAAAACCCAAGATTTGCGTGTTTATTATTTAAACCATTTTAGTTCCTTAAAAGAATGCATGGAAGTTCTTATTCATTTCTGTAAACTGGCAAAGATGCACAATTAAGGGAAAAATTACTTTAAATCCGGTTTGCAGATTTTTTTTGCATAATTTAATTCAATTATCTGCAATTTTAAACATGTTCTTGGCTTTATTCTTTAGCATATTTTATGCACAAACAATCATGCAAAAAAAATTATTCGAAAATCTTATTTTTTTGCAACACCTTATATTAAGCTTTATAAAAAAAAATAAAGAACCTCTGAAATTGTACTTTTGTGAGAAACAATTATACTACCATACATTTTGCTGTGACTGTGGCAACAAAAACGCTGTCGTTCGTTGCCTTCGTCATCATCATCATCATCATCATGACCAAACATGTAAACAGACGAGAATGAATGAGTATTGTCCAAACTGTCAGCACATATAAAGAGAATGGTAATGGTAGTCCAGCGGTCGCCAAAGTGACCGATAACGATCCTTTGGCTTCGATAAAATATATTTCTGGGTCGATCGGAATACCTAGATAATTTGGGGGCCAACAGATGTTACTGATCATAATGAAGTGAAAATTACAGTTGGTCTTGAAGCAAAGTAATATTTTTTATGAGATTGTTCACTTTTTTCAAACTTAAACAGAATTGTGTTTTTAAAGCAATTTGCTAAACACCAAAATGAAATTGATTTATTTCATATTTCATTTTGAATACTGTTTGTTAAGAATCATCAAACATCCTATTTATTGCTTTTTGGGATATACAGACTATGTAACCATAAAATAGGCAACCAACTATGCCTATTTTATGGAGAGGTTCTATAAGAGAATTAGCTAAAATGACGGGTTCGACGTTTAAACAAGTTTGGCGAACTCTTCAGTATTCGCTTACAGATCTGGGGAATGTATCCAAGCATCGCAAGATTCAAATACAAAAAGCGTGTAACTGCGGCTTAAATTTTTACACACTTAATCAGGCCATATTTCGGCAATAATGCGTCGAACAGATGAAACGAAAATGCAATTTCAATTAATACAATTTTCGTAATTGAAATGGTATTTTAGTTTTTCCTGTGCACATTCAGCTACTAAAATTTTGATTTTCAATTATTAAAAACTTTTAAAAATTTCTAGAATAGTTATTTTTTGATAACAAGAGTAATTGGTACAGTTACTAAATTCATTGAAAATAATTTTAATTTTTGATAAACTGAATCAAATTTGATCTCATTATAAAATGAATTAGTTTTCAATCAAAAACAATGTTTTGTAACAAAATGTTGAGTAATTGAAAATTTGAAATTCAGAGATTGAATATAGTATTTGCGTCGGTTGAGCTTCCACAACATAATTAATTGAATCGTAATTGAGATCACATTTTAGTATTTTTATGTGTAGTGTGCGGTAACTCCACAGCTTTATTGAAAAATTATGAGTTTTTTTCAATAAAAAAAAAAAATAAAAACATAATAATTTAGAAAATAATTAAAATACTTTTTAAGGATCAATTAAAAAATTAATTGAGATTTTCAAGCATTCAATTAAAAAACTAATCAAAACATTTTTTGTGTTCAATAAAAATAATAATTGAAATATTATAACAATATTGATTAGAAGATATTTAAATTAATGAAAAAATATATACTATATTATATATAACTTATATCGGTTATGCTATCTTCTTGCCTTATGCCTAGGACCGGATCCATCTTAAGCTTTTGGGAGGGGAACTTTTAAATGAAGCATACCATATTGTAACATTTATTTTAGAAACTCAATAGAAATGAGGTATATGCAATTCATTTAAGGAAAATCATATTTCTTCTCTCCCCTGGATCTGCGCCCACCACATTTTAGAAACGTTACATACATACAGTAATCAAAAGTTCAACGTTGAACTTCTGTACAGAACAATAACAGGATCATGGTATAAGCAGGCTCGGAATATCGTAACATACTGCTTCTGTCCCAGGTGTTTTTTCGGCCTTTTACGTGGACTTGGCGACCTGCCGTGCAATTGCTGACATGCGTCATTACTAGCCATTGCTGTTTATCGAACATTTCCATCGTTGAATACGTAGTCACTGCCTCAATTACTTAGTCTGGAGCGTCTACATTTCAAATGTAATGGCCTGTCTTCTTGAGTCTCATGCTAGTCAGGGCTAGACAATAACACAATATGCGCCTCCATCACAGCTTTATCCAGGGACTGCCAGTATCATTTTCTCGATATCCATCTCTTTCAGATGATAAGTATCCACTTTTTTTTTAAAGCGAAGTAACACAATCAGGCAATTAATGCCTACAAGTTAATTCATTAATGTGTTACATTCTTTTGGGAAAGGGATAGTGTAGAGAGAACAGGTGGTGAAAGATTATTTCATTTACAACTCTGCTATTGTACGTTTTTTGTAGAGCAGAGTTGCAGCCCCTCTGGTATCAAGTAGAGGCATTAATTTTTTCAAGCTGTGTAGCCATTGTTATTAGTTATTTTAATTCGCCGACGGTTCTGCTACAATACCAACGAAGGAGGGTGCTGTGAAGTGCTTTAGGATACGTCAGTATTAATCGCTGCCGTAACTGCCAAAGTGATCAGTGCTATGCCTTCATCACTTTAACAGTCCAAAAACAACAAACACAATAACACGTCAATATATATCAGCAAAATGCATGATGTTGTTGGCTTGCCTGAAATTAGCCTTGAACTCAAGAACTCAGGATTTGTAGTCAAACGCAATAACCATTCAGCCAACAGAACTTCGCGTACCACCTTAACCAACTCCAAGTCGTCCGCGCCAGAGCCGTTACCGCTTGAATCTAGGAGATTAACATCTCCGCCGCGATGTTATATCCATATCTCATTTTAATCGAAATTTTTTCCTAGTCCGGTTTGTCTTTCATTTCAATTCCTCAGTTTCGCGTCGTCGTTGCAGCTTTTGGCATTATTCCTTGCGTTGTTGCCTGCGGAGGCTCACCACTAGAATGGATGGCATCCAAACCAGGAAGGAGGATTCCTCCCTAAGTAGATAGAATCTAAGAAATTATTTTGATAGATCTTTGTTTATCCCATGTTGCTCACTACAGTCATTTGTCACACGACTGGTGTAGTCAGCACTTTTGGCTTTGATAGATCTTTGTTTATCCCATGTTGCTCACTACAGTCATTTGTCACACGACTTGTGTAGTCAGCACTTTTGGCTAGTTAAAAACCAATCAGGAGTCTGCATAGAACTTTTGTATATACAAACTTAATATCGCATATTAATTTCGTGATATATTCTATGGTGTACTTCCCAACTTTAATGTAGATTTTATTTTTAGTTGTGTTTGCTCAATCCTTATTTTGCAAATGATCATTTCCATACTCTGTACTATTTATTTTGAATGTTTTGCACAACATTGCAAGCAATAAATCCTATTCTCTGGTAAATTGTCAACTTTGACAAAAATTCAAGGTCGGTAAAAGTATAAGATTTTGAAGTATTTTTCGTATGTATTTTAGAACTTTAGCACCTTTTCAGTGCTGAATAAAGCAGGAAAATGTGGTTGTGTATGTGTATGAGGTGTTATTTACAAATGAGGCAGCAGGCGATCATCTGTCCGTCCATTCGTTAAAAGTTTGTATTGCATGTTTAGGAAAATGTGAGGTAAACGAACAAACGAAATTCCATTTTGAAAAATGTCATGGTATTTTAAACATCTTTAACTTGGTTTTTGGACTTGCCTTGACTTGACTGGAGTGGACTGAAGCTCCTCTTCTTCTTTTGGTTGTTTTATATGTTGTAGTTAAAGGTATAAAGAAAAGTAAAATTGTCTCTCAGAATGCCGCTGTTCAACAAGTTTTTTTTTTGTTGCGCTGCCGTTTCTGTTTCTGTTTGTGTTGTTGCTGGTTTTCAGTTGACACTATCGATGGCTTTAAATTGTCAGGGCATTCATTATAATTGACACTTTAACTTCTTTTATACTAAAAACGTTTTATGGTTATTTATGGTGAAGACGATTAGTTAAATGACAATTTCATGAGCGAAAATTGCTTAGAAATTGTTTTCTAAGAAATGTAATTTTCATTTCTTTAAATAACGCAACAACAAAAATGGCAAAAAAAAACTAAAAAATCTGAAATAAATAGAAAAATAATTCAATTGAATTAAGTTTGCAGCTAGATACTGGCTGGTTAATTTTTTGTGTGTTTTTTTACTTTTAAAAGTTTGTTAAGTTGAAATAAATTGCACAAATTAAATGAAGTATGTGTCTTAAATCTTTTGTTAACCAGACAGCGACAATTTAGCACAACAACAACAACAAGTCTTTTGTTTCAAACGACAATTTTTTGGTTTTAATTTGTAACAAATTGTAATAAATATTAAACTGTTAATTTTAAAGCAGCATTAATTTCTTAAAGTTTGTTTTTTATTTCCATTATTTTTTTGCGATTAATAATAAGACACCTTTGTTGTTGCCGTTTTCTCATAAATGGTTGATTGCAATTGTTGTTGCTGTCGTAGAGAGATTGCTGTTATTGTTGTGGTGTGTCGTTAATATTGTGTAGTGCAGGGACCGAAAATAACAGTTATTATCAAAATTTCACTTCAAAAAGTCAGACAGAAATAATTTGCCTATACGATATTTGAGTATAGCATTGTGATGGTCGTGAGCTAAGGAATACAAATCTAAAAATAGTTTTATTTTTAAGAAATTTATTATTTGACATATTGTCATAATTTTATTTTAAATGAAATTTATTTGCTGGAGTTTAAGCAATTGTCTAAACTATAGACAACTGTTTAAACTCCAGGAAATAAATTTCATTTAAAATACTTTTATTTTGTTACTTTTTCAAAAAAGTCAAAATATAACTCATACATTTTCGGTTAAAAATAGAAGTTAAAATTTGACCGATAGTTTTTTTGACCGAATGCATATTGGTCAAAAAATAGCTATTATTATTTGACTTGTTCGAAAAAAGTCATAACAGTTACGGTCCCTGGTGTAGTGTTAACTTTAGCTGAACTCTGCTGTCTCTATTAATAGTAGGGTTTCTGGCATGGGAAATCGCGGGAAATATAATTATTATACATGAGAAATATTTAGGCGTATTATGCGGTAAATTATTTGTTTGTACATATTTTCATTATATTCCTCCAAAATATACATTCAATTCCAAATGGATAAAACTGCAATCAAATACTTTCTAAAGGTGGAAATTGGAATAAATGGTTTTTAACAATTTCATCCTCGAAGATTTATGAGTAGATAAAATGTGTCTTTTGCTGAAAACTGAGTAAAATTGACATCATCGAGACTTTAATTTATCAAGAACCAAATTAATAAACGTAATTAAGAAACGTTCTAAGAAGGTCCTTGTCACCTACTGATGATGCAAGAACTTTAGTTAATCATTATTTAAGATAATGGATTTGCTAAAATTTTTATTTTGTAAAATATATTGTCCAGAAAGACAAAAAAAATGTGAAACCCTGATTTATAGTCACTATGTTGTATGTGTGTCCAATTTTAGATATTTGCCTGTTAAGATATTTGCTTGTTTTGGGAATGCCTCATATTGTTGCACAATTGTTGCATATGTTTCTTTTATTTCACTTTCTGTTAAAGATTTTTAGATTGTGAAAGACATTTTGTTAAATTTAAAAATGAAAAATTAATTGCATACATGCTGCAACAAAATATTTTCGATTATAAAACTATTTAAATTTTTTTTTGCATAGCTTTAAACAGTTAGTGCAATGCAGTTACTTAAATTGAATAGTAGCTTTTGGTTTTCATACATAAAATTTCTTACTATTGTTTTCATTTCAAATGCAAAATTTAAAAGTTTATTTTTCATTACTTCCACTTCCTGTCGCTTTCTTTTTTAAACAACGAATATAAATCAATATTAATTCAACATTAATTGGATATTAATCGATTATTTTAGTTAAATAAAATCCAATAAATTAGAATTAACACTTGTTGACATAATACAATTGTGCACATACATGTATACGGTGCCTTCATAAAACAACATTATTACCACAATCGCTTGCCTATAAATGAGTGTATGTGTTTGTGTCTATTTGCAAAAGTTACTTTTCTTCTAAACATGAAGATAGCATTTGCCAACAGTTAGTTACTAGACCACAATTTATAGACATTGTACAGGAAATCCAGTCAATGAAATTTTGTGAACATTTTTAATAAAAGCTACAAACATATTAGTTGTGCTATCTAAAATAGTGAAGTTAAACTTGTTAGAATTTTGAAAAATTTTCCATCGTCCCACGTCAAATTTGGTGGGGTGGATAATAAATCAGACCGGTTTCGGTTATGTGTAATTTTCAGTGTTCTCTGATTATCAACCAAATATGAAGTGGGATGGGGTAAAATCGTTCCAAATTCAAGCAAACCCCGTCGAAAGAAAAATACAATACCTAAGCTTGTTCGGTTGAAATTACTCAGGGAGAAATTTTGTACCAACGTACTTCTCCTATGATTGGAGAAAATAGGAATGGTGCAGTATGACCCAGAGTCGTGAGCGGTGCAAAGAGAACAAATCATTTAACTAGAACAAAAATGTTAACCAAATACAATACACAAATACTTTTTTCTTACGTATTTAGTGCTTAGGCCTTTCGTACAACAACACCATCTCAAAGCAGAGAAAAAATTTTGTATTGTTATTCACTTTACAGAAAGAAAATCTACTTACACACATGCTTGTTTTGTTTATTGTTTTAACTTTAAGCTAATACATGCATGTGTACTATGTACGTATGTATTAGTAGCAAATTGTAACGCTTATAGCTTCAAAAATACTGAAGCTACTTTATCGAAACATGGATTTTGCAATCTATCAATGAATATCTTTAAAATGGTATAAATTTTGTCAACATCGCCTGCATAATGTAAGCGTAAAATTCATGACAAAAAATCGCCTTACCTCTTAATTATATTGACTATTGCTATTCATTATTTATTTAATTGTTTTAAATATTATTTTGTTTGATATTTCGAAAAATGTCCATTAATATTTTAATTGGTTCATTAAAAAAGTTTCAATAAAATGTTTAATTAATTTTTCAACCAATTTTTTCATTAATATAATAAATATTGAAACTGTTTAGTAATTTTACAAATTTTGTTATTGGTTGAAATCCAATTATATTTTTTAATCAGATAAACGAATTTTGTAATATAATCTATTTGTTTACATTTTTCTGTGTGTGGAAAGAAAGTTTAGATTTTTATTTCCATTTTTAAAAACTTTGGTATGCGAGCAGCAGTATTAAGCAAATTATAAAAAAATCTATGTAAATTGAATTAATATAAAATTTCGCATATTTTTGTTGATACAAAATGCTATTTATTTAATCAACACTAAATGTTTATAGTAGAACATAGTACTGTAAGGATAGAATAGTTATAGACAGTTTTTAGCAACAAACTAGCAACCGTTTATAGTAAAAATGTTGGTAGTTGTTGCTTTATTGATTACTTTGTATTTAAACGTATCGTGTTGTTGTTATTATAGTTGTTGTTATATTCGAGGAAAACACAAGCAGAAGCAACAATACTGTGATGTATATTTCGTGTTGTGTTAACATTTTTTAAGGTTTAACAAGCACTTGCGAAAAGCTGCCGTAATCATAACATAACTGCATCAAACCAACGCCTGTTTATTATTACAATTATTGTTTTGCTTGTTGCTTTCAACTTTTGTTACCGAATAGTACAAGTTGTCTGAGTTTTATGTGTATATGTGTTTATGTGTATTAAAGTGTAAGTTATTTTAGCATTCACAGCTTCGCGCTGCGATTTTCGCCTTCACGCTAATTTGTTGCGCTAAGGCTTCTGCATTTTAATGCAAAAATGAAGGAAAGTTTGTAAAGTGTACAAAAAGTATATGACTTTTTTTTAATATGAAATGCTGCTGATTTTATAACGTGTCGATCGTGATGCTACTTGAAACATAGTTTGTGTAACATAAAAACGGCATTAGATTGCTTTTCCGTGTTGCAACATTAGGCTTTTGTTTCCACTAAAAATCTACTTCAAAACAGTTGCAACGCATGCTTGTCTTTTCTATTAAGTTTCGAGAAAAATATAATAGGACTATTTATGCTTTTGTAGTTTTTTCTACGCAGTTAATGATTGCGTCTTAAAATTTTTTCCAACAATTTCAGTTTATTTACGAAAATATTTTTAATGCAATTTTCGCTTGAGCTGTACTTTTTTAAACTATTAGTTTTCTCAATTTATTCTCTAATATGTTTTTGTGGCAATGAAGTGTACTTGTAATTCGACTTAAAGCTTCAATTTTTCATGCATATTAAGTTAAATTTCGTTCTTTGTGACTGGTTTCAGTTAAAAAATTTTTTAAGCATGCAAATTTTTCTTGTTGTTGTTATTGCCCAAATGGAAGCTTAGAAAATAAAAAAACAAGACAGAGCTAGTGAAAAATAAAATAGTTTTCCATTTGCCACAAACATACAAAACGAAGAAACGAACCAACGAAATAAATGTATTGCAAAACAAAAGACTTAAGACACATACTTGTGTTTATGTGTTCATTTCTTGTATTCTTGTTGTTCTTGCTGTTTTTTCTCTCTTAAGATGTTAAAAAATACCGCTGTTAAGGCTGCTGCTTAATATTTTTTTCTTTAGCTTTTCCATGATTTTTTTTATATTTTTCCTGTTTCTGCTGTTGCCGTTGCAAGTAGTTGTTATGTTTAACACATTCCTACGCTTTAATGAAAATGTTTATATCAATTTTCATTTTAGCACTCATGCATGCCTGCAGCATGTCATTTATAGACTATGAAATAACAACAAAACAAACAAAAAAAATAGCATCATCACGGCAGTAATAAGAACCTCAACAACAACAAGTTGTTGTGAGCTTAGATCATGATTGTTTGTTTGGATGATAAACTTAGCATACCAAAATGTAATCAGGCTGCCTGGTTCACTTGTGTTACCACATACTCACATAAATAGTATATAATACAATCGCAGAAGCATATTGAATGTATGTGTTTGCCTGAATATCTGTATGCACTTTATCGCACCTCATTAAATCAATATTTACTCGTTTGCTTGTTACTCGCAAAAACATGAAAATCGTCATCATCATCATCATCGTTATCATCTATAAAGTGTACTGCTGCTGCTGATGATTCTATTGCTGCCGTCGTCCTACCTCATAAATTGCTTTCATAACGTGCCTAAGAACAGCCAACCCTTTGTGCTGTTGCATGTTCCTATAATTTCGCGGGTTCTTAAACACATTTCGTTACGTACATATTTTCAAATAATAGTGCCTGTAGTGTCGGACTGTGTTGTCTAGTCTGACACGCGGTGTGTGGTTGTGTTACGTTCAACACTTTTCTCCACTTGTATTGTTTCTTTTTCCTGCCAATTTTCTTTAAATTATGCTCTTACTGCAGCCTTTGTTGGCGTCAACATTTTATTCTGCTTTTTGAACTTCTTTGATAATTTTTAGTTTTAATCCTGCATCCTCTTTTTTTATCTACACCTTAATGTGGCATGTAATGTTTCATGAATGTGAGCACAACTTGCACGGCATATTTACCGAGTTTAGTTTAAAATTTTTTTTTAATATCAGTTTGTTCTTGTCAATATTTTTACGATGCCGTAGGTTAGTGTTGTTTTGCGTATGAAAATAAAGAAAAATGCTTCACGATGTGTGCGTGTGTGTGTAGTAACATGCCTGCTTTATCATCTTCTTATTACGTATTGCAAATATTCCAATATTGCCAGTTGCGTTTTCTTTGTAGCTTTGTTCTTGTTGGCAGGATATTTTCGAGCCAAAATTAGGGAATTAAACAAGATATTTTTGTTTTTACTCTTCTAGTAGCTTCTTCCGTTGGAATGAAATAAATGTTTGAAGGTTTTTTGTTTATATTTGTTTTGGCAAATTTCATGAACACACATTGTGTAACATAAAAACAAAAATTCAGTAAAGTGCGACTTTAGCTCGCACACGAAGGTTTCCGTACGCTTTTTCCGTTCCTGTAAGTTTTTGCCCTTTATTTGTTTTTTTTGGCAATTTTTTCGTTTTGCTTTTTCTTTAATTTTTTTTATTTTTTAAGTTTTTTCCTTGTTTTGGAGATTTTGGTGGTTTTGGCGCTTTTTTCATTTTGGTGATTTTTTCGTTTTATTTACGATTTTTCGTTCTTTGAATTTTGTTTATTTTTTTTGCGTTTTTTTAGTTTTGGCGATTTTTTCGTTTTGGCGTTTTTTGTTTTAACAATTTTTTTTCACCTTTTGACAATATTTGTGGTCTTAGCGATTTATTTAAGTTTTGGCGGGTTTTTTCGGTTTTGGTGATTTTTTCGGCTTTTGGGTTTTTTAGTTTTAGCGTTTTTTTTTTGTTCTGAAACTTTTTTCGTTTTGGCTATTTTTTTGGTTTTTGGCGATTTTTTAGTTTCGGCGCTGCTTTTTTGTTTTTGTGCTTTTTTCGTTATGGTGATTTTTCTCAATTTTTGGCGATTTTTTTCTTTTTTTATGATATTTTTAGTTTAGCGATTTTTTTAGGTTTTAGTGCTTTTTTTCGTTTCGATGATTTTTTGCGCCTTACCGATTTTTTGATTTTGGTGCTTTTTTCCTTTAAGTCCTTTTTTCTTTTTGGCGATTAGGTCAACCGTACTTGAATAGAGCCGTAGTAAAAGTTCGTTAAGTATAAGGGACAGAGCTTTTACCTCAAGAACGGATGCCTCAAGCGCTTATCATTAAGACTGGTGGGGCTTGATTTTAAGCAAAATAATCGTTTGACGAATTGTCTTTGAAATTTTTGGACTTGATGAGAGAATTCTAAAAGGGGAGGAAAAAATGTATCCGCGCCTGGTTTTTGGTGAATCAACAAATATGCAATAAGTTAGCATCGGTTTATTGCAGCATATTTTTTTCAAATTCGGATGCACACAGAAAAAATTCCTATATAAAGTCAACATTGCGACATTTGGATTATAAATCTTATTAAATTTCTACAAAAATACTGACTTTATTTAAAATTACCATTGTTTCATATTAATTTTAAACGAAAAATTATTAATCTGGCCCCAAATCTCGTTAATCGAATATTTTTCACTGTCAAAACAAAATTGTTCATTATTGAATCAATTTCACAGCAAAATCAATTTTTATCATATTAAATTAAAGATGGATCTACTTTAGTGAATCAATGAAAAATCAAGGCTACATTTTATTTTAAATCAAAATGATTATAACTTCAATCTAAAAAAAAAAATTTGGCTAAATCATCAATAAAATCATGTTAAATTAAAATAAAATGCATGTTACTTATCATGGTATTTATATTAGTGTATATATAAAGTATATTTGAGGACGTTGTGGCTGAATTGGTTAACTGACAAACAAGTAATTATAGATGAACCCGAGTGAAAATCTGGGCTGATGCAGCCAATTACAACACAAACTTTTCTGATGACTATGCTAATACACATCCTTAATAGGAAGGCGCAGAGATGTGTATTAGTAAAAGTAAAATAATTAATAAAATGGCTACATTAAACTTAATATTGTTTTAACTTGAAATAACTTTGATTATTCGTGTTTTCCACCGTCAAATTCACATTTTTTTGAGGAGAAGTAACACAATCAGGCAACTAATGCCTACCAGTTAATTAAATAATGTGTTACCTTCTTTGGGAAAGAGATAGTATAGAGAGAACAGGTGGTGAACTGGGAGAGAGATAGAGATCTTAATTCATTTTGTAAAGCAGTGTTGCAGTTCCTCTGGTGTCAGGTAGAGGCATTCATTTGTTTAAGCTGTGTTTCCATTTTATTAGTTCTTTTACTTCGCCTACGGTTCTGCTACAATACCGACGAAGGAGGGTGCTGTAAAGTGCATTAGAATATGTTAGTGTTAATCGCCGCCGGTACTGCCAAAGTGATCAGTGCTAAGCCTTCATCACTTTAACAGTCCAACAACAACCAACACAATAACAGACCAATTCACATCACAAAAATTCATGATGTTGTTGGCTTGCCTAAAACTAGTATTGAACTCCAGACCTCAGGAAGGCGCGGATACAAGGAGGACGGGATATTCCCTCCACCCAAAACCAGTATAATATACCCAATTGCTATAGAGTTTTTAAAGAAGTTTTGCAAAATAGTATGTTTCAGTTAAAAGTTTGCCTCCAAAAAGCTTAAGATGGATCCGCGCTTGCCTCACGGCTTGTAGTTAAAGGGGTTAACCATTCAGCCAATAGCAACGTGAAGTAAATTTGATTCAACATGATTCTTCGTGTTATTTATATTATGATTCATCGTATTACTTTAGTATCAGGTTCATTTTGCTATAACTGTACTGAAGTATTATTAAATCAACACGAAAGGTAGTTATTTTAATTTTGAACTAAAACGAAATATCTATTAAGCAAAATCACTACCGAAAAATTTAAAATCAACCTTGTTTTAGCATGACATTTTCTGTGTGTGTTTAATCTTTCGTTACAGAGTGATTCCTTACTTTCGTGATTATATCAAATGAAAGTCGAAAACTTATAAAATGAACATCATTTTGAAAATAAGATGAGAGAAATTTAATTAAATCTTTTTCAACAAACAGTGTATAGAAAATAAAATGAGAAATAAAAAAAAGATATTGTAACTTTTTCTAAAACTGCTTATACTTTGATTTTTTTAAAGAGTATTTAGATGTTATTTTTAATCGTCCTCACGAAAACTTTATAAGCAACTTAATAACTGAAATAACTCAAGTAAAAAAATTAGATTTTAAAGTATAAAATATTTCAGTTTAGTATAATAATCTTTAAATAATTTACACACATATATTTTCTTTATCATACATATTTATATTTCTTATAATTTTATTAAGTTCCTTTGTTCAATGATCAATATGAAAATAAAATCTAGCAAAGACTAGAAAATGTTTTCATCATATACTTTTTTGGAATTATGAAACTGTGCGACGAGTATTAATGTAAAGAGTTGTGTATAATGCATATGGAAATTCTATACTGTACGTATGACACAAGCAAATGAGGCAACATTATTTTAATAAAACATCAACTTACAACAATACTTAGCTTATGGATGAATGAATGGTTGCATGGCTGGGTGAATGGTTGCTCCGTGGCTGGCTGACTTGCTTAGATGCATTTATGCATGCCGATACATGCACATGACGCTTATGTCATCAGCTGTATAAAAAAAGGTATAATGTATGAAAATCCGTTTAAAAAATGTATATATTTTTTCAAAATTTATGAGCAATACTTAAATAAAAATGTTTACCACCGTTGACATGCTAACTATGTGTAGATTAAAAACATCCAACCGACTGCTTGGTTGCTTTGTTGGTTGGTTGTATTCCTGGCTGGAGTACTAAGCAACTAACCAAACAACTGAACAAGATGTGAACTGTAAGCAGGCAGCCACCAAAAGCACAAACAGAAATGAATTGAAACTAAAACTGACATGGTCAGTGCCCAGTTAATAGGCATAAGATGCTGTTTAACGAGCTTAAGTTACCACGGGTGTTAATGAAATTATTTTTTCGTCACCTTTTTTTATATTTTCTACTTTTTTTCAACTTAAAGGTTTTGTCTTTTTTCTTTTTTTTTACATTATCTTCTTTTCGAAAAGGAGTAGAACATTTCCATTGTTCCTCGTTTGTTGGTAAAGCTGCAGCAAGCAGCCTTCAAAAGACAAGCGGCTTATTAAAAGTATTTTAAATGTTTAACTTGTTAGCATTTTACTTTATGAATAACGAAGAAATAATAAGATGAAACAAATTAATTCATGATGTGATTCATACCAGGGGGAACAATAATACCAGCAGCAGCAGCAGCTAACTGTTTAAGATCTTATCATTCATTGTGAGATTATATTCAAACTCAATGAGGTTTTCCAACATTAAATCAAACATTTCACTTCCCATTCGATTGTAAATTTTTTCACAAAGTTCAATATTTTTAACAATTTTATTTGTAAATTATTGTATATAGTCTTGTTATAGTCAATATGAATGAGAAACTCGTAGCAGTATTAATCTGGCATTATCGCAGGAGCTTTTAAAATTAATCAGTAGTAGCCAGTATAAAAATGACAGCTTTAAAGCTTAAAGTTGCGTTTGATACAGATTAATTTTATCTACGATCATGTTTTCCATTTCTAAAGAACGAGAATTTCTTGATTTTTCTTTTCTGGTGCTAAATAGGCAAATGTTAATTAGTTATTTTGGTAAGCTAATAAATTTTATAATTATTTAAGGCTGTTAGTATGTGTTGATTAGCCATAACATTAGAAACTAGAAATTACGAAAAATATTTTAATAAAGGAAGTCACAATGGTGCTTTAGCTGTTGTATCGGTTGTTTTGGTTAAAGATGAGTTTTGTTTTTCGTATAAATTTTATTGAAGTGCAATATTATAGCTTTTGTGAAACATTGGCAATGCAACTGATACAAAAATTTGCACATCTTGTGATTCCTTTAATCCTTATTTTGTTTTATATGCTATTTTTAAGAGTTAGGATTTGAAAAATGTATATAAGTGAAAAATTTGGCTTTATTAGTGACCAATTTGGAGAAAAATTTCATTTTAAAAAAAACGTTTTTTTTCGTTGTGAACTAAACCAAAAATTTGAGGAAAAAATTCATTGTTTCAACGAATTGGTCATAAATTTTTACCTAAATGTACTAGAACGTTAAATCAATGAACAGGTTCATTAATTTTGTTAAAGAATAACAATAATGAATAACAATAATGAACACTTTCATTCAAACAACGTACGCGTACATAGTATCAGCACATTTTTTTTTTTTGAGTCCAGGCCAATGAATTTCGTTTAATTTGAGTAAAAAATAATTTTTCGGCTCTGACTGCTGGGCTTAAGAATATTTCAAAATTTATCGATGATGAGCGAAGTCTAGGAATAAGAAATAGGTCCATTAAAAAATGGACAAAAAAATGCTGTCCTTTATATTATCCTTTATATTGTCCTTTATGATATACTTAATACTAATGTGACCAAAAGGGTTCCTTTTAGGACCTTTTATTTTATTCGAACGTTTGAATCTGACGCAAATTTCTCGATGCTGCATAAAATTAGCGACTACTGTTAATTGGATAACACTGCCCTTTTAACTGTATAATAAACTGTAACAATGTTAAAAAAATAAAAAGTTAAAAGATGGCTTATGTCTCTGCTAGTTAAAAACGCCTTCATCTTCACACACATTGGGTGACTTTGTTTCTATTTGTTTTTTAATTAACAGTAATACTTTATGTATTTACATGCATAAAGTCGAGATGTGATCATGCATGTGTTCGTGAATATAAAGAAATTAGTCACCACGTAGTAGTCACGGAAAAAATAAATCAATCTAAGGAAATTGTTTGTTTTACTTTTAATATTAAATTGAAGTGCTGTTGGCTGAGTAGTTAGCGAGTTTGACTACAAACCCTGAGGTCTTGATGTGCATTCGTGTTTCATTGTATTGGACTGTTAAAGTGATGAAGGCATAGCACTGATCACTTTGGCAGTACCGACAGCGATTAATACTGACATATCCTAATGCAGTTCACAGCTGCCTCCTTCGTCGGTATTGTAGCAGAACCGTCGGCGAAGTAAAAGAACTAATAAAATTAAAAGCGACATAATCAGGATACTCAGTGATAGGTTCTAGACCCAAACTTAAGATACTTGTCCTGTGGTAGTTTCTTTAATACTAGTTAAATTACTGTACTTCAAAAATGTTTGCTCTAGCTTTGTGATATTTTTTTGTCACCAGTCACGATTCAGGAACGTTCTCTACTTGGCTGTGGGCAGAAACTATTAGGTGTGTGCCCTATCTATTTGTTTTTAAAATGTTGGTGTAAAAGGTATAGATTTTAAGAAAATATACCCATTGACTGGATTTTGCTTAGGTGTAAATGCAATATGAAACATTTTATAAATCAGTTTTAAATGAAAATTCTGCCCCGTCGTATAGAGCCTTAAAAAATTCTCAATTGGCGGAGTTTGTAGATCATAGACTCTATTTTCATGTGCAACGTAAATACTTTGTTTCGGAAAAGATTTTAAAATCGCTTAAATTTTTTCACCATCAAATAAACCCGCAAAGTTCTATTCACGCAGTGTTTTTTTTCATACTTATATGATTGAGGAATACAGTTACTCACGATTATGAGTGGTCAGGCGTGATCATACGCGATGCAGCTGAAGCCATCTCTAAGTATAACGCTTATTATGATCAAAGATATTTGTTTAAGAAATGTCCGTCTGTCTTCTTATTTCCAATGTTGCTGCTCAAAAGAATTTATTTAAATTCCTCGATGTCGGAGTTTTGCATGTTGTTATTTTATTTCGTTGTAACGTTAAACATGGTCACTTTTGATATAAGCACTTAATCTAGTTGTGTGCATAGTGCTTTGCTCCCTACTTGCAATTTAATATGGTCTGATAAACCAAAGACACTACAGTTTACAGATTTATAGAAATGAAATGAATAAAGAAATTTGATCCTTTTGCTGTAGTGCAGTTGTGTTCAAAACGAATGAATAGAAAAATAAGGAACCAGACTTGAAAACGCAAACTGTTCAATGTTTTATGTCCGGAGATGACGATGTTGATGATGACGACGACGAGGTGGACTAGGTTAGATTGGTTATTGTTATTGTTAGTATGTATTGTTGTTGTAGTTGTTTTCGTTTGTATTAACAACATTAAAGGAGATTGCGTGCAGCATGTATTCTGCACGTAATGCAAATAAATTGTAAGCATATTTAGTTTATTTAGTTTTCTTTCTTATTTTTCATTTTTTTGCTTATAAGCATTGGCTGACCATTTTAGTTAAAGCATTTTGCTGAATTTTAGTTGTTTGTTTATTTGTTTCAAACATTTCTTTTTGTTTGCAAAAAAAATATTCATGCTATATTTGGGTTGGATTGGATCGTTAAGAGATTGGTGCGGGTTGCTTTATGGCTTGGCTGCATTGCTGGACGGGTCTATGTGACATGTTTTCTTATATGACCACTCAATTACGTAAACTAACAAACAAATCAACCGAAATTACATGAAAAATATTAAAACGCAATGCTAAAAATGTTGTTCAAGTTGTCTGTCTCACTATGTTCTTTAGTGGATTTAAGTTTGTTGTTTTCCTTCTTTCTTTTGGAATGTATTACCTTGAGTAACTAATAATGATTGTTGTTGATAGGACTGGCCTTCTAGTAAATGTTTAAACCTTTTGGATTCTGTATAAATGTGTATTTGCTCGCTTTTAAGCGACGACAACTTGAAAAACTCTTTAAACTCTTTAATTCTCAATGATATCAGGAGATATCATGCAGTGTTTAGTTGCCAATAAAACAAGTCAATGTTTAAGTTTAAAATTTCATTTAAAAATCATCATGTTCATATGAATGCAAGTTTGTACACGAGTGTAAGCTAACAAAAAAAAAAAGGAAAATATATCTACAGATACAATAAGAAAAAGAAAAAAAAAACTAAAGTACTTTGTTGGTGTGTTTATTTTTTACCTTAATGTAGAACGTCTGAGTGTGGGAAGACAGATTTTTATTTTAACATGACATGCCATGCCAATTGTTAAACCAATAAACTTGAATTTGATTGTTATTCTTTCTGTGTGGATATACGAGTAGATAGTATTCTGTATAAGAGAATATATGAAACAATGTTGCGAAATTATTGGTAAAATTAAAAAAGATACATAATGCAAAAGAAAGAGAATTTTTTTAATAGTTAGAGTGCTTGCGAATCTGCTTTAAACGCCAAAGCAAAGCAAATTTTATAAAGATCCCCTGAGGTTCCCACTGCAACCTCTTGTAAGAGATTCTTACAAAATTTCTTTTTGTAAATATTGTTTAACAAAGTTTTGTGGTACATAATCTACAAACTATAGGCCAGTACTCTTTTTAAATCTCTTTAAAAAAAATGAGTACAATAAAACTATATTTTGTAATGCATTTTTCATACGAAATTATTTGTTTTTTTTTGTTAAAACGAAATTTTATCATATTTTGGTTTTGGATATTCTTGGAAATTTATTTTAAAAAAGGGATTGAGAGCTCTTTTGTCTGAAGACAAACAAAGATTTCATTGTAATCAAAACTTAAACCAATTTTTACAACTTTCTTCGTGGTTGAATTTTGGCTTAAGCCACCCACAACTTACTGCGTGACAGGAAAATTCGAAACGCTATGACAAATATTTACTTAGCAATGTGCTGACAATGTGATTAGTTCCGCATAAAGTATCTTTATGTTTCTATTTAATAATTTCTGACTTGTATTTTGCTAACAACACAGTTAATACCACCAACTGATTGAATTTTAAATAAACATTTTTGGCCAACTAAATTCTAGTCATTCTATTCGTCTCTACATGTGGCCAGTTTATAAACACTAGTGTTTGTAAATATGAATTTCTTTATTTTTTCAAAACTGTTTTGCCAACAAAGAAACCATTTATTATCTTAGACAAAAACCAAGAAATTTATTATGTCAAAACCAAAATTTTGGCTTTTGTTTCAACACCTTCTAAGTCCGTATGGATCATAAAAGAACAATAAAATTCTTAGAAGCATTTTTGGTTGAAAATATAAAAACCAAAAATTTTGTAGAAAGTCATCATTGGTGGCCCATAATAATAGAAAGAGTTTCATATCATCTTTAAGTCAAAAGACACATTTAAGAAGTCATAACAATAAACACCAAACATGAGCGAGACATTGCTTTAGTTCTTTTTTTTACACAAATATTTATTTAGAATTGTTTTGAAATGCGTAGCAAAATCTCTTTACCTGAGTAGTAAATGTTTGCATTAATGGACAACCTGTTGTGTTGCTTATAAAACAACATTTGTTCCACTTTCTAAAATTTCCTAATCCATTTCCGCAAAACTGTGCAAATTCAAACAACACGTCCTTAATTGTTTCTTCTATCGAAAATGCAAAAAGATTTGCTTTCTTTCCAACAAAAAAAAAACATTTAAAAATCTTTTAAAAATGTTTATAAATATTCTGACACATGCATTAAGAAAATTTTTAAATTATAAAAATGTGGGTGTTCTTTGCTGGTAAAAACTAAAACAACTAAATAAAGAACTGGTTATTCAGCCTGGCAGCAGCATGTCTGTTAAAAAATCTAGAACATAATTAAATACCATAAAGTCAAACACACGCACGCGCACTCACTCACATGCACTTATTAATATCCCAGTAAAAACTTTTGTCATTTTTGTAATGGGTTACAAATTAATGAGTGGTACTTATTTAGCTTATCACTATGTTTCAAATTAAAACTACTATCTAGTTTTTAATAAAACTAGTACGTATTTTTCTCATTGCCTCAAAGTAGTTACACTTTGTTGATATGTATTAATAAAATAAGTAGACAACCAATTTTTAAGTCAACGTGTGTGTGTATATATGAAAACTAATTTTTGTCGCTTAAACTTACAAGTCTACAATAGCTGAAGGGGTAAAACACTTGTCTTCATATCTAAACGAGCATAGGTTCGTATCCCAGTTGGGTAAAAAAAAATAAAATAAAATAATGTGTATACATTTTTTTTTAAATTTTAATTCGTTTTTTTTACTACTTATTTTTTAGCTTCAAGTAAGTCAAATAGTACCTAATTAATTGCTGTGAAAATGCAAATAAATTTTGTAAGTGGTATCCCTTATTTTTTGGACTTCTCAAACAAAAATAAGTAGTTATCGAGTTAAATTGTAAGTAGTTACGACTTAAATCCTCATATTCTTTTCTGGCTACCAGTACGCAAAGTTTTTCCTGGGAATAGAAAAGTAAACTTAGTTTTTATTGATTTTTAAGCATGAAGCATAAAGCGGTTTTATGGTTTGCCGAATAATACTGGAAACCCATTTTAAAATTAATGCAATCTAAAGAACGTGTAGATAACTTAGCTAACGCAACCAGTTCCCAGCATCATGATCTTTACGCACAACTTAATTTTGATGTCGCGCCAGTTCTCACTGCCAATTTATCGTCCCACATCACTAGTTTGAAAATAAAAGCACGAGGCGGACTGCTCAATTATGTGCTAGAAGCTTCAGAAGGACTACAACTGCTTCATGTACAATATGCAACCTTGATGAGCCTGAGAATACTTTTCACTTCCTTGGAGTTTGTCCAATATTGAAAGAGTACAGGAGGAATTTCCTGGATAAAGCCCAACTTAATATAAGCGAACTGCTTAATATTTAATACAAATACATCCAAGTCTGCTTGAAATATAGAAAACTGCTAGCAAATGGATTTGATTTCTAATTTTTATTTATATAAATTTTCGTTTAAACTTTAAAATCTTGTGAATTCTACAAATATAATAGTATACTGCCAATCAGGATTACAATAATAATGTTCAGCCTAATATAGATAAATATTGTAAATGAATCTATTGTAAATATCTACATATTCAATTTATTTAATCTATTAATAAATAATATTTATAATAAAATTATTCGGCTTACTTGATGCTAAAAAATAAGTAGTCAAATAAAGAAATTAAAATGAAAAAATAAAATAAAATTTATAAACACTATATTTTATTTAAATTTTTTAAACTTTTTAACCCAGCTGGGGTAAAGTATTTGAAGACAAATACTTTACCCACCCAGCTATTGTTGACTTATAAGTTTAAGCAACAAAAATTAGTTTTCATATACAAACACATGTTGACTTAAAAAGTGGTTGTCTACTTATTTTATTAATACATAACAACAAATTATAACTACTTTCAGATAATGATATGTACAAATTTTATTAAAAACTAGGTAGTAGTTCTAATTTAAAAATTGTTAATAACATAAATGAGTACCACTCATTACTTTGTAACCTATTAATAAAGTACTACCGATTACAAAAATTTTTGCTGGGTTCATATCTTTGCATCATTCCTTTACAAATTCTCTTCTTCATTTGTTTCTTTATTTTTTAAAATTATTTTTTTGCGTCTCTTCTATTCAAGCTGCATGTGGAATATTGGCATACCATTTTATGCTGCTTATTAAATTGATTGCCATGTTATGAGGAGGCACTAATCAGCAGCCATAACAGATTTTATTCCATTTTTTTGTCTACGGTTTATTATTTATTAAGCCATTAATGCTCGTAGAAATTTATTCACAAATTTTATACATGAATGGATACGATCGCTTAACAAACTCAATAGAAAAGAGTAAAAAATAAGCTCGAGTTAAGACTTAAACATTTTTAATTTTTCTCTGACGCATTTATTAAAGGGTTAACGTTAGTTACTCTTCTTGGATATAAATCTTCTTCTAAGACTAAGGATTCAATCAAACAATAAAATATTTTTTATTTTCTTTGTCGAACACTAGACTTAAGCAAAGTATTTATTGGGTTTGATTTTATAGCAGAAAACTCAGGTTTACAACCTGGGCTGAAATCGTAACATCCATGATCGTATCGACAATCGTACGAAAATAAATTGCGTGATACATCAATCGTATAAGGTGAATAGGATTACAGTACGTTCACTTATGTCACAATCCGAAAATTATTTTTTTACGTAAAAAGAATTGTACGTTCGCGGATGTGACGATTCGACCCTTGAACATTTTACTCAAAATAAAAAGATAACAGCATTGGAAATGATATTATTTTAACCAATTTGGACGATATATACATAGATACATATATTTTTGTGTGAACGAATGGTTCGGCACGATCTAAATTGGTCATCGGAATTATTCGATTTGAACCTAAAACATTTCTTCTTTGTGGTTTCCTTAAGTCCCGATCCCAATAACCCATAAACTACCGATGAACTAAAGTTAACGTTACCCATGACATCACTCAAATTCAACATAGTATATGCTTCGAATTTGCCTAAAATTTAAGCATTTGATAAATTTCTTAGGTAGATTGTTCTAATCCGGGCTTAAAATCAAGAAATACTTGTTTCTGGTTAGTCTGATATCTTATGGATTGCACCATATTTTCTTAATATTTTCTGTAAAGAATCTTACTAAATTGAGGTGGTAGTTCTCGTAAACAAATAATTGTCTCCATTGCGTTAGTCTTTTTTGTAGGATCAACTCTTTTTTTATTGCACGTCATTGTCAGACAGTCATCTACGAGCGAACAACAGCAATAATAATAATCGTAGCAGATAAAACAAAATAAGATCTTATGCAATCTCGTTCCTTAAGCAAACTAATAATTTTCTAGTTACGCCCTGAAAAGAAAAATCTATACAATTTTTTGCGCATCTTTTAAACTAAATGTTGAAATTCTTGCTGCCGTTAAGGCTGTAAGTCAGTCAGAATAGTTATTAACCGAAAATTATTAAGTTTTTTATTTCGTAAGGTTTTAAATGAGTTTGTTGATGCAGTAAACAAAGTAAAATAGTACACAATTTTTGTATATTTAACATAATATTGACAATATAACGGATATAGAGATAAATTTTAATATTTTTGTATCAAGGATTTCAGAATTTTAAGCCTTTTAAATTTTTCTTATATACCAAACACGTGGTTTATTTTAAAAAGAACAACACACTTTTTAGAGGAAGAACAAAAATTGTCGACACAAAGGGTATTAACAATTCGCCATAACATTAACAATTTAAGACTTTTGTTTTTGAGGTAAAATTTTGTTATTTACTCCTCTTTTGTTTCATTCAAGCCTTTAATCATTTGCTTAAATATGAGGTTTACTTAGATTTAATTCTCAAAACTAACGATCCATGTCCATGTTGTACCACAGATATTGTTTCTGTGTTTTTTTTCTTTCTAAACGGAAAACACTCTTTATTTAGAGTTTAAGTACCTGTAGGAAATGTCAATAGTAATCAGTACTGACTTACTACTGACATTGTCACCAGTACTGCGCTATAGACATTTAACACGTGCGTGTAATTGAGAGTGCACTTGTACTATAAGTACTACTGACTAGGTACTCCACTTGGGGACATATGTCGACATTGGAACAAGATATTTACTATAGATACTGGTACTACTGACTATGTACTTTGGAATGACTTTCCGTCATCCCACGTCAAATTTGGTTTGTAAACAGACCGGTTTCGGATATGTGCCATCTTCAGTGTTCTATTGAATACTAAATATAAAGACGTGGGAAGAAAAACACAACACTCGATTATGTACTTCTTTTGGCCAAAACTGAACTCGCAAGCTTTTAAAAACTGGTATTCCGGCGATGTTTATATCCAATTCAGTTTCGTCTTTCAAAATATCTTCCACTTTCCTTAGCTGAGTTTTAATTCCTATGTGGCAATAATTCCCGGGAAACACTTCTGATTCTTGGTTTCTGCCCAACAAAGCTGCTACTCCAGGCCTCCTTACTGTAATATAGCCAGCAGCTTCTCCAAAGAAATTCTGGAGTTCGCTGTTTCAATATAACAATTTTTAATTTTTCCCACAAAGTCAATTTTGTTGAAGAGAAATCTTCGAAAGACTGCACAAAATCTTCAACGGGCTCCATAAATTCTCTAATGTTTGAACTTTCACTAAAATTATTTTCATCATTCTCACTATTTCAATTTTTATACAAAATTTATTGCTTTTTCACAAGTCTTTTATAGTTTCGTTTGCTCAAGATGTATTTATGTAATTGCTAAAATATTTTTGTAATATAATTACTTTTATTCATGTTTTACTACTTTTTTATAAAAAACTTTAATTTTGCAACAAAACAAAACGCATCAATATAAAAACCAAAAAGAGGATGTATGTTTTTCAGCTGCCAAACATTTCTCTACCCATGAACGGGATAGTAAAAAGTGTAGACGCTTTGTCGACAATGTCACCAATTTGGTAGAAAAAAGTGGTGACTTAGAGGCACTTAATCCCATGCTTCCTTCAGGGTATCTATATTAGTATGCGAGAATGTGTATCTGTAGTTTTATTTAATATACGAATGAATGTATCTTTTAATACGAGAATGAGTTTGAGAATTTGTAAAAAAATAGCTTCGGAGGTGGTAACTTGTGATAAATTCTTGGCCGTTTTTTTTAACGTGTGTGGACTTTATTTATCATCGTACCCCGTGTTTTGTGTGCTTTTGAATTTTTGTTTATTTTTGCCTCTTTATCTTGTTGTTGGAGAATTGTTATCAAAAGTCATCATCAACGGACGTACGGCTTGTGTATTGTGGCATACATATACTAACTATAACGTGGATATTATTTAATGTTTATTTTTGTATTTAAGGCCTGGACCGTTTTGATTATTGCTGTGTTATTAAAAGATTATTAATTAATTAATTGCTTCCCTTTTTTTGCTGTATTTTTTTATTGTTGTTCTTTTAGCTTCAAGTTCAAACCACATGAGTTAACAATCTTGTTAACATATTTGAAAAGAAGAAAAAACATATTAATTGTTTAATTTTTTCTTATTCATTCATATCTCAGCAATATGTATTTGTGTTTATTTGCAATAGAGAACTCAAATTTAGTATAATATATGAATATAACAGTTAAAGTTTTTTTTAAATACATATCTGGTAATTTTCTAAGGTATTATTTAAAGAATCGTATGACTGATGTAGACAGTTTTCATGAGTTGCTTAGCGATGATATTTGGTTTAATAGCAGGATGTTTTTGTGATACCATTTGAAGAAAGTCTACTTTTCTAGATAATGCTCAGCAACTGTGCGTTTTTAGGTTACCTTTTTATTTTGGTCATGTGTTGTAATTTTGGCGGCTTTCGTTGGTCTATTGTTTTCTTTTGTGCACAGAAAAAAATAAGTTTCGTTTTTGATAACAAAAATCCCGGTATCCAATAATTTTTTTTTAAATTTCCTGTGATAAAGAATTCCCCTATATTGATAACAAAATTATTTCAAAATAAAAATATATATATAAATTAAAAAAATGTTGACATGGCTGGAATACGAACCTGGGCTTTCCGGACGTAAAGCATACTCTCTATAGCTGAGCCATATCCCATTTATTTTTTTTATGGGATACAACTTTTTTTAAGTACTTATGTATAAAAAGAAAAGAAATAACCGGCATGGAAAAGAAATACTTACAACGAAATATTTTATTATGTTAAAGATAAATGTTATTGAAATTCATATTTTTTTTAATAACATGGTTTTATTGAATATAATTCTTGTCTATTTTTTTCTGTGTGTAAAACACTTGAAAGGCCCGAATATTATGTCTGAAGTAGTGTTTATTTGTTCATTTATTATTTTTCGATCAAACGTGTTCTGTTTTCTAATATGTTCAATCGTCATCCTTTATGTTGTAAACGTAGCAATTTAACCGTTTTTTTAATACGGCTTAGTGAACGAACATTTGTTGTTAAATATGTGGTTTGCAAAATTCGATTCCGGTGTTGCCCCTGATTTTTTCAGTTTTTTTGTTGTGATGTCTTATAAATTCATTAAATTATGTGCCGAAATATTTTTGTCTCCTCACGACCCTGGAACCTGTTGTGCAACTCCCATATTAATCATGGGAGTAGTACGTTCAAGATATTTGACAAATTCGCGCAGGCATTTTTTTTATTTAGAAAACTGCCCAGGTAGAAAAATACAATCGGCCCAACGTTGGCAAAGCATTTCCTAAGGTGTTAGAAACGTTGGCAAAATATTACAAGTTATACTTTTGAAGTGTTTTGCCAACACACAAATGATAACCTCATGCTGGGGTGGTCGCCCGATTGTTTTTATATCGTTGGCTAAACACTGTTAAAACCAAAAAATTAAGTGCTGTCCCAATGTCATTTTTTTGTTTAGTACAACCTTTTCCTATTACTTCGAACTCCAATTACCAATAACTAAAAATAATAAATTATTCTATTAGCTTATAGTCTTATTACAAGTATGGCATATACACTTGGAAATATTATGTGAAAAGCAGAATTGTAAGTTTTGTTTTGTTATAATTTAAGAAAATAACGTTTTATTCTGCAGCTCCTCATCTAAACAACAATATGGGGCATATTCATACAAATTTATTAAAGTTAATGTTGGTTTAATGCATAAATTTTTTATGGGAAACCGGTTTTAATACATAGATTAACTTTACTAATCGTTTATGAATATGGGGGATAGAGTATAAATTTACTTCCATTCCCCCACATAATGCATGTTTACTAAAGCCCGTTTCACACTATAATACAGAGTATTAAGACTTGTCAAAAACTCAAGTAATATGCAAATGTGTGATAGTGTGAAAACAATGTCATGAAAATCTCAAATAATACCGAAAGAAATTTGACATCCCATCACTCATTTTTAGAAATTTTTCCAAACGAAAAGATTTTTTATCCCATCAGTGTTGCATTATTACTGGTAATTTTTTATACAAAATTTATCGAAAACTTGAATCGCCGAAAATTATCGAGCGTCGGTACCGGCGCCGCCTACATGAAAATATTCAGCCGATGCTACTGAAAGGTCTGAATCGGGTTGTTTCTACTCATGTTTTTCATATTATTTGAAGTGTGATAGTCTAGAAACAAAATATAATGTTACGTTAGATTTTTTTGACAATCAACCTTTTTTATTTGATTTCTCACTAACAAAATCCAATAAGTCTTACGACTTGTATTATAGTGTGAAACGGGCTTAAGTAATGGGAATATTATGGTTATATCAGAATTTTTCTGTATACAAATTGAACCCATTTTCGCCAGACCTAATTCCCTTTCACCGATTTGGTAATTATAATTGTCAGCGGCGACAATTTAGACCTGAATTATTAAAATAAACATAGGTATGGTAGATGTTAAGTGTATTCTTACCCAATTTCAAAATATATCCATTGTTATCACTCTTTTACGTAAGTAATTTATTTAAATTGAAATAAACAATAGATTAAACAAAAAAAAAATCGTTTATTAAAACGTTAGCAAACCAATTTACGTGTTGAAAATCTTAACGTTGGCAAATAGTATTAATTTTTCTATAAAAAGTTTTTTGCCAGTGCTATATTTTTTGTACGGTTGGCAATTTCTGCCTGGGTGGTTTTTTGGGCTTCCGTGTGAATGATTTTCCTCGATGTCCCAATTAAATTGCGATATTAGAGATACAACGAATCGTTAAGTGTTTTTCCTTATTTATGTGCAATTATAGCTTCACTAAAAGCCATATAAATGTACTTGTAGCACCGTTAGCTTTAAAACTATAACAGTTTCTCTAATAGCCAAATTCTCATCACTTGTGATGGCAATTTAAATCAATAAACTATTGACGCATGCGCTAAACTTTTATGCGAAGTGATGGTTGCTTATTGTAGTGTTTTTTTTTCTTTCATTCATTCTTTGATCAATGGTTCATCATCATGAACTCCAGCTAAGAAGAAATGAAAATGGAGCTCGTAAAATTTATGAGTTTGCCCTCAAACCGTCATCATCACAAAATTCTCATTATTTTCAACATGGCATGGATGATGGCAGTGCTGTGGACAAGTTGGCTGATTGCTATGTTGTTAGTGGTTGAAGAGAGAGAGAGAGAGAGAGAAGGAGCCAGGAAACAGGCTGTAAATGAATAAATGCGAAAATGCTAAAACGTTTCCCATGTTTTGTATTTTTAATTTTTTTATTGTTTTATTCAAAATGAATTCCTGTTCGATTTCTTCTTTAGTTTTGCGGATTTTTACAGTTTAGTTTTTTCTATTATGGATGAGGCACAACAACTACAACTGACAGTTTACGATGCAGTGCAATACTGTCAGTTTGACATCTTTCATAATAACTTTATGTTTAGAGAAGTTGTAGTTGCTGTTGTTTTTGTTTTAGCATGCCTGTTAGTCAATCATGGCTTTAAGGTGGAAATTTTGTAGTTGTGTTCTTGTTGAATCAAATGAAGAGCTTGTTACTAAAACAGACAACTGCAACTTTTTAATTTGTTCCTTTATTTTCGGTGAAATTCAAGCTCTACTCCTCAACAGACAACAAACCATTCCCTTTCAGTCTCTTTCTCGTTTGACTCAACATGAGTTCCTAGTCCGTCATATTGTATTATTAAAGGCGAAACATTTATGACGTTAGTTGAACTGCAACAAACAGCATAAAATTGAAAAGTAAAACCACAGAAAAAAAGATCTTAATTATTTTGTGTGTATTACGTACCACTGCCAGTAGTTATTTTAAATATCAGAAAAGAAAACCCGAATTTGGTTAGAGGCTTAAATTATTGTTTAGTTGGTTTTTGTTGTAGTTGCTTACAAGTTTTATTGGATATGTATGTGTGGATAGTTACTCATATATCTTCGGCTGTTATAAATCTTAGCAATTGTCATAAATGTTTAGTAAAACGAAAATTTAATTTAACGCGACATCTTTTAATAAAAACTTCAGTGCTTTAGTTAAGATGTTGTATTTTTATTAGGGAAGTAACGATACGCCGTTTTGCCGATCCGATACCGATTCCGATATTTAAAAATAAATATCGCCGATACCGATTCCGATACCGATACGAATATTGAAATTGAGTTCAAGTTTAGATTAACAAAACTCAAGTGCAATTTTTTATTATACAAAATTACATTATAAGAGAGAATATTTAAAATTGATAAAACATTGGAAGTAATTTTTAAGGAGCTACATTTTCTTTGCTTCCAATAAATCTATATTAAAAACATGCAGATAATTAGTAGAAAAGCAAGAAAAATTGTTTAATTCCTTTATAATTTAAAAAAATACTCGCCATGCTTTTTAAAAAATCGATTTTTTTAAAGGACATTTATCAACTAATATTCATCTAAATAACTTAATAGCTTAATTAGTAAAAGACTTCTAAGTTTATATTTATTCACTTAAATTTACATGAAAATACAGTTCTGAATTTAAATTCGCATAAAAAAAATTGTGAAAATGGGTACTTCTTTATCCTTTTTCCTCAAGGAAAAATCATTATAGAATACCGAAAAAGAAATTTGTCCTAGCATCTCTTCCAATTCGGTGATTGGTAATCGAAAAACAGAACTTGTTGCAGGGGCAAGGATATGTAAAACTAATTAGAAATTATCAAAATTTGCAATACTTCCAGATCGCGAATTCTACATTTTCATGACTTCTTTGGAGTATCTCTTTTTTGCTGGAATAAGATTTAAAAAACAACGGCTTGAATTTGAATTCATGGTAAAATTAACAAAAAATAAATAATTTTTTTACAAAATAACAGCATAAAATATTATTAATTTTTAAAATTGATATTAATAAGATTTAAAAAATAACGAAGTGTATTTAGTTCATGGTAAAATCGAACAAAAATAAATTATTTGTTAAAAAAAACTCTGAAAAAATGTTTAAAAGTATCGTCGTATCGGCAGTAAAATATCGCCGATACCGATGTATCGGAAAATGTGAAGTATCGCCGATATATCGGTATCGGTATCGGTATTCGTTACATCCCTAATTTTTATTAACTGCCAGGCCCACTATGTCAACACGATTCTTTCTTTCTTACAATAATATTTAAAACAAAAACAAAATTATATAATCTGTTTTTGTTTTAAAAGTAATTGTGCGAAAGAATGAATCGTGTCGAGAAGTAAGTTAACCAGATCTTATAAAGATTTTTCCAAGTGTTTTTCCTAAACCACTCAACTAAGGAAAAAAAGATCATGCTAAAATAATTCTTCAGTTGCATGTTGATCAGTGATCACTATGTATTTACTATTTCTTTCTTTATCTCTCTTTTTTATATTTTACTCTCAATCTATGTTTCTCCTTGTATATTCCCCACTCATTCCTTTCACTGCATAATCGTACAAATAACACAAAATTGATCTCGTCCTGTCACCCTCTGCGTGACTCCCTACCACTTGTCTGCAGCTTTGTTAGGTCTGTCCGTCTTTATTTTGGTTATTGGTTGATGACGGCTACGACCCTCTTTGATTTAAATTATATGCTCGCGTCCAAATTATTGTTTACTTAAAGCAACAACAAAAAAGAAATCAACAACTCAGACTACTTAAAAACCTTGGAAAAAAAATATACTTGTTTATTCCCTATAACAATTTCAGACGCCTAAAACGTTGTTTAAAGTTTAGTGTTGTTGTTGTTGTTGTTGTTGTTGCTGCTGCTGCATGTCTGTCTGTCCGAATCTAGTTACTTCAGGTCTATTATTCGTTTACAAATTACTATGTCGGTCTTTTGCAGTTTTTCGTCAGTTCGTTGAGAGGATAATAGCTTGTAGATTGATCACAAAAGGTAAATGTCTATGACTGACTGACAGACTGACTGCTGTCGCTTGCTATAACCAGAGCTGGTTTTTGATTAAATCTTCTCAGTTGGGTGCAATAAATGGCACTTGATTTCTATAAAGATTTTTATTCGTGAGCCTTAACTCTAAAAAAAGTTTCAGGAAAAAGATTTTATTTAGTGTGTTTGCAATAACTCATGAATTGCTATAAAATATTCGTTTTTTAGAAATACCCAGCAAAAACTTAGTAATGTGTTGCAATTACCAAACAGCATACTTTTCAACACAAACTATATACCCTTTGGATTAGTTTATATGTAGTAATTGAATCAATTATACGCTAGTAAATAATTAAGCCATTTATTCCGTTATTGGCAGAGTAGTACTGCCTGAGTTTATTATACAGATGATCAGTAGATCAAGCCTTGCCGAAGTAAAGCGGACTGTTTTTAATTGTGTGCATTTTCGCTAAAACAAGTTTTAAGACCACATCAAAATATGTAGTTGTTTAGTAGACTAGTGTAAAACACTTAACATAAAACACAACAATAACTTAAAATGGCACGAGCTCAATGACCAGTAAGGACATATAATTTTTAGTATATTTTGTGTACTTAATCACTTCTAATTATTGAAACTATAAATTTTTAATTATTATTTTTTTAATAAAGCGAAGCAACTCATCAGGCAATTAATGCCTACCAGTTAATTAATTAATGTGTTACCTTCATTGTGAAAGGGATAGTGGAGAGATAGAAGATTGTGAAGTGTGTTAATTCTTTTTCAACTCTACTATGGCTCGTTTTTGTTAAATTTTGTGGAGTAGTGTCGCAGTACCTCTGGTGTCAATTAGGGGCATTAGTTTGTTTAAGCTGTATAGATATTTTATTCATTCTTTTACTTCATCGACAATTCTGCTACAATACCGACGAAGGATGTTTTTATATGTCAGTATTAATCGCTGTCTATACTGCTGAGTGATCAGTGATATGCCTTCATCACTGTAACAGTCCAACAACAATTAAGACAATGATACACAAATGCACATCACAAAAATTCGTGATGTTGATAGCTTACCTGAAACTAGTCTCGAACCCAAGACCTCAGGCCTTGTAGTCAATCCGCTAACCACTTCAACAAACAGCATCCTTGTAAGACTCCAATGACATCGCTATATTAAAGTAATTTGTTAAAAGTTCAAAGTAGAAGTAGTGAAGGGTATGTTTATTTTAGCATTTTAAGTTATTACTTTACCATCATAATTTTTGCTGGGTATGTGCAAGTAATTTCTTATGCCGTCATTGCACTGTCCGAATTTTCGTCTGATTTCAAAAGCCAACTTTACGAATATGACATTTAAAACTCATATTGGGTATTAGACGAAAAATTAAAAATTGTATATTAGACACAATATTTCACTTTTACATATTGAAATCAGACGAAAACTCAGACAGTGTAATGGCATCTTAAGTAATCTAATTTTCAGAGATCGATTTTCATATAAAAAATAAAAATTCCTTCGATCCCCCACTCTAATTTTACATGTTACACCTCTAAGAAAAATGCCAAATTAAAGGCTTGGACATCTCTGAATTTATTCTCTTGGCAATAATTGCATAAAGGTGTAAATTAATTTTTCAACAAAAAGTTTTCTTTTATATCATACTCGGAAATATTAATGTATAAAAGTTTGCCACTTTTAATTACACAATCCTTTCGCCAAATTTTTTTAAAACCTATTTTTACCAAGCGATACCAAGTCTTTTCTCTTTTCCTAAAAGACAATTTTTCATTTTAAGTCATAATTTGTATTTCAATTAATACTTTTTTTTAAATTTTAATAATATTATTCATTTAAAGTTATGGTGTAATTGTATTGTATTCACTCAAGCTCACTCCTTTTGTATGTTGCATTCATTGCATGATCAACTCCTCATTTCCAACTGTGTATGTATTTTTATTATTTTCATTCATTTCATAAAAATTTAACCAACCCTTCCTTCATTTAAAAAAAGAATTGAAGTTTTATTACTCGTTTGTTAAAACAAAGAAGAAATAATTGCACAGCCAAATAACAAAATGTGCGTAAACGTGGTTGAAGTGTTAATTGTTTGAAAAACTGCTGGTTCTAAAGGAGCCTTAGTTAAGAAAATTTATTATCAAATGTCATTTTAGTTTGCTCCTCGTATGTACGTATGGCTGAGCTTAATGAATAACAAATTAAAAAATTAAAATGCTTTTTTTTAACAACCTAAGAAAAATTCCTGAGAAACCATTTGCCTAAATTAATACCTGGTTAGCACTAAATGAATTCTCGTACAAACATGTCTACCCGTGTGTTTAGTTGCCCGAACATGAATGGTTTAGGTGCTATGATGGCTAAAGTTGATGAATGTGTGTGAATGGATGGACGGATGGATGTATAGTGGCTGGCTGCTTAGTGAGTTTGATGGTTGGCAAAATGAACTGCTGAGATATATGCTGCACACAACAAGATATGATTAATAAATGCAAAACATTTTCAACAGCAACATATAATGTAGTATATTATATGCATGATGTATGTAAGAATACTATAACTTCAGCAACTATAAACTGGAACGACTCCACCTACTTTGACAAACCCACGGCACAAAACAAATAAACAATCAACGGAACGTAAAATTTTTTAAAGCACATTATAACATGGTCATCAATGACAACCTTTTTTAACAGCATGTTAATATGCAACCTAAGCAGCGGCAGCACCAGCACCAGCAACACATGCATGTAAGGTACTCGTTTGTATCAGCTCAACCATGAGCGCCATTTACAACAGGATACACAGTTTTTCTTAATTTTTATTTGTTCGTGGTGTTCTTCCTTTTGTTAAGCAAATATTAAAAATATTAATCAGAATAAGTCAAAATTATTTTCATTATTTTGCTGATGTTCGAAGTTGAACGTCGTTTATATGAGTTGTTGCAAATATTTTAGTGCATTTTTTTTGTTTTGGTTTTTTGTAAGACAAGTGTCTGTCATAACTGACAAACGATGCTTCATAAACATAAGAGACAGACAGCGTAGGTCCCCTTAGATCATAATGAGAGGTCATTAAATTGGAGAACAAAACATACAAGTAAAGGCATAAAAAAATTAGCAGCAAATAATACAAAAGACAATCTTTCATACCGGCTTGCTTCTGCTAACAAGGATTTTTATTTTAGTTTATTATCTCTTCGACTTGTTGTTTAAAATTGCTTACTTCTTTTAATTAAGGCTTTCAAATTATATTTTGATTTAGGTCGCCAATTCAGTTTCACTAATAACCCTGCTGAGAATCCAACTTTAACAAAATAAGCCCTTAAAACTGCAACTTGTACGTTGAGCCATTACCATTCAGCCAACAGTCAAGTCAGACTACATATTTAAAATAAGCCACACAAAATAAATAGAACCAAAAGAAGGCGTCCTTTGAATTATTTAACAACAAGACTATGAAAAATTATATAAAATGTAGACAAGATAGTGGCAACCGAGCTTAGGAAGCATCAACTGCATGCATAAACTCATAACTCAAGTTAATCACTTGTCGTAACAACTACCTGTAGTAAATTACTGGTAACAAATGTTGGGGAAGAAGAATAATATAACCAAGAGCAGTTTTAGACTTGACAAGAATATAAAACAATATGGAAGTTAGGGCATCTTAAGAATTTCCTTTATAATTAGTTTAAGCGTAATTATTAGAAAAAAATTTCCAACAAGCGTAGAAAAGTGAAGGATAGTAGTTAGGTCATTCATTAAAGCTTTGAGTATTACAAAAATTTTGAATGGTATTAAAGTTCAGTTGTTTTAATCAGAATGAGTTACACGTTCTCAAAATTTTAATTAAAAAGCTCACAGTTTCCATTAGTGTTGTACATTGAAATTTTCAAGACAAGAATTAATTATTTTTTAAAAGATAAAAAAATTTTAAATATAAAACTCTTGCAAAAACAAACCTTCCACAAAATAGGCGTGACACTGCCCACTTTTCGAATCGTAATGTTGTATTGTCCCGTTAAGTTTCTTAAGAATCGGTTAAGTTGAAGTAGTTGAAAAATAATAATTATCTCGTTTGGGCGGGGCACTGCCCACAACTTTAAGACTTAATGATGTATTTTCACGCCAACTAAATGTCTGTGGGAAGTTTCGAAAGAACCAGCTTATTAGAAGTAGTAGAAAAAGAACATTTACTTTGCGTGGGGTTGGGTATGCCCACATTTCTAATTATAATGTTATATTATTTCCCCGGGAACTTAATGTGTGTGAAAACCTTCATAAAAATTAGTTAAATAGAAATAGTTTAAGAATAATATTAATTCCTTTTTTTAAGAGAAATAATACAATCAGGCAATTAATGCCCACCTACTGGGAAAAAGATAGTGTATAGAGAACAGGTGGTGAAGTGGGAGAGATATAGAAAGTTTAAGACATTTACAGCCCTGTCATTGCTTGTTTTTTACTAAATTATGTAGATCAGTGTTTCAGCCCCACTCGGGCAAAGTAGAGACATCAATTTCTTTATGCTGCGTAGCTTTTTATAAGTTGTTTACTTCGCCGACGATTCTGCTACAATACCGACGACAGAGAGTTCTGTGATGTGCATTAGAATATGACAGTACTAATCTCTGCCGATACTGGTAAAGTGATCACTGCTATGCCTTCATCACTTTAACAGTATAACAACAATCAACACAATGACACACCAATGTACATCAGAAAAAAAATCATAAATTTCATTGCTTGCCTGAAACTAGTCTTGAACTCAAAACCTCTGGGTTTGTAGTCAACGCTTTAACCAACTCAACCAATAGCACCCTGCGTTTTGCATGTGAAAGTTTAATAAGGTTTAGTTGAAGTTGTTGAAAAATATTATTTATTTGGCATGGGGGTGGTATTGCCCATTTTTGTTATCATATTATATGAGGGAGCACACATAAAAAATACAAGACGAATTGATAACCTTCTCCTTTTTTTGAAGAAGGTTAAAAGGGGCTTATTTTTGAGTATACCCCCTGTTACCATCTCCGGGCCAACTATCAGCTGGAGTTAATTTTGTTATATCTGAGAAAATAGATCCATCTTGGTAGTGCTTCCTTATGCAGGTAAATCTACTCTAAGCTGTAGGTTGGCCAATATCTAGAATCGACATATAAGCAACCGAGCACTATATAAACTCTCGATCTGCTGGCGTATGTAATGCCACTGTATAAAATCTGATTGAAATAATTTCTATTCAGTCAATTGAGAAAAAAATTTATGTAAAAAATTAGGAATTTTGAAAAAAACTTATTATTACAACAATAACAAAACTATAATCTAGAAAACGATAAAATAAAGAATGTATTCTCTCCTTTAAGCTTTTTTCAACTGAAATTAAAATCCAATTTCGATGTTTAACTGAATTATTTCACATTAATAAGGAAATCAATTTGTCATATTATTATTAATTTATTTCTTTAAGATATTAACTTGTAAAAATCCCTGCCAAATGAGCACCGAACAACAAGTGAATCGTCACAATTTTGAAGACAAATTAAAACTTCACTTAATGTTTATCTTCATTTTATATTATTATTATTATCTTTTTTTCTTCTTATTTTTGGTGTATGTCGAATTATGACAACTTAATTTTCAACAAAAACCATATAAATTTAAAAAAAGAGAAAAGAAAAGAAACATAAATATATTTATTTAATAATGATCAGTTTAGATTGATCATGATCCTGTTGCAGATACTGTAAGTTATGCACTTGCAACTTGAAGTTTATTCAGCAATTTGTATGTGAATTTTTGATGGCATAACAGAAAGTAACTACCACAGAAACAAAATATATTTTACATGCAAGATATAGATGGTAGGGTGTTCAATTTAAATGAGCTTCAATCGATTAATCGAATAATTTGAAGTTTTTGAATTAGCCAAACAAAGCTGTTATTTCGATCGAATTATTCGAATAATTTTTAGATTGAATATATGTGGGTGCGTGGCGATACAGAAAAGGTGTATTTTCCCACCCTGCCTCAGGGGCTATTCACATATTACGCAACGCTATTTTCGGATATTTTTTTGTATTACCAATAGTTTAGTGAAATAACACTTCCGTATCCTCAATCTGTTTTCTGTATCTGTCACCAGGCTTCCTTTTTTATCCTTGCAGGAGGAGAAGCGTGTAACCTTTTGCCCTTCAAGAAAGTATTGTTAGCTCCTCTAATGCCTTCCGTCTGGTGCTTTAATCTTTGCTAAAAATTTCGAATTTCTTTGCTACTCCTGTAGATCTTGATTTGCTCACTTTCAGCTCATTCCATTTATTTTTTTCGTGGGAAAATACTTCCTCTCTCTTTCTATCGATACTTCTCCCGCGCACCACTTGTTCCCGGTAATAGCATTGCGGTACTCTTGGTCGCAGACAGAAAGAAAAACGCGGTACTAAATTCAAGTATTTTCTACTTACTTTGAGTATTCTTAAGTTGTGTACAAAAATCCTTATTTTAAGTACTAATATTAGTATAAACTTTTTACACTGTCGTACTGTGTTGGTATTTGTATGCTTATTGATAGCTTCAGTCGCATGTTGTGCTTATGTTGTTGTCTTATTGTTGGTTATTCTGTTTGTTCATTCAGTGCCGACTAATAGCCTACAAACGTCGTATTACATGCTGCTGGCTTATACTGGATCTTAGCTGTTGTTCTTTCTATACTGAGTTAGCTGAGTGGTCTAAGGCGTTGGTGTACAAACATGATGAGCTAAGTTCAATCTAGGAATGACCAAAATAAATTTTAGATTAATACAAGTAAGTAAACATTTTTTTAAATTAAAATAAGTAGTAAAAATATAATTTCTCAAGTCTGTTCTGTTCCAGGATTAAATAAGGAAAAATTAGCCTGATTCGGGCTTGATTCACTGCTAGGATTGTCAAGTACGCGGCGGATTGGTTGAAGTATACAGCAGGGTTAAATCTACACGTAATACGACGTTTGTCAGCTACTTGTCAGCTATGCCCGAACAATGAAAATAAACAACAACAAGAGCACAACACTGATTTGTGGCTATTCGCGACCTTAGTATTGTTTTGGCCCACCGACCATTAAAAAAAAAATTTGGTTAAGTATGGGGTATATATATTTTGAATACTCTCTTTCAGAATCCAAAAACTGTTTCGCGAAATTATTCTTGGTTTCTGAGATATCAAGCATTCATTGTGTTCGATATCATCATTTTTGATAAATTTTTTGTAAAAAAAATTTTTTTTTAAATAAAAAAAAAAAAATCAGAAATCAAGTAAAATACCAAGTTTCATCAATATTATTTTTTTATTCCATGTAAATATCTTTTCTAATAACATTTATACGCTTATTTACAATAAAAAGTAGAAAATTTCATCTCAATAACAAGTTACTCAATACAAACCAGTTAGTATACACATGGAGCAACAAAAGCTACTTTTTACAAATAAAATAAGAAAAGTGGCTACTGGAGCACATAACAAGATATTTTACTTACAGTAAAAATATGTTAGTTTCTAATTGGATTGATGAAAGTTCACAAAAATTTACTTTTTTCTTCCAAACATATGCCGGAAGCAGTGGTGAGAATACAAAAAAATTCTATCGGATATATTTTGAGAAAAATTTATGTAAATCTTCTTTGTTGTTTTTCTCCATTCCGACTTAATGGCATATGGGCCAAAACAATATTAAGGTCGCGTATTATCAAGCAAACAAACATCAACACATTAGAAGTACGATTGTGTATAAAGTTTATAAAAATATTCGTACTTAAAATAAGAATTTTTTTCTTACATGAATAAAGTCTAATCAGGCTAAAATTAAGTATTTTGCACTTGAATATTACGACTTTGTCAATCTTTCTGTACTTGATTTCAGACAAACTGGGATTACCGTACTTTTGACACCGCTTGGGATTAATTTAAGTACGGATGAATTGATTTTTTTTCAGTGTATCATGTTTTGTTTTTTGAGGATTCTTCTGCAGTTTTCGCAATGGAAATCAAATACATAATGTGAAAATCTCTAATTTTCAGCAAAAACCCGTCAATTGTGAACTTAAAATCAGTTTTAAAATTTTTTCTATTGAGCATCAATTGCATGAAGGCAACCAATGCAGGGTTAAGGTACTGAATATATAGACGATCTTTACACATTCGATAGTTGGTCATGGTGTTATGTTTTTCTATGTACAATAAAAATAGTATATTCAATACATAAATACAGAAATTTCAATGTCAGTTATATAATTGATTCACTTACAAACGTAATTGAAATCAATTTGAATTTTTGATTACATATTTTTTAATTTAAAACTCTTGAGAAATCCTTTTTTCTGGGTCAAACAAAATGAAAATAAAAACGATAAATTATTCGATGTAATACCCTAGCAGATACACAAATAAACTCTGCCATACATAAATACATACGTAAGTAAAGTATTAATGTGGATACTACATTATGTTAAGGTATAGTTTTCAGTTTAGTTGTGCCACAATATGACTTACAAAATATTGCCTTATAAGAAGTTGAAAGAAAAAAATGTATTATTACTGCAACGGCTGCAACTGATGATGATGATGGTGATGCGAGTAAAGCTTGTGAATGCCACTATATGTATATGTATTTTAAAATCTATAGTTGTAGCATTTATTGTTGCTGATGACACAGTTCGCTTGTTTGTTTGTTTTGCTCCTTTCATTACTTGCTGGCTGGCTGACTGTTTGGTTGGCAAGGTCACTTAAGTATGCTTTCAATGGCTTAAGCTCAATACCAAAATTCGCATTCATATTGCATCATTGATGACAAAATTCATTGCGATTTGTTTTTAATACCCCGGGCACACATCACATTTATGATGACAACAATGCACCACAAACTGCCTCCATCCAATGAAACGAATACTAAAAGTTCGAACCAAATGATAATAAAAATTTTATGCGATGGAAAAAAATAGAACGCAAAAATATGAGACCTTCGCTGCTCTCACTATTTAAAACGTTAATGCGAATATTGTCACTCAATATGAATAGAAAACCTTATAAAAAGGGATTTTATATTCAGAAATATAAATAGCAGTTTTACATGTAAAACATGTTAAAATAAATATGTTCACTTACTATTATATGAATGCAAATATTGTATTATTGTTAAAAAAAAGAACTGCAACAATGTCGTGTTGTTTCTAATCAAATAAATAAATTGTGTCATCAATGTTTATTTTAATAAATTTATTAATAATGGCAGAACAAGTAAATGCACTAAAAGGTACGACTTTATAAATAATTGCAATAAGCAGGTGTTCGTTTAATCAGGCAAAAAAGTGTTTGATTACATCTTCATTTTGAAAGTCATAAATAAATTATTGAAAACCTTTTTTTATATTTATTTTAAAATCAAGCACTTTTTAAGTGAATTGAGAAATATTTTAGATTTCTAAACAATAGTTTTTTTTTTTCATAAGTTAAAGTGTTTCCAGTTTTCTTTGCCAGTTTTGCAAAAATAATAATTTTTATTACATTCAATATGAATATTTTACAGCAATCGTTTAAGTTAATTTTGTTCATTCTCATGTTTAAATCGTTTGCCCGCCCACCTCATTCTTAACGTTTTTTTACAATGCCAGCTAAAAGTCTGATAAGGCCAATAAGCATAATTTACTTTTGTGTTAATGGATGTTGCTGATGCTGATGTTTTCATTTTTTTTTGCTTAAAAATATTTTAAAATTTATTTTAATTATCTTTGTATAATTAACAAATTAAGCTGCATTCATAAATACTCGTCACACTTGCTAAACGTTTAACCCGCGTAGATTTTTGCCATTTCAGGCGATTTACATTGAGTCAGAATTTAAATAATTTGGTTAAAAATATATTGAATTAAATATGCGGTCTAAGAAATACAATTACACTTGGAGGTCATTAGGACCACTGTGGTGCATAGAAGACAATATACACATATTAACATACACATATTAACAGAGGACATGTTGGACTGACTCATCTTCTTCTCAATTGAAGCAGCTCCTGCAGTGACCATCATGGGGAAAGCCTAGATGTTCCGACATATGTATAATCGTACAACCAGGAGTGCATGCGACCTTCTTCCAAGTGTATGGAGTTATTTGTTCCTAACTCTATTAAGTGAGAACCAGAGATATTTATTGGATATTACAGACAACTTGAGTGCAGTCTTCCTTAGAACCCACTTTTGAATCTCATTTGACAGCTCAAATATAGGAATATGAATTTCCCTTTGTGAGTCTGCTACGTACAAGGCTGGGCCTGAACATTTTGTCGTTCAATCAGAGTTAGAAGTTGAATATATGCCAGTACCCACTTCGATTTCACCACATTTGAATTGAGGGTCATAATTGCGTACATACTATGGGTCTATTGTTTTTGTTGAGTACATATTTGCAAATTTTTTGGTCCACGTCAACTTCTCTGATATACATAAAAACATTTAAAATCAGTGATGTAGCGCAGTGATGCTTTTTCTATAGTACTGGTCCCTGCGACGAGCCTGGAACATGGTGGAGGTGTCGGGTAACCTGCGCGACACGGAAAGGTCAATATTTTAAATAAATACTACAGCACCAGCGTCTATTGTGAAGCCGTCTGTTAAGGCCAAAACTGCATTGTCCCGATTTACGTAATTTCCTTCCAGTCATCCCTATTTGGGATCTCGACTGAGAAGGGTTTGTCAAAGATCGTGATAGCAGTCGTGTATTCTGTTTCTCCAAACCCCCTCCCCCCCCCATGACTTGCCGTCATATGCTTAGCAGAATGATGCCATGACCAATATGGTCATGTCTTAAGTTGGCTAATTTTCTTAGCCGAATGGCAAATATGTACTTCATTTAAATATCAAGGGGAGTTACGTGAATTATAGTCTCTAGACGGACCTGAGGAGTTGACTTGATTACACCAGAAATAGCAAGACATAGTAAGTAACCTTTGCATCTTGTACAGTGTAAAGAGATAGAGAGAGAGATATGTACTCTTGAGAGGTATGTAGCCTTTGCATCAAAATGGAATCTTATTGATTCTACTTGATTACTGGTGTGCAGTAGGTAGCCAGGTATACCAACTTTTGCATCTTGCACAGCGTAGTGGGAGATATGTACTCTTGTCAAAAATTATTAAATAAAGAAATCTTTTCGAATTTTGGGGATATCAATTACATTTCAATCACATTTAATCTTTAATCTATATATATCATATTAGATCACCAACTAATTTTAAGTTAAGTTTAGCCTAAGTTAAGTTAAAGACAGTCATAAGATTTTGTAATTGAAGAAAATGTCACTTACAATTTTTTTGAATGGTAATTAACCAAAATTTATTACGCACTACAAGTGAACTATTATTAGGCATCTTTTTAATTTCAGTCGAATACAATTATATTTGACTTTTATTATAGTTTTTAGTTATAAGGACATTAAATTGTACTTGAAGAATTTCAGTTCCACTCATGTAATTGATTGCGCAATTAATTACGAAACCCATCAAGTCCGGTTTTCACAACAAATTTTCTTATTTGTAACATTAAACAGTTTTTTTTTAATATGAAAGGAAATTGATTTTAGGACAAAATTTCACATTTCTGCCCCAATGTGCAAGAAGCAGAAAAACTGTATAATATTTATTTATACAGTTTTTTATTTGATAAAATAAAAATTTAAATTAAAACAAGAAGCCCTTTCAACTTTTGCACTTGTAAGCTCTTTTGATTGCAGGCATATGTGTCTGTGTTTGTTCGTTTGTTTATTGGGTTGACTGGACCAACTTCATAGCTACTAGGGTATTAATTCGGTTAACCGTTAATCGGTTAACCGGTTAACTGATCGGTCAATTTAAAATTGCCTATTTTCGATTAACGGGTAAACCGGTTAATTTCAGTCGACTAACCGATTAACCGACGTAACAAAATATTTCAAAATTTGTATTATAACATATTTTGTTTGTATTTACTTATTACTTATAGAATTAACCGAAATATTTAGAATTGTTAAGAAATTAAAAAAACGAAAACCGGACATAATGTAAATTTTTACATGTTTAGAGAAATCCAGGAAAAGGACTGAGAAACTAGATATTATGTATTATGCACTGCTTTCGAATTCTTCAACATCTACGATAAATATAAGGGTTTTTTTCCAAGTCAACTTTTATCAAAACTAAAGAAAATAACGCCTTGAATCCTAAACATTTAACCAAAATTTTTTTTCTGAAACACTGTTTTAGAAGATCTCTTTGAACTATTATAATAACTAATAAACTTGTAAAGTTTTTAATTTATACATATTTATACTTTTGTTTTTGCTTAATTTAGTTCTAGAATTGTTATGTTTGTTATGTTCTTGTTTTTTTACTAATCAACTCAAAATAATAACTAATTTATGAATTTTTGTTTGTTGAAATTAATTGATTTATGTAAAACTTTATTAATCGGTTAGCCGAATAATACCGAAATTAACCGATTATTAACCGATTAAGGCAAAACATCGATTAAGCGATTAGGCGATTAAAGCAAAATCCCGATTAAATGAATACCCTAATAGATACTGACAGCCATCCTTTAAAATCATTTTGTACTCTAGAGCTGTGTTCTCACGGCATGTATTTGTCATTCCATATGTAATTTCAGGCGCATGTAATGTTATGTTTTCGCAAGAAGAAACAACTTTAAACTCTAAACAGCTGTTGTTAGATGATTTTTGCCAAAAATGTCGTACGTATTACACACAAAGAAAATGTATAAGCTATCTCTGAAAGGGTTTCATATGACGTATGGAAATTTTACATAGGAAAAAATAACATTTCATACCGTAGGAACACAGCTTTACTATTTATGTTGGCAAATGAAATTATAATTCGAAAAAGGGAAAATTTATTTTATATAATGGCCTGATTATTCTTTTTTAAAGCTTATAATACAATAAAGAATTAAGAAAAAAAATATGTTAATTTAATATTTAAACATCAGTTTAAACAAAAACCAAAAATGAATTTAAGCTCATCAGCAATAATTAACATAAATTTCCATTAAATATTGTAACTTAAAAAAGGATTAACATTTGTCAGTTTGTGCCATTTACCAAAGCAAATTTATAAATAATAATTTATGATCAGTATTATTTAAAAGTAACTCGTTATATTCATTTTTTTAAATCAGAAACAAGGCTAAAGGATTTATTAAAAACTTATTTTTTTGTAATTAGATTTGTATCTGGTATTAAATATGTTTAAAATAACTTTAAATATGGTTGTTGTTTACTTGACAAATTTTATGTTTATCATTTAATAAAAATATATTTATGAAAAAATAAACGGATTTTTAAAAGCAGTAGAAAAAAGAAACCAAGAGCTGTCTTACGGACACCCTTAAAAGATATACTTTTTAAATATTGAAAAATAATATGTATACAACATCATAGGCTATGAAAAATATTTAAGAAATGAAAATATCTAATTAGAAAGCAATTAAAGAGCTTAGATTTATATTCCGGCTTTAGTTCTACTTTAAGCGTGCTTTAGCCCTGTTATTTTAAAATCTGGTCATATTTTTTATATTCCTGAAATTAAGTATGTAGAAAAGAAATAAAATATAAAATAACATTCCTAAGGTATGCTTTGACCAAAGAAATAATAGCGATAAAAGTGTCGTCTTGTTACGTTTTCATCAAAGCGCGATATAAAAAGCACATTTCTAAACAATTTTTTAGATTTAAGAACAACTTGATGCTTTGATCCTGTTTAACCGTGTCCTGTAAAAATATCGATTTAACAATGTTTTCAATTTAAAGCGCCTTGGCAACGCATCAAACACACATGAAACTGATGGATCAAACCATTTTTCATTGTGTTAATAAAAAACTTACACCTATATGTTGCACAAAAAAATGTATATGCGTATGATTTTCGTCTGACTCACCTCAACCTATCCTTTAAGGCAGTAATAACAATAGTATAAAACATGAATCAATACAAATTAATTTCCTTAAAATCATTCAAAAATTCCAATTAATTTCAATTTTAATGTGAACTGAAGCGTAGTAAAAAGGCCTTCTTATGTAGAAAAAAATTCACTAGATACAAAAAATAAAAAGAAAACAAATTCAATTGTATCGAAAAGAACTGCTATGCGAATGACCTTTTTTGCCAGGTCTACAAGCAACAAAACGGCAAGACAAATAATATCTCGAACTGAACAGATTAAGCCACATTACAAAAAGGCAGGTTATGTGTGTGATGATTGCAAGGAAAACCTTTTATTTAGTTTTTGTTTAATTTACAACTCTTTTTATAGTTTTCTGTGGCATTTAGAATCTTTTGCTATGGTTTTCTGTTTAGCTATTATTATTGTTGTTGTATATTTGCACCTTCTGTTTGAAAGAACAATCTGTTTCTGTTAATACTGTTGTGGTTGTTGTTCAAACGCAAATGTCAGTAGTTCAACTTAGACACCACCAAGACACAAAAACTACCATGTATTAAAAAAAACCCCATCCTGATCGTTAATTTAAGATTCATTTTATATCTTTTTATTTTCGATTTTGTTCTATTACATAAAAATAGCAAGAACAGCAACAATATCACTGTGCTGCATACGTAAAGACGGACACTGCAAATGTGTGGTGCTTACACGCAGGATATAGTGTTGAAAACTTAATGATCGCTTTTCAAATGTAACGATCAGCCACAAGTCAGGCCAACTGACTGCTGCTTGGCTCTACAGACCCAGCCATCTACTCATACCAACATAAACTCATATACTACTAAAACAAAGAGCCAGGCAATATTAAGCCTGTATTGAAGAAAAAAATGTGTGGCAAGTCGGAAAAATGTGTTGAAATCAGAAAAATAAAATAACAGTCTCAACAGAAATTAAACTTGCCAAATGTGTATATTTTCCTTCGACACTATAACAAAAACGAAAAAAACAAAACAAAACAAAAACTCATGAACCAGACCTCCAACCAATACATTATTGTTTTAGCCAAAGTAATATTTGAACTCGTGCAACTTCAATGACTACAACTACAACATCAATTGTTGCATAAAGAAAAATGAAAAAAAAATCACATTAACAACTTTTAAAATTGTAAAATTACAAAACAAAAATAAAAATAAGTTAAATGTAATAAACAACAACAAATACAACAATTGCTTAAACTTTGCAGCCCAAACAACAACATTAACAACAACACGAACGAAAACATTACATTCTGCAACGGCTGTAAAAATACCACAATAAATAAAGAGGAAGAATCGCCGTATCTTAGCAGGTTGGAAAATTTTAAAATGTTTAGATAAAAATGTATTGTCTTTTTTCAGAAAAATTTTAATAAGAAAAAAGCATTTTTTTTATAAAACTACTTTTTAAAAATATCAATTTTACATAAAAAAGCAAACTATTTAGGATAAGTTCGGCACATTTAGTTTGCAAAGCAGAACCCGGCATAGTTCCAAAAACGGCTGTGCTAGACCCAATACAAATCAAAATCAAAGTCCAGACGAATAGAACAGAGCTACGAGTGTGAATTAACCGGCATTAGCCAAAAGAGTATATCGTCACAGAAAATGCAAAAGCCCTATCTATCCTATTAATAGTTTAACAGGAGAGGCATAAAACTTGTTTAAATGAAAAAAAAAACATACAATAAACATATAAATCTGTGGGTCCTTTTTAGGGTTCCGTACACCAAAAGTGTAAGTCGTCAAAACGAAAAACGGTAAAATCTAAAAAAACCGCCAAAACTAAAAATATCTTCAATAAAAAAAACCGCCCAAAATGGAAAATACACCAAAACGAAAAAAGCAAGAAAACAAAAAAAAACCGAAAAAAGTCGTCAAAAACCGAAAAAATCGCCAAAACGAAAAAAGTGTCACAACTAAAAAAATCACCGAATAACAAAAAAAAAATAAATTCCCAAAACCGGAAAAAGCGCCAAAACTGAAAATGTACCAAAACTGAAATAAATCGCTAAAACTAAAAATATCGACAGAAAGCGAAAAAAAAACGTTAAAACAAAAAAAGAAAACCAAGAAATTAGAAAAAAATGAAAATGAATGAAATCCAAATGAATGAAAAAATGAAAATTAGAAAAAAATGAAATGAAAAATCGCCAAAAAAAGACGTAAAAATCACCCAAATGAAAAAAGCGCCGAAACCAAAAAAAAAAAAATCGCCAAACAACGAAAAAAAAATTGGAAAGAAAAAAAAAACTAAAATGAAACAAAAAATGCAAAACGAAAAAATTGCTATAATGAAAAAAGGCAAAAACGAAAAGAAATATGTGTATTCGTACGGAACTCTTGGTGTGCGAGCCAAAGTCGCACTTTACTGAATTTATTTGCTTGTTTTGTAAGATTTTGCACTAATTGCCAATATAGTTTGCATCAAAACTTTTTAAATGTTCGATAGGGCTTTTTGTATTTTCTGTGACGATATTTATGTTTGAACTAACTAATAGGCAACCAAATAAATGTAAAAACACGTGCATGTGTGTATACATTTATATCGGACGTGTGCAGTAATATCGCCATAACTCAAAATTTGCTATTAAAAATATATATTTAAATAAATTTTTTTTAATAACTCAAGTACTCAGTAAGGAAGGTCGGTCGGTCACTTTCCAGAAAAACTAAGATGTAATCAAAGCAATTTCTCTTTTCTTTTTACTTTTGACATTGACGCATCACGTGTTAATGTTATTCGATTTTGCTGAAATCTTAATCGCATACCTTTTATACCAAATGCAGAAACATATTTTGGGGTCTCATCTATTAAATTCCAGATGTGTCAATTCAGCTCCTGCTTTATTTTACATATAAACAAGAGGTAACAAAAATTAATGAATAACGTGAGCAAATGGCGAATATTTTATTCTCCTGCAATTGTTTTTTCTATCGATAGAAAACGAAAAATTCTGAGGGATGTATAAAGTTTCATAAGAATCCGTTCAGTAGAAGTAATTCACAAATAATGTTTACTTTGCATGGGCGTAGCACAGCACATTTTTGGTCATTATTTAGTATTGTACGGGAAATTAATGTTTGTTGTGTTCACTTTTTATTGGTGTGACGCTGCCCACTTTTACATATATACTTTCAAATAAAGATACAAAATCTGAAATCGGTTTATAAATGGCGAATTTCTGAAAGAACACACATAAAAAATACAAACGAATTGATTATCTTCTGCTTTTTTCGAAGTCGATTAAAAAGTACTATCGTATCAACTTTCACATTATTGATCTTTTAATAAAATATCTATCACGATATGTTTTTAAGATTTTTATTTTTGGTCTCTGACTTCATGCCGCCCATGGCCGTCCTATTGAATTTAAGTGAAAAACGGTGTAGTCTATAACATCCAGACCATAATAGCGAATTAATTGACACCTCACACATCAATATCAGACAAATAGTTTCGATGCGACAATGGAAATTTGTACAGCGAACATAAATTGGGTGGTAATCACATATCCCCCTTCTTTAGTGTAGCTTCCCTAGTCATTTGATTTGTACAAGAAATAAAGTTCTTTTGAGTTATGACAATTTGATTGCCAATGGACCATTATGGCATTTACATATTAGACAAGTGAACTTACAGACACATACACAAACTTTACAACCAGACGAACCTAACCGCAGTTGTTAGTCGTCAGCTGTACACCAACGATGAACTTGAAAAGTTGGCGATTTATTTCGAAAGGAAGCAATAATTATAGTTGAATCATATTGTTATTGTTGTTGCTGCTGGTGGTGGTGCTGTTAAAATTACATATTGCTTTGCGATGATGAATTCAATGCAACAGAGCACAACAAAAACCGAGGAATAAACTGGAAAGAAATCTCAGCAAAATAAGAGAATCATAATATAATTTTTCTTCGCAAGTTAAAGAAATAAGCAAAAAAGCGAAAATTATATAAAATTTTGCACTCAAACACCGGACCCATCGTTGCCACAAACACATAACAACAACATATTATTGCTTAATATCGGTTTGTTGCATTTGTTTTCCTCCTGTCGTTCTAGTTGTTGTTTGTAAATGAAGCTAGACGAGCTTTGTTGTTGTGTCTTCTTAAGTATGTTCTTAGTGTTGATGTATTTTTGTTAAGGGGTGATGGAAGTCACTCATTCGGTTGAAGGTTTTCTTTTTCATTTTGCATTTTATGCTAGATTGACTCTGACTTTGCCACTTGGCCGCATTCAAATGCAAAGAGATAAATAAATAAATAACGCTCTTCCGTGCTGTGCTGTTAATGAAAAAATCTTTCCTTCTTTTTTTGTTTTGTTGATTTAAAAAAACTTGATTTTGGTTAAAAAATCAGTTTAAAAATATTTTTTGGCCAAACGAAATGAATTTGAAAATCAAACTGATTCAAATTACACTGTACAACTCGAAAAAAAGAACAATATGCTTTTAACGATTATTCTAGTAGAGGGGACTAAAGAAATAGATACGTTTACATCTGGTTTCATTTTAGGGGAGTTAAATTTCCCCCTTTTGCACATAATGACAGTGGCATTGCAGACCTATGTTGTACAGTGCGGGTATTTTTGTTCTAGTTAAGTGATGTGTTCTTTTTTCAACGCTCACGATTTGGGAACATATTGTACCACTTCCATATTCACCAGCCATAGGACAAGTACGTTGCAAAAAATTGGTAAAAATACTCCCGCAGGGATGTTACTAAATTCTCTTTTATTTCTACTGCGTTGCTGTAGGAAAATTTAAAAAATTTTTTTTCATATGAAACTTACTACCCTAGTACTACTTCTTAGTTTTTCTCATTGTTTGGTCCAAAACTAAATAAAAATCGCAGGGAGTTTTGAAGTTTTTCTAGTGTCCACTTGAGTATGGATTTTTTTGAAACTATAAAAGTTGGTTTAAAAATAGTTCTAATATATTTTATGGGAAATGGTGTATATATTTTCTAATTTAAACAAAAAAAACAGTTTGCAAAAACTACTAGGTGCTTTAAAAGTGTTTTAATTTGATTTTCAAAAGGCGTTGCATTTTTAATGTTGTCGTTTCAAAAGACAGGAAGTTTTATTGTCCAAAATTAAGTAAAATAATGATTTGTTCCCCCAAAAATACTTCACATGAAATATACACCAGCTTAACTAACTATTCTATTTTGGATCCCTCAACTGAACACATGCAAATTTTGAATTGAAATAAAAATAAAGCGAAAGAAAAGAACGAGAGAGTGGAAAAAACAACAATCGCTCATAAATACAATAGCGACCGGATGAATCCATGTCTCAAAGGATTAATACCGCACCACGATTTTATGCTTAAAAAAATATACTCCTCCATCTTTTTTGTGAAACTTCTAAATATCCAAATTAGAATAAAAAGTAAAAAGAAATCATAAAAAATTCATGCAAAACTGCAAAACATCCGTCATCATGTCGTACCCAGCATTTTCGAGGATGAGTTATAAAAGGAAAATTATACAATACAATTATTGTTTTCAATTCATACATAAATGTTTGGTGGCGTATCAATTACAAATTATTTAAACTTGAACAGACACTCAAATAAAAGAAACGGAAGTCAAAACATTTGTGTTTTTTTGTTGTTTTTGTTGAGCATTTTTATTATCATACAGCATTCGTATGAGTAATTGAAGAAATATGTTCATAATAACTAAACAGGCTATTGAAGCTAAAATAAGTTCAGATTTTTTCTTGTGATTAAAATGATTCGTTTAAACAAAGTATTGTATTGAGCCAAAGATTTCGACAAAGTGAAACTTTTCTATTCTTTTCAAAACTTAATGAAGAACATTTTAGACAAATTGAGATGTTTGATTGATTTAGTTAGTCCGTTTTGTTGGTCTTCTATATAGTGTAACTTGAAAGTTAACGCCAAATGATTTAATAGCACTGTAAAAAAATTAATAAAATAGCATGATTCTAAAGACTGATTCGAGTAAAGGGAACTAAAAAATATTTACATGCATCGGCGTATTGAAAGTTTACATCTGGGATTAATTTTAGGAAAAGTTAAACTAATCCCACCCCCACCCTTTTGCACATACTATCTAAAATACTATAGTTGAAAATTAGGTCGATAATAGTCGGCAACACTTTACTGATTATTAAACAGTGCAACAGTCCAAAAAACACACGGACTTGACAGTATAGGTTCGATTGTGCTACGACGGGGTAGTAAAGCTCCATACTTAGTTCGGCGAATTTGCTGACCAATTTCTTTTTATGCGCCTCCAAAATTTTGGAAAATCAGCGGGCCCTCAAAAAAATATGTCATCAGTTTTTGTCCAACAGCTAATTCAAACTTGGTGATACCGCTTAGCTATATGTATATGGCAGTAATACAGCTAAAAGTTCGCTAAACAGATTTTATTAACATTTTGTGTAAAAAAATTATTTTTTCCATGTATTATTTCTTAAAATGTTCATCGTGGTGTTTTACATAAAATTGTTAAACACATATTACACCTGAAACGTAAGGCTTACAAGATTTTCTATGCAGAGTCACTATAACTAAAATAATTACCAGATGTAAACTTTCAAGGCGCCGATACAGGTGCATATTTTTTTACTGTTCTCTGCTAGTATCAGTCGTTAGAGCCTTGTTGCTTTAAAACAATTTGACTTTGTTGTACAGTGTAATTTGTTATGCTTAAATTTTACATTTACTGCCAATTTTATTGAAAAAGGGCAGGCAATATTGTTTGCTATAGAAATGATTATAAAAATAAGAAATTATTATATTTAAACCCCTAACTTTGTTGGTTGAGACTTACATGGCGTATAATTACTGCAAACATGAAATGCAAAAGGATATTCTTAATGATATTATTTCTTCCTAATATTGTTTCAAGCATAATGCACAAAATAACCAGTCAATGGAAATTGTTACTGTTGGTACTGGCTGACATTAATTTTCTCTATTTAAATATACAAATGAGCATATGATGATAAATCGTTGCAAATGAAATATTTCTGGTTAAAAAAGGGTATAAATTATCGATGACTTTAAACTTTTACCACCCATAATGACAACAGCAGCAGCATCAGTAACAACAACATCAGCATAAAAAACAAACAAAACATGGAACAAAAAATAAAAGAAACAAAGAGTTAAATAGTGTATGCAAGAATTATTATTGAAATAATAAAAATAAGCAAATAAACAAACAAGATGCATTAAAAATTACTATAAAAGCGGCAGTGGCAGCAGCAGCAGCAACATAAAATAATACTCGCTGCCAACTTACAGATATTATTGTTTGTGCATCAGCAGCAGCAGCAACATCGCCAGCAGAACGATAATAATATGAACAAAAAGTAACTGCAACAACAACTACGACAGGGAAAATACAAAGAAAAATAAAAGTGAACAACAAACGAGGTATAATTTTCAAGTTGATAACTTGTTAACAACCGGGTACAGACTAAAATAACCATAACAACAACTGCAACAACGACAACAAGATCCACAACAACTGCAATAACAAAACAGCAAATATTATTAACAATAACAGCAACAACATTACTTTATTAATGCACTCACAATGGGGGTAACAGCTCCAACAACAACGGCCTTTTTTCAGCCAACATGCAACTCAGCAAACAAATTGAGTTCGTTTGGTTTGGAAAATTTGTTTTTTCTTAGTATTTTCATAAACATTTTTGCTAACAGAAGAGAATTTATGTTGAAACCAACAACAAAACACGAAAATTGTCTTATGTTGTCAAAATATAATTTCTCACACGAATTTTTTTTTCAGTTTATAAAAACAGACAGTTCCTTCTTCTTTCCAAATCAAGCCCTAAATGCATCGTAACCGCTCTTGTAGACCCAACCATTTAAATAAGAAATTGTATTCTGAAGCATTTATTTTCATCTCATCCAAAATGCATTACAATGCAGTGTTTGCTGGGAGCACGCTAATATAATGCACACAGTGGAAACTTCTGAAACATCAGTGAAATATACCACAGTTTAAAGTAATTTGCATGTCAAAATGTAACAGACTTAAGCCAAGGTTCTCTCTCATCCTTTTGAATTTTATTACAATTATTACACAAACACACACACACACAAACACACAATAGCCCAGGTCTTTACAAGGAACATTTTTACATAAATTAAACTGAAATGAACATTTTACACTTGGGAACAGAATTATAGTTCCAAACGAACGACAAATAGCATTTATTTGAGAACATGATTTTTGTCACCTTTTTTTGTTCCCCCATCTGCATGTGTGTTCAATAAAAGGAATATTGTTGCAGCACAGCTTGACTGAAACAAATACACGCATTTGAGAATGCTGGTCGAGTCAATTAAATTATTAATATGAAAAGGAAAGAAAAGTTTGCAACAGTATTTGGAGTACTTTATGCGTTACAGGTACGATAACATCAATTATAACGAAATTGGAATTGATATATTTTTTCTTCTTCTTAAGAGTGGATTTCAGTACTTCCTATAACAATAAAAATATTGGGCATGTGTAAAATCTTTTGATCATGGTGTGAAAAGCAGTTCTATACAATTGCTATCTTTCACTTTCACTTTTTTAATTCAAATTTACTTTTCTATATAAATTTTAATATTAAGGTACGTTCAGACATACAAAGGAAAATTTTGCGAGAAGTCGTCCCGTCCCGACAAGAGTCTATTCATATTATTGTCACCGACTTTAATAACAGAAAACTATATAAAAGTAAAAAAAGTAAAAGTAGAATTCAATCTCTTATTGAAAAGTTTTAAACTTCAAAAGTGCTTAACTTTTTTGATGAAATAAGTTTTTGTTCAAAATCGAAAAGCTTTTTATCTCGACATGTTTTAAAATTTCAAATATGATTTTTAAAAAAAGTCTAAAATTTACCGCATATTCCATAGTTAGTGGAATAAATTTGGTTGTCTTCGTAAAATGAATTGAAATGAATTATAGATTTAAAAGTGATTTTTAGGAGTGAGCTGGATTATTGGATGTCGCCTAACAAGTGCTGATAAGCAGATATGCAAATAAGCAGTGATGATGGAAGTGTGGCAGCTTCAGGAAACTAAGTTGTTCTGTTCCGCTGTGGCTAGCAGGTTGCCAAATATGGCAGAAATTTACGTTTACGCCTGTTGCAATATGTTCGTGTGAGGTCGTCCTGGAAAATTAATATATAAATTAGTAATTAAAGTGAAAAATCTATGCTTGTACGAGCCAATTTTGTGTAGTCTGTGTGCAAATGAAAAAAGTATGTTAAAAGTATGTTTGCCAAGCCGCTTGCGTAGTTTATTTGGCCGTTTATACTTTCTCAACAAAACATTATTTTATTAAGTGAAAAATACCAATAAGAAATGTGTTGTTAGCATAACAAATTCATTTAGTTAAAATTATTCTCGAAATCAACAACGAATTTCGTTAATACAACAATAATATTCATTCAGAAATCAGTTACAGTTTGATAAATAATTTTCAGTTCAACCTTCCGTATTAGCCAAATTTGTCTTTGAATGTTCAATGCTTTAGAATTTCTTTCTAAAATAAAAAAAAAATTTAATCGAAAGATTTAATTAAAAAAGAACTTAAGACAAACTAATTAAATAACTTTAGACAAAAACCATGCAGTTCAACTAAATTCACAATAAAAAATGATTTTATCCAAATTAATAATACAAAAACTGTGTCTTCCTTTTTCGTATGTGTCCTTAAAGGGAAGCAAAAATAATAGTTTTCAAATAACCGAAAAGGTTTTTAACAAAAAATTAAAATTATTTTCCTAAAACGTTTTTCCATTAAAAAATGATTTTTGTGATCCGTTCAAATCGCATTTAGATTAAACCATAAAATTATTTCCACTAAAAATTTAAAGTCAATTTCAAGGTTCATGCCTCATCGTCAATATTTAGTATCAGAGAGTGAGTGAGTGGTATGGTATGTATGTTTTCTTTCCTCTTTTTCAATTTCATTATTTGCTAAATTTTTACCATAAAGTGTACCTTATTGTTGTTTTTATTTATTTTTTTTTAAGCAAAAGTGAAGTCATGTATGTATGTATGTTGGTTAAAAATTTGTCCGTCTGTATAGAAAAAAAGGTGACTAGCTGCTGTTAAGAAAAAAACGAATGTAAATTTGCACTTGTAATTTAGGAATTGTTGATGATGATGCTACGGGAGGCCGGCATATCAATTTAAATATTAAACAAGCATGGACGAGTGAGTAGCCGGTTGTTTTTAGCCAGACAGAATCTGGAAAGAATTAATTGATTAGAAAAATTTTGTTTAAATTTTTAATTCAATTTCATAGATTCTATAAAAATGTAATGCAATCATTGTTTTCTGTTTTTTTGTCAAGAATTCTAATTGGAATAGTTCAATTATTTTGTTATTAAATATTTTAATGTCTTGATTAAAGTCACTACAACTGGATACAGTGGAGTGTTGACTTCTATAAGAGTGAGAATAACAAGTTATAGTTTTATAAGAACTGAAGGCATACTATGAGTAATGCTAAATTAGATACTTATATTAACTTTAAATATCAACTAAATGAGAATTCTATGAGACATTTTTATAAACTTTATAAAAATTTTTATTATTATAAACATAACATTCACATTCACGGTGTTTACTAGGTATGATCAATAATTATTTGCTAGTGTTCTAGTAAATTAACGAAATAATATTTCCAGTTCTAGATCAAGATGTATACACCCATTCCTCTATATATGAGTCTTCTTATTACAAAATCTTATCAAGATTCTTTTTTATTGACTGTTGTCATTGGATCGACTGTTAATTTAAAATAAAATTTCCTTGATTCTGTTGCCTGTTTCCCTCAATAGCTGCATCCACTGTCAACTGCTGTGCCATCCGACGTAAAGTGGTATTGGCTCAAAACTAAAGGTATTTGTTTCATAACAAGCATCAATAAAAAATTATAACTACACGTAAAGCTCATTATCGTTATGCAGCCTCAAAGGCTGCGCTTTATATATGACTTATCAAAAGAAACACACAACAACAACAAGCAAAGACGCAAAAAGAAGTAGAAGAAGAAAACTCTAAATAAACCTGACTCTTATTTATGGGGTTACCGAAATAATAAAAAAAAAATAAATAAATAAAATTAAAAAAAAAAGCTGGAAATGAATGAATGATATTCTTTTATACGGTCATACGGTCTGATCATAAACAAAAGCCTAGAGCTTTTTCAAAACACAAGCAAGGCAGCTAGCTCGCTGCAGTTTCAGTGCACGAAGGGATGCAAAAGAGCCGCTGCTTATAATGTTCTTTTTAAAAATCCATTATAATTGTATTTTATATCAAATATCCAAACGTGTGGTAGTAACCAGCTAAATTTACTTACAGCCATGTAAATAATGGCTGGCTGGTCTGGGCAAAATAGGTTTGGAGTTTATGATGAAACAAACGTCCTTCAGGTTTAACCACATTCCTTGATGAAAACATAATAAGAAGTTAAATGAAAAATTGTTCGCCGCATGACAAATGAGTGTAATTTTATTTAGCTCTCGTACAAGAATAAATCTAACAACTGGCTCATATTTTGACATGATATGATGTGCTGTCTGATCCAGTCGTGGCAGCAAATAATTATGGCTAAACGGCAAAATGGTTCATGGGCATCAAACAATATTCAATATTGTGGTTTTTCAAACGCCGACGAAAACAATCAACAAAAGTTACCGCTGCCGTCTTGGGCGAAAATTTGCCAAAAATTGTTTTAATGATGCAAAAAATTGCTATAAAATAAAAAATGTGTTGTGCGAGTATTTGTCTGTTTGGAAATGCCCTACATCGATACCTCCCTCATACATAAGGTTACTTAAGTGTTCATAAAATTTAAGTCTCAATTTAAACTTAGTGCCTTCAAATCTTCAGTTCAGAATGTTACACATATCCTGCCTCCTGAACTTGAAGTAGATAAAACTTAAAATTTTTCGATATGTATACATAATAGATCGCTTTTAGCTATAATTGAATGCTCCAGTTTGGCAGTTGCTATAGAGTGCAAATAATGCATTTAACAGTTGTTTGTGCATTTAAATAAAATTTAAACACAAATTTACAACGACCAACTGCGCCGCAGTGAAAAAGTGAAAGTTTTTATGTTTTTTTATTCATAGTATTTTAGTGTACACAGAAAAAATAAGTTTCGTTTTTGATAACAAAAATCCCGGTATTCAATAATTTTTTTTTTCAAATTTCCTGTGATAAACAATTCCGCTATATTGATAACAAAACTATTTCAAAAGAAAAAAATATAAATAAAAAAAAACAATTTTGACATGGCTGGGATACGATACCGGGATTCCCGGACGTAAAGCATACTCTCTACAGCTGCGCCATATCCCAGTTATTTTTTTAAGTACGTATGTATGAAAAGAAAAGAAATAGCCGGCATGGGAAAGAAATACATACAACGAAATATTGTATTAAGTTAATGACAAATGTTTTTGAAATTCATATTTTTTCAATAACATGGTTTTATTGAACATAATTCTTGTCTATTTTTTTCTGTGTAGAGACAGACCAACTGAAAATGTTATTGTGCGAATGTAGTTTTATTATAATTCAGTCATCCCTCAAGGAATTGATACATAATTTTCACAATACATTACTAAAATAATTAGCCACGAGGGATCACGGTTTTCATTTTATGCACATTAATAAAAATTAACACAAAAAAAATATAAAAATAAAAATTACTTTAAACTTCAAATATGTTTTGGGTTGGGGAATAAACACACACACACACACACACACACTCATCAACGTGAACAAAATTATTTAGTATTTGAATTCAAAACAATTTATAAATTTTAGGTGAGAAAAATTTATTCAGCGATACAACAGTAGTTGCTTATTTATAGAAACTAAACAAAGTAAAATGATTTTTTATTGGCAATAAGCAGACTTAAACTAAATAACAAGCAAGTCTGAGGGTCAGTTTTCCAAGAGGTTACACCCTTTTTGTGTCATATTGAATATTAGGGGTTGTTGTTGCGAAAAAAAGAAAAACATCTTTCTTCAGTACATTTGCTTCGCACCGATGGTAAAAATTCCCACCGAAATGTTCAAAGCAGGAAGTAGTTTGCATTGTGTATGTATAAAGAGCAACTGTTTACAGCAACGCCCGGATAATTAAGCAAAACGAATTTCAATTAAATGCACACGTTGCATTTCTCCTGAACAAAAGTCAGACGTAAAACGTAAACGCTTTCCGTTTCCAATTTTAATTGTAATTGTTTGAAAATGGAATTAATATTTGAAATATTGCTGTCAAAATATTTTTCATTATCGCTCTGATTTTGTGATTCGCTGTGGCTTTTGTTCAGAACTCTATAATGTGCTGAAACAAATTGTGGAAAATGCCATTAATTAATTGAAAATCAATTGAAGAGTAAATGGGGATTTTGTGGGCTTATCATTTAAGAGGAGAACGTTTTTCATTAACTTAATTATCAAATGTGGGTCAATTAATTATGTGATTAGTAAATTGTAATGGAATTTTGTTCTCCAGTAGACTAGTATTTAGGATGCTTAGACATCAGTGTAAATGAGAGTTGAGACTTCGACTACCCCCAAAAACTCTGGGTGTTTCTGAAAATGCTGGAGAATTGCAATGCAAATAATATACTAATTAGAATAGTTCTCTTTTCAATTCGAACTACAGAGTAACGCCCCTTGGCATTTTTTTTACTTGGAATTATTTATTTTGGAATATTTAATTAAGCGATTGAAACCGATTTTAAAATCGAAACGATTTCCATTGTTATGCGGTGGTTTTGCATCATATGACAGGGTATGAACATGAGGAATTGATTAACTCTACTTTTTCCCTTGATAAAGTAATTTCATTTTCCTAATCAAGGCTCGTTTTCGCATTCACCGTTTTCGTCGACGAAAAAGAAAAGTTAGTTCCAGAAGCATGGAAAAAAGTTAGTCTTAGAATTTCTTTTCGTTGCTAATGTATAGAATTTCGTTTTCGATGGTGTATGCGGGAACGAGTCTTCAGTCACCCAAAAATCAATTAATAAAACATTTTCTTTTATTGATTAATTTTTCCAGTAAACTGGTGTATTTTCAAATTTATCGCCAGCTTAGAAATAAAATTTCAGCTTTGGATATTTTTCATATCCATGTCAAACAAAAGCTGATAAATCTCTGATGTACAGAAATTTCAATAGAAGTGTAGAACCTATGACATGACTTTTAAATTTAAGAAATTAATTTTTGAAACTTTTTTGGTGTGTTTTTGAAAATTAAGCAATTTTAAAAGAATTTCTGTTTATATTTGTTGAGTTTCAATATTTTGCATACAATTTTCGGTATAATTTTTTTGTTGAAATGTCACCAAGTATTAAATGAAATCTTCATCACTGTATTTAATCTCTTCACAAAATATCTCAAAATAACAAATGACTACCTTGACATATCTCATACAAGCTGGATTTGTTTTAAAGGTAGATTCCGAAATTCATTTAATTGGAAAATTACACTGTCAAGCAAATTGACCGTCTTCCCATCAGAGGCATAAACTTCACTTCATTCACGGCCACATGCAAAAGGTGAATTAATTCGGTCAGACATTTCAACAAAAAAATAAAAGGGAAACACACTTATTGCGTATTGCAAAACAAACAATTTGAATATTTAAACTTTATTTATTGTTGTGCTATTGTTATACGGCTAGTTATATTCCTTTTAAGATTGACATGCGTAAAACTTAATTGAAGATGAAAACTTGCAACTGTAAGACTCTCTGTTTTCAAATAAAAAAAAATTTGAAAAAAAAGGTTTCACTGTTTTCAAACTGTTTTAAATTCAATTAGGAAACCTCATGAAAAGGGATTAAAATTTGATAAGATTAAAACACGATTTCGCTCAACTTAACTTATAAAAGCAAATAAACTTGAGAAAAAATAAAAGAACTTAAAGAAAATGACAATGACATGACACTGAAGCATAAAAAATAATAATACTTACCATAAAATTTATAAGAAAGCAACAAGAAAAGCAACAAATATTCTCCCCAAAATACACATTTTTATAAGATATTCTCTTTGACAAGGCGGATTTGTGTATGAAATGTTCAAAAACTAAGAAAAAAAGATACGAAAGACATTAAAAAACAAAATTGGCCATAATATCTGGTTAGTCAACTAAAAAAGAGATAAAAAAACTAAACTTGCTGAACAATTTGCTTAACTAAACGTCAAAGCCACCCTTCTTTCTTCATAAAACGAGCCACATTAAAACATTTGCAAACTTTTTCGCCTAAAAAAAAGAAGCAAAATTTTACAAACATCAAAAGATTTTAAAAATAATTTGGAAAGAAGCACCAAGAGCAGCAGCACCAGTAAAATGCTAAAACAAAAATGCATTAAATATGAATTTTTGAACATAAATCCACTTTAGAAATTTATGCTTAAAGAATTTGTGGTATAGATTTGTGTTCACAGAGTGGTACTTTTTAGTACCCTGGTAAAGATGGGTTCAGGGATTAACTTGGAATCAGAAAGTCTGAACAGAATTTTTTCAAAACATCAAACGTTAAGGGTCATATTCAGCAAACAAATCAAACGTTCAATCAAAAACTTTTTATGAAAATCATTTTCAAAAATATAAAAATTCTGTGTTGTTCATAAAAATTTTTAACAAGACGTTTCCATAACGTAATTTCAAAGTTTTTGGTACCAATCACTCCAAATCGGCTTCAATGAAAAAAATATTACTACACATACGTCATGTAAAAAATATAAAGAAGCATAACTTTGTATTACAGTAGACTTTAATAAAAACCCCCATCGTCCTGTTGTGAAAACAAAGAACCCAACAAACCAACAAAAGCTAACAGGCGCAACACAACCATGAATGAATCAATTGAAAAATTGAAATAAAAAACAAATACAAAATAACAAACAAAAATAAAAAGTAATAATAATCTAATCTTCGACTGTCAACGTAATTTGACAAAATTTCAATTAAGATATAAAAATGTAACGCTTGTCTGAATCTCAAGCCCCAAAACAAAATAAAATAATGTGGCGCGTTGACAATGATGTGGATGTGGTAGATGATTAAGACAACAACAACAGCAACAGCGACAACGCAGGCAACAACATTAACAATTACGATACATTGAAACCTTCTTAAATTCTATATTTTGCTTTTAAACCAAAAAGACCATTTTGAGTCATGAGAACAACTTCTCAGTTGACAGTCAATGTTGTTGCCTGCTACCAAAAAGACGACTACGGTAACGATTATGATGCTTTAGAAGATGATAATGAAGGCAAAGCGAATTTTAAGCTTAAAAATTTTAAATAAAAAATTTATTAATGCTTTTTGGCTTAAGGCTGTGATGTTCGATTAATTCATTTATTTTTTGTCTTTGGGAACATCGTAGAAAGCAATTTTTTTTGTAATTCAATAAATGTTTGTATATGATTTTTAATTATAAGAGTATGCTTTAATGGTTGATTAGTTTTGCTAGTTTTTTTAATAGTGTAGAAAAAAAAGTAAAGTGGTTTGAAATGTTAGCTGTTCCTCACCGTAGTTCCCTGACTTGAGGAACACGCTCCATCTTATGTGACTGTTGCGTTTAATTTAGCAATATTGGATTCTCAGAGGTGCGAAACTTAAAATATTAATAAAGGAAACATTGTGATCTTGTACAACCCAGAAAAAAAGATCTTCCAAAACGTTCATAAAATGCAGATCTTGCGAATATATGTACATATCGAAGGCATTTATTCAAATAGTGCTATCTACAAATACACAACTTTTTTAGGAGGGAAAACATTTTTTAATTCTAAAAAACCATACAAAATTTAAAACTGCATAAGCTTTACCTCTTACCTATGTTTGTTAAGGAATGCTGTCTTACCAGTAAAAGAATCCATATACCATGAAAATGTCTGTGTGCATTATTATATTATTATTATTATTATTATTATTATTTAAAATACCCGGGTTTTTTCCAACCCTGGTACGTGATAGAAAACAAAACTGGCAACGGATTTTTATTTAGCGCATTAAGATCTTTATATTTCAAATATTTTTATTTAAAGGACGTTTTCTTTGCAGTCCAGTGTAACTTGTGTATGCTGAACAATTTTATAACCGTCTTTTTTATGATCAAAGCGATGCTTTAGAAGAAAGTAAAAAGACAGTGATGATAATGATAATTTACAAGACAACAATTTAAAAGGATTTTATATGATACAAAAAATACACAGAGAGAAAGAAGTCGCTCTAAATTTTAAGTTGTTTCTTCATATTTTCGTAGCAGCTGAGCCTAAAAATTTAAGTACGAATTTAGCAAATATACAAAATTACACTTAAAACAAGAAATATTCTGCATTATTTCATATATATTTATGTTTTTTTTTGCTTAGAATAAATCCCGATCATGTTTAAGAATTTCTAAAACTAAAAATTAAATGTTTGATGCATTCGTTCTTTAATCAGGCGTTCTGTATGATATTCCTCTGATACCATACTTACTTTCAATTTGCCATTAGCGAACTTGTAATTGTAGTGGGCGTCCCATAATGACAACTCTCTCCCAGTTTTATAAGTTTCAAATAAATCGGCTCAGTAATACATACGTTTATATTTATTATCATTTACTTACCGATCATTGCGTAATGCATTATTAAAATATTTTTTGTTCATATAAAGGGATGGACTGGTTTCTCTACAATCCAAAAATTCATAGCACCAAAGGGTTCGATTAACATCTTAAAAAGATTGTATGATAAGATTGGCGAACTGATTGATCTTAACTTTGGTATGATGTCAAATACCCGATCAATTCGAGGTGAATAAAAAAGATTGTTGATAAACTTATGGCCGTTTTTGGGTTAATCATTTGATTTTTCTTTACATGGATTATAGTTTTTACTTGTTTTTTTTTCATCTTTAAACATTCCTTTCCCTGTAATTTATATGAAGTTGTTTTAAATGAATATGTTGCTGTTTTAAAATTCATAAGAATGTATTTTTTTTATTGAAATGATCAACGACAATTGACTTTTATTGTTCAATGTTTCTTGTGTTTTGTAGATTTTGTATTTTTTTAATATTTTTCTTTTAAATTCGCGTTAACAATGATGTGCTGTGAGTATTTAAATATACTTTGTTGTTGCTTTTGTTTTTCATGTTCCTGTTGTTAACGCAAAAATCCCCAATATTGGCACTTATTATGTCTGCATTGGTTATGAATTTCTGTAGAAAACTAAAATAATAAATAAAAATAAAAAAACGAGTCAGAGATTTTTTTGTAAAGGATAGAGGCGATAAAGAATGAAATCATGGGATGTTAGTTTTCAAAAAACCGGAAAAATTAAAATATCATAGGAATGGAATCATTTAGAGTTGTATTGCCCATCCCAGGAAAAATTTTGCTTACTGGTACACAGAAAAAAATAAGTTTCGTTTTTGATAACAAAAATCCCGGTATTCAATAATTTTTTTTTTCAAATTTCCTGTGATAAAGAATTCCCCTATGTTGATAACAAAATTATTTCAAAATAAAAATATATATATAAAATAAAAAAAAAATGTTGACATGGCTGGAATACGAACCCGGGCTTTCCGGACGTAAAGCATACAAAGATAAATGTTATTGAAATTCATATTTTTTTTTAATAACCTGGTTTTATTGAATATAATTCTTGTCTATTTTTTTCTGTGTAGGTAAAAAAGTATATGAGGATTTAAGTCGTAACTATTTACAATTTGACTTGATAACTACTTATTTTTGTTTCAGAAGTCCAAAAAGTAAGGGGTACCGCTTACAAATGTATTTACATTATCACTGCAATTAACTAGTTATTATTTGACTTATTTGAAGCTAAAAAATAAGTAGTCAAATTAAAATTAAAAAAAAAAATTATAGACACTATGTTTTATTTACATTGCGCCCATGCAATGTAAATATCGTTTTTGTACTCAAGGGATTCTTATGCAACTTTGCACACACATTAAACTCTTATATCAATACAATTTAAAAATGTTGTTTTTCAACTTCTACTAAACCGATGCTAATGAAAGTTTGCACATACAACGATTTCTCCTGACAATGGGTAGCATGAATAAAAAAAAAGTATTTGCTTTTTACTTAAAAATTTGTTTTAAAACACAAAATTCTGGATATTATTGAAATAAAACTAAGAATTTTGGGTTTTGAAACAAATTTTTAAGTAAAAAGCAAATACTTTTTTTTTATTCATACTACCCAATACCATTTAAGGAAAATAAGTGGGCAGCATGACGCCCATATGTAAACGAAATGTTTTTTCAGTTTTTAAGCTTTGTACTATTTCTAAAATTGTTACTTATGGAATTATTGGAAATCGTTAGCTTAAGGTACTTTTATACACTTTATATTTTACAGTGGCTTTGTCAGTTTTACACTTTATCTATAATTGCGCATGTCTGTTAAAATTTACAATTTTCAGTCAGTTTACAATTTTTGCTTTCATACTAACGTCTCTAGTTTCATCTGACATAACCTGTCACAAGAGCTTTTTTTGTGGCGATTTCTATTAATTTTCGAGGTTCTTGTTTTTAATTGTAGTTAAGTTAATTAAAAATTTTGTTTTTTAAGAATATGTATAAATTAATAGTATATTTGCAGAATCACAAGCACCATGCTTTTGGCGCCACCAACAGTTGACTTGCAAAACAGCTGATGTCAGGCTCTTTGCCAGTTCAAAATAGAACACGCCCTAATTGAACATTTTTTGCAGAAGCAAATTGTTTCAGCTTTTATACACCATGTATGCATGTTGCAGTCGGAAATTTAAAAAAATACACACTGCAAAATACATATTGCGTAAAAGTAGCTTTAGGTCTGCTACATTCATATAAAAATCTATGCAATGAACAGACAAGACCATCTTTTGTGCTGCAGTTTATACTCACATTATACAGCAGATTTTGACAAAACTTATGCCATTTTAAAAATATTTATTGACAGATGTCCCCAGTCTATATTTGGTTGAAATTCGTTTAGTATTTTGGGAGCTATAAGCGTTTAAAGATGCTACTAATACATGCATGTATTAGTCTAAATAAAAAAAAACCAAACAAAATATGCACGTGCGCTTGTAGTTTGCAAAGATAATAACAATACAACATTTTTTCTCTTCTTTCATTGGTGTGGTTGTAGGAAAGGTCATAAGAAGCTCTTTCAAATCCACTATAATTTGCAATTCTTTTCAAATTTCAATAATTTATTTTGTACCTTAGGAAATCATTTGTTGACATCACTGCTTCTTCGAATAATACTGCTGTTTGTTTTGGCTCGTATTGACCAATTTACATACACATTGGATTTCGGGTGACTTAATGTTATTTTCTTTTTTTTATGTATTATGAAAAAAATGTATATAGACGTATTCAGACGTTATTTTATTTAATACGATTACATGGCGTTTACTTATTTTTTATAGTCAGACATTTTTGTATATAAAGCTTGAGTTGTAAGCTTTAGGGTTTAATATCAGTGCTGGCGAAGTATTGAATAGTGGTTAATGATTTATGTATAGTATTTTTTCCACTCGATACGGAATATCATTTTAACAATTACACAATCAATTCAGAAGATGTTGGTATGACGAAATTTCTTGGTTTCCAATTTTGGAAACCTCTAGATTTGGAACATTCTTACATTGTAAAGAATGTCTTTCCGGAGGTACCGAAACTTAGGTGAAAAATTTGATATCGGACAATAAACTTGCGAAAAATATGAGACTGGAATTGAACTTTTAACAAATTTATTGTTTGTATTCGGACGATACAATGGATGAAAATTAAAAAGGAGCTGATGTTCTAGACGGAAACAGCACAGCTTTTTTTTCCGAAATACCCTATTCCTCATATAACCGACCGACCATATGTAGTGTAATATATGAAAACATATTTCTTGTTAAGGATTCTATGTAAATAATGACTATAAAATATTGGTTTGCGTGTTACAACGGTGGGCTTTTATATATTAATATCCGTAGGAAAAAAAATAATAATAAAGAAAAAAAACTTTAACGCGTTTGCAATTCTGGCTGCAACATCGATGGCAACAGTTTTCCATGCACAAACCTTAAAACCCTTTTGCATTGCCATATGTCAGGTTCACAAATTATTGTCTCAATAATCATGTTGTACATTACAACATACAGCAACAGCATCAGCAAACTGTGGTATTGTATTGAATTTAAAACTGAATTGTTTCACACATTACAACGATCACACATACACACCTGTTCGTGCCAGTTGTATTTTGTTGTATTGAGTTTTGCTGTTGTTCTGTTTTATTTTAATATTTTTTATTATATTTTTTTTCATGAGTAAAAAATTGTTTTTCAAGCCCAGCATGGAGTCTCCATGAATTTCATTCCAACTTTCTTTCGTTTTGTATATAAAACACGAAAATAAATAAATAAATAACCAACTTGACTATAAATGTATAAATATGGCGGAAGAAGAAGAACTAGCTTTATTGCTGCATGCCCCTGACTCTGTGACAATTGTCGCTGTTGCTATAGTTGTAACAAACATATCGTTTTGATTGCCAAAGTCTCGAAAATGTAAGATCAAAAGGGTTGTTTGTTCCCTTCATAATTCTTACATGCAGTAAAAAATAATTGACATGTTTTCATAATTTTAATTTTGCGCCTCATTATTCATAATTTTATGTTAAAATTTATATTTGCGTTTACCTGAAATCGACAGTGCTAAGTTTATCATGTTGTTTGTAACAAATATTTGTTAAGTCGAAAGTACTAAAAATCAGAACTAGAACAAACAAAAATGTGTTGTAAAACAGAGAGAAAAATGTACCAAAAATATTTTTGTTTATGAAGTAGGACTAGTCATTAATAGATTCACTCCGGTGCCAGCAAACGGGACGGTTATCTTGCCCACGTGTGCCATTACGTTTAAGGCTGCTCTACTATCATCTACAAAAAGAAACCACTATAAGAAGGAGGGCGGGAAATCACAAAAATGGAGTAAGATCTATACGTAGACGCTTTAACGTGGTACTTAAAGACTAACTGCTGATGGCGCTGGCGAGCAACAAGAATGGCCAAATTCCCCCTTAGGATGTGCTAAGCCTTAAACTTATCCCTGCGAAGAAAATAACGATGAGAACGCGTGTGGCGAAATGATGGAGTGTATAAAGCTTCAGGATCCCAACATTTCTATGGACGAATGATCGGTCATCCGCACTGAGGATAACGGCAGCAACGGTACCTGTCCTATTTTCTCCATTACAAAGCCTTGAGCAGTGACGCTTGAGAAACCAGACTATAACCTATTTTGTTTTTGGTGTTAGAGATGCCAATGTTAAGGTGTTCTGCCCAACGGGTTCTTGAAGAATCAACGTATGTTTTATTGAAGCTGCAAATTATCTCCTGGTTTGGCATGCAGCTTATAGAACCACCCAACATCACATACAACCTTATTGGCGTAGATAGGCTCTTTTGGAGAAGGATAAACCACACTAGAATTTCTCTAAAGAAATTCAAAATATTAGAGTAATTTTCATAATATGAGAGTACTGGTAGGACTAATTTTGGCTTTAGCACCAGAAAAGTGGTGAAAGCCATAGAATACACATGAGCACTGATAAGAGAGTTTTTCGGCAGCCGTAAACAACATTCCAATGTTCTGCCATGTGAGTTGTGGAATTAATTACCGTTAATATTTACCTTGATACTTGGAGTATTATCTCATGTTCAGTTATTGCTGGCTAGAAATATTACGGAATTTAGTCTTAACAATATTCACTTTGGATTTTGCAAATTTAAACAAAATTTAATCAAGTTAAATATGCACCTGAACCCGAAAATGTGTCAGTTTATCTCATAAATATGTAATCCATATTTTGGGCATATAAAAATCCCGTTTTTTTATTTCTTTATTTCTATACAATTAATTATAAAAAATCAGTTCCTTTTGTAAACGTTTTAAATAAAGCGGAATATTTGAATAGAGTTTAACAAATGAAGAGAAAATAAGTTTTTTTTTTTAAATTTAACATTCCTTTATCTATTCTTCATTTTTTATAATGTCATCATTAAAGCCGGTACTAAAAGCACCACTTTGTAGGTATTGTAGTGTGTAATAGTTGTTCCTCTCTCCCCTTGATTAGAAAAAAAGGTATTGGCGTGTCACCTGTAATAAGTGTGACATGTCAAGCAGAACTAACAACTTTATTTGTCATCAATTGTTCAACTAAATATGAATGAATGAATAAACGAATAATGCCTTTTGTGCTATTGAATACTATTTCATTTCCATGTCATTAATAATATATTTTTAGTATTCCATTTCCATTGTACATCATTAAAGTTTTTTTCTTCTTTGTATTGTAATGATCACTATATTTAATGATTATTTATACAGAGTTGTATTTTACATGCTAATTAGAAAAAATTGACATTTATTACAAATTTATCAAAACTTTATTATACAAGAGTCTAAGAGATGCAGGAAAGTGGATTAAAACCGTCTTAGAGGACAAAAGACACAGAAAAATTAATGACCACTTAAGAAGTTTCAGTTTAAGTTTTTGTTTTTAATTTAAAAATTTATCGAATAAAAAAATGTTCTTTTTGAAATGTTTTAATGAAAGGTTTCATCAATTGTGTGGCTCTTTGGTCTTTTAAGTTTGAAAAATAATAAAATAATTGTGTATTAAATGTCAATAACTCATGTTTAAGGAGAATCTGGTTTGTTCACCTCATTTTCTATAAATTTAGAGTTTTTTTTGTGTCGTTTTAAAGTTTTTGTTGCATCTATCCAAGCGATACTTTCATTTCATTTGTAGAGTTTTCTTTTTATTCCATTTTGTTTTATTCTCAAATTTTGTTACTTAAAAAAAAAAGAAAATATTGTTTCTGGCAATACTATGAGTGTGATCATTTGTGTGTGCGAGTCTTTTGTCTTTTTTTTTAGTTTTATTTTATTTTTTTGAAGTATGTTTTGATGGTTAACACGAAAAATCAATTTTCGATCTTGTTAAATGCAAATTCCATTTCATGAAAGTTTGTTTTTACAAACATTTTTAGTTTTGTGTTGGCTGCTTTTTTCTTTTTCATTTTTGTTTGATTTTTACGTTTGTGTTGTTTAACAATCATTGCAATAATCGTTACAATATCGATACAACACATCGAAACATACGCGGTTTTAAATGCAACATATTGATGTCTGCAGACACAGATGCGTTAAAAAGTTTAGAATTTTTATAAAAGGATATTAAATTTTAGCCGTCGACCAAAAGAAGGGGTGTTATAAGTTTGTAGTGTGTACCAGTCGTTTGCGGTTATCGCCCATTTTCTAGCGGAATTCTCTGGACTTTGTGTGTCTGTGGCACCGTAGCTCTCAAACGGCCAGATCGGTTTTAATTTAGTTTCTTCAGCTTAAAAGGTGACTTGATTTAAAATTTTTGCATAAAATCGGTCCACCCGTTTTCAAGTTATCATCAATTTTCTTCGGCGGCTTTTAAAATGTCAAATTTAATGTTATTATAATTGTAGTAAAATGTTTTCTGTTGGCTTCACAATATTGAAAATAATGTTCAAATTGTGCTATAATTTTCATCTTGTCTATTAAACTTTGTGTGCGTTTGGTTACAATTTACTGCTTTTTTAATCTTGTCTAAAGAAAAACCAAAAAAAATATATTGTAAAAGCCGGTAGAAAACATGTAAAATGTACGCAAAAAAAAAAATATGACGGAAAGGAAAGATTGCAAACATTTTTAAATTTTGAATTGTTATAAATTTTTTTAGGCTCGCTCGAGTTCAATAAATCCACGTATAATATTTTTTTTAATATCATTTGACTTTGCCTTGTGCCACACAGCCTGAGGAAGTCAATAAATTGTTCAATTTTTATATATATTTAAAATTTCTAAGGTATCAAATAATTTTGAATACATGAACACATGAATGCGTGGAAATTTTCATTAGCACATTTTATTCTTTACACAAAATTTTGAACTGTAAAACCGAATCACAAGAAAATTGTAAATTTAGTAAAATGTTTTGTTGGATCTTACAATTTTTTTCATTGGTCTGTATTCAACATAATGAAATGAAATTTTTTTTGTGATCATTGTTACATTCTGCCATGCAGGGTGAAATTAATTAACGTTAATTTTTATTCTATTCCGTGGAATGAAATCTTATGTCCAATTATTTCTGAATAAAATGTTTACATAAAATGTTTTTTTTTATAATTTTATAAAACCGACTAATTTCTGATGGTCACATTCATATTTTTAGTTCTTCATTTAAATCTGATCATGTTTAAATGTTTTATTTTTTGTTATTCCATAATTCTTATAAACTTGTTAACATTTTTGTGTCTGTTTGCTAAACAATTCAAACCGGGTTCCACTGATGTTAATGCAGATCTTTGAAATAAAACTGAATGTAGTATCTATCTGTTATTCCTTCATCTTGCCAACCGATTGGAAAATATTTAGTTGCATATACAATACAATGTTGAAAAACCCTTTCTGATATTTTTTTTTACAATTGTTTTGTATATTTTGCTTCTTTTATTCAAAGTGCGATGCTGATTTATTTCTTTCAGTTGAAAATGTTTTTGCATACCAATCATGGACAAAGCATCAAAGTCAATACGCTAAACAATGTTGGACGTACTCATCGCTGATCCTGTTCTAGTCATCCTCATTGACGACATAGTCAGAGAACTTGTTAATAGTCAAACAAATACTCTACAAATGCAGCTACATACATGCATACATAGTTATATGTTGCTTCATAGAATGGAGTTCTGCGATGGATCTATTTCTACCAATTTAAGCTTATTTTGTTGCCGCTGTTTTTATTTTATTTCTTAAACTCAAAGGATTTTTCTATATATTTTTTTTTGTTGCTAACAAATAAAAATGTACTTGTTAAAATTTAAACGACAAAAAATATTTAAATCTTTGATTTTTTCTTCTTGGTCGGCCGTCGTCCAGTTGTTCTTGCAGAGATTCATTATTTTGGATTTCTTTTGAATTTCTATAGAAATTCTAGAAGTATTTTTCTGCATAAAAACGAAATTCAGAGTGGGTATTTTTGGACACTTTTTGCTTTAGACACTCAACAAAATATGTTAAAAGAAAATAATTTTTATAATAAATATTGTAGTCTTTAAGCAAGAATATCTCACTTTAGCTTGTGCTTTTCCATCTAACTTTCTGATCTGTTTCACTTCAGCGGATGAAGTGCATCGCTTCGCAGATCGGTGAATTATGTAATTTAAAAAATTTTGAGATATTGAATATACAATTTTCGCTGTAGGTTATACTTCAACAACACAATTAATTGAATCTGCAGTTTCCGTAATTGATGTCGCATTTTAGTTTTTTCTGTGCAGTTGACATAAACAGAATCTGGAGAGGATTAGACAAAACGATCGAAATACAAGTACGGAATTCAAAGCATTTGATTCGGAATGTGTGACGCGCACGGTAATTTGTAATTGTAAATAAATAAATGTTTATGTTTTTACAATATTTTCTCTGTATTTCCGCTGACTTGTATTAATAAGACACAACATTTTGTTTTGAGTGTAAAAGGTAGAGAAACAAACCTTGAAGGTGTATATAAAATTTTACAAACATTTTCCCACTAAACATTTTTCTGCCGAGTAGGGTTGGAATAATTACAAACTGCGGAACTCATATCGGTTGTCGGTTAGATAACCAGAAATCGTGCAGAGATTTTAAACATTTTAATCATATAGAAATCTGTAGGAACTCGCAAGTATTTTTTTTTTTTGGAAACTCTAGTGGAGTTTCGGACATGTTTTAGCAATGTCGTTAAAATATATGCAAAAATATCATTATTATTTTATTATATTTTTTGATTGTTTGAAAAAGTTTCTTTTATATTATTTCTAACATCTGACTTTTTTTTGCGAAAAAATGTTCGTGGGTTTTGACACACTAGTATGTAGAATTTTACTTTTCTGTTTTATATGTATATTATTACATTCTCAACTAACAATTGTAAATTGTAATATGTTATTGTCATGTTGACCAATTTTTAACAACACAAATCAAAATAACAGAACTTAAAGGAATACAACAAATATAATGCAACAAAACTAACTACACATATAATTTTGATCATCATCATCATCATCATTATCGTCGTCGTCAGCAATGGCAAACGTAAAAGCATCAACGTTATAGTTGCTCTTCGTCATCATCATCATCAGCATCGCCAACAAGTTTTTGTTGTAGCTTATGTTGCTTATGTTTATTTGATACTCTCTAATAGTTGCCAGCAATAAAATAAATTATTGCAACAATTTCTGGCACAAGTTGTTGTCACAACAAAACTTTACATGCTGTTGCAAATTGACATTTAATAATTCATGCCACACAGCTCGTTGTATGAGTTTTCAATATACGAAGATTTTTTACTTGTTTGTCTTTCTGTATATACGTCTGTCTGTCCATATGCGTCCGTCTGTTGTAACAAATTTTGAAACTCAAATGGAGTTTTTATAGTTTTTGTGTAATTTTGTTGCAAATTTTATGTTTTATCAAATAGAATGAATACTTTTAATACTCATACAGTCATATAGAAAACTTTATCATCAAGTTTTTCGTCATCGACGTAATTAAAAAACAAAGCATCTCAGCACTTTAGAAAGGATTCAGACGTGTTTTTTCACCATGTAGGCAAAAGGAAGGGAAAAAGAGATTTTAGATTAGACCATTCACAGAAAAAGTAAGTAAACGAGTATGTTAGATTTCCTAACTTGTCAAAAACAATTAGAAGCGATTTTGAGGAAAGTGACCAGCTCTTTCCCAGTAAAAAAAATTATTTAAAAATAGCAGGTTTTTACTTTTATAGAGTAAAATCGATATCGCTACTAATTTTTGTATGGCGAGTTCCCGGTTCGGAGTACTACATTTCTTATACAAAAAGCGCTTTTTGAAGTACAGAAAATCATCAAAATATATGGAACTTTTTTGCTTAAGGACCTGCATTGCGTCAAGAGTGAGAAATCAAATTTTTCGTATAGTTTATTTCAGATACGTTCACTGCTCAGAAATAAGTTCTTATTTTAAAGCGTATTACTATGCGTTTTATTGCTTTAGTGCTTCAAAAAATAGGAACATTAAAAGTTAGTGATAAACAGTTAAAAATTAACTTTTTCTCTGCTATGGAAAATCAGCTTATCTAGTCTGGAAATCTAAGGGTTTTCCTAATGTAACGTAGCCTTGTGCTTGGCTGGTCACATTAAATTTATACTTCAGCTTTATTATACGACGAATAGTTATAAAATGATATTTTAACTTTTTGTTAATTTGAGGTTTATGTTGCTGTTGTTGTCATTGTTGTGGATGCTTTAAAATTTCTGTACAATTTTCTCTGGCATAAAACAAAAGTCATTATCATTTTATGACTGAATGATGCAAAACACACAAACATATACACACGCACATTTCCCAGCAGGCCTTGAAACTATATTTTGTTACTTGACTGAATTAAATTTTTTTTAAATGATGTGTCCTTTATAATACAGGGGGAGCAAATTGATTCTAATGTTAATTACCTTTAAATGGGTTAAATAGCTAATTGGCAACTTCTTTTTGGCTACTAGACCATCATTTAATTCCTACTAGTGCCATCATATCTATTCTGTATCTATTGATGACCCTTAAACAGCACTAAATTGGGGGAAGTCGCCAGAACTGAAGGGCTATTATACACACGTTTGCACATTTATTATTGTTATAATAACACGCACACTTACACATATTTATACATAGACAGACATTTAAAATTTATAACAAATTGTTTTAAAAGGATGTTGTTGGTTGTCTCTGTATGTTTTGGATCGTTTCGGTTGGATTTAGTTTTAGTTTGGTCGAAAAACTTTTCAATTCAGTTCTATAATTATAAATCACTTAACAAACATTTTGAAGCTTTAAATTAGTATTGTTTTCATTACTAATTAAACATTTATGTGAATCACTTTTCCACTGTATATTTTAGATGAGAGATGCCTATCTACACATATCTGTTTCTAGAATAATTCATTTTCTGAAGCATGATGAAAACACAGAAATGAAACTTTAAATTCTTTTAATGTTTAGTTTATGCTGCAAGTCGAATTTTTTACAGAAATGTGTGTCAGTATTGGTGGACGTGTTGCCAAATTAACAGATACTTTAAAGGAAAAAAAAAAAGAATGATGAAGAAAATGCAAGTGCGAAATTTCTGTAAATGGTCTAACAATCATTGAGCCATACAAAGTGAATTGAGAAACAAGCACCTTAAGGATCATCACACATTTATATAAAGACTCTAAAGGTATGATCATTAAATCATCATGATGTTTGGTATGCAAGTTGCAATTATCACCCTTGTAATGCACAATTTACACTTTTGTCTGTAACATGACTGAGTTTTATTATACTCCTGCATAGTTAAGCTGCTTTATTTTTGTACTGTATGCCTTTTTAATTTTTTCTTTATTTCTGAAGAAAAAACTTTTATTCTTCTTGAACATTGTTGCAAGCTTGACGTATCTCATGTTTTTTTTTTGTTTTTTGTTGCATCACAAGTTATATACAACTCTTTTGAGATCGTTTTTATAAATGCAATCTCTTAACGTAATTATCTTGTCAACACTTTATAAACAGAATTCTTCATTTCATCGCATTCATGTCTGTCTTTATCTGTCAAAGAGTTTCCTTTTGGTTTAATTTATTTTTTGTTAAATTAGTTAAAATACTGCTTAAGAGGATATTTAGAATTTTATTTTTAGTTTTCTTTTTCTTTTTTTATTTTGCACAACTTATACAACTTATCTTTTTTGTACAGTGTTTAAAATTAAACATTAGATACGAATTGCTATCTTATTATATTGTCAAATAAATGATTTCAATCAACGATATAAATATTTATAAATAAACGGATTAAACAATTTTCTACGAAAATGGGGCCTTAACGTTTTATTTAAAAATTAAATTTTGCGTACAGTTTCGGTATAAATATTTGCTATTATTTATTTAATAATGGATTGAAAACTTTTCTTGGGTTATTGTTGTTAAAATCGACCTTCAAGCTTATCGTAGCTCTTGAGGATCTAACAATATTTTTTCCAATGTTCAATTCACAAAATCAGTTTCAAGTGCACAGCAAAAAACTATATTTCATATTCAGCAAAGAAATTCAATGAACTAGATACATATTTTGTTTAGAAACGGACCTATAAAACAAACTTTTAAATATAGACAAAAATATCTCAACAATTTCATTGAAAAAATCGGTTTTTTCCAGTGAACAAATTGTATAAATCTATAAAACAATTTGTCTAAAATTATTTACAAATTGTAAACAAAATATTTACTGGTTTTCTGCAATATATCAATAAATATTTTATTCAGTCTGAATTTATAAAACAATTTGCATAAAAATACTTACAAAATACTAAAAAAAATAGTTTACTGAACCAAACAAAAATATTTAACGTAGTTTTTGTAATATATCGAACAAAATTATTGTCTGAGTCATCATAATCATCCATAAAGAAGGGTGCCCCTTTGGCTGAGTGGTAGCGATGCTAGCCTGTCAGTCCAGAGGTCGTGGGCTCGATTTCCGCCATAGGCCCTGGGTGCTTTCCGCAGACAAGCTAATCGCTTCGCGGGTTGTGTTTTTGTTTATAAAAAAAACTTTGTTTAGTGTATTCAACTCTGAATGTTTATGTAAAGACTCTTAAGACAATGAATAAGAATTAATGCAACAACCATCAACGAATTGATTCACTCCAAAATCTTCAGTAAAGGCAGTTTCAGACTATGATATTAGTACTTTTGAGGAAACCCTGACATTATAAATTGTTATTGTTTTTTGAAAATCTTCAAACAACAATTAGATCAGGGAGGCATTTTCTTCAAAAGTATTAATACTTGTATTATAGTCTGAAAAGGCCATAAGCAAACTTGGTACAATTACACTCCTTTTGCTATCATTGTTGTTATTATTTATGTGTATGTTGTCATCGCGGTTGTCTTTTTACGACACAGAAAATGGGTTTTTGTTGTTGTAAAACAGAAAATTCATTGATTCAGTAAAGAGCATTTAATGAAAATGAAATTTATTTTTAGACAAACTTATGTTTGAAAATTTTTTGTGGATAACCACACGCCAGAAAAACACATAATTGGAGCATGATTACGGAAAATATAGTATGATTTCTATAGTAATATATGGTTGTGGCACTCAAATTTTATGTAGTATTTTCTCTTATTTATATATGGGTATTTCCACAGGAAGTTTACTTTCTGTCACGTTCGACCACAAGCAATTATGTTGATTTTTTCAAAGCAACGTAATTTTTTTTAAATTCTTCATACACTTGTGTAGACCGTAATTAGCTCTACAGTTAGTAAAAGTTTAGGAAAATTGAACCACATGGTTGTGAAAACCAAGCTTACTTTCTTCGAGTTGAACGTGACAGATAGTGGACTTTCTGCATCGCATCGGCTTTGTTGTGAAGATATAGGAAAATTAATAATTACTTTGTATGGTGCGTACCCGTCTCCACATACAATTTAAAGAGTCTGAGTAATATAGTTGTGCAGATATATGGATATTAAAAATGGATTTGTATGGGAAACATCCTTTCTCCCTAAAAGTAAAAATAGATAAATTGGCTATTTGAATTCCCAAATCGTCAGTAAGACAGCTATAAAATTGGGTTCCTATAAAAAACAAACAAGCAAACTGCGCCACCTGTTAGAATTTTTCGACTTTTCTTTCTTCCTAAACCTTCGCGTCGCAAGTACGAACAAACCAAAAAAAAAACAAGATAAATTTTTATAAGATTTAATTGTTATTTAACTGTAAACTTAGTTTCATTTTATATACAATAGTGTGATGTTTTAGGAGTGCAAACTTTTTTATTTAATAATTTTCAAAAAGCTAGAAATGTTAGGAATGAAATAAGCCACAAAGCATTAAAATCGATGGACAAATGTCGCTTCTATTCACAATTAAGTGAGAGAACTTATTTGAAAAAATTGCGATTTTCATACAACACACATGACACATACAAATTAAATTTTAATTGTTGTATGGAAATTATGATTTTAGCCAATGGAGTTCCTTCACTTAATTTTAAATAAAATCAACATTTGTCCATCAATTTTCATATGATTTATGTCTAAATTCACAAAATGTATTCACTTAATTGTGAACACAATCAACATCAATTCACTTAATTGTGAATATTTTTTTTTTACGTGTAGTAATTTGTTAAAGCTATAAAGCCCACTCTACATAAAACAAATTGTATGGCAACCAACAGCATGTGTTGTTTTAAAAATTTCCTTTAGCTTGAATTGTTAACAAAAAAAAAAGTTTTTTGAAATTGTTTTTATTCTTTCTTTCAAGTCACTTTCAATAAAATGTTGTTAGATATGAAGTATGTCCTCATCTACATGTCCAGCTGAGCAATAGAAAGAGAGTTTACACCATGATGTCCAATATATCTAAAAAATAACCACTTGTACATGTAATTCGCTGATATATTGTCAACAGAATCAACACACCATCATGCCACAACAGCCAGTCAGCCAGTCACCTCTATTGTCTAGTGATTATTGAGTTTTGTAACAAAAATTATACCTGATAAATAAATTTGATCTCGTAGAGTGAGAGACCAGGGAGCAAGAGAAATATGATGCAAAAAGAATGTATTTTATGAAGAAACATAAAATTATCGTATGCCAAAGTATAAGCAACAATAGAAAAAGTTGGCGAAAAAAAAACTTCAAGTTTTGTTAACAATTTACGAACATGAAAACGTATTCGTCAAAAAGCAAATCATGCATAAGAATCACACATTATTATCGCGATTGAGCTGAATTATATGTACAACCTACAACATGGTCGCTTCAGAGTGACTAACTGTCCGTCCAATGCAACAAACACTAGCAACAATAAACAATTCATTGCAGACACAATTGTAAGAAAGTTTAAGAATTGCATTTGTTGTTGCTGTTATTGTTGCATATACAAGTTGTACTGTTGTTTTTGAATGAATTTGGATTTGCTTATCAAGAGTTAGTTTTGATTTTCTTTTCTTTTTAATTTTGTTGCCGTTTTTTTTATTATTAGTTGTTGGTTGCATTTTGCTCTGTACGGGTACAAGTTTGGATGCAAGAGAATTCCTAAAGTTTATAGTGGCTTGTCAAGATAAATGTATGTACGTGTGTTTGAAAGTGTGTTTACAAACACAGCGCCCATCCGTCCATAATCATGAGACAACATCATCGCACACTTGAGTTGTGTCAGTAGGAATATTTGTTGTTAAGATGTGTGCAGTGGACCCACAGTCAAGTTGAAAAGTCAATACAAAATGCATATAGTGATTGCACTGCTTCACTACACTGAGACAAAAATTTAGTTATTCTTTAGAAGATAATGAAATTTCTAGGATGAACTCTAGTATTTTAAGTCTGTACTTTGCAATTTTATAAATCAGCTTAAAATTTGAGTAGAAGATTGTTATTTCGGGTACTGGCTCAAATCGCAATAATTTTTCCAGTGTATTTTCCAAATAACAGGACCAAACAACCAAACAGTCAACCAGCCATTGAAACATGCACTCATATGCTTAACTAGAATACAAACTCTTTTTAAATTGGCCACGAGCATTAATCGTTCTCATCTTGTTTTCGAAAACGACAAGTTAATAACAGGCCACATTCAAAGGCAGCTGGACTAAAAAAAGGAATTGAAAGAAAAGGAACGACGAGGGAAAGGATGAAAAAAATGTTCAAACCAAAAAACAAAAGAAAAAATCGAAATAATATCAAAGCAACTAAAAATAAAAATAAATAGTTCATAGCAAATCCTTGAGGGTCCAAAGGAAAATGCCTCAGAGGCATTCATAAAAGGTATGGGCGTAAACTTCTTCAATAGCAAAGTTAAACCAGCAGAGTAAAATAACGCCACCGTCTGTCTGTCTTTATCACAGCTTTGACGTCTTTGCATCAGTCAAAACATACATTATTGTTGGCAGCTCCTAAAACACACACACACACACGGCAACCAACATAGACTCATGCTTTGCCAACAAACTAGAAAACACTTCTATTACCTGCTTCCCAGCCAACCTTTAAACTTGGTCTTTTGGCCATCAAATGATGTTTTGTTATTTAAACACTGGTTCTATTTTGGGGCAAATATTTGAAACCTTCTTTCTTTTTGTTTGTGCAACAATATTTAACCCTTTTTAATAACGTTATTTGTAGATAGAAGTATTATGTATTAAGCTGGGCCACCTTTTGACAGTGGAGGAACATCATCATCCACTGGCTGCCACTTAACCATTTCGTCAGTTATTTTGCTATTTTTTGTTTTTCTTTAGCATTCGATTTCATAAGAGTTGCATGATTTGACTTTTCGGTTAATTTGTTATCATCAACAAGTCATCTCGTCCCATTACCATCATCATCGTCAGTCATCATGGTTAACGTGTCTTTTGTTTTAACTCTTCTATTTTGTTCTTTACTAGATTTTTTATATTAAATGTTTATATTTTCAGTTGTTTTTATTCAATGATTTCTCACTGAGACTCGCTTTTTTCCCAACTTTGCTGAATTTTGGTTTCAACTTTATCAAAAATTTTTTTTCTGTTCAAACTATTTCTAAAATATTTTTGTAGCAGTTTTGTCTTTTGTTAAATAATGAAAAAGTCAAGAAATAAAGGAAGATCGTAGTTAAATTTGAATATTAAATATGGGCTTGAATGATTTTAATAGAGATACCTTGCTGCCAAGACACGACGACAAATGGAACAACGAAACATTGTAATCAATAGAAGAGTATGATGATTTTTACAAGTTTTATAAAGTTGTTTTTCAAACGGAACAACTCAATGGTATAAATAAGGAAAATAATACATTAAGGGTATTCATACCGATATTTAAGTAAAAATTTTGTGATAAAAAATTACATTTTAGTTAGTTTCTCTGTAAAATATAGGTTTGTTTAACCACTTTCGTGACAACTCAAGTTGGAAGACTACTTTTTAAGCACATCTTCCCTTCCCTCTGGAACCTTAAGCTTGTTTTACCGAATTTGTGACTTAAGTTTTGCAGGCATTTAAGAAATAACCTGTCATCTCTCTGCTAGTACCCGCACTTTTAACGCTAAAAATACTTGCCAACTATTTTCTAGTATAAATTTTCTCCCAGCTAAATTTATAAACTATTTATTTATTATTTGCTGCATTTTTAAGATCATCATCAGCAGCTGTTTGTTGCTTCCTATTAAAATTCTTATATTTAGTTTAAATTTGCTGTGATAAAGACCCTTTTAACACAATTTTCTCTACGCTTCTTAAGATCCCTCGCTGGTCAGTGAGCAAAATATTGTTTACTTGAATTTTGTTGCCCACTGCCTTAAGAAATATTTTACAAATTATGTATAAGCAGACATAAGGAATAATTCTAGCGTTGTAGAAAAAAGTGGGCTTTTGAATGGTAATTTTTGTTTTCTCTATTGCCAGAAGTTCTGCAAGTTTGTGTGTCCATTCTTCCGTACATCTAGGCTCTTTATTTAAGCAAATGTGCGCAATTATGCGAGAATATCAGATTTTTAACTCACGCATACGTGAAACAAAAAAAAATATTTCTTCTAGACATTAGTCGCCGTTTTGCCTTCTAGAACACGTACATACACGTACATCTTGCCATTGTTGCAACTAGTTGTTGCACTTGGTTGGTTGGTTGTTTAACATATATTGTTTTTTTTGCATTTTCAAATTGTTTGTTAACTAAAGTTAAGTTCAGTTTAGTGCATAAAATACACGACTAATGATGCCATTGTTTGAAATCATAGTGTAAAAACAAAAATTTTAAAATTTTTTAAATTTTGTTGTAGTTGTTTTTCTCTGACTTTATTGTTCATGGAACGATGGAATTTGTCGCAAAAATTACGATGCCCTCGAAGCGACAAAATATAAAAAGTTACATCAAAGAAAATTAAAAAAAAGGGGAAAAACTTTTAAACATAAACTGGGCAGCCTTTTTTGTTGGTATGCGGGGGAAAATGGCTTATAAAGACTCATTAGCACATTAACACTCATGTTAAAATTTATTAAAAAAACATTAATCTAAAAAAGGAGGAAGAATTTTTTTTTGTAAATTTGTTAAAAATAATTTGAAAGATTTATGTAGATAAAAGCAAGGAAACAGGTTTTTAAAGTGAAAACTGCTCGAGGCGTGGTCAAAGAATATTTGTTATGAAACGAAAATACCTCAAGTAAATAAACTTTTGTTTTAAAGATTATTTAATCCTAAAACAATCAGAACAAAAAGGTTAGATTATAGTCTTAAATTAAATTGTTTTAAATTAGGTTTTACGAAATCTCAAGCGTTTTCCCAGAAAATTTACAAACATAATTTTTAAATAGACTGTTGCTACCTTCCTTTCGATAAAACCGATACATAAAGCCTTTGTTGGTAACACACCAGGCCCAAATTCCTGGGTAGAGAAAAGTTATATACACCCGCCTCCCCAAAAAGGTCAAAATATTAATTATTTCTGTTGAGCTGTTTTAAAAATATTAGGTTTCATAATCAATTTCAAATTGTAAATGGTTGATCAGGTTTCTTAGATCACAGAAGTGATTGTCTTAATTGCACCAGTCTTTATGCTGCCGAGAAGACTGGCTGCTGAAGGCTGCTTACAGGCTTGTTCTTCTATATTAGGGGTAAACTCTCAAAGGTTTCTAATGTTTAACTATACTCCAATTTTCGAAAATCGAAATTTCATCGCATATTAACGTTTGATGTCCAAAGAAGCTATTCTGACATTATGACATCAACTGTATGTACATATGTGTTTGCAGGTGTGTGATACGCACCACACTTCGACAGAATCCCAGAACTCCTAAGAAAGTTCTAAAAAATCTCAAAATGTTTTTTTTATGGTTTTGCCCATAAGAAGCACATATGGTCCAAGGTTTATAAAATGCTTTGGGGAATAAATGGATACACACAAGAATTTCTGAAAGTGGTATTTGTTTTTAAATGGAAGCTTTGGGACTTTCAAACATATGAGCTAAAATCAAAACTTTTCTGCAAAATTGGTGATATTCTGCAGGCCCCAGGGCCAAAAATTGTAAATAGGAAAATTTTTTGTTGTAAAAATCATGTCTGTGAAGATAATTTTTATGTACACATCTGAGTCGTTTTATTATAAAATCTTTAGTCTAGAAATGGTATTTGCAGATATTAAATATTTAGTGTATTATCTCTTGATGTTCCGGAAAGCTAAAAAATAAACCTAATTATTACAAATTTCATAAAAAATTTTAAAAGTTCTCTTACTAAGTTCTGAGCAAAATCAAAAGTTTTGCACTAATTTCAATCTCATATTCTTTTAAATATATTAAGCTAAATGATAGTAGACGAAAAATTAAATTTTGTATTTTTTTATGAAGTTTTAAAAAGAAAAAATTAAAAAATTTTTATGAAAATTTTCATTTTTAGGTTCAAACTTTTACGGTATCTCTGAAACTAATCAGCAGATTTGGAAAGATTGTTCACTCGGATTAAATATAATTATCTTGTCTAATTTGTTTTTTTTCTTTTTTACTGAATAGGGCAAACACTTCTCCATTTACGCTAATATACATCGTGCAAGTCCTTTCATTTTTGACATAACGGTATATCTCGAAAACTAGGGCTGATGAAAAATTTTAGTGCAAATTCGCGTTCAGCGGCCCCAAATAACTAAAGAAATAACTTCAAGTTCTAGGGAACAAATAAGTTTACCGAAATTTTTCAATTTAGGGGCTTTTTCGATAAATTGCTGTTTATTTTGTTAAATATACGATTGGGATAAAAGCCCTTACGGCAAAAGCTGCTGGAAACTTCTCAGAAAACAACTTTTTAGATCAAAATTTTGTATGATGTTATTATATTTTTCGCCTTTGGGTCATCATTTCGTATGAGTATAATTGAATACAATTTCAACCGTAAGTCAGCATGGGAATGCGTCGTTCAAGAGGCGAAAATTTTTAAATACCTATTTTTACATTAAGCTTTAGTTTTTTGAGGGGTGAGATAAAATATATTTTCTCTTTTCTCAACAAGGCTTTAAGATTTTTTTGTAGACCAAATCGGTCTCTTTGAATACAATGGCATACTCTAAGAAAATATTGGATTTATGCTGCATTTTAATTTTATATGAGACTTAATAATTCATTCATACATGTTGAACACTGTATATTTATTAACACACAAGCAACAACGAATCTTCGATGGCATCAACGCAAACAGATACTGCAGCAGTAAATGCAAACGGCAGTAAAATGCATAAACATTGAATTTACTACTAAAATGTAGCTTAACTCATCAGTTATAGATACAGTATCAGTGCAAGATTTGACAGCAGTAAGCAGGCATTTTAAATGTGGTTTTACAGTGCCATGCATTTTCACTACGCTTGTCTACTTCTAAATGTTGTGAGAGTAGTTCCCCTCTTTATAAAGCTTTCGCCCACTTTTGTTTATGATGTTTCATTTTATTATTATTTTGTTGCTGACACAAGAGTAGCATGGAAAATCTTTTATCTTCGAATTTCATGTATCATAAGGGCAGCGAAGAAGAAGCAGCAGATCTACTCTACTCTCATGAGTTGTGATAGGCAATCTGTCAAAGAGAAAATATTTGCAATGCGTTAAATTTTAACTTTAAAAGGTCATGATCTTTATAACACCATGGCGAAATTCATTGGTGGCATGGCATATGCGTTATTTATTAACTGCGGCTTTTTATTGAAATTTTTATGAATTTTATTAAATGCATATTTTTTACAACACTTAACTTGGCTGTGAGCATCAAGGTAAGCAGATGAAGTAGAGACTGAGGTAGATTATTTTGCTCTCATAAAAGGTTTAAATTTAAATCCCACACCTATTAAGCAAGTAAAGCCTTTCTGAATTGTACTCTTCGTACAGTGTGGGATCTTTCGAATCCTTTTTCATGTCATTTGAATATACACATTTTTTTCCATTTAAATTACTTTCGTTTACGACTGGAATGGTAAATGTGAAAAATATTTTTACAAATTAAAATTTCTTTTAATTGTATATCATTTGTTAGCGCAATGTTGATCTTGCCAACGATTTATCTCTGGCTAAAGAACTTTGAGTTACAAAAAAAGTCTTAGCTTTGCAGCATGTGGCACATATGGTTGACTATTTGTCTTTCCTAACTCCACACATGAGTACGTAGTGATCACACCCTTTAAGGGAAATATGAAACCATCATCGAATTTGTTTTTCTTTGGCTCTGTTACTTTAGAATAGATATCTGTATCTGTGTATGTTAGCATTTGCATACATACTCTTTTATACAAATGTAGTACATGTTGTGTTGTCGTTGTTGTTCATTTGTTCGCTTAAGATATTGAAACAAATTGCCGTAGTTATTACTGTGACTGTGGCTTGGTCGTATTTCTTTTAAAGCTTAGCTTAGCTTTATTTCTCTATTTTCTTACCCCACACATATTCATTCTCCTTACACTTTTACATGTGTTACATGCATCGCTTATGGGAATAGTAAATGTAAATCTTTATTCGCCATAAATTGTTTTTAGCGATATAAATCTCTAAGATCGAATGTTATATTGCAGTTTTGTTTTTTTCCGTCGTCTTTTTTCCAATCTACCAACATGGTTTTAAATGAAGTCATTAGGAAACTTTACAAATCTATTAATCTTCCAAATATATTTTGCTTAAGATGAAGATACAAATATTTAATTTTTTTTACATTTTGTATTTCACTACCATGCATACCTTAGGATCTCTTAAGGAACAACTGTAATGCAGTGGATTCTTTTCATTTGGCCATCATGTGAGGCGGCCAAGATACAGGGTTTTTACTGCCTGAGACTCATTTACTTTCGGTAGAATATGGTTTTTTTTATTGCAAAATAAAACTTGATTTCAAGATATTTATATTCTGCTAAGTGTAGCAATAGTAAGATATAAAATTTCTTAATTCGTTCTCGGTCATAAATCGATGGCTTAATATCACCGAAGGAGAATTTTTATATATAAATATATCTCAAATATAATAAAATATTACTACTCCGTAAAAAAATATACAAATACATTGCTTATGAAAGCTGAGAAAAATGTTAGCCCTTGTAGCAGGGTCACTATTTGCTTTAAATACTAACGTCATGCCATCTTGCAATGTAATCTACTTTTGGGTATTAACCATCCATCACATTCTTCAAGTTATCAAAATAGTTTAAAGACAAAAATTAAAACAAAATTAATTAGAATAATTTGACGCTAGCGGAAATAGGGAAATACACACTTAAACAAAGCTTTCACATGCAACACGAACAAAAACAAAAATAATATGAAGCCAATGATGATCAATATTAAAAATAATTTCAAAACATTTCGTTTGCCAAAAGCAACAAATAGCATCATCGTCTAGCTGCTTAGTACAACCATTAAAAAATATATATAAAGCTCTGCTCTGTCTTAGATTAGGATTTGTATAATAATTCATTTAAAAAATATGTCAAATCTAATTTGTACGAACAGATACAAACTTAACACCAGCAACAAGCAAACAAGCAAACAACCAACCAATAAACCAACCATTCAAGCAATAAACAGCAGCAATAATCATTCGTTTGTATTCAATAAAATAGACAATGCCAGAGATTCTTAATGTTTAATACGGGTTTCAAAAGAAATTATGTGTAAGAATAAAAGTATCAATTGAAAGTTCTGGAAATAAATTTGTTTTAATTAATCGAAAAAATAGTGAGGAAATAAGTTTGATTTAAGAACTCCTGACTGCAGCAGAGAAGGAGAGACACAAAGACACTTTAAACACGAATCTTACATGTGTTGGCATTTATGTTAAGAACAAAAATAACAACAACAACAGCAGCAGCAGCAAAAGAAAAAATAAATAGACTTTATCATCATCTTCATCAGATGTTGGTTGGATCGTTTAACATTGCCAGCTTGGTTGTTTAACTGGATGAATTGATGGTTCTTGGTTGGCTGGTAAAATGAGTTTCTGAATGTAATTTAAAAAGGTTCAAACTGGAGTACAGTGTAATGGGAAACCCATTAAAAATCGAAAGCAAGTAGCTAAACACTATCGCTATTAAAGCATCTCAAATACTTACCGATGCATTTGCTGCTGCTTCTACTGCTGTCTCCTTCAAAAATTCTAACAACCATTGCAAGCAACAAATACTTACGTACGTTACATAATTTTAAGCCAAGCTTTTTATAAAATTCAGTTTTTATATATAAATTTCTTGAGCTTAGCTCCTTTTTACCTTAAATACTTTTACAGTACATAGAGTAGAGTAATGTAAAATAAATTGTAGAGCAGCTCAGTGCAGTGTAGTACAAGCTTCTTAAACAAGTATTTTACTCGTAGTCATATACAAGAACTAAAGCGCCTGTAGATATAACGACGTGTGCACAAAAAGGTGGCATGTGCTGTCAGCCAAAGGCTAAAGAGAAGCACTCAATAACGGAAAAAACTAGAGCACACAATATGATGCACTTACCAACTAACCATCCAACCAACCAAACAACCAAGTAACCATTCAATTTTAAATGTTTCTAACTGCGAAAAAAGGTACACTGAACAAACTGTTGGGTACTTTGTATTCTAATTAATAACTAAAATTTGGAATATCCTGGAATGTCTATAAATGGATTTGTGTTGAAATACAATCGAACATTTTTAAGTAGAGATATTAAAATATATATATATATATATATATATATATATATATATATATATATATATATATATATATATATATATATATATATATATATATATATATATATATATATATATATATATATATATATATATATATATATATATATATATATATATATATATATATATATATATATATATATATATATATATATATATATATATATATATATATATATCGTCGTTGCTCTGACGTAATCAGTTATGTGAAAATTATCGAAAAAGTTTTTTATTGCACCAATCTAAACATTTGTTAGTTATACATCGACCCACCAAAGAGCTTAAAGATATTTTTAATAAATTCTGCGAGACAAAATAGTTATATGCCCAAAAATATTCTAGAATAAAAAATTAGTTTCTTTGAAATGCTCCAACAAAATGAGTTATGTGCAGTACTTTGAGAAATCTGATTATAGCCCGCCAATATCCAAGTATGTATCTTATTTTTTGCGACATAATAATGATAGTGATATTGTTTCAATAAATTGTTTAACTTTAAACTGTTTTTTGGCTCTCCTGAAAACCTAGGAAAAAATACATAGCTGATTTGGTCAGAGCATCGGCGATATATAAAACAATTCTGCAATTCATGAGCTTGCACATATGTGTTTACTTTTCCAGTTATAATTATCACACAAATTTTTGATAAATAGCAAAAAAATCGAATTTAAAAGTAACTTCAATAGCTATTTTCACTTAATTGTGCATAAAATCATCATTTGTCCCTCGATTTTTATGATTTATTTCTTGTTTCATTTGCAGTACATCTAACTATCAGATTATGATGAAAGCGTGAAATTTTTGTGGCATGCAATAACGTCCATGGATATTATTTCCACATAAAAAAGGAAATAATGTCCGGTGGAGATTATTTCCGTTTTGAAAAGAAAATAACTGGTTTTACAGAGTAAAATACTTTTGCCTAGCAAGCCTTCGGCCTGGCTTAAGGGTTTTTTTTCCTCTAGGTATGTCGAATAGTGGCTTTGCTGGGGACGTTATTGCATGCCACCAAAATTTTTGCAGTTTTAAATTTTTTTATGAATATTTGAAAAAAAATTTAATTTTGCAAAAAAAATTTTTTTTCGCTGCTGATTTCTGAATAACTTCGAAACTGTTGGAAATATTAAACCGTGCATTTAATAATTAAGTTTAAGGTATAATATGTGTCCAGCATTTTTATGTAAAACACCACGAGAGATATTTTTGTAGAACATTTTAACTCTCAAACGCTTCGCTGTGTGGACCTTTCTTGAATGTCATATAAAAATGTCATATAAAAATATTAATCATAAAATTCGACTATGAGCCTTAAAGGACATCAAAGTTCCAAAATCATATTGTGGAATCAGATGCTCTTGATGTTCTTGGCATGATACAGTGCGACATGGAATGATAACATTTTTGAGGTCGCAAAAGAAGTATTCAAGTGCATCGGTTTTTTTAAGACGGTGTAAAAGATACTTCACTCCATCTGATCTCCTCAATATCTATACCACATATATCCGCGCGAAAATGGAATACAACTCTCATGTACGGGCCAGTGCTTCAAAGTCTATTTTGAAGTTACTCGACCGTGTACAGGAGAGGACGAATAAACTCATCGGCGATAGTAGACTAGTCAACTCCATTGACTCGCTGGAACATCGGCGCAATGTGGGGTATATTTCGCTATTTCATCGTTACTATAATGGAGTGTGCTCTGATGAAATCAGGGAACAACACGTTCTTCACTAAGAGCACATTCCTTTGTGGTCGATACACCAATGAATCGCACTAAGCATTACAGGGGAATTTCGTTATTTAGCTGCACTACTTGCAGAGGTTTTTCCTGTCACTTTCATTACGGGAAAGTTCAAATCGAATGTTTGCACACACTACTCTCTCTATCCAATTTTCCCATAACCAGTTTTCCTAGTTCCGGCACAATGCATTGCATAAGTAGGGGTCATCCCCTGAGTGCTACTGAGTGCTAATTCGGTGTACTAATTTTGTACATATTCATAATTGGTACTAAAATATTTTAAGTGCTAATTAAAAAAAATGTGCTAATTCGGTGTAGTAATTTTGTACATATTCATAATTAGTACTGCAAATACTCCACAAAACCTGATTTTATGAGGGTAGTTTGTATTAAAAATATGTCTTCAGTAAAATTTCACTATAAAAATGAATGAGAATTACTACAACTATATTAAAAAAAACTGCTGATGTTTTGAGCGTGCAACATAATTATTTTCTCTGAAGTTCTTAGCAAACAAACTTATTACCATTTGCATTTGGTATTAATTGTATGAATTCGGATATAGCACACCTTATGCCGTTATTGTTGCTGTAATGTTTGACATCGGAATGTGAGGTATTTTCAGCGATATATAATTTGAAAAGAATGTTTTTAAATGGAACTTTGTACAGAAATGTATGAGTATAAAAACATGGAATATAAAGTTTGTGTCTTAGGTAAATGTCAAACATAAAATTAACCGATACAGTAAAAACACTTACTCAAAATTTAATTTAATTTCAAGCATACATATGTTGAAATTTTTTCATTGCTGTAAATTTAACAAATTTGTGTTCTTTCAGTGTATGGCCAACCACTACTACAAGCGATTTGTTGAATTGTAATCTAATGCTACAAATTGTTTGAGACAATGTGTGTATGTGTACTTATGGCGGTGTGTACGTACACAAATGCAACTATTAGGGACAAACGGTATAGTGCAGGCCAAAGCCAAAGTATCTATGAATATACTCCTATTAGATTCTTTTATGTATGTACTCGTATTAATGTTCTTTAGCCATCTTTAGATATTGACAACCATTCTCAACTTAACGAACTTCTATGCTACACTTGTTACGCGCGCTTCGACAATACAATAACAAGATTGTGTGTCAATTGCAGGTGGAATCGCTTAAGTGGTCTGTCAATTTGAGACCTCCCCAAATAAAGAGAAGTGCTTGTTGCACAATTGAGGTAAATTCTATTTACTCTGTATACTGCTATTTAATCTTTATTACTGCAACAACAACAACAACAACAAAAACTTGTGCAATTCGTATTGTTGCATCACGTTCTAATACAACCAACTTAGAAAATGTTGCAAGCAAAGTAGCGCTTTAAATTTACTGCAATAACTGCAGGTTATATTTTAAGAATCAATATTATTAAAAGAAAATTCAGCGTATTGTGGCCAAAGAAGAGTACGTTGGTGTATTTAGTAACTCCAAGCTGCAGATTACCAACAACAAGAAGACAATTGTGAATTTGTAAAACATGTTTGTTGAATTATGGACAGAGTTAAGCTTTTAAATAGATAGTCTTTCTAAATAATTTTAATCCTTTTTGGGTAGGAGGAAATATTAAACTGAGTCGGAATGAAAATATGGCTGCAAAGTGTTCGCACAAAAGACACCGGGCTTAAGACGGTTAAAGTCTTCTTAAAGTCTGTTTCTGCACCTCTTGTTCGGCCACATTTTTCAACATTTTTAATTTGCAATTAAATCAGATTTATCTATTTCTTTTATAAGCGTGAGATATTTTTGTGAAATTATCAATGGATTTTTTTAATTTTTCTTAAACGAAAATTATTTTATATTGTTTTCGTGTTTTAACAATTTTTCTACTTTTTCTTTAGTGCATTAATTTTTTACACTGATAGACGACAATTGTTTGAGAAAGGCAGACAAATTTCTTGGAATTAAATTAAAGAAAAAAATATTTATATTAATTACTTTCAAAAATAAAATTGGTGTAATAATCATATTGCATGCTAATAATTGCTATTTGAATAAAAGACAGCTTGTACAGGGGCTTTCAAATAAATATTGGAAATTATTAAAAAGCTAAAATATTTTGAATTTTTAATGTATTTTTAAAAGTTTTTTTTATTGACTTGTATTGTTTTTATTTGAAGTGTGCGTGCATTTAATTATTTTATTTGATTCTTTATTTCCTTTTCCTCTACGATAATCATGAACTTTTATTCGTTTATTTAACTTTTTGGGAAGTAAAGAGTTAGAAGAAGTTTTAATTGCTTTCTTAAGCGGGTACTAGACAGATCAATATTTAGGCTTCAATATATGTGTTTGTGTGCGTTTGTTATGAAAATCAAAAGCATTTTGATATTCTTCAATATTTCCCATCCGTATATGTGTGCCTATTTTTTGTAAATAAACGCACACAAACACATATATTGAAGTTAAATATTGACTGTCTGGCATTCGCTTTAAGTAAGCCATTTTTTCGATAGATATAAATATAACTAACGACCTCTTCAGAATGTATGATAAAATGTTAACGTGGACTTTAACGGGAACTTCGGCATTCAAAACTTGCCGTGCAAGCCCACATAAACTATTAATAGTATAATGTGAAAAGGGCCGTAAGACTAAACGTGTGATGACATAACTAAATTTTTTGTACATTTTTTCAGTTTTTTTTGGGAGTGTTTATTTGAATAATTTTTTTTACTTTTCATGACATTTTGTCAAGTAATTTTAATATTAGAAGTTAATATTTCTTTATTTAAATTGTAATGACTTTGACCAATTTTCTTTTTATTTTCGTCATTATCTAAATTTATAATCGTTTTGGTGCAGTTTCAGTGTATAAACACACACAGCATGTAACATAATGAACATGCAAAAAAATTTCAAGCGTAAACTCGCTTACAATTACAAATGTAATTTGTAATTTATTTGAGAAAATCTTTAAAGGAATTAATTCATGGACCTGTATATACTTCTTTATTTATTGATATTTTTTGGTTTAGTTTAATTTTTATGCAAAATAGCACAAAAAACATTTTTGTGGAACGTTTAAAGCCTTCAGCGGCGATATAGCGGACTAAAATGTTTTACAAAAATATTTGTCATGAAATTCTGATATAAATGTATAGTCACAAACTCTAGACTCAACTTGAACTCAACTTGAATTTCCCGAGTGTGAAACTTCTCTTAACAAAATTTTTTTTAAATTGGACGAACGCACTCAAGATTGTGACATTAAAGAAATTACTTATAATCCTTACCTAATATTATTACAATGCATTTATTTTTTTAAATATGAATGTAGGTGGCAGTTTTCAAGTTGAGTAGAATATTTTTTGTTATCATATTTGCATGTTTAAAAAGAATGGGAACTTTTTTCTTTTCTCTTTAATTTCTGGTTAATTATTTCTGTGACGGTAAATAATAAGATTTTTATTTTTGCCAAGTCATGTTTGATCATTCCACAATGAAGTTATGAAAATGAATGTTAGTCAATGTTTGGCTTTTGGGTTAGTTAGCAATGGTTTTGTGTGCTCAGTTTTTCCATCTTGTTTTTAAGCAACTAGATATCAGAATAATTTATGAGCTAAATTTATTTCTATTTTCTGTTGCTGGTTATTCATAATAAGAATGCTATTCCATTGTGTGTTGTTGTATTTTGTGGGGAAACCAATCTAAATTAGTTTTGAAATGAAATCTCTGGCTAAACCCTCAGATTGTGTTTTATTTTCATACAAAGCTACGGAAAAATATTACAAAAGTTCTGTTTGGCTCTGTTGGATTTTTTGTGGTTAAAAAGTTTTCTTCTTTAGTGCTGATCTCATCTAGGAATGTTTGAGAAACATAACGAACAAAACTATGAGAAGTCAGGGGTAGATTGACTTAAACCATAATTGCCACTATAAAAGGGCTTCGATTTTAGTTGCTGTATAGCCGAATACTTGCCTCATCATTTCATCTGAGAATATACATACATCATTTTCAACGACGTCGTCATGTTTCGTAAGAGGAGTTTTGCAAAAACAAATCATCATCAACTGGGGAAAAAAGAACTGAACGAAAATATTGTTGCAACAACATCAACTGCAAGTTTAACATCGACAATAATCATCTCTTTTTTATTTTTGTAAATTGCAAACTAGCCACAGCAATAATAAAACAAAAATCAGCAACCACCACATGGATTAATGCAACACTAGTCTGATGCTGTTCCTGTTGCCGCTGCTGCATCCAGTAGATCATCAACGTGAGGTCGTGAGCTCAAATTTTTTTTTTGTTTTTGAATTTTTCTTCTGTTGTTGCATTAATTGTGGTCGTCATTGATTTGAGGTTTTCAATCCTCTCATCTCAGCCATGCAGCATGGTGTTCATGTTCAACACCACTAGAGTGTTTTTGGTTCTTTAAATTTGATATTTCTTTTTTGATAAACAATTTTGCTCAACTATTTTTAGAAAAGATTCAAGATTGTTGAATATTAAACGGAAAACTAAAAATAAATAAAAATATTTCATACTATTATTAAAACATAATAATTTCCATGGAATTTATTGCAAAACTCAAAACCCAAAGACAGAATATCTCATAATGATATTTAGGGAAAACTTAATTAAATCAGAACTCTTTTCTGTACACATCTTCACATAAAAAAAATTACAAGTTTTGGATGGTTTTGAAATTCAAAACGTATAAATTTGCTTAAAATCATATATGCTAAAAATTGCAGCTTTTGCCACAGAATCTAAATTGCTATCAAAGGATTGACGACAACAAGAATAAAAAACAAAAATTGTTAATCATATTTGGGCAAATGAAAAAGGTGATTGAAAAAGAATATTTGGAAGATAACAATAAAATACGATGTTCTAAATAGTGAGTCCTGTTGTGCAATTTGCTTCAATGCCACATGAAGTGACAAAGCGATGTTGTCTAATCAATCACCAAAAACCACAGACACAGACAACCACTCAGTAATTTGCATTTCACAAAACAAGAAACAATTGAACTGAGGAGTCTTTGCTAAAATTGTTGAAAACAAACATTTCAATTTCCTTGTGCAACAAACACTACAATCCAAATGTTGCTTCTTTCTTTTGGGTAAAAACTTAATTTTAAAATTTCTTAAGAACTTTATAGAAATGAATTGCCTTATTTATCAATTTCAACATTAACATGCAAGTTTTTTTCCTTTTTTTTGGGTTAAGTAAAAAAAAGCAATTGAGTGAGGAATTTTTCAAAATAAAATGAAGAGCAATTTAATTCCAGATGTGTTCATTCATTGTTTTTACCTGACTTTATCATCTGTTAGTTGGCTGTTTTAGCAGTTTAAAAGAAATTCTTATTTTGCATTTCCCTTAACCTACAATCACGATTGCTCTCAAGTTAAAACAAATTAAAGGTCACTTTGTATGGCAAACAACTGATAAAACATCATGATGTATTAACCATGTTTTCTTTACCACTTGTCTTTTGCTCTCCCTCTCTCTCTCTCTCTCCCTTCCAATTGCTGGGAAACCCAAAGTATCAAAGTAGGGCAATGTAAAAGTGTTTTGTTATTATACCTTTTGCTATGTTCTTGAATTTGCACCTGTTAAATTATGCACTTATAGTGTCAGTACGTTGCTATAGTTAAGTTGAGCACAGATCTTCATTTTCCTATTCAAGTACAACAATTTCGTCCAATCCAACCGACAATTCATCCATCTATCCACCTATTTATTTATCCTACCATCCGTCTAGTCATACAACCATTCCGTCATTTATATAAATTCAATCTATCCAACATTTTATATGAACATACATGCGAATATATTCACAGCAAGATATCCTTTACACACATACATACAATTGCAGAGTTTATGTGAGTGAAAATGTAAATTATCTATCTGCTTGCATATATTCGTATGCATGTATGAATTTGTTTATCCTTTATTCTGTTTAATGTTGCCAAGTGCCAAGGTAATGTCGTCTTTGACATATAGAGTGACAGTTAAAGGCATTAAAAACAACAACATCAAAAGCTATTCCATTAACAGCAACTACAGTTAAATTAACAACAACAACTACAACAAAAAGAAGGAAAACATATTACTATCCAAGTTTACACAAAGAGAAATATCATTCATCAAGCTCCATTGTGTAATTTTGCTTTCAATATGAAATTTTCACTCGGATAATTATTACAAAGAACATGAAGATCAAACTAAGAAAAATATATGGAAAAGATACTCGTATACCGTGTTGCGATATTATTTAATCGCGTTAACTTAAAAAAAAACTGGGTGGTCTCGGTAGAAATTGAATCTGATATTGTTTACAATTGGAGCTAAGACCGAAGACGAGGTTGCCGTCCACTATGGTTGCAATTAAATGGGACTGCCCACCGACTTGATTCGTTTACACTTGGAGGAGGATAAAACGACTGCTGAGTGCGTTGGTTTGCGCTGAAATATTGTATTTCGAGAGGTATTTTTTCAATTCTGAACTTCTGAGTTCAGAAGATATTACACAGTTTTCGCCGAGCTTCGTACTCTGATTTCCATTAGCAACGTTAAACAGAGCTTGGTTTAATTAATGACACTGTACAGCACAAAAAATAACGTGGTTCTAAGGACTAATTATGGTGGAGAAAACCGAAAAAATATACGTTAGTATCGGCCTATTGAACGTTTAAGTGTCGGATTCATTTTAAAACCCCAATCCCCATATGCATTGCTATGGAAAGTCTTTTTTTAAGTCTTACGTTCAAGGTATAATATGTGCTCTGCACTTTTATCTAAAACGCCATGAGGAACATGTTTGAGCAAAATTTTAACCCTTTAACTCTTTGTTGAATGAGTATTTTTTTCCGTTTCTTGAAAAAGGGTCAAAAAAACCTCTCCTTCAACGGCGATGTAGTAGGCTGAAATGTTCTACAAAAATGTTCGTCGTGGCGTTTACATAAATGTGTTCAGCATATTTTATATCTTAAGACTTACAAAATTTACTAATTGTAAATAGGTACGAATTTAACTCTTCAAGACATTTTAAGTTTTGAATGATACCTGGCGTCCCAGTTGAGTCTGGCGCTAGGGTGTCTTTAAAGAAATATAGTAAGATTTCTTGTCAAATATTTTTGTGGAACATTTCAACCATATATAACGTCGCCGAAGGGGAGTTTTTGCTCTTTTTTGAAGAACAGAAATCATTCATCATTCGAAGCAGGAGAAACAACAACAACCATCATCTCTCGCTTACAAACCTGCTTCGGCCGAAGCAGTAGTTTCTACTGGGAAATCGAACAGCAGTTGCTAGATGATTACTAATTTATTGAAAACGCCTTTAAATTCTTACTGGAAATAATTGCTTCAATTAAAGGCCAATTGAAGTTTTTCTATTTTTTTTTTTGAAATTTATATTTCCGAATATCTCAATTTTTTAATTTGTTAATACTCTAGATGTGATTCCATAGCTGAACTTGTGTAGCTGTGGAATGGTTTGAAATATGTAATACCTGCTTGTTCTTTCCTAAATTTATCAACCTTGTAACTATCATTGCGATCGTACAAAATCAATAAACAACAAAATAAAATCTACTAGCAAGTCAAATTCAAGGTCAAGCTATTAACAAAATTTGGAAATTGTATAATTAAGAAATTGTTTCAGTGTATTTTCCTCATGCAATTCTTTATTTTGGCTTCACCTGCACATCATTTTATAAATATATTTTTTCTCTTTTTTTTTCGAAAACGAGGGACAAAATTTCCACTTTACTCTAATAAAAAAATTAAAAGACCTGAACAAATGGTAGAAACAGAAAACGAAAAGCAAAATAAAACATTTCAAAATTTAATTTTGTAGCACAACAAGTGTGTGCAGCAAAAACAAAATACAAAACACAGGCACACAAATGGAAATCCATTAAATGAAAATCTTGGCCACCAAAGTGAAATAACTGACTGCATGGTTGTGTGACTAAATGTCATCTAAATGAATGACCGACTAGAGGACTCACAGCCACACAGACCCACTGAGACAAAAATGACAGCTGAGAATGTTAAAACGTACCGCTACGAATTAAATGAACTAAACAGGACTTTATGCATTGAAAAAAGTATGTGCAAATATAAATGGAAAATGGAAAAAATATAATTAAAATAAAAAGAGAGGAAAAAGGAAATAAAATTATAATAAATGCAAGTTACAGTTGCGAAATTAAAATTATTTAAGAAGAACAAAAAAAAATAGTCAATGAAAATAAAACAAGCTAAATATGTAATTTGTAAGACTCTACCTACAGTTTTCCATTTGTATTTAATTGCTTTGGTTTTTCTTACATAAATAAATAAAATCTAAATAGGTTTTTGACACAATTTTTTGTTAACTAGAGAGAAAATGGGTTTTAAGATCGTCATTCGAGTTTCAACACCGTTTGATTTGTTTAATTTTAAAGAGTTGGGTTGTGAAATACAGCACATTTTAGTGAAATCGCACTTTAATCATTTCAATACCGCTGTTCTTTTTACCATTTCAAAATCAATAACATCTAGGAGTTTTCTGCCAGTGGTCAGTGGATGGGGCTTCCACTCTAACCACAAGTTGCAGTCCAACTAAATTACACCATGAACTAATGGGGCGGATGAAAATTGTCCACTTCAAATATACGTTGTTCATAATTAAATGTATCATTCTAAAAATAAGCACATGTTGCTTTTTATTACTTTTTTAAATGAAAAATATTTACGTCGTTGCGACGGTCGGCCTTTTCTTTCCAGCAATTTCAGTAGTTATACTCGTAATCTGTACACTTTTTTAATTACTTTAGTTTAATTGTATTTTTTTTTGCTTTCTTTGGTACGTTTGTTTCTGTTCTTGTAACTTTTTCAAAATTATTTCCTCCTTTATTATTAAAGCACAGGTGCACTTGAATGGTTAATTCAAAATATTTAAATTTTTCATTTGTTTTACTTTTGCAGTCAGTCGTTGGCTGACTGACTCAAAAAGAAAATTGTTGCGTATGGTGACTGGTGTTTTAATTAATTTTATTATTTTTTGCCGCTTGAAGGTAACACAATGATTTTAGTTGAATTAAAAGGTCGTTGTAAAAACTACAATAATACAAAATGAAAAGGAATATACAGTTGAAATTGAACACTTACACCAAGATTTCGTATCCAATTATGGCAACAGATGTTTAGTGACAAAAAAGAATATTTATTAAAATTTACTTTGCTAATTAAAAAAAAGAAAGTAATAATAATAATATAAAATGGGCAGATTTAATATATTATGTCTATAAATCATAAATATAATTGTGATCCGAATTTTATTTAAACATTTTGCTGAAAATCTATTAAAATCCAATAAAATGTGTGGGAAGGTGTTGGTTGTTTCTTAATATGTAGCCGATTAAAAAAAAGGAGAAGGTTATCATCATTTCTATTTTTCTTTTTGGTGCTTGTTTATCAGAGTTTCGCCATTTTGATTCACCGATTTGGAAAAGTTTTATTTCATATTAGCCACACCCGGACGTGTGTCTCCCAACTTCTATAAGTTCGAACTTTTGTTTAAGAGCATAATTTTCTTTAGTGTAACCTACATCACATTTAGAAAATCGGGATATAAGATAATTTCAAATTACCTTATATGAGGGACGGCAACCACCTTCCACCTCGTACACCTACAAACTTTCACTTGAAGACGCAATTGACTCTAAGTAACCCACATCAAATTTAGAGAGCCTCACTATTGCAGTTTTGCAGATATAACAAAATTATTACATAATAACTTTGTATGGAAGGTAACCGTATTTCCCCTCTTATATTTGTCACAAAGATTTTGCTTAAAAAGGAATTTTAATCTATGAGGAACCCAGATCATATATAGAGAGTCTCACTATCGTAGATGGATAGATATAACGAAATAAAAATAGCTTTGTATGAAATTAGCCTATTTGAATTTCCCGAACACTAGTAAGACGTTTCCCAAGTTTAAAAATTATCGGTCTTGCCGTTTCGCTTCCCATAAGGTACAAACAAATATAAAAGTACAGATTAATTTATATATGTAATGATTCTGATGAAAAGAAACCTTAACTTACCCGCTAAAATTTTCAGTAGAGCCAACACAAGATGTTTGCTCAGACATGTTCCTCTCATTTTACAAGCGGAATTATCCCACCAAAATGCCTTAAAAATAGATATTTCATAATCTATTGCGGGATATCGTCCACAATATTGCCAAACTTTAAAGCTCATTTACTCAAAACTACATTTTTGCATTTCTTATATTAAAAAATTCACATCTCGGTAAATTTCTGGAAGTTTTAGGAAATAGGGCTAACTCAATTTTGAGCCCCGTAAGATAAGGTCCCTTTTCATCAGAATCATCACATTATAGATTTATTTTTGGCCTATATAATCTTATAGTGTTGGGGCCTCCAAATCAATATAAATAAATAAAAGAGATTATTTAATCTATTTTTTAATATGAGTCGATTTAAGTTTTTATTATATTCAATCGCGCAAGGGCACAACACTCGGTTTTTAATTGAAAACACTCTTTCATATTATAATAAAAATATAAAGTTAAAAAAAGAACAAACCAAAAAGCAGAGGCTTTGTAGACTTCGCTTTTACTAAGGGAATGACAATACAACAATTTTTCTCTTCCTTGAATCGGTGTTGAATTAGCTTATTTGAAAATATATTGATTTTTGAAATTATTACAAGTTTTCAAAACTCGTATGCTTATATACAGCTCTCAAGCAAGAAATGAGAATCACAAGTTTTGTGTTAAAAAAAAAACTATTATGCTTTTATATTGTGATTCTCATTTCTTTTTTTGAGAGTCTGTCTATACGAGTTTTGAAAGCTTTTCAAACATGGTTACATCAGCTCATGGTGAAATAAGTATACAGGTGACCGCATAAGGGAAACAAATACAACAATACAACAAAAAAATAGATGATGCTTGTCAAAAATATATACGTGCTGGACGTGGATTATGCACAAAACTAGCAGAGCAAAAAATAAACAGCTGACGTTATGCTGCCACCTGTATACTTATTTCACCATGCATCAGCTTAACATCTTAGATCCCCCTCCATTGGAGGACAACAAATGTTGTTGTTTTTTTTTAATATGTACTGACGAGTTGGCATTAGCACCCAATGAAATGCCGGCACATAGATTAGCTAACCAAAACAAATAAATACAATTTTCGGAATATTAAATTAGAAGATTTGTTTTTATGTTCTGCCGTGTAGGTTGTGAAACTAGTTAGCATTAACATTTCTATCGCTACTTGGAATATTGTTTCGTATTCAATTCTTTCTTTCTACAAATGTTACGAACTTTAACCTAATAGTAATCACTTTGGACTAAAAAGATTTTCATTCTCTAGAATTGAAAACTTAACTTGATCCTGACCAAAATTATTCATTAAAAATCAATTTCGTTCAATTTTATTTAAGCAGTTAAAAAATATCAGCGTCACTTTGGCGCTTTAATGCGAATATCTGTAACTGTAAAATTTCTCAATATGGTATACCAACCAACAACCAACAGCAACAAAAAAAATTTAAAGTCTCAAAACGAAAATTATTGCGAACATAATTGTATTTTAAGTCAAATTTTATTGACACTGGCTGTTGAATTCGTGTGGCGTTTTGTTCTTTCATTTATCATCCTCTTTCAGTTAGTAAAGTTCCCTTACTGCCTAAATTGAAACCAACTGCGCAAAAAAAAAACGTATTGCATGTTATTGGTCAGATCTGTTGCAATTTTTCTTTTATTAAATTCAAGAAGAGTTTTTAGTATGTGTATTTTGCAGTTTTTTTTATAAATACGTCTAAAGCGATATACAAATTTATGAATATTTTTTTGTATCATTCTAAAAAAACCACTCACTTTGAATTCATTCAACTGAATTGCACTTTTATTACATTTGGCCAACTAAAAATAATAAAAAAAAAGTAAAAAAAGACACGAAAAATAAAACTGTATTGAGCTGTCATTAAATTGTTTGTGATTAGTATGAAGCTTTCATTTAGCGATTTTTTTTTTGCAAAAATCCGAATTCAACAAGTATCGCAGACTCAGTTAAGGCCGTTCTAAAAAAATTCGACAGCATTTATGTAGTTTCGAGTCAAATCAGCATAAGTAGGCAATTGCAATTACAGAAACATGTCAGTTTAGATGAACTAATGTGCTTCCTATGAAATCAAAAATATAATGAAATTCCATTTTCGGTAGTCAAAGGCATCAAATTCGTATACAATAAATTTGAAAATTTTGATCCAGTTTCGACTAACTCCAGAAACTGGCTATATGAAATGATGTTTTCAATGCCCAATTCATAAGCTCTCTCAGTACTGTGTATTTAATCATTGAAATACACCTTGTGAACAGTCATATTTACTGTATCGGTCTGTATCTTCCAATAATGGACAAAAGAAGAAAAAGAAGATACATACAAATACTCTCTGAGAGAGTCTCTCTAAATACGAATTTTTGGAAACATATGAAATAAAAGTGTATTTCATTTTTATATGAAAAATATCAAGAACAAATATACACTACTGTAAAGTAATACAGAAATATACATGATACAGAGATACAGCTAGCTTGTGAATTGGGCAAATATACATAATGAATATACGACACCAGTGTTCTGCTACTTACTTAATAGTACCTCATCAGTGTTTATTTGTATTTCATGCCTTTCTTTGTGTTACTCTCCTTACTGAAATAATCCCTCATCAGTGTTCATTTGTATTTCATGTCTTACGCCAAGGAGAATTATATATTACTAGTATAGCCAATGGATGACAAGGAGAATTATATATTACTAGTATAGCCAATGGATGGCAAAATCGTCAACATTCTAATAATTCTAATAATTTTGATTAAGGGCCTTATTTTGTAAAACGAAACGCCAAGCGTTGATAAATTTGGTATGAAAAAATGTAATTTGCAAAAACAAAACACACACATAATTAGTTAACGCTTAGCGTTGTGTTTTACAAAATAAGGCCCTAAGGTTCTTAGAAAACTCTCCAAACGTCACAGATTATGTATTAAGAATTGCCTTAAAGAGATACAAACAACGGTAAAATAAAAAGGTATAAGTTTTGTGAAAATCAGCTGTATATTACTTATGTAGATGTGACAAAGATCGAATTAAATTTAGGAATTGAATAGTTAGTATCAACATATATGTAGCGTTACATATGAAATAATGAACGCATTCTATCAGTTTGTAGTATTTTGGTGAAGAGTATTTAAAAGGAATATTTAAGAACGTCAAAGACATGTTTCATGTTCCGTTGTTTTCCTTTATCCGTTGTGTGCAGCCAATGTTGTTCAAAAGACGAAGAAAAGGAATTCAAGATTTTTTTATTTAAACAACAACAACAACAGAAGCAATAGGAACAACTGCAACGACAACAATAATCAATAACGTCAGAATTCCGTTTTTAAAGAGAAATTATTAAGTGGCAGTTATGGGTTATTTTGTTTTTCTTATACATACATATTTACCCCATCCTCGATATTGTTGTTGTTGCTTTTGTTGTGGTTAGTGTTGCTGTATTGTTTATTATTATTTTGTTCATATCTTTTACGAGATAAAAATTTAATGATGACAAATATGAACATTTTTACGAGATTATTAAAAGGTATTTAAAATCAAGAAAAATAAACAAGAAATCTTGTAGCCAAGTTAAATTTTATTTAAATCGTTCTCAGTTACTTGTCGCAGCTCAATAAAAAAAGGTCATGAGCAAAAAAAAATACCCTTTTTAAATGAAAATTTATTCTTAATAAATAAAGTGTTAATTTGGAGCATCTGGCTGATTTACACCAGACATAACTCTGCAATGGGACTCAAATCGTACAGCAACTTGTCAAATATATTACAAGCTTGCAAAAAGAAATCAGCAGTTAATATTCGCAATAAAGAGATTGATGAGAAAATTTAGACCTGTTTTCAAAAAAAATTATATCTCTGCGATCAATTGTAATTCCCTTGTTATATTCGTTTGTTGCAACATTGTTTATTTAATACCACCAAACTCAGTTTAATATTTACAATCAATCGATTTCAATCATATTTTGTGTAAAATCATTATTCCCTTGAACTTTTACCACCACTGGCAATTATCGAATTGAATTCGTTTTTATTGGCAACAATGACAATTATGTTGGACTCACAAATAAGCAAAAAAACTCAATCTTTTACCATCCGACTCTCTAAATTGATGGTTAGCGATTTTTTCCTTTTTACTTAAATGACGTTTGCGTTCTTGGTGATTCAGAGAAAAGAAATCAAAAACCTTTTTCTGATTGGTTTTGTGAATTGTGTGTTTAATTTTAAAACGATTTATTTCAAAAAATTTTTTATGCCGTTGCTGTTTGTGTCTCTGCGTTTCTTTCTTCTTTTTTTGGCGAAAGTCTACCGAAAATCAATATTTGCATTGAGGTTGCAGTTTTTCTTTAGCCAAAACTATTGAATGTTGTTGTATTTCTTAAAAAGAAATAACTTTTTTTGTTGTTGTTTGGCAAGACAATCCATAAAAGCACTATGCAAAATTGCATGTCACTACGCACTAAATAAATGTGCTTTTTGCCTGATTAACCTCTGGAAATGTTGAGTTGTGCCTGCGTTTGAATGTGTGCCAGCGATTGTATGGGATGCTGCTCCAATTTCCAATGAAAAATAAAACGATGGTAGAAAAATTTAAATGCTTTTACACTGGCAGAAATAAATGCTGAAAATATTTATGTACTTTTTTTTGAGTTAAATACTCAATTTCTATTCATATTATTTCGTCTTAAATTCATTATTTGAATTAATATAAATTTAAATTATTATTTGGAGTAAAAACATGAAATTTCCAATTTGTGCAAAAATTATTAAGCTCATCTTAAATCTTGTTGATATTTTTCACTGTTAAAACAATATTATTTAATATTGAATCCATAACATCCTGTTTTATTTTAAAATCAATTTTTATCACGTTAGCTTAAAGTTAAAAGAATCAATGAAAAACCAACATTACATATAATTTTAAATAAACATGACTTTAACTTTAATTTCAAAAAAATTTTATGTTAAATCATTAATGAAATCATATTGAATTAAAATGAAATTCATGTTATTTATAGTGGTATTTATATTAAACTATATATTTGTAGGAGGGAGAGATGTAAACCACACCAAGTAACATTTTTTTCAATATACGTTTTTTTTATCCTGGTAAAATCCAGTATGCTTAAAGGGACGTAGTACTACTCAAATCTATCTCCAAGGTAAAGAGCAGTAAGTCCTTTTTGATAAGTAACCATATCTATATGACTTAATTTGTTTAAGGATATCTTCGATATAAAAAATAGTATTAGAGCTAAGTATATAAAATATTCGGGGTAAATCAAATTGCTAATAATACAGAGATAGAATCATTTGTTATTTTCATTATGTTTTTGAGGTCTTGTGTACAATTTCCAAAATGTGACGTGGTGTAGTTTACCTCCCATCTATGAATTTAAAATATATTTGAGGCTGTTGTAGCTGAGTGGTTAGCTAGAACGTTAACTACCAAGCATATGATGACAGCATGAGCCCGAGTTCAAATCTTGGCTGGGGCCAGCCAACTATTTACAACACAAATTTTTCTGATGCCTATGCTGCTACACATCATGTCACCGTCCTTAGTAAAATAATTAATAAAGTGGCTATATTAAATTCATTCTGCTTCAATTTGATACAACTTTGATTCTACATGATTTTTTGTGTTATTTCAGTATAAAATTCACGTTGTTTCAAGTAGAAATAGCTTTGATTCAAGAAGATTCTTCGTATCAAATTTATTTTGCTCTAAATGTACTGAAATATTAAATCAACATGAAATATAGTTATTTTAACAAGAAAAAAATTTGAATGTTATTGTAAAATTTAAATACATAGAAAGCAAAATCACTACCGAAATATGAAATATTAAATTGACCTTGTCTTCGGCGAATTTATCATACAGTTTTTCTGTGTGCTGATATCAAACTGAGGACCAAGCTCTTGATAGGTAAAATACCATATAATTTCGAGCAACTTGCTAACTTGGCAATATTTTTAGCTCTTCATGCAACAAAGTGCTGCCGTACTAAAATACAAAAATACAAAATGTTAGGAGCTTTTGTTATTCTAATGATAGAATTAAAAGAAAAAATATTTCTGTCAGTCTAGTAATATTTGAGGTGAAAAAATTTAGAATTTTGTACTCAAGTAGGTACAATTGTTATTTGTAATCTCTGGTCTGGCTCATAATTATCCAATTTATTTGCTTTAAAACAATTTACGCTAAAAATTTTTAAAAATTCTTATCACATGCCAACATCAATAAAAACGGAAAATTTGTATTTTATTGCATTTACAGACCAGTATTCTCCATTTAATTGAGTCTGTATGCAGGAATGTGTTTGCAGTTTCGAGTTTCTAATTAACTTTTACTTCCATGTTGTTGGAACTACAATGTTGCTATTACACACTTGTTTAGTGGTTATCTTAAGCCTTAAATAACACTATGCGACAGATTTAAACTTATTACACAAAATTCATTTCATTGCAAATTTTCTAATAGTCATATATAAATAGAAATATTCAAAACCGTTGATTCTCTTTAATTGAACAAAGTTTCAGGTAAACAAGAAATTTGTAGTATAAAGTCAACAGTTTCCATTGAAAATCTATTTAGATATTTTATTAAAAAAGTATTATATCCCAGTAAAAAAAATTGGAAGTCCTTTTTGAGGAACTACATTTTCATTGCTTCCCAAGAATCGATATTCAAAAATGCAGATAATTAGTAGAAAAGCAAGTCAAAATTTATTTTAGTCACACAAAAATTTGTAATTCCTTTATAGTTTTATGAAATACCCACAATGCTTTTTAAAAATTAAATTTATTTTAAGAAATTTATGAACTAATTTTCGTCTAAAAATTAACAGTTATTTACTGAAATTTACATATAAACGCCGTTTTGCGTTTAAATTCGTATAAAAAGAAACAAGTTGCGAAAATGTGTAACTTTGTACTCTTTTTCCTAGAGAAAAATATTAATACAGAACGCCAGAAAGGAAATATTTCTTAACTTCGCTTCCAATTCGGTGATTAGAAATCGAAAAAGAGAACTTCTTGCAATGACAACCCTGTGTAAAAATCATTAGAAATGATCCAAATTTGCACTACTTCCGGATCGCAAACTCTACATTTTCATGACTTCTTTTGAGTGTCTTTTTTTACTGGGATATATTGAAATTGAATTTGCAATTTGAATAGAAGTGATTAAATTTTCTTAAAATAATATAGAATATTCTGAAAAATTTGGCGTTTTAATCAATTAAGGTTTCTTCTATCTCTCTCCCACTTCACCACCCTTTCCCAAAGATTTAAGAAAATTTGTGCTACAAGAGAATTTTTTTTGCTGTCGATCTGTGTAATTTTTATTTTCTACAAGTGTATTAATAAAATGGTCTAAAAATGATGTGTTGACGACTTCGATAAGCATGCGCTTGCTTAAACAGCAATTGCGAAAAAAAGAATTTTCACAAAAAAGCTGCAGCAACAAAACCAAATGCTTTTTTGGATTATTTCAATTTTGTTGCTGTTATAACTGTAATTGTGGTGTAAAGAAGACGTTATTCCTGCATACCTTCAGTTTATTTATTTTTTTTCATTTTAAGAATCTGATATTTTGATTTTGTTGTTTTTGGGCACCTTATTTCGAGTGTATAAATTGTTTTGGGCCTCGTTAACGACAAACTATACAAGATCGAGTCACAATAACCGCCCGTTTGTCTGTCAGTCATTTTGTTTTTGCATCATAAGGTAAGTAGCAAGCAGCAAGGAAAAAAGTTAACAACAGCTACACAACCAACCAGCCGCCAACAATAAAATTATAAGATGCTGCTGCAATGTGTGGAACTCATTATCATGGTTGTTGCTTGTTGTCTGGGGATGATGTTGCTGATGCTGTGTGTAAAATGTTTCAATGTTGAGTGAAGTAACATGAAGTAAAAACTGCAAAATGTTTACGAACTGATTAAAAAATGCTGCGAAAAAAGGCTTTTTACCAATTTAACTCTGTTTTTGTTGGCATACACCGAGGCCCATATCTTTTACCTGTTGAAAACTTTTTTCTTGCGATTTTTTTTTCATATTAAAGTTGTTTTCATTTTGAGACAGCAGGCACGCAATGCCATTTCCAATGATATTAGAGGGTCGTTAAGAAGTTACGTGTTTCCTTTAAAAGCAAAATTATTGCAAAAAAAGTTTTTGTGCCACATTCTTTTTTACATTTTATTAATTTCTTAAAATATTAAAAAGTGAACATTTTTTCAATGTTAATTTTGATTTTTCGAGTTGAGTTTAATTTATTGGTTTTTTATGCATTCCATTTTTTGTGTGCCGAAAACAGACAGAGAGGGAGAGAGATAGATTGAAGTAGCCAGAACTCACTTGCCCTGTTGTATGGCTGCAAATGTTTTTTTTTTGTTTTTTTGTATGTATGACCCAATTTATGAACTTGAACATTTTTATTGTAATATTATTGTTGTTGCTGTTAGCAGCAACAATTTATTGGAAGAGCCAGCGATCGATAAAAATCTAAAACTTAATTTTTTATTATCATGAAAGCGTTGAAAATCTTTCGAGGAAACTGTTGTAATAAAATACCGTTTGCTTCTTTTTAATTTTTTGAAGGCCCTTCCTTATCAAGTGTAAAATAAAAACAATGTATGTATTCAAAAAGCAAAAAAAAACGTAGTACTATTAAATCTTTTTGAATAATAAAATATATTTCATCGTAACATGCAATCAAAAAAGATTTAAAAAAATGAAAAAATATGTTTTTTTTCATTTTATTCACATTCATCAGTTCCTTCCATCATTCAGACGATCGCTTGCTTATTCATTCACAACGCATTTCCTTTTGAACAAAATAAAAAATCAATTACTATTCAGGTCAGTTAAAATACATAAATATATTACAAATCCATTTCAAAGTTAAAGTTGCAACATAATGATGTTGAATAAAGTAAACTATTTTTTTAATATGATTAATTTGTTAATTACTGAGTGTAATAACTCTTTTATATTAATTTATTAAAAGGGGAGTGTGGCTTATCTCAAACATAAAAAGTCGGCATTTGAAAGTAGCATTTAAATACGTTCAATTGCTATCAGATGCAGCAAATATTTGATGAAATAATAAGTGACTGCAGAAACACCCAGGATCTGGGCAGGAATCGAACCTGCGAATTCCCAATTAATAGTCTAGGACACTATCGACTACACTACGGGGGTACCCTGTTATTCTATATGCTTGCTATTCAATATGAAGGTTATACGTTGTTTAAACTTTTTTTAAATTTTATTTACGTAATTCTCATTTCTTGGTTGAGACTTTTTATAAAATCATACGAGTTGAACATTTTTCAAATATAATGGTTACCATTAGTATCAACGAAATGCTGGAATATTGAATAGCCAAATCTACAACAAATAAGACATTTTCAAATATCGAATTTCTGAGACTATCTTAGAAAACATTTATAGATTTAGCACATTATTTATAATACTTATCAAAAGTTTATAAAAGGTTTATGAAACAAATTTTTTACGGAAATCTGTTTCATAAACCTTTTATTAACATTTGATAATTTATTATGAATATATCCCTTAGTATAGATTTAATTCAACATGTTGGAAATTTGCGTTTAATATTTTGATAAATATTTATTTAATTTAACAAGTATTTGGTTAAAACTTGTTTCGTCAAATAGTTGTGTCGTTTGACCACACCTTTAGAATATATCAGAATATAATTGTTTGCTTAATGGTTTCTGAAGCGTTTTTGATTTACTGATATTCATTCATTTGATAATGCAATGTGTAATAAAATATATAATAGACTCACTTCTTCAATTAAAAGATAAGAAAAAATTGCATACAAGATTTGCGGTAATATTGAGATTTTCATTATATATAATGTCTTTGAGAAAAAGTCGGCTGTAAATATCAACGATAAAATATCACTCAAATGTTTCATTTCTTATCTGCAGCAATAAAGTCTAATCAACTTACAAATGCCAAAGAGTTAGTAAAAGAAAAAAATTGAAATTAATGCAAAAAAGCAAGAAAAGCAAAAACGAATAAAAACCTCATTTGGTATCTCAATAGAACAAAATATCTTGCAGCCAAAGAACTTCAATTGAAAGATATAGAAAATCTAAATAATGATTTTTTAATTTGGTTGGCAAACATTTATGTATTGCCAAATCGAAGAAAAACAAAGAATATACGAACCAAAACTTTTTATTGAAGTTTAAGTTTTAATTGTTCTGTTTTTTAAAGAAAAAAAAAAACAAAAAAAAAACTGATATTATTTTTTCATTTCTTATGGTCAGATTTGTTTAAACAATTCGAAAAAAATTCATGAAACATTTTTAACATTTTGTTGAGCGATGTAAACAAATCGTACATAAATCTTTTGGATTTTTTTATATTAAAAACTTTTGGTTGCGTCGACATGAAGTGGCTGGCCTTGGGCTTATTCATGAAACGATCTACAAAATAGTTTGCAATAGCTCTACCAAAAAAACATAGAAACAGAAACAATTGTTAAAAAAAATAACCATGCCATAAATGAACGAACTTATTTACCTACCAATGGATACACAGTGAGTGAGTAAGTGAGAAGTGATTGCAATTGTACCCACAATACCAAAAAATGTTATACGAGCATGTATCTACGAGTACAATGACAACAACAAATAAAATAATAATAATAAAACAAATCCCAGCAACTAAACAAACGAACAAAATGTCTGTTGGTTGATCTTTTATAACACCAACAACAGCAACCACTGCCACAAGCGAACAGACAATCTGCCAAAGTTGGCAATCCAAAGAAAAAAAAAAAAAACAATGTTGCTGCAAACATCTAGCCAGCCAGCCAGTTCGTCTGTCCGCCTGCCAGTTAGCAACTGTAATTCCATTTGTTCTCAGTTTTTTTCTTTTGTATTTATCTTTTTATTTTGTGTATCTTATAATATGTTGCAACATATTTATAGAAACAAAAAGAACTAATCGTCAGCCACTATCAGCAACAATAATGCAACAACAGCATAAATATTAACAAATATATATGTATATAAATAAATAATAAAAAAACATACAACATCACTAAAAACAGCGGGTGAAATATTTGTTAAAACGAACACTTTAACACTTACATGTTGCAAATTGCAACAATTGTAGAAGAAAAAACAAAACAAAAAAAAAGAACACTTTTTTCTTCTCTCGCAAACAAATCTAAGAAACAACAACAATTTTAACTACTATTATGGATTTTTAAATCAAAATAATTTTTTTATTTTTGTACGCTATAACAAACAAAGTTTACTCGATCGATATTCGCATACAAACGATCAATTTATTTCAAGAAATTTTTGATGTTAAAATCAGATTTCCTAGAGCCTTATTTGTTTTCGGAAGCGGTAACACTCCCATGTCAGGTGTATTCCGTGTTTATCGCCGCTGTTCAGATGGCTCTGTTGTATGTGAATGTAGAACATATTTATACAATTCATGACTGGAATTGAAATACGAGAATTATATGTTATTCTACCGCAAACTTAACTCCCTTCTCCAAATTAGCGTTAAATTTACCAAATGCTACACGTTAATTTTGCTTAACGGCATTTTTCTTTCTTTCTGCCTTGTAGGTTGTGGTATTAATTAAAGTCAGCTTTTCCCTTGTTGCTTGGAATATTGTCTCATGTATAACTGTTTCTGGCTAAATCTGTTACGACCTTCAGCCAATAACAATCAGTTTGGAGTAAAGAAGACCAAATTAGAATGAGTTGGTTGGTTGGTTTACGTGGATGCCGGCTACGCGCAAGCATTCAAGTAGAATCAATAAGACCACTCCACTTGTCAGTGTCAACCTATGTACCAGATCTCAGATCCGGTAATAGGTACAAAATCCAATCCAAGATGAATCTTTGATAGCTCCGACAGGCCGCCTAGAATGTTGGTGAACAAGAAGTTTTGTTTCAGGAGGTGCAAGACCGGGCACTCGTAAAGAAGGTGGAAAACTTTTCTTCTTTACTTTGATCCTGCTAGTATGTCTACTGATCGTCTAGTGCCCCGTCACTACTGCAACGAGCATCGAGATGCCCCTACAGTTTTTGTTAGTTAGTTTCTTTTTGAGCGCTTAACGTTGTAAGAAGGCCATTTCTTCCTAGCTACCCTACACGTGGTCAACTTACGCCATATGTCTTCAGTTTTCTGCCGATAATACGAAAATATGGTTTCTAAAGGTGTTAAACGGCATGACTACTGATTCAGCAGATACCGCCTGTTCGTCACCAGGGAAGTTGCCACGTGCCGGAACCCAGATGAGAGTAACGCCAGTCTGACCAGCTAATATGGATAGCACATCCTTGCACTGCCTAACTAAAGTAGAAAAAGGGATGTGTGATCTTAGAGACAGAAGATCCGCCTGGCTGTCGACGAAGATGCCGACTATACCTTGGACACTTCTGTCAATCAACACCCTGCCCGCCTTCCTTATAGCCAATATTCACGACTGAAATACACTGGCTTCACCAGGAAGTCAGAAGGAGAGTCTTACCCCAAGGTCTTTTGAGAAGACTACACAGCGGATACCGCAGATCATTCTTGATCCATCAATATACATCCTGAAGTTGAGGTATTTTTCTTTTTCTGGATGGAATAAGGACTTTGAAAATACTATCAAAGTCCGGATGAGGTACCGTGTAATCGGAGAGTTTCCTCAGGGTCAGTACAAAATAGTCACATTAAAAAAAAAAATTTTGTTGGCGCTTTTATATGAAGTGTGAAAGACACGGCACAAATAGCTTGATGATCTGCTGTACCAACAAGTTGACCTAATTAATAATAGCGTACTGCTCGTCTTCTTCTGATACCATCTGCCTCTATTTTACTTCTTTTAATAAGGATCGCCGCCAGGTGTTCTTTACCTGTTCTGTTTTATTTTGGGTTTAAACATGGGTGTGGTTGCATATTCCTTAAGGCGGCACTTGCGAAGGCTATAGACTATTGAACTTTCTTCTCTAAACTTCAGTGTTAATGTCTCCAACCTCTGATGCTGCTAAAATTTTTTCAATTCTAATTGTATTGGTCCAAAATATTTTAAGAATTCTTTTGAAGACATCTGCTATCGAAAACTTTAAGTTTATTTTGAATAGATTTTGAAACAAACCAAGTTTCGCAACCGTAAAGGAGAACACGATGAACTCATGACTAAAATATTTAAATCTTTATTTTAAGGCTATAGAAGATCGAATTTTATATGTTTGCAGCTGTGCATATGTACCAAGTGCCTTCTTAATTTTACTTTCAACATCATTAGCCGTTCCCTGCAATCATGTTACCAAGGTATTGAGACTCTTGCATGCGCTGTACTGGTGTTTGCAGAAGGTTCAGTTGACAATAGATTTATGTGCACCTCCTTTGTCTTTGAGGTGTTTATGCTGAGATCAACATTGTTGGATTCTCTAGAATGGTGATCTAACTGGGTTTGCATGCCGCAAAGCTTATGGCACAGTTAGACTTGTCGTCGGCGCAAGCAATCGACTCAAGCTGCCTGTTAGGTCGGAGGAGGCCCTAAGCAATTGGTCGTGTATTCTTAAGTCCTGGCTAACACACCTAGCTTTTGTTCATACATTTTTGATTAAGCTGGAAGAAAGACAGTTGCTCAAAACTTGATCAAGATAAAGTTGAAGTGGATGAAACGGTACTAAAAGCAAGGAAAAACAAAGTTTATAGCACAAGATGTTTTGCAGTGCGTTGAAAACTGTTATAACCGCTGCGTATTATTAATATGATTTTTTGTGAAACAACCATGTTCTTCAGTTCGGCTGATATCCACTTTCTATGATCAGAATCAAATGCTTTCTCATAGTCTATAAGTAGAATGTATAAAGGAGTTTGCAGTTTCACCACTGGTTTGCTTATGATCTTAAGGGTGTTCATTTGATCGATAAATGATATTTTCCCTTCGGACTAAATTTACTAAATTATGTAACCTTATTTTATGCATATGTCCAATTCTATAAATCCTCGAATAAAAAGCTCAACCATAGTGAAATGGTATTCAGTATTCGTTGCAATTTAATAAAACATTTTTACGAGAACTTATTTTATTGTAAAAGGTTTCCGTTCTTAAAATGAAATAGAAAAAACGTTAATAGTTAAGCAACTATAAAGTCACAACTATGAATGTTTTGCTGCTGTTGTCTTGTCGGTTAAATTGTGCCAAGGAGCGATAACAATCATTTTGGCGTTTTTAGTTTTGCTGTTATTTTAATTCTCTTTGAAACATTATTTTTTTTTTGAATTAACGAATGTTTTTTGTTTGTTTTAAAAAAAGCTAAAAAATTTTAAGGATTTATTTGTTTTGGTGTTGTTTTTTTTTTTGGTTTGGATTTATTTTGTTTCATTTGACTTGAAATCCACTGTGTGATTGTAATGCAACAGAAGAAAAAAAACATCATTATTTTCCGTAAAAAAAGATCAGCTTATATGAAACAACTACAAAAACAACAGCAAAATAAATAAAAAACAAGAAAAATAATCAACTTGTTTTGAGAACAAAGTATAGATCCGTCTTAAAAATGATCCGATCGTCATCTACTCTTCATGTGCTATACCTTTGTTGTGATTTTGTTTGCATAATTTCGTAAATTGCAATCGATTTGCATATCCGTTCAACATCATTGTCGTTGTCGTCGTCGTCTTTGTATTCGTCCAACAAAGTTGTTAAAAATAAACCAAAAAAAAAGAAATCTCCAATCAGAGCAGCAACAACAGAAGCTTAAGAAAAATCTGCACTTTAAACAAGAGTTGGCTGGAATACCGACATTTTCTACCGATTAAGGTTCTTAAGAGTTTTTGTGATAGACAGACATACAGAGCAGTGCGATGGACGGACAAACATTCATTTGTTTGACAATAATGTCGTACATCAAGCTAGTGGCCTCGTATGTCTTCAATTCCTTTGGCTAAAACAATGTCAGTCTTGACATTTGCTTGTTTATTGTTAAAAGTTGATGTCATCACATTTTTTACCTCTTCTTCTTCTACTTCTTCTTCTTCTTCTTTCTTCTGTCGCAGACCATTTTTTCTTTTTGGTGCAACATGTTCCTAAATTGTTGTTAATGTTCTTTTCTTTTTTAGAATTTCAGAAAAAGGTATGATGATTTTAATTTACACTGTTTTAGTTTTTAGTTTGAGATCTATACAAGTAATTTTATTGAGAGAATTGAAATTTTATCGGGCGTTTTTATTCTTAGAAGTGGAGAGCGTTTTTCTGGTACAGAAGAACAACCGGCAATTGTCAAATGTTCTCGTTGGATTTAAAGTTAATTTAATTTGGCACATCTTTATAGACTCCCGCCGAAGCGATGTATACTAATTACACTGCACAGCAAAAAATATTTTTGATGCTTTAAATAAAAAAGTGTAAAATATAATATGACTCCCAAAACAGGGCAGTCATGGTATCATAACTCGAGATCTGTTGGATTTGGATCAACGAAAAACTAAAATATGCCCACTTAAAAATTTTTATGGCTCTAAATTTTTCTTCAAATAAAAAATTCATTTATTACCGAAGGTACTTTTTAAGTGTATGGATGTATTTACTTAATTTTTAATAAACTAAAAATTTTTCGAGACATTTTCATGATATATGGCTTATTTTATTCGTACGTGTACACCTAACATGAAGTGACTAACTTTAACTTCGTGTTGACAGGTTTGTTGTCGATGTTTGATATGGCGGTACGTACGCTGTTAGTGTTCTGTCTAGCAATAGTAAATTAAAGGTTGTGGAATAGAGATAGCAGGCGCGGATCCAGGGAAATATATACTTTTTGTGCCATCTCTTTGTTTCTCATTTCATGTTTTAACTGCGTTGATTAAACAGATTCCTTAACAAAAGTGTTATAACATTAAGCAAAAACTAACTTGTGCAGTCTACACATCACATTAACATCAAGTTAATGAAAAAGTTAGTCATTCCATATTAGGTGTGGACCGCAGGGTAAGAAAAACAGTTAAAAGGCAAAGTTTCTGAAGTTTTAAATATTTTATAAAAAACTTAATTAAGAAAGTTTCAAGGTTATTTTGTCATGCATATATTGGCGTTTTGCTAAACGAAATCGAAAATACCGTTGTCGAGTTATCGTGAAATATAATGATGTATCATCTAGTGGAAATATTAGTCATGTCCATTAAAAAAATTCTGTGCGTGATGGTGTAAATTATGCAATTGATAAATGGCACTATATCCTTAAAACTAGAGCTGCTAGAGAAAAACCAATGATGCCATCATAATAACAAGATGAAAATACATAAGGATCGGATATTTTTATTTAAACAACAAAACCACTGTTACCCTTAGTTTGTCAAGATTTTTATATTTCCATATATTTATATCTTTGGGCTATTTTTGGTCAATGTTAATTTTTTCTGGCGATGTAAATAAAACCAATTATTTAATCTTTATCTCAACGTTTCGTCGATGGTTTGTCGACTTCATCAGGAGATGAATTTTTATTAAATTCTGTTGAAGAAAAATTTTTTTCCCTTAAATATATATTCACATATGTATGTATGTATAAATTTTTTAAAAAATATAAATGTTTGTAATGTAACACATAGTTCAACTTACGATTATAATTTTACATCACTGTCTATTTATTCGTTATTAAAATATTTGTGTAAAGTTGGACAACACGTACAAAAATTAATATAATAAATAAATAAAATAATTAAATTAAATCACAGAATTGAACTAAAATTATATCACAGAACGTACTTTTATTGGTTTATTGCAACTGAATACTGGAGCTTTGTTTGTTCAGTTAATAAAAACTTATAATTACTTGTGCGCAATCATTTTTCAGTTAAAAAAAACTTAAGTCTGCTTGTGTGGTTGAATAAGTTCACTGTAAACAGATGTTATCGACATAAGCTGTTTTTCTGCACACACTTTTAGTGTAATTTGCACATTGTTTTTTTAATTATTATCTAAGATCTTACACTTAGCGAATTTTTGTCTGAAAAATTTTCACAAACTTCTTACAACATAAGTTTACATGACTGTCCAAAACAAAGTTTGATAAAAATCACACAGAGTCTGCATTACCTTGTATCGACTTAAGAGCAACTTACCTTCAACTTTGTTGTGATATCAATACTAATTTTGAATTGTAAAATTTAAACTTGTATTGAAGTATTTAAACTTGTATTGAAGTATAATTTTATCTGCGGCATAATAATAAATATAGTAAACCATAAATTTGTTGCAATTAAATGTGGTAAACAGTTAAAATTGTTTTCAAAATTGGTCATGCTATCTCTTAACTTAATTTAGTTTTATTGTTCGGAAAACATTGTAGTGGCAAAAGAATTTTTGTCATATAAAACAAACCATAAAATCAACAATTCGTTGTCCATAAAGAGGAGAGTGACTAAATCCAGACTAAGTTTATAAAACTTTAATGCATCAACATTAAGTTTGCAAATTTCTTTTATACAAAAAAGCCTGATGCTACACATTTAAATTAACAGAAACTTGTTTAACTATTTATTGTGGTATTTGTTGTGCCAGATTATGACCATGATGACCAACAGCTACACAAACCGATATTCAGCAAATTCATATCGCACTCTTAAAGGGATCGATCGCATGGATCTTGTCTGTGGTTTGGCAATTTATTCATCATCTCTAAATTGAAAAAATAAAACACAAATTTATTACAAATTACAAAAAAATTTCAAATAAACCTGTGGTATATTTTTACCACTGTTACCAATCATACTTTTATTTGTACGAATATGTAAATCAAAGCTTCATAATGTTTATAACAAAAATTAAAATTTTTGTAACGTAATAATTCAATTAATTTTGAAATAAAATAAAATTTTGTTTTGTGGTTAGAAATTTATAATTTAGTTTTTAAACACGTGGTAACGCCTTCAACCAAATTCGTGTAAAAAGAAAACCAACAAACCCCACAAATTTTTGTAATTTATTTGGTAGAAATTAGAAAAACAAATGAAAAAAAAAACGAAAAGCAAACTAACTACTGGCGACCCTAACGACCCATAATTATAGGTTAGGGAATGTTTGGCATATGAAACGAGAACAAATAATCACCAAAAGGCTTGGAAATTATCTCTGTTTCTACACACACACACACACACACACACAAACACCCAAGCACATGCAGTTTGATTTTTCAACAGTTCTAAAGAAAATATTTTTATTTATAATTTTGAATATTTGCTGGTGTTGTTGTTGTTCTTGTTTACATTGTAAATTTTTATTTTTTATTATAAAAACTTAAGGCTTTCCGATTTGTTTAATTTTTTTGTGTTTTTGTTAAACACGCGTTAAGGTGGCTTAAGTCTGCCGACTTTTTCTTAAAATTTTTTTTAAAATACACTTAAAAAAATATCAAGTCAGCTGTACAATTTTAAAACATAGTAACTGAAAATTTTTCGATATGGCTTTTTTCTGAATTTTTTACTTTCCACGAAATAATAGTATAGTTCATTCACACGTCATTCGGTAAATAAACATGATTTAATTAATGATTTAACATTAATTTTATTTGAAATTAAAATAATAGTCACATTGATTTAAAATGAAATGTAACGCTGATTTTTCATTGACTCGCTAAAGTAGATTTAACTTTAATTTAACATGATAAATACTGTTTCAATATTGAAAATTTTTTAACAGTAAATAATGTTTAATCCACGAGATATTAATTTTTCGATTGAAGTTAAGTATTTTAGTTGTATTTTAAGTATTTTAATTGTATGGGTTTTAATTCAAAGAACTATTAGTTACATAGTGTAACAGTGAAAATACTCGTGAAATACATAAAAAATCATCAAAATAAAAATTAACTTTTTTTATTTTTTTCCGATTTGTTTAAACTTAGCCTATTTTTTGCAACACTTTACTTGAAAGCCTATCAATTTTTGTTCTAAAAAAGTGTATCTTATAGCGATTATAATAAGCCCTAAATTATTGAAATCGGTTAGGAATTGGCATATTTTAAACTAAATTTCAATGTAAAATTATATATACAACAGATTCCAACACAATATAAATGGTAAAAACTGAATAACTACCAAACTACTGCATAGATTTATTTGAAATCAATTCTGCTAAATGATCTGAGTCTAGCAGCGCCAAACAACAGATCTGACAATTTTTGCATCTTTTTTTTTGCAATGGTGTGAACTATAAATTTTTTTTACTGACGATATTGTCAGATAATTTATTGTCAGACAATTGTCTGCCAATAAATTGTAAGCTTTTCTAACAACTTTGATACAACCGTGTGGACTAACATATATATAGCTTGTGCTGACAATTTTTTATTGTCAGTACATTGTCAGCACATTGACAGATCTGACAATATTGTAAGATCTGATGACCGTCTGTACAGGGCTTAAGTTTTCAAAGATATGGTTGAAGATGTCTGATGATTTGGTATTAGCAAAAATGAAATGCACGCACATAGACATGCTGAGCCCACAGCATATGAACACTTTTATAAAGTCTGTACTTTTGCAGAAATTTAATATGATTTCCTATCAACATTGCGACATGTTGATTTGACATTGGTGTTTTTTCTGTATGGGCCCAAGAACGGTTTCGCTGATGAATGACTTTTTCCAGTTTTGCAGAGTAAATATTGTTTGGATAAACAATCTTTACTCTGTAAAACTACATTTTGAACGTGGAAATAATGTCCACGGGCTTTATTTCCTTAGATGTTTTTGCATGTCACCGTTTGCGCACAATCCGGTCAGTTTTTTGTTCTTTATTGGTAACCTTCTCCCAGTGTATCTGTATATCTTGCAGCATATGCTTATCTGTTTTTAATATGTATTTGGAGGGAAATTAGTTTCCAGATACATATATATGTAAGTATCTATGTCTGTAGATTGGGTTACCCAAATTACGAGTGTATACATATTTATATACATATTTGGCTGTTTGAATATGAGTTATTTTTCTTGTTGTTGCTGGTTTTCTAACACGTTTACCATTCATTTTTAGAGCCATCACTTTCTAATTATAGCATCTAACTACATAAAAAAAGATTTTAACATAGATTTTATTTGAATGATGACGATGATGAAGCCAGTCTATGGCAAGGTTCTTTGGTACCGCTTTTTATTAGATCTATACATACGTAAGCAGCATTATTTTAAATACATTTTTCTAAGAATATATAAACGCTCATACACACACACAAACACTTCAAATTGTAATTTTATTATAGTTTATGGTTGTTTTATAGTTTTTCTTTTTTCTGTATCGCTGCTTGAAAAGGAAAACAAAAAAAAAAACGCGTAGAACTTTTCAGCTGATGCGTTAAATATGCTGGCAGCATTTCCGTGGTTTTTGTAGCCCCTATAAATATAATTGTCAGTCTCTCTGTGTCTGTGTCTTGCATGAACATTAACTACAGTAACGAAATTTACAAAAAAAAAAAGCTAGTTGAAGTAAGAAAAGGATACGCTTAAATGCGTTACCAAAATATGTGTTTTAAGAACACGGGGAAAAAAACATTTATGTTAAAAAAACAAACAATATGTGGACGAACGATGAACAACATAAAACGATATTCAAGGATTAAGTGCAAGTTGTTTTCTTGCTATGTGAAACTTTTGAAATAATAAGAACGCATTCGATATGGGACGCAATTTCAGACGAGATTAAATGGAAATTAGATTCGGTATCGAATGCCATAATTGCCCTTGCTGATTGGGATAAATTTTCGGATTTTTGAAGCATTGATAACAAATTTCAAAAGTTTTTGTGCAGAATACAATTAAAAACCTTTTGAGACTGTTCTCGTATGTTGCTTTTTACCTTCATGTGAGTGTGCATTTGTTTGCCGTGTAATTTAAGCGTATAATTTGGCTGTCATTGGCTAATTAGTTGTATATGTTTGTATGTACACATGTATACGACTGCGTAATTGTGTCGTTGTTGCTCTATCTAAGGCTGCTTTGGTTAAAAGGATCAACCAACAACATCTTGATGTTGTTTAGGCTGTTGTTATGTATGCACATAGTTTTGTTTTAGCTTGTAGTCAGTCATTAAATTGTAATTAAAAATAACAACATTTGTTTCTTGATTTTTAAACAGTTTTTGTTTGTTTGTTTTATTAACATTTTTTATTTTTTGTTACTTTATCTTTCTTGTTTAATTTAATTTCGTTTTTGTTTGTTAACATGCATATTTTTTTATAGACGTGTGTGTCGTTCGTTATGCATTCATGTGTGTTGGGGAGTGTATGAAATTCGTATTTTTATGCCATAATTTCTTTTCTATTACGCATCTTGTGGAAGGAAAAATGTTAATTTGAACCAAAAAACACAAAATCTTTTTTGCATATTTTGTAACGCCTCTTGTTATTTTCTGTTTGGTTAAACTTAAGTTGGGTTTTTTTCCTTGTGGCTTTTGGATTTGTTTTTTGTTTTCTCCACAACTGTTGGTTTTATTTTTAGCGTTCATCTAACTAACAACTAATGGGAAAATAATAAACCTGTAGCAAACGGAAATGAGTAGGCGTATATTTTTTGTTATATTTTTATAATTCGAAATTGCGTTTAACTGAAAATAAAACCCTTTTTAATTCAATTTATCATCCATTGTTTATTTCAGTTGTGGTCGAAGGAAAAAGTATTTCAACTAAAAAGCCAAGAAACTGAAAGAAAAAATGCAAAATAGTTGAGTTTTTTTATTATGTCACTTGAAAAGTACTTTTGAAATGCACGCAACTCACGTTTGTTGTTACGCATAAATAAAAGATTAAATATAATTAAATGTGTATCATTTCAGGTGTTTAACCCCTTACGGAAGCAAACCTCAAATCTTTTCATATAAATGAATCTTGTAAGAAAGTGTAATTTTCTTATAACTAGGAAAATTTATATAACAATTGAATGAATTTAGTCGAACTGCAGATTTTTTGTAAAAGTATATATTTTTATTATTTCCAATTTAATTATTTTTTTAGAAAGAAATTCTAAAGCATCTAATAATTGCAAATGCAAAGAAAATTTTGGATGCACGGAAGGTTGCACTTACATCAATATATTTTGAGCCCAATCACGATCTTCTCATCAGAATTCTTCCATCACTAGATATCACTGCCACTCACGGCAGCTACAACCAATTAGTTGAAAATCCTTTAACTGGTCGACTGGATAAAGTTAAAAGATTTTCAGCTTATGCTGTAGCTGCCGTGATTGGCAGTGAGGTCTAGGCGGAGAAGAATTCTGATGATTCATGATGCAAGTTAAACCTCCCTTGCAGCCAAATGTTGTTTGTCTTTTCAATTATAGCATAATAATTTAATTGTAAGATTAAATCGAACGAACTTAAGCCAAAATTAGAAACATTTGTTAGTATTTTCACCCGATGCTTTTCATCCTACTCTAAGATACCAAATTGGTATTGACTTAAAGGAGCAGCTTAGCGGAAGAAATGTCATAAGCACTGAGATAGCATTTGTGGTTGTAATGTTATGAGCGCGTGAAATTGCAATTCGGCTGGAAGGACTACATACGTACATATATACAATCGTAAAGTTAATCTTTTTGTCGCAAAAAATAGAGTTTTTGGTCCGTCGACTAGTGCTGGCAAAGTATTGAGTACCGTGTGCCGAGTATCTAACATTCTGTTTAAAAGTAAAATGTAAAGTTAAAAGTATTGCGTAGATATTGAGTACCCAAATGAAAATTATTGCGTAACTAAAATTAACAGAAATTGTTAGCACTACCGAAGACAGCATCTTTTGCGTTATGTATTGTAGGTTTGATTTTAACGGGTTAACATATTTAATTAATTCTTGTATTCAAAAAATAAATAAAATATTCTGTTCTGACGTTTGTCCTGTTTTTAGTTTTTACAAACATAATAAATTCAAAGCATATTTACGTCTGACACCTGCCATTATTTTCGTTCAAATGTTAAATAATCATTTTATTTAGTTGTTTGTACCATGCAACAAGCAAACGCTCAGACTCTTCTGTATTGGTTTTTGTTGCTATTTGTGGAAAAATTAATTAACCAAACCACAGATATAATTTACATACGTACAGATGGACTTTCTTTTAGTCGGGCTTTTTCATAAATAATCGTTTCTTATTTTTTCTTTCTTTTGTTGTTAGTTTTTTTTAATGTTTCCTTTTTTTATTAAAGGCTTTATTTTTTTAGTTGTTTGTTTGTTTGTTTGATTTTGGCTTAACTTCTCTTGAGGACTTAAAGTTTCAACACTTATTGTTTATTAGTTTGTAATTGGAGATCAAAAAGGTGACCAGTATCGTTAAAGATTATACATGCAAAAAGTACATATTTACATATTCATATAAATACGTACGTACTGTCAGATGATTATCCAACTTGAACTTCTAGGAGGAGGATTACACTGAAACAATTTTTTTTTTAGATTCTGTGAATTTCTACATTAATATAATAAAACACTTCATTAAAATTCTACCAATGTCGTGCTTCGTTGGATTAATGAAACAAGTTTCGTTCAATATATTTTAATGAACATCTCAGCAAATATATGAAATAATTCTATTGGTCCAATGTAAAACTTTCGGTAGGCTAATAAAAATACATGTATCTATTGTTTTCCATAAAATTACAAAATTTTGTTGTCGTAAATCCAATGAAATTTTCCAAACACACTATAAAACTAAGCAAGCAAGTGCAATGAAATTTCTTTACAAATTCTGTGAAATTTCACGTAACTATTGTGATATAGTTCATTAGAACTATTAATAAATCTCATGAAATAGTTTCGTTCATTTTATGCAGCGAAATTCTTTCAGTGTACAATTTAAATGGTGCACAAAAATGGTAAAGCAGTGCAATATCGAAAATAATAGATCTTTTGGTCGTTCCCACCCTTACCAGATCTTTAAATAAAGAGACAACTCTACCATTATACGGTGGCAGCGTACATATATAAGTGGTTGTGTCACTTTATATCATTTGGTCACCTCAATTTGGGTAATGTCATGTTAAAGGAGAATTTCGTTTTTTCATTATAAAGGAAAACATGGTGAAAAATGTAAAATATTTTATACGGTTTCCAACATATTGCTGTTTACGTTTGAGATTTACAAAACCTTATGGTTCAACAAAGCTTGATTTGCTTAAAATCTGTTAGGTTTTTCGTCTTTAGTCACATACAAGTACGAGTGCGAGTAAATATATCAGTCTATAATATTTTGAAATTTGATATTTTGATGATGGTTTTAGTATTTTGCATTCTAACCGATATGCATATTTTATTTTATAAGAAAGAAATATAAAGAGTACTTTGAATGTGTGCTGTGCTGTGCTTTGTGTTTCTCGTACTCAATCAAAATGCCTTGATATGGAAGAATGAAGTATCAGTTACACACTGAATTAATATAAAGAATGAAAAAAAGTGAAAATAAAAAATCATTATAAAGGCGTGATGGTTTTTTAAATGGAATTTAAAACCGCTAATTGATTTTTTTCCACACTATAATATATTATTAAATCTGAAAATATTTTTCTGTTCATAAAAAATATAAAAAAAGTAATTTCAAGAAAAGCCGATGAAAGTGTATAGAGACACCTGAGGAGCATCTGATCGATTAAAGAACTTTCGATTTATGCATCAAAAGTCAATTGAATAAATTAATATCACATATGCGCATTAAAACGAGTCAGTGGGTTAAGTTCAGTGATAACTTTGGGAGAAATTATTTTTAGCATGTTTAAAATGTTAAATGTTTAACTGATTGGAAATTCATTTCATTTGAACTAAGTTTTCTTAACAGCTGTTTCATTTAAAGCAGTGGTGGGCAAACATACACTATTTTATTCTTTGTTTGGGTATGTGCTTCGGGGCTACATAGATACACTGTGAATCTCAAACACAGTGTACGTGTGTTGACGGCAAAAAAAGCAGCCTATGCTCGCGTGCATAATAAATTCAGAGAATGCCCACCACTGATTTAAAGCATTTTTTTTATTTTTTTCTTTGTTTAATAGTTTGAAATTAATCCTTTTTTATACATATATGTACGATCTTGGATACCAGTATATGCTTGTTGGTGGTATGCTGTTCTAGCTGTCTGAAATTAATAGTTTATCAAATATTTTATCTTCTACATATATAATTAATAGGAAAGACGATTTTTTCCCATTCATTTTAAACTCACGTCAAACAGCCGATTTGGACAAAACGTAAACCAGTTTAAAATTGGCACTATACGCCCACGATATGGCGTAAAAGCAATTAATAATAATAATAGCATTTTAAATATATTTATTGACAGATGCGCACTTTCTATACATACATGTATTATTAAAATCGGTTCAGTGTTTTGAGACCCATAAGTGTTTAAAGTTGCTACTAATCCATGCGCACATAGCACATATGCATGTATTAGCGTAAATTGTAAATTGGGCTTTTGCAAATGGTGCTTTGAATTGGTGTTGTTGTACGAAACTCATAGGAATAAAATAACATTAAAATTGAGTTAAATGTCTTTAAGGAAATTAAATTAGCATGCAGACTCTGCGGACTAGTCAGATATTCTGCTAAATGTGTAAGAGAATTTTAGACAACTCGGTCTGTTGCCTGGTAAGGTTTCAGACTTTTTTCTGATATCAGACATGTTGCCAAAAAATGTTCACTGGGAAGTTAAAGTTAAAAAAATTTAAAAAAAAAATATGCATGTGTGCTTAAAGATTTTGCTTTTGCAAAGAGAAGAGCAATACAAGATTTATTTCTCTGCTTTGAATTTATGTTGTTGTAGGAAATTAGTTGCATTAGCTTATTTTAAGGTATTTCGTTTTTGTATTTTAGCGTTGTTTTTTAATTTCAGCATATGCATCTTTAGTTGTTATGTATCTTTAGTTGATTGTCTAGTAACTTTCAGACATTTTCTGACGTCAGACATCTCGAAAAAAATATTCCCTTCGAGATTACTGTTAAAAAATAAAAATAAACAAGACACGCTTCTGCAAAGATAATACACAATTTTTTTCTGCATTGATTTGGTGTTGCTGTAGGAATCTCAGAGGAGTAAAGCAGCGGAATAGAATTCAATAAATTCCATAAGATTATTTTAAGTTATTTTGTTGTTGTATTTTACTGTGTTTATTTTATTTCATTATATAATTAACTAATGATATATAGCAAATATTCTATATATCATTGGTTAATTATATTTGACAGTTTTTAAGAGATTTTTTATGACGTTTCAATAATTTTTCTATGAACCTTAATACAATTTTTTACATTTAGAATACGGATTAAAAAAGCTGATTCATAGAAGACCTCCATAACTCCAGTAAAACTGCAAACATTTATTTATGCCTGAAGAATGTAATTTTTTTTGAATTGGCAATTGGCTTAAGCTGCATTAAGAAAAATTGTTTTAATTATTGTTAAAAATATTTCAGTTATAATTTATGACCTTCTAACTTCAAACATTATATTATTCTATTTTTGTTCGTTTTATTTGTTTTGGGTACTTTTTAGATTCAAGCGAAAATATATTTTTGTTGGGGCTAAAACAGTAAATATTTGTCATGTTCATGGTGTCATTAATTTTGTTTTAACACCATTATGGCAAAATTCTCTTTTGATCTAACAATATTGCTAAATGACTTTGAAAGCTAAAATATAGTACGAGCTGTATGTAATATGTATGTATATTGACTGTGTTCGAAGTTCGAACCTTTGAATATTTATTTTAACAGATACACACAGCAACAAAGTAACTGTATTGCATTGTGGCATATTCATGCAAACTCATTCGCTATGATGGAGCATTATGTCTATACGGATTTGGTTCTGTGGCATTAATATGAAGCAAAAATTATTTATGTAGTTTAGTATTATTACTTTAGTATACAAAGTTTTAAAGCGCTTATTTTATTTTTTTAAAGCTAAAAGTTGGGATTTGAAATATGTTTTTTTAGGTGTTGTTTCTTTTTTCCCATTTAATTCTTTATTACGAAAACATGCCAAAAGAATTATTTTGCAAATGTGAGAACATAATGCCAATATTATATTTTAGATGTTTTTATGTGGATGTGCCTTTCAAAGTGTTCTTTGTTTATTTTGAGTTTGATGGCTTTTTAGGAAACTTTTTTCTGTTTTTTTTTCGACACAATCATCTCTCATAGACAGGCACGTTTGGTTGAAAACTTACACTTGGAAAATATTGGGTAAAATAAATTATGCTGTTGCTAAAAATGCAAGGAAATATTTTTTTAAGTTTGTGTCGCATTTTTATAAGTGTATTTAATTAATTTTAATGTTTTTTCTTTCTTCTTTGGAAAAGTGTTAAAAAAAATGTAAATAGTTTTATTTGCCTAAAAATAAATTCACAAATTCAACATTTGTTTTACTCTACTATTTTTACAATTATTTTTGTTTTGCAGAATTTTAATTAATTTTAATGAATATACTGCATATGTATGTCTGGTTTTAAGTAAAGAGAAACAAAAAATTATTTATTAATAAATTTTGCTTTGTTATATTAATTTGCAAAGTGAAATAAAAATAAAAAAGATTTGAGTACTTTCATACTAATGACCAAAATGGGAAAATGTTCTGAAAAATACTATTTAAATAATTTATAAAATTTAATTAAACTAAAGCCCGCATATTTTTAAAATATAAAAAGTCATTTTCTCTACAGAAAATTAACACAAATATGTCTAGCCTGCAAGTTTATTGGATGCATTTGAAATATTTTTATTTGGGTTCTTACTAAACTTAAGCCATAGTAACGCCTTAACATCAAAAGCATACACTCGTAAATCTTTCTGTTTAAAATTTAATTTTTTTATTTAATCATAATGACAGTTAAAGATGGCTCTGGAATCTGAACAAGAAAAATTAACGCTTTTAGAGACAACAACTTTACAAGTTTTACAATACGAATGATTGATGATTTCAGGTAAATAAAGGAATTTATATGAAATTAAATTTATGTAGGCAGCATACAAACGGAAGGGGAACGGAAAGATAATCAGGGCTTAAGGTTAGCAGAGGTTACAAAAAATACAAGTTTACAGGTCTTTTAGCTTAGAAATGAGGTTACTTTCGAAATTGAAATTCTTTTTTTTTTTAATATTAAGTAGGGTTGTAAACCTTATGATTTAGAAGTCATTTGTGTAGGTCATAAATTTATTACTAAAAGTTTAAATATAAAAAAGAAACATACTATTTAAAAGACAGATGTTAAACGAATTTTATAAATCGCATAAATTAAAAATTATATTAAGGTGGCAGCTGAGTCTTATAGTATTTAAGTTTTTAAGTATTTTATTCAATTACTGAATTAATTGAAACTAGTCAACTTTGATTAAGTATTTTAATTGAAAATTTTTGAGGAATACATTTTTCTGTTTTGTGGGCTATGCTATATTTCACTGGCCATTGTGGTTTGGCTGTTGTAAGCCTGATTTTTCGTTTAGATGGAATGTTGTTGATTATACCTTGCCAAGGTTTCTTCTTCTTCCTCTCGTTTTTGTACCAATCGGACTTGCTTCCAGTACAACATTTTTGTAGGCGGTTCTCTGATACATCGCACAGTAAAAAACATGCAATTGCATATTAGCGGTTTCTCTGGTAACCACTCTCTATCCCCGGCACGTGTTTCACTCTAGCATTCTCGAAAAAATCATTCTGGCGGTTAATTTTATAATATTTTGATTTAAAATGTGTTGAATGCACTGTTTTAAAATCTACATTGATTTTATTAAAACATCAAGGATAAATAAAACTATCTTTCTCAGTGACATACAGTTTTTCTCATAGAGTCGAACGTTATCTTTCGCGTAAATCATTTATTACGCAAAAGAAAAGTTTAACACATTTTTCACACACTAAAAGATAATTTCTGGCTTGTTTATTAAACCTCAAAGGTAAAATGTCCCGAAATTATACCGCCGGGGCATTTTAAAATTTAAATCCAAAAGTATATAGCAGCAGAATTATCATCTGATTTATGTTGTGACCATTCTCAAGTAAAATACTGTACGAACCGGCGATTTACCTCCCTGAATAGTTTCTTATTTTTTAGTTTTAGCTATAAGATTTTGAATTAATAAAACTTTTAAAAAAAGTGAACGTTTATACTTTTCCAATAAATTGATTACCATTGACTTTCAACTTAATTCCGTTGTCAAATCAAACTGGATTAAAAATGCAATATTGCGTGTTAAGTCTCTGTATAAATATACTCTTGCTTACAAATACAAGAACAACATATGCACCAATTCAAACAAGAATTTCATAAATAAATCCTTCCCTATAAAGTTGATGATTGACTAAAAGATTTCGTAACACACATTGTGACAACACAAAAAAAAATTAAGTAAAAAAGCTAAATGCCAAGAAAAAATTGGACATTTATTATGACATTAAGTGTGTACTCGCACTCATTTGTAGTTTAATGATCAAGTCTCAACATGCTTTGAATCATTATATAACTGAGAACAGGATGTTTCCTTCACATATCCCATCTTGCCACTATTCTTCATTCGATTCCTTTAGATGTTATTTCAACAAACTTAAACAAACATTTTGTGAATGTTGATAAATTAATCAATTTTTACTTAAGCTTTCCAACTAAATTGATTAAAAATGGCTTTGAACGTTGAACAAGTGGAAGAAGAATATAAAAAAGGAAAATAAACTAAGAATAAAAAAGTGTATTATGCACAAAGCAAATTGAAGTCTATTGCGTACAACAGTGATTCTCAATCTTTGGTATCTTAAAAATATGAGTGAAATAATATAAAACAAAATAAATAAAAAAATTTCCTTAAATTACATTTCAAGTCCAAATTAATTTTTTATGAATACGGCAGTAAATCTTTAAAGTAAGATTAGTTTTTTTTAACCCAAAAATATTTCATTTATCATGAATTTAGCAGGATTACAGCTTAAGAGTACCTGGCATATAAAGAAAACATATGAAGTGTTTGAAAAAAGCAAACCAATCATCTGTAGAGGCAAACAGATATTTGAAAATATTTGTAGCATGCGTATCACAAAAAAATGATTTGTGCTTCTGAGTTTGACAGACTGACATTTTAATGCAATAGTAATGGCACAACATACTGCAGGCAGCAAGCCATCATCCACAACTTTTTCCACGCCAGCCAATTGTTTTATTTCAAAGTACAGAAAGAAAGAGCAAAACTTCAAATAATGAAAAAATTACAAATGATTCACTAACGTCTTGAGTGAAGGAACTGATGTCCGTGCATGGTAATGTGGAATATATTTGGCTTTAACACACACATTCTTTGGTGTTTGCAAATTCTCGATTTCTGGTTAAGCACCAATGAAAAATTCTGAAACTGAAATAGTGACTGAATAGTTGAAACAACAACAGCATTCTACTATTTAAATTAATGCAGTTTTATAGTATATTCTCTTATGATGGCTTAATAATTGATCTTCATTAAGCCAATTCCGTGTGCGAACTTTGTTACTAAGTAAGAAATGTTGGCATCATTTCAATTTAATGTTAAACATTTAAGCCATCAGTATCAAAATGTGTGCCCCATTGAGTGTCTGTGTGAAGTACAAACGAAGTCATAGTATTGATTTGACTTGACACTTAATACCCTGGACGGATGTATGGGCATCAACTATTGACGCAGATTGCCATACAAACTGGCCAAAGCGATATACGTACATACATTTGTACGTAATCTATGTATGAATATGTACAATCGCTAATAAAGTTCATCAAAATTACTTTGATTTTTAAATAGGTATTGGCGGTCGCCAATCAGATACATTTTAATGGGATTTAAAAATATCACAGATTTGCGTATTTAACAAAATTTTATAAAAATAAAGTATTAATAAAACTGGTTACTCATTTAACAAAGAAATAAACTACACTTTTATTACATTTTGCAATTACATACTTAATTCATTTGTATGTGTTTTTTTGTTTGTTTTCTGTTGGCTAACAAATTGTCTGCTTTGCCATAACAATAAATCCATTAAATCTTGTGCGTTGTAGTGATTTCAGTTTGTTCTTGCTTCGATTTATATCGGCGTGTTTCTTTTCATACAAAGTAACCCACATGTATTAATTTTGAAATGATGACAACTTGTCTGCCAAAAAATATAAATCCGTTAATAAAATAATGTATTGTTATTGCAGTTGGTTATTACGAGTATATGAAAACACGCAATTACAACTGGAACGTTAGCGACAGAGTTGTAATTATGTATATTAGTTATAAAATTTTCAACTTTTTTTGCCACAAACTCATAAAAGACGTAAATTTTTAAACTGATTTGTTGTCGCTGAACACGAATATGAAATTCATGTATTTTTCTTGAAAAGTGTTTTCGAGATATTCGTGATTATTTTGTGTTTTTGCAGTTTTTTAGTTATATCTAAAAATATAGATAACAGATCGTCTGAATATTATAAATATTACATTGTTTCAAAGCTAAGAACTTCAAGATAATTTTGTTCTGAATAACAGGGAATAACATTTTTAAGATTCAACGAGAAATACTATTTTGTCAAATTTCTTATAGACTCTTAATAGAAATTTGGTATATTTTATTCTGTTTAGTGGGGGTGGGAATTATCGATTTTCCCTTACCCTAGATTATACTACAAAACTGCTTAAGTTCTGTTTGCAGTCAGAAAAGGTTCTTTCGATCAGAAGCAATTTTGTTCGAAAAATTTGAGTTTTTTCACTTAATGGCTTATAACTAGGTGTTTTCTCGGCATCATAATACAACCATATTTTTTCTCGTTTGGCAACATTTTATTTATATGAAAAATTTTTAAATTCTTTAATTAATTTAACTATTTTTTGAAAGCGATAACAATCTTGTGCGGTTTGTGGCTCAAGCGTCCCTTTATAATTAGTTTTCGAGATGTTTGATTGTGTTGTTGTTGTAGTTTGGTTGTTGGTAGTGTTTCTGTTTCTTGTCTAAATTTACTTTACTGATAGTCTTGGCATTTTCAGTTTTGTTTTTCTTGCCGTATTCTTGTTGTTGTTCTCGTTTTTATATGTAGTTGGTATTGAATGTACAATATTTTGATAAATTACGTATCAATGAAATGTTTATTGAACTAATTTCTCAGACATGGCAGCACGTAAAACCAAAGAACAAACATTGAACACATTTTGCCACACAGAAATTTCAAGTTGTTGCAATTACAACAGCAACATTCATTCATACAACAACATCATCATTAACCCTTTGACTACAAAAACAAGTTTTAGCAGTAACAAGTTAAATATTTGTTAGCGATTAAAGTAAAGCATTTCTTATCTTGTATTGCCAATTTTTAATTACTTGGATGTAACTTCTGATCTCTCAAAGGGTTAATTTTATTACTGAGCATGCTAAATCAGTCTATTGTTACTGTTGGTTTGCTGGCTGTCCTTTGCTTGCAATATTGTAATGTTTAAATTTATGACTCACAAAGATTACCAATCAAAAAATCAAATAAAAATAGTAAAAAAGATTGCATGAATTTATTAAGTTATTTTCCAAGGCACAAACTTCATATTCAAACACAAAGTAAGTTCATACGTGTAAGTATATTCGTTTTTATATGATAGATAGAGTCGATAATTTTGGTACATTAGGTGGAGTTTTCTTTGTTTCTGAACAGACTTAACAGAACCGTATGAAATCATTCATTCATTCATTCCACAACTATTTGTCATAATAAAGAAGCCAAAAATTTTAACAATAAAATACAGAAAAGATTTTGAAATATTTATTACGACCACTAAAAGATATAAAGTTTTATTATTTAATTAAGTTGTTTTTATGAATTTAAGTATTTGAAGTGATTTTTATCAGGGGATCAATTTTAATTTTCTTTAAAGTGTGATAAGTTTGTTTCTAATAGAGAAATTTTATAAAAATTTTATGATTTAAGCCATTAATCGGATTGTTTTCTTTACTTACTTTCAGATTTTTAAGCCAGGTAAGTTTAAAATTAATTTATAAAACAAAGATTTTTGGTACAAGAAAAGAAAATATTTTAAAAGTTCCTAATGGTTTTTATTACTATAATTTTTTTTTAATATTCTGCTTGAAATTCGGTCAGAGAACCAAAACCCTTTTATTTTTGTTAATATCTGTATATTTCCTAATAATATAATTAAAATAAAAATCTCTTAAGACAACAACATGTTATTTTTCTTTAAAGAAAACACACACACACATGAACATTCATTCGAAATTTTTGAATAATAAACTTTTTCTGAATATTTAAGCAAAGTTTTTGTTTTGGTTTCGAGCAACAGCTGGTGTAAATTCTCATCATGCATCACTCAACCATACAAATAATTCATTTACTATTTGAGAGGATATATATTGTAACTGCATGCTCTGCTGGTCAAAACGTATGCGACAAAATGCGAACTGTAAATTATGTAAGAGATAGCATCAATCTAATCTAGTTTGCAAATTTTATAAAAAACTAGTATAGCCTACAGACGACATAATATTAAACTATCTTCTAATTTAGTTTTATGACTTTCCTACAACAACACCTATTCAATGTAGAGAAAACATATTATGTTTTTGTTCTCTTTGCAAAATCTAAATCTACAAAAATAGTTTAAGACAATTCATGCATATGTTGTATATGCGAATGTATGAGAAGCATCTTTAAACGGTTATAACTCACCAAACACTGAAACAATTTTGACAAAATATACATTATTCACATCTGTCAATAAATATCCTTAAAGTTTTATAAGTTTTGTTAAAATAGGCTATACAATGTGAACGTAAAATGCATGACGAAAAATCGGCTTACCTATTAATTATATAGAGTAATATAATAAAGATCTTCTTTATTATTAAAATGATGTTCTTGATGTTCTTTATCATTAAAATAATTTAATAAAATGGTTTTTATTCATAAAAACTGACAACTACATAAAAAAGACAAACACATGTAAGGTGATGAGATTGTATTGCGATCTTCGAAAACAGTATACTTTTATGTTATGATATTATGTTAATTACATTTTCTCTGTAGTACTTACTTAATAAAAATAACTCAAAATAGTTTTCGATATACATATTTTAAACAATGATATACATATTTTAAACAAAACCATAAAACACAGTTACATATGTCGACCAAGCTCTAAATGTTTTTACCGGAACTGTATACTCGCACTACGTATGCCTGTATGAGTATTTCAAAATATTACTAATAATAATATAATAATTTTACGTTTTTGTTTGCCTTCCCCTAAATGCATGTTTGTATTAAACAATCTAAAAGTTAATCAAAATAATAACAAATTAGCTTGTACATAAATATTTTACAAACTATAAATTATAAGTGAGGATGGTGAGTCTTTGCTTACAATTATAACCACAAGACATAAACGACGACAAAGAATTGTAAAAAGCTCGTGTGGCTGAATATATTTATACCTTTTGGTGTTGCTGTTTGTAGTCGGACGTTACAATTGTAAGAGCTCATGATCTATTTTATATATGGAAAGATATATAGAAAATAATATAATCAATTATTATAGAAATTAGCAACTCTGCAAAACAAATTATTGAAGAATATGATTTTTATGATGAGTTCTATTGTTGGTATAACAACATTCCAAAAATAACAACATTTACATGTTTTAGAAAAACACAGCAATATGCAGAACATAAAATATAAATAAATTTTTTAAGCAAATATTTCAATATTCAAGCTTACACTTATTAATATGTTTAATTTGTCCAATTATTTAGGTTTTTAATAATACAAAATAATTATTATTTTTAGATCAGAGTTTAGTTAATAAATACTAATAGATTATAAAACGGTCGTAGCAATTGTAAAACCTTAGATCTTCATAAATTCTAAACCGATTTTTATAATATATAGATTGAGGTCATCTGGAAACAAATACCTTTAAAATGGTATATATTTTGTCTTAATCGACTAAATAATGTGAGTGTAAAAGGAATAACAAAATCTAATTGCTTATTAATTATATATGAGTATTTCTGTTTCGCCAGGTGTGACCATTTTACTCACATATTTTGTTATAAATCAAGATTATAGAATTTGTTACTTAAAAAAAGGCTGCGACCCGTAAGGACGTTAAGCTTAAAGTCTTTGAATAACAGATGTACACTGAAATAACACGATTTCTGCTCAGAATGGTCGTCAGAAAGCTGCGACGGGTGTGACCTTACAAATCTTAGTTTTAAAGAATTATGACTTTCAGGATAAATGCTGTAAAATATTGACTATAAAATAAACAATCAAAGTGTTTTTGATGTATTATGTACTTTCTGTTTGACAAAAAACATTTTTCATCAAAAAAAGCTATTTTTTAAATATGTCGGGTGTGACCGTCGGGTGTGACCTAATACGAAAATTCTAAAAACTCGAAGAAATAAAACTTTTTATTGATTTCATTAATATAAATAAGACAAACATAAACTCTAAAAATATAATAAGACATTAAATTATTTGCTATCTATAAATTATTTTCTATAAAAAGCAAAAAAGTATACTCTTTTCAGAGATAACGGTTTTTATTAGGACTGTAACGATACGCCTGTTTGTCGATACGATACCGATACTCAAAAACAAATATCCGCGTTACCGATTCCGATACCGATATGCATATTGAAAATAAATTCAAGTTTAAATTAACAAAACTTAAGTAGAGTAATTTTTTATTAACATTTTTTATAAAAATTTTTATAAATTTTTTTTTATAAAATTGATATTAACTCAGTATAAAAAGTTGGAAGCAGTTTTTAAGGAACTACGTTTTCCTTGCTTCAAAAAAATTTATAATAATAATATGCAGATAATTAGTAGAAAAGCAAGTAAAATTTTATTTAAGTCATACGAAAATTTCTACTTCCTTTATAATTTTAAAAAAATACTCGCTGGGTTTTTTTAAAAAGGTTTTTTGAGCACATTTATCAGCTAATATTCTTCTAAATAACTTAATAACTTAATTGTTAAAATTCTTGTAAAAGTTTATATTTATTCACTTAAATTTAGATGAAAACACAGTTTTGCGTTTAAGTTCGCATAAAAAGAAACACAATGCGAAAATGGGTAATTTTTCATCCTTTTCCCTACAGGAAAAAGCATTATAGAACGCCGAACAAAAATGTTTCCTAACATCGCTTTCAATTCGGTGATTGGTAATCGAAAAGGAGAACTGCTTGCAATGACAAGCATATGTAAAACTAATTAGAAATGATCAAAATTTCCACTACTTCCGGACTGCAAATTCAAAATTTTTATGACTTCCTTGGAGTGTGTTTGAATTTGAATTCATGGTAAAATTTACAAAAAATGATTTTTTTTACAAAATAACAGCGTAAAATATTATTAATATTTAAAATTGATATTAAAAAGTTTTGAAAAACATCCATTTGAACACAATTCATGATAAAATTAGAAAAAAATAAATTATCTGTTAAAAAAGAACTCTGAAAAGAATTTAAAAAGTACCATCATATTGACTAAAACATCACGGATACTGACGTATTGGGAAATATGAGGTATATCCGATGTATCGGTATCGGTTACATCCCTAGTTTTTTTTTAATAATGAGAAGGGGAATAAAAGAAAATCTGAAAAAATATTAAACTCGTTATATGTTGGGAGAGCAGAGTGTTTGTGTATGTGTTTTTTCTTTTCTTTCAATTTTCTCATTTGTTTAATACTTAACGTTTAAATGCAAGTGACACGTACATGCGTGTGCAAATTAAAAAAAAAATAAAACCACATAAATAATTTCCATATGTCCATGAACTACTTATAAATAAATAAATAAAAGGATAAAAGCGAAAGGATAATTTGCATTTAATTATCACTTTGATGCAAATGACAAGTGGAAAGAAATTCTGTCTTTAATAGTTCTGTTGCATCAATTTAAACAATATACTAAAGGCAGTAGCATCCATCCAATCAACCACGCAACCAACAAGCGAAAGATGGCGATTTTATTAATCGTATTTCTTTCAACATGGACTTCTTTAAAAAAAAGTTATTCCTTTGTCTTATTTTTGCAAGTTTTCCCTTATTTGCATTTTTTTAATGCAAATTTGTACAATTACATTAAATATCACTCATACGCTGCGGTGAACAAAGTGCAATCAAATTCAATGAAGAATGAATGAACCAACAAAACAGGAATGAGCGAAGAAAGTGGGATGGATGGCTATCGATTAAATTGAAAAGCTGATATGTAATTTATATTAAATATTTAATTTTCATTGCTGTTGTTAAACTTTTACAGCCACCTGCAACAGCAACTGACGCAATAATATTAAAGATGGACAACAAAACTATCAGCAATTAAATAACATTTAAACCATTAAACTGCCAAAGGTGAAAATTATATATATACAAGCATATGTTCTGTAAATTTACTACGCCAAAAAGAATATGTAATTATTTACATGCGCATATAGTCGCTGCGCCTACAAGAACAGATAAGTGTTTTTTTTAAACAGTTTTAAGTTGGACAAAAAAGTATGTATTCATTAGCAATTCTGCAAGGACATACATAAATATGTATGAATTATTTTTTAATTATATTAAAAAATTCCATATAAGAAGATTTATTGAATCAGCGACAATATGTACTTAAAAAAATCTTCAATGAAAAGACACTTGTTTTGTCAACGAGCGTATCAGGATGTATATCGACATGTGTATTTATGTTGAAACCCCCATCATTTATTTACGCACAATCAAGTGATAACAATACATAGCCAACGACATAACAACAGCAACCATTATAAGAAAAGTATTACCATCAACTCTCTCAATACTATTCATAGGTTGACAGATACTAGGACATGATATTTAAATGCGAACAAAGCTGGAGAATATTTTAGGCAAACAGCTGGCAAAGTGAAATGTGTAGTGAATATACAACGTAACAATGACAGCATTGTAATATCATTTGCTAAATTAATATTTTTTAGTTATTCATTTATTCAGTCCTTCGTTGACTATTTGACTTAGTCAGCCAGTCATTTTGTCACACAGTCAATCAGATATCACAGTGCTAATATGTACGAATATACGCACATTCATGCATATTTATAAACAATGATATCTTAAGGTTTGGCTATTTTACTTGCCTCAAGTGCAATCTTGTCTAGTAAAGCAAATAATCAAATTAATAATGCTCCAATTATTTGTAAATTTTAAACAGTGGTTATAATAAAACAGTCTGTCCATCCGCTCATTGGGACCTGCAGGCCCAAATGCTACAGGCGACGTTTTTATCGATGGTGTATGCAGAACAATCAATGATTTGTCGCCTATAAGACGCATCTAGAAATAAGTATAGCGACAAGGTGGTATACGTTGTCATGTATAAATAATTTGTACTGACAAAATTATGAAAATTTGTGCCTAAAAGACTTATTGACGACAAGGTGAAGAAAAACTGCATGCAATATGTAAATATTGCCAACAACAAGAGTAACAACTGTATCGAAGTTGTTCTGTTTCCATTTATGTCCATTAAAGAGTTTAAATTGCCCACAAAACGTATTTTTGTATAAAGCTTTTTGAGTACCTCGGTAGGTTAGTAGCTAGCGTGTTAGCCTATCAGTGTGAAGGTTCGTCTTAAATCAAAATAGAGTTAAGTTAATAATCTGGTTCGCCTTCTTTCAATCCACATTTGGGTCTAATCAGCTTTGAACATTCTAGAACACCAACACAATAGATTTTACATTAAATCGCAAATATCTCTGAACACGATTTTTAGACTTAAGATGTTATGATAAAACGACACACATATATTCATTGGCGACAATTTTAGTAACATGCTACCAACGCTGTCAACAACGAATTCTGTGTCTCGTTTGTTCGAAAATGTCGTCAATAATTAACTTGGACTGTCGTCAATTCGTCGTCGATGATAGATATATGTTTGGGTACCCCTGTGGCTGTGTGGGAGCGATGCTAGCCTGTCAGTCCAGAGGTCGTTGGTTCGATTACTGCAGACAAGCTAATCGCTTTGCGGGCTGTGTTTGTTTATAAAAAAATAAAAAAACATGCATCAACGATGTGTCGAAGACTGGGCCTACGGGCTGCATACACACATAATTTGCAACACAGATACATATTCGTGAGCACATACATAACTAGCGGTAAGACTTACGAGGAATTCACTAAACAGGCCTTTTTACAGGCCTTCCAAGACCTGAATTTAAGACCAAAACTAATTCTTTTCTGCCTTATAAGGATATGCCTTCTAGAATGCCTTTACACTGGTTTCTTTTGGAAAAAGTATTCTACTTTCAGATTTTTCGTTTTGTTTAATAAAAAATGTTCTTTAGACAAACAAACAAACATTATCGTATTATTTTTTTAGCAAATAATTTATATATAAGACTGAAATTTACGTACAAGAGGCATCATATATGTTGCTATTATGTCGTTTCTGTTGCAGCTAATACATCATGTTCAGTGCAGGAGTTCTAAATAAAAAATCGTCCATTTGATTTTTAACGGACCTTCCCAGAATAGGCCTTCTATCAGGCATGCCACGTATGACCTGCAAATAGGCCTGGTCGAGGAAGGCCTTGGTTCGCTATGACATTACGTGTAAAAAAGATTTGAGTATGCAATGGGATTGAAAGTACTATAGACTGCTAAATAAGGCCTTATAGAAAGCCTCTTTACTTCTTCCATTTACCGCTTGATAAGTGTGTAGTATGAGATACTGTAATTGTTTAGGTATTGTTCATGGATATTAAATTTTGTACGAACCAACCAACAACTTCTTGTTACATGTAAAGTGGCAGAGAATAGTAATGAGATTGGCTTAGTGGCTGCCAACAGACAATCTTTCTAATAGTCTTTGGTACAAACAGCAAATGGTAGTAGTCGCAAGGAGCAAGTGGGAAATATAATTCATGCTAGTAAATTTCTAGATCCTTGCTGTAGCGGTTTTATTCAACATACAAACATACATTCAAACACACATGTGTATACATATATGTATGCTTAGAATCTTGAGTTGTGGTAATTGTATAAAATATTGGTCGAAAACAATTGCTCATTAGCAACAATATTCTATGAAATGTAGTACAAGAAAATTGTGTTTAGAATCTTAGTTATCTTTTTTTAAGTTTTCTATACTTTTCCTAGGAAAAAATGTTGCCATTAGATTCTTTTTTGTGCTGAAAATTAAAGTTTTCTAAATTTAATAGATCTAGTCAGCAGAAGCAATCATTAAAAAATCAAAAAAAAAATTAACACTTGTGAACTCATCAACAACTTTATTATTTTATTAAATATTACTTGACTATAGAGCTTCAAACTATTGTTCGTATCTGAGAAAATATTCCGATTGGCTGGCAACTCTTAATAAAGTCATGATATTTTTTATATTTAAATTTATTCTATACAGTTTTTGTACAAATCCTTGGCATCTTTAAGAATTTTCTATGTTTTCTATATTCATGCCAGTGCTGGAAAAATTTACAATTTTTAATTACTCAATAATGTGGAATCAGTTACTCGATAATTTTAGCGCCTATCTGTAATGTCAATATGCACTAAATCATTATTCAATGCAGAATTCCTGTGCTAGTTATGTTAATGATGTAAATGAGTTTCGTGCCATGTTCTCGTTTTAGAAACAATGGTACCAACAAAAGGTTATAGTCTTATCAAATTTAATGAAATTATTGGGTATATTTTTTTTATAAGCCCAACTTCCAAAAATCATTGTAATGTTCATATACTGTTAGTATCTGGACGAAAATAAAAAAAAACTGGGTTCTATATCAGTAGAAATGAATTAAAAGATATTTTAAGCATGAGCCCACAATATGCCCTGGATCAGTTTTTTTTAAATTCGGTGACGAAAAAATTTGCTTTTGGTTGCCTTCTCACAAAATGGGCTACCGTGCGGCGGTACCTATTTAAGATTTTCATTCAATTTGGTTACATAGTTAAAAAAATATACAAGTCTGAAAGTATCCAGAATTTTTTTGGAACATTGAGTATTCGAAAAAAACAAACATCCGATATTCGGTACTCACTACTTTGGCACTAGTTCAAAGTATATGTTTCCTTTCCTTGTCTATACACTTTCTTAACTTAATATGTATGAGAAGATACATATAGATTTGCCTTCGAATACATAGATCTTGATTTTATAATAAGTATGATAAGCCTATGTATGTGTGTATGTATAAGTGTGCATCTTTGTATATAAAGTTGTGTTTTATTAGTGTTGTCGATGCTCAATGAATAACAAAATTTCAATTTTCTTTTACAGTAATTCAACTAATTTTCTTGTGCAAGCAATTATTAATAAATTATAATGAAAAACTTTGGTTAGATTAAGGCTCAGTTGGGCAAATATGTTCATTTCAAAGAAATTACACTTGAACATAAACATATTCTTCCTACAATGCAGCTCACAAATACTTGAAATGGATTACACAAACCTAATATTTTTCAAATTTATGAAACAAGAAAACAATTTTAGAACATATTATAATTGGCTCATTTCTAATAAAATCTATTGGGTGTTTACATATACTTGTTGTGTGACTACTGAGTAAGGGATACTGGAGATGTGCCACTATTGTCCGCCTCCCTTTTTTTTTGGGTTTGAGAAGAATATCATTTGAGGCCAAACAATGTTTGGCTTTTTCAATATATTTAATGTGTTACATAAAACAGATTTAGTTTTGTACTTAACAAGTGAAAGATAATTGACTAATGTTTCATTAGTTTATCTGCGGGGCTCATTTTTTCTTTGGCTACTTTTCCTCATTGTCTGTTTTTCGTTACACTGGCTGATGATGGAGTATGATGTTCTTGTAAAAGTTTGACAGGAGCAATTTTCATTCAAAATGGATTTTCATTAATAAAAATTTGATAATAATATTTACTTCAGAACAAAATATTCTATTCATTAAAGTGAAACAACAGAAAGACATACCACCAACATGTATTCATCATAATCATAATAATAAATTTTTAGTTCAATAATTTTTTCTCATGCTCTCTTTTCCCATTTAACGCATTGAAATTAAGCCTGAAAAAAATTGCATGGGTGGTCTATTAGACGATGAAGTTTATGGTTAAGATTGTTTTAGCTTTATGCTCGTTTACTTTAACAGAGTATACTTACTTATATTACTTCTTGGTTGTATGCCTCCAAAAAAACTAATAAAGAAAACAAAGAAAATGTATAACTTTGTTTTATTTGCCCATTGTATGTCATGTTCGATAGTTAACCGCAACGTAAATTCCCTATTGACCATTCAAAAGCTTTAGATTTTAAGTTATGAACTCATATTTACTTTAAAAGTGTAGTTGAAACAAACGTTGTAGTGTAGTGTCTGATACTGGGCTGGCTACCAAGTCGAACTATCAATTTAATAACATTGAATGTTCAAGTGCATTTATCAAAAATAGCTTATGAAATAATAGTTTAAGACAACATGCGTTCCATAGATTATCAACAATAGTAATTTAGAAATTGTCCTTATATTTCATATAGTAACATAAACACAAATACACAGATTTGCTCACACATGGCAAAAGTAAATGGCTTCAGAGGGACGAATGAGTTTAAAGCTTAAACGGCAATTTGGTACCATTGCTAAACGGAGCATGCAACAACGGCAGCATTTATAGCATTCAACATAAAATGCAACACATTTATTGAATGTCACTAACAATGTTGCCAGCTTAGGCTTAATTTAGCCTTTGTTTTATCTCGGGGTTCTAGAAACAACATCTAAGCTAGATGTTGTTTCTAGAACCCAAACAATTGACTTGAGCAGAAAGTTTGTATGGAAACGAATCGAAAAATTGAGTGCTCTTCATACAAATTGTTCATTCAATTGGATCGTTTGTGTTCTATAAACAGTACATAAGCCTGGAAAAAGATAAATTTATTTTATATGTTGTTTCCACAATGCAAACAAACACTGCTTGTGTAATATTTATATGAAAAGCTCTCAGCTTTTTTAATGATTTCCATGCAAATTTTTTACTCAAGTCGCTTGATTGCATTGTGGAAACAGCACATTAGTATTTATTTATATATTTCGTTCTATAGATTAAAAATCCTTACAAGCTTAAGAGTCATTATCAGAATACAAGCATTAAGTAATATTGATAGCACTGTAAACAAAATATAACAATGTTCTAATGGCTGATTAAAGCTTCTAATGGCGATTTGAAAGTTTTCATCTGGAATTACTTTTAGAGGAACTTAAATTGCCCCTTCTTTTGTTCATATGTCGTTATAGTGACTTGTCATAGCGAATCTTGTAAACGTTACGTTTAAGGTATAATATGTGTTAAGCATTTTTATGGAAAACACAACGAAAAACATTTTCCTTTTCAGCGGCGATACTTGGAACATAAACTCAAGTTAATGTCATCTCTGTATTTAATTCCGAAAAGGTTATCGTAAAACTTTCTAGTTTGTATGTATCTGGTGTATTATATTTGTATTTTTTGGAATGATTAAGCTTGTTTTAACCTTGTTTAATAACCGATTTAGCTTATATTTTTTCTCCAGCTGCTGGTAACATTGGTCACTAATTTTGAAGAGGTGTTCACAGTTTAATACTACACTGTGACAAACTAAAGTGACTTAGGTTAAGTTGCATTATTTTACTAGTAGAATTAAGGCGAAGTTGGAGGCCAAATATAAAGCCAATATTACGCAGCCAGAAAGTATATCGATTGTCTGTCGTTTTGATTATTCAATTGTACAAAAATCGATTCAGACTACTAAACACTATGATACATAGTAACTTGCCTATACTGAAATGAAAAATCAAAGGTATGTAATATAAAAAAATAAAAAAATACTTCCAATTAAAACTAATTCTCTTCCCTTTAAGTCTTATGGTTTTTCACACAACAACACCAATTCAAAACAGAGAAAAAATGTTGTGCTGTTATTGTCTTTGGAATAGCAAAATCCTTAAACAGACATGCATTATTTGTTTATTTTTGACATAACATAATACATGCATGTACAAATATTATGTGCGAATGTATTAGTAACAACTTTAAACGATTAAGCTGAAAGTCCATAACACGCGTTTCGTGCGTTGCGCGTTTTGTGTGTTTCATACTATAGACGCCTTTCCAAATTCAAGTTACATGCAACGCTTTTTGTGCGACAATGTTTATGTTTTGATCAGCTGTAGTGTAAATATTCTTATCAAATAAAAATAATTTTTGCAAAAATGTTAATTGAAATGTTAAAAGAATTTGTGGAATCTATTGAGTTTAGAAATATAATAATTTGTGCAACCAGGGCTTAGTATGCCAAAATAAAACGAGACGGTTTTGGGTGCGTCCCTTGTATTTGGAACGGGAAGTGAGAAGTTTTATGAACTCAGCGAGAGCTATTGCAACATATTGTCGGCTCTTCTTGACTTTAATGTAAATTTAATTGTGTCGGTATAATATTGAATAAAGTATAAAGATAAATTGGTAAAATTAATAAACATGACAGAGATGAAACTTTTTATATAAAATTAATCGATAAATAAAACGAAAATTTTGTTGATGAAAGAATTGTGTTAAAAACTTAAATTTAATGTATTTTATTCTTGAAAACATTTGTAAACTCTATTGCGACTTCTTTTTTGTAAAAAAATTTTTTTTAAAAATAATCCACCATACAGACATATTTATAGATAACATTGAAAATATAATTTAATTTGTCATCCCTAACTATCAAAAACAGCTGTCATTTTTTCATGGCGCATGCGACGCATACAAAAGTAGAAAGTAAACCTACTTTTCGCGTCAAGCGTTTTACGCCTTGTGCTATGTAACGCGTCACATACATTTACATTGATTTTACTTTTTTGACAGCCGCTTATAACGCGTTACTGTGTGTAACGCGTGTTATGGACTTTCAGCTTTATAACTACCACAGTACTGAACACATTCGAACAAAATAAAGATTGTGCTTATATGTCAATAAATATCGTTAAAATGATATACGTAATATCAATATAGGTTGTATAATGTGACCGTAAATTAAATAACAAAAAACCATCTCGCCTCGACCATTAATTATTCTGAAGGAATCCTGGACCAAGTGTATCCAACTCACTGAGTTTGGTGACTTTTTGGTGACATTGTCAACGAATCGTTTTATGTTTTAGTTTTCCTTTAACGGGAAGAGAAGCTTTTGACAGCTACAAAACTATTTTCTGTTGTCTCATTTTGTTGTGTTGAAAATACATGTGGCTGCATGCTAAAAATAAAAATCTAGTAATAAGTTCCATATTGTTGACTAGAATCGTTAAAATGCACTATTGCATCTCTGGTGCCAATGTACAGTTTTACTATCGACATATCCTTCGATTCGAAATCGATTTCGAAAACGAAGCAATTTTTAAATGTGTTTTTTATTAATAATTCTTTCTTAAAAAGAATTTTATCACTAATATTATAAAAAATAATTCTTTATTAAAAAGAGTTTTGTCACAAAAATTATACAAATTGTATGAAAAATGCAGTAAAACGGGGCTTTAAAACTTCATCTAAATATTGCAAATGATTTGTATTAAATTTCAGACATAAAAACATTTTTCCCACTTGCTTAAAATTTTATTTTCACCGTGTATTGAAAATATATAAAATAAGATCTGCTTCAAACTGAAACCATCTAAAGCGACTCTATACCATTTATTTTTCTTGCTCCAACATTTCCATTGTGAATATACAAGCGAAATCTTGCCTCTATAAGAGCTACGAGCGAATGTATAAATAAATGATCCCATTACTATGACTAGAGATGCGGATAGTTCTTTGTTGGCTCGCTCGATAACTCGTAGAAGATGGCTATTACTGTTTGCAACGATCATTGACGACACTTCCAATTATGTTGCTAACAAGGAAACATAAATTTCAACATTGACGACAACGACATCAACGGTGAGCTGCATGTAACACACTAAAGAACAAAATAAAAGATACAATTACATTGTTTTTAGAATAGGGGCAGGGGGCGGGATACGAGATACTAAAATTATCTTTTGCTTTTTCTTGTTGCTGTTATTTTGTTGGTTAGCAGCTTTAAAGCCTGGTTAACAGATCTTCAGAGGCAGTGAGTGAATGAGTTTTAAAATAAAGCTAAAAAAACAAAAAGCAACAACGTCAACAATACACATGCGTTGTTGCCTGTCTTATGTTGCTTTTGTAGGTTGTTCATTCGATGGATGCTGGATAGTGTTTCTGTTCTCTCTGTTGTTGTAGTTGTTGTAGTTAATGGTTGATGCATGGTATAGTAAATAAAAATAAAAAGAATCTAGCTGAAGAATAAGATTTACTGCACAAATTGCGGATGTTAAAGTTTTTAAATAGACGAAAGGAAGAGGTAATAAACATTGACCAAAAGGAAAACCAATATACTCAATAAGAATGACAATATTCTCTGGCCTGGCCATGGGTATGGTTATGGGCATGGGCATGGGCATGGGAATGATTCTGCTGCCGATGATGATAATGATGTGACTGAGGATGTTGGTTAGAGGTTGCTGCATCCACAGAACATTTTTGTGTGGTATTGGTGTGAAGGTGTAAAATGTATGTCTTCAGTTTAGATAAATGTCCAATTCTTAGCCATGCGGTTGGTTGGGCCATTTCGTATCATTTTCAAATTAACAATTTTACAAATTTATTACACATTTGAGATTATGTATGTTTAAATCCTGTATAAATAAAAGTGCTAGAATAGTACAACCCGCTTATAATAATGACGTGCACATGGCGAAGAGTGAAAATAAAACTAGTCTAGAGCTTTTGAATTTAATCTAATTTTAATGAAACTTTTTTTTCTTAGAGATTCTTCTAACATTTCTATTAACTTCTATGAAGCAGATAAACAGTTTATTTCCTTGTTTTTATTTACCATATTGTGCGAAGTTAACTGGGAACTGGTTTATGGCCATGATTTAAATAACATTTCGGCTAGTTGCCATGTATCAAATGATTTGCAATTTAAAAAATGATTGTCAACAACCACTGGGTCCGTAAAGGCGGTACTGAAATGTTAGCAAGAACTATATGTTGTCTAACTATTAAGTCCGTCCTATGGTCTGTCTGTCTGTCTATCTTAAAGTTATTAAGTGCTCCAAATCTCGCTGATGCCAAACCTTCCTTTTGCGCCAAATGACAGCAAAGTATGTAGAACAAGCAACAGAAGCTTTAAATTTAACATATATTAGATAGACATACAGTCAGGCAGACGGACGGATATTCAGTCAGTTTGCTAAAACAGTACAAGAAGACATCAATGACATGAGCGTGTGCCTCAGCCTCAGCCTCAGTGAACGTACGTACCTACTTAGAACTGCAGCCTTGGTGGTTGTTACAAATTTAAATATGATTTAAGACAGCGAAGATCTCGCCGTACTCCTTGTGCACAAACACATAAACATTTATTCACACGCACACTTACACATGTTGTTCCTCCTGTTATTGTCAACAAACACATTGGCCAGCTAAAATGGCAACATTTGACTGTTTATCGCTGGAATTTATGCAACTTGAAATGCTTTGGTTGTTGGTTATTAAAAAGATCTATGACTGCAAAACAAGCAAAAGCCATCATCGTCGTCATCATCTTCGTCACCGCCGCAATAGCTTAGAATATTTTTAAGAAAAAATGCTCATAAAATAAAATGCATGGAATCGAAGTGCACTTAAAAGAGGCAGCAGAAAACGTGTTGGTCATACTCGTAGCAAAAGTATTGAAGACAATTTTCGTTAACATTGAATAAAGTTTTGAGCTTTTCCCCTTTTGACGCATTATTTTGTATTATTTGTGTACATTGTTGTTGTGATCCACGTTATTGTTGCTGTTGTTGTAATAGTTAAGTCTGAGAATACAACAATCATTAGCATCATTAGCATTGATGGTCATTACAAACAGGAGACACCACAAGTCTTCTTTGTTACTTTGCCTTTCCTACAGTCATCAGAGAGTTTGTCAATGTGACTGTTAAAGTTTATGTTTTGCCTGACAGGCTCCATTACACCACTGCATATTCTAAATATCTTTAACTATTTGTTGCATACTTTTTTTATATATTATTTTATTTTTATTCACTTCTTGCCGACCGATATCTGCCTAGATTTTTTTCTTCACGTTCGTTTTCTTGTGTCATTTGCAGAAAATGAACAGGTCTGTCAAAATGTGCATAAAATTGTTTACAATGGCCTTTAAGTACATGTTTGAGGAAGCTTGTTGTTAGTTGTTTAAATTATTCCCTTGATTTATATGTTTGTACAATGTAGTATGTACGTTTAACTGGCATTTCCATAGCATTGCACTATGGGTAGTATATTCAAAGCTTTGATTTAAGTAAAACTATATACTTTTGCATTATATAGAGCTAAATATTGAGGAAAAAAGTAAAAATTTAAATGAAAATTTAGAAGAGAAGAACAGTTTTCAAAAACATATTTTTCCATAACTAAAATTAAAAAACAACGTTTAAATAAAAAATGAAATCGCTTGAAATTATATAAATCAATTTATTGAACTCACTTCCCTTTTAGCCTTATATCATTCCTACAACAACACCAATTCAAAACAGAGAAAAACATTTGTGTTGTTAATGCAAAAGAAAAATTTACAAACAGACATGCATGTTTTTTTAAGCTTTAAGCCAGTTGCAGCCATTCGCTCAATTTCCTATGCTCTCGTGTATAGGCTGTTTTTCACCATCAATACACGTATACAGTGTGTGAGACTCACAGCCTGCCTATCTGTTTAGCCGCGATGCACATACACAGAATAAGATAGTGTATGTTTTGATACCACTACTTTAAGCTAATACATGTATGTGAACTATGTGCGCATGTATTAGTAGGAACTATAAACGATTTTAGCTACCATAATACTGAACCGATTTTTTGCTGTTAATAAATATCTTTAAAGAGTACAAGTTTTTGTCAAAATCTGCTGTGTATGACAACAGAATGGATGAATTATATGATTTTACAATACATGACTATCGACGTCGAATATTCACATCTCAGCGTTTTCGAGCTTAAATGTTCAATATATGAGTTTTAGACCCAGAAGCACAATAAATAGTACAAATTTGGTCAAAAATCTATAATGGACTTTTGATTTCCACCCCTATATGTACTTATGAATATCAATCACACTTTTTTACCTCTCCGTCCCATTGCTAGAAAGAATGAAAGCTGAAAACCTCTTCAATTCAATTTTATATTAAATACTTGCATAATAGTCATCATATATTTTCGTATTTTATTTTATGTTTAGCATTTTTGTTTCTGTAGTAGTAGCAGTTAAAGTTTCTTATATTTTTTGAGCTGGGTGTCCTCTAACCCACCATTCTCGTCGTCATACAGACCTATGTAAAACATACAGAGATACATATGTGTGTAGTTCACATTGTGTAGTACATTGTGTACGTACCCAGCAAACATTTTTCTTGTGAATTCAGTCCGAATACGGTCAGAAAATCTGCGAAATATACTGAATTCGAATCAGAAGTCAGAAAACGGAGCGAAAATCATATGGGTGGTTGACAAGAAAGCGGACGGACATCTTTGTCTGAGAAGGTTATGTAAGGTTAGGCTAGGGAGCATTGTGTTGTAACCAGTGCCCGTGCCTGTCTGTAAATACGGCGCAACCCTAGTAGAGCTTGTCATAATTGATCTAAAAGTCCCTATCCAGAACTACCAGTGAGAGTGTCCTACTAAATCAGTTTAGTTAGAGTTCGTGAGCCCATGGCTTACGGAGACTTGCCTGCTATGATCTCATTCAAGATTGCTGTGTGATCTGTCCTCACCAAACTTGATCCTAAGACTCTAAGGAGACCCCTTGCCGCCATTCTCCCCACAAAGTCCCCTGTGGAAAGCAGGTGAAAAATTAGGTTTAAGGCAGCCTGAGATATTTGGGATGTGCAGCGAGGTACACCTCTGGATCGTAGCAATTAATCTCCTATGACTCTCCTTCCTCAATGCCTCCCACCATGCAACACATAGGAAATAAACGGCCTGACAACCATTGTGTAAATCCAGTTTACTACCTTTGGTTGTAGACTCTAGCTCCTTCCAATGGAGTTCCTGCATGCGTAGTAGAAATTGAGCCATTTCTTTAGCAGTTACTGCGTGTTTCTTTTGCAAGTGTCTGATAAAATTTTCTGATGCTTACGGCAGCTCATCAGAAAACCCACATTTAATATATTCAAGAACTCACACTTTTCTGCACAAACTTTAAGGAGGAAAATGAGAATTATTACGAAAACTAAAATCAGATAATGCGCAAAAGTAACGCTTAAAAGGCATATGTCGTAGAACAGAACATATGCACACTATTCTATTAAATATCTTAAAAGAAATTAAATTGCCTTCCGATAATGTGCAGAGTACTCTGATATTAATCGGATAATATTTAAGAAAATTTGAAGAAACATCGCACCAGAAAATTGCTGAATACTATGCTAAATTTGTAAATAGAAGTTCATACAACTCGGATAAAGTTTTAAATTTTTTCTGACGTCAGACATATCTGAGAAAAAATTTCACTGGGCACTTACGGACATTAATGTTGTTAGTTTCTTATATAGTATTTTGACCGAATTGCTGGTGTCGTTTTAATGAAATAGTGGAAAATGTTTGAAAGAAAAAAAGAGTATTTTCAACGGAAATGCAATTCTTTAGTGACTTTGTTTTATTCTTTAATAAAAGTCAAGACAAAAAAAAAGCATTTAACTGCAAATGGGTTTTAAATATTTTTTATTAGTTACTTAAAACAACGTGTTTCACTCCATTCGTAGGAATAAGTAACCTTTTGCTGGTTTCTTTAAAATTAATCATCTTTTTAGTTTAATCTTAAGGATTCTTTGTATTCATTGAGACTCCATTCAGCTTACGATGACGATGTCTATGGTTTAGAGGTGAAACATGGTAGTTATAGAAATAGAAACAAAATTGCAAGTTAAAAAGTAACAAAGCCACTAGTAGAGAAAGAGTTGTGTAATTTGTTTGAACCATTAGGCATTTTGATTACCGGTATGGTTTCTAAGGCCTGTCGACAATTACTTTGGTTGTTAACGCCCCAGCATGCAATTGTGTGTTAAATTCATATTTTTCATAACAAACAATTAGTATTTTACTACTTTTCATTTTGCTTAAAAAAAGGAAAGGGAAAAGAAATAATAATCTGGTGATGTAAATGTAGGGTACTTGAAGAATAAAGTAATCGTGGTTGACATAGTGCTTTTGTTATATGTGATTATCGTAATGAAAAGTGGAGGGGGCATGTCTGGGCGGTAATATCAATTATAATCTCAAAATCGACAAATTTACACAAACAGTTATTATGCTGGGAAGATAAGGTCCATTTTCATAGGGGTCATCATTTATAGAAATGCCTAAATTTTAGCCAGCGTCAAACGATAAAAATTGTTTTCACGGTATCTGTTTCGATCGGTTGGAAAATACTTGAAGATAGATTTTTGACCAGTTAAACCAAAGCTTTCTGATATGGCGTATTGTGATATTTTTATGTAGAAATGATTTCTTACTTGACTCTAAAATCGTTGATATAAAATACACATATTTTTCATATTTAATAGACAAGACGATTTTTTGCAATGCCTTTTACGCTCACAATCTACAATAGATTTGGACAAAACTCCTTTAATTTTAAAGATATTTATTGACAAATAAGCACAATCTTTGCCTTGTTAAAATCGGTTCAATATCTTTGGAGCTGTAAGTACACGTGCATTTATTATCTTAAAGCTAAAAAAATAAAAAAAATCCATTTGTTTTTTGTAGAATTTGCTTTTTCAATAAGAATAACAATATAGCATTTATTTGCTCTGCTTTGAACTGTTGGTGTTGTAGGAAGGGCATAATTCTAAAAGTGCAGACAGCTCAATAAATTAAATTAGTTTGTTTGAAGATGCTTTGATTTTGTATTTTACCATTGTTTTTTTTATTCAGTATAAGCAAGTTTCTATGTATCATTAATTAATTATATATTCTGCGGCAGACATAGACTTTGTTGACGTTTTCTTAATTTTGCTATGAAACTTATGAAAATTATTTATATATAGAATGCGAACGATCGTGTCGTCCCTTGGCTACACTAGTCAGAGTGAAACATTAATTTTTTTCTTTATGAAAAGTTTCCATTCAACTGCTTAAGACCAGATAACAAGTTCGATAATTCGACATGATAATTTTTAACAAAATTCGCCTCAAGTTCGGCAAAGAAAGAACTTAATTTTTGGATTGAATTTGTCTCATTTTCACCACCTTTAGCTAAATTTGTTTATAGATTTTTATCCCACAAAAAAAAAAATACAAGAAAAGTAACCATTTTATTTCAAATTTTCTTATATCTGTGCCGGTGTTATTTTATTTTGAAGTTGCCTTCTTCGCTAACGATCCAACTGATTAAAAAACTTCCAACCCTAAAACTTGCTTGACTTTGTTTCATAATGTTGCCTTAGCTGCTGTTTTGTATGTGTTTGTAAGTGCACAGCTGCAACGCCCAGCACTTGCTACACATGTCAAGTCTTCCCTTGCAGCTTGTTGATGCACGGCACGGCACAGTAACAATATTAATTCATAATTTTAAACTTAGAGTTCTTGTTACTTACTCTGTTGTTGTAGTTGCTGTTCTTATTGTTGGGTTGGCTGTTTTCTGTTTAGTTGCAACAATAACAATTACAGGCAACAAGATCAACAATATTATGAACAGTAACTAATTTATAATGCTGCGTACAAGAATATGTAACATGTTGTTATATCATGTTGTCGATAATTAGTACTTGTTTAGCACACATTGAATATCGGGTATGGATGGCTTTCAGTTAAATTAAGTGCGATATAAGGTACGCAGTAGCAGCAGAAATTGAGATTGAGAAATTGCACTGGTATTGGCTAAATTATTATTTTTTAAATTGCCACCATTATTGATCGTTTGCGAATGAAGAGCTTCCCCCTTTTGAAAAGCGTTAGAGAAAAGTAGAGCACAAAGTTTAGAATTCATTCAACCCTTGCTTGTTTAAATATCCGTTTATGTCATGTTCTTGACGTTTGCTTTATTTTTTATTCTGCGATGATTTAATTATTCTCGTATATAAAAAGAACTATTTTAGTTTTTTTTTAATTACCCTAACCATCAAATCTTTATTATTCCCCAGTTTTCTTATTTCCTGATTTCTAAATAAAAATGGCCGCCCTAAGTTCTTTATAACCATGATGTTGCATTACTGTCAATCCAATTCCACTTCTAATTTTTGTTTACTATCTCTCTTCTTTATGATATTTTCCTTTTCATCTTTCATGTCTCATCATTTGTTAATTGGGAAATTGATTTAGATTTAACTGTTTGATTTATGATTTTAGTGTCAAAATCCAATTCAAGGAACATTTAACACAATTCATTCTTAGATAATTCTTAACAATTTCTTTCCACTTACAACATTAAATGATGGCTCTTTTCAACTTGAATCTAAAATGAAAAAAAAAACCGCGAAGAAAAATGAATGTTAGTCGAGTTGTATGTTGTTATTTTGAGAAAGATTTTCCGTGATTTGGAATCATTAAACATTTGCTAACTGGTATCATGTTGAGCTGTCATAATTCCACACATATGAGAACATACATACATACTTACATGCAACTGTAAGTAATAAATGTACTTGTAAGTATTTTGCAGGATCTAGACATTTGTAAGTTTGTTTGTATAATTTTGTAAAAGTGTATGTGTATGTTTTGTCTATAGCTTAACTTGATATCTGTCAAGGTTGTCCATCTAAGCTTAACCACATCTGTCTGTTCGTCTGTCCATCCGTCCTTCCATCTACTATATATGTCTGTCTGTTTGTCTGCCTCATATCTATCTACATTTGTCTGTCTGTCCATTCGTGTATAAATCTAATCTAACTATCTGTCCTTCAGTCTAGCTCTTTTGAATTGCTTGCTAGAGTGTTTCCGTCTCATTCTTATGTGTGATTTTATATTTTCCTATTCTATCTTGGAATCTATTTATACAATAAACATATCAAAATCTTATAAATGGAGTTATTGCTTTGTTTGTACCACAGACAATCTGACTGACGGATGGCTGAAATGTTGGCTGCCATAGAATGTTGTTGGCTTGAAAACAAGTTGGTCAAACTTGTTAGGAATGCTCTAAAGAAGATGATAGAAAAAAAAACCCAGCATAATTCTTTAAGTAAATAGCAAATGAACTACGTTTAAACTTACTACAACAGATTTTAATATACATTTTGTAAACACTTTTACAAACGACAAACCAAAAAATTTTTGCATCTCTTGGTTTAAGCAGAACAATCTATCATGCTCGCATATAGAAAAATATTTGTACATATGTACAAATTAGAGATGGCCACCACTCACCTGAGGGATAGGGGCCACTCGTGCTCATGTGCTAGCACGCGTGAGAGTGAATGTGCTTCCTACAACTCAACAATGGCAAGATATAGGACTTCTATATCTGCGGTAACAAGCCTTAACCGCTTAAGTCGTTTTAGAAAAAAATTGGGTTTGTTGAGCGATCATGTATGTCCATCCTTGTATAAATGTGCTTGCTATCATTTATCTTGCTTGTAATGTTTTTAAAAGCGATATTATCCGTAAAATGTTAAAGCAAAATAAACCAACGCCTGATTGGAAGCGAGTTTTTGAGACTTTGAACTGCTCTAGCGAAAATAAATTTTTAACGAATTAAGCGGTTAAGGCTTCCGACCACAGATATAACAAACATCCAAAATCATGATATCAGACTGTTTTAGACACTTCTTTTCTATTTTATGCTTGATCGCTGCTAACTTCAGGGTTTTTTATTTAAACCTGTCTTGAATATTTAAAATAGGGTGGGTAATGGGTTAATAGAACAATATTGTAAAACAGCTATTAATAAATTCAGAATGTTGTTTGTAGAAATGATTTTTAATTTTATTTTTTTTCTTGAGTATTTCGCGAGAGTGAGTTTTAGCTCTTTTTTACACTCCCGCGAGCGAGATTTAAGTGTAGTTAAAAAACCAACTTGCATGAGTAAACATGTTTGATCGTGAACGTTCATGATCACGATTTCATCTCCAGTACACACTTTTGTATTAATATAACCAGGTATCTATAAAGAGTTTGGCATATGATGGATTGTTGACGGTATAGTTGAATTGTGAAATAGACATACACAAACAAATGCATCCAGCCATAGACATAATGTTTGATAAATAGTTAGATAAATGAATTGATATCTAAACAGAGCCTTAAAAATATCTCTCCTTTTCTTTTCACTTGCCATTCAAATATTGTCAGCTAGTGAGTGTATCTAAAAAAGTTGTCGTTTGTATGTTGAGTTAATGTGCAAAATTGGCAAATGATTTGAATACTCGTTAGAGTAAATGTCAATGGCGTGCCAACGTTTAGCAATTCGTAATTTAAAATTTAAGCCTAGTCCAATCTTTCTTTTAGTTATGCTTTCAAAAATTATTTTTTCATTTATTTTTGTTCTTTTAAGCAATGACTTGTTGATATTATTGTGGTTAAATAGAAGTTTTATTTTTTTAGCGAGATATTTTAGTTATGCTTCTTATTAAGCAGGGAATATGGAGGTAAAAGTGAGCTAAAAGAAACTTATAACCAAAAGCAGGACCGAAAAAATTACATTTAGTGGTGTAGTCAATAGTGTACTAGACTATTAATTGGTCGCAGGTTCGATTCTTGCCAAGACCCTAGATATTTCTGCAGAAAAGCCGAAAAAGGTTTTATTAGTATGTGAGTCGGTTTTAAAATACATTTTTTCACAGCAAATCTAGGAAAACGAATATATCGGACCTCTAAAGGAGATTTGGTGCAGCAGTCAACATAAATTCGGTACTTGTTGGTAACGCCACAATATTTTTTGATACTTTCATATTTACACTAATAATAAAACTGTTACATATGTATACTTCTCTCTGGATCACTAATATAAAAACAATGAAGATATGTGTACTTCATTGTTTTCATACTAGTGATCAAGCACGAATAGATTGCCAAAATTAATAAAATATGTACTGGTATACTTGATTTCTATTGCATTTCTAAAATAAATTTTTTGAATTGTTATATATCTTTTAAAATTTTCCCTCCAAAAAGGTTAAGCTGCTGTATACGCGCTTGCCATTGATATTTCCTGAAATCCGAAATATGGTGGTACACTTACTTTAATTTATTTCATTATGGAAGAGTTGTAATCCACAATTGCAATTGTTGCCTCCGTTTGGCGGTCTCTGGAGAATGGAATATGTAATTATTTTCTGTGCAGCAACGCACTTTAAGCTAGTTTTAGACTATCCCACAAGCGGTTCGACCTCTGTAGAAAATGCTACCCTGATATAATGTGTTCATTACATCAAGGTTACATTTTCTACAGAAGTCGAACGTCTTCTGAGATGGTCTAAAGCGGTTGTTATTAGCATTAAAATTTTTTGGATTTCGTGTAAACCTAAATATGTACATTTATTTCAGCCCGTTTTTTGTTAATGTTGTATGTATGAAACTCGTTTTAATTATTTTTAATGTAATAATTTTGAATTTTAATAAGACGTTTGTTGAATATCGGCCTTATGTTGATTTATTGCCAACGATAGCACAAGTTCATCAGCTGAATTTTTATATTTCTTGAACACCGAATAAATGGAGATTGTAATTCTTCAAGTTTCACTTTAAAAATAAAAGCAATAAGAATTTTTTGTTCTCTAAAGAAATTTTATGGATAAAAAAAATATATAACTAAAAAGCTAGTGGCAGTGATGTTTTTGTGGCTGGTGGCAACGATTGTGGTTGGTGGAGGCAGTTGATTGTGGGTTGTGTCCCTTAACGGTACAAATTTTTGTATTTCTTTTAATTTTTTTTTTGTACCTGTTATAGTCTGGTTGTTTTCTTTTTTCTTTTGCCATCCTTTTATCGTTGATAATGTTAAAAGATTTTTAAGTGATTTTGCCATTTGTATGCGTGAAAAGATCTTTTTGTTAAGATAAAGATCAGCACACACAGAGTATTTAAGCGATAAATGAGCTTAAATTCATTTTGCTACATAATGCAACCTCTAAATGGCTGCTTAATATGTCTGAGCGTACATAATTCCAACCAAATGTTATGGAATTTAAGTAATTTCTTAATGATGCACAGAAAGGTTATGGCCACATTTATGCAGAGATAAGTTCTTTTTTGCGAATCAAGTGAAACATAACATTAATTGAAGTTAAGATTCAAAGGATAAGAAATTGTTAAAGACATGTTCTTTATAATGGGCAATGAAACTGGGGTCAATATGACATTTAGCAGTTGAATAGAGCAAACTATTTCACAGGAACTTAATTCGTACGAAAATGAAAACGAAAAAATTTTTATTTTCTCTAAAATATGAGCAACTCAAAAAATTTCCTTTTTAATTCAAAGTGATTGTATAGGCGTGATCAATATTCCAAAGAGCAAGGGAAATTTCAATATCAAGTTAATTTTCAACGTACACAGTAGAGCAGAGCAACGTTGTTCTCGTAACATTTCTATTTGTATCCATTTGTATCTATTTGCATTTATTTCTGTTTATCACAACTTGTAAAGTGCTTCGGTTTGACGTGATTGCAATGCTTGTTTATACAAACTTTTTGAGAAATTTGCATACGAGAATCGTTCGCTACTAAACTGATGCTTCTCTGATGTTTATCACAACAAACCTCAACAATTTTCTATACTCCTTTGTTAATAGAAACAATATAAATTACATAATTATTGGAACTAACGAACGAGTTCCTGACTTAATAATTTTCAGTTTAAGAGAAAATAATTTTTGATTTTTCGGTGTATATATTTACATAATTTTAGACGGATATTTTCATACAGTATGTTACTTAGCAAAAATGAAAATAAGATTTCATTTCAGAAAACTGCATATTCAATTAATTTCATAGTTAAAGTTCAATAATATACGACAAAAATTGTATATTCAATTACATGAACCGAATTTTCATTTAACTAAATAATCTTTATTGAATTGTGAGAAAGTTCTGTTTTTGATCTTATGTGTAATTTAATCAATTACGGTATTAATTGAAACTAGTTTTCATTTTTGATAAAGCCTTTTAATTGTAAATTTTTGAAGAAATACTTTTTGCTCACTAACACTTGGAATAATATTCAATATATAAAATGTGAAATAACTCAAAAGGCATTTACATATGCATATATAAATGCAATACATGTATACATATATGTATATATGTATATTATGTATATATGTAGTGAAATCAATAAACAGCCATAAAATAAAATTTAGTAATAAACTTAATAAAGCTCCATTGAACTTAACTTCAGGTGCCATTTGTGGACTCTATGGACTATCTCTTTCGGCTTAATAGCAAATAAAAAATCTTTACGAGTTGAAGGTATTTGGACTTATGATAAACATAAAGCCTTCATCACTGTCTTGTCTAATAATAATTTTTTATAGTTTCAAATTCATCTTTATGATTTTGTGTAAATAAGAATTAAAAATATTTGTTTTTTTTCTTCTTAAGTTTTGTGGTAAAATAAAAAGCTAAAAAAGTACACAATGTTTGCTAACAACTTGAGTTACGCCCACTTGATGTCCAAGAGAGATACTAATAAAATAATAATAATGATAAAAGACAAACATAAAGAAACAGTTAAAATGGTTGGTTGCCATGTATGCAAGCGCCATAACTATTTATTTTAGTGAACTAACCTAAAATTTCTTTATTATTTTGTCTGTTCCGTGTATTTTTTTTCTTATTTAACTTTTTGTAAATTACTTATTTTAATATTAGCTTTGTTCAAAAACGATTCTTGTTGCCGTTAATGTTAATGACGATGTTTTTGTTCTCGTTGTTGTTATTTTGTCCTCAAACATCCAGTGGAAGAAGAATCCGTGTAGTGGTTAGATAATAATTATTAAGAAGAAAACTTTGTATTACGAGTATTATGAGGAATGTGTGTAAAATGTTAACAGTTTGCATGATAAGACATCGATGGCATGATCATATACAAAACATATTTATAAGTACTCGGTATTAATATAATAAATACATACGAGTACATTCTTACTTACCTACGTAGGATGTTTGAGAGTTGTGGCCAACAAACAGCAAGAGCATAAAAATTTATAGGGTAATTATATAAAGGTTGTCATTCATTGGTTGAGCTCGTTAATGAAACAACTGGTAAATGATAATGTTCAAATTTATGTTGGCATAAAAATTATTAAAAAATTAAAAAAAAACCAAAAGTGACTCCTCCCTTTTGTTTAGGTTTTACCTTTATTTATAAAACAACCCTTGCTACCTATAACATAAAGTAATTGTTTATTCCGCATACTTATGTATGCAGTATATACCAGATATGTACAAACGTATATTTTTACTACCTATAGTACCCTTTAACACAGTTGGAAAAGGTATGTACAAGATAGTCTTGGCGTTTGTAATTTGGGTAATATTAATTTGTTCAAGAAATATACAAATCCTGGATTGCAAGGATTCAATTCAAAGGACTTTGCAAGGTTTGCACGAATCTATTTTTCAAGAATTTGGATCTTGAAAACTAGTTATCATATTTTTACATTATAGATGTTTGTCATTGCTCAGATACGACGATCCATAGATTTTTTTGGAGCAAATAATAACTTTTTTTTTCAAAAATTTCCACCACGATATCTCTCGAATCACTTCACCGATTCAGTATTTCAACTACAAAAAAGTATATGAATTCTTAAAATCAATATTACTTAATAACCTTAGAGTTATAAGCTTAGAGTTTTAGAATAAAACGCTTTTTTTCGAAAAATTTCGGCAATGATCTCTCGAACCATCCAACCGATTTCAATTATAATTGAAGCAGTCGACGTTGCTTTAGGATTAGATTTTGGATTCAGTAGCTTAGAATTTATTAAAAAAAACTTTTAATTAAAAACTTTGTTTTCGAAAATTTGCTAAATCTAGCGACCGAATCGGTTCATTATACCACGAAATCTAATTGATATCAATGTCTTTTGAATGCCGCTAGTTTAGTTCCGATCGGTTAAGCCGTTCTTAAGTTATGAGAAGTTCACATATGTACATACATCCACACGGATATTATAGTAAAATTAATCAGAATGCATTCCCATTACCTCAGAACGTCGAGAGCTGATGAAAGTTCGATTTTCGAAAATCAGGGTGAACTCAGTTGCTTCTTATCTTTGATTGTGGGAAGTTAAGAAACCTTAAAGAAATAGAAGCAAAAATTATAAAAAAAAGTATGAATAACGGTCGATATTCGTGGCCTGGAATTTCCCTCTAATTTCAAGCTAAAACTATCGGAAATGTATGGATTTTTGGAGTAATTAAGCTGTCGCTATAAGTGAACAAATGTACAAAAAGTAAAAAATTTTCAATAATATATTAAAATTTCGAAAAGAGTCAAAATCGAAAGCATGTTTGAAAATATTTTTCTAATTTCATACTTATGTGAAGTGCATATGAAATTCGTCACAGCTGCACATCTATTACATGTTTCTATAAAAGCTCGTTATTGTTAAAGTTGATGTTATGGCGGCAATAACTGCATTATCTTTAGTTGCTGTTGCAAAAATCAAGTAAAAAAGCGAATGTTATTACTTTTGTTGCTGTTAACAATTGCTTCAGCAGCAGAAGCAGCAAAAATAGAATTATATGAAGAATCTGTGGAAAGAACAGCAGTTCTATGGCGGTTCCGCTTATTGCACATTAAATGAGTGTCACGCCCACTTAATGGTGTGCTGAATACCACATCACATGTTCCAATGTCCGCTTGTATTTAGGAAAATTGCCAATGCAATTCAAAACAATTGCTTAAGTCAAAATCTATTGCAATATTACAGGGATATCGTATGTATGTACTCCTCGCATGCATGAAAAGAGTTGAATTGTTTGTTAGCTAACAACGTTATCGTTTTTGATGTAAGCTTATTCTTATGTAGGTACGTGTGTATGTCGGATTGCGAACAACTGCAACATGCAACTTATATGACTAGTATATGACTAAAGCAGTCAACAGAAAGTTTCGAGTGTAAAAAATGAAGTAAATATTTAATGGTATGAAGTTAGAAAAAAAAACTGAACATACGAACATGCTGAATTATACTGATAAAAATATAGGAAATAAATAAAAAATATTACAACTCATAGAGACATATGAACACAGTGACTGGGTATTTAGTATCAAGGAGGAGTTGTAAAAATTTCATTTTGAACTAAAGCTTAATTTACTTTTTATTAACACGCAATGTTTTTTTCCGTTTTCAGTTTTAGTTTTATGAAAGCATAAAAAATTAAAAATACTTATAACGCTTTTCTTATCGCAATTTTTGTGAGATATTGAAATTAAATTAATTTTGAAAGCTTTCATAGGGCTTCAGTACTTCAGCCAATTCTTAAGATGCACACACATTAAGTTTTTCCAGAAAAGCTTTCACCTAATTTTGTCTTTGAAAGAAACACTAGATAACTTTCGAGTCCTTAGCCGAAAAGACCTGTCAAATATAGGCCGCAAGTTTTTGCCGCTGTGGCTGATTGGTAGATAGCCTGTCAGTACAGAGGTTGTGGTGTCGATGCCCCCCATATACGCTGGGTGTTTTCTGCACACAAGCTAAATCGCTTTGCGCGTTTTGTTTGTTATAAAAATACAAAGCTATTTCTCAAAATCGTACCACACCAGCCAAATTTGATAAAAATTATCAAAACTGGAAGTCAGGGCCGAAACACAACGAAAAAACAAAGGAATTGATAAAATCACTGCTGAAACACTTTAGACTGAAAGTGACGAAAAAACAAAAGAACTGCTAAAATCAGGTATAAGCAGGGCTGCCAGATAAATTTGCGGGAAAATCGTCAATTTGATGACAAAAAAGAATAATATTGTAATTTCAATTAATAAAAATCGTCAAAAAAATCGTGCACTAAAAATTCAGTTAATTTATTGACAGTTTTGTCTGAAAACAATTTGCGGGGCAGAATTTCTTGTTTGCGCTGTTTACTCGAAATTTGAGAAGCGTCGAGTTAAAGGGGTCTCAGATTCGGATTTAACGCGTCGAAATACTTATAGATAGGTAGGTGTGGTGGTCCGCACACACTTTTTTTATATATTGTTGGTAGTCTACTATCAATGGCTGTCAAACTCAAGCTAATGGGTCGGTTATGGATGGCAACCAAATCTCAGTTGTGTTGTCAGCCGGCAACTGAAAATTTGTGTTTGCCAGAAAGCACTAAAAAGCAACTGAAATTGACAGCTCTCAGTTGCCAGTTGCTGTCCGTAATATGATTTTTAGAAACGGGCAACCCAACTAAAGTTCGGTTGCCATAATAATCGACCCATAAATGGCGCAGCTTGTTCAAATTTTGACAGGAGTCAACTGACAGTCGCAGGATTTTTAAAAAGTCCCGGACTTTATGATATGCCTTCGTATATGTATGCCCTCTTCATACAGACATAACACGAGGAAAATCCAACTGTCTCCTTTACAAACATATTTTTTTTGTATTGCACTGCATAAAATCGTCACTTTTCATGAAAAAATCTTCAAATCGTCAATTTCCTATTTTTGGAACATAAAATCGTCAAAATGATGATAAAACGTCAAATCTGACAGCCGTGTGTATAAGCTAAAAAATTTGTCAAAAAAATCCATTTTATACGGCGAATAAGGCCCGAAATTGCAAAAAAAAAAAAAACACTATAGGAAAATCATTATTAGTCACATCATACGTTACAATGTGTTGAGGAAGCGTATACCAAATTCGTTACAGCGGAATGTAGCAATCAGATTCGATTTTCAAGTTGCATTTACGTGGTCCACCACTTTGTATTTGTTTGTTCAGAGAGTACACTGTATTGTATTGTCTTTAACCGCATGCCACTTGGCCTGGCCGACCATCTTCATTCTCAACTGAAGTGATTTAAGTGACTGTGGTCTTATAGTCGTGCGCTGCGCTGTATTATTATTATTATCTTTTGCGAGTGGGGAATTTTTCACTGTCGATTTTTCCTTTTTTTTGTTGTAGTTTTTGCGCCAAATAGTTTTTCTTTTCTTGTTTTGGTGTCTAGCACCAAATATTATACACAGTTGCCTTTTTAACGTTTGGGGTTGGCTGAGGGTGTTTGTTCATTAAAAACTATTAACAATTTTCATATTTGCATTTGTATTTGCATTTATTGCGAAAATTATATATATTTTTTATTACTGTGTGGTACAGAATGCATGAAATTATTAATATTTTTTAAAAATATTATTAACTGTTGGATGCCTGTTGTTGCAACGTGCATGTTGTGTAAATATGCAAATTTTTAACTCTAACTGGTCATTAACACTTGCTTTTTTTTATTTCTTAGTGAGGTTGTTTGTTATACATTTTTTAATTTAAATAAATTTAAGCAATAATTATATTAATTTTACCAACTTCAAACAGAGTTAATTGAAAAATGTTTCACTAAAGATCATGATAAAACAAAATGCAGCATAACCTCTTTAGTGCGAATGGATATTTTTTGAACATGAGCCCGTACTACTTACTGTATTATTCAGAATATCATAATTAGTCTGTTTTCGAGCGTATTAAATCATTTTCGTTGCTGATCGGCACTGTTGCGCTCCCAATTTTGAAGATTTCTGGAATGAATTCGTCGCAAACGTATAGCAATTCGTTTGATTCGAGGATTACGATGTATACGAAATGCACCTTTTGGTTTTCATTGTACACAGAAAAAACTAATTTTTCACTTCAAATACCAAATTACCTGAATCAAATGTAAATTTGTTCAATTTAGGTCCTATAAAGAAATTTGTAAATTCAAATGCAAAAATTTTCAATAATTTGTTTGAAAAAAATTCTGATTTTTTTAATAAACAAATTGCTTCAATCAAAAAATGTTTTAGAGAAATATAAAAAATAAATCAAAGAATTTCATAATGTTATCAGGTTGCCAACATTGGTGATAGGTAAATGAAATGAAATAATAAGTCAAACAAAATTATTTATCAAACTAAATAGAGACAATAATAAAGATTTAAAATCAGTTTCAAAAACATGTTTGTCTAAAAAAAACTATCATAATTTTTTCTGTGTAAAGTAATATATCGTATGTTAATTGAGATCAAACAAGTGTTTTAGAAATTCAAAATTTGCAATAATCATTTATCCCTACTTTAGTTTAATTTTTGTGTGATAAGTAGTTTTGAAACCAATTATAAAAAGAGCTTATGTCAAGTTAGGCTGTTTTAATAAAATTAAATTTTTTAGAAGTAGTATATATATTTTTAAATTCATCTTGGCGCATATTGTAAATGCTATGCGACTTCATTACGACTTAAATCCATCATTAGAGAAATAGGAATTTTATGGAAATCAGAAGCTTGGTTAATATAATATGATAACACAAATAACTCAATTCGTTGATAAGTCGACTTATCCGGTTATTGATTTTGACCGCAGATATTAAGATACTCAACGGAGCTTAAGAAATATATAAAGTAAATTTGAGCTCAATAAGCTCAGTGGCCCGGCCCGATGAACAACCGCACCAAATTTAATCAAATCCTTTCTGGCGTTTTTTTCAGATAGATAGACAGACAAACAGACATACAGACAGACAAAAATCCCAAATATCTAGTTTGTATTCTAAATCGATTACTATCTATGCCACCACAAATTTAAAAAAAAAATATTTCATGTACACACGATACTTTTACATTTTCATTATACTATCTAAGACGTTACTTTGATATCCCTTTTTTACACTTACGTTATGTAGCCCATTTAGACAAAAAGTATGCCATTTCAATGGTATTTATTTCTAGATGTGCTATATCAAGATTTTGTTAAGATCTGTTCGGTATTTTAGAAGATATAACGCTTTCAAATTTCAACTAATATACCTGACTGTATTAGCCATTATACCAGCTAGCATGTGCAGGATAAAATACATTGCTTAGCAATAATCTTTTAACACAAGCTGTCAAATTCAATTGCCATATGAGTTTATTTTGTGAAAAGTGAAAAGAAATTAACAATAAGCAATTTATAAAAGAACGTCGCTGGAAAATTAAAAAAAAATTATTAATTGTGTAATTATAAATTACATATACAAAAAGGACACAGTGTAAATAACGCACAACCTTCTTCAGCAAAATTGTCAATTTAATGTTTAAGATTTATACGTGTTCGCTACCAAGAAATACAAGCAAGAATATTGGCTATTGGCGCCGCGCCGCGGCTCTGCCGACGTTATTGCTTATATCAAAACACGAAATGTTGTTCTTTTGGTCGCAGAGTAAATAATTTTTAACTATCTGGCAGCTGAAATTTTTAAATTATTTGTGCGATTGAAGTAAGACTCGAAAATGATACAAGTAAACCCGCTTAACAAGGTGATTTACCAAAATGTGTAGTTATCGCAAGTCGGTAAGACATGTGTTTGAAATGGGAAATTGCTGAATGTTATATAAATCTCATTTATTTTATGAGCGTTTTAATATAAATGTAAGATTTTTTACTTTTCAAAAATTTTATCAAAGCCCTACTTATGAGCTGTCATAAGTATCAACAACTCCAAACATGTTTTTAGTTAGGGCCTATTCACATATTACGTAACGCTATTTTCGAAGGTTTTATACTCCCCACCCCATCGTAACGCTTTTTACAAAATTTTCAGTATAAAGTATCTAATCCGTAACATATCTTTAACCCCCTGGAGCGTTACGTAATATGTGAATGGCCCCTTACATTAACCCAGAAGAGAAAACCGTGGACATTATTTCCATTTAAAAGTGGAAAAAATGTTTATGGACTTAGTTTAAAATTTTTATAGACATTATTTTCTTGAGTGTTATTGCATGGTAGCATTAAATTTAGCTGCATTGTGTTTTTATGAAATTTTATTGTAATGTAATCAGTGGCTTTAAATTAACTCGTTTTATGAAGCTAAGCAAAATTATTTACATCCTAAAATAATGTCATAAAAAATTATGTACGAACTACAGAGCTAAACTGTCTAAAATGTTGAGCTTTGACAAACTATCTACTGCATATTACGTACTAGCCTGACAACTGTTCGAGATAGGCAGGTTGTACTGTATCTGAACTTAGTTGGCCATAAAATGCTAATTAAATATATAAAATTTAATATGTCTTTTTAATTTAAATTTTAACATGCATTTTTACACCTTTTTAAGACCAAAAGTAAATAAAACTGAATTTTTAACAGTCATCGATAGATAAATAGTTTGTTTGGTGGTTGTTCCTGTTGTTAACAGTACGAATTATCTCTAAGATATACAGATGACACACAAATAAAAATTGAAAATTATTTAACTTTTTTCTATTTTGTTTGTTAAATTCCATATGGGAGAAGGAATTTTATGACTTTTAGTTTGTTTTAGTTAATTAAAGTTTGTTAAGTTAATATTGTTATTTTATAGGCCAATTTCCATCAACATGGTTTTCAAACAAACATTAACAAAAACATACAACAACTGCAATATCTATTATTATGAGTTTATCTTTAAACATTAAAACTGAATAATTAGTTCGAAACTAATTTTCTAATCAATAGATTAGCAACTTTTCCTATTATGACCACCATAGTCCCTTTAATTGTTTGTAAAGAGTGTATCTGAGCCGTCTGTCCTCTCATCGTGCCATAAAATAATTATTTATGACTGGAATACAGGTAAAAGTTTTCTTTCATACTCAAACATACAAGTACAGCGCGCCCAACACCTGCCTATAAAATTGTCTACCATTTCTTTTATACATTTTTAGCAATAAAGTTTTGAAAAATACACAAAATTGTATAAAAATTATTATTCTTCTTTTTTTGTGTGACTTTCTTTTGAATTTCTTTAGAGCGTATGGGTTTTGTGTTGTGCGGGAGATGCATAAGAAGAGCGTTCAAGCTTATTTTTTGTTTGTTCTTTAGGTCACTGTGTCATTGTAAAATGTTTACAAACAACAACAAAAAAGAAAATTTTTATTATGCTACATGGCTCAGTTTGTTCAATCGTCCCCTGGTTGCTTGTGGATGAATACTGGTGCCATGTTTTTTTTTAAGAAAATGTCTTTTTTCTTTTCGGTAACCGGTTCATAAACATTAATCACTTTAGCGACATTTGACATGATGTTGAAGATGTAGCAGAAATGACCCTGGTATCGTGGATGCTTTATTGTTCCATCAAAAAATGTTGTGGCTCTCAAACGCCTTCTAAAAAATAAATAAATATTGCAAATGGCAAAACAAACAATTTGAATTTTTCTTTTTAATTTAAACTTATTTAAACTAATATGACCTGCGGTATTTTGCCACCAACAATTTGACAATGTCCACATAAAATTTTTTTTTACATATTTTTATAAATTTTCATTAAAACTCATTTTAAAATCTCTTTTTATTTCTTACTCGTATGCAAATAAAATTAACCTAAAACTAACAAATCCCAGCGTAATCTTTGTAACACCACCACACCACCATCATGTAATGATGTCTACTTAAAAGAAAAAAACTATTTCTATTTCGTTGAGGTTGCATAAAACAACTAACAATTTGCATATAATTATTTTAAATTTTTATTCATCTTTCATGAAAATCATAAAAACTCTTTAACATTTTAGACGATTTTCATGTCTCTGCCAAGTAAACGATACAAAGAGACCCACAGACGGACAATTATATAAACAATAGAAAATCCCACACATGGCCCAAAGACATGTGCAATATTTAAATATTGTCTATTGTCTATTTGTCCGTCCAGCTATCCATCCGTCCGTCTATCTTTTTCGATGTTGTAAATATTTATGTGTATAAATATAAAGTGACGAATATCAGTAGGAGAATAGGTGTCAGTTTTATGAACATTTCTATATGGAGTTTTATGGAGTTTACTTTGTATTTTGGTTTTCCCCCCTCGTTAAAACAACAAATATTTATGATGTAATATTTAGATAGAAAACCGGAGTGTTGTTATGTTTTTCTAATGCCTTGTAGAGTTTGGCACATTAAGTTAAGAAATGAAAATGATACTGAATAGAAAGAAATATTGTAAAAGAGTTGGAAAAAATTATAATTAGTTTTCTTAAGTGACCACTATGGCACTTAGGAAAGGTATTTTATGAAAGTTACAAATGTATTTAAAAGGAAAAAAAACTGAATAAATTTCAGCTTCAAACATACTTGTTAATAATTTGTTATGAGAATGGACTTTTTCGAGCCAAAATGGAATTTGAATTTCTCTCATCATTTTGTTACCCGCCTTTGTTATAATATTTGAATATTATGTTTTATTATGTAGAGTCCATAAAAGTCGTTCCATTCTCAATTTCATATTTATTCATCGGGTCATGCATTTTGTCTACCAAAGTGATGATTTGGAAAATATTCAAATCGTGTTTAATCAAAACCAAAAATTCAATTTTTGTTTAAAGTATTTTTGGTTTTTCTTTCCCAACTTGTGAGCCTGTGAAAATCTATTTGTGAATAAATAAAGCATAATCATGTACTTAAAGTTTTTTTTTGTCTACACATTCGTTTGCCACTTGGTAGCTGACTGCATTTTTTAACATTAACGATTTCTCTAGAAATCCTTTCTTTTTTTCTGCTATGTATTTTCAAAGTGACAAATTTATATCTTCACACATTTTTCAACACGTTGCAAATAGTTGTGATAATTTTGCACCTTCTTAAATAAGCAAAAAATGCAATTACTTGAAAAACAAAAATAGAAAATAAAAACTATTAAAATCACACAATAACTACATGTCACATTTAAATGTAGTAAACAAATTTAGAGAGAGATAGGGAGAGAGAAACAACCAAAAAAATTTACATACCAAATTGGCAACAAGACTAGATGACTGACTTTTTAAACAGAGTAAGAGATGGTTAGATGTGTCCATGTACATGTAACACAACTGAAAAGAAAAATACTCTTACACATAGCTGCCCTGGCATGCAAGTGCTACTAGTTAGCTTTGAAATGATATACCCTTTTATATAGTTTATATGTTTGCATGTACATATTTGTTTATTGTATGTATTTGGAAATACTTTTGTTAGGCTGAACCCACACCGAATAAGACAAAACTGTTTTTTGTGACTTATGCGACAACAGAACGTTAGTTCTTATGAGACGACACACACCAATTTTTTTTTGACGTGCGTTATAATCATACGAGTGTGTTTGATGTATAAGACAAAAATGTTTTGTCATATTTGGTGTGTTTTCAGGCTTAGTGTTTATGCATCTGTAAGATTTCAAAACAGCAACATAGTATACAACGAAGTATGCTTATTTGTAGTATTTGTAGTATTTGTAGTATTGCTTATTTGCTGAACATATTGTCTAATTCCTTTCAATTTGTATACAACAAACATTTCATACAAAAAGTCGCACCAACAAAACTCAACTAAAAAAGGTTAAGAGAGACCACTTAACAGCAATCCCTTACTCAGATAAAATACTGCTGGTGTATAATAGTATTTTGATAGAACTAAACACAGAAAATATTTGCAATTAACAATTCCAACTCGTGTATGGTTCTTCGAACCGAATAATGTTGCATTTCTGGTGCACACATACTAAATTTTAGAATAAAATTCTTAATTTTTTAAACAATTGTGCTTAAAAATTAAAGTACGATTCTTATTCAATAAGAAAATGTTCAATAGAGAAATAAGTAATAAGTACAAATTCGAATTTTATTAGAGCCAACAAATTTTTTCTCACAGCAACTCTTGAAATACTTAAGGGCCTTATTTCATAAAATTTAACGCCAAGCATTAATATATTTTGCATGCAAGATGTACAAATTCGAAAAACTAAATACATTACAAATTTTACAAAATAAGGAAAATTGTACCTTTAACAATAAATTTTTGCCGTCGTATTACCCCGACTTAGGTATTTAGTAAAAAGAACATTTTTTCGATACTTCAAAAGATGGGAAGGCCATATTAAATTATTGTTACGAAATGGAATTAAGGGATCAAATTTAACGAACCAAAATATACACCTGACTATGATTGGCATAATCAACTCATCATTTTGATACATATTTAAAATAATGGAAATAGTACTTCCAGGAAAATAGCTTAAAAGATTATTCGAGACTGTTGAATGACAAGTGTAATTAATAATCTTGTAAACTTAGCAACATCACTTATTGAGAAGTGTGTCGCAATAAGTTGGTATTGATTGTGTTATGCAAACTCACATTAACATTCACAAGAAAATGTCATGCATACCTATTATGGATGCCAGATCCAGATTCGAGAAAAGCTAGACATTGGTATTAGAAAAGCTTGAAAAATCAACAAAAAGCTGGACAGTAAAAATTTAAAAGAAATTGTTAATTTTTGTTTTGTATAAAGAAAGTTTTAAAATTTTTCAAACAGGCTGATTAAAGACGATTTCACAAGTCGGTTTGATCCAGACTTGTAGTAGGAAATAGTCTCTCAGATGCGACAGAACTCATTTGAAAACTAAAGTAAAGATATGCTAGGAGGTCTTAGGTATTTCTCTACTTATTTATTACTACAGCTTAGAATGGACAGATACTCGTCTGCATAGGATTCCATAAATAAATTTCACATACGCTTCAAATCGTATTCCTGGAATACTTAACAGAACAAGTGAGAGGTGTAGGGGTGACAAAAATATCTCAACAATTTCATTAAAAAAAATGTGTTTTTTTTCAGTGAACAAATTGTTTAAATCTATAAAACAGTTTGTCTAAAAATATTTACAAACTGTAAACAAAACAGTTTACTAAATCAAATAAAAAGATCTACTGCATTTTCTGAAAAATATCAAACAATATATTTGTTTGAAATTATAAAACAATTAGACCAAAAATACAAACAAATATTAAAGTTTACTTAATAAAAAAAAAATAGTTACTGGATTTTTTGTAATATATCAAACAAAATTTTTGTTTGGGTCATCATCGTGATCCACTAAACATATATGAAATTTCACTTTGTTAAACAAACTTTAGTAAACACTCTTGGTACAATTCCATTCCTTTTGATAACATTGTTGTTGTTGTTATTTGCGTATCTGTCGTCATCTGGACACAGAAAACGGTGTTCTCTTCTGGTTTTTTATTTTTGCGTCCTAAATAAAAGTCTAGCAAAAAATTTATTGATTCAGTAAAGAACATTTACTGAAAAAGAAATTTATTTTTAGACAAATATATGTTTAAAAGTTTGGTGGTGATACATTTTTCTTGAAGAGTTTAAACGATTACTGGCAACATCGTGCTTGGATATAATATATACGTGTAGTTATTCGAATTGGGAAACAAATAAACAGCGTTGTCAAGAAATATTTGTAAAATTAAATCTCTGAGTTTTATTTCTGTTGCAATTCTAACGAATCAGACGAAAATAATAAATCCGTTTTTACGAAAAGGTCTAAAAGCGTAACAAATGAAAATGGCATGAAGATATGCCAAATATTAAGGACTGAAGCTAACGAAAATTGTTTAGTGTGTAATTAAGAAAGTTGCACTTTATATATAACTTGAGAACGATCTATCCGATTTAACTAAAACAAAAACTAAAAGTTGAGATGTAATCATTTACAAGATATCAATTTTTTTTACCATTCAGCACTCTTTTCTTTTTGTACCACTCCCGCAGAGTTTGCAAAAATGGTCATTGACAAACAGATTGCTTTTTTTTTGTCAGTATACTTTTGTAAATTAACAAATTCTATAGATTTAACATTAATTTAATTATGGAAGGGATGAGCAAAACATATCGATATATCGATATTTTCTCAAAAATATATCGATATATATCGTCGATATTTTAAATTTCAATATATCGAGATAGCTTTGCTTTTGTTTTTCGTTCAGTTTTTCGTTCAGTTTTTTAAAACATTTCGACTAAGATTGACATTAGATAGAATATTAGTTTCTTCGAGTATAATTTTCTTGTTGTATGTTGAATGAAATATTAATGAAACAGTTGGAAGGAACAGGAAGTTGGAAATTTACCTTTTTCAGGTTAATTATTTATTAGAAAAGTACCTTTTCTGTTTAATTTTTAACAAATTGTAGGCTTGTGTATGAATAATGATGTTTGAAAAAATATCGATACATATCGATGCCGATCGATATATAAAAATATATCGATATCGATATATTTTTTTTCACTAGTTCATCCCTAAATTATGGTCACTAATAATGATACGTTTTTTTATTGGGGTCAACGTTCAACTTGTCTAAAATTCATACGTATTATGGCAGGGTCTACTGTAAAACTATGAAATATCTAATGTTCAGCTCAAATTCTGGGAATGCTTGATATTCTTCATACGTTTCTTTGTTATAAGTACTAAATGCAAAATCTTTAGTTTTGTTTGTCCGATTTAAATCGTTTTCGTTAAAATTTTATGCTTTTTCTTTTTTCCATCCTTTGATTTTTTTTCCTTCGTTGGCAATTTTACATGAAGTAAGTATTTTGTCCATTTTGCTTAGTTGCTTCACTTAGCCGTTTGAATTGGAATGGTTTTTGCATAATTTTTTTTTACTTTTTGTTTAAATGATTGTTTGTTAGTTTTCCCCTGCATGCAGAATGTGTAAATGTATGCCAGCCATTCACAGGCAGCCCATCTAGCGAAAATAGTGTCCAATTTGCACTTTGATGCTTTCTGATTGTCATAGTGACACATTGTTTAGCTACGTTACTTTGACAGTTACAATACGTTATGTTGTTTGCTGTCAATAGTTTTCAAATGAATGCTGTTACTTACTTCTTGGCCTTCTTTTATTGATATGCAAGCTCTGGCTGTTGCCATTATCCAGCGTACTGAATGGAACAGAAGATGATGATGATGATGATGATGATGACGATGATGAACATGCCCATGATAATGATGACTTCTATAATGATAATTATGGTTTTCATGTTGATCCATCTGATGTTGATGATGGTCTATGGTGTAGATGATGGGATGGCGGTGATGATTTTTAACGAGGCGAAAGCATGTTCCAAAACATTCTGCTTTTGTTTACGTTACAAACTAAATTTGTATGATGATGATAATGTGTAAATGGAAAAATAACGTTGTTTAACAATACATATCATATCAATTTAATGCAAACATTTATGCACATATAGTGGTATGAATATATTGGATAATATTTCTTTATTTTTAAGAGCCATCAGTGTTTTGAATAAATGTGTTGTTCAAACAAATATTTAAATTTTGCTTACGATATGATGAAGTGTTTATAAGAAGAACGAGATATCTTTTCCTGCAGTTTTTAAGATCTTCTCAAACAAGTTATTTTAATATGAAAATTTGCAATGAAATCGTTCTTTAAAGTTTCTGTTTGGTCACAAATAACGATCTGGATATTTTGGCTATTTTGCTTCAGGGATATTAAGATCATCTGTTAAAAAAATTGGCTACAAATAAAGGTTATTAAAATGTAGTTAAAGAACAAGACGACTTTAACCAACAAATGGTGGCATTATTTAAAATAAAACACGATGTGAATGAATGTTAAGGTGTAGAGAAATTTCAACTGCTTTGAAAACACATTTAAACACCCCAAATTGTTATAAATAATAGAACTTGTAGAAACGTATTTCTATTTAATTTTTTTCAGAAAACGAAATGCCCTCAAAATAAATATTTGCCACCGCATTCTTCCATTAAAATAAAAAAATATATCACGAACAATTAACGCCATGACTAGCAAAAAAATATTTATTACACAAACTTTGGATATAAAATTAACATTTGCCAACAAAAAAATTTTGCGTTAAACAAAAGAAACTGTTAGATCATGGCCAGTGAATGCCAGCCAGCTTCGGCCATAGTTTAGACCTTGCTGTGTGTCTTAGAAATCAAATAGTAAAAGATCACAAAGCACTATTTTTCTATACCCTGTATCAAATACCTTGTTTTTAATTTAATTTTTTAATTTAAAGTAACAACGGAAGCTTTAAATTTAAAAGTCATTCATACAAAACTACAGCAACAATACATGAAACAACAATACACCTTAATATAATTAATATTGTTTGTCGGTCAAGTTCATCAAGTACATTTTTGTATAAAAAAATACCAAATCTACTCATTTGATATCAAATATCTTTTCTTTGGATTCAATCAAATCATTGTTCTTTTTTTCAAATGAAAAAAGTAACATTAAATTGTTATCTTGCAGGAAATACTTACTTCTACTTTCTCACCATCTTAGTGCAAGCAGTGATTAGTCCCACTTTGGGGATAAAGACTACTTTGTTTGCCCTCCATAAGTTGGGCATGTATGACAATGACATTTTATTGGATAAAATCTTTTTTATCCACGACAGGAATACTGCAAAGGAATCATGCCAATTTGACTTATTTCGACATTCAGTTAAAAAACCTTCACTAGATGTAAAAATGTTGCTTGAATGGTTTTCATTAAAGTCCCACTGAATTTTATCAAAAATCCTGGTGTACTGAGACCTTTAAATAAAGGATTGAATACTCTTGAAATGATCGCTGTCAAGCGTTACATATATTTGATACAGCAATTGTTGTGTCAGACTGCCGTCACACATGTGTGACACGAATATTTGGCAAAGAAGATGCATGGTGTCTGTAGTAGAACTTCAATTTACCGCTCGGTAGCGAAAGTGTTAATCGTGCGTGCACTTCTTTACAGAAATTCGACTAAGATATTTTGTTTTTTCATGAAGTGTTGTTGAAAGTGTTTTGGTCTATATTTGGATTTATATTACCACATTGTTTAAACATTTATAATATCCGATTGAAATTATGCATTTAGTGAAACTCTATGGGTTTTAATAAAAAAAATTTTATTATTCAGGCTTTAGTTCGTTCAATTTAATTCAATTAAGTAAGTTTGGAAAAATCTCTACACTTATGCAGAGCTTAATGGAAATTGGACAAAATTTTAGTATTTCTCTGCTTGAACTTGGGGGCTGTAGTAACCTTGAGTATAAAAAGAACTATGATGATGGGATAGTGGTTGATCCCGAAAATGTCATTGTGTTAAGTTCGACTCTTATCAAATAGTCAAATGCTTGTCTTCGTCTTTTTCAATTATAACATGCTTTAAACAATTCTTTATCAATAAAAAAATTTATTTGAAAAACAAAATTTATTTGGATTTATAATATCCTCTCACAGAGATCACAGCTTGGAAGATCACCATACTTGTTTGCCTTTAAGCGTTCTGGACAACTCTCAAAGTTTTCTTGCTCTAAGGCTATTTGATATTTTATGAAGTCTAACTTTTGCGCATAATTTTAGCGTGCACAATTTTTAATTTGAAGTATTGTTTATAGCTTCGAATACTTTTGCTACCACTATTCCCACTGTATTAAAGGATAGAAAAAAAAATCGAAAAAAAAACACATATTTTATACACGACCATTTACACAAAAAGTAAAAAAATGCTGTAAAAAAACTTTTTGATCTCACGATCATTTGATTTTCATGCCTGATTTACAATACAAAACAAACGATTTTAGTACAAACATCAACAAAGCCAACAACAAAATTAAATAACTGAAAAATTTCTTTATATATTAAGTTTTAAAAATCACAACAAAAAATTAGAAAAAAAACTAAGAAAAAGTTTAAATATTCCTGCGTTCTTTATTCATAGTTTTTTCAGCTTTAAGTAAGATTTTTTCTAGCTTCCCCGAAAACTAATGATGTCTCTTTGAATTAAAGAAAAAACTAAATAAATAAATGAAATAAAACAACAAGATTTGCTTTTTTCTGGTGTTTATTTTTATTTCTTTCAATGTTTTAAGTGTAACTGTATGTAAATTTGTCGAAATGTTAACACAACACATCGATCGTGTTTGTTCACAAAAAAAAACTTTAACAAAAAAATTTTTAAATCTCAAATACAAATATCTAGTTGATATACAATTTCCTTTTCGCCATAAAAACTAAATCTAGGTATACGAAAAAGGGTTGCCAGCCTTTTTGAAAATCCTTCAGCAGCAACATAATTTTGTTTGAAAGGAGAACCTTCATTCCAGCAAAGGGAATCTCCTTTTGAGCCGACACGAAATTTAATCGCAGTCTCACCGATAGAGACGAAATCCAGCATTTGTAGAAATAAATAAGCGATCAAAATCATGGCTTTCATAAGGCGAACGTAATAACAAAACTTATCACTTTGGGAGTCTTTGCTACCTTGGGACTGTACTAATTATTATAGATGGGATGTGATTTTCTCTTACTCTATTTTAATATATTTTTTAACGCCTTTCTATTTCTAACTTTCAATACCACGTAAGTAATCTTTTGTAAATGAAAGCAGGCAGCGTTTATCTTTTGTATTCGTTCAATGATAGACCAACCAGTATGTTAAAAATTGAAGCAAAATATGAATGAGCCCGCTGTTGGCTGAAGTACTTATCGAGTTGGCTATAAAGCAAACAATGACTAAGAACGTGAGTTTGATATCTTCTCAGGCCAAGTCAATAAAATCATGAATTGTTCTGATGTCCATTAGTGTGGCATTTTTTAAATTGTTGTTGGCATAGCACTTGTCACTAAGAAGTGCGGGCAGCGATTGATACTGTTCTATGATGTACATCAGAACGGCTTCCTTCGTCAGTAGTGTTAGTAGAGTCGATTGCGAAGTTGAACAATTAATAAAATAGTTTGGAAAATCCAAAAGTGCACGCCTCATAATCTCATTGAGACCGTGAAATTAAATAGGCTTCTATTCCTAATTATACTGAAGCGTAAAAAACAAAAAGGACTAGATTATTGAAATATTTCGGTCGTTGTCGTGACCACATACAGGATCCGTACATACAGACAAACGGACGTCCAAGACAGAACTTTTTTAAACAGTTTTTTAATTAGTTTAAATAATAAAAATGACATTAAAAATGTCATGAGTGTTAAAAATAGTATTTTTTCTTAATATGTGTGTGTATACATTTTTTTACAAGTGCAATATATGATAATAATTGAGCCATTTTAAGTTTGAATCCCGCCTCAACGCTTCGCTTATGAGGCGTGCAATAGCTTGATAAAGCTAATTCGCCTGCTTAATACTAGAGGCGCTGCAACACTGATCTAAAATTAACAAAACGCGAATAGCATAGATGTAACACTTTTCACTACCTCTATTTTCTATACAGTAGCCCTTTTACGAAGAATGCAACACATTAATTACAAGATATTAATTGACTGAGTTTTACTTTTCTCTAAAAAGAAAATAATGCATGGTACGTTTAATCATGTTTTTGTAATATTTTTTAAGTGGGTTGTTGAACAGTGACTATTTTAGACTTAATTTTGTATGCTTGCATACAGACTGGCTGCTTCGTCAGTACCCATGACTGCTGAAAATAGATAATTGTCCTTTCTCTTGAACAAAATCAAAAAATTTTTTAATTTTTATCTATACTTAATATGATCGGCAACAAAACACAATTGAGCGTAGTAGGAATCTCTGGGTGGGGGCTAAACTAATCCAGGTCACAATTTGGAAATTTTTCAGTAGACCACAAAAACATTCTTAATATCACAAATGATTTTATTTTTGTAGAATAAACAATTCAAGTAAATTTGTGGTTTTCAAAAAATATATAATAAAGGAATTCACAAGGTGTACTAATGTCTTAGGTACTAACGTAGTACAACATTTCAAATAGGAATTATTTGAATACCTTGTCATATATTCAAGTATTAAACTATAAAAACTTCAAAAACTAAACATCAAAAAATTAAATCAAAAATATTTATGTATATATAATAAAAATACAAAAATTAAAATTCAAAATATAAACGGTTTTATGCGAAAATTATTCAGCTGAACACATAGCACACCATAAAAACATAGCTAAATAAGTTATAGTGTCATATTATATATTATACAACTTTTGTATAAAGTTAGTACCTACAACAGTTAGAACACTTAGGACGACCTTGTGAATTCCTTTAATGTATTATATAATTGATGTATTTAAATCATATACAGTCAATAAATTTCAGATATGATATTTTGAATGATACCTTCTAAACGGATGGACTGATTTTCTTCAATCATAAGCTAGAAGATTTTAGATCGACTCACCTTTCAAATAAAAAAAAACGAAATTAAAATCAGTCTATCCGTTTGGGAGCTACGGTGTCAGAGACACGCAGATTCAAGAGGATAAAGATAGAAAAGAGGAGATATCTTCTAAACGGCTGAACCGAGATTCTTCAAACATAACTAAGAACACTCTGAACCAAGTCAGCTTTCAAACAGAAAAAAAGAAAAACTAAATCAAAATCGGTTCAGCTGTTTAGGCAATACGATGGTGCAGTTAGACAGATACACAGACACACACTACAAACTTATAACATCCCCTTTTTTTGGTCGGGGGTTAAAAAGGACAACTACAAAAAAGTCTGAAACAATTTTGCTATTAGAGGACTTAATTTTTTTACATCGACTGATCTGGCTGGCCTTTATTTTCATTTCTATTTCTTTGCTATTTATTAAAAAACATATCATTCTTCTAAAGCTTAAAAACTTTAAACAAAATATTAAACTGGATTTTTTTAAATGAATTTTTAATAAAAAAAAATATATCGACCCCTTAGCGCCAAATGATCGTAAGCGACAAAAACAAAATTTTTCTGGAGAAGGGTTTTTTGTTGTATTTAAACATGAATTATATTCATAAACTGTCGCTTACGATGAAATGTTACAGCCTGTTTTTCAAAAGTTATCAACAATTTTAATATTTTGACGATTTAAAACTTTGAGTATGTATGCTCATAAAATTTTGATTTCAATAAATAAATGTGTTTTTCACAAAGTATCGCTTACGATCATTTCGCGCAAAGCGGTCGATATGTGAAGAAAATACGAAAAACCATTTTTTAGGACAAAAGTGTATTACGCAACATGATAGTATACTATCTCTTCAAGTTACTTAAATAAACTACTCCACACAGAAATAGTATGTACCCTGACAAAACAGAACTCTGACCCGCAAGTGTACTTTAAAAGATTTATTCCCAATAATCATTAATCTGCTGATGGCCACTCTAAAAGTGAACACAGTCACTTTATTGAGGTCTCTGTACGAACTGACTAATGACAGTCAAAGATGAACATTTTGTGATATTTGAACATTAAGGTGTTGCTTGTTCTGTGTTCGATTCGATTCGATTTGGTATATTTGAATTTGTTTGTTGTTTGAAAAAAAAAACACAAACGAAAAATCAACAACAAGAAATAAATAAATAAAAAAAATCTGAAAATCTCTAACAACAATTTCACTTGAACTACTTTTGGCTTTAATTTGTGAGTTGCCAGTTAAGGTTTGACACTCCATTTATGTAGTTTTTCTCCTTTTTTTACAGTTTTAAGCTTGTTGTTTGTTGGTGTTGTTTTTTTTTACTTTTTACTTTTTTACATTTAACAAGTTGCTACTGTTCATAGATGATTATTCAAATTATCCAGGGATTTTCTTTTCATACAAACTGCATAAATGTTAATGGCTGTGTTTGTGCGATTTGAGGTTTTTGACCAAAAACTTAAAATTTGGCGGTTACTTCTAGATAGGAGTGTAAATGTGTATGTGTGTGCGTGTTAGTTTTTGTGTTAGTTTAAGGAGTTGTTGTAAGTAGTATTCTAATGCTATGACTAGTACATACTTTTGTTGAATGTTGTTTGTTTAATACAGAGTGTGATCATGAATTTTGTGTTTTTCGTACAACGATTTCTTATTTCTTAAGAAAAATCGTGACACTTTGTGTAATGTTAAAATGTAAATAACTTTCGAAAGGTTAGTGTGATAGGCTTTTACCCAAAAGGAAACAACTCACCAACCACCGTACACAAAAATATTCCTTTTTGCCAGGCAGATGGTGTTAGAGTCAATATGCGGATAGTGCTGCTGCTAATGGTAGTTTTTGTGCTTATTTATTTAAATGATAAATTATTATATTTCTAGACGTATCTTGAGTCGTTTGTTAAAATTTGAGAGGTTATTAAATGAAAAATACCTGTTTGCAATCTTTTTAGATAGAATTCAATAACAAAGTATGCAATTTTAATTGGAAACTTAAAATTTATTATTCTCTTTTCGCATTAATGATGACCATTATGCTGCTGATTAATATTTCCTCTTTGGAATTGTATTTTTAGCATTATTACATTTATATTTTGAATGAATTTTAAGAGAAAAGATCATTTATTTATACACTAATGAAATTTTAAACTTTAAAAGGACTTTATATGTGTTCCAAGCTAAAAATCAAATTGTAATGTTTTTCATTTGAAATCACGTTCTTGTCAAATGAGTTTTCATACATTAAGATGGAATTCATTTAAATATTTACAAATTTAATTGTTGCTTGTTGCATGTTAATTTTTCTTTTTTGCAATTTAACAGTTTTTTTTCTTTTTTAATTCTAATCAAAATAGGATTTTCCCATAAGGCTGCTTTCTGTGTTTAACAAACGTGTTGCATTTAAAAATAAAATAATTTTGTTACGTGATTGTTGCCACAAATGAGTTGGTTGGGCTTTTGGAGACAATGGCTGCCAGCATTTTCTATTGTATTTCTAAAGTTATTTGCAATTTTCAATAAATACTAGAATTTCTATTTCATATTTTCCTGAAACTTGAGAGGAGTAAACGAGGAAATAAGAACAAGCTTACAATGTCTGCATTGAATACAAATAAAAATAAATTTTTTAAATCAAATTTTATTTCTTAATTTTTTACTTGACTTTTATTGTAAGACTCTGGTAGTGCTGCAGAACAAAAGATGTTTCAGCGGGGAACGGGGACGGAGGAAGGAAAGAAAATATAAATAAATAAAGCGTACATTATTTGCATTGTATATTGAGTGTGTATCTGTGTGTAAGTTGTACAACAATTTATACAAATATTTACAATGTCATGTCAATATTTGAATTTCAACAAATCAAATTGCAACGTATGTCAAAAACACACTTTGGCAACAATAACAATAATAATAACAACAACTACAACAAAAATACATAACTCTTTCTTATCTTATTTTTTTTCGTATCTATTTGTGGTTGTTGCTGCCACAATACAATAATAATGATTGACATGTGTAAACATTATAACACACACTTGATTTCATCTGTATAGGCAAGTGAAACATTTGTTTTTAAAGTGACACGTCACTGTTGAAATAAAAATACCCTATACCACAACGATTCTCAATTGGGGGTCCACAACAACATTCTACGGCGTCCGAGAAAATAACCGAGAAACCAATCTATGTTATCCTAATACACTATACAACACAAAAAATAACATTGTTCTAATGACTTATTGTGGCAGAGGAAACCAAAAATGTATCCCAGTTTTGAAAGTTTACATCTGCGACTCATTTTATGGGGAGTTAGAGCTGTCCCCCTTTTGCACTTAGTTATAGTGACTCTGTATTAGATATTTTGTCCGTCTTACCTTTAAGGCATAAGATGTGTTCAGCATTTTTATGCGAAATACCACGAGAAACATTTTTGTGGAACGTTTTAGCCTTCTAACGGTTCGTTGTATGTATCGTTTTGTCCCTTTCTTAAAAAGAATAAAAAACTCCCATTCAGCGGCGATATAGCGAACTGAAATGTTCCACAAAAATATTTGGCATAAAATTCTACTATGAATCCTTAACGACTACTGAGCTCCAGAATCGACTAGAACGCCAGAAATCATTCAAAACTTAAAATTGGCCAATTCACAACCTGTTGTATGTGTTGTAGATCGTATAAATGTTGTTGGTAATTACCAAATAAACATTGCTTAGAAACATGTTTATAAGGAAATTACCAACAACATTTTTACGATCTACAACACTTACAACAGGTTGTGAATTGAGCAAATGTGTTTGAGTTAATTTCGTAATTCACAATTAGTAGCCGAAAAAGGAAATGTTGTAAGCCTTATGTGTAAGGTATAAGATGTGCTTAGCACTTTTATACAAAATGACAGGAGAAATATTTGTGTAGAACATTTCAGCCCACTATATCGTCTCTGAAGGGGAGGTTTTGGTTCTTTTCTTAAGGAAGGGAGGGACACAAATATCCATACAGCACAGCATTAGGGATATAAAATGTCTCATGATGGCGTACCAAAAAAAATAAATAAAATAAAAGCTGAATAATCTTACACTTTAAACGAAGGTTTTGATTTTGTTGAATAGAGTTATTAGCAAACTTAAAAATAAAATCAAACATGAAACTTAAGAAGTAATTGGGTCTCTAATTCCACACAACATGGCATGTACATATATTCTCTAAATCAGTCTCCTCATAGGTTCAGCATATAAATTTAAACTCTGAATTTCTTGATCAATATGAAGAAAACGGAAAAATAAAAACCTTAGAAAGCAAATGTGAAATTCGTTAAAAAAATATATGTATTGCATAATTTCAATGAATAGCATGCATTAACCTAGATTCACTAATTTCTTGAAAAAATAAGTTGATTCCATATACGCACACGATGTTTCAATCAAAATATTCATTAAAATTCAAAGTAAAACGGTTTAGTGAAAGCAATTATTGTTGTTATTCTTAAAAAAATTAATGAACCAGTTCATTGGTTTAACGTACTAGTACATTCGTTCAAAATTAATGAACAATTCGTTAAAATATTGATTTTTTTTCTTGAATTTTTGGTTCAGTGTTTGACAGCATATACCATAAACATATTTTAATATAATAGATTGGTATTGAATAGAAGCAAAATCTGCCCACAGATGTCCTCTAAATTGTTGACACTGATTGCCGCATTCTTCCCGTAGGGTGAAATATTTAACATGTGTTGTTATAAATATACTCTCGCATACGTAAAATGGTTTTCTTATTGCCGTTTTAAATTTATGCACAATGACGATGATGAGAATGATTTTTCAGAAAATTTGATATGCCAATGAAAAAGAAGAATATTTCAATAATAATGAAAGAAAAAAAAATGAAATAAAATCCAAGAGTATCGCGTAAAGTTTTATAAGAAATGGTTGGTTTTCTTTGTATAAAAGCCTGAGAGGTATTGTTTAAATATGCATGGTTTAAGCAAACAAAACGTTACAAAACATTAGCAACAGCACTTCACTTGAAGCAGCAACATTTCAGCAACAGCAAAAATAGCAACAACAAAACATAACAAGTATGTAGTAACAAGTTAAAAGGTAAATAAATGTAAGAAAATCGAATTCAAATGTGAATTAAATGAATATAAAAGCAAAAAATAAATAAAATCTAGAAATATTTGTTTAGTCAAAATCTAAGACATGACTGTATAATGTTTGTGTTGTTGTTGTTACAACTTCTTTCTTTAGCAACATGTAAACAGCAACAACCGCATATTTGCTAAATCTAACGTGATGTTGTTACAGCTTAAGCCGCTGCATTTTAATTTATTTTATTTTACATTTATTTTTTTTTTGTTATTCTAAAACAAGCCAAAAAGAATTTATAAACGAAATATTTGTATGTTTCACTGTGTTTTGTTGCAATTGTACGTTTTGATGTGTTTACATATGATGTTCAATGTTGTTTGCAAAACTATTGCCTTTTCACTACAATTGAATATTAGTGCTGCTGTCTGTGTCTTTTGCGGAGAAAGAAGAAGAAAAAAGAATAGATTTTAAGTGTTTGTTTGAGTTTGTGTTATGAAGTAATGCAACCACCCAGCAATAGTTTTACCACCATTATTTTCACCATTGAACCAAACATAACTAAACCATCCATCCATCCATCCAACCAACGAACTATCTATCTATATCTAACGATTTGAAAATCCTTTTAGAATATTAAATAAAACAAGAAAACTGAAATTGGCGATTGGATAAAATAAATTCTCAATTTTAACGGGCAGCCTCAGTGAATAAGGATTATAGGAATACAAAAGAGAAGCTTTAGCCAAAGTCTGGTATGTTAAACGCTAAAATTATCAAATGTTTATGGAATAAAAAAAGGGAATTTTTGCTTTTGCAGTTTGTTTGAATTTTTTTAACATTGGTTCCCTGAGAGCCCCGCCGTATGACGACCGGTTAATAAAGTTTTTATTTGATATGAAAAGCTATGCTGTCAGATTAGTCCATTAAAATTTTAGCTATCAAAAAGTTTAGAAGTTACGGGTTTCGTTTTGTATGGATACAAAAAAAAAAACTAAAAATCCTGTGGGGAAAAAGATTCTATGAAGAATTCTAAAAAACTTTTGCCTATAACGTATGCGTCTAAAATGAATTTCGAGGTTGCTGAAATTCCAAAATATGTCGTAAGTGAGAAAACAGACCAGTGATTATCACAATATACAAAGGCGTATGAGTACTAATTAATTGATAAAATATTATGTATGCGCTGGGTTAACTACAAAAAGCATTAATAAAGGCTTCATAATTTAGAAACCACTGCGGCTAGTCCTCTACCATACAAATTTTTATTCTATTCGGAGGGGGTCTGACCTAATTACTAGTTGATTTTATACGAACTAAGTCTCTTACAAGATATTTTGAAATTGGGCAAAATGTAAGATTTTCTTTGAAAATCAGGCCACTGCAGTATGAATTTTCAACTGCCATTTACAGAAGGATATCTGGCAATAATATAGGAGAAAAAAAAATAAGAAAAGTGAAGAATTGTAGTCACAGCAATATAAAGATCATTAAAGAGTGATTTTTTTTAAACTGGTAACACCTTTCAAAATAAGTGACATAACTGTTTTTGGATCAGTCACTACTTCCCCTATCATCCGCTTTCGGCTTGACGTTGATTAATGGGACAGCCTGTATATGTATGTAAGCCTTTCATAACTTTTGATTGGCTGAACCGATAGGAGCGTGAATAAATGTACCGATTGCGGAATTCTGAGAAACTTTCCGTAACTTAGACATCGTGTGAATATGAACCACCGATCCAGCTCAGCAGATTTCGAAATTTTTCGAAAACTTTTTTCTAATAAATTTCTAGTCATCGCTTTTATAGAAATCCAACTCTAATTAGCTCCTAACTTCAAGCGACAAAGTAGAATGCAGCAGATTATACATAAATTGATTAATCCAATCTAGAGATAACGTTCTTAAAAAATTTCCAAAAAAGTTTTGTTTTTAAATTACACACTCTTGAAATTCTTGTCAAATCAATTTTTTTCTATACTGAAAAAATTATTTTACATAATTTCAATGAATAACTTTCATTGATCAGATTTAATAATTTTTAGCAAAAATACGTTGTTTCAATGAAAATATTCATTGAAGTTCAATGTAAGAAGATTCAAAACTTTGTCTAATGGCGCTCTAAGGCGATGTAAATGGTATAAATGGCTCGTGAGATATCCTTCCACATTGTGGCTGAAATTAGCGTGAAGTTCCAGGCATGGTTAATCGTCTTTCATAAGGTGTTTTTCAAGAATTATTTCTAATAAGATATAATTCTGCTATTGTTTTGAATTAAAGAGCAGTTTTTGTTTATGGTCCCTCGATGCGTGTTGCAGTTGCTGTGTACTGAAAATTATCGTCTTCAAAAGTGGTCTTCACAAGTGCAAGACTGTCGCCATTTCTATGAAGCAGGCAAACCCCAGTTGAGCAGATAGCAGACATGTTGTCGCAGTGTGTCGTTTTGTAGTTCACTAATTGGGATGTCGGTCCACTGGACAGAGCCAACTAAGACAATTGCCGATTACAAACCGTTAAACTAATTTATTGTGACTTACTTTTAAAGAAAGTTTGTTTAACTCTAATTTCTCTTAAACTTTTAACTTTGCTTAGCAAGTGAGAATAGCTAACTAATAACTTTTTTGAAACAACTCTCCCCCAACCCAATATGTTGATATTCGGATTTGGGTGCATACAGAAAGTGCAATAGTAGCAATAAGTGGTGGCAGTGATGTTGTTAGTGATGCTGATGTGTTTGTTATGTATGCTACGATTTGCATAAACCATTAGGGAGCCTTTGTAACTGCAGCAATAACAGCAGCATTAGCAACACTTTTAACCAACAATGCAACGTGAAGGCTGTTACGTTGTTATTGTAGCTTTTACTCGTATTTGCTGATATTTTTAACGATGAAGATGACAGCAATGATGACGATGATGATGATTCTTAGTTTGTGTTCGAGTATTTTCGATACTTAAAATATGCATTTTAGCTAAGCAATTGTGCTGTTAGGCATTCTCATCATCACCACTACGACAGCAGCAGTTCGTTGCTTCTTTTTTTCATGTCATTTCTTTTTTTTAACTGCTAAATGTATTCAATTTTTGTTGCCATCTTTTTTATGCGTTTTTATTGATATTTTGGCATTGTGTAGCAAAATGAAATTGTATATGCAAAATATAGCAAACAACTGTTAAACAAACAAAAGTAAATGCTTCAGGTTGTGGCACAAAGAAACAAGATTGCTTTTCATTCTCATATTGTTGTTATTCGCATTTTAACAAATCCAATTTTAGCTGAAGTGGAAGTCAATTGACGTGAAAACAAAGGAATCAGTAAAAAAGAAAACATTTGCAATAACCGCAATAAAATGCTACAATATTCATTTTTATGTGTCTTCTTAACTGTTTTTCATTTATTAAAGAATATTTTTTAACATCTTCCATATTTATTTTAAACCCTTGAAATGCTGTTAATAAAATTGCTAATTTCCGCATATGAACAGATTTTCTTATTGATTTCAGAACAGTTCAAATAAAAGGAGAGAAATTTGCTAATGACTGACAAGAAAGTCATAAAAGCATGACCATCAAACTTAAAACAGCTTTTTACTTTTGTTAAAATAAAAACCTGACAGTTCTCTCTTCCTGTCTTTAGTAAGAAGAACATTTTGATTGAATAATAAATTAATTCACATGTAATATATTTTTTCAAGTATGCAGTATATTGGCACCTTAAACGCAAAACGCCCGAATTAACATTTTAATAACTTTTCGGTAGGATCGAGGATTGCGTTACGTAATATGTGAACAGGCCTTCAGCTAGATAGTTTTGTTTCTTCATTTGTCTTAATAAAATCGCTATTTTTCGTCAAGGCAATCTGAACTTTTTTTGAGGTGATGAATATTGATAAAATAGATCGAAATATATGAAAAAATTCTATATCTATTTTGACTTTTAGATGGAGCGTTTTGCGTTTTAGGTCACCATATAAAATATTGGTGCTAGTTCATGTAATTTTAATTCTTCTTTATGAATTTGTATACAATTAATTTTTTCTTCATGCCCTGTTGTGATAACAATCGTCATAAAATTCAAATCAAAGACGTGTCTTCATTTAATGTATTTTGTTCCCATCAAAATGTAACGAACTCTTCTCCTTGCTTTGAACCATAAAAAAAAGCCATGAATGTAAAAATAGAACTTTATCACAGAATTTTGTGATGAAACATGAACATTGTTGTTTTCGTTATTAGCAAATATTGTAAGTGATAAAAGAATAATTTTTGCGATTCAAATGGGATTTCGTTACAAAAACTGATTTCAATTTAAAGATAAACAAATAATCTTAAAACAAAAGCAAATTAGAGCTGGATTATATAAACGTTTTCGATGATATTGACCAAATGAGCAAGAGCCTCAAATTTATAACGACTTAATTTTTAGAAATGAAATAAAAAATAAAATGTTTCAGAAAAAAATTAAATTTTTTATTGCATTTGTTTCATTCAAAGCACGTTGAAGTCAATCAGATCAGATTTTCTGGGAACATCAAGCTTGCTGAGGCATAGACTCAAACAGCCAGGTGGACGAAACGAAGTCATTAGATACGCACAAACAGTTTTTTTTGTTTTTTGGACAATAAGAACTTTACGATTCAAATCGCATAAAATGTCAAATATGAAAAGACATTTTGTTGACTATAAACGAGATATGACATAAAATTATCATAATAAGTAAAATATGGAAAAATATGCCGTTAGACAATACCTCAGCTATGAATCAGAGAGGAGTTTTACTCGCCGAGTCTTATTTGTTATTAGGAGAACCGACAATTTTAGAGTATTCAGCCTTGTACTGGGTATGGGTGAGAATCACAATGGTTTGAACATAAATCGCAGACATGCGAAGGTTTTTCACCAGCATATCACAGCAAAAAGTTTTCATATATACACACAAAGAAAAAAACACCAATTTAAAATCAACATGTCGTAATGTTGATTGGAAATCATATTAAATTTCTGCAAAAGTACAGACTTTATTTAAAATTACCATTGTTTCATATAAATTTTAAACGAAAAATGATTAATCTAACCTTTAATTTCGTTGATATAATATTTTTCACTATTAATAACACATTGTTGAATATTGAATACATAAAATCTTGTTTTATAGTAAAATAAAATTTTATCACGTTAAATTAAAGTTGGATCTTATTAAGGGAATCAATGAAAAAAAATTATGTGACCAAACTGTAAGCAAACCCTTTCAAACCAAAAAAGAATTTTGAAAATCGGTCAATAAATGGAGAAGTTGTGCGATAATCAATATTTTGAGAGGGAAAATTGTAGGTTATGGGTACCATTTCCATTTGCAAGCGAAACAATTGATTTTATTCATTGTGTACATGACAACCAAATAACAAAATACAAATTTGTTTTGGAACTCATTTAAAATTAGAAGATAACAAAAATGTCATAAAAAATTACTGTGATGCTTTTGTTGACATGTGAACATGTTGAAGTTTGAAATCTCATCATGTAAATATTTTTAAGATTTCTGGCAGAATCTTCACATTAAAAAGACTTTCAAAATAAATGAAAAATTATAAAATAACCTTTAATATATTTGTTCACTATTTACGCTCTTTCTATTCATTCATCTTTTTATTGTTTAAGTTTTTGTTAAGTTTCAAAAAAATTAAAAAGAGAAAAAACAAAGAAGAACTCCCACGTAGTAAAGTGGCTTTTCAAAGGTGATAAATGATAACAAGTGTACAATAACGCTTTTGTGTATAACTCAATTTTTTTTTTGTATGCAACTATAGAAAAATATTGTATTTAAAATATTGTTCAATTCATAATGTCACGTATGTGTGACTTTTTGTGTGTTTGTGAAAAAGCCGAATTTGTACTTAAAAAGTCTTATTTTTTAATGCCTTAAAACAAATGGCCGGAACTTTACAGTGTCATTTCGTATTTAAAATAATTTGTAAATTTTTTTTATTACTATTCTTTTGCCATTTTATATGTTCATTTCAATTACTTTTGCCAGACATTTACTCTTTTACACATAATAAGTTATTAAAATGTTTTGCCACAGATTCAGTTCATATGTCTGCTTTCGATTTAAATCGTTTTATTTGCTCTTCTAAACAAAAAATACTCGTACTCGAGCATTAGAAAGAAGCATCGAAATATTTGGGCAAGTTTCCAAAAGCAAATTACATATTGTTGACTGAAATATGCATCTGAACAAATTGTGTGAGTGCATATTTATGTTAAACAGAAGAAAAAGACGACGCAAATTCTTGAATAAAGGCAATGAACGAAAGTTGTGTGAACCTTAAGAAATTCATCATGAATTATCATTTTGAATTATTTGCTAATAAATTTTATTTAATTTCTACATCCACCAAAAGCAGCAGATATTAAAGATGCGAACATTAAAAAAACATTCGAGTTTGCTTGTAGAATCAATAAAGAAATTCACAAGGGGGTGCTATGTATCAGTTTTATGTGCTAAAGTTTTACGATAACATTTTCTAAAGTACCAACAACAATTTGGTAAATTTTAGCCCCCAACAGAACATTTTTAATTTTTAACCGACTTAAAAAAAGGAGAGGGTTATCAATTCGTCATGTATTTTTTGTTTTTATTTTTATGTATGTTCCCTCAAAACTCCGCGATTTATGAACCGATTTCGGATTTTTTTCTCTATTCAAAAGGATGTACTTCCAGATTGGTCCCGTTGAAAAGTGGGCGGGGTCACGCCCATACAAAGTAAATACACATTTGCTTTCAGGTACTTCTACTCAAGCCATTCTTATGAAAGTTTACAAACACATTAAGTTTCTGTTTAAATACTACATCAGGATAAAAAAGTGGGCTGTGCCACGCCCATGCAACGCAAACAGTATTTTTCAACAATTTCTACTAAGCCAATTCTTATGAAACTTTGTATACCCCTTTAGTTATTGTTACAATACAACATTATGTTTAAAAAAGCGTAAAGTGCCACTCACATGAAAAGTAAATAAACATTTTAACTACTTCGCACACAAAATTGGGTCTCGTAAAAGTACATGATGATAAAATATGGGGGCGGTGCCACGCCTATTTTGTAGTCGGTTTTTCTTTGCAAGAATTATTATTCTTATATTTTTTTAAATTCGAATACACAAAACATAATAAAAATTAAATGTCTTTGCTAAGGATTGAACTCAGGTCGTTTTCAGTTATTGTTGTATATTATGCCAATTGTTTTGCTCCCTGGCCTATTGCACAACTATCTTCTTACAGGCTTCAAAATTGTTTTTATAAACATGCACATAATAAAAAAAATTAATTTTGCATCACCAGGGGTTGAACTGCTTATGATAAGCAGATACACTTCTACTCTGCCAATAAGAGAATAAACGGCTTGTTTATTTACTAACAAGTGCTTGATTTAATACAGTAAGTAATGCAGACGATATGTAGTTTGTGGTGAAAAGTATGTAGTTTGGTAATGACAGCACATTACCAAGTTTTCGATGGGTTGTTTACCATCACATACAGCCGGAGACCCAAGTTAAGGTTTTGAAAGTTGCAATTTCAAATAAAACATATTAAAAAAATTCTTTTGGAAACTCAATAGAACTGAGCTAAGATTTATTAGTTTTGGGAGCCAAAATATTTGTAGATTTACGTGGGGAGAGTTTGAGAGGTTTTGGAAAAATATACCAACCGAAATCAACTAAAAGTTCCTAATAGTACTGGAACTTGTGCTATGCTGTATTAAGAGTAGCAATTTCGAAAAATCAAAAATAAATATATATAATTTGCCAAAAATTAAACCATAAAATTTAATTATCTTCTTTTTATCTACCACTTTTTTATTCTGTAGTAGATTTTTTTTTTAATTTAAGAATGAATTTGAGAAATAATCTTTTTAAACACACCCAAGCAAAGAACACCAGAAGATATTTTCATGAATGAATGCACGTCACGAGACGACGACGACGACAACTACAAAACAGATTTATGTTTATGTTGCTGTATCTCGTTCAAAGAAAATATAAACGTTAGTTGCTAACAAACTGTTGATGAGAACAACGATTTTTAATGATCGACAAAAAGAAAACAGAAAACAAAATTATAATTAAAATTAGATGCAAACGTTTATTTTTTGTCTCAAATGCATCTGTAAATAAATCTAAACGTAAGTATGTACTTTCGTACGTATGAATACTTCTTATGTGTTTTAAGATTTTTTCATTGAGATTGTGGCAGTGATGATGATGTCTGGTAGTGAATGAAATTAACACAAGCGTAAAGTGTGTGCAACTGAGGCACAAAAAGATTTGCACGCAAACTGCGCACACATATGAAAAGAGACGGCAGTTGCTAATTATTTTGAATATAATGAAATATTTAGTAGATAGTTGTCAACTATTCGACACTTGTGAAAAATCAAATAGCTTAAAAGTTCACATGTTTCAAGAAGCTGAATTTCGGTTTTCTTATTCTAAATCCTTTTCTGACAACTCTGAATATTTAGGAAATTGGGCGCCAAAAGATTTGTTTGATACATATTAAAATACATAGATAAAAGTAAAGACAAAATGAAACTCTGATTTCAATTGCGAAAATAATATATTCATTAATTTTTCAATTAGAAAAACACAGATTTAATTAATTTCGTTGTTGAAATTTTATCCACAACGAAAAGTGTATATTAAATCACTAGATCCCAACATTTCATTTACTCAAAATTTAAAAAAAATTGCAAGAAAATTTTGTTTTTATTCATATGAGTAATTTAATCAATTACGGAATTAATTGAAACTTGTTTTACTTTTTGATTAAGTGTATTAATTGAAATTTTTTTGGAATAATTTTTTCTGTGTACTGCAAATGTGAAAAATTTGTTCGCAAGTTTTGTTTTTAATCACATGAGTAATTGCTTCAAATAACGAACTTAATTAAAACAATTTTTTTGATTTCATAAACTTTTTCATTGAATATTTTTAAAGAAAATTTTATTTCTTAACTGTAGAAAATAATTTGTGCAATGTTGTAAAGAGTTTTGTCAACTTTCCTGTTCCTTTTGTTTCTATTGGCAGGCACATCATCTTCACAACACATGCTGCTACATATAATTTTTCAATTTGCTGCTTTTAATAGGCTTTCTGTAAATTTTATTTCATACAAAGGCAACTTTGCGAAACTGTTTTGTTGTTATAATAAACATTCATTTTTATTTAACTTTCTTTTTTTATAGTTACAATTCCTGTTAAATACACTTAATGCACAAACAACAGTATGTTTGTATTATACTCGTATGTAAGTATAAATTTTCTTTTAAGCGGCTTAAGGCTTTTTGCATTTTGTGCAGAAGACGTATAAAAAAGTTATAAACAAAACCATTTTTTATTACTAAAATTTTATAGAAAATTCTTTGAAAAGTATCATGAGATTGATCTTGTTTGGAAGTTTTTGTTGCTACGTTGTTGTCATTTTTAATCTAATTTTATTCTTTTCTCACTTGCTTTTTTTTCTTTTGTTTTTACTTTTTATTTGTTTATTTTTTATTCATTTATTTTTAATAAACTTTACCTTTTTTACTTAACATGTTGGTAATGCGTACCTCTTCATTTAAACACTTTAATGGGGAAGATGTAGAGTTTAGATACTATTGGTTTACATTCTATATACAGTCCAGTATGGATCGTACGAAAACTGTTTCCTTTTTTGTGTTTGTTTTTTATTTATTTTTTGTCATAAAAAATCTTTAATTCGTAGGAACCTTGTCAAGATTGTTAACAGTTTAATTAAATAATCATAAAATTTACTTAATGTTTATTTTTTACTAATAAAATTTAGATAGAATCTAATTGAAATAAGAAAAATTTTCAATTGGCATACAAAGACTAATACAGAATATATAGAAAGAAGTATATGTAGTCAGTAAAATTAGGCTAGAGTCTAGGAGTTGGAGAAGTTAAATCAATATAGATTGACATTATTTCCCAGCAAATATTTTGCTTACCAATTTGCCAAAAAGTCGTAACTACTTAATATTTATGTTCGAGATGTTTATGAAGTAATAAGTCTTCCTCACAAATATATTTGTACTGACACACAAATTAACTAGTTAATCGGATGCTTACTTACATTCAACAAAACAACTATTTTATCCATATTCTACTGTAATGTCTGTTATCAACATCAAAACCCTTAGGCCTATAAAGTGTACTTCAGAACAAAATAATATGAAAAGAGTAGAGAAATGATGATACATGTTTAATAAGAATGTACTTAAACAAATGTTCGTTCGGTTTGTTTTCCTTCATTTTTATTATTTATATTTTCAACCCGCTAATACTACTACGCGTTTATATTCTAGCTTAGATTTGTTTGTAAAGATACCATATATGAATAAAAATGCTCGTAAGGTATAAACAATCAAATAAATAAATACTTTCAGATACAAGTACTTACTCTAGTAGGTACAATGATAGTTCTTTCTACATGTAATCGTATCTTTAACTATTTTGTTATCAAGAAACGCGTTAATAAAATGAAATAGTCTTCAACACAGTTTTGCTAAGTGAAGCTAGGAATTAGGGTCAAAAGCGTTTCATTAAATACAAATTTCTACCATCGATTTAAGTAATTTATTTCATAATACATATTTTGTTTTAATAGAAATAAAAAAAATTTTAACATTAACAAACTAATTTAATATGAACTTCAATTGCCCAAGTTCAGATTTATTTCCTTTTCTTGTTCTTAACCCGAAGCTTTGGTTCGGTCAATCAACATAAAACTACAAAAAGACATGACACATATGAGCACTGATCAGATGGTGCTGCGCCTTTGGAAACAGAGGATGTTGTTGGGTTCTGAACTAAAGCGGAATTTATTAAGCTTCTCTTATTTTAATATATGTAACTGGAATTAGTTTAGTTTGAGTGACTTCCAAAATATCAATATTGAGTTAACCCAACTCAAATCAACTAAGAAAAAAGTCCCCCTAAAAGGAATTCCAGATGTAAACTTTCAAAATGCCGATTTATGTATGTATATATTGTTTGTGCTCTTTGCCAGAATCATGCGTTGGAGCCATGTTTTTTTTTTGGTGTTGTACAGTGTTATCCACTGATAATTTCAAAAAGGACTGATAATGTCTTTAAAAACAATTAGATATTATGTAATATTTTGCGTTCTTTTTTCATGTTATTCTTTAAATGTGCGTTATTTATGATTTCAATTAACATTTGAGTTCACTGTCCCCAAATTGTTTTTTACGCAACTATCTGTGAGGTTTGTTAACAGTTCGTTACTAATCAATTATGCTATAGTAGTAACAGACTCTGTTTTTAGCAAGAGGTGTTAAAATTTCTCAACGATCTAGTTTACAAGATACAAAAATCAACAAAAAAAAGGAGATTCATAAATAGACTGCATGAATACTTGTACATAGTAATTTTCAACTAGCTAAATGGCAAGATACAGTAGTCTAGGTAGGTAGTAACATATAAATATTTTTTAAAAACTAAAAATTAAGATATTTTTAAATAAAAAATTAATCAAAATATTGTTCATAAGTTCGATTTTTGCTTTATTTCTTAATTGTTGTTTGAGTTACAGTTTTATTAAAAAAAAATTAAACAAATATAACAAAAAGGATCCGAATAGTTAAAACACAAAGTATATATAAACTAAAGAGAAACATCAACTTTAACTATTATTTGCTGATGATGCTACAATTACTAAACAAATAAATATCAGAATTCTTGTTGATGTTGCAGCTACTTTTACATGGCTATAAGGAAAAAAATATGCTGCAATAAAATATAAATAAAACCATAAGCAAAGTAACCTCATAACAAGTATCTCTAATACTTTATGTAAACACTTTGACTTTTAACATTTTATTCTTTGGAAACTTTTCATCACTTTTTTTTGTTTTTGTTTCTGAAGGGTAGAAGGTGTAATAGATACATTTTGAAAGGTACAAACTCTTACAGATACTTAAATTATTGGTAAGTGTGCAGACAACAGGGCCAAGTAAACAACAATTAAAATATTTGAAAAGGTTGCCAAAGTTTCTGTTTGTGTATTTACTGCTTAATACTGAGAGAATGTATTTTGTTTTGGAGCTTCTCCCCATTCTTTCTGTTTTAAGTTCAGGATCAAAAGCTTGTTCTGTTTACTTGTTTTGTTCACAAAGTAAACGGGCCAAAACGAGATTAAAAAAAAAAACCTCAAGAACCTTTTAAATCTCACACTTCTCGTCTGTGGCGAAAAAAAATTTATATTAAAAGTCTTAAATTTATTGGAAATTCATTAACACTAAAAGTTATGCCACCATATGGCCTAAAGTTGTGGACCAGTAGCAGCCAACGTAGTTAGAGGTTTTCGCTTTGCAAAAGAAGTAGAAACAAATAATCTCATTTTGTTGGCAATTTGATGGTGTGAACATTATTGTTTTTCTCATGTTGTTATTTAATTTTTGATAGCCATGTTAATATGACCTGATAAGACTGCACTGAGCATGTGTTTCTTTATTATATTTTGGTCATGTCTTTTGATTGTAATATGAGCATGTTGCAACATTAAATATGTTTACAAGTTCACAAATGTTGAAGGTTTTTTTTCTGCCTTTACTCGTTTGTTGTTTTTAACATTTTACCACAGAAAGCGGCATGTGCCAAGCATAATACAAACATTGTATGTACTACATAAATATAATCAGCATTTAAAAAAGAATATGACATAAAAAGTGTGTTTTCAAAGAAAATGTACTTTCAAAATACAAACACTAGCTGTATTCAGTGTTTGGTGCGAATGGTCTTGCAAAGGAGCAAGTGCAAAATATCGTAGCTTTTTGTTTGCAATCTAACAACAAAATATATTACTTTGCACTAACAAAGCAACGATATACCAAATCGGTGTAGCTTTTTTGCATTGCAATCTCGCAGCACACATTTTGACAACTTAAAAAATTGAATAAACAATATTCACTAAAATTAAAGAATTTATTAAAAAAATATTATTGGAAATTAAAAAAAAAAACATATCAAAATTGGATACACAGGACAATAAAATTTCGTTGGTAGAGACAACAGGTGGTGAAGTGGGAGAGAGATAGAACTCATTTACAACTCTGCTACTGCGCGTCTTTTGTTAAATTTTTGTAGAGCAGCGTTGTAGCCTCTCTGGTATTAAGTAGAGGCATTGATTTATTTAAGCTGTGTAGCCATTTTATTAGGCCTTTTACTTTGCCGACGATCCTGCTACAATACCGACGAAGGAGGGTGCTGTGATGTGCATTAGTATTTTGTATTTGCAATTCAGCCCCTCGCAAAGCAAAATGGATTTTTTTAATTGTGTTCTTGATTGTGAAAACAAGTTTTAAGCCCGTAACAAAATAGTTGTCCAGTAGCCTAGTGAGTAAAAAGCACTTGGCATAGAATAACACATTATCTGAAAACGGCATGAGTGTCAATGCTTAGCAGAGACATTTAATTTTTATTGTGTTTATTATAACTTGTTTCATGTAATCAAATGTGGTAAGTACTTGCCTCCAGTGACATCGGCGTGCTAAAGTAATTGGTTAAAATGCCAAAGTAGAAGTAGTGAAGGGTATGTTTATTGGCATTTTAACTCATTACTTTGCCATAAAAAACATTCCTGAGTTATGTTAATGCTTCACTCGTCCTCCCAGCGACAACTAAAAACACAAATTTACGATATTTTGGAATGGAACAACTAAAAGTGGTTTCTTATGTAATTTGGGGTGCTGTTTTTGGTTCTAGTTTTCGAGATATATACTTTTTTCATAATTTATCTTACAATTTTACAGGATAATTTTTTTTATCAATTGTCACCAAACTGGCGGGTGAGACTGGGAGAAATCGAATTTTTTTCAAAATAACACTACATCCAATATCGTCCAAGAATGCTGTATAAAATTATACTTGATTTCGTGAGGAGTAAAAATACAAATAATTGGCGATATATTAACACCCTCTGCGGTCTTCTTCTCTCATGAAAAGGATTTGTTCTCTTGAACTGTTACTACCCATAGATACCCCTTTAGTTAGCTTATGTACATACTTTTTCTTTATTTATTTTGAATGTGTTCGCATTTTACTGATTTATGCAAAGACATTAATTAAGCAACATTTTTTAAAAAGGTCACATTCATTGTCTGCACTATACATTAATTTTAAAAGTTGCATGTATATGAAGGTAAAAAAGTGTGTTACAAACACATACATACGTTCGTAGACTCAGTTTTTATCTGAAAAAATTTATGACATACGACAGCAACATTATCTAAAAAACAACATTCATTCACTCATTCCTTCTTACATTATTCTGTTTAAACGATAACAGGCCCATGATTAATGTTAGGTCACGCCCAATCATAAAATGTTATTGCAAAAATATTTATGTTTTTAGAGGAAAACAAATATAATTAGAAAACAATAAATAAAAATAAATAAAATACAACATACAAATTAAGAAAAAGGAAATAAAAGTCAATCAGATCTCTTTCTCTTAAGCTAACCAAAACGTTCATGTGTATCTTCACCTACAAATGTGTATAAAAAAGCAAAGGATGCCACAAATATTTTCCATGACAAACACACACACACACACGTGTTTACATAAATGTCTTTAAGAAAAATTTTTATATTAACAACAACAAGATAAGAAAACAAATCAAAACCGCATAACGTGACATACTTCAAATGCAAAGGAATTATTTAAATAAATTTTTTGCTGTAAATATTTCTTTAATTTAAATTCATCATACGTATTGAAAGGGTCTCAATGAAGGGATAAAAATTCAATGAAAGACATGTAATATGAAATTTTTTTTCATAATCAAGTCAAGGTGTTAATCCTAAAAAAACCAAAAAATAACATAAAAAAGATTAAATAAAATACAAAACCACAATAGAAATGAAATCGAATAAAAGCAAGAACAACAACTGATACAATGTTTTTCAGTTCTGAATCCTTTTTCTTTAGTTTGAAACCACACAACAATAAAATAAACTATAAAATATTGAATGCTATACAATAATACCATCCATAAATGTTCAAATTTCTCAGACATTTCAATGGTCATAAGTGACATGAAAAGGAAGAAAAATAGGAAGAAAAACAGTGAAGTTTACACAGAACGAAGTACACAAATTTAGCCTTATTTTAAGTAATAATAAAGACTATTTTATCTATAGATATTTATATATATACTATTAAGGAGCATTATTACAACTCGGCTATAAAGTAGAATATAGTTATAAGCACCTTTAGCAAAAGTGAGTGATAAACTGCCGTTTAATAATTTTTCATTATTGCAACTTGCATGCAAAATAAAAGTTATATATTTCAGAGTATGGCTATACCAGAGCATTTACCGACTATTGTGAATGACTAAAGGGCTCGGTGCAACGTCATACGTATGTATTTAATTTATAAAGTAGAAAGTATGGCAGCGTTTGAAAATGTGGCAACTTCAGATGACTAAACTTGCCGATAAAAGTTATAGGTAGAACGAACTTGTCCATAACTTATCGCTCACTTTTAGGTTAAATTAAAGTTGTAATAATGGAAAACTATTTGTCCGGCTCATAAAATCGCAACTTCAACTAAAGCCAAGTTGTGATAATGGCCCTAAGTCAGATTTGCAGGATGGTGTTATAACTAAGCACCTCTAGAGACCATATTTTGCCATTAAGTTTCATTTTGATCCACAGAAATTCTGAAAATGCTGGCCGCTGGAAACCACCAAGAATTTGTCCGTTCCTGTAGAACCAGCCAGCCGAAAATATGTTAATGTTTTCAGTTAGTTTTTTTCTTAAAATATTTCTAATCCATCATTTCATAAGTGTATGCCAAAATAAACAATAAAAATATAAATCTAACAGCAGTTTTCTTTACGAAAAAGGTAAATAATCCGCAACTAAAATACACACAATGAAAAAATTCAGATAAAGACTTTTTTTATTTCAAAATAACAAATAACTTGTCGAAGTAAATCCCAACAAAAAATTTAATGGTTTTTATCGTGTTTTTTTAGAATATTTTTTTCTATAAATTTTTTGTTAAGAATATTCTAAAACAAAACCCTGACACTTGGAGTTCTTTGCTGTAACAGAGAAAGCAGATACATTAACAATGTGATTGTGTAAATGTATGCAGGAACATGTGTGTGTAAACGTGTTCACTTTTTTTCCTTAAAGAAACACAAAAAATACAATATTGAATCAACAGGATGCTGATGTTGAGGAATAAATATTTCTCTATGTGTGGATACAATAAAATAGGGAACAAAACAAAAATTAATTCAATGCAACAAATCTAAACAAATGTAAAAAATTGTTACAAAAATTCAAACACACACAAAGACTACAGACGCGCAAACAAACCAACACACAAACAAATAAATATATCGCTACCTATAACGCAAAACCCCCTAACAAAAAACTAACAAATCGAAAACGACTTTTTTATAAGACTTCATCGAACAAACATACCGTACAAACATAAGAAGATTAAAGCAAAAAAATCTGACATGTTTTTCGCTTTTGCTGTAAAATTATGAAAGTGCTAGTTAGGGTTTTTAGCGTTTCATGAAACGATATGTGTGTATAATTTTATAAAAAAATGTAAAAAAATGAACTTCAGGAATTTACTTTGAAATGTGTAGTATTTTCTTTATTTTCCGATTTGCAGATATTACAATGAAACATGACATTGAAAAAAAAATTAAAAATGTTAAAACTGCTAGATGTAGATTTAAGACGATTACGGAACACACTGCGTCATTTAGTAATTACTATTATGGCAGGTGAGAAACAATTGATGTTCATAGCTTATGTACCTTCGCTAGTTTACGAATTATTTCAAAAATATCGATCTAAGCATTTGTGTTTTTCTTCCCACAATAGAATTGTTTTCAAAGGATCAATAATATTTATAACTTAACAATGTACGATTAAAGGTTAACGTGGACTTTAACGGCAAGTTCGGCATACAACACTTACCGTTAAAGTCAACGTTAACTTTTAATCGAATATTGTAAAAAGGGCCGTAAGTGTTCTATAGTGGTGTTCAATTCTGATCTGGAAGGAAATTGGTGTAATGAAAGCTCCTTATAATAAACTTGGTAAAGCAATGTGCCAATTTGATCAAGGTGAGCAATGTTAATAAAAATTTGTCTCGACACTAAATCTCTTCCTTAAAAGTTATGGCGATCATAACAAAACATTTATGAACTCTTAAGTCTTTTGGCCATGTGAAAAGTTCAAACTGCCAGATCACACGTTTGAAATAAATCAAAGTAATAGTTTTTCATCGAAGTAATAGCATCATGCCAAGGATGCTACAGTGGGTGAAAAGCTCTATAATCCCCTGGCTTTCTAGATTCTATACATTATGCTTCTCTCTAAGATACGCTCCGACTAGCTGGAGAAAGGTTAAAGTATTTTTCGTTCCGAAAATTGGTAAGGGAGGTCACAAAGGCGCAAGAGAATTCCGACCAATCAGCCTTTCATCTTTCCTGGTCAAGACGCTGGAAAGACTCATAGACTCTCATATTAGGCAATGACTCGTAGGCTCGTAAAGACTCTCGGATAATCAGCATGCCTACCCAAATGGACTATCTACAGTAACATCCATACTCGACGAGGAAAGGTTTATAGAAAGATCCCTTGAACGCAAAAAGTATGATTTGGCTGTCTTCTGAGACCGTTATTTTGACGTTGGGTAATATATCAGCAACTGAATAATAACCCTGTTTGCGGTTAGAAACGTCACTGCAAAAGTATGCAATATAAATAAAAATGGGCATGCAGAGGAACACCATTCTCTTTTTAACTCGATTCTCTTTAGAGTAAAAGGATCTTTGGTTTCAAATGAGGCTTACCCCTTGAAATGCTTAAATAGATCAGATCGGGTCAACTGTACAGAATACAGAAAGTAGGAAAGGAGGTTATACAGACTACGATTTAAGAGTATATACTGATGGATCAAGAATAATTTGCGGTATTGACTCTGGAGTTGTTTTCATGATCTTGTTGTAAGACACTACTTCCGACTTCCTGGAGCAAGTGTATTTCAGCCTAAAATATTGGCAGGGTGCTGATTGACAGGAGGGTCCAATAGAGAATCGACATTTTTATCGACAGTCAAGTGGCGGTTCGGTATCTAAGGTAACACCTAGGAGAATGTGGGTTTGCTATAGCGAAACCCGCTCAACACCGTTAACGAACAGAAACCGCAAGGACATCTCGATTCCCTCGAAACAGTGATGGGACACTGGGCGATCAGCAGACATACTACTAAATTTTTGGCCAATCATATACCAGATGAGCTCTCAGAGACTATCAGAGATTTGTGTAGGTGAACTGATTAGATATCTATATGGAGCGGGATGGATCTAGTACCGATCACAAGATCGGAGAACTTGGATTCGGACATACATGGTTAGGTTAATACTGACGAGTAAAGTCTGTCTGTCTGTCCGTCTTAATTCTACTTGATTGCTTCCGTGTAGTAACCAGCCACGTAAACGAACCAACCAACCAATCAAATTAAACCGTAAATTGATAGCAAATGGAGGTGGCATCTTATGCTCTTCACTTGGTTACTCGATACTTTTAGAGTTTTTTTTATTTAATGCAAAGTAATATCTTCTCCACATGCGCTACAGACTAAAAGGATGCAGGTTAGGAAAAAGAAGTTTTGGGGATTTTTAGGTATGTTTTAAGAAAAAATGTGTATCTATAGACAGAGTTGTAAACCATTTGCATTGAGGTTGCTATACAAATACAACTCTGTGTGCAAGGAGAACTCAATTACTCTCAGAAATAGAACAGCCGAAAAAATAGAAAACATTTCATTCTTGTTACCCAATATTAAAGCACTAATAGCGAATTCCCTAGGTTGAAAAGATAGTCTCCCATGGATGTGTTACTTAAACCTTGATGAACCAGTATTTCCATGTCATCATTACCTTTAAAAATCAGGAATAAAAAGGGAAACCTCAGTATACCCTGATGTAATCGTATGTGTTAGTAAGCGTTTTTCTGCTATGCATTTGTAGTAGTAGTCATGGTTCTTTGAGAAGACTAAAGAAACATGTTTCACTTCTACTTGGATTTTATATGCCAACACAAAATAACAAAAAAAAATAAAATTAAAATAAAAGGAATGTAAGAATACATTGAATCAAGTAAAACCTTAAGGATAATATTAAGTGAAAAGTGAATCCTTAAAAAAAGAAAAGTATGAAAAAAATTAGTTACATTCCCCATTGCCAGCAAAGGCATGTGTTTTGTGTTCAATATTTAAATGTGGCATTTATATGCGAATTTTTTGCTTTTCTTTTTTTAAAACATGACATTTAAACAAATTCCTATTTGACGCCATTATTCTAATGATTTTTGTGCTTTGCTGCTATTGAACGATTTTTCGCTAGAAGGAATTTAATAAAAATTAATGTTTCAAAGTGTCTGCATGCTAATGAAAATGATTACTGCAATTTGTCATTGAACTTTGTAGTACTTAATAAATTGTTTTGAAATAGTTTTGCAATCAGTATGTATGTATGTACGTATGACTGACCGAATAATTAGCCAAATCTTAAAATATGGACAAAAGATATTTTGTATTTGGCACCCTGCAGGCTTCTTTGTCTGGATGATATATTTAATACTTTACTTCGGTTTCTTGCAACGATTAATCATGTTAAGTGCAAATAGGAAGTTTTGCAAATTTTTTACATTTTATAATTGAAAGACCACAAAAACAAACTATTGAATAAATCGACTTTTAAGTTTAAACAAAATTGAAAATTGTATATATATTTTTTTAATTTTATACTTTAAATACGCAGCATATTTATTTGCAAAATAATAGAATTTATCCAATAATTTCTCTAGGATTCAAAGCTATGATACCTAGCAATAGAATAAGCACACAAAACCAATTTTTGATTACGGCTTAGCCAGTTATTGCACCAAGCCCTTCATTTATTGTATTGACTTTGTAATTTTTATAAATTATTATAATATTTTAATTCTGAAAATTAAGCAGGTCTTGCTTAAAATATATTAATTTTTTATTATTAGAAATAACTTTTTTTGCCACAACCATACATATAATATAATATAGTGGTTCCAACCATTGCCATAGTTATGTATTTTCCTTGCGTGTAAAACAAAGTAGAAAATTGAGCTAAGCATTTTAAAAATCTAGATTAGAAGATATTTTTTTTCTGTAGTTTTTTGGTATTATTGCCAATACAAAAGAAATTCATTAAGAACGAACATTCAAATTAAACAATATGTTTGAGCAATATGTCTGTGTTTTTTATTTAATCTTATGGCAAATATAAATCTGGAGAAAAAAAATTTCAATTTAATTCTGAAATTAAAAATGGTTTCTCATCCTTAAAGAAAAAAAATGTCATTCTGCAGGCACAATTCGTTCAGATCGCTTTAATTGGGTGTATTTCTTAAGTCGTCTTAATTTTCTAATATCTTTTTATGCAATTGAATTTCTCGAGGGATTTTTTACACATTTCCTTTTAAAAGATAATCTTTTTCTGTTGCTTGTTTCCTTCGGCTACCTACCAATTTTCCAATCAATTCAAACAATTTAAATGAAACACCTTTTTTTATTTAAAGGTATCCTTTTTTGTTGTTGTTGCTGCTGAAATCGCCCTCCTTTAAAATTAATGTTTACCAAACAAACAATTCATCATCTCAACAATTGAAAAAATTTGTTCAAAGCAACAAGAATAGCAACAACAAAGTTGTAGTGTATTGAAAGAAGAAAATCAAAAGAATATGACAGTCATAACATGTTACCATCACAGGACAGAATGTCGAAATGACTGACTGATTCACTTATTCATTTATAAATAAAATTGTATTGGTATTGGGTAAATTAATCAAATCAAATCAAATCAAATAGAAGAAAGAGAGAAGAAAAAAAGAGTGTTTGGATTGCTGGAATATTTAGAAAATTGAAATATTGTCGTATATTTTGCTATTATTGTTGTCGTGTATTTAACAATAAGTAAAAATAGCAAAAAAGCATTTATAAACTCAATTGTTTTCTATTGCTATTTGGATATTGAATTTGATGCTATTGTTGTTGTGGACTTTAAGGAATATAAATTGTGTAAACGGTATTTTGATTGTGCACATCCTTTTTTCAGTGTTTAGTAAATTTTTTTTTTTGGTACTTATTTTTTCTTCTTCTCCTTCAATTTGTCTTACAAAAGGACAAACCAACAGATGCCTTCTGTTTCGGTAGCTGTTCAAAAGCAAGAAAAGAAAAATTACCTTGTTTTTCTATGCAATTTTACAATTGTTTACTTTGTTATTTAATTTTTTTTTCTTTTTTAATTTAAAGATCTTTTCCGGCTTGTTGTAGAATCTGCTATTTTGTGTATAAATGTATTTTATTTTGTTTTGCTTAACAAAATTTGCTATTTTCGTTTTGTACAACAATTGTACTCGCTCAAGAACAGGCAAAATGTATGTATTTAGGCATTGAAAATTGTTTTCCAGTTTTAATTTTTTTTCTACTTTTTACTGAATTTATTAACTTTGTTCCTGCATCAAAGTATTTCTTTACAATTCTTATCCTTTGGGTATTAAGAAAATTGCATTCTTAGATGCTGGATAACAATAAATATGAAAAAGACGATAAAAGACCAGAAACAAATTCGAAACGAAATCCCTGTTTTTTTGTCTGTGAAAAGTAAACAAATTTCTTTTTAGCCAATAAAAGAAAAGGAAAGAAACAAAATGAGAAAAATACCAATAAAGTTAATAGTACACACAGAGATTAAATTTCCAACGTAATCATAGAAAAAAAGGGTTCAAAAATGTAAAAATAAATGCTCAAAGTAATTTGCAAACTAAAAAACTGATGGACCTCTGTTTTCTTTTTTTTGTTGAACTCTTTTCAGGAATATAGAAAAAAGCAATATCTTGCTAATTTTTTTACTTTTTAAAGGTCAAATCAATGCAAAGAATAAAACTATTTGCAAAATTAGCAAAATTATTAAAATTAGTTGTAAATCGAATAATATTCTAAAAAAAAACGCAGAAAGACAAGGAAGAGTCATGTAGAATTACTTTAATTACAAAAGGTAAAAATAAATTTTCTTGTGAGCCCTCTTTTCACAATATACGATTAACAATTAACATGTACTTTAACGGCAAGTACGGCATACAACACTTTCCGTTAAAGTCCAAGTTAACTTTTAATCGTACATTGTGAAAAGAGGGCTTACAAGAAAGTTTATTTTTACCTTTTTTAATTAAAGTAATTATACATGACTCTTCCTTGTCTTTCTGTACTTTCGACACAAACTTTTTAATTAATTTTAGTTAAAATAAAAAGAAATAGGTCACATTATTTGCATTTCGGATTTCTTTATAGAAGTCCAAACACGAAAAGGTATACTACTATTTCCGACTTTGACTCCCTATCTGATTCTATATCAAAGATCTTTGAGGGTTATCCGAGCATCAAAATAGTTGTTGCTAGTGTTTTTATTGTTCACAATTCTTCTACAGAAGCCCGGTATGTTGCAATTGATGAATGAGCCAACAAATATTTTGACCTTTTCATGAATTCACATCCTGATAAGTATGAAGTTAGCGTCGATGCACCCTTTGCCTTGTTGGGTTGAACTTAACGAATTATTATGGCAGTTTAATTGGAAATAATGTTTTCTAGACAATAATGACGAAAATATTTGAAAACATTTCTTTAAAGAAAATCTTGATTGAACCCAGGAAAAATTCGTGGTTTACTTTGATGTGCAAAATTGCAGTTAGACCCAGAAGGAAGCATTTAATAGCTGGTGTATTAACAAAACCACAAATACTGATTCGCTGTGAAAAACGTTGACATTTTCGTTTGCTAGACTACTGAGATGAGAAAAAGGAGCGGAATCTTCATTCACGGCAACAGTTTTGGTCACACATCAAAAAGTTCTTCAATTGAGACTTTTAAAATTCACTGAACCGAATGATGAATCTAACCTTCCGGCTGAATTATTAGCAAGTAATTTTCGCTGCACAAGCTATAACTGCGTGAAATAAATAGGTCTGCTGAGCCGGATAGTACTCTAGCAATGGTCTTCAATTAGTGCTCTTTAACTCTAGCGCGTCCGGCGACAATTCTCTTCAGAACTTTATATCATGCTGCTGAATGCCCATTGTGTTGGAAGGTTGCCGATGTAACGACAATCCCCAAAAAGGGAGAAGATGAAAATTAGCACCCAATCAGAAAATGTTCTGCACTTTCCAAAGTAATGGAAAGTATGGTGAGTTTCCATCTTGAGCAAGTATGGCTTTCGTATGGGATGCTCTACGCGCGACTTACCGGCCTTCCTACTGGAAAAATGTCAAAGTAAGGTGATATTTTAATGCTTTTGATAGAGAGTGCCAAGGTACACTTTATCAAAACTTGTTGCATTTGATTTACATATATTGAGCTTTATCAAGAATCACACTATACGAGTTGTTATAGATGATGGGATTCCATCATCTTGTTCCGGTACAATGCATTCATTGCACGACTGCTGTCCAAAAAGAAAATTTTGCATACAATTATGAAATCTATCTAAACGGTTTAATTTATAAACCTCTTTGAAGTTTTTTCCACTTCCTTTTGTAAATACTTTTTTTCATGCCTTATATTTTGCTTGTTGTTTGACAATTGTTATTAATTTATTTGTGAAGTTATCCCACGAACTACTTAAAAAATGCAAGAAAAACAGTAGAAAGTTCTTGAGACAAACAAATTTTTATTAGAAAATGGAAACAAGGTCTTCTCAAAGATTTTTTACTTTTGAATGCTGATTTATAATAAGAAAATTCACATGATTTTTATTATTATAGGCCATCCGAACAATCAGAATATCGCATGTTCCTAGAACATTAAGAGCTTTAGAATCTCTAGTAAAAAAGAAACTGTTATAAGATTGTAAAGTTATGCTTTTATTTTAATTGTAGAATTGTACATCAGTAGATCACAATCTTAGTAAAGTTTAAATCTTAACTTAAAACATAATTTTTAAGCATAAGCATTGTTTAAATAAAATTATACTCAAATGAAAGTTATAAAAGATTTTATTTTAAAATTTGCAAACATTAAAATGTTTGTTAAGATTAGTCTTACTATAAGAAAAATTTAACATTACCTACACTTCCGGGTGTACAAATAAAAATTGTCAAATAACAAAGAAAAAATTAAAGAACATTAAACAAACCAATATTCTAACTTACATCTATAAAGAGAGTGGTTGATTGGTGTATTACATAAAAAATCAACCTAGATTAAAGATATTTTAAAAGACACGACCGTCATGCTTAAGAAGGCGCGTTAAAATATGCAGAACATAAAACAAAATCTACAATGTTTTAAACACTCTAAGGGAAATCTTAAGCTAAAAAAGAAACTGCTGCCATAAATGCAAAATCATTAACATCTCTTCAGTTACGGTTAATACTTTAATAGTCCAGGACGTTTTATGTTGCCTCCTAAAATGATTTTAAAACATTAAAATATACAAAGTACATAAATGTATTTAGTTCATTAAATCATTAGTAACAAGACAAAACTGGGAAAGATTCTGTAAGGTGATTATATCTAACTTTCCTACCTTCAGCTTATTTTCGTACAAACTTTTTAACTTTTGGCATAATTTTTAAGAGAAAAATGATTTAGGGTACCCAAACTTCTTTTCAGCCCATTATAACACTTTTATTTGCTGGTTGTTTTATACTTTTTTTCTTTGCTTTCCTTTTTTTATTTGTTCTGGTATGTTTCTTGCAAATTTGTTATGCTAGTTACCAATACCAACCGATGGATGGATGGGTGAATGAATAGCTATAGTCGTTGTGATGGCTATGATGGGATGGAATAGTTTATGACCAACCAATTGTTTTGGATATTGATGATGACGATGATGATGTGAATGTTATGAATGTTTTTCTTATTTAGTTTGTTCTGTTTTTTTTTTTTAATTTTAGATTTGCCTGCTTATTTTCCAAGACACCATCATATTACTTTACGTGACCTTATTTTCCCCCTACACGTCTCGTTAAGAATCGAACTTAACTGAAAAGGAAGAATTTCAAAAGACCAACAACCAACTACTTATAGCTTTTTTTCAGAGGATAAAGGGAGATCAAACCCGAGACTAGTAACAAAAACAGCAACAATCTTGGAATAAAAAAGAAAAACCCACAAAATTCAAACATGAAAAATGGTTAAATCATTTTTAGGATCACGTTTTAAATGTTTTCAATGTTTAACGTGTTATGAAGACTACAATAACCACAAACAACAGCCAGCATTTATAATGATTTAAAACTGACACGATACTTCAAAAAGCAACAACAACAATAACACTAACAGCAAAAAAAACTTGCCAAGTTACAACAAAAATTTATAACTGAAGAACATTTTAGAAAGCTTTTCATTTCTAACTAAAACAAAAACAACAACAACAACAATATTAGCAACAACCTAGTAAAAGCCATCAAAATGCTTAAATTTAATACACGCCTCAGCCATTTATCGGCAGCTGGTCCTTAGACCAACAAAGAACCCCAACTAGACAAAACCAAACCAACAACAACAAGAACAACAGCAATTAAATGACTGATCGTATGTTGTACGAAAACTTTTACGCCTCTAATATTTAAAATAGAGAAAGAAAGACTTTGAGAATAATGATAGATAAATGGCCACTGCAACAAAAGCAACAGACAAAGTCAGTTGTCAGTTGTATTATTTGACTGACTTTTTAAGATGATTTGAGTTTAACAAGCCATTAAAGTGAGAAGTTGTTAAATAATTTATTATTTCATACTAATTTACATACAAACAATTCCTGAAAATTTCAAATTAATTTATGCAAATGTAATGAGGTAATTATGCTTAAGTCGACTTAAATAATGCCCTAATTGGCAATATATTTTTTCAATCGACTGGCTTTACAATAGACAAGTTTTGTTTCACAAATTTAATTAAATGGTAGAGAGAAAATAGAGAAAAGAGAGAGAGAGAGAGAGTGATGCTGATGCTCGGCACTTAGGCACACTCTGTTCCTTTGGGAATGGATGTGCTAGTGGACTTTATCTAAAATGCTCGCATAAAATATAATCTGTTCCTATGGGGATGGATATGCTGGTGAGCTTCGGCTTACAATCAACGTGATGGATAATTCTGTGACCGGTTATTGCTTAGGTCACCTTCGGTTGATCACTGATGGTTAATCAGGGCTAGTGACTATTTGAACTTTGGATAACAATATAAGGCTGCTTGTGCTGTTTCTAAAACAGTAGAAGTTGCAGAAAGTAGTGATTTGTGATCGATTGATGGGGAAGGCCTCTTTAGCTGCCGTCTGCCTTTGTGGTAGACTTCTAGGTTGCAGATTATTCCTTGGTAAAACTCGGCTTAAGCTGCTGATGTAGTGCGAGACTAGGTAGCTCAAACACTCTAGCAAGGTGTTCATCCATAGAGGGGGATCTATTCACAAGATTTTGCTACTTGTTCGTTCACCACCTGTATGGCGGCGATGCTAAGAACACCAGCAGGTGAGGCCGAAGGTACTTTCTTTTATTATAGAAATGGTGTTACCTGATTGATGAGCCATGCTCATTCTCTTGGAAAGAAAACTTACCTTTTATATTGATATTAAAACTTGATCATGAGGATAGGTTGTAGGTGAAAAAATCCTTTAAAATGAAATTAAGACTTTAAGTTGGTTTGAGTGCTCTGGAAGGCTAGTTAGTAGTGTGCTTCGACTCGCATTCAACACAATTTTGGGTTTTTCGAAACAGGCAACCGAACGGCAGGTCTTGTGTATCCGTTTCTTGATTTGTGTAGCAACAAATACATTTTTTAAATTGTAGTTTTTAGGAGAAAGTGTTGCGTATCTCCCGTACAAATCTGCTCATGTACATATAAACCCTTTTTAATGGGTAAATAGTATTTGCAACATAAGTAAATAGAAAAGCCTATCTGTGCCACAAGTTTTCTCATATGAGCTACAAACTTTATGACGAACGTAAAACGCTATCCAAAAAAAAAATTAAAAATTCTTTTAAAATCCAAATCCATCAAATATATTTTCTTTAACGAAGAATAAATTGAATGTTAAATCATTTTATGAAAACAAACACACCAAAGAATATTAAACAAACAATAAAAAGCAAACAAATTATACTAAACAAATAAATATAGTAAAAACTATAGTAAAAAAAGTGTACAACAACAGTAAAACTCGAAAAAATGAGAGAGTACGGACGTGCAAACATATTAACAAGCGGACAACAATGTTGAATTTGGGGGCTTCTTTACATTCATTCAGCTGACTAGACGTCGCAATCGTCGACGTCTTATTATTGTTATTTGCTTTTTAAAGCTTTTTATAATAAAGTAAGTGCCTCATAAGAAAACAAATTAACGACCATCATCATACGATGGAAATATAAAAGAAATAAAGTTTTGTTAATTTATGCCGCCACAATCGTTGCCAAGTATAGTAATTCAAATTCAGAACAAATCTGAAAAATGTGTATTTAGCAGTAAACATTTACTAGCTTTTGCTTTGCACAGAAAATATTTCAAGCGAAGTAGTTTACACTAGCAATAAATCTTAACTTTAATATGAAACATTTTATGTACATAGATTGCAAGAGAGCTGAGGTTTTGTAGAGTAGTAAGTCTTGGTCTTGGAAAAGGCCTTCGAGATCTACTAAGCGAACAAAGAAATCTTGACTTACCTAAGACGTGAATGACTCTATGACTTTTCACCTGCCAAAGTTATTCTCATATTACATAAACCTTACCTAGGGTAGCCATTTCCATTTTGAGGTAAAGAGGACAACAGTAAAAAAATAAATTTAAAAAACATATTTGGCAATCAAAATAAGTGATGTCGTGCAATTTGAAATAACAACGACAATAGAGTGCTGCCAACAATTCAAAAGTTTTGATGTAAGACCGAATTTACACGATGAAATATTTTATGAAGTTAGTTGCATGAAATTTTGTTTCGTAGGTAAAAGGCATTAGAGAAACAAAACGGGTAGGAAAACTGGTATGACTTTAATTTCTTGAAATTTTTTATACGATATTACAGGGATGTAAGCTAACCATATTTAAAATCAATGATAAACAAAGTATGTTTTAAGAATTTAAAACTCTTAAAGTATACTTTGTTTTATTTTTTTTTACTTTTAAATTTATTTATTGAATCTTCAATTGTAAATTGAACTAACAATTGGCCAACTCACAACCTGTTGTGTGTGTTGTAGATCGTACAAATGTTGTTGTTAATTTCCAAAGAATCATTTGCTTAGAAACATGTTTATATGAAAATTACCAACAACATTTATACGATCTACAACACATACAACATGTTGTGAATTGAGTAAATAATTTAGTCCAGCCACTGCTAGACAAAATATTAAGTTCAACGGTTGCTTCTTTAGATGTCTTGCGTCTCTCGTGTTCGGCTGAAAGCAAGAGTGTCCCTCCTTTTCAGCCGAGTGTGCCCTCTATAATTAATGATGTTGCGGGTTAAGGGATTTGTATGCCATTCGAGTTTCTTTATATATGTTGTTACATGTTTTGAAAACACAGTTTTTACTAATGGAACATCTAGATCTTTATGGATGCGCTGGTTTCTGACATACAAAGGTGCCGCTATAATCAAACGCAGAATTTTATTATGCTACCTTTGAATTTTCGCTTTATTTGATGCAGAGGCAGTGCCCCATAACTGAATACCATAGCACCAAAATGATTTAAGTATTGTGTTGTATATAAGAAGTTTACAGTCTAGACTAAGTGTTGAATTTCTTCCTATTCGTTAATTAAGTTTAACTGCTTTCAATTTCAATTGGGTCAGCTTTGAATATATGTGGGTCTTCCTTGTTAGACGACGATCAGGGTGAATTCCTAGGTATTTAACCTAAAAGTGCTGCGGTATGATATGATTATTGATATAAATAGGCGGTCATGTTTCCCTGCGTAATGTAAACGTAACATGTATACATTTCTGTTCGAGTAAAACTATTTCGTAAGTTTGATTGAAGAAGAACTAGAGTACAGCTGCGTAATTGTTTTCCAGTTTGGGTATATGATGCCATTGCACCAGAAAAAAAGCGAATGTGCATCTTTAGATATACTAGTAGTTCTAAGCTATCTATCTCTCAACTTCTTCTTTAGAAGAATTACAGCTTAGTATCGACAGGAGCTACAAAGCTCACTTCTTATAGGCTTAACACAACAGTGTTAACAATAGTTGCAGAATATACAGGGTCAACTAACTCAATAATACGCTTTTTTTATATAGAAGAAGTAGACTGTAATTTAAACATTCGCTCTCTTTCATCGAGGGTCAAGCATTGTGGATAAACAATTTGTTTCATTACTAAACCATGAAATCTTTCTTTGAGAAACAGTACCAAGCTAGTCACTAATATTTGCCATTTCGATCTATGTTTCCATTCTGTTCATGGTTTTATAATATTTTCTAATAATTTTTCCGTAGACAACGTGATCGTCGACAAAAACGAAATTCCATACATTACCAACGAAAAAAAGTTCGTTCAGAATTTTTTTCCTTTGCTAATGTATAAAATTTCGTTTGGTTTCATTTTCGACGACGATTACGTAGTCTGCAGAAACGAGCCTTAAGCAGTTTCAAAAACTTACTACCGTCAACATTTATTCATTAAAAAAGCTTACAAAAATATTGTTTATCGGCAAGAAAAATGTCGCCGATACCAACGTATCGGCAAATCCGAATTATTGCCGCTATATCGGTATCGGCTTCATCCTTAGAAAAGTTCATCGCGTAAATTTAGTTTAAGAAAAATATATGGAGAAAAGTATAAAAAGTAGGACAAGCCCGAATACTTGCAAAAAAAAATAAGGAGGACTAATACGGACGTCCTAAAAACAGGATGGTGTCCGGGGAAAAGGGGACGGATGGAAACCCTACTCTAAAATTTTTTATAAATAAAGTAGTCAGATGCCTACGTAAACATTAGTGTGAACTAAGGCCAAGCTTCTATCTAAAAAATAAAAAACCTCCATATATCGATGTACATCAGTGGTGGCCATACCACACACTATGTTATTCTTTGTTTGTGTATGTGCTTTGCGGCTAAATAGATAGGCTGTGTGTCTCACACACAGTGGTAAAAAACAGCCTATACTTGTGAGTATAGGAAATTGAGAGATTGGCCACCACTGATGTACACTCAAATTACGGCGCTAGTGTGCACAGCTGATAAATATTACCTATGCAACTCCTAATCTGAAGCGAATTAAATACATGTTTAATTCAGTTTTTCGTTCATTTGAATGTAAATGTGATAGTTTTTGCATACATTAAAAATCTGTATTCGGAATATTTTATTTAACAAAAAAAAAGCATTTTTGGTGTTTAATTTACTTAGTGTTGTTCTATCAAATAAATACACCTACGCCTTGAATAACGATGTTAAATTAAAAATTGTTGTAAGGAAATCGAAATTTTGGTTCATTAAATTCCCTCACTTATAATTTTGCATGAAAAAATATTAATTTCCGCTAATTTGTAAATTACTACGATACAGTTGGAGATATCAGAAATATATAATAATAATATTCAAAATTTTCAGGAGAGCGAAAATACAATGAAAAAGCAGATTGAAAGTTTTTGTGTATGCGTATATAGAGAAATGAAAATTGAACATAATTAAGCGTTCTTGATTAGAATTTTGTTTAAAATGAAAAAAATATGGAGATGTGTAAAATTTTTTAATATTAATATTTTTTATGCTGATTAGATCAAACGACAGACGCACCTTAAAATTCTGAATTTATAAATATCTATATTAGCAAAATTGTCTTAGCTAAAGTTTTTTGTCAAATGAATGTAATCAAAAGCACTACAAGGACTAAAAGCGCCAAAGTTAGTTTTTCACAAGAAAGAAATATAGAGCGAAAATATTGCGAATAATAAAACAATTCAATTTTGCTGGTCTTAAGAAAGATCTCTGAGCTGGATAATTAGGGATCGGTGTAAATAGTTTGTACATTTGTACGTGTTGCATTTGCTTACAAGTCTTTAATAAAAATTCAAAAGCAACAAACAATCGAACAATATAGAGGGGAACAAAAAGAAGAAAATTTTTACTGCTGATACGAGTCGATCTTTAACATGAATGGATTTGTGTACGCCATCGTCTTTCTGAACGATTGCGCTAGAGTTCCAGTATGTCTGAATGTTGTTCCACTCATTTTTTGACACAATGAAGTGCAAGTAATAACAATAAAGTTTGTGTATTTAGTGGATCTGCTTGGTGGTAAGAAACTAATTTAACGAAATGTTGACAGAATAATAACAAAGTTTGTACAACAAAAACAAAACAAAACCCACTACAAAAACATGAAGCTTTTGTTAAGAAAAACAAAAAGCCTTACAAACACTTATTCAAATAATCATAACCATGTTTGCATACATTTACACAAGTCTACAAAAGATAGAAAAAAAAATTTTATTTACATAAATAATTTTAAGGAGTCGGCAAAAAATATTTCAAGGTTGAATTTTTTTTCTTAGTTCAATTAGGTTTTAAAAATACACATTATTTCACACTGCAGCTGGCTGGGAAGCTAATTTCTGCTTTCTCTGCAAAAAGTAAAAAAAAACTTGAATTTATAAACAATCGAGTCAGCTAAAGAGTGGTGAAATACATGGAACTACAAATGAACTCTGATAAGGTTGTGTTGCGGCCACCGAAACACCATTGTTATGTTCTGTAGTGCCGGTTAATTAGTTTTTCGTTTGCTTCATTGAATGTTGTCTCATTTCCAATTCTTTCTGCATCTTTACTATAACAAAAATCCCACTTTGATGTGAATTTAGAAATATCTAATTAAAAAAATTTTTTTTTTTAAATTTTGCAAAATTAGGAATCAGTATAAACAGAAACACATCCTTTGTAATATTAAACTTACTACACTACGGTAAATTGTTCACCAATTGCCTCCAACGTACATGTCCTTTGACTGATAAAAATGGGAGTGGTATACTATATGCATGTTCCCATGTCGTGTGCGGTGAAAGAATATATCCTTGACTAAATCAAAAATTCCCTCAATACAAGTAGATTTTTTTTAGATTTTATTAAAATACCAAAATTATAAAAAAACTGTTTAAATTTTTTTAAATTTTCGTATTATTGCTTGTTAATATTTTATCTTAAAATATTTTATTTAATTCCTTAATCTCTCTGTCACAGACATCAAATTTAATCTTTTGTTTATTAGTAAACATTAAAGATGAAATGAGTTCTATAATTCTCCCAAGAGATCTCCTAAATCCAATTATATTTTAACATATCTCTGTTATAAATCAATCTACTGACAGTATGTATTCTTTCTGTTGCTTTTAAATCACAATTGGCTCCTTTTAATAAACATTGACATTTGTTAATCGTACAAAAGAAAGCAATATTCAATTCAATACTTGTACTTCAATTTAAGTGATCATTAACTGTCAATGTTTCTTTGTTTTACGTTTTTTTTCATCTCAAAAATGTTTTGATGTAATTTAGACAAAACAGCAAAAACAAAAAATTAAATAAAGTTGGAAAAAGTAACAACAATTTAATTGCTTGACATTAAAATTTTCGGATAAAAACAAGAAGAAAACCATCAAGTAAAGTATCAATTACCAAGAAATAAACGTCAAGACACGTTTTATAGATGTAGATATGTCTGCCTCTCGTTCTCTTTTATATATCAAAACTTAAAAAAGAATAACAAAGAAAGAAAGAAAAATAATCAACATCCAAACGAAGAGTAGAGTACAATCACATCCCATTCCATAGCATCTCATCATCATCATCATGAGATACTTAAGGCACCCTTAGAAACGAAATCATGTACGACAGGTCGTTTGAGTGAGTGGATGGATACTGTTGATGTTGTCAGTTCGTTTGCTTCAATATGTATTTAAACTCATAAAATGCATAAATAAATTTTTATTTTTATACAATTTAAAACTAATTTAAACTGGCAACAATAACAATATGTAGCAGCAGCAGCAGCAGTAACAAAATGCACGATGAACTCATTTTTTGTTACTTTTTAATTCCCATCATCAATTCAATAAAAATACAAAAATTAAGAAAAAAAAAGGCGCAACATTCTTCGTAAAAACGCTAAAAAAATTTACGTTTTTATTGAGGTCTTTCATAGTTTATTTTTGTTGATGTTGTCGTTGTTGCTATTGTGATATGAATTCAAACATATCAAATGAAATAAGATGCAATCATATTTTTTGTTGCTAATGTTGCTGTTGATCTTATTGTTTAATTTAACGCTGAAGAAGAGTGAAAAGTAACAGCTGAATATAGAAAATAGCAACAAACAGAAAGAAACACTTGTTAAAGTCAGAACAAGCGTCCATCATTCATAAAAAAGTCAGGAAAATGTTTTTTAAACGTACATGAACGAAGATATATATGAGCGATATGAAATTATACTCACTTGTAACAACGGGTGTTTACTTTGGAGGCGGAAAGCTTTAAATGGTCGCCACTATTTCTTGTGACAGTTGATTTCAATTGAAATAATCCGGACATAAGTTGGAAATTCTTTAAATTTATTTTGAAAAAAGTTTATAGAAGGCGAACTAATTTTACTATGTAGTAGGTCGGCTGAAACAATTACAACAATGCAAAAACAACGAGCTTTTATGGCGTACGTTGGATGTAAAACTCTATATAAAATATCAAGCAAAATGTTGACGACTAAGCAACACTCTTCATATATATATATATTTTTATACATAAATACAAAACGCGAAGCGACTTAGCTTGTCTGTTGAAAAGAACCAGGGTCTATGCCGGCAATCGAACCCACGACCTCTGGACTGACAGGCTAACATCGGTACCAGTCAGCCAGATCCATCGCACGAATTTAATTTGCCCCTACTACCACTTTGTAAAATTATTTCGCTTTGTGTGAACATTTCGAGAAACTCATCGGGATTTAATTTGTTCGGCGATGAAGCACACTTAGCTATGATAACCCATAAGCCATTGTAAAAGCACGATAACAGCCATTACTTTATGGAGTGTTCGATATGTCTTGTAAAATTATGATCCCACCACAGGAAAAGTACATTTAATTTTGATCTAGAGCCTATCTTAATTGACCCACTCCAATGACAACGCCTTGAGCAAGTGACATCTCCATCTCATGCAAAGTTTCAAAACCCGAACCAGTTGGTAGTCTTTGGAAACCAGTCATATGGCTTGTCTTGGAACAGGTTCTCTTCCCTATAGAATTATTAGTGAGCTTTACAGAGACATAATTACTGCAATTTTGGTGCGTCAATTAAAAGTGTTTAGGTTTCAATGAAACCCAAGACAGCTGAATGTTGATTAAATACGCTGCAACACAGATAATACGTATTCCAGTCACCTGGTGTAGACATATAGTCCACAAAATCTGATTTGGAACCGTCAAACAGGGACAAAAGTTGCAATTTCCGATTGCTCTCTCAAATGCCTTAAATGCCTAGTGGTCCTAATTGAACTTCTACAAATTGCACCATTACAACGGAGGCGCCATATTTAGGTTTCAACGAACCTCAAGACACCTGAATGCTGATGAAGTTCTTTGCTACACAAGAAACACAAAATCCAATTTTCCGGTGCTGAGCCATAGCCCACAAGCTCTGTCTTGAAATCGCCAAACAGAGTCTAAAATTGCAATTTTCGATGGTCAAAAGTTTGCCTGATTTAGTACTAGAATATCTGAAAATATCACACAATGGTCAATTTCTTGGATAAAAAATTGTCCTGTTTTTTATTAATTGAAAAATCTCCACCTTTAAAACAACACCAGATACTTCAACAGAACACACACACACTCACACAAAGTTTGATAGAACTTGGAATTCTTTCCTTCATTTCAGTTTTATTGTTATTGGTGATGTTATTGTAATTTTTTTAACGTCAGTTTTCTGTCATTATTTTGATTGATTGAATGCATACCAAACCATCAGAGTCCACTAAAACCACGAAACTTCTTCTTCATTTGGTACCTTCATTATCTTTCAGCAACAAAGTTTATGGATCTTATTTTTGTTGTTGTTGTATTCAATTGCAGGTAAAGCAACAAACAATATCATCAGTGATATCACTTGCTCTCACCAGCGACTTTAAAGAGGAAGTTGTAAGATTTTTTCAAAATTATTAAAGGGTATTCATCAAATATGCAAATGTGGTTGTTCAAAAATGATTTCTATTTATTTTGTAGAACTGGGAGATTTGCGATAATACTCTATAACTTTTTAACCGACATAATTTTTCATGCGTGTTCCCTCAGACCTCCGCCTTTTATAAGCCGACAGCGTCACGCTCATACAAAGTAAATAGATATTATTATATTCAACTCCTTCTACTTAACCGATTCTTCTGAAACTTTGCGTACACATTAAGTTCCCAGGGCAATACATCATTATGATTAGCAAAGTGGGCAGTACCCCGCCCATGTAAAGTAAATATAATTTTTCAATTACTTCTACTAAAGCGAGTCTTATGAAACTTCGCACAGACATTTAGTTCTCATGTAAATTAAACACTATGCTCAGTAAAGTTGGTAGTGCCAAGCTCAAACGCAATAAATACTCTTCCTAACCGATTCTCAAGAAACTTTGCATACTCATTAAGTTCCCCGAAAATGCAACATTCTAATAAGAAAATTGGACAGTGTGACGCCTATTTTGTACTCAGTTTTTTTTTCAATAATAATGTTAACATTTTTTGAGAAAAAATTTTGAACGCCCTTACTGTTATGCGAAAAAATATATCAAGCGCGATCAAATGATCTTACGATGAACATCAATATCAACAACTTTTTAAAGTCTTTTAAGTTTTTATGTTGTAAGATTTTGCCTGTGGATATCTCTTCTTTATTCTACACATTTTTTATAGCTTATTCTACATTTTGACAAAAATTCATGAAGAATGATTGTTTTTGATTTACTACAAAAAAAAAATTGAAAGCAACAATAAAGAGTTGAAATGCCTTGTTTATTTAGTAAAGAGATTGAGTGCGGGTTTCTTCAAAACCCTTTCATTGTGATAGACTTTGATTTTTATTGTTTCAAAAGCATTAAAAACAAAACTTATAACAATAAAAGATTTTTATCTTCAACAATACTTCCAACGTAAAATTTAAAAAGTTCTCAATGCTAGAATTTTATTCACATGATTTTTTAAAAATCCATGACTCATTGATTGTAACATCAATACAAAAATTCATCGTTAATTTAAAAGAATAATTTTCTTATTAAAAATAAATTAATTGTGGCTGGTCTTGTTTTTTTTGTCTTGCAAACAATGTGTTTACAGAATTCTTTTTTCTCATTTTTTTTCCTCATTATTATGAAGTAAAGTGAAGGTCAAGATGTATTATTCTTTATTATAAGTATTTTTTCCAATTCTTTATTGTTTATTTTTTCCCGATGTTCTTGGAATTTTCATAAACTTGCACGCATGCTCAATTGTTAAATGTTGTTTGAAGGCTTGTTGCAACCATGTAGATGTGAAATTGTTGAGCCAAAAGCACGTTTTAATTTTCAACTAAAAACCTAAATTATCACTTTAAGTGGCAACTGTAAAAATCATATGAATTGTTTTATGCCACACCAGCCAAGCTTCAACTTTACTCGTACAACAGCATGTTTGTTTGTACCACCAAAAATTTTCTTTAATCTTGTTATTGTGGCAGCCACTAAGATATTTGCTGCGAAAAATTTTTGTTCTTCTAATAAGAGAAGAGGCAACTTAAAATATGAAACAGAAGTATAGTCTTTGGCAGTGTCCAAGAGGTTGTGCCGTGCAGTTGTATGATTGTAAAAGTTAAGTGTAGTGTTGGATTATTTGTGTGCTTTGCTGTTAACCAGTGTGATTTAATCAAAATTCCATAAAAAATTAAATTATTACAATAATAACAATAAATATGAAAACTGGACAAGAGATGAACACCAAGATGTTCTTGATGCTTCTCCTTGATGCAGCTACTTTTGGTAATGCTCTTGTAGTTATTGGATATTTTTTTCTCTGCTCACTATTATTACCGCACGGAAGGCTTCTGTACTTTTCTTCGACTTGTTTACATTTTTCTGTAGAAATTAGGGAAGGATAGCTTCTACAACATTTACTTAGTTTTGATAGTTATTTTTTATTTACTTTTTTATGTTGGTTGTTATAGTGGTTGTCTTTAATTTATAGTGAGTTATTTAAAACAATTTTATTATGTTATATATTTGCTTTTCTTTTCGTTGGCTGACCTTCCCTATTGACTTATCATTTTACAAACTGCAAATTCTTTTTTTATATATATTTTTTTCACCGCCATAATTACAATGATCATAGCCACAGCCACTATCGTCCAGCCTCCACACTTTTGTGCGTTTTATGTGCTCTATAACGAGGTCTATCACATAGCTGATATCGCTTAAGCTCACACCAATTGCAGACAAAAAAAGGGATCGCCAACATGTAATAAAAACTACAAGGAATCTTTTTAAGTCGATCGAATTCGATGTTAAGTTACTCTATATCTATACTTAAACAAAATAAGTTTGAAGCTTCCACACATTTCATTAAAATCAGTCGGTTTTAAATGTCTAAAAAGTTGTTAAATTCATTAAAGACAATAGTTGGTTTCATAATTAGGACATGAGTTAATTTCATTGTGAAGGACTTTTTTACAGGCGGCATTGTAGTTTCCTGATCTATATAATTAGCTGTCAGGAAAGCAATTAAACTGCTATTCCATAACTAGAGTACGTATCTTCGTATTTCGAAGAAAAAACAATTTAAATAAAATATAGGTAGTAAATAATTTAATAAATTTTTTACTTGTTGTGGGTTAAGCATGTCTATATGACCACAGTTCATTCGTACGTTATTAAATCATAAGTAGACTTTAACCATTTTTTTGAACAGTTTTAAACCTCCTACTTTATTCTCAAACTTTCAAAAATCACCTTTCCCAAAGAAGGTGATAATTAACTGGTAGGCATTAATTGCCTGATTGTGTTACTTCTCTTAAAAAAAAAGATATGCGGGCATATAGACATGCTTAGCCCACAATAAATAAAAGCTTTTGTGATAATAATTAACAAAGTACCATTTTCCAGTCTGTGGTGTAAAAGTGATACATCAAATATTTCATATATTTTTATCAATAACTTTAATCAAATGTTTGACTTTGTTCTCATATTTAAAACTAAATTAATATTTTGCCCAATTGCCGTTTGTAGGGTATAAAACCAATCCTTGTTACAGCTTCCAATAACTACATCTTTTTTTATGTTGCCACCAAAGAAAGGTACAGCTTGAATTTCAAGTTCCCTTAGTGTGGTAATAAATGAGTAAGCGAAGGAGTTAAAGTTACATTTATTATTTTTTTGCAACCGACTTAGCTGGAAACATGGAATATTGTAACAATTGAATGTTTGATCTGAAATTAATAGTGTGTGGGTTGTTTGTAAAATGTGACGAATTCTTACAACTATAAAAATAAATACAAAGCTTTATAGGAAAATCTATTAAATGACTTTTTTTTTCTTGCGATATTTTTTTATTTTTTATTTATTTAAGCATCTTTAGAAGAGGCATCACAAACAAGTCATGTGTATTTTATAAATGTTTAACTTTAGTAAAAAATAACGCTTCAATAAAGTTTATTTATATAAAACGAAGAACTTACGCATCTTAACTGCCACTCTCACACAGATTAAAAAAATTTCATAGATACCCAGCAGTACAAAAACTCAGATTGGCGGACTTGCCATTACATTTAAAAGTTAACTACTGAACCTAATTAATTTCGATTTGAAATGTGTTTTGATGAAAAATTTTATGAACATATTGGTCTAACGTCCACTTTCAACACAAATTGTTATCTATTTATAGAATTACTATGCCAAACGATTTTTGCCATGCATTTTAAGCTCACAGCTTGTCTTGACAAAAGTTATAACACTTTATGTGCACAACCTATATATGCATTATTAAACTAGGTTCGGTTTTTTTGGGAGCTATAGCCATTTAAATTTACACGTGTTAACTTAAAAAAAATAAAGTTTGTGTTTTTAAAGATTTTGCTTTTGCAAGGATAGTAACAATACAACGTTTTTCTCTGCTTTGAATTGGTATTGTTGTAGAAAAACCATAATGTGTATTTTGTCAATGTTTCATAATATCAGCATAGGCAATTTTATATTTAATTCATAGTTGCATTCTATCTAGACAAAGGACAATTCTATCGACCGTTAACTGTACTAGTTTTTTTCAATATTATAGTAAGTCTATAAACCCATTAAAAACTTTATCAAAATCCAATTTGTTCAAGAGAGGGAAAGGGCGAAGACCTCGTATTGGAATTTTTAAAATTAATCTTAGGGCCGGCTCAATGATGCTAGCAGAACCCAACTTTCATGCCCACGATTAATAAACAAATTTCATTTGTATTTCAATATTCGTACAAAATTTTCTTTTTCGTGCTCATTTGCGCTGAACCTTTTCATACTCACGTGATTGAATGCGTCCCATTTACTTAGACTGCTGGGTATTTGCTTGAACAAAGTACTTGTACTTGTATTTACACTGTCTTGAGAAGAGTATGTTACTTGGTATGCTAATCTTTATTTATTTTACCTTTTCTACTTTAAACATTTCTATGACTTTAAGTCTTACTTAGGTCGTTCACATCTAATTTTATTTTATTTTTTTCCCTAAAGTGTTTAGTGAAAAATATACTTCTTAGTTTTATTTCTCATTAACAGCAGCAATAAAGCTCGATTTGATTTCAACATCTGAGTGATCTTAAAATCATTGATATCTTCAAGTTTTGTGGTTTCTATTGTTTGTGGTACTTTATGATACAGTTAAATACAATTAAAATGAACTCCAGGGAAGTTTTTATTCAGTACTTAACATATTTATTGTATCTGGAATCGCCTGTAACCATTGCACATGAATTATTTTATTTTGCTAGATACTATTACAAGAAGTACTTGCTTGTGTTACGCGGTTAAAGTTTTTATCCACCGCAGTAAAATGTGTGGAAACTTTTTAATATTTGCATTGCACTTTTTAATGTACTACATACATATTTAATTTAACTAGTATAGACAACAAATGACTCCATCATCCCTATTCTAGACATAAATAATTTTATTAAGGTCCATAGAAAAATTAACCAAACGTCATAAGTAATCTCTGAGACAAAAACAGACACACAACAGTATATAAATAATTCAGGATACAACTAACTTTCCTATACTTAAATTGAAAATCAACGGTAAATATATAAACTAAATGTCTTGAAATAAGCTAATTTGGTTTATTAAAAATTCTTCCGTCTTAGACTTCCCTACAACAACGTCGTTGTTGTATTGTTTTCCGTTTGGAAAAGCCAAATCTAAAAACACACATACATGTTTTGTGTGTTTCGTTTAATTTAAGCTATTTAATGACCTAAATGTTATTTGCCAATTTCGCGAATACTCTATACGTATTTTATTAGCATAATGAGAACATAAAACTCTCTGCAGGTAATAAAAAAAAAAGAAAAATGAATTTCCAGAGATGACTCTACTTAGCAAGAAGATAACAGTAGACAATAACTTAAAAATGAGAACACCTGTTGACCCAAACACACGATATGTTTTTTAGTCTTGGGGGTTCTTCATATCAGCCGCGCACAATACAACCCAACTAATTGTAAAGGCATAATCAAATATTGTTTCGTTTTTCGTTGGTTCAATAGCCGGTGCAGTACTTTTTCTTCTGTACTTTCTATTAACACCTTCAAATAAAAGCCAAATAACAACAGCAGCAGCAGCAGCAACAACAAACAACCAAACTGAAATTCTCATTTCAATAGCAATTGATTAAATATGTTCAATTAAGATTAAAAGATGAGAAAGGCACTGAGCGAGCTTTGAATATTTTGTTGGCACAACACATTTTAAGTAAAATTTGGTTGAACACAACTTGGCATGAACATGTTAATTCTTGGTAAATTTAGAGTAGATTTTCTAAAATTTTAAACATGGGTTAATTGTATTTTAATGTATTTTTCGGCTAAAAAATTTCTGTATTTGGTATTTTTGGTGGTTATTTATTTTTTAGTTTTCGTAAGATCAAAGCTAATAAGTTACTTTCTAAAATTGAAAACATTTATGTATTTATCTTTTTTTATACATATATTTTATTTTTGGGTAAAATGTATTTTTACGGATATTTTACATTGAAGCATTAGATTTAAGTATTGAAAGTAGTTCCATAAATGCAAAAGTTAAAAGAAACAAAATTTGTTTAAGAAAAAACAAGCACTAAAACAATTGAAAGTCTTGTGTGTTTTATTTCTTAAACCGCTAGATCTTCTTTGAACAAAATTTCTTCGATACAAGTGAAAGTAATGTTTGCTTGAAAGTTAACTGAGCTTTTGATTTAAGTGTGTTAACAAATTCATGATTACATATACATACAAACTTAAATGCAACATGCATTTACTCAATACTTTTTTGAAATACACTGTAAAATAATTTTGCTGAAAAAATTAAAATTTAACTGAATTAGATTTGTAGTCTATGACTACTTTAGGCTTCACCGAAATATCAGCAGAAAAGATATCATTTTTGTTGTATCAGATTACAATTTTGCTTTTTTGCGGCAAACATTGGCAACAGATTGTGGTAATTTTATTGTCCTTCAAACCGATTTCTGTTCGTATCTAATTTTATTTATCGGACTGCGAAAACCAATCGTTTTTCGATCATTAAAAAAGATATTTATTTAAAAATTCACACAAATTGGAATACATAATTTAAATTGTTTTTTTTTTAATTTCCACAACAATATCTCTCGAACTACTCAACACTGAATCACAACGGTACATAAATTCAAGGAAAAAGTAAATTTTTTTTAACGAATTGTTCATTAATTTTGATATAATGTATTAGTACATTAAGTGAATGAATTGGTTTATTAAATTTGTTAAAGAAAAACAAAAGCGAATGCTTTCAATGAACCATTGTACATTGAACTTCAATGAATATTTTCATTGAAACAACCTATGCATACAATGAATCAACGCATTTTTGCAAAAAACTAATGAATCTAAGTCAATGAATGTGATTGATTCATTGATATTATGTAAAAAAATTTTTTCTCTGAACCGAGTTAGATCGAATTTGCTGCATTCGGCGCAGTTTTTCAAGCCCAAAAAAAGTTTTCGAATCCTGAAAACCAATTTCACAAGAAGTTTTAGAGTATTAAAAGCAAAATCTCGACAATGATAACTCTCGAACGCAGTTTTAAGTCAAAAAAGTAAATGAATCCTGAAAATCGATCTGACAAGAATTTTTGGAGTTATTGAAATAAAGCCATTTTTAGCCGACTGCGCGACGCAAAGAAGGGTATTGTGCTTATCAGCCTAAAATCTAAGTAAATTCAATCTTCATATACATTCATAGGGACATCATCGTAAAAATAATCAGAATAGATTTCCATGATATACAAGCGTCGAAATCTGATGAAAACTAGAATTTAGAAAATCGGGAAGAAATTCGTAACTTCTTAGCCGAAAGTTGAAACTCTTATCTGCAAATTTTAGGTATTTTTGAACTTGTCGAAGGATTCGTTTGTAGCGGCCTCTGAAAACAACATGTTCTCACATGTAATGTGAGAATTTTTTTATTCTGATAATTCGTTTTTCACAGGGTGAAATTATATTAAAAGCTTCAAAAAAATATTATAAAGTCATAAACAATTTTATCATTTCGTAATTTTTAATTCTATAAAATATTTTCAGTGTCTACATGGCGTATGAGTATGTGTTAATATGTACTCGCTACATATTGACAACCCTCAATTGAATGCAACTATTTGGAAGCTGCCAAAGCTAGTTACAAAGTCTCAAAAGTTCGAGATATTCAAACGAAGCGCATGAGTGCACTTGTTCCAAATATTTGCCATAAATGAAATTAAAGAAGACAAAGATACACAATACCAAAAACTTATTTACAAAGGAAATACTATTGCTTGGCTTAAAAAGTTGAAACTTAAGCTAAGCCATACAAATGAAAAAGAGTTATACATAGCCAAAAATACATATGAACATATATATAAAGTATTGTTGCTTTTTAACGATAAAGAAAAAGTATTTTTCCCATGCCTGCTCTCTCTCTATGGTTTAAAAGTAAACAATTGTTTGTCAAACTTTGTACAAATACAGCATGAACTTAACATACTAAACGAGTGTAGCCAGTTGTTATTCATTCATATATACTCGTTGGCTTGCTAACTGTATCGCTGGCAGACTAACTCGATTTATGCTATTGACGGCCTATTGGCTTGTTATGAAGGTAGTAAAACATACAGTTAGACAAACGGACGGATAGCAGATCAGACGTAGTGAACCGAGCTTTAACGAATATTTTCACAAAATCTTATAAAAGCTCATCATCATCATGTTAATAGTCATCATCAACATAAGAAGCGGTAGCTGTAGCTGGCTGGGGCAGTCGCCGCCAAGTAATAGTTTAAGCATTACTTACATTTCGTTTATTAAAAAAAGAGCAACAACAATTTAACGAAAATAACAAGAAAAACAGTAGTCAAAATTGGTTAATGTGCCATTGAATAAATGAATCTTGTTGTTGCTGTTGTTTAGTTGGTTTGTTGGCTTGTTTCTTACTACCAACTGGCACTTACTCCGACTGCACTGGGATGTGCAACACATTTTATTGCCTACTTAGCTTGAGTGCCAACTTGGTGGTAACTTTGTTAGTTGGCTCTTTGATGATAATAATGAAGTTGGTGATGGTGGTACTTTGAGTTAAATGGCAATATTTAAGCAATTGTGTGAAGTGAAGTAGTCGTATTTTGATGGCGTCGACATTTTGCTATTATTGTCTACCATTAGAAAACAATTAAGTTGGCTGCACTTTGCGCTTATTGTGATTGAAATTCATGATTGCTGCTCTTTATTGTTGCCAGTTTTGTCTGTTGCTTTGATGCTTGATGTTATTGCTGCCATTACTATTGCTGCAGCAATATGTATTTAACCAGTAGTTATTGTCATCGCCGTCATTTTTTGCAATTCTTGCTGTTGAAATTGAATATTATTTTAAACTGCATATTTTTGAAAAGAAACTTTCAGTTTAGATTGTTTAAGCTGGACGAATTCTTTTGCTACTTAAAAAATGTAAAGTTTGCTATAGCAGTTCGATTTGAAACATTTTTTGCTTTTACGATTTAAAAATTTCTTCTATTGCAAATTTCTTAATTTCAGTAATAATCTCGTGATTTAAACTGGCAAATTTGTCTAATATTCGAAAATCAGGATTACATACGAGTACATATGAGTAGTCCATTTGCAAACACCGCTTAAAACTTCAAACAACAAATAAAATGACGGCTTTTAGCGATATACATCAGTATATTTCACCCTAACTCTGAAACAGTTTGTCTGATTTGATTAAAAAAAAGCATCAAAAGATGCGGAATTAAGTTACCTTTCAGTTATCCATTTATAATTTTTTTTATGTTTCAGGATTTTTACAAAAATTAGCGAAGAAATCTTATTCAACATAAAATTTTTTTCAAGTATTTATGCAAATATTTGTACTCGAAGAATTTTACATCTTTATCATTACTCTGAGAGCTAATAAAATGATCCATAAACTATGACAATCGATGGACAAATGACTAGGGATGTAATGATACCCCTTTTTGCCGATACGATGCCGATACTCAAAAAGAAATATCGGCGATACCGATACCGATACGCACATTGAAATTGAGTTCAAGTTTAAATTAACAAATCTCAAGTAGGGTATTTTTTTATTATACAAAATTACAGTGTAAGAAATTATTAATATTTAAAATTGATATTTATTAACCCAGTAAACAATGGAAGTAATTTTTAAGAAACCACATTTTCATTGCTTCCAATGAATCTATATTAAAAACATGCAGATAATTAGTACAAAGCAAGTACAAATTTATTTAAGTCATACAAACATTTTTAATTCCTTTATAATTTTGAAAAACATGCTTTTGCACAAATTGATTTTTTTAAGGACATTTATGAACTAATAGTCTTCTAAATAACTTAATTGTTAAAATTCGTCTAAAAGGAAATATCATTATAGAATCCAAAAAAGAAAGTTCTTAACATAGCTTCAAATTCGGTTATTGGTGGTAATAAAAAAGAGAACTTATTGAAATGACAAGCATATGCAAAACTCATTATAAATTTGTCCAAATTTGGACTACTTCCAGGTCGCAAATTCTGCATTTTCATGACTGCTTTGAAGTGTATTTTTGCTGGGAATAAGATTTAAAAAACAACGAATTGAATTTAAGTCATAGCAAAAATAGCAAAAAGTAAATTATTTGTTCGAAAAAACTCTGAAACAAAAAATTTTAAAAATATCGTCGTATCGACAGTAAATTATCGCCGATACCGATCTGAAGTGGCAACAAAAATATTAAACACTTAAAATGTATATGAATTTTTAAATAAGTTTTTAGTGCCTTTATTAAAATTGTTCTTTTGCAGACAGTTTTAAAATATTTAGCATTAAAAGAAAATTTTGTTCAAAGCAAAATATGTATGTATGTAAAATTTATTAAAGATAATAAATTTGTATTGGCTAAAAGTAAATTAATTTAATTTTGAAAAAAGTGGGAAATTTTCGCTGACACTAAAAATGTTTGTATCAGTTGGAGTTGATGTTGATGTTGCTGCAGTCAGCCTTAGAGTTTTTGCTGCTTTAATTGTTATTGTTCTTGCAGTTGTCACCAGCAATAGCAACAGCAACATCAACTTTGTCGTCTTCATAGTCATCATTGTACTCATACATAAAGTGTTGGTAAAATGTTTAACTTTAAATTACAATTATTTAATGATGAGATCTGTAGCACCTCGTTCTTAATGGTGGCGGTGGTTGTTGGGATTGAAATTAATGGCATTGGTGTTTTTGGAATACTCGTTGTATGTAGTATGTTCAATGGTGCTTGTTCTTCGGCTGTTAACGAAGAACGTGGCGCGTTGTATTTTTTCTGTTTGTATAATTTTTTTTCCTACTTTTTCTGAGTTCCACAATGTCAAAGAAACCGCTAAAAGCCGAAACATGTTGTGCGACGTTTGGAACAAGCACTTTTCCAAAATGCATGTTGTTGTGTTTTCTTATTTTTTGTTGTTGTTTCTGTTTTTTATAGTTTTTGTTGTAAATCGAATACTTGTAGTTTGTATATTGCAATATATTGAATTTTGCCATAAATGTAATCCCACCAGCCATTTGTTGTATTAGGATAACAACAAGCTACAAGTTCCAACAACTGCAACAATAACATCAGTGCATATTGTTGTGCAATGTGAAGCTGTTGCTCTTGATCTTGGCCTGTTCAATGGACACAAACGGTCAAGAAGAGATCACTTTTTTTTTTGTTTGTTTTTTGGTTATTGGTTTTATATTGAAAGCTTTAACTCTCAATACTGTCAAATTTCATTATATGACTGGATGTGTGAGTATGTTTTGTTTTGGACATGTCTTTCCTTTGTATTTTTTTGCTGCAATTCTTTCTTTTTGTTTTGTTTTTTGCGACATAAAATAAATTTCAACTCAACCAAATGTCCACTAACGAAAATTTCAATTTAATTAAATTTTATTTCAAAGTCATTTTATTTATTTGTCCGTCCGTATGTCTTTACAATGGTTTGTATGTCTGTCGGTCTGTCTGTATACATGTCTGCTTATTTTGCATATTCCAGCAAATAAGCTGGTACTAGACAAACGACGATGGTTGTTTTAGGGTTTTTTGGTTGCTGTTGGTGTTGTGATTTTATTAAGACCCCTGTAAACACACCTTTTTCCGTTTCACTACTTTTGGTATTTATGACCCATCAAACAACAAACCAAACAGACTTGAATCTTTAATCTATAATGTATTTTTGTTTGTTTCTTTTTTGTCTCTTTATGGTTGAGTTTCAAAGAAAGTTTGGCATTAAATTTGTCTTTAAATCTGTTTCACAACTTTTTATCTTTAAGCTTCATTCAGACTTGCATCGACATCTGATAAAGTGTCTTTAACAGTTTTCTTAATATTTGTCCTGTCATTGAGGAGAATTTGCCATCAGAAAAAGATTATCTGCAATTTTATTTTTTTATATTTCGTTGGTAGTGTGAACGCCTTCATGGTTATCAAATCCTAATCTATTCGCATAAATGTAGACTTTTGAAGAAATTAAATTGTTGTATTTTTTATGTGTTGTTATTCTTTCTTCTTCCTGAGATTTGTGTGCAATAAAATGCTTATGTCGAGTTAGTATTATTTGCAAAAAAAGTAAAACGTTATTATAACAATGTAAAAACACATGTTGCTTAGACAGACAGACAGGCAGACAGACATGAAAAGATACTCCTCTGGTGTGTCAGCACTTAAAACCACTCAAGCAAATCCGTACTTTAAAATAACATTCAAACATTTATAAAAATACATAAAGAACCAAAAAATAATCAAAACGACTAAAAACTCTACTTAAACATCCACCTTAAGTAGTGGCAATTGTTGAAAGAGTTATTGTTTTTCTATGTTAAGTGCTGCTGGTGGTTATTGCTGTTGAAGTTGTAGTTGCTGCTGCTGCTGCTGTTACTTTTGTTGCTATTGTTTGTGAGCTTTTGATCGTACGAGTATTGTATTGTTGCATAAACACTTAATCAACTATTTTAAATCCGAGATTAACTATATTCATCTGCATATTTGTAGTTTAAACTGCCAGATCCTGGGCGTGTGGGAAAATTTTGATTCAACATGTTTATTTTATTATTACGAGTATTTTTTTTATTAAAGTCGTTAGCAAATCCATGATTTTACACCTTGATAAAGATGACAATAAAAATGTTTCATATGTCCGTTGGATGTTTGTTGGCAACAGTTGTGCTAGAGACCACAAACACATTTTAGTTGTAATTAAGAAAACACATGTATGTCTTTTTCAAATGCAAAATTGCCAAAGTTCTTAAAACTCTTTTTTATATTTTCTCAGGAAAGCTGTCACACAAAATGTACTGCAGGAAAGGTTACATTCTTACAAGATTGTATTATTGAAAGAAAAAAATCTATTTTAATTAAAGTCATTGTTAGAGAATAAAGAAAAAGTAACAACAATAAATATTAAAATTTATAGACAATAAAAGCTATTAAAATTAAAGCTTCCGCTAGAAATACTTTTCTCCCTACATTGTTAAGTTCTTATAAAGAGTTTAATAAAAATCTATTTAGATAGAATCTTATTTAGTTAGCTGACTAATTTTCTATCGACAAAATTAACATTAATATCAAATTAAAAGTAGCACTAGTAAAAAAAAACAAAATCATTCGCAGAATTCATTAAAAGTTGTAATTAAAAACTGCCCACAAATTTTTAAATTACTTTTGAATGTTAGCCTGTTCTATTTATTGGCATCTACCGAAACAGCGAGAAAATTATGTAAATGTTTTAAAGCTTGGTTGCTAACTACAATCAAACTATTAATTACATTAAAACATAAAAATTGTTATAAGTTATAGTTAAAATACTTTAGCAGTTTACGTTTTGGTGTGATCTTCAATTTATGCAGCTTACGCTCACACTATACAGCCGATTTTTACAAAACTTGTACCGTTTTAAACATTTACTAGCAGATGTGCATAATCTACATTTTGTTAAAATCGGTACAATACTTTGGGAGCTATAAGCGTTTAAAGTTGCAACTAATACATACGCACATAGTACACATGCATGTATTAGCTTAAAATAAAAAAAAAAACAAACAAATCATGCCCTCGTGTTGGAGTCTGCTTCTGCAGAGATAATAGCAATAAACATTTTTTTCTTTTCTTTGGGTTGGTGTTGTTGTAGGAAATTCATAAGACTAGAAGTAAATAGAGTTCAATAAATTGAATTAGCTTATATGAAGGTATTGTTTATTATTTTACCGTTGTTTTCTAATATCAATATAGGGAAAATACTGTGTGTAATTAATTCTTTGAACTTTTAACAAAAGCATCTAAATCGTGTTAAGAAAATTAAGGGATTTTGTTTTTATATTTTCAATTTCAGTATAGTTAAGATACTGTGTGTGATTCATACTGCACAAAAGCACATAAGTCGAGTTAAGAAGTTTTTAAATTTTTGTTAGCATTAAATACAAACTTTTTAGACGCATCTTCGGTTAAATCGCCCTAGTCCTGCTACAATTGGCAAAGAAAATATAAATATTTTGAAAATTTATTAGCTCATGACGATTTTTATTAATTTGCGACTGATTAACGAAGAATATGAAATATGTCGAAAAAAGGAAAAAAAGTTCTAAATAAAACTGTAATCAAAATCAGATTAGCAGAACTCATCAGCGTTCTTGTTCGCTTTTTTCGTTTTTCGCTTTGATGGGTATTTGTATCAATACCTACAATCAAAACTGTTTGTTTGTTTGTTTTTGTTTTATATATATGACGCGCAAAATTGAAAGGGACCTAAGGGTAGAAACCAACCGGTTTTGTTCAGGAGAGCCATTTTAAAGATTTAAATACGTGTATCTTTGGTGTACCATCACTGAGCGTGTTGGGATTGGTCTCACTTGAAAGCGACATATCTCATGACGTCAGGAACGTGTTGGTTAACGTTGAAAACGCGCGTAGGTCGTCCCTACCTCTGGTTTTGTGTAGTTGGTTTTTACTGTTTTCTACCTAGCGCGCTGTTTCCATGAATTTGATATCAATTTTGCTCGCGTTTTTTCGAATCCAGGTTTATTTTCTGAAATTATTAATTGTAAATTATAATAAATACTCATTTATAATTCTTTTAAATAGTGAATATCACTCTGTTCGTACGAACATTTTTTCACATAACCTTATTATGTTATTCGCGAAAACAATTTAAAACTAATAACATTCTTACTGACTATTTTAGGATGAAATGGTGGACGAATTCGAAGAAGTAGATTTACTTTATCGCTTCCCTGATTTCATAAAACGCGCATATCTCTGGGAGGCAACACTTTTGGGGCATGGGATCGGTCTCATTCGATGCTCAGATGTTGTCCACATCAAAAAAAAAGTGAAAATTTATTTTTTTTTACCCTTAGGTCCCTTTCTCTATGCGCTGTCACATATCCTTTAGCTGTCTGCATTTAAGCGAAAAACAAACAAATAATAATAAGAACTTTTGTGAGTGTTGAATTAAATTAGATAGAGAAGATTTTGGCTAAATAAAATTGAGTTGAAATGAATGCAAGAGTTTACATGAAAAAGCATCCACCTTCATAAGTGGTAAAAGTGAACAAGAGCGCTGATGATACGGTGTAGCAGCCTGTCGAAATCAGTAGTACGATCCGTTCTGCTAATCTGATTTAAATATTCGAACACTTCCCTCTTAATAGAATAATTTGAATTTACATCAATTCAAATATTGATTTAAAAAGCCGAAATAATAAATTTCACACTCATACCTATTCAGTTCCAAAAATAAAATTACGTAAAAATATAATCAAAATCATTGAATTAATACACAAAAGGTTATATTCAACTCTTTAACAGTCTTTTTGCTCTTCTGAAAAATTTTAAAATTAGACGTAAGTGGTTCTGTCAAAACTCCACAGAATTAATTGTAGTTGCATTATATCTGTGGCAAAAAGGAATAAGGGTTAAGTCGACTTAAGCAAAGTAGTTTTTCCGAAAATTTTTACGTTACTGATAAGAGAATTATAGACTATGCAATTAATTTCATAAGTGACACTGTCTTTCTTAGGCATGATTGTAACCACAGCAAACTTCAACTGAATGCGATAATACCTATTCAAAGAATAAAACATTGTTGAAGTAAAATTGGGTAAGTCCACTTAAGCCCTTATTCGTTATTGCCACCGATATATTTTACGATTCACAAACTGGTGTTCATATTGTAGACCATATAAACGGCGTTGATAGTTTTCATATATACTTTTGCTTAGAAACATATTTATGTGTGAAAATATTAACAGCATTTATAAGACCTGCAAGGACTACAAAAGGTTGTGAATTTTTTTAAAAAGATTTTTTATGACTTTTGGATAAGTTTTCTATGACCCTTAATAAAATTAATTACATATACAATATGAATGATTATGTCGGCCTTTGGCTATAGTAATAAGCACTATTTTATAAAATAACAAATATGTATATAATTACGTACAAGTGCTTTTAAACTTTATTTAAAATTTAAAGCAATGTTTTAATTAATGAAACTTGTTGCCCAGTTAAGAATTTCTCTCCTCTTGTTTCTCTTCTCGAAATCTTTGTTTACTTTTCAAGATTTTTACATGACTACAAAAAACAAAAACGAAAAAAGTTAACATCTTGTCTGCATAGAAGGGAAGCCTAGAACAAGTAAAACTTTACATATAAAGAAAACAAGCCGGCAAAATAGTTTTTATCTTCTTTTTTATCTCATATTCAAGATAACAAACGATCTGTATTTTAAAATCCTTGTAACCTTTGAAATATTTTTACTTTTTTAAGGTCTTGCAACAAATCTGTTTTTAGTTGGTTGAATGAATTCTTTCTTAATGATTGTTGGAAGTGAAAATCAATCTATAAAATATCTATCTTATATTCGTTTTATATTAAAAATCTCATTAAAATCCTTTTAACTTTGAATTGATTTCGTTATAAATTTTAATCGATGACAATTGGAAATGTTAAGAAAATATTTTCTTAATGTTGTTGTTTTATAATTTTCAATTTCCACATAAAATACAGTTGTTAATATTGTGTCAACAACATCAACTCTTATACTTTCACTGAAATGAATTGAAATGAAATTGAAGACGCACATTGTTGGTTATTATTGTCATCACTATTAACTAGAATAGTAAACATTCAGTCACACTGAGTCATTTTACCACAATGTCTTCAATAAATAAACAAATACTTAACACACAATCTTTTACACTGTGCGGTGCTCAGCATTCTTTAAAAATATATTTTTAAATCTTGCAATTCATAACCCTTCAATGAATGTGTCATTTATATGAATCCCTAGAAAAGACAACACCAACAGCAGCCCAGATTATTATACTACAGACAAACAAGATGAAAATGAAGATACACGAAATATGTATTTATAAAATAAAAGAAAAGTATATAGAAAACGAAACTATGACATTTCAACAGCACCAGGCGTCAAGACACACGGCGATTTATGACAGCCATCAATAGCAAGAGGCAATTTCATATTTATTTTTAATTCACCCAAAAGTCTTGCGGAACATTCTCAATCGAGCTCGTACACACATTTCGCTGTTTATTTTAAAGTGTCATGGAAATCTGCTTAAGGAAATTTTTTTTTGTTCTTTTATGTAAAAGAAAAACACTTTTCAAATCATTACAAGTACTCAAAGACATTGATCGTTTTACAAAAACACATGCAAGCGCCTTTATAAGCTGTTTACACTAGAACTAAATTTATGTGAAAATGTAAACATTTTGAATAGAAGTTTTAAAGGAGCTAGACAGAGTTAAAACTTTATGAATTTCCGTTTTAAAAAATATTAAAATTTGAAACGTGAAATTGTAAAACTTGGTAATATGTTGCATTTAGCAAACCAAATACTTTTCAACACAAACTACATACCGTCTGCATTACTTTACATAAATTGCATACTAGCGCTATTCATACAGATGATCAGCAGTTCAACCCCTGGCGAATCAAAGTGGATTTTTTAAATTGTGCATGTAACTACAAACAAGTTCTAAGTCAGTAACAAAATAGTACAGTCAAAATAAAACTGTAAGTAAATATAACCAGTCTATTTAACCAATGACTTACAACTTTTTAAAGTTGTAAGTAATTTCATGTCTAAAATTTTTCAAAATATGCTTAAGTTGTTTTGTCAAAAGATCATAGATATTCATACATATGTCTTGATTTGTTTTCCAAAAATCTTAAAGCTTTGAGAGTGAATTTACTGCAAGAATTGCTGTTGCATGTAGAACAATCTTAGAATTTTACGAACACAAATAATACTAACAAACAGAAAAAATATTTCAGATGTTATTTTCATACAAGTATTTCTTTGAAATTAACTTTTAAATTTAATAAATAGTTTTGCTGATTCAGTAAATGCTTCACTTTGAGCTCTTATTTACACTAAAAACAGCTTTTTCAAAATCTTTCAATCTTTCACTAAAAAACTTCTGTAAATTTATAAATTCTTGTACAAATTTTGAAAAAAAACATTTTAAGATCATTATCTTAGCTGATTCAGTAAATGTATTGTTTGAATAAGGTTTTCCATTATGGATTACAAAAAATTTTCAAAATTTATTATTTTCAGTAAAAAATGTTTGTATGAATATCAAAATTTTTTCATTGGGCCGCTTTCATTAAAGTGAAGTTTAATTTTTTTGCGCAAAATAAAAAATGTATTATTACTTCACAATGCAATACAAACAATTAACAAAAATCGGCTTTTAATGAAAGCAAAGAAATATTTTTTGTCGAAGATATCTCTTTCATGAAGTTAAGATCTCGGTAATATCATTTTCCATTATATGCTTTAATATAGATTTCTGAAATGTTGTTATTTTTCCCTTAATTTTTTTTTGTTGTAATTTTAGTATTTCAGTAATGTTAAGTAGCTCTCAATATCTCGACGTATGTACATATCTATCTATACTCACAAGTCTACGTTTTTTCAAAACCTAAACCGAACCGAAAACGACCGGTTTTAGTGGTACAAAAACTGAAACCGCGTTTGCTTAAGTTCGCGGTTCTTGCAAATTCTAATATAAATGAAGCAAGTCACCACAAGTCTATATTTACTCTGTGCTGTAGTTAATAATTTGACTTGGCTGAGTTGGAAAAGGTGTCCGCTTTATAAACATGCGAACAATTTTGAGAACCAAAGCTCAAGAGCAAATATTAGAAACAAAAAATAAATAATTTTATTCTTTTAACAAACACACTTACTTAATGCTTAAGCCTTGGCACGGATCGAAACTGCAACCTCCCGATTAATATTTTGTCACACTATCGACTAAATAAAATAACAATTCCATTGGTTGATTTGACTGTATTTTATGAGTTGTTGCAGCCATTGAAATTGGTTAGATTTACCAATATTTGATTTTGTGTGTAGTAGGCCAGACCAGTAAGGAAAACACTTGACGTATAACACAACAATAACTTAAATTGGCGCGAGTTGAATGCTGCGCAGAGACACTTAATTTTTATTAAAATTATAAATATTGAATTTTTTAAGTGGTTATATTTAAGCGAACGAGCGAATATGCCAAAACTCTAAAAGAAAAACAAATGATTTGTGGCCCACCAAAAATCGGCTTTATTTCTGTAGTAAGTCAGTAAATAAATAAATAAATAAAATTGGTTGTAAATGGGACGCCAGTCAATTATTTTACGTCTAGAAATCCAGCGAATGATCGTTTCGCCGTCGTGGGTCATTCCGTAAATATAAATGGATCAAACCAAAAAAGTTTTACTTAATTAAAAAGTGGTAAAATACATAACATACATATTATGAATACCAATTAGAGGGTGTTGCTGTATGCGAATATAATGATTTTATGTTCTTCAGCGTAAGCTTAAATTAATTAATATAAAATGTTACCTTTTTCTTTCTGAATAAAATGTTACGAACTTTAGCAAAATAAAAAATCATTTTGAAAATTGTTTATGTCTATTAGTTGATTTATTTGTGAATAGAAAACAGTTTTGCTAACAAATGACTTTTTTTGGGAATTTCCTCTAGTCATTCATATTTTTGTTGATATATGTATATTAATACAGAACGGTATTTTATATATGGCTTCCATAACAGTTTGCTTTTGTTATAATAAAAAATGAAATCCTTTGAGAAGTGTGAACAACTTTAAACAAATTTATGGTTATGGCACAAAATACAACAATGTTTTTTATAGGAAAATTTATACACATCAGAAAAATTACGAGGACTGACTGAAATGATCTGCTGTTGCATTTTGCCACATCTTTGGCCATTCAAACTACATATAACTGTGTCTTTTGTCTTTTTTTAGAATTACAAAAATTGTTTAATATTTTTCGAGTGTTTATTTTTTTCATTTTCAATTTTTATTGTAAGTAATGTGTTAAGTGCTGTGGTATGGGGTTAAAAATTTCTCTAGACCGTCATAAATTTCATGTCGGTTTATTATCGTTCTGAACTGTTTAAATGATTTTACGTAAATGAGAATGTGTGGCTGCATATTTGTTTGATGCTGTTGGTGTGATTTCTAAGAATTTATTAGAAACCGAGCAGAAGTAAAAGAGGGCGCTTAATGACTTACAGTATGAGATTGTTCTGCACACAATTAAGTTGACGAGTTATGGCACTTTCCTATAGTCCTACATTCACAATGGTGATGACAGATAAGTTCATTTGTTTTTTTAATTTAGTTTTTATTAGAAAATTTGTTTAATTTTTTATTTGTGACTTCCTCTCTTAGCAGATTCTTAACAATTACTTAAAAACGAAAAATGTCTTTAAAATAAATTCAAGCAGCAGAATGTTTGTTTATATATAATTTTAAATTGATAACCTCTCAGTTTTATATAAATAAAAAGACTAGTTGACATTATTTTTAAGAAGTATTTTTACCAAAGTGTGAAAAATGTTCAAATTTTTTTAAACGCTTATCTTTAAATCCACACGATGCTCAAAATGTTATATCCGCATAAAAATTAAATGCTTTCACATCCCGATTTTTCATATAGCCAATCAAAAACACATTTTTTTCTTAAAACTGGTTTTTAACAAAATTTTAATTAATAGAAATGTGTGGGTTGGAGAACTCCAATTTATGATTTATGTGCATTCCAAATGTTTTTTCTATTTTTTTGTATTTATATCAATATTATGTGTTAATTCACATTTATTTGTAATCAAATTTAAATTTCCGAATAAAATTAAAATTTTTATTGTACATAAAATTTATTTCGTTATTAAACAAATTTTACCCATATACGATTAGTTATTAAAAAATTTCTCTTTTAAATTCAAATAACTTTTAACGGATTTTGGTATCTTAAACAAATCACCAACGTTTTAATGTTCCAATTAATTTAAGGTATCAGCCTCTTTGATGTTTCTCTTTTTTACTTTTCATTTAGTTTTTTTTATTAACAACAAAACACATAAACATAAATAACCAAAAAAATACTTGTTGCATTGAAATTTAAAACTCACTTTTATTTAAGAAGCAAAAGGAAAAAAAGTCCGAAATGACAATATTTCTCAGAAAGATGAATCAATCCAAATAAAAAATATTCGAAAAACCAGATAACATAATGAGCTTGATGGATAGATAGATAGTTGGCCTTAAGATATAACAGCACAAATAAAAAAATAGAAATAAAAAAGACAAAGGTAACAACAATGACAGAAGATTAATTATTACAATTAAAATAAAACACAACCGCAAACATGAAAATTCTGATTTAAAAACAGAAATAACAACGAAAATAACCATTTATATGATTGAAGCACACATTCATTCCTCACACCCATACAATGGTTTACACATAATGAAACTTAGAAATAAAGAAAAAGAAAAATGCAAATGAATAACACAAATAATTTCGAATATACCAACGAAAACATTTTTGGATAAAAAGGAATAATCAATTACATACAGAGATTTATTCCTAAAATATTTTCAATTAAAAACTTTATCAAAATCAAATATTGCAGTCAATTAATTTATTAATTAAACTAATTACTTACGTCATCTATAACAGATTTGCCCGCAAGATTAAAAAAATTAACCAAATATAAATAGGAGTTTTGGCCGAACACTTAGAAGATGACGCATACTCATGGATTGTGTTGTGCCAGAACTACACAGAAAAAAATAAATTTAATTTTCTGTAAAGTTATTCAATGAAAAAGTAAATATTTTGTCTAGAAACGGACCTACAAATAAATTTGTAAATATAGACAAAAATATCTCAAGAATTTCATTGCAAAACTCGTTATTTTTTCAGCGAAAAATTTTTTTAAATCTATAAGACAATTTGTTTAAAAATATTTACAAATTGTAAACAAAACGAGTTACTAAATCATAAAAAAAAATTTACTTTAGTTTCTAAAAAATATCATTAAACAAAATAGTTTACTTAATCAAACAAAAATATTTACTGAATTTTTTTTTAATATATCAAACAAAATTTTTGTCTGGGTTATCATAATCATACATTAAGCATTTATGAAATTTCACTTTGGTAAATGTGTTCAAGTCTGAATGTTTATCTAAAGATTCTAAAAAAATGAATGAGAAAACTTTATGCAATCGTATTCCTTTTGCTATTATTGTTGTTGTTGTTGTTGTTGTTGTTGTTATTTGTGTGTATGTGGGCATCGGGGTTGCTTTTTACGATGCAGTTTTTCTTGTTGTTTTTGGTGTTTGCGTTCTAGATAAAAGTAAAAAAAATTCATTGATTCAGTAAAGAACATTTACTGAAAATGAAATTAAATTTTAGACAAACCTTTGTTTTAAACATTTTTGGTGATAATATTTCCTGTGTAGGAAAATCGGTTATGAGAAGGAGGAGGGAGCTTGTGAACATTCCCATATTGAAAGTGAGAGGAAAGTCATCTCCACAGTGTTTATTTTACATAAGAACTGTTCGGATAAAAACGAATTTTCTCTGTAATGCGTAGTGCGATTCACTGTCGAGTCGACAAAAAATGGATATGCTCTTAATGAAGAACGTGCTATACGCAAAAAAGAGCGGGTACGGGAAGAAGTTTCCTGATTTCATTAGAACAATATCCACTGTAGCAACGATAAAACAGCAAAACACACCCATGTTGCGCCGATGCTCCAGCCAATCAAAAGTGCTGGCTACCGTACTGTCAACGATGAGCTTTTTCGGCATCTCCTGTCAAGTAACTCCAAAAAAGACTTTGTAGCTCCGTCCTATAAGTTAGAGTTTTATTTTATTTTTGGTAGGATGTAGATTGTATAAATATTAAAGCGATCAGATGGAGTGAAGTATCTCTTACATTGTCTTAAAAAACCGAGGTACTTAGATGCTTCTTATGAGACCTGAAAATGTGATCAGACCATCGATCATGGCACTGGACTTTCAAGCCAAGAATATCAATAGCATCTGATTCCCCAACACTTATATCATCCATGATTACAGATAAACATACGTCTGTCATACAAATCTAAAATTTCCTCACGACCCTCAAACCTCAACCCTCAAACGACAGGCTGACCTATTACTGAATGAATATGAATGTCAGATGCCATAAATTTTACAGAAAAGGCCATTACGAAAAATAAGAAATAGGGTTGATGAAGGGCCAGAGCCGTGCGGTTCCCCAGAATTAATCTTGATTTCGTTGGATAAGATCCCATCTATAACAACTAGTGCAATGCTATTTTTCTAAAAGGAAGTCCAGTAAGTCAGCCGTAGAACGTCCCCTACGAAAGGCATACTGTCGGTCTCTGAGTAGGCGGCTGTTGGACGCCAAATAACTTAAAAGATGGAGCTCACTATACGTACTTTGAAGAATATATTGCGATTGGGCGGTTCTTATCAGGACTATTATCCTCTCAATTTTTGGCAGTTGGCGCTAAATGGCAACCATCCAACACAATGGGAATTCACCAGTATGATACAAAGTGCTGAAGAGGATTGCCAACGGATGTACAATCGTCGAAGATCACTGCTGCTATTAATTATGTTATAGTTAAGCCTAGGGCGAAAATTTTATATTCAATTAGTAATTCAAATTTCCGTTTATGTATTTCAAGTTTATAAACAATTTTAGTAATTTTTTTTATCATACGAGTAATTGATTCAATTACGAAAGTAATAGCTGAAACCAATATGTAGTTATCATTTTATATGGCAATTCACTTACATATTTGCATACAAACATGAAACATTTTATCGAAGATCGAATATGATGGAGAAAATAGCAGATGTTGACTGAGTGCTGAAAACGAAAAGAATTCATGTTGGAGGTCATAATGGACAAATCATGTAAACACTACAAACAAACCGTTAGTTGTAATCAAAACATATATAAATACGTACATATATAAATTCACACATGTATAACTTCTAACAAATAATTTTCAATATAATAAATAATGACAATCTCTCTTATACCAATAAATGTGTTAAAGTCAGTTCAGTATTCTTGTACACAGCTATTAGTAAAATGTATGGCAATAAGTTACTTTTCAAATATATTATGTGGTAACTTTAACACACATAGAATGATTGTCTTCGAGTCAAATAAAAATACCACATCTTTCTTAGAAGAAGTTGATGATGTGTTCTTCTTCATATTCAGTTTCGCTACATCTTCTCTTCTATAAACCGCTTAAACAATCATCTTTTCCAGTTAGATAAATAGTAAAACACAACAACCGATAGACTACACAAATGTATCTGACAACCAAATTTTTAAACATAAATCAATAAATAATTTTTCCTGGCATTATTATTACTATTACCATTTAAAACTTGCCTGAGAGATGTTTGAATGTATAAATAAAAAATTAAGTTATAACTTTTCAAAGTCTTAAATCCAAATAAACAAATACATAAATAAAACAACAAACACATTCAATATGTAAGTGTGGTGTCAGAAACCAATCAACAACAATGAGCGAAGATTAATGCCTTCCAAAAAACACAACATACTTTGTGCTCAGTAAAAGCTGCACATATGTAAATTTTATTCAATAACATTATTATATAGGGTGATATTTGTAATGCATGGGTTTTATGTAGAGATGTTTTCAAGATAAAACGCTGACAAATAATTGAATTATATTTAACTAAGTTCGGGTAATTGGGTATAGGCGGCTAATGGGGTACAGGCGGGTAATGTGGTATAGCTGATTCTCTCTAAAACTAACAGCATAGGACTAACGGTACCAATATTAACATTTTGATGCTCTCAGAAAGTTAAGAGCTCGTTAGTGTACTAGACTTTTGTATGTCAAAAATAGTGGTAGGCAATTTTTTCCGCTCCCTGTTCAAAATGTTGTTTTTCCTAACAACCAGTTTTTAAACTTTATTATTTTAATTTTTAAGTCATTGGTAAATATTTTGTTAATGAAGAACACATGGAACAATATTGCATATATAGTGCATATCTCTAATTCAATAATTTTTTTATTAAACCGTATACTGTGCCACATTACCCTTTCAAGACAATAAGCATGTGAAAAAGAGATGGCGTAGGAAAATGGGCAGCAGAATATAGAAGGTATGAAGTACCATATTATCAGACAATAGCATACCAGATTACCCGCCAATTTTTAAATAACTTGTTTATGGGTTTCTTTTACTATTTATCCAATTTCCTTGAAACTTGGGCTTCAAAGGGATTTTTACTTTCCCGGAAGCACACCTAAGACGTGTAGTATAACACCAGATGATTTCCGTTCTAGATAAATCACGTTTCTAAAAACTATAGCCAAATAAAAAGTAGGTAAACCACATTACCCCGAACTTAATCTATTAAAATTAATTTATAGTTGGAAATTTTTTTTCACATAAATCCTCCAAATTATGGCAGCAGTAACGAAATTTCGGGTAATTTTTTAGCTACCGAACGTGGGCGCAAATTGTATATGGAGAATAATTTTGCTGCCAACTTACAGGAATTTATTTATCGACTTAACTTCTGAAATTTTTTAAACTTTTTGCATATATTAAAAAACTCCTACGATTAAAAAATCACTCCACATAGATAAGCTACACAGAATTTCTGGTTAAATGACTGGATAACTGTGTGACTAAGTGGCTGGCTGAATGCTTGACTGACTGGGATAACTGACTAAAAGATGGTTTGTTGCTTGGTTGCCCGGCTGTTCGGTTGAGTTGTGTAAAATTGTAATAAATGCAAAATGTTGAGTTAAAAATACATTTGTAATGTTCAGTAACAACAATCAAACAATTTTTTTCAGTAGTTTAATACTCGTAAGCAAAATTTGAAATGAAAATTTATAGCAATAAATAAATTTGAATTTAAAAAAGAAATTTTACGCAAAGTTTTAATATGATTTTGATTAAAAACAAAAATAGCTAAAGATCTAACAGAAATCATAAAAAATAGTTAATAAAAAAGAAAGTTTCGAGGGAATGTTTTTTACTTTCAAAAAATTTGCAATGTGTTAAAACTTTATTAATAATTTTTGAACCAAAAATTTTATTAGCACTCTTGGAGTTTTAAGCTAAATTTTTATTCACAATATTTTCATTAAATAGGTCACCAAAGATTCATCACACTCTTTACAACACAATAAACTGATCTACAAAAATGTACTTTATATGAAAACATTCGCTAAATTCAAAGCCGTTTTCAGTTTTTTTCTATCACATACAAATTTCTTTAATGGGCATGAATAATATGACAATAAGTTTTGTATGTATTTTACTTGTAGATTTGTAACTTGTAGTTTCGAGAAACGGGCCCCTGAAATAGGAGGTCACGTTAATATACTGCATCATAACACGAGAACGCTGTCTGATTTAGATAAATAGAACACCAAAGGATGCGAAATAAAATTAGCTTTAAGTCATCTACATATAATTTTTTATATTTCCAACCAAAATTAAACTTTTTTCTTTTTCAAAAACTACAAAAGTTTTACATTTTTATCACTTAATCGAAAGCTATATATATTAGATATAATATTAGCCATAAATTATTAAAGTCGATGAACAAATGTCGATTTTATTCACAATTAAAAAAAGGAGCTCAGTTGATAAAAATTTCGATTTTCACGCAAGAGAAAAGTTTTAATTTATGTGTGTATTTTATTCCGCATCGTCTGGTGTTTTATTTAAATCAGAAAACCCGTTCTCGAGTCGTGTATGTATGGTGAATTATATTAGCGTAACCTCCCTATATCGGGTGTCTATTACTGTAACAGTATAATCCATAAATTGTTACATGTTACAGATTTTTACTTCTGATTTTGTGGCACAGTGAAAACAATTATGAAAAATATAAAAACCTAAAAAAAATGTACGTACATGGTTTTTTCTCTGGCAACTAATGACTCGAAATTTATTGGCTTCTTTTCTTTCTCAAATAAAATTTTTCTAGACAATGGCAGCATACAGCACACCCATCAATTAACGTTTTTTTATTGCTACTGTCTCCATAATTTACAATTAATTATTTACATCGTATCCTGGCAACTCTTAGTTAGACTCCCTTTAAAACACAATAATCGTTAAGGAAATTTGTAAAATTCTTAATTTAATTAATTTTTAAAATCATAAATTTCCTTTATTTTCTCTCCACGCGATTGTTTGTTTTGTAGACAAAAAGTAAAAAAGTCAAAGGAACCCTTGGATAAACATATTTTGTTTTTTAGTTTTTTTTTTAAGCCCAACAGCCGTTGAGGCAACAACGGCAGCAGTAATTACTTAATGCTTGATCTGTTGTTTTTTTTTAATTTTACTCTTCTTTCGTCCATGATATCCGTAGAACAAAGATTTCCATCGTCATCACTATAATCATCAGCATACACAGTTGAGGATGACGCTGATCTGTTTGGTGAGATTAAAAAGACTACAGGGCTGTCTTTAGCGCTTCATTTAACTTGTGGTGTTTGGGGTGTCGTCAGTGGGGACATTTACTACAATATTTTTTTTTTAGTAAATGTGAATGAAAAAGTTAAACAATTCATTGCACTATTCTTTGTAGTAAATATTACTCATACAAATACTTCAGCGTACTCTTAAGCTACGTTAATACTTCGCAAATATTTAATCAAATAAGCGGAAGCATTACCTTTGCTCAGGTTTAGTGTGATTTAACTTTATTTTTATTTTACAAAATAAAGTTAATTATGCTACAAAAAGCTATTTTTGTATAATTTTTAATAAATGCAAACCAATATTTAAAAAAACTTTGAGCTAAAGGAAATAGAATTATATAGTTTGTCTGCTGGTCACGTTTTTTCGTCAAATATTTGCCTTATGAGTACTATTTATATCTTGTAATTGGATTCATTGTACGTTTACTGATTAACCGATTAAACTAGTTAGTGCAATTATTAACATAATATATTAATTTGATGGATTGAAAATATCTTATCTGTTTATCTGAGATTTCCGCATAGATAATAAATACGCCATAAGTTAATCATAATCTGTACTTTTTGCATTAAAATGTGCTATATGTAATCGATTACTTTTAACATTTAAACTCGAGTACTCAGTACTTCTACTCAACTAATAATTGAACACTACATACGAGTAGTTGGTAAGGGTACAGAATAAAAGTCTTAATGTATTTGTTTTAATTTTTTGTTAAAACATAAACCATGATATTTTAGAGTTTTAAACACAACACAGCTGTGTTTTTGTTAAAAATAGCAAACTACAACAAAATGTAAAGCAACAGCAAATGTTGGTTTGAATGGTTTGTAAACATTTAAAGCAAAACAAAAACAAAAGTAATGAAACAAAATCCCTCTTTAGGGATTAAACAGATTTTTAAAAAGAAAAATACTGAGAAGATCCAATGGAGCGCATAAAAAGTTGATACAAAAATTCAAGGAGAAGAAGACATAAAAAAAGCAGCCAAACAGACCTACCAATGATGATGCCTAAAGGCATATAATAGAGTTGTCGGTTAAGTTTATGATATTTTTCCGTCAAGATTAAATGCTAATGAGCCACAAAGAAAAAATCACTACTAAAACACTAACAATTTCTGTCATTACCAACTGCTGCTTTTGCAGCTACTGGCCGCATGCTGTATAAATTCGTTTGTGTGTCTCAGTTCTTATCTGGTCTCTGATAGTCTAGATTTTATCGATACAAAGTGAAGCACGTTCTTATTTATGATTAACTGAAACATAAAACAGATTAATTATATTATTTGGAAAAGTAAAGTTTTTCTATTTTATAATTTTTAAACAAATTTCATGTACATACACATGCATACATACGTACTCGCATGTATGTCTGTTTCCACTTAATAAAATACGAATTTTCATTTTGCATGATTTTCTAACACATTCAGTGAAAACTTTTTCTTTGTCAGATATTTTGTTTTGTGTATAATTTATGTCTTCTTCATGTCTAACAAATAATTTTGACAATATTATTTTTATAGCTGCACATTTATCTTTTAATACCCACATCTTCATTATATTCACACAAATATTATTTAACCCAAAAGCAAAGAAAGACAAAATACTAAAAATTTAAATATTCTTTAATATATTTTTGGACAAACTTTTTTCTTTAATATCTTTTCTAGAAGGGAGTTTTTTGTTACTCCTCACATATTCTAAAAATGTATATTCTCATAATTTCATTAAATTATTATTTTTTATACTCTGTTCCGTAAATTGGGGCCACAATGCTCGTGCGACGTTTTCATTGTGTTAAATGTTAAAAAAAATCTTAAAAAAATTATAAAATAGTTTTTTTGTATTGATTTAGAAAAATATATGAAAAATCTTGATTTTCGAATAAACAGGTTTTAGGCTCTGAATGATTTCTGGCGTTCAAGCTCAGTTTAGAGTTTTAGTGTCTCTTAAGATTTATAGTAAAACTGAAAGGCAAATATTTTTGTGGGATATTTTGTTGAAGATGAGTTTCTTGCCTCTTTTTAAGAAGAAAGCAAAAATACCCATACATACATAAAATATTTCTCAAAAATGTTAATGGTGCTTTGCATAAAAGCGTTGAACACATTTTATTGCTTAAACGTAAGGATTACAAGATTTTCGTGAATACGTGAAAAAAATGATTCAAGTGAAAAAAATATATCGACCTATATTTTTAAATATCGATCTGCATCGATACAAGCAAAAGAGGGGACAATTTAACTTCCCCTAAAAGGATTCTCAGACTTAAACTTTTAAAACGCCCATACACGTGCATATAATTTAGTAACTGAACACTTAATTTTCGTCAAAGGTTAATAGAAAGAACTAAAGTACGACATCAATTGCCAGAACAACGTGTTCAATTAATTGTGTAGTTACAGTTGAATTGCATAGTTCTAACGACTGATTCTGCCAAAGGGTACCAACAAATATGCACGTTAAGACTAAACGCTTATCTCATTAGATTTAAGTATTTATTCCAAAAACATTTTATAGTACATGAAATTACGTAAATTTTGATAAAAAAAATACCATTTAAGAAAATGTTTCATACATAAAATGAAAATGTTTCCTACATACAATGAAACAGTTTTTATAGAAAACATTTTTTATAGAAATAACTTTAAAAGCGTTAAATGCATGAATTACTTAAGGCGTGTGTGAACGTCAAGAGTACGAGTTCGATACTGTGAGTGGCTGTGAACGTGGTAGCATTGGTTCATAGTCGAGCAAATAGAATTAGTAAAACAATATTAGTATACAGTTTCAGTTAATGTGCTTACTTAAGGCCGTTTCATATATGTAGTCTGAAACAGCCTTTAACAACATTTACAAAAGGGGCATAAGTATAATGAAATTATTTCATATTTTGAATGAAAGAATTTCACGAAAGCAATGAAGTGTTTTATTTGAAACTTTATAAAACATTCTTCATTACTACATTACTTTGGTTTGTTATTAATGACGAATTTCATTGATACAATGAAGAAATTCATAGCTGCCACGAATATTTTCCTTTCAGTGTATAGTAGACCATTGCCCGGTAGGTCGACTAAGAGCTAAACTTAATAAATTTTTTCAGTTTTATTAAAATAATTTAGATGTTTTTAGCAAATTTTGTTTCTGCTCACTTGAGTAAGTTTTTCTATCACTATTGAAGCGAATTTAAATTTTTGCTAAACTGTTCTCAATGAAGTTTTTGACGAATAATGTATTCCAGTATATAACTTTTAAACCAAAATTAATTTAAAATGTAGTTTTCCTAATTAAAATAATTTTTTTTGTTCGAGGGTCTATTGGCTGGGTAGTGCGTAGCGTTCTAACATACCAGTGGGAAGGTTTTGTGTTTGATTCTTAACAAAGTCTCTGAATTAAGCTAATATATAATTTGGAGTTGTGTTGTAACTTTTAATAAATAATACTATTTCTTTCTGCAGATAAATGATACACACGAGTACATAAAAGTGGTATTAGGGTACTCCTAAGCGTTCGTAACACAATTCAAGGGGATCAGAAAAAAACTTTTTTTTAAACTAATTTCGTCATTAATCAGAATACACTCTAATTTTGCGAGCCCAGGCTGATACAGATTCCTAGTATCCTTAAAATCTCTTATAATACAAATTGAATTTTTTTAAATTGCTCGTTAGCAGCACCAGCAGAATGTAATGTGAATTTGAACAATATCTGTTGCTACTATTTGTTTTTGATTTTATGCTTGTGGCTGCATTTTTCTTCATATTTTTTTTCTTTCTTGGGTAATAATACCACTTCTTCATATATTTTTTTTATATTTTTCATTTGTAGATCGCCCACCCAATAAAAAACAAACATATTTTTGTACCCAATTTTAGTATGGTTGTCGACACAGTTGTTACAATAAATCAAAAATGCTCATCGAAAATAATTTTTGTGTACGCGTGTGCATGTGTTCAACACGAGAAAACCAAAAAAATTCTTATATTTTTCTTTTATATTTTGTTAATGCTTTTGTTTTATTACAATATTCATATAATATTTCCAAAGTTGTTTGAATTTTATACATTATTTTTTCTCGTTGGTTTGGTAAAGTTTAAAACATTTTTCAAATTTTCATATAGATTTTTATGACATTGCCGTGAGCTCTGGCTGGGTGTTTTTTTTATTTGCTTCTCTTATTTCTGGGTTTTTTTTCTTTTGGTGCTTGTTTTTCCAAAGTGGCGCCTTTGACTTTTATAATTTTTATTCATATATTATTTTATAGGTTTTTATTTGTCATAATCCCATAAAAAGTATTTACGGAGAAAACGAAACATTATTTATGCATTACGCGTCTTAGCAGTGCATCAAATAATTTAGAGGGTCGAATTGGTCGGTCGGGTCGTTTGATTGGCTGGTCTAATAGAGGCTAAATGGAAAATTAGCCTTGTACATTGAATATTAGTTTTATTATTTTTAATTGCTTTATTAAAAAAAAATTAACACAAGTTGGTCGGTCGTTTGGTCGTTTAGTCACTTTATGGCTAATAGGAGTTGGTATTTATACATTAATTTTATGGTATTTCTTTTTAAAGGTTGTAAATGTCAAATAATAAATTGGCCAATTTTCTTTTTGGAAAGTTTTAAGTATGTACATTAATTTTCATAGATATTTCATATATGTAATTGAAAAAAATACACCCAGCAAAAAATTTCTTTCATATCAAAAGCTTTAAAATGTGTTGAAGGGAAAAAATTCATAAAATATCATATAATTGTTTTTCTAAGTTGTTCAAAACGCGATACTGCATCTGCACAGTGATACATGGTACAATAAGCAAATTGCACATACAGAAAAATTTCATATTAAGATCGTCGAAACATTATTCGTGTCGCTTCAAATGTGTTTCATGTTAATTCAACATGATTTCACAATAACATTCAAAGAACATTTTTGTTTCGAAATAACTATATTTCATATAGCTCTGATATTCCACTACAGTTACATCAAAATGAAGGTAATACTGAAATAATATAAAGAATCATGTTGAATCAAGGTTATTTCAAGATGGAATAACATGATATTGAAATAACACTAAGAATCACAATGAATGAAGGTTATTTCAAGTTGAAGCAACGTGAATTTGATATTCAAACAACACGAATAATCATGTTAATTCAAAGATATTTCAAGCTAAAACAACATGCATTTAATGTAGCCATTTCTTAAATTATTTTACTTACGTCATCAGAAAAATTTATGGTAGTCGACGCGCTAACCACTGCATTGAATTAAACATATTTAATGTAAGATTAATAATTTTTCGTTTAAAATTAATCATGCTTTTAAGTTCGTTGAATTTGATTTTACAATTAAATAATTTTTTCAATTATTACATGCTTTGAAAACTACTTTCTCGATAAAAATGATTTAATTGTAAAATTAAAGTGAACGAACTTAAGCGTGAATAATAAAACAATTTCTTTGGATAAAACCCATATAGCTCGACAAAAACACACAAATTTCAAGTATAAAACTAATAAGAAACAATGTAATTTTAAAGAGAAGCAGCAAATTTTCGCTGGTAATTCGAAATATGTTAGCTAATTGTCGGCCATTTACATTTACACAAAACGAATATAAAAAAACAAAAACAAAACAACAACAAGTCCCACAACTGAGCACAACAGTGCATTGTAGCAATGAACAAAGCAAATAAACACCAACACACTTAAACAACAAATTATTTTTCATAAATTTAATATGTTTTCCAATCAACATTGCGACATATTGGTTTTACATTGATATTTTTTCTGTGTATAAGCTCACTTTTAATATTTAAATATGAACTTTATTTGCTAGTTGCATGTTTTTAGAAGCCTTAGGCGTATGTTAATCTTTTAAACATCTAGCATAAGCTCCACATTTAATATATCATGACGTATATGGGAAAGAAGTCTTCTACATTTAACATTTATTTTTTTCCTTTTCCTTTTGTAGCTTCAAACTGACACACTTTATAATAATTTTCATACGCCTAGATAAACATTAATAAATGAAAAAGTTCTTAACCTTAATAAAGGCTTAAAATTTTTCACACCATTTCAACACAATTGGCCATTTAACTCTCTTTTTGGAAAGAAAAAATAATAATCAGCTACAACAACAAACACTTTATTCTTTCATATAAAAGCATAAGAAACGTAAATTTAAAAGAAATCCATTAATGAATCTTGTTACATCTCATAAAAACGAAAATGTTGTCTACTATTCAGTCGGTTTATAATAAATAAAATATTAAGTTATTAATCATAAAAGGTTGTTGGTTTTTTAGCTTTTTTGTTTTTGCTGTTCAAAGCTTTTTTTTATTATGATTTTCAAATCAAATTTATTTAGTTTCAAATTTTACTAATTGAAGTCATAAAATCTTTGTCGTTTCCTTTTGACGTTTCAATTATAATAATACTTGTAAAGTTGAAGATGAATTTCAAAGCCGTCAGCAAGCAGAGTGTGATTGTGATGAAGTTGTCTTTCGTTTCAAAGTGAATTGTTTAGTAAATAAAAAAATAAAAATTACTCCCTAACAATACAAGTGTGAATGTGTTCAAATAAACATTTCATTCACATAAAAAACACTGTCAAAATTTCATTCAAACAAATCTTAAAGCCATTTGTTTGAAAATTTTCTATTTAGAGATTGAGTTGTTAAATATTTTTAATTTACAAATGAATAGATGTAATCATTTTTTAAAAGATTATATTAACAAAAAAATAAATAAATAAACAATATTATAGTGTATGGAGGGCTAATTTTTGTATCTTCATACTGATTATTACTTTCCTTAAGTTATGAGTTATTAGTTTCTGTAACTGCATTTAAGGCCAAGACAATCTTGATATAACAAGTTAAAAGCTTTTGCTTTAAAAATAAATTAATTTTATAGATAAAAAAATTAATTTGTACTTGGGGTTTTTGAGTTCTCTTAAGCGTAAAAATCGTTTTCTTTAGTACAAGAATTAAATTGATTATTTTGCTTCAGTAATTCTTACTGAACTCCTTATAGTTGACGAAATCGATGAATGTACTAACCAAAATTTATTAAGATTGTAATTAAATATAAGAAGTCACAATACCTCTCGCATTCTATGTCGTTGTATAAATTAGTTAAATAATTGATATTTCTAATCACTAGTAGCCACCGTGCGAAATTTACATTAATTCAAATAATGAACTTAAGACAAAATAATTATTTTCAACATAAAAAACTATGGGTAACATTCAATACATATTTTAGGATACAACCCATGTTAGATTAATGTAACGTTTTCCAATATAATAATTTGTCAATTAAAGTGGTGCCACATCAGTCCTATTTTTCATATTTCATATTATTTTATGTATGCATAAAATTTTATTGAAAATTTTTAAAGAAAAAACTCATAACATTTTACACAAGCATGGCATGTGTTTTAAAAAAATTGTATTATATATTCTACGAATTTCTTTCAAGCTTTGATGTTTAAAATAAAATAAATTAAATTCTATAAAATAAATAAACAAAAGTGTTTGCGAAAAATGAAAGTGTAAAATTCATCGCAAATTAATACGCGCCGATTTTAAAATGAACTTTTGGGGAAAAATTAAGGAAATCATAGCCGTTATGAGATATAAGCTGTTCAAAGTATCAGGTAGTATTTAAATACAAAATACGGGATAGAACAATATGCAAGGTCGCTTTGAATTGCCCAAATATTTTATAAATTCAAAAAAATTTAAATATTTTATATAATAAACATACACTCTTTTTGCACTGATAGAAAAATGTATTTTCAGATTAATAACGCCCTATTATGAGAATTCCCACATCAATGCTATGACAAATCTCATCAATAAAACGAAAACAGACAGCAATGACAAACGTCATCATAGCATTTTGACATAGTTTAAGTGTTATCTATGCTATGACTGTAATGGCATCAATATGATGTCACTTATTATAATTATATTACTAATGCTGACTTTAGACCACATCTTTTTTACATATGGCTTGTTAGGTGTGTTAGACATATGTAACTTGTCAATTTACAGACGGTTTATAATATTTGCTTTCACACAATTACATCTGGCATAACCTCTGCGTGCTCACAACATCTTAGTTTTTGCACAATTTTCGTTAATATATAAAGCGCTCATTGCTTTTTAATGTTTTTCAGCCAAACCACACTTTTGATAATTTAATACAGCTGATGTCAGATACCTTGTCAGATGAAAATAGAACATGCTCTAATTGAAAAATTTTCATCTGACTTTGCTTCTGTAAATGTCATCTGACAATGTTTCATATGTTTCACACGGCATGTATCACTTTTGCAGTGGGAAATTTGACAAGTCAGATGTAAAATACATGCCGTCTAAAGTCAGCATAAAGTGTAAAATATCTATAAAGGAAACAAGTAAACAATGTTATGACGTTTGCAATTTGTATTTTAATACACATTTTATCATTATATATTTTATTATTATGCTTGAACGCATTTTTTAAGAGTTAAAAAACATGACATTGCATTGATGTACATTCATAACCAGTACCGCGTAAATGCACAGACAGAACATTGAATCAAACGATACTATGACACCATTTCATCATATTGATGACACTTCTTAATCATCATATATATCTCGCATCAATGATGTTTATGTTGACTTTGTCCTGCCGATGTTTTATATGGTGACTTGACTGAAATGGTAGAGGTGACAGCTTAATTTAAATATGTATAGTTGTGTTAATCATTGCATTTATGGCAAAATGGCAAGCTTATGTAAATGTTGACATCACAATAATATAAACTGTCATTTGGTCAAAAATTAAGACACTTGACATAGTATTGATGTCAAATTACAACAGCGTTGTGAATAGTTGTCTTCAGCGACATCATATAGATGACATTTTGGTATTAAATTGATGTCAATTCGTCATTTCCCTGATGTCGGTGTATCATTGCATTGATGATAGATTTGACATCATTCGAATTGATGACCAGCTGATGTAAAGGATGACATCACAATGATGAAAAGCGTATGGGGTCAAAAAAGAAGACGCTTAACCTCAATGCTATTATTGTCAAATTATATTAACGTTATGACGGTTTTTTTTTATTAGTGTATGTTTGATGTTTTAATACTTAAGACGGCGGACATTAACAAATGATGGCAATTTTAGGATACCTTTATAAGTTTACTATGGTTTTTTTACAAACATGTAGTTTCGTAATGTGCAAGAATGACAACACTCAACTTGGCCTAGGGATGGAAAACGAAAATTTTATTTATTCGGTATTTTATTCGGTATGAAAATATATTTCAAACAGTACTTTTAGGAAGTCCAGAGTACCAAAACTCACAATTTTATTAACTAAAACAGTTTTAAATTTCGGAAACATTGTCTTTCGTAATGAATTGTTTCCTTTCAAAATTTACATAATAAAAGTGCAATTTTTTTGACGCTTTTAAACATGGAATAAATAAAAACATCTAAAAAATACAAACGATTTTATAACCTCCTTCTTCCTTTGTTCGAAGTCGGCTAAAAGCAGATTTTTAAAACCAATATTTGTTGGAGAGAGAATTTATCCTAATGATTTGGCTCAAACTATGATCATATATTTTTTAGATCAAAGGCATTTTAAAACACTTTCAAGAAATACTAGTTTTATAACTACATATAAGCTTCATATTACGCAAGATATGATCATAAGAAGCAAAATCACCTAAGTTGTGACTAAAATCTACAGTGATTTTTAGTGTCCTATTGTATAGAGAAACTAGTTTGAGATGCAGTACAATTTCGTCACTTATGCTAAGTTCATGCCAAGTTTTTTATATGTTGATATAAGTAACATAAACATATAAATTTTCTAAATGTTTTTCCTTGTAAAATGCAGCAGTTTCCTCGCCATTTGTTTGAATCACTTTTAATGCACTACTGCGTTTTTGTTTGTCGCACATTAGTGATTATGATTTTTTATCTCATTCAAATAAAATATTAAATGAACATAAAATGTGATATTATCGTTGCGTTGCGCAGTGGATGAGTTAAAAATAGCAATTATTCAATCAATTTAATGTGTCATATTGTTTTCAATTTAATGTTGCTGATTATAGTCCTTGTTACAATTTTCATCCATTTATTCATCTCACTTAAGATGCCTTTTAAAATTTTTGACAAATAACATAGTTTTTCAATAAAAATAAAAAATAAACAGGGGAAAAAATACAAAATTACATTTTGGCAAAAATTGCATGTTTTTCATTCAAATTTACGCTTTCGAACGAAATACATAAAAAACTATCAAAATTTAATATATTTATTTGACTTTGTAGCTGTAGAGCGTCGTCATCAACATCAGCAGCATCCAAACTTCATACACATTTAGCATTATCCCCATTATCCTCATTCTTTAGGCAAAAGAAAACGTAAAAAAGCAGACGACTATGATGACAATCTGTTCGCCTGCCTTGCGGTCCTTATTTTCAGCAGCGAATATCACGAGTGTATCTTTTTTTTCATCTCGTTTTGAATTTTGTATATATAAAATTGCATGCAAATTATGTGAAATTGTCAACGAACATGAATTTGCACTTTTCTCGCACTGCAATAGCGTTCATTTCATTTCACGTTGATTATAAATTGTTTGGCGCGTTATAACAAATGCACACAACTTGGGGTTCTAAACACATTGTCAACTACAAGTTGTTGTCTATATCTTTAATTTTTTTTCTCTCAAAAGAAACAAATATTTTTTGTAGTTTGTAGCCTGTCGTTTCGATTTCGATTACAAAACTTAGTTGTTATTACTTTACTTTTGTAGCTGGTTATTCCCTTCTGCTGTGTTTCCTCTTGGATTGCGGTAAGAACGCGGTGCTAGCAGAGAACAAACAAATATTCTCCTCTTTAGCTTTTTGACGGTTACCCCAGTTTTGTTGATATTTCTTCCCTGGCTTTGAATTTTTTCTGCTGTTCTTTAAGGGACCATTATTTAGCAAGCTGAAAGTATCCAACGATAGAATCTACCAATCCAACCATTTGTTAATAAATTGTTTGTAATAAGTGTATTTTCTGAGTAGGAGAAGTGAAAAAAGGTGAAAGGAAAAAAACAACTAAAACACACAAATTAAAATCAAGAATTATAGAACATGAATTATACGATTTTATGACTACTGAAGTATAAAGTACCGAAAATAAAATTATATGACCATCCTTTACAGATCTTTATGATGATACCAGCGATGTGATTATTAATTAAATGGATTGTTAAAAAAAGGGCTATAACATTCATTACAACCAAAAGCTTTATTGTTATTATTGACTTAAAAGGGAGAAACTATTGATTTAAGTAGATTTTTAAATTATTTCTTGACAAATAACATTGAACTTAATTGAATTTAGGCATTGCCAATGCTTTCAATTTAATTAAATATTACAAAAACATGTCGGATGTACGATATATTTATGTTTATTATATATTTATGTTTATTATTTATGTGTTATATTTATGTTACATTAAATCTTTGCGATATACGTAAGTTATTATTTAAAATACCTTTGGAACAAATAAATTTTCGCATTTTTTATTCATCAGTCCAAACTTAATTTTCCAAATTATTAAATGGTAATAATCGGCTATTCACATATTACGTAACGCTATTTTCGGAGTTTTTATAACCCCTCCCCTTTTCGGAACTCTTTCTGCATCATTTTCTAAATAAAGTAGCTAATTCGTAAGAAATGTTTAATCCCCCCTCCCCCCCCCTTCCCCCAGGAGCATTACCTATTATGTGAATAGCCCCTAAGGTCATATAAACCTGAATCAGGCCGAAATTTCTGGATAGAACTTGGACTTATTTTCACATTTATGTTTTTGTGCGGATCTCAGTAGATGAAAAACTTCCGTTTTCACATTTTTCTTAGTACTTTCCCATCAATACCTACCTATTTATGTACCAAAGTTCAACTTTCTAGGTATGCTGGATGTACCCTATACAAAGAAAGGGCACCCTAGTCCCGCAGATGAAAAGTGCCCATTTTCAAACCTGTTTCGTTAATTGCTCATCAGGACAGGTATGTCCTTTCAGCTCTCTAAATATATTGGAAGTGCTACATACAAAGAAGGTGCACCCTAGTCCCCCCATACGAAAAGTGGCCATTTTAAAATTTTTTTTCGTTAATTGATCATCAGAACCTACATGTGTACGAAATTTCAGATTTTATTTTTTTGACCCAGCTGGGATACGAACCTGTGCTCGTTCAGATATGAAGGCAAATACTTTACCCAATCAGCTATTGTTGACTTATAAGTTTAACCCACAACAATTATTTTTCATATACAAAAACATGTTGACTCAAAAAGTGGTTGTGTGCTTATTTTATTAATATATAACAATAAATTTTAACTATTTTCAGATAATGAGAAAAATATGTACAAATTTTATTAAAAACTAAGTGGTAGTTCTAGTTTGAAGCATAGTATTAAGATAAATAAGTACCAGTCATTGCTTTGTAACCCATTAGTAATGTACTACCGATTACAAAAAGTACAAAAGTTTTTGCTGCAAAAGTTTAAAATTATTAAAATATTCGAATGACTTGTTCTCATTAAAATTTTGTCCGAACAATTTTAAGCTCAAATAATTTGAGAACACTAGCAGCGGACTATAATTCCATTCCTCAAAGCGAAACCGTTAATCTATAACAATCGGTTGTATAGGCTATATAAATTAAATAGCACCTTCCATTGGCTGAGCTGCATCCGGCGCTTTTAGTAAAAATACATCAAAATAATTAAAAAATATAATTTTTCTAGCATTAAATATATGTAGTTTATTATGAATGAAGTGCTAATTATTTTACGTTGAGAATTATTTAAATTTATTCTATTTACATTCGAATAAACAAAACTTATTGAGTTTTATTGCGTTTCATCTCAAGCTGAAGTTGTTATTTATTAACGTAATTTTCTTCATTTGCTGAATTATTTAGTTAATTAAAAAAACATTAAGGGGCATAAGTCAAAACAAATTAAATATTAAATAATTTTTTTATAATTTTATATACTTCCAATGTCTTTTATATTCACCACAAAAAGACTGTCTCCATTTCTATAGTTTTTGAAACCCCCCTGTGCCATTTGTAGGCCATATAATGAATGGTAAAGAATATCTATTAAATAACAAGTGCTGCATATCACACTTAATAAATTATAAACCTAAAGAAATTAGTTTATAATAAATATAAAAATATCATATAGATTTTATTATATTTATTTGAAAAAGCATAAAAAATAATTATGCTAATTTTCTCAAATATATTTATATTTGTCATAAAAAACGCTACATGACATAACATGCCGCTATTATAAAAAGTTTTCTTTTATGAATAATTATAAAAATGAAAAACTACCAATGTAACTTTTCAATATTTTTTGAAAACTTTTTTAAGAAGAAAAATAGAAAAATGTTAAAAAATAATAGAATTATTGCTTTGAAAAGGGTGCGTTAATTATTCATGTTTTTTTTTATTAACAACAGGAGGGATTTTCACCTGGCATTAACGTCTATACAAATGGTTGTCCCACACTTGGGTCTCAACTTTTTTCCAACTGAACATCAACAACGGCAGCGTTAACATCTTCAACTAGAACAACAATGTATTAAAAGGTATGAAAATGAAATACCAAAAAACCAAATTGAATTATACGTTCACTGAAAATGTCACCTTTTTTTCTGTTGTACGTACGAGTATATTTACTCTCGGTATTCCGCCCGCCTTTGGATACCATCATCATCATCAGCATCACTTTTGGTTTCTTATGTTTGTTTTTAAGTTTTTGATTGAGTTTGTTGGTTTGGATTCAATTCATTGTGTAGTTTATGTCCAGACGTTAATTGCAAATATTTGTATGAGGGTATTTTTCATTTAATTTTTTCTTTCGCTACGTTTAAGATGATAATGATGATGATGGTTGGTTGTTGCCTTCTTCAGAGCGGTTCCTTTATTTAAGTTCTTGAGTAAGAACAGTATGTTGTTGGTTTGCTTGTATTAAAAGTGTCCGCAAATGAATTGTTAGAGAATTTTAAATAACGATTGGTATGCGCAAATGTTTTTTTTTATTCGAAAGATGAAAAAATATCGCTGATTGTTTGCTGACGCTACAAAAGATCTGATTCCAGGAATAATTTTGAAAAAATAAGATGGTTGTTCTAAAGCCCAGTCTTAACAGAAGTTTTCAATACCCTATTTATGAGCGAAAATAATATGTCAAGATTCTTTCTATATTTGTGACAAAGAGCTTAATGCGTACTTAAATTTCCCATGAACAAGCTACGGGATATTTATTTTGTTCAAATATCAAACGATAAGTACTTAGATTTTGTTTAAACTTGCACATCTATAATCATAAAATAATTTCTCTTTACTTTGCTATCCATTAGACGTTTTGGGATTTATGCTGTTAGCTTTCTCTTGAGCTGTGACCTGCTACAGTCCTTAGACCTTTTTGACTAATGGGCTAACAGTTTTTGATATATTATAAGGTCAATAGTATCGTTTCATAAATTCAATTAAACAATTTCGTTGGATTGTTATCACAACTTCAATTAAATATTTCACATTACACATATGTACGTCTGCATGTGAAACTTAGTTGCATTAGAAACTTTAATTTAACAACAATATTTTGTCACTTTACGGAAGCCTCTTTAAGCTTTGTCCAAGTGTTTTAATGGATACTTAAAAACCTTAAAATATAAAATCTTAAAAATTAAATGAAATGTAATATTTTAAGCTTTTGAATTTTGTAATTTCAATGAAATGTATTGCATAGCTTTGATGAAAAATTTCATTCCATTTATGAAAGACCTGTAAAATAAATTTATTTCATAAAAAAACAAACCATTATTTATTTGAAAAGCTGTCAACCAAAAGCGAACAACAAAAATAATTTTTTCTGATAGTTATTGTTGTACTTTTTCTTTATTTCATTAAAATAATGAACATATTTCATTGAATTACAGAATTATTTTCATTAGTTAGCGAATTTATTATTGGATCAATGAAATTATTTCAAATATTTGTTGAACTTTTCATCAAAATAAGACGAGGAAAACTTGTTTCATTATTCCAATGAAGCGTGACGTCGGATGGGTTTTAATGAAGTATTTCATTAAATTAATATTGAAATTTGCAGAATTTATGAGGAAAGTTAATTTAATGTGTGACCAACACAATTTATAGGATCCAAACACGACTAGAGCACTCATATCCTGTAAAAATGCAGACTATATTTTGAGTTATTATAATCATCAGTTTATTTTCCGTAGTCCAGATCGAAATGTAACAAATCCTTTGAACAATCTGATGATCACATTTAGCATGTTTTCCAAATTTATTTAAGGAATAAGAAACTGCCGGAGTTGTTGTTAAAAAACGAACAACAGCATTTCAAAGTTAACCGAAACAATTATGTGCGAAATACACAATTTATCTTGTTAAAGTAGAATTTTAAGTATCAAACAAAGGGTACGTTTATTGAAAATATGTACTCTTAATAATGGAATTTAATAAGAAATATTTAATAATTATAAAATGGAATACACAAAAATTTGCTATGAAACTTAAATATTTGCTATGAAACTTAAATATTTTGCAGAAGCGTACAAACATGTTTTTGGGCCTTTGTACTTCCAAACACCAGGACATATATGAACATTGACATTTTAGTATAAATGTTCTATTACTAATTGATTTTAATACCGAAATTATAGCTTTCAATGTGTTTTTAAATATTTCTTAAAGAAAATCAAATTAAATTTTTCTGAGAAACCTTAAAATATTTTAATAAAATGAATTTTTTCTTAATCCAAAAAAAAAACAGCAAATAAATATATATATACATATATATTATTTTTTAGCTTCAATAAATTGATTTCTTGTGGCCATAATTCTTGTTTCCTTTTTTTTATTTGTAATATTATGGTTTTGTAAAAACCCTCCCACATTCTGGTTTTTGCAACAGCAATAACGAAATTAAAAAAGAGCCCCAGTTTGATAGAGGTCCTTTAAACTCTCTTTAGTGTAAGTGTTTCTTTGATTGTTTATGTGTATGGGCATTTTTATATTTTTTCGCCTTTGTTTCCTTTTTTTTTAATAAAAATTTGTGTAGTAGCATTTGAATTGAACAAACAAGTGAAGCAGAAGTTGCGTAACCATAGAATTTAAAATTATTATTGAAAAAAATAAAACTTTGATGTTAAACTGACTTACAAACCCAAATTTAAACAAACTTTGCCATCAGAAACCTCTAGGGATGAAACTGGTGCGAGTTACAACAAAAAAATACAACTTAAAATTTGTAAAACTAAAATTGCTAAGCAAAAGCTGATAGAGCAAAAAGATAAAAGGTGGGGGGAAATAGTGGCAGCATTTAAAATATGTTTTCAAGTTTTTTTATTTATTAAATACGTGGCTTTATAGGCAAACGTCTACAAATTCAATTGAAACTTTTTCCACTTTTCCAAGCTTGTAGAAAAATCCCTGCGGTGAATTTCTTCCAAGGCACACGCACATACATATACTTACCCACCTACATATACTAAATATACAATGTACAAACAATACAACAAAACAAAGTAACACAAATTTACTATATCTATCAAAAAAGTATAACATGGCAAAATTCATTGCGAAAAAGTTTGTTTTATTTTCCAATCAAATCCAAAATCCTTTGCTTTAGAAAAAAAGACTAGAGAAATAAAATTCGTGTAATCAAAAAAATTGCAAATTGAAATATAAAAAGTTTTTAAAAAGGGTTAAACTTGCGCTTCATTGGCTTTAAGCTAAACATTTCGTTTAAAAGCACATAAGCAGTTAGTGTGAATATTAGACGCTAGAATTGGCAGATTGGTGCCAGTTCTGTTTCTTTTTTTTCATTTTATTGCGCCCTACACTTTTCGAAGTTTAAGACACATTGAGCTAAATGCTGTGATTTCAACAAGCAGATACAGAGAAAGAAATAAAAATCACTAAAAGGAAATTAAATTACAGAAAACAGAATTTATGTATATAAAATGTGAAACTGCAAAAGTTAATCTTAAAATCTAGCTCACAATTTTTTATGTTATTTTAAATAAAAAAACATTGTCTTTTAATTTGGTATTTTATTTTCAAATACATTTTGATTTTGTAGAGATTTTTTGAAGTCAGATTCGTGAAATAAAATAGAAATAAAAAAAGAGCAAAAAATTATTTGGCAAAAACAAAACCTAAACCTAAATCTATTTACTATAGACTTTACTTTATTTTCATTTGATTTTAGTTAGCCTTTTAGTAAGTTTTCTAAGTAAATGAGTGGGTGGAAGGATGTTCATTATTATTGAATTATTGATTTAATATAATTAATAAAAAAATATGCAAAACCATAATATATTTTTTTAAAAAAGATTTCGCATATACGAAAACAAGGATGAGGGCTCTTAGCATTAATGGTATTTTTTACAGAAACATTTACAGAAAAATTGGCGAAAAATTTTAGAAACATTGGCCCTTATTACGGTTGTCATATTGACATATTGAAAGTATATATCAATCAATGCAAATCAATCATTTCGTATATTGAATTAATACTACTCAATAGTTTAACAGGTTTCTTGATTTAAATAATGTGGCGCGCATCGAAATTTTTCAACACGACACGACCCGAGCACGAATACCGGGAAGTCAAACACGTACGAAATACGCACACCAAAAATTTTCAAAACACGACACGACACAACACGACACAACACGCACGAAATCAAATCCAAAAACAAAAACTAAACATATTTTATATTCAAAGACATACTTTTCTTTTATTTTAACGTTTTATGTTCTATTTGTATTTTTAATTATATATTTTTGTAGAAAAACAGTAACTTATCAAGATTTTGCTCAATATTATTGTGCGGCAACCTTCTGCATTTATACATATTTTAATCGTATAATCGTTTCGTGTTTTTTCGTGTCAAGTTTGCACAACACGACACGACCCGAATACGAACGAAACCAGATTTTCTGTCACGAACACTTCGTGTTGAGTCGTGCGTAATCGTGTCATCAACATCGTGTCCAGCAACATCTTTTTGCAAATGTACTAACTACCAGGTGACCTAAATAGAGTCAACTTTAAGTGCGTTGAATATTAGTGCAGAGTGGGACAATTGACTACCGCCTAGGACATCGCAATGTTAAAATAGTTAGTTGTTTCCATTGGAAAGTAATCCAAGTGTCAGTCAGCACTAGTTGTGAAATACTTAGTTAGCTTAAAGTTAGTTTAAAGTTAATTTAAAGTTAACTGAGTTTCCGACAGGGATACTTTGTAGAGTATATGTACTAAAAATATTTAATAATATTGTTGTACGCTTATACATACGTATAATCTTCGCCATATAATACACAATTTCCCACTCATTAAAAAAAAATATATATATATATATATATATATATATATATATATATATATATATATATATATATATATATATATATATATATATATATATATATATATATATATATATATATATATATATATATATATATATATATATATAATTTACATTTTTAATGGGTGGAAAACTGTGTATTATATGGCGAAGAGTATACGTATTAATAGGCGTTAAAAATTAAGGGAGAATCAATCAAAACTCAGTTCTAACATTAGTTTAAGAGTTATATTTAACTTAAGCCGTTTACCCTTTTTAGGGTATTTTGGGCAATTTTAGCCGATTAAATGCAAACGGACTGTTCGGTTTATACATTAGAAACTTATTATTGATGCACTTCGTATTTTTACCCGACTGCGCGACGCAAAGAAGGGTATTGTGTTTATCAGCCTATGTATGTATGTACCTATGTGTGTTCCTTTGCGGCGTAGAACGCGTAGACCGATTTTGACGATTCTTACGTTAATCGATTCGTCTTAATCCGGGGAATGTCGCTAATATGACAGTAGTCAAAATTCAATATGGCGGCCAACAGACGCCATTTTTTTATACGAAAAAAATAAAAAGTCGGCGAACTATATCAAAGTGGGTATCAATCGACAGGTATTTGAGAATCATCTTTAGGTTTCTCTTATGATTTTTAATTTCGAATGACCATTTAGGATCTGTGACGGTTTAAATTAGGGATGCAACGATACGCCGTTTTGCCGATCCGATACCGATACCGATATTTAAAAATAAATATCGCCGATACCGATTCCGATACGCATATTGAAATTGAGTTCAAGTTTAGATTAACAAAACTCAAGCGCAATTTTTTTATTATACAAAATTACATTATAAGAGAGAATATATAAAATTGATAAAACATTGGAAGTAATGTTTAAGGAGCTACATTTTCTTTGCTTCCAAAAAATCTATATTAAAAATATGCAGATAATTAGTAGAAAAGCAAGAAAATATGTTCAATTCCTTTATAATTTTAAAAAATACTCGCCATGCTTTTTAAAAAATCGATTTTTTTAAAGGACATTTATCAACTAATATTCTTCTAAATAACTTTATAGCTTAATTATTAAAAGACTTCTAAGTTTATATTTATTCACTTAAATTTACATGAAAATACAGTTCTGAGTTTAAATTCGCATAAAAAATTGTGAAAATGGGCAATTTTTTATCCTTTTTCCTTGTGGAAAAATCATTATAGAATACCGAAAAAGAAATTTGTCCTAGCATCGCGTCCACCGAATTTGTAATCGAAAAACAGAACTTCTTGCAATGGCAAGGATATGTAAAACTAATTAGAAATTATCCAAATTTGCAATACTTCCAGATCGCGAATTCTACATTTTCATGACTTCTTTGGAGTATCTTTTTTTTTTTGCTGGAATAAGATTTATAAAACAACGACTTGAACTTGAATTCATGGTAAAATTAACAAAAAATAAATAATTTTTTTACAAAATAACAGCATAAAATATTATTAATTTTTAAAATTGATATTAATAAGATTTAAATAATAACGAAGTGAATTTAATTCATGGTAAAATTGGACAAAAATAAATTATTTGTTAAAAAAGCTCTGAAAAAAATTTTTAAAGTATCGTCGTATCGACAGTAAAATATCGCCGATACCGATCGGAAAATCTGAAGTATCGCCGATATATCGGTATCGGTATCGGTATTCGTTACATCCCTAGTTTAAAGTTGTTTTCTTTTAGTTTTTTACGCAGTCGGGTTTTTTTTGATTTTTTAAATTTATGTGTTGTTAATGTTAAAGAAAGATTGTCCCATTTTTTATATTACATAGTTTTATTTACTACTGCCACCACCAGCAAATTAGCGGGGAAGCGGAAACAATAATACTTTTGCACATTCCATACATTTTATGAGTGGTTTAATGTACATACCTACTTATGTATGTATGTATAAATTTTACTACTTCTCTGTTGAATCTTCTGCCCACCCAAACTCTTTTTAACTTCTTTTTCTCACCCCAACTAAGTACATTCGATAAGCAATTGCATCACATTCTTTAGTATTCCTTAGATCGTCCCTACCTTCGTGCTATTTAAAAACGTTTAGTGGTGTAGTTGTTTATTTTAAATCGTTTTAAATTAACAAGTGCCTTAAAATAAATAAATATGTATGTACATAAAAATATATGTACATAAATAATACATATTAAAATATTTATATGCATTGTTGGTTTAGCGTCGCAATAAATAAATTAAAATTAAGGTTAACATGTAATCGTTTAAAATAAGCGTGTGTGCAATTAAAATGCAATTAATATATGTATGTATGTAGATATGTATTAGCTAAGAAATAATTAGAGCATCATCCATGTGTTTGTTGTTATATTTTTCTAAAATATTATTTATTAATGTATGTATAATAATGAATGATGCAATATTTAAAAAGCATTTCCTTAAAAAAGTGGCATCCAAAAATTATTGCATTTAACTAAGTATGTTGTGAGTATTTTTGTGTTTGCAAAAAAGTGACGCGTCGCGTAATCTAGTTGTTGTTATTATTATGTTGTCTTTACATGAGTTCAATTATTTAGTGAGAACAGTGCATTTGAATGAAATAACAACAAGATTTAGGGAAATTCGCGAGAGTGTAATCATCGGTTAAACGAAGTCGCTTTAATAAAATAAAACATGTTGCTGTTGCTAAAAAGCCAACTAAATGCAAGTAAGTAAAACAACAACAACATGGAGGCCAGCGCTATCATATATACATATATATTTTTGTCCAAAAAACCTTTTTTTCTTCAAAAGTGCCAAAATTAAAAAAAAAAAAAAAAAAAAGTGTATTTGGAACTTATTTTAAGGAATGTATAAAAACGGCATAGATATAGAGGGAGTAAAGACAATTAAACACTGTTGCAGTAATAAGGGAGTGAGAAAATATTTGATCGTATCATTCCATAAAGAATCACTTAATATTTTCATCCAATATACTATACTGCAAATTTTAAATTATATACATACTTATGTAATTATAAAAAACTTGATAAAACTTTATATAAAATTAAAACTTTTTGGCATATCAATAAACTTGCAAGAAAAGGAAAAACTTGACAAATGGCAACGCTGATGGAGGCATTTACTATTGATTTAGGCATTTCTATAACATTGAGAAAGTAAAGGGGCCCATACACAACAACAGCATTCCCCACTGTTGGGATTTATGCTTAGAATTGTAAAGGTATTGAGTATTTGAGTATTGAGTACTACTTACCGGTTGTTGTTTTGAGTACCCGATACACAGAAGTGGTTACTCAATACTTTCCGAGCTGGGTTTTCCAGAAAAATAGATTATAAAATATGAATGAAACTGATCAAAAAATTTTAGTACAAAAACTACTGAATTGCAAATATCTATAACTTTTATGTAATTATTTTATGTAATTAAAACATAACAAAAATGTGTATTTCAATTAGGGACGTAACTGATACCGATATATCGGCGATACTTTAGTTTGGCCGATACATTGATATCAGCGATATCAATGTCGATACAACGATGCTTGTTAATGTTTTTTTCAAGTTTTTTGACCAAATTAATTTTAACATGCATTCAAATGTAGTTCGTTGTTTTTTAAATGTGACTAATATTAATTTTAAATATTATCATTATTCGGGTTAAGTTCACAATAATTGAATTAATGTAAATTTAAATTAATTTTAAGAGCGGAATATTAGAATATCTAATCAGACTAGCAGAACGGATTATACTACTAATTTCGGCAGCCGCTACGCTGTCATCATCAGCGTCCTTTGTTCGCTTTTACCACGTTTGATCGTGGATACTAATGTTAATCAAACATCAGTTATTTAACCAAATTTTATGAGGAAATAGAATATGAGTTATCCTATTCCCCTTTTTATTAATATGGTGAGCCGAACAAATTTCACCTTCTGATTCTTTATTCTAATTTTTCCAACGTTGTAAAATTAAGTTGATGTTATTTTTTCCCTTGTTCCTTGGAATATTAATCAAGCCCAGTTCTTTTTGAATATAACGTTACGAACTTTAGCCTAATAATGAATTTGGATTCACAAAGCAAATACGTTCGAAATAATCATATTAATTAGTTTTTAAAACTGTAAATGAACTAAAATTTTTTGTATGATTTAAGAAAATTTTTACCTCTTTTTCTATTAATTATCTACATATTTTTAATATAGACTCTTTAGAGGCAATGAAAATGTAGTTAAAAATGACTTCCAATTTTTTTTTGTTAGGTAAATATCAATTTTAAACATTAATAATCGCTCACTAACAAACAAATTTCACCTTCTGATTCTTTATTCTAATTTTTCCAACGTTGTAAAATTAAGTTGATGTTATTTTTTCCCTTGTTCCTTGGAATATTAATCAAGCCCAGTTCTTTTTGAATATAACGTTACGAACTTTAGCCTAATAATGAATTTGGATTCACAAAGCAAATACGTTCGAAATAATCATATTAATTAGTTTTTAAAACTGTAAATGAACTAAAATTTTTTGTATGATTTAAGAAAATTTTTACCTCTTTTTCTATTAATTATCTACATATTTTTAATATAGACTCTTTAGAGGCAATGAAAATGTAGTTAAAAATGACTTCCAATTTTTTTTTGTTAGGTAAATATCAATTTTAAACATTAATAATCGCTCACTAATATGTATCATGAACAAATTACTCTACTCGAGTTTTATTAATTTTAACTTCAATTCGATTTCAATTTTCTTTTTGAGTAATTGTATCGTATCGGCAAAAAGATGTATCGTTATTTCCCTAACTTCAATGCTAAAAAGTTAGTAAGCATTCATTAAATCAAGAAACCCGTTAATATGGATTGATTGATTGTATTGATTGATAAATACTATCAATGTGTCAATATAACAGATTGATGCATACTATCATACAAGACATGTTGGTATACAATTTTGTCCTAAGCAATAGGAAATTCGCATTTGCTTCACATATTTTTTTTATTGTCATAAAAACACGTTAGGCCTAATTAGCTAAAGGGAATAAATAATTAACATTCATATATTTTTATTTTCTGGAATTAAAATTTCATAAAAAACAAAAGATGATTGCTATTTATTTTAATAAATAGTGAAGAAATAACAATTAAAAAATGTAGGTTAGTACTATTTTATGCAGGTTAATAAAATGCTTCTAAAAAGTTTACTGTTTTTAAAAAATCTGCTCTCCTGGCCACATTTTTGAGCGGGCGGGTAACAATTAAAATCCAAATTAATTACATTAAATATATCTAATATAAGGGTTTGTGATTTTTCAAAGTTGTGGTTGAAGTCTACTGACGATTTAGTAAAGCGCCAATGAAATGCATATAGACAATGCTTAACTATCAGCAAATAGACTTCATTTATCTAATATAATTTGTAAAGAAATTTTGAAAACTCGATACCCAAATTCAAAATTTTCGTCCAATGTAGTAATTTTTAAAGTGCACGCGTCTGGATACCACTCTTTTAGATTTTTTGTACACTGCGTAGGCCGATCAAAATTTATATTGCTGCATATACAGAAAAACGTTGTACAAAATTCAAGTATTTTCTATTTACTTTTATTACGAGTCGTACTCAAAATTTTAAGTACGAATAACACTAAAATGTACTTAAATCAAGCAGAAAACGGGATAATCACGTCAAAAATCTTGAATCAATAACAAAATTCTTAAATTGTGTACAAAAATAGTATTTTAAGCACTAATATTAGTATAAACTTTTTACACAGTAGTAGTGTGTTAGGATTTGTTTGCTTGTTGCTAGCTTCAATCGCATTTTGTGCTTGTGTTGTTGTTTTGTTGTTGGTTATTCTGTTCGTGCAGTGCCGACTAAAGGCTCATTTAGCTGAGCGTAACGTTGATGTAGTTGCATGTGCTGATCGTTTCTGTCTCATAGCTGTTCAATGTGACAGCAGCGATCAGCACATGCAACTACATCAACGTTACGGTCGGCTAAATGGGCCTTAAGAGCCTACGAAAGTCGTATTACATACTGCTGGCTTAGACTGGATTTTAGCTGTTGTTCTTTCTATACTGGGTTAGCTGATTGTTCTAAGGCGTACGAATCAACAAAAATAAATGTTAAATTAAAACAAGTAAGTAAAATTATTAAATTCATGTAAGTAGTAAAAATATATATTCTCAAGTTTGTTCCAGGATTAAATAAGTAAAATTTATCCAGGGGCCAGATTCCGTAACGATGAATTTTGAAGTGTTCACCAATTTGAGTGTTCACTTTTGATTTGAGCAGCCGCAACGGTGAAAATGTATCATTTTGACAGTTATAGTGAACATCAGAGAGTGCGGTGAGTTCTTTGTTTTTAAGTGTTCACCGGTAAAAAAATTAATCGTTGCGGAATCCAGCCCCTGATTCGGGCTGGATTCAATACGAGGTTTGCCAGCTACTTGTCCGCTATGCCCGATCAACGAAAATAGTCAATAATAAGAGCACAACAGTGATTTGTGGCTATCACCAAGAAAACAAACACCAACTCAGTACGACTGTGTATAAAGTTTATAAAAATATTCGTACTTAAAATAAAGACTAATCAGGCAAAAATTAAGTACTTTGCACTTGAATATTCCGACTTGAATCAATATTTCTGTACTTGATTTCAGAAAAACCGGTATTGCCGTACTTTCGACACCGCTTGGGATTAATTTACGTACGGATGGATTAATTTTTCTTTTATGTGTGGCCATGGCTTGAATATGCCTACATACTTGCCGTAGGGATTTTTTAATTCGACATCAAATTCTATGCGCCACCTATTACATCTCGGATCCTTTCCTTATGACTTTCACTTAATATTAGCCCCTCCCCGATTTTTGGCTATTACATGGTGATAGGTAAATTTGTTGTAAGAATTTAATCACCACCCTAATATACTTACATACGTATGGATATACATATGTATGTATACATTTACTACTTCTTTTTCTCACCCCAACTACATTCGCTTACCAAGTGCTTCACATTCTTTAGTATTCTTAGATCGTCCCCGCCTTTGTGTTGTTTAGAAACGTTTAGTTGTCTCGTTGTTTATTTTAAATCGTGTTAAATTAACAAGTGCTTTAAAATACGTAAATAAATATGTACATCTCTACATATTAAAACATTTATATGCAGTGTTGTTTGAGTGTCCCAATAAATAAAATGAAATTAAGTCTAATTGTAAATTATTGAAATAAGTTTGTGTAATTAAAATGCAAAATATTGTAAATTATGTATGTATATGCTACTATGTAGTGTGTTTGCAAAAAATGTAACGGGTCACGTAATGTAGTTGTTGTTATTGTTATTTTGTCTCTATATGAGTTCAATTATTTAGTGAGAACAGTGCATTTGAATGAAAAAAAAGATTTAGGGAAATTCGCGAGAGTGTAATCGTATGTTAAACGGTATCGGTTTAATAAAATATAAACATGTTTTTGTTGCTATAAAAGCCAAATAAATGCAAGTAAGTAAAACAACAACAACATTGAGGCATTTACTATTTATTTATTTATGTAGCTAATAGTTCTAATCATTGCGAAAGTAACAGAGAGCAAAAATAGAAATACAAATAAGACAAAAAATTACGGTGACCATTCATTAGATACATTTTGTAGATGGAATAAATTAAAACTATGTAATAGATGAAACAGACAAGATGTAATTCAATCGATAGTTTCATATAATTTTAGTGCCACTTCTACATATGTTTTTAATATCGACTGTTACTACGTTTATACGCAGGGATTATTTGCAAATAAAAAAGTTAAATGCTGCCAAATACTTTTTATTGGCATTATTGGCATTTATCACTGAATATATATCAATTTATTAATATATTTATCTATTTTTTATGTGTTATTGACAAACATTTGTAAAGGTGGCATCTCAAACATCTAATTTGCAAATAGTGAGTTAATAAGCTACAATAAAAATACATACTTAAGCACCTCGTTTCTATTTGCAAATAAATCGTACGTATAAACGTACTATGTGTTAATAAAGGCTGTCTCTGAAGATATATGTATGTATGTAGCAATTTATTAAATGTGGTATGTATGTATATTGCAAGGCAAAATTAACTATGCAAACGGCTTGCGAAAACATGACAGAAATTTGTGTTTGTACAAGCCTGTTGTGTAATATATGGCGGTGTTTTTACGTTTGACAAGCGGCTTGGCAAGCTGCTTGCAGAAAAATCTAAAAATTTAGATATTTTGGCTGCCATATTGACTTTGTGACAAACTGATTGTATAGTCCATTGTAAAATTAGCCCATTTGCAACAAAATTTCCATAGAGTGAGGTTGTCATGGAAAATAACAATGTAAATTAGTGATTAATGTGAAAAATCTTTGCTTGTACGAGATAGTTTTGTGTAGTCTGTGTGCAAATGAAAAAAGTATGTTTGCCAAGCCGCTTGCGTAGTTTATTTATGCCTTAATACAACACACACAAAAAAAAATTCGCCTGGTTGACCAGACCTGTCAAAAACAGAAGAAGAACATTTACTTACAATGTGCTCTTAATAACTGTTATCGCAATTCATATGCTTAAAATATATGTATCATCATTTGTATCATCTTTTGTTTATGGCCACATATAGTAATTGTCTACCTATATTCCACAAATCACTCGAAAACACATAATTGAAAAACATTTGACAAATAAACCCAACACGGCGAAATTGTCAGATTTGCTTTCAACACGACCTTTTTAATGGGCCTGGGTATGTAGTAGGGTGATCGACTCGGTTTTTCAGCCGGTTTTTTCCGCAATACGGTTGTCGGTTTTTTCAAAATATTGATTTTTCGAATGTCGAATAGTCCGGTTTTTTAAAATTAAAAAACCGGCCCAGTCGAATACTTTTCGACTCGTATATTTTATTAGTTTTTACTATATTAAAACTTGCCGAACTTTTGCGCTTGATTTTCCTAAGTATTTTTGTTCAAGAGCATTTACTGAAGCATGCAATTAAGGTGAGCTAATTCTATAAGATGGTAGCAGGGGCGAATTAAATTGGACTTGTGATTTAGAATTTATATCAAGCTTCATATTTTATATGGAGTTCGACATTCATCATAGACAAAAAATGCTTGTTCCGTGAATGTCAAGAAATAAACAATAAAAAGAACAAATGTAAATCTGTGCACTAGGGTTCCCCCTATATGTGTGGAACAATTTTTTTTCGGATTTTGATTGTAAATCCTCCTGGAAAGGTCTTTAGTAAAAAAAACTGTGCTGATCACGTAATGGGAAGGCGTGCCGCATGTGAGGGACACTATAATGCGCAATTAAGAAATTATGGGAAATTATAGCGGTAGAAATTAGTGTTGTACCAAATAAAAAATTAGAAAAAAAGAAGTCAAGTTCGCACAAAAACATTAATTAGAAAATAAGGCCAAGTTCCTATCCAAAAGTTTTGACCGTTAAAAGTACTGAGATCAAAATGAAGACCAAGTTCTTGATAGGTACAATACCATTTAATTTTTAGGCAACCTGCTATTTGGCAATACTTTTTTACATTTCTAATATTGGGAAGAATTATGGGGAAAATGTTTCCAATTTAGCTTAGAAATTAGATGGTATCATACTTATCAAGCACTTGACCCTCGTCTGATCTCAGTACTTTTAACGGCCAAAAATTTTGAATAGGAATTTGGCCTTATTTTCAAAGCTATGTTTTTATGCGGATATTATCTACATGTCGAATAATCGATGACACTACTATGTAGTAACTAGGGGCTATTCACATATTACGTAACGGTAGTTTCAAATTTTTCATACTCCCCCCCCTCGCAGCGCTTTTTACAAAACTTTCAATATAAATGATCCAATTCGTAACAAATCTTGAAACTCCCCTGGAGCGTTACGTAATATGTGAATAGCCCCTAGTGCGCACCGCATTTATTACACAGGCCAACTTGAATTGTGTAGTCTCGGGTTGCTCAGCCAATTTGGATACACATGGTACTGAGCTTCAATGCTTACAAATAAATTTTTTCGAATTGACTGGAGCTCAATATTTACCGTTATATAGAAAATTAGGGAGGCTGCATCACAGAATATGCTATAACTCGAGAACTACTCGTTCGATTTAATTAAATAAAATACCAAACAATTGGGACTAAAATTATCTTCAAATTATAATTTCATCAATTCTTGGCTTATAGTTTTGGAGATATTGAGAAAGTTTTGGCAAACACATTTTTCTAAGAAAATTTTGATTTTCTTTTTAAATTCATAAAAATTCTAAAATTAATAAAATCATAAATTTTATTCCTAAAAATATGCTACAAATAAAATGAGCCCTACTTCATTAAAATCGACCAACAAATTCTGATTTTATTCAGAATTAAGCTAGGGAACTTAAGTTGTTGTTATTTGTAAGCCAAGGTAGTAAAGCTGCCTTCACACAAACTTATGTAAAAGAGAATATCGTTCGTCTCAGCTCAGTATATGATTTTTATCTAATACGCAATAGGAGTTTTAAATATCATATTTTTAAAGTTAGCTTTAGTTGAAAGTTAGTTAGACGGCTTAAATACTTGCCCCCAATGACATTTTCGTGTTAAGCCAATGTGTTGTAATTTCAAAGTAAAAGTGCTGAGGGGTTTATTAGCATTTGCTCATCAATTTGACATACAAATTTTTAGTGATGCAATTTAATAGTGATGCAATTTCACAATTACAAATTTTATAATGTAAGATGTTGAAGCTATTGTTCTTTAAAAATTTCAATTTAACGATTCAATATGTACAATTCCCACTTACGTTGGCGGTTTCAAAGGAATTAATGGATGCATATAAATATTACGATATAATGATAATACACTTTTATATATCCATTCTCAGATATTTTTGATTAATGGAGAAAAGATTTCAGAAAAAAACAACAATTAAGTGTTACTTGTTCTAACCAAACTACAAAGCTTGCAACCATGCAAAACAATATACAACAAGCATCGAGTACAACTTCAAACATCTATAACGATAATAATAAAATCAACACATTTCTAATAAACTCAATTAATCCTAAAGGTGTTTTAATTACAAAAACAATAATAATAAAGAAAACTAAGTCTATTCTAAGAACACAAACTTAATCAACAACTCACTATCAGGCAACACTGCGTGCATAATAATCATAATGAGACTCCGAATAGAATGCTTCGCCGTTCTCGTGGCATGAATGTGTGTATGTACGTTAGCAGCAAGTTGTAACAATAAGTGACCACTGCGGTGCCTTGACAAACGATTCAAAATGTATCTTACGAAAAGAAAATTTGGTTAAAATTACCAGAAATTACAGAAAACAATGTAAAACACAACTAAATCAAATTATTCCCCTCATGTATAGAACGCATAATTTTTAACGCTGTTATGACTTCATGATAAAAGCAAACAAACAAAGAAAAGTATTGAAAAACTAATTTTAACTTTTTTCTTCATTTATTACTTTTCTCACAAGTTCTCACATTTCACGGGGGGGTCGTCAATCAGCATTTTAATTGTTTTGATAGTTTTCTAAAGGTTCTTATTGGCATTTTTTGTAAAGCATTAATTTCTTAATTTTATTCTTAATCATTTTTAAAAATGTTTAATGAATGAATTTTGATGTGGGAAGTATTTTATATTCGAATTACATTTTAAATATTTTATTACACGTTTAAATAACAACTAACAATTGTTGCATCACGAATATATGGTAATAATAAGTCATAATCCGGCTGTATAAGAAACATATGCATTCACTTCCAAGCTAAAAAAAAAGATGTTCCAAAGAAGTCAATGAAGTGAAGAACATGCGATGCGAAAGTGTTACCAATTCGGATAGTTTTCATTAATTTAAATATAGGCTTGTCATTGTACGTTCACACTTGGCAAATATTTGCCAAAAAAAAAAAAAACGTAACCACTACTTTTGCTAAGTGCTAGTGTGATTTAACTTAGTTTTTATATCACAAAATGAAGTTAGTTATGCTGCAAGAAGCTATTTTTATGTTATTTTTAATAAATGCGAACCAATATTTGAAAATATATTGGAATTAAAAAAAATACAATTTTAACTTGGTCACGTTTTTTTTTCGGCAAATATATGCCAAGTGCGACCATGCAAACATAGTTCAGCCCCTTTCTATTTTTGCGCTCTACTTCTGATGATTGTGTAAATATTGTCGATTTTGAGATTGTGGCTGGCATCACTGCTCAGACATGTTCCCCCACTTTACAAGTGGAATTATTCCTATATTCATCACCGAAGTGACTTAAAAAGAGATTTTTCCCAACCTCTTGCGAGATATATGCCGCAATGTTGGCAAAGCTTAAAGCTCATTTAGTTAAAACTATATTTTTACATTTTTAATTTAAACAAATTTATATCTCGGCAAAATTTTGGAATTTCGCAGGAATTTCGCCACCCCGAAGATAAGGTAACTTTTCATCAGGATCACCACATATAACGCCAAAACAAAGATGTATACCAAACCTGTAGTTCTTATGTTAAATTTTGAGCTTAATCTCTTATTTGAATATTCTATTTAAATTTCCCAGCACATTCTATAATTGTAGCACATCTTAATTTATGTAACGATATACTAGCAGAAGTACAAGTTGAGTAAAAAAGAAACGTTGCGTTGTAAAATTTACCTTTTGGCTTATACGATAATATGCAGCAAAACAGTCCATTTGATGCAGCTTGATTTTTATGATTAAGAAATATTTCTTGCAATTACTAAGTTAGCTAAATTTTTAAGCTTTGAATTACAAAGACGACAAAGTTTTTTAAGTACAATTTTGTTATTCATATAAAAAATCCTTCATAAAATCTTTAGCTTGCGCCTTACAAATTGTCCATTTAATTATCAACTTTATTAAATTTATATCAAATCAGTAGTAAAAACTTCACTGCCAATAAGAAATATTCCTGCCTGTTGTAAAAAAGTGCAAATATTAAATATGTTACACAGCAACAGTTGCTGGTGGCTGTGCAACATTTGTTAATGATAAGAGTCATAAAAGTGTTTAAAAGAATCCATATAAATATTTTTATTACTTTATAATTTTATGGCGATTATACAATAATGGCGATTAATCGTTGCTTTAGTTTTTTTCTCTTTATTATACAAGTTGCTGTTGTTCAAAATTCGTATCGTTCGAGTATCAATAAACATCTTTACATTCTTACATCGTTATGGGAGTAGAAGAGTGAGTGTGTTTGTTGCTAAATACCCTGCCAACCATAATTGTTTTCATTTTATGTATTTTCGTTTCTTATTAAAACTTAAATTCCCTGGTGAAATATATCTTTGTGTTGCTTAAGTTAAACCATATTAAAACTTTCTCATTAAATGCAACACCTTACAAATACGCTTCCAGAATTTAGTATCTCATATTGAAGCCAAATAAAAATATGAAGCAGAAAAAAAATGGTAAAACAATGCAAATGCCTTTTGAACATGAATCGGCCGATAACAGTTAATTGTTTTGATGTTTTGAGGAGAAAAAGAAAAGAACCCAAACAGAATAAGAAGAATTGAAAAGCAAAAAAAAAAGCTTATCGTCATCACAGGTGTTTGGAAGGCTCTTGTTACTTGTCTTTAATTTCATGCTTTATAGATACTCTCGTATTGTACAAACATGCATATTGTAATTAAAGGTAACAAAAGCCCACCTTCAAAAAATATTTTTATACGCACAAAAATCTCTTGTAGGTATTTTTATCTTTTATATTCCTTAATTTTGTTTAAGCAAAATATTTTATGAAACATTTTTTAGTTGTTATTATTATTATTTTTTGTAAACACCACCAGCAACTTTATCTGCTTAAAATCTGAAGAGCATTTAGGCAAAGCCGAAAAAAATCTAGATCACTTTCAGATCGAAAGCAAAAAACACACAGATAGATATCGTTGAGACGATCAATCTTATTTCGGTTTTAAAATTTTGGTGGTAACATATATATATATATATATATATATATATATATATATATATATATATATATATATATATATATATATATATATATATATATATATATATATATATATATATATATATATATATATATATATATATATATATATATATATATATATATATATATATATATATTAAAACACTTGATTGCTACGGTACACTGAAAAAAATTTATAGACAGATAAAAGATATAATGTAACTCTCAGTATTGAAATAAAAAATTTCAAAAAATTTATTGAAAGATTATCTTAAAAAAATTTTAAAAATGTCACAATCAATAATTTTTATTTATTTTTCGAAGACATAAGACCCTTCCATTTTCGAGTCTCGCCAGCTCAAATTCGAAAAATAAATATTTTTTTAGAAAAACAGGAAAATAAACCACCGGAAACACATCAATATAATAGTGAGGTAATTCTCGTATTCAAATTTCTCAAAAAGTCGTCATATAAAATTCAAAAGGGGCTATATTCATTTTTAAACATTTTTCAGAAGAGATAAAAACTTAATAAAATTGTGGTTATAAATTTTTTTCAGCATGGTATCATTAATCCAGACTTTATTAATCCAGACTTTATTAATTTTTCTAAGCCAATTACAAGCCCAATTTTCTTAAAGTGTATACGCATTAAGAAGTATTATAATTTTTTTCTTAAGGGATACCTTAAATATTTTTTTCTACATGATGATGATATTTTGAGGTGAGGGGAGTATACCAACTGCCAAACATGTTGCTGATGCTTGTTTACCAATAAACAAAAAAAAAACTGAAAATGAAGCATTTACCAGAGCGATAAGATGCTAATATAAAATTAACTGATTAAAATGCAGTTGTTGTTTTTTAAGCTATGATTTTCCAACAGCAACAATAACAACAAAAACAACTTAACTTAACATAATAAGCATACGATTCTTTGTTGCTTGTGGTTTTAATTTCTCTTCTTAAGATATCATCGACAACAACTGACTCTAACCTACAAAATGTAAAGACAACCTCATCATCATCATCAGCAAGCAAACAACTTTAACATCAACAGCAGCAGCACACAATCATTATGAAAGTCAAGAAAGCAAGTAGAGTGTTTGTCTTTTGGTCTTGAGTTTATAGCTGATCATCATTGTATTCAACTTCGATCGATCTTTTTCAACAATCGATTTTTATGTTGTTAAATGTCGTTTCGGTTTATTTTTGAGTGTGAGTTTTTGGTTTTTGTGAACTGATGCTGCAACTGTATCTCATACAATCAGTGTTTTTTTTTATTTTTGGTTTTAATAAATAATTTTTAGGCTGCCAAAAATTTTGTTTCATAATCTGGCCAAAAGAAGTATGTGTGTATATTTAAATGCTGATAAATATGCACTAAAAGATATTTTACAAGCATGAAAGAGGTTTAACGTTTAAAATTTTATGATGTTTATTAAAATTTCATAAATTCAGAAACAGCATAAATAAGAAGAAAAAAATGGGAAATACTCTAAACTTTTTTGAGCACTAAAAAATTTAAAGTTTATTTTTTATTTGTTTTAAGAAAGTGCAACCAACGGAGGCTTAAAGTCTTAGGAAATATTTAAAATCTATCATTATATTTTAGTGTGTCTTGCAACAACTAATAACACTACTCGTAAAAGTAAATGAAGTTAACATGCAAACTCATCTAACATGCTCTACATCATTGAAGCTAAATTTTCTTCAGCGTCATGAATTTTTATTGTTTCTACTTCTGCTTGTTATAGATTGTATTGTAGCTTAAAGTAACCATTTATTTATGTTGTAACCGACAGTGGTGGGCTAACATTTAAAAATAATTTGAAATGAAAGCAATAGTAGTTTAACCTTTTTTCAAATTTAAAAAAAAGTGTTAGTAATAATAATATATTCACAACTGTCAAAAGTTTTTGCTGTAGTTTGTGTCTAATACCAGTCTTGGTAAATTATATGTTATATGTTAAGTGTAATTCTCTGGGGTTATGGGCAAAAGTATTTGGCCCCCTAAATTGTACATCCCATTTTATGGGTTTCTTTTAGCATGAGTTGTTGCAGTTTTTGCTTTTACTTGTAAATTGCCGCCGTTAGCTCAACAACTCATTTCTCTGCAACGTTTGTATGTTTGTAATTTACAAATGCTGTCAGCATAAATGAAGAAAAATGATGAAACCAATCAATAAATCACAAAAATTGACTGAAATTAATTTCAATTACGCACGAAAAAACAGAAAAGAATTACACTAAATGTTTCGAACACACACAAAGATATCAAAGCATAATAGTTGTTAAAATACTCGCAATAAAATGAAGTATTAGCAGCAACTCAACAAAAAATAAATAAATAAAGAAAAAATAATAAATTTATAAAACACAAAAAGAAAAAAAATTGTTAAGAAACATGCAATTGAAACGGTTTATTAAAGAGTTATTATTTTCTTGGTTTTTGATATGAAAACTACAGATATAAGAGCACACGCAAACGAACTAACCCAGCAAACACTTGGTCTGGGAGGGCGGGGGAAGGGCTTAACATTTTACGGAGCTAATATTTTATAATGAAAATTTGTTAAGAAGCGTTACGTAGTTAATCTTTAATCAGAAAGATCCGATCCACATGGACGAAAAGTGTTCTTTATATCTTTTTGATTGTTCGACCAGAATATTTAGCGAGAATCAAAACCGTAGTACACATTAAGGTTTATGTATTAGCACACTAATTAATAGATCACCTTGGAAACAAGTAATCCTCTAGGTCAATGCTTCAAGGTAATTTATACCAGGGGCTGATCCACTTTAAGGTCTTTGAGAGGAATATCTAATGGAGGTTATTTCTTTCAGAAACTTAATAGAAATGAAGTATATTTTATTAGTTTTGGCAGTGTAAACATCCCTTTTTCACTTCCCTCGATTCGCGCCTGGCACCCACTCTATTTATTCAATATCTATATAATAAAAATTGAAGTATTAGAATATAAATATAAAATTTCAGTCGAATAGCACTTAAAAAAGACTGGGATGAGACATAAGTGGGCAAAAATATTCTAAATGTTTGCTGGGAATACATAGATACACACACACACAACATTCCTACACTTAAGTATAAAATCGTTAAACATATTTTTGATTTGAACATTAAGAACGATACATCTTTCGTCAGTTTCTTGTGCAATCAATTGAAATTGTTGATGAAATCAATTTGAAATGTCATGAGAACTTAGAAACTAAATCGATATGAAAGTGACTTCTTTGAATGTTACGGCAAAATTTGCTGATTTATTTACAAAATTTGTTGTGATTTTTTAATCATAAATTTCCATTTGACTTTTAGCAATAAATAATTTTTTTTTTAAATTGTGTTGTTTTTATTTTTATTAAACAATGAAATTTTTGTGTGGTCTTTTCAACAGCCGACAAAAATAAAGAGTTGTTATAACTTTAGGAAATTACTTACTAAGGTCCAGAGGAGTACCTCAGCGGCTATCATAGGTGCGCTAAGGATCATACTTCAAACTACCATAGACATAATTCTTTTTCAGGTTGAGATCATAGCAATCCTAAAGGTCACGTAATTGCTGGCCAAAAATGTAACTGAAGGCGGGTTTTAAAGTTTTTAAACGGGCACATTGTCAAATCTAAACTAGTTAGCGGCGTTAAATGAAGATGTAAGATATTGATCGGTTACTACTGTAGGGAACTCAGTAATTTGGTGATGGACAGGAACAAATCATTCCTAATAAAAAGGATTGAAGAGTGTCGAGTGATATGTGACCAAAACTTTACTTAGGAAGATTGGAACCACTACTAGGTAAGAATAGGAAGGTTCTAAAAGTATTGATAGGCACGTTGACTGGTCACTGCTCGATCAGGGCGACGACCAGCATTTTGGAGACTGTCACCACCGATTTTTGTAGGCTGTTCGAGGATGTACTGTCACTGCTCGATCAGGGCGACGACCAGCATTTGAGAGACTGGCACCCCCGATTTTTGTAGGCTGTTCGAGGATGTAGAAGCGCCAGAAACTATGAAGCATACTACCTGCCATTGCCTGAGACTGCAACGCCAAATGCTTAAATAGTTGGGCAGACGTTTCCATGAGAGGATTAGTGATAAGCAGGGAAACCGGAAATATGCCCCAAAAATTTTATTTTATGCGCATTAAATATGCACTAAAAACTTAAAAGTATGCTTCCAAAATTAAAAAAAATATGATCTTAAAATTTATCATTTTGCGAATTATGTACATATATTGGTGGCATGCAATAATGTCCAAGAAGATAACGTCCACGAACATTATTTCCACTTCAAAAAGGAAATAATGTCCATGGGAAAGTCGAATAGTGACTTCGCAGAGTAAACGTTTTCTGCCTAGTCAAAAATCTGAACTCTGCGAAGCCGCTATTCGACATAGCCAGAGAAGAAAACAATTAATACCGTCGAAAGTCCAGCTATGGAGTCAATCTTCACTCTGCAGTACTATTTTATTGATCTTTATTTTAATTTTTATGGTCATTCAGGTATGTGATGGAAATCGATTTTGAAAACGAAGCACTTTTGAAAGTCCCTTTTAACGCACTTTTCATCAAATTTTTATAATTTTTGTGATACAACTCTTTTGTAATAAAGAAATATTTTTTATAATATTTGTGATATAATTGTTTTTAATAAAGAAATATTATTAAAAAACACCTTTCAAAATAGCTTCGTTTTCGGAATCGATTTCCATCACATACCTGAATCAGGTATGTTATGAATCAGGTGAATTATTTCCTTTTCAACATGGAAATAACATCCATGGATACTATTTCATTAGACGATATTGCATGCCATCTTATTATGGTTCCTTATAGGTAAGGGAGTCGATTTAAAAATGCCAGCCTGGCTTTTCATCTGTCCGAATATAAAATGTTGAGCTCCAAGACATATATTGTGGTTCCTATTGAGAACAAATCAGTAAAATCGCATAAATAGCCAAATAAGCCAACAATCTGGACAAAATTGAAATTGCTCAAAAAATCCTCAAAACTACATAATTAAAAAATTTTTTTAAAGCTGTGAATAAACTGGAAATAAATCAGTGGATTGAGGAAAACTGGTAAGAAATTGGGGAAAAATACACTACAGTAAATTTAAAATCGTAACAAAAATATTTTATACATGGAAATATGCAAAATTTTCGATGGCAAAATATATATAATTTAAAATCGCAAATTATGCAGAAAAACAGCAAAATATGCCACAAAAAATAGGAAAAAATGCCCTAAAATATGCAGTAAAGAGTAAAATATGCAAAAATATTCACTAACAAATCGATGCCAAAATTCTTAAAAAGTTCTGAAATGTATAAATATCTTATTTTTGCCTACACGTCGCACAGGAAAAAACATGCTATTGCATATTTGCGGTTTCCCTAGTGATAAGTATAAACTGGAGGATATCAGATATCAGGATATCTTTACCATGGGTATTAAGTGGCTCATTAAAAGGTAATAGAGTTTCTGGGTTCAAGAGTATATTTTTTTATACATGGGTACTTTACAGAAAAGAATCACAATTAGGGTTTGCAAAGCGATTATAAGCAATTGTAATCGTAAACGATCCCATTAATCGCGCGATTACGACTAAAAATTTTACACTTTTTCAAGCAAAGACTTTATATCAAACGCATTCACCAATGATTTTTGTTTCTAATTTAATATTAATTTAAACTGTTTAAATTTGCGTACAGGACAAGAAAATTTAAACATAATCGATTTTCTTTTCTGTATGTATTACGATAGAAAAAACCATTTTTTATCAGAACCCATACTTTTACAAAAAACTGAATATATTAAAAAAACTTGTATAATGGAATCGATATAAATAGAAAAGAGGAAAAAAAATAAATTATGAAAAAGAAGACTTTGTTACCTATCAAGATTTCACATAGCATTTTTATTGTTACTCGTACGTTATGAATCATTATTTATGACTTACGAAATAAAGTTTTGTTTAATTAAAAATTTACGATTAACCGATAATCGTGACTAGTCGCATATTTTTCAATCGTAATCGCTTTTATGAAAATCTTCGATTATTTGAGAACCCTAATCACAATGGCTCCAGTTGGATCTCCGGGTGGAAGAGTGTTTCTCACTACCGTTCATAAGCTAAGTTTTGATTAGTTCTTTTGTTTGCAAGGTTACTTGTGAAACCTAACCAATGAGATTCTCTGTCGAAGTTTCTGAATTGGCGATAAGCTTGAAATTTGTTAGTCCTCTTTCGATTTGGTTTCTCTTATTATTTAACTTTATGAAAATTTTTTTAAATTTTTGGCGTACATTATTAAAAAAAATAGAACATTTTTTACAAACCCAAATCCAATAAATAAAAATATCAACTTTTTGTGTCTCCACAACAATAACTGTGATAAGATTTATAAAGTGTGCATAATTCTGATCGTAATCATAGATTTTGGGGGCCAGTTTTCTATTTTAAATGGAAGAATCGTGTTTTGTATAATTTTAATATTTTGGTTTTGAATTCTTTGAATAGCCTTTTTATTAAAATCAACTATAAAATCTTTGAAGCTAATCGTGTTAGTGATAACTTTTATTCAAGATACATAATTCAGTTTGTTTTTTATTAGATTGTTAGGCTCATAAATACCTGAATTTACATATTTTATTAAGTTACATATTAAAATAAGTTTATAAATGTACTTAAAATATAAATTTAATATGCTTTTGAATAAATAATAAAAGGTTAGTGATTTATTTAAACAAATACTATTTATTGATCGGCTTTAAACAGTTATTTAGTTTTTATGTTTATATAAATATTTATTTACGTACGTAAAATTTAATACAAGTATGCATTAAAGATTGTTTCTACTTTTGAATATGTAAATTAAAATTCAATCGATTGCTATTTAAGGGTTTTCAAATTCTAAAGAAATAAGTATGAAGCAAAATAAACGCAAACACATTCTCACACAATTTCAATAATCTTGTATAAATAATCTTGTTATAGAAATAAAATACTAATTACAGCAAAGTTTATAAATATAGCGTTACAGGAACTCAAGCAATTTCTGAGATATCATATGCAGGAATTTTAAATAAAACAAAGTTTATTTGATAGAAAAAAAAAAGATAAGAAGAAGAAATAAAGGAAATATAATTTTACACAGGAAAAAAATAATCTCATGTGATAAGAAAGACTAAAAGTTTATTTATGCAAAGTATCTCCTTACAAATAGTTATAAGTATCACAATCTCTACTTGATAATTTTTACACTGGCCCTTAAAAAAATAGTATCTTGGAATTGACAGAAAAAATCTATAAAATATTTTCGCTAGTGTGCCTGGAGCATGAAAAATAGAATTGTTTTTTCTCCAGCGTGTAATATCTTTTGAATATTTTATTCCAAAACTAAGTGAAAGAAAAATTTATGTTATGAAAATAAGGAAAACGATAATAGTTGCAATTCATATGTTTATAGGAGAAGTATTGCTTGCATATAGTATTTTAACATATTTACAGAAAATATTAAATGTTTGTTTGCAAGTACCAACCAACATCAATCTACCGTACAATTGCAAAAACATTCAAGCATATTTTTGTTTATTATTCATACATTTATTCATTCATTGGAATATCTTTGTATGAATAAAATCTCCTCCCCATTGAAAAAATATCTGTTGTACCTACAGCTGACATGAGCATAAGCATTAAGGTGGTCCCTGTTGCATGCTAAAAAAATCTATCGTAAACATATATAATTTTATATTCTCAGAATGCCGGTTCAAGCATAATATGAATAAAATAAACAAAGCAGTGAAAATTTCGTTTTGAAAGCATTCTCTTTCTGTGCCATCTTAATTTTCATAAATCATATATTTTATTTACTCGATTGTAAAAAAACACTTTTTTAGACACAAACGTACATGAATTTATATTTTAGTAAATACTTTTACAATTATATACAAATGGATTTCTGTATTCTGGCTATTTATTGAATTGAAAGTAAGATTTCATTTTGGTTGATCACTTGTATGGTTGCATACAATTTGCTTGGAAATAAGCAATTTCTTAAATGTTGCATATAGATATTTTTCTTCTTATTATTGTTATTTTTTATTTATTTATATTTATTACTGGGAAACATATTCAATTCCTTTTGAAGTGATTAGTGAAAAAAGTTTTATGGAATTGCAAAAATTTAACAAATACAAATATTTTTCTTATGAATGTTTAGTTTTTTTTCTTTTGGGCGTTGGCCACTTTGTAATGATTTAATAAATTAATGCCTTTAGAGCAATTGAAAAAAAAACATATTAATGTCTTATGCAAATTTATTTTTTATTTTTCTATTTCTAGTTCCTGGCTTACGTCACTTGTATGTTTAATCATTGTTTAACTTACATCATCAGCAGCAGTCCCGGCAAGATCTTTATTGTGGTAAGTCTCATTAAATTGTTTGCTTTATGATCATAGTTTTCACATATTTCTCATTAGGAATAAGTAAAGCACAAGCTCTTTTATTGTTAATAATTAGGTCACCAATACCCTACAAATACATCTTTTTCAGTTACTAGCAATGTTTGATGGAATGATTCATTTGTCACCCAATTAACTTTGTGCTCAAAATTCGAAAGTACAAAATTTTCACACTTCATGTTTTAATTGACAAACTGCGAATTCTTCTACACAGAAAAAATGGACTATTATTATTTGTAATGTTAAATAAATTCAGTAAAGTGCGAATTTGACTCCATTTTTTCGTTTTTGAAATTTTTCAATTTTAGCGTATTTTTTCCCTTTAGGAGTTTTTAGTTTTGACGATGTTTTAGTTTTTTTATGGTTATTTTAGTAACAGCGATTATATTCGTTTTGGTACGTTTTTCATTTGAGGGTTTTTTATTTGGCGATTTTAATCCTTTTGGTGACTTTTTTCCTTTTTGGTTTTTTTTAATTTGAGTTTTTTTCGGCAAGTTTTTTGTGTTGGCCTCTTTGTCTTTTAGCGCTTTTTCATTTTGGCAAATTTTTCCTTTTTGCTTTTTTTTTAATTTTGGGTCTTGTCTTAGTTTCGGGGCTTATTTTGTTATAGCTATTTTCTTCGTTTTGGCGATTTTTTCGTTTTAGTGCTTTTTTCGTTTCAACGCTTTTTTAAATTTTGCTGATTTTTTTCGTTTTGACTATTTTTTTTAATATAAGGGTTTTTGGTTTGGCGTTTTTTTGTTTTGGCGATTTTTATTTGTTTTTGCATTTCTTGAAGGAATACCAAGAAGGGGATGCAAGATCACATCGGAATTTTATTTTAGGAGGGCTAAAGTTTCTCCCTTTTGGCATGTTCGTGCAGCATATCAGTGCATGACACTATCTGTTCTTTACATTACCTGAAAGAATACCCTTTAATTTTTACTCTGTTTGTTTTTCTAGCATTTGTTGCTGTTTCTTTTAACATGCAAGAGTTTGCCTTTTACGGCTTCCAAGATACAGCTAATTGTCTAAATTACACCACCTGATAGAATACCCTCTAATTTTTATATTTTTAAAACTTCAGTATACACTAATTTCAACTTTTACAAATCTTTTAGTACTTGCTGTTGTAGCGGCCAAAGTTACACATATTCTGTGAAAATTTCAGATCTCTAGCTCTTACGGCTCTTGAGATAGAAGCCTGTGACATAAATGCAGACAGACAGACGGACGGACAGCGTAGCGCAAACAATAGGGTTCCTTTTCACCTTCGGTGCTCGAAACCCTAAAAAGCATCTGTTAATATAAAGAAAACGTAAATGTTTTTCAATTAATTGACCTAAAAACATTTGTAATCGGACTTAAAAATGATAATGATTAAACAAATGTTTAACATTAAATCTTAATAGCTAAACATAATTTGCCACAGAAAAATTATTTCATTTATTTATGTTCGGTATCGTGCATCTGTCTTTTGAGGAACGTTTGAGATGATTTTGATAGCTACTACGAAAATCGTTGTTGAGTCGCTTTTAATTAAAACTTTAATTGTATTATTTAATTATGCTCGATATGCCCACTTGGGTCCTAGTTGGTCCCGTATTTTTTCCTGAAGATTAGTGGTGAAGAAAAATTCCTCCTACATTTCTGCAGCCTCCACCCACTCCCGAATTCGATTTTGATCTGTCCGTATAGATCTTTAGCACGTTCTCACGATGCTCGAGAGCATTACTGCAAGTTTTCTATTTGGCAGAGGTATGGGCGTAGACTAACTTCTAATTTGGCTATCTCTTTCATATTATATTAGTAATTGAACATTTTGCATGTATAACTGTATAACACATGATAACAGGCCTTTTTAAACGTCATCATTGGGTGTTCTGTTTCATATTCTGTGGTACGGACGAGCATTAATCTGTATATGATCTTGAAATATAATTTGTAAGCATTTATCAAATTTATTATTTGAGATATTATCCCAATTTTATATAAAATAAAGATTTATTTGTTGAGGGTTAAGCAATGTCTACATACATTTCATTGGTTCTTTACCAAATCTGCAGTAGACTTCAACCATGCTTTTGAAAAGCTTCAAACCTCTTATCTCATGCACAGACTTTCAAAAACCATTTGAGAATTTACAAATAGTTTGTATTTAAAATCACCAAAAAAAAAAAATAAGCGTGATAGGCTTACAAACTTATACAAAACTCAACAAACAATTTATATTCGATACGTATAATTTATTTGTCTGCATCTTTATACAGTTAGTCGCCCATTGGGTGACAATAAAAGTATTTATAAGGCAAAATGAAAAATAAAATCCAAATTAAAACATTTATTAAATTTATTATTTGATATATTCTCATAATTTCCCAGAAAAACTTTTGTCATTTTTGTAATCGGTAGTACTTTAGTAATGGGTTACAAAGTAATGAATGGTACTTATTTATCTTATTACTATGCTTCTAATTAGAACAACGAATTATGTGTTGTTCCCACAATGCAAACAAGCATTGCTGGTCTAAAATTTATATGAAAAGCACTAATTTTTTTGAGTGATTTCCATACAAATTTGTTACTCAAGTGGAAACAGCAAATTAGTTTTTAATAAAACTAGTACGCATTTTTATCATTATCTGAAGGTAGTTGCAATTTGTTGATATGTATTAATAAAATAAGTAGACATCCAATTTTTGAGTTTGTATATGAAAACTAATTTTTGTCGCTTAAACTTATAAGTAAACAATAGCTGAGTGGGTAAAGTTCTTGTCTTCATATATGAACGAGCAAAGGTTCACATCCCAGCTGGGTTAAAAAAATAAAAATAAAATTGAAAAATAACCCAGCAAAGTTTTTGCTGGGTTATTTAAAATAAATATTTATTTGTTGAGCGTTAAGCAATGAAATTATTCGCTGTGTACTTCTTTAAAATTTCTAAAAGATATGACAACATTTTGTAAAGTTGTATTTATTGCTGAAAACATTTATTTATGCAAAATATTTCACGATTAATTGAATCATAAAGTTTAAAAATAAATACAAAGGTGAACATATATCATAATTTATAAATCGATAATATATCCATTTGGAGTCTCTACTACTTTTATATAAACTAGTCTAATTCCTATGGACTGGATTTAATACATTTACTTATAGATGTTCATTAAAAAAGATGTAAAATACGTGTATTTCCGCTAGAGAAATGTTTTAGTGTGATCCGTCGTATTGTATCATATTGGAAAGCCTTGACTAACAGTATCGAATTACGTACGGTTCATTGTGATTTGTTATTCTGCTGAAATTTTTTGTAACCAATCTTTTGAATGGGGTATGCTCGGATGCATTTTTGAGAACCAATCGAAATTCAGATAGACTCTGTTGGGACTGGACTCATAGATGTCAATAGTAAAATTTGGGGATGTAGATTTTGAAAGGAGGCTAACTTTAAGGTGCACGTCTTAACTTTTGATACCGTTATTGATATTCTGCGTTCATATCAATTTCTTAAAGTTAAACAAAAAATATTTATATGGTCACTTTCGAAAATACAAGAACTAGAATTTTATCTACGAATATAATTCTACTTCAAGCTGTTACTGTTAAATAAAAAGCCATCATATTCAATGCAAAATACTTCATAATATTCTATTCAATTCAGCATGACTTTACTGACCCTCATTCCCACAGTTATTTGTGCGATTATGTGCTTTTGAATAGAACGAGTATTTTTCATATTTTTTCGTTCAAATTTTGTTACAGCTGTTTTTTATTAATTTCATTTTAATTTTTTTTCTGCCCCAGAATAGTGCCACAAATTGTAGATTATGGCAAACAAAGTGGCAAATGTGTGTGTCTTAATCAAAAATGATACATCATCTTCTACACAAACCAGACAGACACAATTCGTTCGCTTTTATTTTGTCGATTGATTCATTCATTCATCTGGCTTAGTTGAGTTCTATAAATTCTTTAACTGGATCTGCGAGTGTAGTGTTCTGTGGTGTGGCGTGGCATAGTGTAAGTCAGTCACTTTGTTTTGCAATGCACATTAATTGAGTTGAAATTACTGAGCATGTGCGTTGTTAAATTGAACATGATGACAGTGTTTAATTAAAGGAAATTATACAATTTGTATTACATACTCTACAACAGGCATAAGAATGTTTTGCTCCAGGTATCTATTTGTAACAGCAGCATGTTTTGTATTTTTCTGATGTATAATTGGTGTAACAAAATTTATTTTTTATACCAATTTGTTTCTCAAGTATTCCTATTCACAGAATCAAAATATTTTGCAAAGAAATCAGAAATTTTTAAATGGACTGTACGATCAAGAGAACCATATCACACGCCATTGTGGAGGAGTATTCCAGTTTAAGTTTTGAATATGCTCAAAAGCGTTAACATAAAGCCTCAAGGTAGGGCACATCAGGAATGCTACATTTTCCAACTCTTGGAATTTTTTTCTCGTATGCTTTTAGCCCTTAATAAGATCTAGGAAAAACATGCTTGGTTTTGTCAGTTATCTGTCATAGTTAGTGAATTGCATATATGCATTTGAAAACTAAAATTCTCCTTTCCAGATATCGGATTTAACTATAAAGTGACTTTCAGATTTGTTTTTTCGGAAGCTAAGCGTCAAAATTTATTAGATTTTATGAAACATTTGATGGAAACATCTCTTCTGAGTTGGAACATTCACAAATTTTAAAATGAAAAATTGTTCATCTTCAAAACTGAAGCAATAATACTCCTCTGATATGTCAGTGATAAATCGCCGATTTACTTCCAAAATAATTTTATTCTTTCCCACTGTGTGCAGTAGAGTACCCAAAACTTCGTTTAAATTTCTTCCTGCCCCTCCTTACCTAATTCGTCAGTAGTTAAGCGTTAATATTTAAAAGATTTTATGCAATTTTTGATTAACCGTTTCTTCTGAGTTGGAAATTATACAATTCGAAAGTGAAAATCGTTCATCTTCCAAACTGAAGCAAGAACACTCCTCTGATATTTCCCTACGCAACGTTATCTCAATCAAAATGGCCGCTTAGAAATCGCCGATTTTCTTCAAAAATAATTTGATACTAACCCACTGTTTAAAGTAGTGTACCCTTAGTTTCGTTTAGATTTATTCTTTTCCTGTCCCTTGTTACCCATTTCATCAGTATAATATTAAAGGGATTTTTTTTAACGTTTCTTTATCTATTAAATAAATCTTTTCTTAATAATATTTTTGTTGTTTGTTTTGAATCAAACAAATAGTCATCATTTTGTGGAAAAAGAAAAAGAACGCCGGTTAAAGCAATTGAAACTTAAACATCATGTTTCCAAACAACTCTAAATTTGAGCAACATTTAAGTGGAATTAATAATTTCTGTGCTTAAGTGAAGTAGAACGAAATGATGCATGACAGGAAGAGGCCACTTACTTCCTTAACTAAAGCTAACAAACAAAAGACTCAAAACAACAACAACAAAAATATGGTTGGCTGACAGTTTTTTTTGCCTCTTTAGTAAATGAATGATGGCGATCACTTTTATATGATGCAAATGGTCATTGAAATCATTTTAATGGTTGATGTAAGCGCCACTTTTTCTATTACAACAATGACTTGGAAACATTATTTCGATTTGTTTTATATATTTTTTATTGTTCTAGCACCATCACCACCTGTCGTCGCGTTCATCATCAGTTCATGTAGCTTCAAGTGCGACTGACACTCAAGTGCAGTTTGTTAGTTCAAGTGTCCCATCATAATCGTCATCATCATGATATTTCGTACTCAGTTGAAAGATATTTTTAAAGAAAAAAAAAACAGTTTGTTTTAAATGCTACTTATTTTATTTGACCCTGCTGCTCTTTTTTTCAATATTTTCAGTACTTTAACGGTATTTAGAAAGTTTTGATTTGAAATAAGTGAAAAAACAATAAAATTTTTCAAGAGGTTTCTAAAAGCTTCTTTGTAATGATATTTTAGATTTGTTAAGGAATATTTGTAAAAGTAATCATTTTTAGTAAAAATTGCACTGATCTTAAATGAGTTTTGAATCAGAAAGTAAAATAAAAAAGAATTTAGAATCTCTTTAATAAATAAAGTGTGTAAGATTCCGAAGCGACCCAAAAATGTTGATGCTGTGGCCAGAATTCGTTATAATATTAGCAGCAATTCTCAAGTGGAATACGTCAACGCCTTCCACAATCAGGCCCAATATATGATCCTAAATTTGAAAAAATTGTATACATACTAGTACTAGTATTTTTAAATGTTTGTAGTTCGAAATAACTTATCAATTTGATATTTACCAATTTGTGTCTTTAATACTCATTTATTTGATTAATATATATATTCTAAAGTGGTCGGTAGCTCCTGTTTTAAAGAACAAATTGCCAAGGACAAAAATTTATAGGCATATATATATCCTTATAGGCTCAAGTGTCAAGAGGATTTGTAGTAACATCAAATTTAGGATGTTTTTTATTGAAGAGGGGTTTGCCAGTATATGTTCTTTATTAAAATAGGACAAATCTATAATGAATGTCAAATATTTAGAAAGGCGGACTATGTGTGTGGTTTCCAGTTTTTTTTATCATTGTTTGATTTGACATTTCAAAGCAGCGGCACTCTTCTTGCAACTACTGCAAAGGAAGTTCTAGTAACTGAATACAAAATATACATTCTTTTGATAAGTTAGTGTGTATATAAATTTTGTGTGCTATTTTCCTTGTAGATAAATAATTCATTTAGAAGCCAAGTCTATATAAATTCTCAAGTATTTATAAAGTATCAAATAATTTTTGGTATGGAAACCGAACTGAACTTGAGTATTTGTTTACTATTCATTGAATAGTCAGTCAGAATGTTTTTGATAATGAGGATATTATGAATTTGATAACTATTTCTCCATTTTATTAATATTTTCCAAAGAATGCTTTACAAAAAATAACAAAATAGTGAATGCAGTGAGGAAAGTATCAAATTATCATTATGAGTTTTATAAATATATAAACTGTATCGAGAAAATTGCTGAGAAAATTATGGCAAGCAAATAATAAAAAAAATATGATGGTGGTCTATCTGTCTGTCTGTCTGTGTGTCTGTCTGTTTTCAGCCATGAGAATAACTGCCATAATTCATAAAAATGTTTGATTTATTTTCTATTGATTAAGAAATGATTTATAAATTTGTTTGATTAATGTTTTCTTCCATTTGCTGTTTGCCTTCTGTTCAAAATGTGTTAAGTAAAATTAATTAAAAATAATCTAATTTCTAATAATTGCATTTTAAATAAATACATATTTATTATAATGACCAAAAGAACAGCAATTTATTTTATGGTCTAGACAAAAATTCAAATTCTCTTTTTTTAATTTTATAAAGGTTGGAAACGAAAAACATTTTACATATTTAACATCAAATAATATGAAATTATTCAAAAATCGCGTTACCTGCTATTTCTCTTGTCTATCAAGAATGTATAACGTATTTTATACGCAGTTTAAATTCATCGCATCAACAGTAAGATTTGGAAAAAGCGGAAAACATTTTTTGGAAAATTTTGAAGAAAAAACCATAGTTTTCATTTACATATAATAGCGTAACTTGAGAAGATTTTGATTTTTTCATTAAAAAACACAGCAACTCGAAAACAAACGTATCTGTAGTCCTTGCAAATAATATTTCTGAATCTGTAAATATAATGTTTTTAAATTTTGGTTTTTAAAAAATTCATAAAAAGTAAAAAAAACAGCACAACTTCAGAAATTTTTTACAGGCATTTGGATTGATATGCTACAAGCAAAACGTTGCATATTTCATTAAAATCGATTGTCAACTTTTGATTTTATTCGCAATTAAGTGAGGAAACTCAATTCATATAATCACGATTTTCATAAAACAGTAAAAAGACCGTAATTCCCCAACTGCCCTGAGTTGCGCCCAATAGACAAAATCTGCACAGTAATTAAACAAATGCTGAGAAGAACAAAAAATAAGTTAGAAATTTTATGTAAGTTGGAATCATGTTGCCAAAAAAGTTGATGGAGTAGGTGTCCAAAATCGGATGGCGGGTCTGAGAGGGAAATTTCGAAAATTCGTTTTATCTAAAAGTGAATTGTAATCGTTGTTAGTTATTTGTATCTTTGAAGTAACTGACACAATTTGCTGTACTTAATTCATTTTTGTTGCTATTGGCCTTTTAAGTTATTAAAAAAATAAAATGTTAATTCTTTTTCGTTTCCAACCTTTATTTGTTTATGAAAAGATGATGCTACTTTCGTTGTGCACAGCTGACTATACGTTTTGTCTTAACAACAAATTGTAGAAAAACAAAATTATTAAAAACCATAAGAAAAGTCTTTGGTTTGTCATTTGTGTTTACTTTGAAAAATTCTTAGATAAATATCATTTGAAAATATTAAGCCTCTTTGGTAGCTTATATGGATGGCTTGGGCTAATAGCACTTATTTTGCTGAAATGTTTACACTAAAAGAAATTATATACATCGAAAGCAGTCATAAGTTATAATGATGAAATTTCTATTACTTTTGTTTATTTTTGGTTGATTGTTGGATCGTTAACTTAGTCAAAAATACATATTTAGCTGTGCATTTCTCTAGCTAAACACTATTTTTTATGCTTAGTTTCCTTACAATATTTTTACTTTTCATGCCAAGAAAATATATCACACTAACGTATACTACTTTCTCCAAGTGTAACTTCTTATCTATTGACAAAGGCTACCGTAAGTAAAGTCAAGGTTGTAAACGAAATTTATTTACTGTCTCTTGTTCATTGGCTGGCTGCATGGTCTAGAGAAATTAGTCGATAAAACAAACATGAATACTAAACAATTTACTAAAATACAAGAAATAGACAAACAACGACATGAAGACAACAGACAAATGACATTGATGTTAATAATCTAAACTAAAAAAAAATACTGAAAAAAGGGCAGGAGAAGGAAAGTACATATTTACTCGCAACTGAAAATTTTTTATAACTAAAATTCGGAAACAACAGAAGTGAACTGATGTTGAAAAATTTAATGATGCTGCTGAGTGTCTGTTTTTTTTTTTATTTTATTTAATTTAATAACCATCTGCTAGAAACTCCTGAGTTTAAATGTTCATTATAATATCTATAATTTTAATTGTCTGTTTGTTTGTTTGCTTGTTTGTTGAAGTTTAAAGTCAAACTTTTATGTTCGATTTTTAATTACATCACATTAATTTCTAATTAATGTTTGATGTACTGTCATTTATTAAATGTTTTATTAGTTTGGCAACCAACCGCATTTTCAGTCATTCAATCGCTCATTCTAAAGCTTCATGGTTGTCTTGATTTTCTTTAAGAGAATTCTTTGGCTTTGGTTTGTTATCTTTAATCGCATTAATTTAATTTTGTTGCTTCATTGCTCGTGCTCATATTAATGTATTTTTAAATTCAACAGTAGTCAAATTTCATTAATTTGCTTCTTTTTTTCTTAGTTTCCAAATGAAAAAGCTTGGATGTCTAGAACCGTTAATTAATGACTTCGTTAAACTTGTTTTGCAAGTTTCATTCTTTATTTGTCTTATTAGTTTCTATTTAAGTCGTAAGCTTAATGTAAATTGAATATAAATGTATTGATTTCGAGTTTGTAAAGCTGACAAAAATAGCAAAAAATTTTTCTTGTTTACTTTTTAAACATTCAGAATTGAAAAAGAGCTGAATCTCAAAACTTAGCTGTTGGTATACAATTAATTAACTAAAAACTTTAATAATACAAAGAATAAAAAACAAACTTTTTTACATACTTTAAGGGCTAAGTTAAAACAGCAACCCATTAGCGCCAAATTATCGTAAGCGATTTTTTTTATAAAACGTGTTTTTGTTTTTATTGAAATTAACTGCCATGCCTTCTATGTCGACACACACAATTACATTTAAAACAAAAACTAATTCAATTTTTTTAATGTAATTATATGAAAGAAAGAATCGTGTCGACATAGTGGCACTGGCAGTAAAATTTTATGGACCTGTCGACAGTCTAAAATCATTAAAATTTAAGATCATTGTATGCCGCATCTTAAGTATCGAATACGTATTTAACAATAATAAAAATCAAACCTTAGCAGAAAGTTGAAGATAAATTTTGCGCAAAGGAGCTGATAGGATTTTGAAATACTCCCTTCAATTGCAGTGTACCCGTATGGATTTCGTTGGTCAAAATAATAAAATTGATCAAACTTTGCGCCAATTGTTTCATCAAACATTTTTAAAGGCGCAAAACCTGCTTAAGGTTTTGGGAGGGGCCTTTTAAATGAAATATGTATACCATTGTGTAAAATTTATTTTAGAAAGTCTATTAAGTATATTTGATTAGTTTTTGAGGGTAGGGGAGATATCAATATTTACCCTCCCCTGAATCACCGTCTTGTGTAATTTTGGGATAAAGTGATTTTTTACATTTTTCGCTATTTCTCAGATTTAGCAATTTTGAAAAAAATTTTATGATTTGAATTCGAATTTTCCTGCATAGCTTAAAACATGTACAAGTAAACCTTGGGTGCATACCACAGTGCTTCCAAAAAATTTTTATTACTGGCATATGTTAGTTAAAAAAATGCCTATTGAAATTATTTGTAATGGGTCCATATTTCATCCTGCTACTAAGCGGACATATCCGTTGGACAGTGACATCCTAAGTGGTATGGGTGCTTTACAAATTCTTATTTTTATGGACATTTGGACCTTGTTATCAGCTTAAAAGAAAATAAAATTAAAAAAAGAAACATTTCAGAAATAAAATTTTACAAATTAATAAACAAGATGGTTTTTCTTGATAAAAAAAATATTAAAAAGGCAGAAACAAAAAATATGAAACATGTAGCAAAACAATAAATATGATTTTATATTTTCTATTGTTGAGTTGCAACTTATCTGAGATGTTAGAAAGATATGATTCTTTTGTTTTTTCTACTCCTTTAGCTGGCATTTTAAAATAATTACATTTAACAAAATCTATAGGCAATGGATATACATACATACACTAACTGACAAACGTTGCACAGTGGCATGAAATAAAAAAGTGGTAATAAATCCGTAACTTCTAAACTACACAACTGATTACCATGAAATAGCGAAAAAGCAATTTTTGAATGTCTTTTTCTATGGATTTTCTTTATTTTCTTTTTTATATGTATTAACTTATGTGTATTGATGTATTGTGTATTAATTAAAAAAATCAAAAAAGGTCAAGGCAAAAATGTACACAAAATTTGTTCTAAGTTAAATTACTTTAAAAGTATAAGAGATAAAATGATTCTTTATGTATGTATGATTTTTGCTTATGACCGTAAATTAATCTTATGCAAAAATTTCTTTAAATCGCTTAACATTAAGCATTCCCGAACGATTTTTTACATACATAAGGGGCTGTCAACTTTGAAGTCTTTGATATAACAGGGTGTCTCTAAATTAAATATTTACAACGTTTATGAATTATTCTATGCATAGCAATTTGTTTCATGCTAATCGGTAAAGTAGTTTATAAGTTATAGATTTATTACCAATTTTTTTTAATTTCATGACACTGTGCGTTATACATTATAAATTGCAAAAGACAAACCGCTTATTATCCTTAGTGAAGCAAAATTAACCTGGATCAAAATCTTGTTAAGAGCGCTAACCAGATCATCTAAAGACAGCTGGTATTTTATGACTTTTGCAATTGTAACAAACACGCCTACCTGGATTGTTTAACAAAAAGAAATGTAATACAGGTGTATCTGTACCTTCGTCTGTACAATGTACAGCATACTGAGACTGGCGACGTTTAAGCCCACAAATTAAATTTAAAATTAAATTAACCTTCAAATTAATCATCATAGTTGGCAGTAGTAGAAAAGGTTTCGTTCTCAGAAATGTTCATCTGAAAGAAATTATTTAGTCATGGCCAATAAAGTTAAACTGAAGACCGACTGACCGACCCAAACATTAATCATGTTGTTTCTGTAATTTTATTTTGTGGCATGTCAGTTAGTCAGTCGGCAAAGAAGTAAATAAAAACCCGTTGAGTATTAATTCTTACCTAATGTTTTTTTTTGGTTTGTTTCTTTTTTTAAATATTTTTTTATAATAAAAAAAGAAACAGTTACACCCATATGCATTCTTGCACTAGAGACTTACTTTTTAAAAATAGTATTTTATTAGTAAAAGTTATTGGAATTTTAAAACCAAAAATGGGGTGTGATTCAGGCTATTTTTTTTTAATTTAATGAAATGAATAATAATACTGATAGTTTTTATTTATTTATATATCTTTTTATCTAAACATACATCATATTATACATAAATATAAAAAACAGTTTGTTTGGAATTTAGTTAATTTTATTAACTGGCGGATTTCAATTTTAATATGGAATAAAGTGTCAGACACTTTTGTTCTCGCATAACTAAATATCACAAAAGGGACTTGCTTACAGTTAACAGGCTTCTGCGATAGGACGCCATTCTCCAGCTATATGTAAAATACAACGTCTTTACCGATAAAACAGAAGCAAATAAAAAGTGGGAAACAAACTTTGTAGCAATGGAACTTGATTTAATGTGAAGAGTATGTGAAAATGGGTTCTATAGGTTATACAATACTCCAGCCAGTCCTAGTTTACAAAAAAAATAGATGTTAATTTGGGGCCGCTGGCAAAATTATGGCATTCATTGTTATTTTTTCAGAAACATTTTTGTGAATATCTTCGTTTTTTTTAAAGTTATTTTCAAACATTCTGAGAACGCCTCATCTAAATACTATTAATAATAGAAAATTATATAAAATTTTTAAGTGAAAATTGCACACGAGAATTAAATCACTACTAAAGTCAGTTAATTTTGCTGTTTTACTACAGCAATCGCCATATTCAATATATTCTACGATTATGTGTCGCAATCGATGACGAATCATTTCAATTTGAAACCCGTAAAAAAATATGGGTTATACTTCGTAGTAAACATTTGTAGCTACTAATATAGCGAAGGGGCGTCAAAATCGTCCAATGTAAATAATTTTATTAACATTCATAGAAAAATTATCCAAACGTCACTGACGATATTACAAAAAAATGTTTAAAAAACAACCACAGAATATATAATGCAACTACATTGTATTAGTTAATGGTACATAGAAATTTCCTTATACTGAAATTAAAAACCACGGCAAAATATAAAACCAATGTACTTCCTACAAATAAGGTAATTCAATTCCTACAACAACACCAATTTAAAGAAGAGAAAAAAATTTGTTTTGTTATTTTCTTCGCAAAAGCAAAATCGACTAGCACAAGTGCGTGTTTTGTTTATTTTTTAGCTTTAAGCTTATGCATGCATGTGCAATATGTGCGCATGTATTAGTAGCAGCTTTAAACGGTTAAACCCGACCCGATTTTCTTGATTATTAATTACTTAGATACAAATAATTAAATTAGTTTGTCTTTTCCGAATTTTGCGATATTTTGCATATGTGCATATCCTACTAATATTAGAAATGAGAAATTTTGTATGTTTGTGAATTTGGATGTTTAGAAAATCGCCTCATGGATTTCGATGAAATTTGGTAGACGGATAGCATAAGGCCCATATATAAATATTGAGTACTTTTTAATGTGTAAAAATGGGAAAATTGGTACTTTTGATACTTTTTCTATTTTTTCCCTGCGACTGTTATGACATTTCAGCAGCGCACTGACGAAGTCGCGGGTGAATATTTTTATGCTTTCTTGCAAGTTTTTCAAAAAAAAAAAGAAAAAAAAAAGAGAAAGATATCTATGCAGTAGTGTAAAAATTATAATAATCAGATGAACAATTCTCGAGATTTTTTAAAAAAGAGTGCAACAGCACGTTTTTCGTGAGTGAACATTTCGAAAGCATTTCTTAAAATCCGTTTTTGAAGTTATGGCAAAAAGAAAAAAATATGTAAGCTAGTGTTATAAATGTATTTTACATTAATACAAACTTGCTTGCCTCAAACAAGTTCTATACATACTTTCATAACTTCCCCCAGTAAAAAAGACTTTCTGACTAGGGATGCATACTGAACCCTCTTGGGGCTAGATTTATCCCGTTTTTAGTCACACAAAATGCGAAAAAAAATTTCAGTCTCAAACAAAACACTTATTACACTTATCTTTTAGCACTTTCCTTTTTACTTTTTGTTCAATATGGGCACATTTTTTATTTTTGCGAACTATTTCTTCCTTTATTCTAACAATAGCGACTTGTGAATTAAGGTGCTAAAATTGTTTTTACTCATTTTCTTTTGTTAGTTTACTTTACCAGTAATAAAAAGAAGAAGAGTCTAGAATATGTTCTATTTCTTTCAAAATTGGCTGTGATTTTAAGTTGGCATCAAAATTGAAACGTGTTTTGATTTTCAAAAGAAACACTTTATAAGTTAGCCCTTTGCGTATTAATCCTTTTTTCATGTATCGAACTATCGATTTTAACATTAGGTTGTCATAGGAACTTATCTAGTTCATTTGTATATAGTTATATGCTAGTTGAAACACTAGTTATTGTATACTAGTGCGTTTACTAGTTTATTTATAGCTTTTTAAATATTAAAAAGCATTTAAATTACTAGTATCATTATAACTAGTGATATGACTGTTCCAAAACGTCGTTTTTTGACTAGTATCGGTACTACCGTCATTAAAACTAGTAATATGACAGTCCTTTTTGACTAGTATCGTTATAACTACTAATATGACTGTCTCAAAACGTAACTAGTTATAAATAATCTGTAGGGTTGTTTTATACGTGTCTTTTCTAAATTTATCCATTTTTAGCCCCTTTTTCAAAAAATTTTGCGAGTTTTGGGTTCCAAAAGTTGCCATCACTGTTCCCAACGAATTTAAAATTTGTAAATTGTGATTATTTGTAATGGGATAGCCCTCTGCGAAAAAGGAGAAAAACTTGACCATTTTCGAAACTCGTTACTTTTTAAATCAAATTTAAACGGAAAACATTGTGTTCATGTACACTTAAATCAATAAACATAAATTTTTTATTAATATCAGATAAACATCACTCATATGTAAATTTCTCAAAACGTTTGTGCAAATCAGAATTGCGATAACATTCAACCGATAACACCAAACACGTGGTAATAAACAGAGATACAAATGAGCACCGCTGATGAGAGTGTGGAGGCTTCTGAAAACAACGTTATTCAGTTCTGATGTCTACGTTGAAAATAAAATTAATGTTAATTGATAACTCTTTCTGAATATTACGTGGTGAACATTAGAATATATAATCACTTATGTATATTAGTTTTTAGTTGGAAAATAGTCCATAACATTTAAAACAAAATCAATTTTGAAGAAGCGTCGTGAGTATTTTCTAAAACTATAAACGAATTGTAAGTTTTTGTATGACTAAATAAATTTTTACTCGCTTTCTTCTAATTATCTGAATATTTTCAATATAAATTCTTAAGAAACAAAGTAGTTCCTTATAAAATTATTACAAATGTTTTTTTACTGGGTTAATTTAAAAATATTTAAGAAAAATAAAAAAAAGCCAAAATTTTATATTTAAATAATTTTTATATATTTAATATCGTTTTTTGTAATTTTATTGTCTTTTGTTAATTTTTTTTCATATAATTTTTATAAAAAATAGTTGTCGTGTAAACAGCTCGTTTAATTTATAGGACTATAATTTCAAAATATAATTAAATTAATACTATTTAGAAACTAGAATATAAAACAATAAAAATAATAAATTATTCAATTAATTAAAGAAAAGTGTTTTATTGCTTTAAATACACTCAAATTTATGTACAAAAAATACAATGCAAAGTTTTACGAAATAAAAGGAAAAAATTAAAACTTAAAATATTTTACAATTTTGTTGAGTTTTATTTCATCATTTAATTTTAAACTTATAAACATAATCAGTCACTATTTAACATGATAAATACTTTTAATTACTGTTTCTTTTTCTTCGAGTGTAAAATAGTTAAAAGAAAGAGTTTGTCTGTGGTTTTTTCCCATTATTAAGATTTATAAGAAAAAATATGGCTTTTTTTTGCATCAGTTTGTTTAAAAGAGGTGGTTGATTTTTATTTCTTAAGTACCAACTAAATATTCTTTGTATTTTTATTTAATATTATATTTACTACTCGTATTTACAACAAAATTTTATGTTTTAGTTTCATATTTATGAATTAATTACTGACTGGAAGGACGTAACTATTTTTCTTTTTATTGTTCGCTTAAAACTTAAATAATTAGCTTGATTTTTTTATTTTTAATATACAGGACGTAGTTAGATTAACAATTTACTTAAAATTTAATATTATATCACATTTTAAAAAATTTAATTTAGCAAGAAACCGAAAATTCAGTTTTCAGGTTCAAACTGAAATTTTAATTAGTTTAGTTTTTGCATTTCTACAACATTCAGTATCATTTTGTGTGTGTATGTACTATGTGTTTGGGCACCTTTCTAACTTTCAAATTGTTGTTGTTTACTTGAAGTATTTTTACATATTTTACTTGGAATGTTTTCAATTCGTCTAGTTTTGTAAGTTTTATCTTTTGCCAAAAATTATTTTCTTATTCTGTTAGAGTATAAATGAAGAAAGAAAATAAGAAAGAGAAACGTCTAGAAAGCCTTTTCGGTTTTATTGGTTTGTAATGAAATAAATTATGTACTAAATTGCCTTTCTTTTTGTTTTGTTACATGCAGCTTTGGTAGTGCAACAAATGTAGCAATTTGTTAGGTAAAAATTTCTTCTGTCTGAAATTTATTTATTTTTTGTATCTAGATACATATGTATGTATTTTGCTGTTTGTTGCTCTTTACGTCGCCTTTACACATTTACACTCGCATATAACCGACTTGTACTAATAAATAGTTGTCAGTTATAAAAACCGAAAATGCTACATAGCTTGTCCTCAATTTTTTTGTTGCATATTGTTGTTTAGTTTTGGCCAAAACGAAAATAAAAAATGCCAAAAACCAAAATGTAAGAAAATACAAATTCAACAACATTGTCCATTTAGTGATCGCTAAGACGTCAGGTTTTGTGTTTTTTTGCATTTTCTTTAACTGTCTGGTTGTTTTACATGCACTCATACAAGTATAAACTCTCTAACCCCCGGTGTTTCTGGTCTGGCCAATATACAAAAAAAAAAAACAGCAAACTAAAAAACGGCTAAAGCAGTGACGTGCAATTTTATGTTTTTTTGTAGTTGTAAAATATGCATAGCATGTCTGCAAGGCTGTGTGCTTTTGCCGGTTTTAGTTTTGCTAATTTTATTCTCTCTTCTTTGACTTTTTGTTTTGTTACTCTTTTGTCTCTCACTCTTTCTCTCTATTAAGTCTTTTTGCATATTAAATGAATTGCTTGTTTTTTCCTTGTTGCATGCAACATCAATTTTCTGAATCATTACAAGGTAGAAAAGGAAACACAGCAAAAACAGCAACAACATCATTAACAAATACAATGTTGACTTTTGAAGTAATTTTAACCGTTTACTAACAAAAAAGAGAAGCAAGTAAAGACCTCGCAACTGCAAACAAACGCTTTTCGAGCTCAATGAAAATGTGGGATAAAAGCGCAACAAGCTTTTGCAAGAAATGTCGTTAGCAGAAGTTGTTGCAGTAGCAGCTTTTGCTTCTCATTTGCACCTTGGCTCGTTTGCTACGCTTGTTGGCATTGCCATTGTGCCAAAAGGTTCTTTATGACTACAATTTTTATAAAATTTTTTCTTGCTGTTGTTGTGCTGTTGTATTACCTCATATTTAAGTCTCCTTCAGTACCTCCATAATTTATGTAGCTTGTTTGTTGTATGTAGTTTAGTTTGCTTCACTGGTTTGTCTGTCCGCTAGTCTGAAAGTTTGATTGTCTGTCAGTTTGTCTTCATCGTTTGTTTCAGTTTCATGTTTATCAGCCTGTTATTGTAATAGGTTTTCCGTTCCCCATTAACGTGTTTATCTCTCGGTGTTGCCTTTTGTTATTCGAAAAGAAAAAAAAATCAAATAAAATCATAAAAACGTGAAGTAAAATTAAAATAAAAAAACCTTTTGCTTTAACGAGATACAAATTCAAAATGGACATTGAAAATGATTGACTACGACCAGAAGAACAACAGCAGCAGCAACATCAGCAAAATAGCAACTTAATGTAACAATAATAGTGAGCAGTTGGCAATTGAAAGCAAAGGAAAATAACAAAAAATTAAATAAGAATTAATTTTTAGAAAGGCCTATTTTCACTAACCACTTTGCGCTAAATGAAACATGCTTCCTTCTTGTTTTCTATCTTGGCCTATTTCTGGCATATTTTAACCTAAAATAACACACACGCTTACTTTAAATATGAACAGCGACAGTCCGTCCAGAATTGGAGGAGTTTCCTCCTATGGATGATTGTGTTGTGGCACTTCTGGGACTGGGACAGGGTGGCAAAGGTAGGCTCTGGTGTTGTATACTACTGCTTTGGTTGGTAGGTGGCAAAGGAAGAGGCATTGGTTGTTGCTGTTGTTGGGACTGTCCCGGCTGACAGGTTGGACCCATTAGCATGGTTGACTGCTGTTGAGGATTTGTATTGTTTCGGTTGTGGTTCTGGCGTGAACCGTTGATATTGTGATGCATTTGTGAACGAAAACTGGCATGCTGTAAATGATGTTGCTGCAGCTGAGCCTGAGGATGCATGTGATGTAGATGATGTGTTTGCATATGATGATGATGAGGAGCCATTGGCATATGAACACCAACTCCAGTACAGTGGCCTGCTGCACCATGTGGTCGTCTTTGGTTGTTGGGTACATCAGGTAAAGCAAAGCGTAACTTTTCCCAGAAAAGTTTATCACCCCATTGTAAGTAAGCGTTGGTTTTCAAATATAATCTTAGATCAGGATCTAAATCTTTCTGAGGTACTTCACCCAAAACAATGACAATAAGACGTCTTCTTCTATCTCTCAGCACCGATTGATGAGCTGATTTGAATTCAAAGCGACACCATTCTGACTTTATGAAATTCTCTGACAGAATCATAATGGTTCTTCTAGAAGTGTCGATAGCTTGGACAATAGATTCGGCCATGTAGCCACCAACTGGAAAATCGCGATTTTGTAGGCACAACTTGTAGCGAGTATCACCTTGTTCAAGTAAAGGAGCTAATTCTTCGGTTACAAAAGCTTCATCTTTTGTGCTGTACGAAATAAAAGCGTCAAATAACTTTTCACGCTCATTTTTATCCATGTCTTTGTTTCCATTGTAGAATAATCGTACACCGAAACGTGAATGACACCAAACTCTCATTTCTTGACGAAAGATGAAAATCAACATGGTGAAAATAATGACAAAGACAAATCCTGTTAGTATGGCTACCAAAATTGGAACATAATCGTGCATGGGTGGTTGAGACAATATCATTTTGGTGGAGGTCATGTTACCATTAATAATTATGTTATCGTTGATGTCACCATTTACGAAACCACCATTGGAGCCTGTAACAGCCAATAAATGTTGTTGCGAAACACCACCACAAGCCAAGTATCTTATGTTGCCTTCTTTCACAACTTCTGGGCTGAGATACAAGGTGAATTGTTCAGTTGGTTGTTGCGTGAGCGCCGATGCATTGATACCCATGGTGCCATTGCTGCCCAATAAAGCAGCGCATCTTAACTTCAGCTTATCTTGCACAGACTCATGACGATTTACATAGTCACGGAACTTGTCGACAAAGGCACAGTTACACGTCCATGGATTGCCAGCTAAACGCAATTCATTCAGATAAGGAGGTAAGAAGTTCCACACAACAAATTCAGTAATAAGATTATGATCTAGACGTAATATTTTCAAGTGATACAAATGCGTAAATGTCAAAGAGTCTATGGAGGATATGGCATTGTGTTGCAGATACAGCTCTTGTAAGTTATCAAGCCCTTGAAATTCATTTCCATTCAATTGACGCAAGCTGTTGTGATTCAGTTGCAGCACTTCCAACTCCAACAAACCATAAAATGTACGATTGTGCACAAGTTCAATGCGAGAATGATTCAAGTGCAAAACCTTTAAACGTTTGCGACCAATAAATGCGTGACTTGATATTTCCTTAAAGTTGTTGCCATCCAAATACAATTGCGTGGAATCCATGGGAATGTGAGACGGCAACTCACGATCGTAAGCAGAGCGAGAACAGTCGACAACATTTGAAGTCCATGACTGGTCGTGGTAACAAGCACATCTGTCGGGACATTCCATTTTGCAGTCGCAGGCATAGAAATCACAGCAGTGGCACAAAGCAAAGCAATGAGTTTCATACTTGCACAAAAAATCACTGGATTTAGCTTCGATGAGTGGCACATGTGTTTTACCGCGTGCGTAAGATAATTTACAGTAGATTTGATCTAAATCCATGAGTTTGGGTTGAGTGCGTGACTCAATGTTAACCTTCTGCAGCCAATCAAGATTACAGTCGCATTGAAATGGATTGTGGCCAATAAAAAACTCTGGTATGTCACGATCATCTGGGATGGGTGATAGTCTTAGGGCATTTGGTTCTAATGTGGTTAGTTTGTTGCGAATTAAATCTACTCTCGTAAGGTTGGGTTTCTTGAAAAAGGTGTAGGGTTGAATTTTGCTGATTAGATTGTCATTCAAATAGATCACCTCGATACTGTTGGGAATAGAGCCGGCAGTTATTTCGCTCAGCAAATTTGAGCTGGCGTCAAAAGTTGTTAGACTCAATTCATTCTCGATTTCAAAATAGTTGCCCAATTGAGTGATACGATTGGCACGCACATCCAACCATTTGAGCCCAGTGGGTATATGGGAATAGTCAAATTTCTCCAGACGATTGTCCGACATGTTTAGCCAAACTAAGTTTGGCAAGTCAGTAAAAAGTCCCGCAATGTTTTTCAAATGATTGCTATCCAAACGTATGGCTTGTAGATGTGTGTTACGTTGCAAAGCACCAGCTTCAATACCTTTTATTTTGTTGCCAGATAAATTTAGTATTTGCAGTGAAGTCATGCGATCAAACACCCCACGTCTGATGTAGTCTATGGAGTTTTCGGTGAGACGTAAGCCGAACAAGTTTTCCATTACTGTTATGGAAGTATTTTCAATGCTCGTAATTAAATTTTCGCCCATATCTAGAGTCTTCAATAGAGGCACGTAGGAGAGAGCATCGGGTATGTTTTGTAGCTTGTTGCCATTTAAATGCAAGTCTTCTATGCTGGTACAGTTCTTAAAGGCTTGCATGTCAATTTTCGAAATGCGGTTGTAATCCAAGCTGAGCGCTAATATACCATACAAACCACGAAGTGTATTTTGGCCTACGGTGGAAATTCGGTTGTAGGACAATACTAGTGTATGCAAGTTTGTTAGATCTGTGAAAACACCATCTGGTATGTGATCAATATAGTTCTCTTCCAATTTAAGAATTTGCAGACTAGACAGGGAACGGAAGATATTGGCTTCCAACTTGCTGATTTTATTGGCTGATAGATCAAGCAAAACCAAACGCTTAAGACCGATAAATGTAGCAGAATTAACCCACTGCGAGTTGAGTTCGTTGGCTGACAAGTCCAATACAAGTAAATCGGACAATTCACTGAAGAGTCCAGGTGCCAAAACATTAATACTGTTATTTTTTAAGTAGATTTCTTTTACAAACTTTGCTTCGGAGAAAAGCTCTGGTGGTAATGATGTCAAACGGTTTTCAGACAAGTCTATCACTTGTAGAGAAACTAAACCTTCGAAGGCGCGATCAGCGATAAAGTTCATGCCATTTCGAGCCAAATTCAAGTTAGTTAAGCGCCCTAAACCGGAGAATATGGCCGATGGCAGATTTGCAATTTTGTTGTGACTCAAATCGATGCTATTTAAAGAAGATCCGCAAATACGTGACTTGCGTGTGCTGAGTGAAGCACTGAAATGGAAATTTCCGATGTCTTGAATCTCATTATGGGAGATATTCAAGTGTTTCACTACTTTCAAAGGGCAAATCATGCCGTCAGGAACTAGCCAAATGTTATTAAGACTAACATCCAAACGATCAAGCTGACGAAATTCACTAAAACTGGATGGTGAGATGTCCAAAGACATTGTTGACCAGTCGCCGTTGTGAGTGCGTATAGTAAGATTGCGCAGATCTTGCAGGCCGCGAAAAGAGCCATCAGTAAGATTGCCAAGTTTGCAATACTCAATGGTTAGAGCACGCAGCTCTACCAGCGAACGAAAACTATCTGGACTCAGGCTGCTTTGGAAGAATAACGCATCATTACATTCAAGTCGCAGACGTATGGTGTTTTGTGGTTGTATGACACTAAAATTGGTATTTTCTAGTTCTGAATTAATTGTACGCAAATGACACACCAGCGTTATATCGTTTTCATTTGAACCCGACCAACGACACTCATCGGGCGCTTGATACAGCACCGTTTTACTCAAAGCGGCACCGAGTACCGGTATAATAAAAGAAATTAGCACTGATAAGATGGTTTTCGATATGAGTGCCATCTTTTTGCACTTTTTTTATTTATTTATTTAAATTTTCTGATTATTTTGTATAATTTTTATTCTTTTTTTATAATTAAAAGCCAAACTCAACTTTTTATATTAAATATTTTGCTGATTATGATTTCAGTTTATTTAATTGCTTCATTTTTTCTTCTTTGCTATTAAATTACACTGAATTTTGCTTGAGGTGAACGAATGATGATGATAAAACACTTTTCTTTATTTTGTATTTAGAACGTTCATTATTTTATTTTCTTGGTTTATTTTTTTATTGTATTCTTTTTTTATTTAATTGAAAAGATCAAGCGACGTAAACCGTAACCGTAATCCAAAGTGTAGCATGCATCGAACGTAACATTTAAATTTAGAATATGTTTTTTGTTATTCGTTTATATTTTTTATTAAGTAGATCTCTTTAAAAATAAATAAATTTTAATTTTTGAAAAACAAAAAAAAAAAGAATGTTCCGATTTATTTTTGAAACGTGTGATCTACTCGATATCTTCTCATTAACTGATTTCTCAAAATGTAGCCATGAGACCTCTAAGGAATTGTGTGATTACAAAATTTTTGTTTTCGAGTGCAAATCCACACACAGAGATCGCTGGGGAGCAGCCATCATACAATCAAATTGAGTGTTTTTTTTCCGTCTGCTGTGCTGTTGAGCAGTCATTGAACAATCATGGGTTTTTTATTTTTGTTTGATTCGGCCATGCAAACAAACAACCGTACATTGGCTCAAACACAGATGTAAATATGCAGTTTATGTTGAATACACAGAGTTTATAGAGAATTAAAGTGGTGGCAAAAGTATGTTGGTTGACTGCCGGATTGCCTTGTTAAGCAAGATTTTAATGTGAAAAATAACAACAACTAAAATTTCAAACCTTTTGGTGCATCAAGGCATTGACACTAGTAAGACCGGTTTGTTAGGTTTGCCATGGTCTGGAATACAGTTCAGAAGAGCGTGAGCGAGAGAAATTTACTTACCTTTTGAATAATTGTAGCACCGGTGCCAACTTAGTGCTTTTGGCACTATTTTTTAGTGCTTTTTGATGTCTTAAAACGCCAAATTTTTAGCTGTGGTGCTTTACTAAGAAAAAGCACTACTGGTGCTTTTTAAATTTTCCAGCAGTACCTTTAGTTAACGTTCAGATGAAGCAAGTCCTATTGATCAGCTTCTTATTTTATAGGCTGAGAGGAAAGAGGCAACCTCGTGTACTCATGAATCTGTTTGTTTTATCATTCGGAATGTAAGAAACGCACATAATCATTCGCATTGTGTATATATTTATGCAATAGAAAGAAAAATTTCAGCGATAAGACTTTCATCGTGTGAACGCCAAGAAAGTTCAAAGAAGAAAACGTAAGAAGATGATCAATAAGACTTGAATCGTTTGAACGTAGACTTAGTGCTTTTTACAAATATCCATATTTTATGATTTTTGTAAATATGTATAAAATTACATAACTTTGTTTTGAAAAAGGTTAAATAATCGACCACTTAAATTTCTGACAAACAAAATTATGGTGATCGGACAATTTCGGTTACTTAAAAATACTGAAGATCTATGCAGAATATCTGGGACACTATTTTGAAAGCAGATATCATCTAAAGATGGTTTGATAGTTTAGAAATATAGAACACTTTCATATCAGTTCTAAATCATAGTGCTTCCAAGTGAAAATTCTCCTTATAATCCTGGTAATAATAATCCTGGTAATATACAAATGAGGATTTTTCCAGACATTTAATACAAGAAAACACTAAAAAAAGCTTTAACGTTTTTTAAGTTTCTTTTATTTGGAAATTACGCTTTTTAGTGCCTTTTTAAAATTTTATTGTGCTTTTTGCTCCAAAACAGTTGGCATCACTAAATCTTAGGAGTAAAATACATTTCTGTTAAGAGTGCATTCATTTTCTGGGCTCTTCTTTACTTAAAAGTATATTTTTCTAATATCTTGTTTACTAAATATTTATTTAAATTAATCTGTAATCATGAAACCACAATAAACATTTTATAAATCGCTTATGAATAAAGCATTTTGTCTTTTGGTGATATTTCTTCTGAGCTACTTGAGAACTGAAATATCAATTGCTAAAACACATTTTTAATTTAGTTGTATGTATTTTCGAATTACATATTCAGTGTTATGGCTAAAAAAAATACATAAATATTTCCATGTCCGAGTACATAATAGAATATTTAAAATAAGCATCTTTAATAATTTTATAATTTGAAAAGTAATAACTTTTCAAAAGAAGACATTTTCAAGATCTTTAATTAGTAAAATAGCTAAACAAAGTTTTTGTTTCACCCAAAAAAATCCGTAGCAAGTTGCTCAGAGCCAAATACATTGAGTTTTTCTCTAAACACTCTAAATATAAAAGTCAGAACAAATGAGCAAAGTATCTTTTAAGTGTTTCCAGTCCTGCCAGATATTTTGGGTAACATTAAAACATTAAATCGGCATAAGGAATAAAAAATATTTCTAGGTATTTGGTTTTATCAAAAAGAAAGGAAAAATCAATGAAGACAAAATAATTGAATTTAAATAATAAAATGAAAGTGAAGGTAGGATGGTTGGTTTACGTGGCAACATACTACGCGGAAACATTCAAGTAGAATGAAGTAATTTCGTTATGGCAATACACTTCACACGTCAGTGTGTACCATTCCACTCTTCAGTGTGTCTCTTGGATACCTTGTTTGCGACAGCGTGGACAGAACGCGTTATTAACGTGCATGTCTGCCGATTCGAGATACCCTTGCGGTTTCTGCTCGTTAATTGTGTTGAGCGCTTGTCATTGTAGGAAGGCCATGTCATCCTAGCCAGCTTTGAGGTGCTCAGCTTACGCAATATGTCTTCAGCTTTTTGAAGATAGTGTATGAAGTTATTGTTCGTTATAGTGTCAAAGCAGAGGAAGTTGCTCTGTGCGTTAACCCGTTAAGAGTAACGTAATTCCGGCCACATAACCTGGATAGTACATCCTTGTAATGCCTAACTAGAGTAGAAAAAGTTGTGCGACAAAAATGCTGGTTGTCCCATGGATCCTCCTGTCAATCAGTACCTTGCCTGCTTTCCTTATAGCCGATATTTCAGCCTGAAATACACTAGCTTTGTCAGGAAGTCGCAAGGAGTATCTTACTCCAAGATCATCCGAAAATGTTCCAGAGCGAACATCATAGTCTGTTTCTATACTCGTATTACCTCGCTTCCACTTCCGCTTGGATAGTAGTAACACTTTGAAAAAAGTATTAAGGTGCACATGAGGTATCATCCAATCGGGAGGCTTTCTCTGCATTGGTTGTAAGCAAAAACTTTGATGCACAGATAGGATAACGGGAAAGTAATTTGCCGTTATCCTATATCCTGAAGCCAACACAGCGAGACTTTCTAAATTTGGGTGGCATGCAATATCGTCTATGAAAAAATGGCCACAGACATTATTAATCCCGGCCACAGGCCGCCTATACAAATATTTTTTACTTTGCAATACTATTTTTATTGACTTTATTTCCACTTTTTTTATGTACATTATTTTTTTCAAAATTGAAATATGTAATTCTCAATGTGGAAATAACTTCCATCGACTTCATTGCATGCCAACTAAATTTAATGTAAGTTACTCTGAGAATAAAGTGGGTTTTCAAACAAAAGCCTGTTGGTATACGAGGGGGAGAAGGGTCTCCCATACAAAATAATTATTAATCATTAATATCCGGACAACCAAAAAAACTGAGTCTTAAACTTTTGTAATGGTTAACCTTGATAATGAGTTAGGCTGACAACTGAGGGCATAGGAGCTTAAAGAAGGGTTCTACCTTATATTGGAGCAAGCCATATTCGGTGTTTTTGCCATCCCCGATGTGTAATTTTTAATAGATCATGTGGCATCACTGCCGTAACCAGTTTATAAATTCAGTTTTAATAATAATTGATTTAAAATCTTGCACAAATTTCTCTTATATGTTCTCTTAAATTTATAAATTTCACTCTTTCACTCACTTTTGCGAGCATAAACTCATATTCTCATAAACTCACTTCATAAAAACTTGTATATATTCATGAAAATGCATTGAGTTTTGTCGCTCAGTTGCAACATCATGTGTTTGTGTATTCGGAAAATACAACAAAGAGATATGTACTACGTAAACTGAATAGAAATAACAAAATTAAATTGCCAGAAACCATAGAAAGAGACAAAAAAAAACTACAATCCCGCAGTCAATTTCTGTATCAAATTCAATGTTATTTTGTTTACAACATACAAATATGTAAACATTTTTTTTAAATACGCCACAATGGGTTAAAACTGTATATAAAAATATGTTTTTGATTTTTGTGAAAATTAAGAAAAATTTAACACGTTAAATAAGTCCACCTGAGACTGATCAAATGAGTCAATATAAATTTGTTTATTATTAAATGCTGCTATTAAGTCTTAAATAGTTTTAGTTCTCTTTTTGTATAGTACTGATTATGTAGATTAAACTTATAAGTTTACTGCTGCTTGTCTCCGGTATTGAATTCTAAACAATTTCCAATAGTTTGTTTAGAGGAATCACAACGAATTTAATTTGTTTCTATACGGTTTGTTTATTTTCATGCTTCATTGATAAGTTCATTTTTATGATGTTCCGAAAATTGTATTTATTTACTACAGCAGACAAATGTATGTACATACTACATACATACATACGTACATAACGATTGTTTCTTTCCTTTTTTAAGATTTTTTTTTGTTACAAAATTTCATTTCATAACATAATGGCATCTGAAATTATTTATTTAACGACAGGTGATGTTATGAAACGTACACTGCAACTTAATAGAAAATAAACCTGAGATGTTTGAAAATATTGTTATAAAATAGAAGTAAGAAATTGCAAAAAGAGATGACAAAAAACCATGTAAATTCACAAAAAGTACATTCAAGTTGAAATCATTCTCAGTGAGAATGTAAAACACAGACAGGTAGTTTTTTATTTTGGTATTGATCAATGTTTTTCACCAACTGTATGATTATGTGTGTGTAAGTTTTTTGCAGTTGTCTGGGATTGCAAATGCAATTTTGTTTCTTGTTTATCTAGCTAATCCATCTGGGGAAACACTGTATTGTTTCCTATATTTCTATTGTTCATAATAAGGAAGTTACAAATCTCTTGAGAGAATTTCTATTCTTAATTTTTCTTTTTTCAAACAACCCACATGTCATATCATCTCAAGTTGCATCAGAGTTTTTGTGAAAAAGAAAAGAAATTAAAAATTTTTACTTAATCCCTAAAATGAATTAGAAAAGAAATTTGATTACGTTATTGTTGTTGCATTAACCTTGTGATAGGATCAATCGATCACCTTGCTAGTAACCTGATTTCAACAAAAGCAGTCTTTGCAACATTTTAATTGTTGTTGAGCAAATTGTTATTTGTCTTCCAAGCGATTGTGCATGACTTTATCAATTATTTAGCCCTAAAAATAAAAATGAAATTTGAATCATACATTTCCAGTCATTGTGCTGTTACTTAACTAAACGACGTTCTTGGGAATCACGCTACTTTGTTTTCTTTTTGTCTCTGCATAACTTCACATGAATGACAATGACTTTACTTCAACTCACCAGCAATAAATTAAAAATGACGAACAGCAAGACTGACTGACTGATAGGTATACAAATAGACAACAGTTTGCAAGACGTGCAATGTAACAGGTCTTTGTGACAAATTAATTGCAAAAAAAAATATTTTACAATTAATTTTCTTTCATTAATATTTTATTGTTTTTTTAGTTAAAACATAAACTTATCACGTAATTATTATTCGCTTATATAAATGACCCAGTTGTTCTTTATCACTATCAGAATATGTAAAAGAAAAAAGAAAAAGGAAGAAAAAAATCAGCACACCACATACCATTAACTAAATGAACAATTTCATATTAATTACTTAATTATTTTTATTGTTATTTTTTGTACTTTTTGCATTTTACATTCCGGTTTTCTTTGGCATTTTATCAGTCATATTATTTTTACACTGTATAATTAATTATTATTTAGTTTTATTATTTAACTTAATGTGTTGATACCTCTTCATATCTAAATTGCAGATAAAACAAGCTTCTATGAAGTTTAAGAGTGGAACTATTTGCTAGTTTTTTTAGCTAAAAATTATGCATACATGAATGGGATTATCACAAGAGGACAAATATTTGTGTATGCATCTGTACATGTGTGTATACTAGAGGGTTGCACAAGATGTCTTGTAGGTGAGATTAACATCAAAACAGTGATGTTGTGACAAGCATGTATTGCAAAGGAATTTTGAAAACACTATTTAGAAGAACTTGTTGGGTGCGAGGTGGCTTCCACACATTGTACAAGCTCAAAAAGTACTTTTCAATTGCTCTTTCTAGCATTATTGTTGCAAAAGTGTTTGAACCAAACCAAATGTCTCTAACACACCTTCAAGACATTTTGTGCAACCCTTTGGTGTATACTTCATACATATATATGTAAATAACGACGACATGTTTAACTCTTTAAGGACTTTCGGTAATAAACAAATTTTCCTGGGTAGACTGCCTTTTTAATATTTTTATAAAATATTTTTTTTGCAATAAAATTAAAAAATCCCCATGGTTCTAATGGACTTGGTCTTCCCTCAGAGTCTAACCAAAATTCTCCATGTTCTCTTAAAATTTCTTTAGAGCTTACAAAACAGTTGAGAAATTAGACTAATATCTTCCATAGTATGGATCCTTGGCAAAAATGTTAATGTACTAAAATTCCTTCAGGTACCTGAAAATTTTTCAAAATTAAACTAAAAACTAAATCTTTCATTATAATTAAACTTCGTTTGCTAAATGCTACAAAATGAGACATGCTTTTAGTGTTGTTACGGTAAAATATGCAAATAAAGAGTAAGTTCGGTAATGCGGTATACCTATTTTTTCTCTAGCTATAATATTTATAAACTTGATTCGATTAGAACAGATATCAGCTGGTTTTCCACTATAAGTCTTAGGCTTACATTCGGGTAAGTAAAAAATCTTAGAAACAAAGTTTCAGATAAATTGGAGAAAAAGTAAAAAACCTCAAAAGAAAACCTTTTAAAAAATTTGCGGGTAATGTGGTCTATTATGTTTTGATGATGTGTGGTATACCATACCTTTATATATTCAGCTGCACATATTCTTATGTCATTTCATTTTGACTTGCTCATTTTGTTGAAAGTGTAGTGTGATATAGTATACCACATTAGCCGACCACACGACTTATTCAAATAATTATTGAATTAAAAATATACTATTAATATGGAATACTGTTGCATGTGTTCCTCACAAATAAAATAATCACCTTTAACTTTAAATAATGAGCACTTGCTAAAAATAAAAATAAAATTCAACTGAGTACAGAAAAAGTTAACCACGCGACTACGCATATATTTTACGATTACAGGCTCCATTACTCATACGTAACGTTGATGTGGTTGCATGTTGCTGATCGTTTCTGTCTCATAGCTTTTCAATGTGACAGAAACGATCAGCAACATGCAACTACATCAACGTTACGTACGAGTAATGGAGCCTTTAACCATTTTGATGACACGCAACAATCGAATACACTAACGCGCTCTTAACTTTCTAATATCATCAAACTATTAAGGTTGATACCATTATTCCCATTCTCTTAGTTTTAGAGAAAAGGAGCTTAACCACATTAGCAGCCTATAAAACATTAAACGAACTTACGTCGATACATATTCAATTTCAAATATTTACCCACATGGTGTTCCATAACCAAATTTTTCATCTTCTGTCCTTAAATGGTTAATATGTTTGCTATGTTTAAGATGCAGTAAGTTAAAGTAAAGTCTTATATTTTGCACGTCAGTCTAGGTTGGATATCATAGGAAACATATAAATTAGCATTTTCATTTCCATTTAAACTTTTTATTCGTTTTTTATTTTAGACCCGCGTATTTTTGCATTTTTTTGAGTTTTTAGATACCTTCATTTGTATATTTTTAGCGTATTAAATTCTTAATATTATTATTACATTATTTTATTGTGGAACTTAGCAATGGGCTGCCACATCTCAAAAGTGGCAGTCAGTGAAAGTTGGGAGTTTCGTTTCATAATTTAGATTTTTATATATATTTTTGATCTAAGAGACATAAATAAGTATGTATCGAAAATTTGCCACGAATTTGGCATAAGTGAAGAAATTGAACTGGATCGAGCTTTTCCATACAATTTGAAATTAACAATCGCTATAGATTGTAGTCGTGACTCATGACTATATTCTACGCTTTAAATAAGCTTGGCCCTGGCTATGTTCGCTCTCTTGCTATAATTATTTAAATTAATGAAGGCACACTTTGAAATACTGTGGAACATATTCACTTGAGCACAGGTAGGTCCAAAGACGCCAGCGCAAGCCCCATCATCGCTTCTGGATCCATATGGAATCTACAGTTAAAGATCACATTTGTGAGATTTCTCACGATGCGATGCGCTACGAGATTGACCTTAAATTATAAGTATTAAAATTGGAATTGTTTTAGGTGGATTCAAGGTGAATTCATACCAGGTGGCAGCACTAGGGCAACAATTACAACAATACAACAACAACGTGAAATTTTGTTTGTGTAAATTGCCAAGAAATGTCAAAAAACACAAAGAAGAAAAGCAAAGACATAAACAAGAAAAGCAAGAAAACACACACACCAAGTAAGAAAAAACACTCACACAAAGAAAGAAGAACACACCGACAATGTTTTTGACATTTCTTGGTTAAAATACGAGTAGAGCAAAAAATAGTCATCTGCCGTTATGCTGCCACCTGGTAATGGATTCACCTTGGGTGGATTATATTATTTTCAATGTCTTCAAAGTATAACTTTTTCACTTTTAATTGTTATGCCAACAAAGTAAATACGGCCGTGAAAATATTTTTATGTCCAATTTCTTTTCAATATTTTCTGGTATCATGTATATTAATGCCTCTGTTAACTACTTATTGTTTTTGTAGATACTACAGCGTTAATAAAAAGTAGCTACTCCTTTCGTCGTCCTCCACCTTTGTGGCTCATATTTGAATTATCGTAACTATTTACTTGTATGTATGTAATTACTGATGGTAGTATTGGTGCATTCATCCACACATTTTCATAAGAGAGTTTGCCTTCATTCATACATGGCCCAGTGGTAAATTGTCTGGCACTGAATCTTCTTTTATATTGTGTTCATGTCGATGGTTGTTTAGTTAGTCAGTCGACCGTACGCTTATTTGTTCGCCAGCCCGGCTATTTTGTTTGCCATACCTGGTGATGTGTTTAACGCCGCCGCGCCTAGATCGTTGCGCATAATAATATTTGTTTAGATCTTGTTAAACATGTTTCAATTCCAATTATAATTGCATCGGAGCAATGCGTCAATATATGAGTGGGTTTTTCATATCTTCCAATATTATTTTTCTTCATTCATCACGTTGTTTTCTTGCTTTTTTATTGTGTAATTCAATAAAAATGCTGAAAAATCAAGGAAGTAAGAAAAGAAGAAAAGGTGAAAACAAACATAAACAGTGGCTGTTGGGTAATAAAGAAACAAGTACAAACAAAGTGTTGAATAAAGAAAATTCGTTAACTAGGAAGAGTTGTATATTTGAAATGTAATACATATATTTTATTGGGCGGTTTCAACGTCGTCTTTTAGAGTCCGACTATTATGTGTACTATGTTTATACTTCATAAGCAGCATGTAAACTCTATCAACACAAAACATAAATGTGAAAATAATGCCAAGTTCATACCAAAAATTTCGGTCGTAAAAAGTACTGAGTTGAAAATAAGGACCAAGTTCTTGATAGGTACAATTCCATCTCATTTCTAGGCAACCTGTAACCTCGGCAATATTTTTCTCATAATTCTTTCCCATGTAAGAAAGGCAAAAAAATATTGCCAAGCTAACAGAAAAATGCCAAGGAATACCACTATATTTTTTAATGTATTATGGTCCCCTAACTACATACATATGTTTTCCTCGAATTTGCAATTTTTGAAGTGGCTCCTCCCTCCACTGATGTTGTCACAACTTAGAAGGCGGTTATCCAATTTTATTACAAAGGCCACTAAAAAACTTGAAATAAAATTACCTTTATGCCGAAACCATTGACTATAAAAAATTGCTATAACGGCTTAAAGGTAATATTATTCAAGTCTTTTACTGTTTTCTGTAATACAATTAGACTGCCCGACCCCAAGCTATGATCAAATCGGCGTAGAGGCCTCTTGAAAAATTCCAAATTAAAAAATAGAAATAAAAATAAAAACGTATCTAAAGAAGTTTAAATTTCGACTATTTTTGTATTTTATGGACTATAACACATCAAAAAAATATAGGGATGATCAAAGCTTATAACAAAACTTTCAGTTTGTTGCATAGTGTAATTAAATAGTTGTTGTACTATTTTCATAAAAACTCTCTGACTGATGATAACTTTATATAAGCATGTAACTAGTTTAACTTAAAAAAGATAGAGATGAAAGTCTAGCGAAATGCAATAAAAACGAATCTCACAGTTTAATTTTATATAAAAAACTTTTGACTTGTTCGTCTACAATATAAACGAAAATACTCATGCAGATCTCCCTGAGAATCTTAACTTCTAAATACACAATTTTATGCGCAGTTCTAAAGGCCGTGTCAGATAAAACTTTGTCGCTTTACGTGACGTTTCTAACTTTGATAGAAAAGTGTAAAGCAAAAGGAGTATGACACAATGAAAACTTTGACAACACTCGCGCACAGAGCACGAAGCCGGTCGGCTATTAGCCGCCGCCGGTGATTTTCACAATCACTTAGCCGCCGCCGATTATTGCGGCTAATATCGGCTAGCGGCTAAGCCGATTTTTTATAATAAAAAGTGGATATTTACTAACATGCGCATTTAAAAATATTTAATTCGGTTTTGGAACATATGAAAAAAATTTCTTATGAAAATTATTTTTATAAATAAGGCAGTAAATCGTCTAGAAAGGCAAGTTTATTTATAATTGGGCCGAGTATACCTGTTGTAAATATACCTTGTATGTAAGTAAGCAAGAAATACTCTGTTAGCCGACCGTTAGCCGATAAATTTAGGTAGCCGCCGCCGGCGAAAAATTTTCGGCTCTTAGCCGGCTAATAGCCGCCGCCGACTATATTTGTTCTTAGCCGGCGCCGATCACCATTTTACATCGGCTTCGCCCTCTGCTCGCTCATTGATCGTTTACCAAAAAAGTAGTTGATAATTTTGCTATTTATATATATATTTTTTATAAAAATAAAAGTCAATTATGTTATTTTACGATTTATTATAAATAAATAAATGCCACATACATATTTACCTCTTATTAAAACAGATTCAAACGCGCAATATGTTTCGTTTGGCAATATAATAAAAGAAAATTATTCCAGCTGATTGTCAAAGCAAGCAAAAAGATGAGAGTTGCCGAACTTTTCGCTTCACGCTGCGTTAAAAGTGCTTTATGTGACATGTTTCGTATAAGTATGTACATTTCATCTTAGATGTCAAAGCGAATCTGTAACGCAACGCGAAGCAAAAGTTTTATCTGACATGGCCTTAAAAAAGTCTATTGCAATATCTTACGGTGTAAAATGACATTAACAAATTCTTAATTAAAATAGTTGACACTTGTACTTAGTTTTCGCATTTGTAGTTTACGCCTTGAAAATTAACACAACGAATCGTGCTTGTCATATGAAATTTTTAAAGCTATTCATTATATATTTACAACCTTTTAAATATATTAATAAATTAGTCATAGGCCAGAAACCTAGTGGTAATACAAAACTAAAAAATGTTATGAAAGAAAAAACCAAAACAATAATATAAAGTTAAAGGCATCATCAGCAACAATATAAAGATAATGATGAAAGCATAAATCAAATCATGTCATAAAAACCTTTGTCGGGTCGGCTTTAAGACAAACGTCATCCACAAGTGAAGCACCAATCGCTCATTTTATTTGATGTCGCACACAGAAAATGTCAATGTCATTTAGTCAAACTACATAAAATAACAATTGCTGCAACATCAGCAACAATCGGCCGAAAATAAATGTAATAAGAAAAGTAACAAATAAAAAAACAAAAAAAAAACAACTTTAGTTTGCAAAAACCTACCGATTTTCTATATGTTTTTAGTTTTTATATACATATTTTTCTTTTTTTTGTTTAATTACACAACTACATAAATTGCAAACAACAGCCAATAGTACATCAAAACAACAACAGCAACAAGAATTGTCAATTGTAAACGCAACAAAAAAAAAAAGACAAAAGAAATGAAAACATTACAAAACAAAACTTTAGTTGCAACAGCAGCAACATTGAGAGAAAAAAATACTGAACTTACTAACAACAACATGATGGCTAACGATTACTAACTAAATAAGAATAAAAAAGCAACATGAACTTAAAGAAAAACATGTCGTACGATTGATAATGTTTCGATATGTTGTAAGGGGCTGATGTGGAAGATGAAGCCGCCTTGGGCCTTAAAAGAAAGAAGACACTGATCAGCTTTAGCCAATGCACATATTCCTACATACACACTAAAATAAAACTTGAGAATCTTTATTGGAAATGCGTAAAAATAAAACAACAGCTTTTTCAAACATTCACTTACATAGACGCCACTTAAAAGAAATTAAACAATATAAAACGCACCGAAGATGAATAACACCACAACTAAATAAAATCATTAAACAATTTCACAAAGAACAACAAAACTTTTTTCAACAAAATAAAACAATTTTTGTACTTAACAAGGGTGCAGTTAAAATTGGTACAAAAAAAAATCGCCAACCATTCTGTATAATTTGTCAAGCATAAAGTTTCAAATTTAAAGTGAACCATTCTTAAAATGTATTTGTACAAATCTACAAAAACATTAACAAAGCTGTCGATCCTCAAATGGCTGCAAAAACGTCTAAAGCGCCTAAATGTTACAGCCATTGCTAACCAAAACAAGCAAACAAACAAACAAACATTTAAAAGCCATTTCATTTCAATTCGTCTCAGCTTACAACAATGCAACAAACGCAATTGTCGTAATCATCCAAATAAGGATTTTTGTAATTTTTTCTTTGAGTAAAGCTTTTTGTTACAAATCTGTGTCAAAAATATTCCTCAGTACTCGTTAGAAAATAAAAAGTTATATATGTACTAAAGCCAGCAATCATCAAATATATACTTGAGATGAATCTTTTTAACTGACTGACTGCAACAGTACGTCTAATCGTTTATTAAAATAAAAGAACAAAAACATCTTTCTCTCTCTATCTCTTTGCAAAAAAGAAAAAAAAAACGAAAGCGACAAGTGATCATATCACATGTCGCTTGCAATCTCGTTGATCACAATGTCAACAAGAAATCCCGCGGGGCAGAGCATTTATAAAACATTTAAGACTTTAAAGCTACTGAAAGCTAAAAAACAAAATAAAAAAAGACAAGAAGTATAAAATGATGAGGAAAATATGATTCTTTTTGGTTTTTTCTAAAGCTGTTTTTTGGCTGTTGCTGATCAAAGACAAGATCAATGATCAATGATGATCGACTACAAACGCCGATATGTATAAAAACATCAATGATGTAGTTGCATCAGAGATGCTGTTATCATTTGGAAATTGATGATAAACGTACTCCTTTTGGCAATTCTGAGTTATTTCTTTAATTTTATTATCCTTCTGCCTGTGTCTCTTTTTTGTGTTGATTTTTTTACTCTTGCGATTTAAGCGATAGCAATAAATTTATATTGAGGTTTCTAAATTCTATTTTAGTTAATATTTTTGCTTAAACGTAATGCAAGCAAATAAATTAGGCATGTACGTACATACATAAATATGTATGTATATACCCAGTTGGCCAGACTGCCTTGCACGACATTGTAATCTACGATTATTGTACGAATTTTCCTCTGTCGATTAGGTTTTCTAATCGACAATTTAAATGAATCATCGCTCACGACAATCTGAGCGACAAATTCTTGCATGTTGACCTCTATTAAATAGTTTTGACGACAATATGAGAGATAATGTATTTTGTTTTGTCCTCGTTCCAAATTTGTTGAGGACTATATTAGCGACAATGCCTTACAGTTTGTCTTCAGTAGCATAGTGGATGACAAGATAAGCGACAATGTCTTAATTGCTATCCTCATTCCAACACTGTTGAGGACAATACGAGCGACAATGTCTTTTTTTCTAAATCCAACTTTGTTCAGGACAATATGAGCGACAATGTCTTATATATTGTCTTCAGTAATATTGTGGAGGATAAGAGGAGCAACAATGTGTTAATTGTTAACATTAATCTAACTTTGTTGAGGATAATATAACCGACAACGTCTTACATTTTGTCTTCAATCAAGCAAAAAAATATGTTGCCCTCTTGTTGTAGACATTTTAGATCGTGCTACAGCAGGGTGGTAAGCGCATAAACTTATATGCAGTCCCAATTCGAATTCCACCTAAATCAGTCAATAATTTAAATGAAACGGAAACAAAGAGTTAAGCAAAAAGTTAGATTTGTGTGTTAAAGATATTAATTAAAGTCTGTTCTAGTTATGACATTGTCGCTATCTAACCGTTGGCAACAAGATAAACGACATTGACGGCATAATAGGCGACATTATCGCTTTTTTAATCATTGACGACAAGACCGGCGACATTTTCACTTACATAATCATTGACGACAAAATAAGCGGCAATGTCGCCCACGATTTTCAAATTAGTATTATGTGAACGACAATCTGAGCGACATTGTCGCTCATTGAATCGTACACGATTTTCGCGACACTTGTTAGAAAACTTCTTTGATGATTTGTTCCGGCTGTCCAACATTTGTTGTCGAGGATTAACATTGTCGTGCAGCCTTCGTGGCCAACTGGGTATTTGTAGACATACACTCAGAAAAATACCAATGTAAAAAATATGTCGCAATTTTGAAAGTTTCCTGCTGATGATTTAAAATTTTCATTGTTTCATTATAATTTTAAACGAAAAATTATTAATTTATCCTTAAATCTCTTTAATTTGATATTTTTCACTGATAAAATAACAATGCTATCAACGTTACATTTAATTTTAAATCAACATTATCAATTAAAACATATTGAATTAAAATTAATCTCATGTTTCTTATAATGGTATTTATATAGTCTATATCTGAAGTAAGGTTTGAAGCGGTTGTGCTCTGAAGTAAAGTTTGAAGTTGTTGTGGCTGCAAGTGGCCCAAGTTCAAATGTTGGCTGGGGCAGCCAACTACAACACATATTTTCTAATGCTACATTATGCTACATTAATGGCTACATTAAATTTATGTTGTTTCGACTTTAAATAACTTTGATTCAACATGATTAAATCAAAATGAAATATAGTTATTTCAAAAGGAAAAATGTTCTTTGAAGGTTAATCATTGGTGAGAGAACTTTTCTAAGCTCTATGGTTAACTATCTTATATTATTTACCTCACTTTTTTCAGAGGTCCTTGCATGTCTTTATGATTAATATACAATTAAAAGACATTTCAGTTTGCTTTCTTTAAAAAAAAGCTTTTTAAATAACTATGAACTGTAATCATACCATTTTTTAGCTTTTGTATATATTTCAAAGAAATATTATAATCATTGTGTAAAGGCTTTAAATGACACAATAAAGTGATGTATTTAACAGTATTTAATAGATACAAAGAACAACTTAATGTTAACTTTATCTCAATAGCATATTTTAGCTGAAATCAATGAGACAGTACAACAATACCGCATACAAGTATAGTACTTCGTATTATTACTAAGTAGACAGACATTGCAGACAATAGGAAACCAATTCATTCAACTCCTGCCAATGCATCATATTTATGTCTTTATTGAAACGTAAATGATTTGTGTCATAATTGCCATTTCAATTCAATTTTGTATACTAAACACTTGAGTGTTATAAAGTACTTACGAATTAATCACTTACGATAGATACACTCACTCTGATACGCACACATGTGAAGGAATATATTGAGATGTAGTAGTAATAATACATACAGTGACTTATAAAAATGGTTGGTAAGTCTTAAAATTTATTTCTCGAATGTATAAATGAATTTAATGAGATTTTTACATACGTACATACATACAAAGCCACGTACATAGAAATACAGCTACATATATAGACATCATCGCAGTGTAAGTCACAATAGCTCGATTTTGGAAAATCTTAATGAAATCAGTGACTTAAAAATAACCTTAAAATAAAAATTTTAAGAACCCACGCAGATAATGGATGATAACTACAAAACGCCTGGACCGATTGTTTCAAACATAGGTTGGAAGATTTTAGATCATGTCGCCTTTCAAACAAAAAAACCAAATCAAAATCGATTTAGCCATTTGGGAGCTACGGTGCCACATACCTACAGATTTAAGAGGATACCGCTAGAAAATAGGTGATAACTTCTAAGCGGCTGGACCGATTTTCGTTAAACATAGTTAAGAATACTATCGATCAAGACACCTTTCAAACACAAAAACGCTAAACTCAAATCGGTCCAGCCGTTTAGACTCTACGAGGGAACGGACAGACACACAGATGCACAGATGCCCATTACAGACTTATAACACCAATCTTTTTTGGTCGGGGATTAATAATAAAATTTGTGTTACTTGTTCTAAAGAATTTGCTTTCAAAAATTCTTATAATAATTTTTTTGCAAACAGTTTCAAAAGTCACTGTTTGTATCATCTATACCTTTAGTCAGTCATCCATCCATCCACATCTCATGCATATTATGCTCATTCCAAACAAATCAATTTTAAATAAGCCTGCATAACATCCATAAGAGTCTAAATAAATTCAAATGATTGTATGCATGCAGATAGAGAATGTGTGTATGGGTCTTACATTAGTATGCATGTATGTACATTAAGGTCGCCCTTATCAAATAAAAAGGGCAAATTGTCAGTACATATTCGCAATTGAAGTGAAATTAGAATAAAAGTGATACTAGCAATGAGCACCGCGTGATAGCACATGATCGTTAATAACTTGTTGTTTCAATCCCGTAAGACCTCGTACTATTGATCGATTTATCTGAATTATTATTATTATTATATTATTATTTATTACGTAATTGGCCAGGAGTTTTTCCTTTCAGATTTTCCCAATTATATTGCTATTTTTGTTCTGTAAAGTCTGATTTTTTTACTTGTTGCGGATGTTGGTGAAATGCTTCAGAATTTAATAAAAATCCGCTTAGAACTTTTTGTTAGTTAGTGCTTTTTGCGTTTTATTTAATGATATACTATTTTACCTCAAAAGCTTTGGGATTTTTGGAAATAACTAGAAGTTTTATAATGGGTTACAAGTATTGAGTGGTACTTACCTCCTTATCTCAGTATTTTTCTATGTATACAAATTTCTCGTTGGTAAGAAATAATTAAAATATCTGAAATAAATAAACGTACACCTTTTTAGAATTTCGTACAGCAAAGGTGAAGAAGAGCCGTATTCGTTTCGCTACGCTGTCCGGCAGTCCGTCTGTCTGTCACAGGCTTCTATTTCGAGAACCGTGAGAATATATGTAATTATAAAAGTTTATGAAAGTTAAAAATTAAAGGATGTCCTAAAGCGAGCAACGAAACATATTGAAAGCCTAATGTAATACAGAGACACTTGATATATAGGCCATTGATATTTTCAGAAATAGTGTATTCTTATACAGGCTACACCAATAATTACTTAAAGTTAAACAATACAAAAACTAAAGGGTGTTCTATCAGTTAATGTAACTTTTGGTATGCAATTTTGACAATTAGCTGCAACCGTAAGAGGCAACAGTAACGAATGCTAAAAAGCCAGCAAACTAACAATAAAGGGCATTCTATCAGGTAATGTAATTTTGAAATAAAGCTGTATCTAATGAACCATAATAATAAGACACTTGAAACAAACAAAATTTCTAGCTACAGGGTAAATTAATTGTCAAAGGGTACCCTTCAAGTAATGCAAGAAATAACCCGGAAAGAACATCGCCAAAACGAAAAACTTCACCAAAACGAAAAAATTGCCAAAACAAAAAAAAACCCAAAATAAAAAAACACCATAAGGAAAAAATCGCTAAAACTAGAAAAACCCAAAATTAAAGTATTGTCAAAACTGAAAAAATCGCAAAAGAAAAATAAAAACAAAAAGCGCTAAAACTTTCAAAAATCATGGTAGTAGGCTTAGAAATTTATACAAAATACAACAAACAAGTTATATTCGATATGAATCTATTTTATATTGACCTTAGTTTTGATGGTGTTCGAATGTATCAAAGGGGCACCCTAACAAACAGCATGCGTAATATTACAGAGACACATGATGCAAAGTCAATGTTTATAAATATACATGAATTAATGGAATGATTGAATATCAACAAATAAACATAACTGATCTCTTCAGATTCTTAAATACATACATACGAAATACATACTTATTCATAATTTATGTTTACTCGTATCTATCCATGCATTTATGTATAAATCAGCAAAAAGCTTTGTTAACTCTTTCCCTTTTGCATATTTACATTGCCTTTCTAATTACTTCGACTTGTCTTCGAGTCATAAATATATGCATTGTTGTATGTGTATACTTCTCATTCATAATAGACTTTTGAGGAATTTTTTATCAGGTTTTTAGTCTTGAATTATTGGAAATAAAAAACTCTTTATTCCGTATTTTTAAGTTATGAAAAACTAAACTGATTTATTGAAAAGTCAAACAAAGAATGAGTGATTTAAAATTAAATAAAATTCAAAGTAATACAAATTTAAAAGAACAAGTGTTTTCAAAAAGAGTGTTGCCAGGCGATAATAATTACTTTATGTTAATTGTTGCCAATTCACACTCCCTCTCAACACATTATAACAACTAAATTAATTAATATAAATTCATTGCTTTACAAAATTTTAAATGTTTAATTTTACACAAATTTTTAGTAAATATATCAGAGATCATTTCCCCAGTTGAAACATAGTCAATATCAATCACACCTTTGTAATAAATATCTCGAACGTGATGATACTTTAGATCTATATGCTTGCTTCTGGCATGATATGTTGCATTTTTTACTAAGCATTGTGCACTAAGATTATCACCATACAAACGTAATGGGCCGTCTTCTTTAAAACCCAATTCTTCAAGTAAGTTCTTTATATATATGGCTTCTTTAGCTGCTGAAGATAGAGCAATATATTCTGCTTCTGTGGTACTCAAGGCAACTACGTTCTGTTTCTTTGCCTCCCAGGAGAAAACACAATTAGCTTTTACAAAAGCAAACCCTGAATATGACTTTCTGTTGGTAGCATCACTACCCCAATCTGCGTCTGCATATCCTACTGTTGGTTTGCTAGTTTTCTCAAAATTTAATTTAAAGTCAATTGTCTTTTTTAGGTATCGCAACACATGCTTTACGGCTGTTAGGTGTTCAACATGTGGATCAATATTACGCTGTGCAAGCTTACTCACTGAATGCAGAATATCTGGCCGGGTTGATATTGCGAGGTACATTAATGCGCCAATGGCTGATTGATAATTAGTAGCATCAATTTTTCTGCACTCACTAGTATTACATGTTACCTGGAACCCCATCTCAAGTGGCGTGGCAACCTCCTTACATTCTTGCATTCTGAAATCATTTAGTAGATTGTTTATATACTGCCGCTGACATACCTTAACTGAACCAGTTTCTCCAATGCGCTCAAATTCCATTCCCAGAAAATGGTGGAGCTGACCCTCATCTTTGACATCAAACTCTTTGGCTATTGCTGCTTTAATATCATTTAGCTCTACCTTAGATGAACTTGCAATAATGAGATCATCTACGTAAACTGCGATGATGTTGAACATATTATCATGATTTCTGGTATACATGCATTGTTCGTTGGAGCATTTCTTGAAACCCATTTTGACTAAAACCTTATCTAACTTCATATTCCATGAACGGCCACTTTGTTTTAAGCCATACAGCGATTTTTTCAGTTTTAGAACTCTATCTGGATGACACGCATCTTCGAAACCTTCTGGCTGCACCATATAGACTTCATCATCTAAATCTGCATTTAAATAAGCGGTCGACACATCCATTTGGTGCATGAACAATTCGTGTTCTACTGCTAAAGCAACTAGAAGTCTTATATCCGCATACCTTACAACTGGTGAAAAAGTTTCTTTATAATTCACCCCATATTTCTGGCTACAACCTTTGGCAACCAGTCTAGCCTTGAAGTTTTTAACGTTTCCATCTTTGTCTTCTTTTACAGTGAAAACCCATCTGCAACCAATAGCTTTTTGTCCTACAGGTAACTTTGTCATCTCCCACGTCTTATGTTTTATAAGAGATGTATACTCCATTTGCATTGCAGTTTTCCAAGACCTAGCATTCGTACTATGAAGTGCCTCGTTTACACTACATGGGACGGCGATATTAATTGAATTCAAAGTGTTGTACAATTTTCTTGGACGACCTGGTAAACCAGTTCTGATAAATCTAGGACGCCCTGGACCAATTTTCTGTTCTTGATTTTCATTGCTGTTTTCAATTTCTACTCCTATTGCTTCTTCTTCCTCTTGGACTTCTGAACAATTGCTATTTTCTTCAATTTGAGCTGTATCATTGGATTCAAGATTCAATTCACATGGTTCCACATTATTGTCATTGTTGGATGTTGTACTATCTAAAAAATCACCAAAAGAGATAGCTTTTGTGCTATCTTGTTGCTCTTCTTCACTATAATATTCGCCATCAACGAAAATGACGTCACGACTTACGTAGACTTTCCTTGAAATAGGTTCATACAGCCTGTATGCCTTTGCCTGTTCACTGTATCCGATCATAATCATTTCCTTACCTTTAGGCAAAAATTTTCTCTTGTGGGTTTTGTCTAAAACAATGGCCTTCGTACCAAATATCTCTAAATGCGCTACTGACGGCTTAAGTCCGTACCAAGTTTCGAACGGCGTTTTATCAACTAACACTTTTGTTATTGTTCTGTTGCGTAAATATACTGAAGTTGAAACTGCTTCAGCCCAAAAATTTTCGCCAAGTTTAGCTTCCAATAGCATACTGCGGGACATCTCAACTAGTGTCCTGTTAGCCCTCTCTGCTACACCATTTTGTTGAGGGGTATAGGGCACAGTGAGCTGTCTTCTTATACCATTATCAATTAAGAACTTATTAAAATCATTATTTACATATTCTCGGCCATTATCAGTTCTTAAACACTTAATTTGGCAACCTGTCTGTTTTTCTGCAAGTACCTTGTATTCCTTAAAAGCATCAAAAACTTGATTTTTAGTTTTAAGGAAATACACCATAGTATAACGAGACTTATCGTCGATAAATGTTGCAAAATACCTGGATCCAGCAATAGATGGTACATTAACTGGTCCACAAATATCACTATGTACAATTTCTAGCAATAACTTAGCTCGAAAATGAGATCTTTCAAATGGTTTAACAGCAATTTTAGCTTTGGAACATGTTTCACACATTGGCTCCCTGTGATAGTCTTTTATTTTAAAACCATTTACCACATTATTTTTGGCCATTTCCTTTAAACAGGCAAAATTTACATGACCATATTTAAGATGCCAGTTCATGAAATTATTCCGCGTTTCTAGGCTCATACATTTATTTTGTTCTCCTTCGTATACAAATATGCCATTGTTTTTAAACGCTTTTAATATTATATTATTCTCACTATCTTTTATATGCATAAAATTCTTTTTGCACACAACAATCGCCCCATTATCAATCATTTTACTCATAGAAATAAAGTTTCCTCTAAGCTCTGGCACATGAAGGACATTTCTAAGAGTTATCTTGTACTGTCTTTCATTAATTACAACATCACCTCTCCCTATAGTTTTTAAGCTATTGTTGTTTGGTAAATACACAGATTCATTGTACTTTTCATATTTTGTAAACAAATTATAGTCACAGCAAAAATGCGACGAAGCACCACTGTCCACACACCATTGTACCTTATTATTGTTTGTAGATTTCATAGCTGCTAGTGATACAAAATAGTTCATTTCTTTTCTTTTTTCATTCTTATCGCGCTTATCTTTTACTTTACATTTTGCGGCAAAATGACCTCTACGTCCACAATTATAACATTTCTTATCATTCGCGGAGTTATTACTTCTATTACGTTCATAATCATACTGTTGTTTCTTTTCTCTATGTTGTTGGTTGTTGTTATAGCCTCCACTTGAACGCACAATATTCAAAACTTCAGAACTGATGTTAACTGCACCGGCTTCTTGCTGACGTGCACCCTCTTCTAATAACTTTATCTTTAACGGCGCAAAGCTAGGTAATGAATCTCTAGACTCCATTGCAATTACAAATCCTTCGTACGACTTTGGCAAGCTGGACAATAACAAAATCACAATCATTTCATCTGGAATTGTTACTTCTATTTCCGTCAACTGGTCTATTAAAATAGAAAAATCATTAATATGAACACTCATATTACCACCCTCTTGCATTGAAAAATGTAGTAGCTTTTTGAATAACATTATCTTCCTCGCAGGCCCTTTTGGCTGATGGATTTCTCTTAGCTTTTGCCATGCTCCGGATGCTGACTCAACGTTTTTAATATGGTTTAGGTTAGCCTTCACGCATAACATAATTGAAGCTAAAGCTTTTTCATTTCTTGTTTCATACAACGCATACAATGGCGATGCGACATCTTCTGGTTTCAGCTCACGGCCACTTACCACACCCCACAATTCAGAGTGTACCAATATGCTCCTCATTTGGATGTTCCATATTGCGTAATTGGATTCATCTAGTTTGTCAATTTGAAATAATGATGACATGACAGCAAAACTCCCTCTGAATTGGAACGACACATAAAATGCGACAAACGCTCTAAAATATCAATTCGCGACACACGCTTATCTATTTATTACAATTTTATTATTAAATTCGCACAACTGGGCCCATAACCTATTGGAAATAAAAAACTCTTTATTCCGTATTTTTAAGTTATGAAAAACTAAACTGATTTATTGAAAAGTCAAACAAAGAATGAGTGATTTAAAATTAAATAAAATTCAAAGTAATACAAATTTAAAAGAACAAGTGTTTTCAAAAAGAGTGTTGCCAGGCGATAATAATTACTTTATGTTAATTGTTGCCAATTCACATGAATAATGTGGACATATTATTTAATACTATTAACCGTAGATAATAATTTTTCCTCCTTTTTAAATAGCAACAACTAATTCAACTCATTAGTTATTTTTTTATATTCCTCTACGTAAGCACGTTTTTGTTTGTATAATTAATTATTTTATTTAATTTTGTTTGTTTTCGCCTTTCATTTGTTAAACTTGTATTCCCCTTGTTAAGAATTTTAACAAAATCATTGAGTGGTCTCTGCTTCAAGATCATTATATGAGTGCTGATCCTCTCAATTATATAAAGGTTTTCAGTTTTATTTAATTTTTTTTCTTGCAGACGTTTGTATTTCTTTAAACAGTTTGTCTTAAGGATCCTCAGCATACTTCTGTCAAATTGTATAATTAATCGTTGATATTTTGAGTTCAGCTGCTTTTACTTTATTTTGTTTTCATTAAATTTTTTTCTCATATTCAGCATTTGTATGTATGTATTTGTGAATATCTTTATAGTGAAACGACATTCATGATCATTTTTCATGGCAAATGTAGGGTGTTAAAGAAAGGCAACAACAAAAGGCAACACAGGCACCACTGATTTACTATATAAATAGACATTTTTGATATATTGTATTTTATATTTTAGTTTTCAGTGAGCGTGTTATTTTTCATTTCCTTAAAATTAATTGATCCGAAAGTGTTTCTTTTTTACCTCATGTAGATGATCCACAGGGAAACAATGTTTATTTTTATAAATATGTTTAAATTCGCCACTGCTCGTAACTTATTTCATACCTCGTGTTTTTAACGACAACGATTTTTAAAAGTTGCTGTTCATATGCCTAACGATATAAATATGTATTTATAACGAAATTAACTTGAAAGTTTTGTTTAAAAAATCTAATTTGAATAATTGCTTTTTAATCAACTTAATACATGCAATTAAAAATCAAAATATCGAAATAAACTTGTAAGGAAAAAAAAACAAATTTCCTATTTGTCTTTGGCTCCAGCTTAAAGCAAGAAAAAAGAAAAACACCTCCAATTGCTAACTAATATTTATCTACTGACTACTTAAGCATCTGCACACGTTTATACAACATATGAGTACCACTCAAATCCACTTTAATATCTATAAAATACATCCAAAAATAATAAGTGTAGCCAGACGCCAAGAAAAAGAGTGAAAAAAAAACTATAAAAATAATACAAAAACTCGTTAACAAGCTGTCGTATAAATTGCGACCAAGCTGAAAAGTAATATTGTAAAGTCTTTTTTCTTCTCGTTAATATTAATTTTTAGCAACCTCAAGATAAAAAAGCAAGTGAATGCCTTTAACTACTTACTACTTTAGTATTAAGCGGCCTTATAGAAAACACAAAACACAAAGTGCCAGTAAAATATAAAGGAACTAAACTATGCAAATGAAATATGAGCAATTTGGCACAAATCTTAAGAAAACAACTTGAAGATATATTTTTAGCCAAAACTTTCAACAGTGAAAGCTTTCAAAAGCAGTGTTAAGCAGCAAGAAATGAGTCTATATTTATGAAAATTTAATTTCTATTCAAAATTTATTTGACTGTTTTAAGTTTAAGTGAATGTTAAAAAATTGTTTCGTAAAAATGCTATAAACTATTAAATATGTATAGAGAAATGTATATATCTCGGCTTAAGGGTGGGTTAAACGTAAGACAATATAAATTCAAATACAAGCTAGTGTTTCCATCTGTATATTAATACACTATTTTTATTGTATAATTTTGATTATTTTTGAAATACCTGGAGAAACATATTATAGACTTTAAGATAAATAATTTTTCTTTTCACTATTTTTTGCCTGTAACGATAATCTAACCGATATGACACTCATTTAGCCCAATTTTAATTTACTTGAACTTTTTTTTAATAATAATTAAAAACAATAAACAACAATAAAAAAAATAAACCTTTCTTTAAATGATTTTATGAGATTTTTTTGTGTTTCAAGTGTTTTTATTAGTAGATTATTGAAATTTATTTACAAACAAAATGTTCTTATTTTGTGATTAAAAACAAATTTATCTAATCTTGTTGCAATTCTTTGTTACCTGGTTTGTTTTTTTTAAGATTTGTAAGATGTGTGTTGTTATTTTGTTGTTTTCTAGATAGAATAAGCAATAAAATAAAAACAAGTGTTATCAATAAAAGGTTTAGTTCTTCCAACTAAAAATTCAGAGAAAACAAAAATTACAATGACTGTAATAAATTTAAGAAACAAAAAAAAAAGTAAATGTTGGAACACAAAATGTAGTTAATTCAATGAAAATAATACAAAAAAAGACCCCAGAAATAGAAATGAAGGTCTTAAACGCACTCACATTCTTGTATTAAAAGGTTATATTTACGGTATCTAACAACCAACCTGCGCTGTAACACTTGGCCACGATCAGTCGATTCTAACCAAAGCAAGCCATAACAGCCACAATAACACAGCATCGTTTTCATCAGCAGCGATATCATCATCATCATCATTTTGACCGTACTCATGTAGAGGGTATAGAAAGAAATTTCATCACGTTTTCTTTTCAAAGAATAGAAAGGTTGGAAGTTGTTGTTTTCAATTCTATTCTTTTTATATTTTGGGTTTTAGATACTTGATCACAGAGTATCAAAGTACGGAAAAATACTAAATTAAAAAAAATAATAACAAAAAACAAGGCCGATATAAACGCGTTTCATACGAACTTTGTTTATATTTGAAGCTAGTGGCTCTCAAACAATTACACCGGTACAGAAAAAAAAGTGATCTGTATATTTGACGAGACTCCGAATCTGGGATCCGTTTAGCTCGTACACCCTCAAAAATTTAAGTAAATTGCGAAAAACCACTGAAAGTCTCGAAAAACTGTAGTTTTTTGCTATTAACTCGAAATTTTGAGGACGGACGTGTCAAACGGACCTCAGATTCGGATTCAGCACTTCGAAATACATGCAAGTAGATTAGTATGGTCAAATATACCGACCGACCACTCTTATTTTTTGTGTCTCAGTGTTATTATGTTTTAATTACACTGTGCAACAGCTTCAGGTTTATTTTTTTCAAAAAACATATACATGCATGTATCGCTGTTTTGAAAGTTTACATCTGAGATTTATTTTATGTGAAGTTAAATTGTCCCTCTCTTGTACATTATTATAGTGAATCGCACAGAAAAAAATAAGTTTCGTTTTTGATAACAAAAATCCCGGTATTCAATAATTTTTTTTTTCAAATTTCCTGTGATAAAGAATTCCCCTATATTGATAACAAAATTATTTCAAAATAAAAATATATATATAAATTAAAAAAATGTTGACATGGCTGGAATACGAACCCGGGCTTTCCGGACGTAAAGCATACACTCTCTAGCTGAGCCATATCCCATTTATTTTTTTATGGGATACAACTTGTTTTAAGTACTTATGTATAAAAAGAAAAGAAATAACCGGCATGGAAAAGAAATACTTACAACGAAATATTTTATTATGTTAAAGATAAATGTTATTGAAATTCATATTTTTTTTAATAACATGGTTTTATTGAATATAATTCTTGTCTATTTTTTTCTGTGCGGCATAGGAAATTTCTTAGGCTTTACGTTTAAGGTCTAAGATTTGTTCAGCTGTTTTGTATTGGCTGTTTTGTCTCTTTCTCAGAACAGGGTTAAAAAAAACTTCCATTCAACGGCTATGTAGCGGGCTAATATGTCCTATAAAGATATTTGCTATAAAATTATGCCATAAGTTTCAGTACACACCAAAGTTTCAAACTCAACTTGAACACCACAAATCATACAAAACTTAAAATGTGTTCAAGGGTTAATTTTGTGCTGATTCACAATTAGTACTTAAATTCTATACTGTTCTTTTCAACATACCGAATCTCAACCCAAAATCACATTCAAGAATTTTGTGAAAGTAACGTTCAATACATTGCTATTGAATATCATATACATATCTCCACAACTCTCACTACAAAATGAATTAAAAGCAATTGATTTAGATATTCGTTGATGAGTTTTAATAAAAGCTTCTTAATCACACACACATACTCAATACACTTTTTTGGATACCAACACTTGATTGATGAAACCTTTTGCAAAATAACTTGGTAGATTCACGAAACTTTTAAGTATTTACAAACGCAAACGTATGCTCTTCTCTCATTTTATGCTTTGAATGGAATTTCAGCAACTAAAATGAGTAATGAAGCATACTAAAAATAAATAACGTTCAATACATAAATCTTCGGGCCACAATATATGATTGAACAAATTATAATATCTTTTAATACAATTAAGTTATGAATTTTACTCGAACTGTATGGGTTTAATCCAAAGAAAGTTAATTATTTTGGCTTAAGTCCGTATTTACTTTTTCAATTAAATCTGTGTGGTTTTACGATAACATCTTAAGTCGAGCTAGGTAAAAATCGAGTTAAAATCATATTCTTATTCATCGTCTTACAATTCACATTTGGGTACAATACGTTTTCAAATACTCCTATTTTCGAAAAAGTTAAAATGGTTTATTTTTTAAAATTCTATAACAAAAACAATACATATTTTACATTAAATCGTTAATATCCCCAAACATGATTTTTAGGCTTATTAAGCTGTAAACTTTATTCAATTTAAACAAATAAGGTAATAAAGATTTGTTTGTTTGGGGTTAACTAATGTCTATATGCATTTCACTGGTGGCTTAGCAAATTGTCAGTAGACTTCAAGTGTGGTTGAAGTCTACTGACGATTTGGTAAACCACCAATGAAATAGTTATAGACATTGGTTAACCGCAAAAAAATTAGGAGAACATCTTAAATAATAAATTTAACAAATAAGGTAATTTAAAAAATATCTTTCAAAGATAAAAGCTAATTTGTAATAAAGGAAACTGAAGATCAAAACTTACTGCCAACTGTTATCTGCCAATTATAATTTCAAATATTATCCCACCTCAAGACATTAGAAAAAGTAAATTAAGAACCTCTGCAATATGTTTAAATTTAAACATGAAGATGAAAATTCTGTTAGGGTGTTGTTGTTATAATATCGATGGTTAATCACGTGAAAATAAAACTAAAAGTTAATGAGTTCTAAAAGTTCGTGGTAAAACGTAAAAAACCTCAACAAAATCAAAATCTTAGATACGATTAAATGTTTATTTTCCTTTTCGTTTACAGTTCATTTTCAGTTTCTTTTCTTTCTTTATTCAAAAATATTTAATTGATGCCAATACTTAGATAGATAGATAGCTTCTACATATTTCTAAATTACAGCTAAATTTTATATAAAAATCATTTATTAGAGAATTTAGAATGAAATTAACGAAATATATTGAATTTCTTTTTAAATACTCATTTTAACTCATTGAAAATTTCAAGTTCCCAGAAACTAAATACCAAACAGAAAACATTTGAAATTTGTTAGTTAAATTATTTTTAATTTAATTCAATGACTGACGTTTTAAAGAGACTTTTTTATTATGGCTAACACGAACATGTGTGTGTTCTTCTTGATTTACCTGACAATAAGGAAATATTTTTTTATACTTAATTGCATTCAAACAGATGTCAATTGATACCTAACAATGCAACGAAATGTTGCATGCGTTTAATATTTGTAGTTACTATACATTTGTAATGCAACTAAGTAGTATGAGAAATATTAAGTGCAAGAAATTATCGTTTAGATCACAGAAGACAGCATGTTTTGCCAACATATGCTATTTTCTTGATTTGAGTTTTTCATTTATTTTTTTCACTTAGACTATGCAAGTTTGTAGGTATTTGCCTTAATATAATTATGAGAAGAATAAAGATAATCTTGTCAAAGAAAGATGTCCACCCTATAACTTAAGTCAGGTTTGTTATTTAAGTCTTTTGTTTTTTGTGTGGGAAATGTTCAAAACTTTCTCAAAATCATAAGTATGTTACTAAAAAAATCATTGTAGATAATTCATATTTAGAAAAACACTCCTACTTTAGTTAAAGCAGCATTAAGCACAAAATTTCCATAATTATTAAAGAACTATGTATTTTTGTGAACAATTTCTCATTATCATTTGTAGAACATTAATATTCTTCCCTACTTTTATTTGACTATAAAATATTTAAGTTTTAAACAATCCAGTGCTGATTAAGCACGAGTTAACAAATACATCCATACACATTACACACACTTACAAAAAAAGAGAATTCACAAATATTTATAATATATGTAAAAGGATTAGTTTGTTATTCATTGTTTGCTGCTCTAGTCTTTATTACACTGCGGGATATAACAGGTATAATATTTTTTTTGTATATCTTTTTTTTAAATGTGAATTTGATTTTATTTCGTTTTGTATGGGTGTTGTACCCACAAGCTTGATTACATTCATACCTATTGGGTTTCTGTTTTGGATGCCCAACTTTCAACGTGTTTGTTGTTGTATTGGGTTTTGTAAACGAACACACACTCTATATAAATTAGAATGTGTCAATGCGCCAATATATATGTTATAAATGCGTTTGTTCTCAGTGGGATACACAACTCTTTGTATAAAATTGTACTTTTGTATGATGTGGTAACTCCACTTTCCACCATACCAGCCAGCTTGTGTGTCTGTCTATATAGAATGCCGCTTGTTCGCATTCATTGGTTTAACTAACCAATCCAATCGAATAAACATAATAATTACAAATGCACGGTATTTATTAGTCTAAACATTTTTATGCTTATCTACGTTTAATACTTGTTCTACGCTGCTTAATTTTATAATAATTGATACAAAATAAGGGAATATATTTGAGAATATTATTCGTATTTAAGTTAGAATAAAATTATTTGACAGCTGCCACAATTACATTTTCCAGTGAAGGACGGACATACGTGGCCTAGGTGTTACTGTGCTAAATGAATAATGACGACTATAAAATGATAAAGTTTTCCAATTAACGCCTTTTTTGTAGCATGAAAAGTGGTTTGATAATAAGCCGCAATTTGTTAGAAATATTTATATTTAGAAGTATTATATGATTCTTATATGCTGTAGAACATCAGCGGCCGCAACTCTTAAGAGCTTTAAAAATCTTTTTATAAATTAATGTCATTTATAAAGGCAAATTATTAAGCACATTAAAATCGTTAATTTTTGTTTGTTTCTTTAGTTGTATCTGAAAAAACATTCATTTATATTAGAATTTTGTATATTTCAGGCGCCAGTTTTAAATACAAATTCTTTGTGTCCTGTAGAGTTTATGGTCAAATTAAGCTTTAAAAATTAGGATTATACTTTTTACATATTTTATGTACGAGTATGTATAAAAAATCTTAAGAAAAATTTTTATTTTTCTTTGACCGGTAAAACGAAAGACTTAAGATGCAAACCTTAATAATAAAATATTATTTTTGCTTTTGTTTAGAATTGAAATAAAATTATAGATGTATATTGTGGCGTATTTCTAAAAAATAATACTGGCACACAAAAGGGTGGTCTGTACATTTGACGTATGTGTCGGAGTGCTGAAACTGAATCTGAGGTCTGTTTGGTTCGTACACCCTCAAAATGTTGAGTAAATTGAGATAAATTGCAGTTTTTCGCCATTTTTAGCGTTTTTCGCTATATACGGGAAATTTTGGGGAAGTACGATCCAGATGTAGCACATCCAAATACATGTAGATTGGTGGATCTGGTCAAACGTATAGATTACTTTTTTTGTGTGCTGGTTAATTAGAATTTAAAATGTGCCCTAAAAATAAAAATGTTCATAAATTTTTTTACAAATACTTGATTATTACTTTTTTATGAAGACGGCAAATTAAATTTATAATATATTTAAACTACATACATACAAATCTACAACTTGTTTTTGTGTATGTTTTTGTCTTTATTTACAGATTTCAAATCCAAAAGCACTTTTTTTATTTCTTCCCTATACACTAACATTAATTAGATTTTAATATCAAACCAGGTTCCATCTAATCAATTTTTCAGTCTTTTCATGTTTAATTTTCAAATTTACACAAACTACTTATTAATGAAAACAATACACCTGCTGACTGATGGGTAAAACCGAAAACAAAAAGAAAACCTATCTGTAAAACATGTTGTATGTTACATTTGATTTGTTCAAATTTTATGGTTAACACCTCCAGTTTTTCTTTATTTTTCTATAATATTTCATCTTGCGTTTACATGGCAAATGTATAAAAACTTTAGAACATACTCGCATACCTCTGTGCCAAGTTAAAAAGCAACTGGTGGCTGACATGTACTTTTGATTTTTATTCCATTGTTATTGTTTATAGAATCCATCAAAAGGTATATTGAACCGACAAGGTGTAATTTTCCAATTCGGAATCTAATATCAAAACGTGAGCCTAAATTTAAACTAAATTTCATGGTGCTTTCTTTGCAAGACAAAAACAAAAGAAGTTTTGAAAAAATAAAAACAAATGATTGTAAAAAAAGATGAAAATTTTCACACTTAACTGATGATCATTTAAAACAGTGCGTTGAAAAATGTCTGTAACATTTCATCACGTTCCTTCTATAATAAATATGACTATGAGTAGTAGAAAAAAAATCTTTTTAATGGTGGTTGTAAAAAGAACTGAAGATGTTTTCTTGTAAACGATGCAAAAATACGGATTAAATGTGTGTGTAATTCAAAAGGTGTATTCTGTGTGTTTGCCAGTTGGTTAAAGCATTAAAAATTTTATTGTTTGTTTTGTATTTATTGATTTCTTTATAGAACAATTCTCAATTCGTTTTTCTTTCATTTTCATTTAGTTTTTTTAACGCCTGTATTAAGTTTTTATGATTTTATTGCTTTGATAATTAGATTTGGAGAAATTTTTTTTTTAAAGACTTTTTCCGTTTGCTTATATGATCAGCTTTAGCGTATAGCATAAATTCAAACATATGCACATAATAATACCGCCTTTTTAGTCTAGTTTCTCTTTGTGTTGCTTGTTGTTTTAATTTAAATATGCATATTGCGCTTAAGCGAACAGAACCTTCACGTTGTTACTTGTGAGTAGTTTTATTACAATGCTAATAGTTGAGGTTGTAAATAGTTAAGTAAACAGTAGTCGCTTTAGCTGGACAAAGACTACATTAAAATTTGCCATATATACCTATATATAAATTTATCCTTTGGCATTGAAATAAATAAACAATTATCACCCTGGAGGGTTTTAAAAAGTTATTTCAAAGAAATTCTTAATGGTTTAAAGCAATAAAATTTTGGCTCAAGTATTCAAGGTGAAGTTTCAATACATGATTCATCAAATAAAAATATAAATAAAAACCATTCATTAACATGAATTCCATATGTTTCCGTAATTCCTAGAAATTTTATGAAGGTTTTGTTGCAATAAGTAAAATGTAAGAAATTTTTATATATACGAGTAAAAGGCAAAGTATCTAATTTAATTGAAAATTCGACAACATTGAAGACATTTTCTTTACCTTTACACACGATTATTCGATAGTTATCCCCTATAAATTACAATTACTTCTATTTGATAACACTGTACAACAAAATCAAACATTAATTTTTTCAAAATACCAAGGGTCTAATTGCTGATTCTGATAAAAGGCGCCATTGAAATATATTTTTGTATCGTTGTTTTGAAAGTTTTCATTTAGGATTCATTATAGGGGGAGCTAAACTTCCACTCTTTTGCACATTGTTATATACACAGAAAAATTTCATATTAAAATCGTCGAAAAAAAGGTTTATTTATTATTTTTCGGTAGTGATTTTGCTTCATATGTGTTTCATGTTAATTCAACATGATTTTACAATAACTTTCAAAGAACATATTTCCTTTTGAAATAACTATATTTTATGTTGATTTAATATTCCAGTACAGTTAAACTAAAATGTAGTTCATACTAAAATAATGCGAAGAATCACGTTGAATCAAAGTAATTTCAAGTTGAAACAACATGAATTTACTGCATATATTTTATTAATTATTTTACTTATATGATGTGTATTCAGATAGGCATCAGACCAATTTGTGCTGTTTTGGCTGAGCTCAAGCCACTTGCGTGGTAGTCAACGCGCTAACCACTGCGGCCACAACAGCTTCAAAATTTATTTTAAATTAACATTAAATAAATGCCATCATAAGTAACATGAACTTAATTTTATTTCAACATGATTTAATTGATGATTTAAAACATTATTTGTTATGATGATTTAACATAACATGTTGATTTAAAATTAAATATAATGTTGATAACAATGTTATTTCAACAGTGAAAACTATTAAAACAAAGAGATTTAATGTTAGACTAATAATTTTTTGTTTAAAATTAAAATCGAAAGCACAAATTTTATCATAAGCACAAATTTTATCATAACTAAATAAATACCATAATAAGCAACATAAATTTCATTTTAATTCAACATGATTTAATTCATGATGTAACATAACATTTATTTAAAATTAAAGTTATGGTCATGTTGATTTAAAATTAAATATAAAGTTGATAACAATGTTATTTTTACAGTGAAAAGTATAAAATCAAAGAAATTTAATGTTATACTAAAACTTTTTAGTTTATAATTAATATGAAACAATGACCATTTTAAATCAACAGCAGAAAAATTTCGCTGGTAATGCGAAGTTTGTCGGTTGACTGTCGGCTATTTACATCTACACAAGACGCATATCAAAATACAAACAACAAGTTATACAACTAGGCACAACAGTTTATTGTAGATATGAACAAATCAAGTGAACATAGAAACACTTAAACAGAAAATTATTTCTGATAAATGTAATATGATTTCCAATTAAAATTGCGGCATGTTGATTTTACATTTGTATTTTTTCTGTGCGTAGTGACTCGGCATCGGAAATTTTGCAAGCCATACATTTAAGATATAATATAATTGGCCATGTCACAGAGTTCAATTCTGTTCGGACACGGAATTCAATCTATCGGAAAACGTCGGGCCATAGCCGTAGCATACGCCACCATACCAGCACCTCCAACACTCTCGCCACATCTTATATATTTGCGTGTTTTCTTTTTCTTTTTTAGACACCACCTGCTACAATAATGGGGTGGAATGAATTCCGTTTCCGAATGGAATTGAACTCTGTAAATATTAAGCACTTTTATGTAACACACCGCAAGGAATATATTTGTGGAACATTTTAACCCTCTAATTCTTCTTTATATTGATTTTTTTCCATTTCTTAAAAAAAGGAGAAAAAGCACCACTTCAGCGTCGATATACTGGCCTGAAATGTTGTACTAAAATGTTCCTGCTGGTGTATTATATAAAAAGGCTAAACACATCTTATACCTTAAACGTAACACTTATAAGGTTTTTTGTGGCAAGTACTAACTGTGAATAAGTACGGAACTAGCTCTTAAATAATTTTTAAGCTGCGAATGATTTCTGGCCTTCAAGTTGAGTCTGGAACTTAGTTGCCTTGAAAGACCTGAAGTAGAATTATGGCAAATATTAGTGTTGAATATTTGATCCCACTATATCACCGCTGAAGGGGAGATTTTCGCCGTATTTCAAGAGATTGACAAAAAACACATACAGCGAAAACTTGGAATGTTCAGCAAAAATGTTCCTCGTAGTGTTTTACATAAAAGTGGTGAATACATCTTATACCTTAAACACAAGGCTTACAAGATTTCTTATGCCGAGTACGAGATTAACCCTTGAACACATTTTAAGTTAATATTGAGTGTCCTTAAAGACCTTTAACAGTAGAATTTTAAGGCAAATATTTTTATTGAAACATTTCAATTCGCATTATCGCCGTTGAAGTGCTATTCTTTTGCCCTTTTTTAAAAAAGGGACAAAAAGACCCATACATCGAAAAGTTGAAGGGTTAAAATTTTCTGCAAAAATGTTCCTCGTGTGTTTTACATAAAAATGCTAAACACATCTTGTAAATTGAATTTAAGGTTTATAAATTTTCGTATACCGAGTCATTATGACTATAAGCAAAAAGGGAGGAATTTCACTTTCGGAAAAATAAATTCCAGATGTAAAGCTTCAAAACGCAGGTAGACGTGTTTATTTTTTTATTACCCTCTGCCAGAATTAATCGTTGTACAGTGTAATTATGCTCAATATCATCAATGACATGTCTGATGTAACCTGTTTCACTTCGTTTCTTTTTTCAATTGGGTGATCTTCTATTTTCGGTTTCCCTTAAGAGTTTTAAAAATTTTCAAATTACATAATTTGTTCATATTTTATATTATATTCTGCTAAGATGTTCTTGGAAAAAATTACCAAAAAAGAACAAAGCACAACAAATTAAAAATTTCCACAAATGATCGATTACCTAGAATTATATAAACATCAGCAGCAATGTAAAATGTTAAAAAAATACATACTGGTAATGACCTATATAAAGATCTCTAAGTCTCTGTTATAGGGGTTGTCCAAGCTGTCAGCTGTTAATATTTGTAATAATTTTTAATTTTCTCTATTTTATAACCATTTGTACTTTTAGAACCTTTAAAATTGATTAATATTAATTAAAAGTGTCATTTTACTCTTATAATATAGCTGCATAGATACAACTAAAGAGCAAATATTTAAAATAAAAGGTAAAGGGTTAAATTGTTTGCCCGAGCATGTGCTCAGTTTTATTTCCGCTGCTTAGACTATGAATTAGAAAATAGAACGTAAAAGAGTTGTAAAAATAAAGAAGTCATGTGAATTTTACATGTGTTTTCTTAACCGTTTTCTGAGTAGCTCAGTTTTTTTTATCAAAATGTTTATTACAAAATATAATTTTGTCATTAACATATTACATGCTTGAGTTCTTGATAGGCTTATGACTTTTAGACTAAAACGAAAATAAATTTTTATATGGGTTGTAGTTTGCACGCCTCCATATTATCATCAATAATGATGCGATGTGATCACTGATCAGAAAATAAGATTCCTGTTTAACAATACAATTGACAAATGAAGACAAATCATTATTTTCATTTAAACAATAACTTTTCATCTCATCCAAGCTAAACTTCACATTGTTGCTGAATGCATATAAAGCAATGTGAACGAAAATATCATCATCGATCACTGTAATGGACATAATAGAAGCTTTAAACCAAAAAACGTCATCATAAATCTTAAGAATACAAAAGTACAAAATCTCAAAAGAAAAGCGATTTTAAAACAAATTTAAGTGTAACCTTGTTAACCACAAATTCAGTCACTCTTTCATTCATTCATTTAATCATACAAGAACTGGCAAACACAAACAGTATCTGGCGGTGTAGTAGTTGGATGGTTGTCCAAGGAAAGTGTTAAAAACTGATATGATTCGGTTGATGGAGTTGGCGATGGTGGTGATGTAACAAGCATAATAACATGTCCCCCGAGATAAGAAGGGATATGCTGTTTTTTGGAATTCAAAAAGGCTTTTTTTAAATTTAAAATGAGAAATAACTTTGCACCTGCAATTCCATTTAACACCATAAAACACAAAGAACTAAACAAACAGACAAGGAAACCGACTGCTAATCATTCATTTCACATACGTAAAAAGCAAAGCACAATGATGATGATGATCATGACGATCATTATCAGCAGAAGCATTTCAGCATTAAGGCTTATAAGCTGCCAACACTTCTCACCTTTTTCATAATTGCAATCAATTTCAATTTCTTTACAATCTTTTATTTTTTTTTTTAAAGAAAATGCCAATTGCTTGGTGGTCATTAGCAACTTAAACAATTCCCTATATTTAACTTTAATCTGGGCAGTTTATATAGAGTGTTGCTTCAATGTTTGATGTTTATTTAGCTAAAGTATTAAATGGATATTTATATAAAGCTTAAAATATAAATTAGCTCCCATATTCATAGAATTTAAAATGAGTTTGAAATGTATTTTATTAGGGATGTAACGAATACCGATACCGATACCGATATATCGGCGATATTTCAGATTTTCCGATACATCGGTATCGGCGATATTTTACTGTCGATACGACGATCCTTTTAAACATTTTTTCAGAGTTTTTTTCTGACAAATTATTTATTTTTTGTTAATTTTACCATGAACTAAACTCATTTCGTTATTTTTTAAATGTTATTAATATCAATTTTAAAAATTAACTATATTTTATACTATTATTTTGTAAAAAAAATTATTTATTTTTTGTTAATTTTACCATGAATTCAAATTCAATTCGTTGTTTTTTAAATCTTATTCCAGCAAAAAAAGACACTCCAAAGAAGTCATGAAAATGTAGAATTCGCGATACGGAAGTATTGCAAATTTGGATCATTTCTAATTAGTTTTACATATCCTTGCCATTGCAAGAAGTTCTGTTTTTCGATTACCAATCACCGAATTGGAAGCGATGCTCGGACAAATTTCCTTTTCGGTGTTCTATAATGATTTTTCCTCAAGAAAAAGTATAAAAAATTACCCATTTTCACAATTTTTTTAATGCGAGTATGGCGAGAATTTTTTAAAATTATAAAGGAATCAAAATTTTTTTCTGCTAAAAAAAATTTTTGTTTGAAAATAGTATATTCAAGTGCATATTTCTTTGTTGTGTTTCACTAACATTTTGTGCCCAGAAAAATAATATGTTCCTGTACTTTTTTTGAAAAAAAAAAATTTTTTTAATTATTTTATTCACTTTTTCAGTATAACTTGTAGGAACTCCAAATTTTTCATTACCATTATTTGGCAAAACAACAACAAACAATAAAAAATAGTAAATACTAAAATCAGCAACATAAGAAGTGGAACAATAACAAAGAAAGCAAAAAAAATGCAATAAAAATATAGCCTAACTCGTAAAAACCTTTAAGGTAGAAATTAGTTTTTCTGGGCTGTTTAGGGTGCCCAGATACATTCAGATTGTATTGACATGTTCACAAAAGTTGTTCAGCTTTACCGTAGCTACAACTTTGCCAAATATTGTTAATAAAAAATTACGAGTCCCTGTAAGTTATTCTGGAAAAAGTGAAAAAAAAAATTTTTTCCTTAATTTTTCAAAAAAGGTACACGAAAAAATTATTTTTTGGCATAAAATGGTAATAAATCTGTTTAGCGAACTCTTAGCTACATTATTGCCATATATAGTTAAGCGGTATCACCGAGTTTGAATTTTCTGTTGGCCAAAAGTTGATGACACCTTTTTTTTTGAGGGGCCGCTGATTTTCCAAAACTTAGGAGGTCCATAAAACGAAATTGGTCATCAAATTCGCCAAGCTAAGTATAGGGTTTTACTACACCGTGGTAGTACAATCGAATCTATACTGTCAAGTCCGTGTGTTTTTTGGACTGTTGCACTGTGTTATCTGCATATTTTTAATAAAGATTTTTTGGAAGCAAAGAAAATGTAGCTCTTAAAAAATACTCGCAATTTCTTACACTGTAATTTTGTATATTAAAAAAATTGCACTTGAGTTTTGTTATTCTAAACTTTAACTCAATTTTAATATTCGTATCGGTATCGGAATCGGTATCGGCGATATTTATTTTTAAGTATCGGTATCGGTATCGGATCGGCAAAACGGCGTATCGTTACATCCCTATATTTTATGTCAAATTTTTCATACAAAATTTTCTTAAAATAGATTTCAAATACATTTTATTTATTTATGAATATGGGGGTAATGCTTTAAACTTTTACATTTTACACTTTTTAACAATATTTAAATAGCGTCCATAAAATTTATTACATGCGAGTATGCTGCTATGGCTGTAGGGTGCATCAAACAACATTAATTTTATCAGCATCAGTTGCAATGTAATCATCAGCAAAAACAAAAAGCCACAGCAAAGGCATTATAGCGATCTACACATCTTCCATCACATTTTTTGCTGCCGTGTTCCTTTTGTTGCTGCAAATCAACCACTCCTTTTGTTTTATTTTTTTTATTTTTTACAAAAACTTTGATCAATGCGCGGCGACATTGACTTTTAATACTTGCGTGCTCTGTTTTATCATTTTGCAGTAAGTTCAATTTTGTTGCTGATGCTCACATTCGAATGCACATTTCATTGTCATCGTGTTATTGTTGTTGTTGACGTAATCATCATCATCATCATAATCATGACCAGCGTCGACGTCATTATTATTATTTTTTTTGTATTATGGAAGCTTACTCTGCTTGTAGGTACTTGAATGTGGCATGTACTTCTTCTCATGTGTATGTAATATTGGCCATAATTTTTTGCTTTTTGTTTTTTATTGTTGCTATTTTAGATTTGATTGCATCTTGTTGTTGGCAGCCAGTTTGGTTGTTTGGTAACAAATAGCAAAAATAACATTGTGCCACTCATATCACATCATAATAGCAATTTATTGTTAATTTTCTCTATAGGGTAAAGGGTATTTGTGTAGATATGTTAAAAATTTAATCACACAAGAGATTTTACCAATTTATATTAAGACGTGGTCGTATGGCTAAAGCAAATTTAATACGAAGATGTGCTTCAAAATTCATCGAACTCGAAATTAAAAATAGATTTCATTGGCAAATATGTTTAAAAATATTGGAATTTTGACGTTGATGTTTAAAAAAATTTTCTTGTTGTCTATCTATCATGTGAAATATAGTTTTTTTTTTAATTTATTGATCATTAGGGTGTACCTTCTCTTGTATAACTTTTTTTCATAAATACTGTTGCTGATGGAGAAATTACATGAAAACTTTGCATGCCTTTGGTAAGGTTTCACTTTGAAACATGCATGCGTCAAAAGATAGCTAACATAAAAACAAAAGGTTTTTATGTTAGCTACCAAGGCTTACTACAATCCTCTCAATTTTTGGTGATATTTCATAGTTTCACTATATTTCATATAGTATTTTTTTGTTTGTTTTATGATTGCGAAAGATCATCAAAAGTTCTAGGGTGGCTGCTAGTACTTATAATCTTGACCAAAAGTCGAATTAATGATGTCCGTCTATCTATCTGTCTTTACTTGAATTTGGTTTTCGGAAGCTCCCAGAAAAGTTATAGAAAGGGATTTGACTAATATGCCAAGATTTGTCTCAAATAGATTCATATTTGAAATTAGCAAAAAAGTCATCTGGCGTGAGATTCGAATCAATGTATATTACTGAAGTATGTAAGATTTGGCATAGCAGAATATAGCACTTTTACTTGTTTTACTTCGCTCAGTTTCTTTCTCTCTCTCTCTGTCTCTGTCACTCTCTTTCTTCCCGAAAGTAGGCCCCCTTTTTGCTGATACATATTACATTAGACTTGGTCGATCCTAATACAAAACAAAAAAATTTTCACCATCCACACCATAGAATGAAAGCTATATAAATGATGTTTCTAGAGCGGAAAAAATGTTTTGCCATGGCCCTAAATGCAGCACTTTTTTTTGTTTATGGTTTGACTGTGACAAAATGCATCTCTCGGGTCACGTTTTAATACAAGAAAAGCCCAACGAAAATTTTATGTGTTTAGCTTTTAATATATTCACTTGTAAGGCACTCCCCAAAATTAAGCCCCTTTTTCCTTTTACGCATACCCACAAACATATTGCGTATCGTGGTTTATGGTTTCTATATAATTTGGAACGATTTTCCGTCAGCCCACGTCAAATTTGGTTGGTTTCTATATAACTTTATTTTCTCTCATTGAATATAAATAATGGTATCGATGATCCTTCCTTTTTAATGCACTGCATTTCAAATCGAAATACTTCAGATTTTTTGCAAAATATTTTTTACAGTCGATTTGAAATACAGTGCTTTTAAAGAGGAAGGATCACCGTTACCACTATTGATATTTGGAGAGGAAACCATAAGCTGTCATAAGCAGGAGACTGCATGGCGGAAGAAGAGTAATAGCAGTCTTGCAATTTGCTTAATTCTATGAGCGAATTTCACACGAAATATCTGAATAAATTTGCAGACTTTCTGAACAAATTCTATTCAAAGTCGAAAGAAAAATGTTCACTGGGTATCTAGAGCTTTGCATATGTATGTATATTATATATAAGTATGAAGATGTAAGTACATATATTTTTTATCTTCTCATTTTCTGCACGTGCTTTTTACTCTTGTCCCTCTTTGAACTGTACGAGCAGTTCAACAATTGTATTTATCTTATTTTTATGAATTCAGTTAAATAAACGGTTGATTAATCCCATAATGTAAAACTGCATTATGGTTAATGTGACTTAAAAACGAAAATGTAAAAATTTGCAAAACTCCCCATTTAAGATGACAATCTTTTAAAAAGAGCAAACAAAAAAAATCTAAAATACCCGATTACTTAAAAAGCTTCTGCTGCTTTTCGCATTGCGTAGGACGTTGGAGGTTTGAGTTTTGCTTTAAATAAAGCGAACCAGCATTAAAAAAGGAAATTGAAGAAGTAACCGCCTAAAAAGCGTAAGATTCATTACAAATGCAGCTTGCATGCAAACAAACTAAAGAAGTGGGAGTACAAAAAAAGGAACCTTAAAATATTTATCATGCAAATAAACCAACTTTTTAACCGAACGCAACAGCATGCTCAAAATAACAAGGAAGAAACATGCAAATTTTTACTTCCTTAAGTAAAATTAAAAAATTTACTAACATTGTTTATTTGACTCATTGTTTGCTGGGCATTTTTTTCAAAGATTCTATTAATTGCGCTAAAGGTGTGTATTTTGGTAAGGCAGGAAAATGTCTGTTTCTGTATTAAAGTTGATTATTTCATTAGCATTTCAAAAGAGCAAAAAATAAAAGTATTCTTTATTGCACACCTTCCCACTAATACACTAACAATCATGCCACAGTCTTGTAAACCAACTATTCAGACTTTTACGTGCAAATAGACTTGTGGCATGTCGGTGCCAAAGAAACAATAGAAAAAGGATTCATTGTATTAACCTTAAAGGAGTAAATGTAGTTTGTGAGCTGTGGTAGTGAATAATTAGAACATAATTAATGGTTAATTAAAAACAGCAGACATGTTGTCACTTGTTCGTGTTACATTAATTACACAAATACAAATAATTCACAATTACAGACAATATACAATGACAAATACTTACCTCATACTTATACTTTGGGTATAAAAAACACAATTTACTATCAGAGAAAAAGTATTTTTTATTGCACAGTGTGGAAGAAGTGGAGAAAAATGTAATTGTGGAATTTGTTGAATGCTATCAAATACTTACACACCGAAAAATTTCAATGGAAGATCGTCCAAAACCAAGATAATATAAAAATTTTCGGTAGTGATTTATCTTAATAGGCGTTTCATGTTAATTTAACATTATTTACAATAATCTTGAAGGAACATTTATCCTTTTGAATTAGCTATATTTCATATTGATTTAATATTGCAGTACAGTTTAATCAAAATGAAGTTGATACTGAAATGATACGAAAAAACATATTCAATCAAAGTTATTTCAAGTTGAAACAACGTGAATTAGATATTGGAATAACACGAAGAATCATGTTGAATTAAAGTTATATGCAGATGAAACAACATGACTTTAATGTAGCTAATGCTACGTACATACTATGCTACAACGTAATCAAACATGCAACGTTTCACACCTCCGATGTTTTTCGGTATGTGGTAAACTGTTTGTGACAACATGTTGTCATTTTGTTGCATTGAGTTGTTAATTTAAAATATGACGCCACAAAATAAAAAAAAATTCCAATGTGTACGAAGCATAATTCAATTAATTATTTTACTTACGTGATGTGTATTAGTATGGGCATCCGAAAAGTTTGTGTTGTAGTTGGCTGCGCCACCTGTATGATAGTCCACGGGCTAACCACTGCAGCCACAACAGTTTGAAACTTTACTTTAGCTATACACTAAATAAATACCATCGTATATAAAATTAATTTCATTTTAATTCAACATGATTCAAATAGTTATTAAATATAAAACTTATTTGAAAATAAAGTTTTTGTCATCTTGATTTAAAATGAAATGTAACGTTTATAAAAAAGGTGTTTTAACAGTGAAACATTTTAAATCAAAGAGATTTAAGGTTAGATTAATAATTTTCTGTTTAAAATTAATATGAAACAATGGTAATTTTAAACCAGCAGCAGCACATTTTCGCTGGTAATTCGTTTTTTATCGTCTACATAGCCGACACATGTAAGAATAAGCAACAACAAGTCACACAACTAAGCAGAACAGTGAATTGTGCCAATGAACAAGGCAAATAAATACTAACACACTTCAACGACAAATTATTTCTTGTAAATTTAATATGATTTCCAATCAAAATTGAGTCATGTTGACTTTACATTCGTTTTTTGTTTCTGTGTGAAAAAGGGCTATTCTCCCTCCCCCAAAATTTAATGAAATATACTCTATATCTATTGAGTTTCTAAACGAAATTTCACAAAGTTGTAAGTTTTATTTCAAATTCCCCTCAAACGCTTAGACTGAGTCGGCAACTCGGGTAGTATATGTATTTCACTTTAATAAAAAGATGAATACATATACTACAATTTGATAGAGAATAAAATTATTGTATAATTACAGCAAACCCGTTAAGAGATTTGTCTTTGATTTTGTGATTGATTTGAAATAATATTGATAGATCAATAAATGCAGTACAAATTCACAATTATACCTCGGGCAATCATACAATAATAATAATTTTCATACTTAGACGTACACACTAGCAGATTACTAGTTTCAGTACCACTGTATTTATTTGACTTCGTAGATTCTTTTTTAATGGCAAAAGGAAGTGTTTATTTTGTCTTCAACATTTTATTGAAGAATGATAAATGTCTTCGAATTAAACTTTATGACAATTTGAAAATAATTTGTTACGTATCGTTATTGAAGTTTTATTTATAAGGGTTCTTGTTGTACCGTAGATTACATACTTATTTATATTTACTCATTGTTGTTGTTGTTGCTGTTCTTATTATTATTGTTGTTACTGTAGGCTTTGTTGGGGATTGTCTTAATCAATAAATCCATTTTGAAAATTGCCCGCATAAATAACATTTCGACAAAAACGAACAAAGAGAAGAAACAAAAAAAAATTATTCAACGAACCAAGAGGAAAAATTGCTAGAAGAAAAAACTGTATGCAGCGGAAAATCCCAAACGTTATGAAACTTAGCAAATATTATTATGGCTCTTTTGATATGGATGTAAAGAAAGAAACCTTGTGTTGAAAAGAACAATCGCTAGAGTTCTCCACTTAAATGTTATTTACTAGAAGTTGTTGTAGAAGTTAGTCATACAAACAGTGACGTGCTTTAGCTTGAATGTATCTTAAGCTCTTTTCTAGCAGCTACAAACATTCAACCAACCACCAGCAGCAAAAGCAGCAACAAGAGGCAAACATATTTAAGTTTTGCACCATTACTCATGCGCGATTTAACAATAAATCAACGCGACGTGTTTGCAATAATTTTATTCAACATCCAACAACTTTTTGAAGTCAACCATGTACAACAACAAAAATAATCAGAACCAACCAAAAACAAACAAGCTTAACAAAAATGTTCTATAAAGAAACCAAAAACAGCAACAACAGAAAAATCAGCAACAATAAAAACAAAACAGTTCACTCGTTTCAATACTTAGTGTATTTAAACAGTTCGACCACAAGAGCCGCCGCCGACTGTTTGCTTTTTTTACAGTTGTTGTTATTATTGCTGCTTTGCCATATTGCTGATGAGGATGATGATTGTTTTTATTGGCCTCGGAGAACAATGAAACCGTTTTTCGCCAAATGTTGCCCAAATATGCCTTAAACTTGAAATCGTGATTAACCACTATAAAAGCTCCCACTTGTCAAAGCAAAATGCTGAAGAATTTGTTTTCTTTCCCCTCCAAAAAGACAAAAAGAACCCAATTTCTAAAATATAAAACACAACCAATAAGATAACAAAGAAACTGATCGTGATGTCTAATCAACTGAAACTCAAACAACAACTTAAGACCGATAACATTTACTTATGACCAACCACCTCTTGTAGCAATCCTTTTTGATAGTTAGTTGGGAAAACCAGACTAAAAGCACGACTTAATTGTTACGCACAATTACATAATTATCATGAAATAAATGAACCTCTTTAACGAATCCGCAAAATGTTTCGTCTTCTTAAGAATTTAATCAATGGGAGGCAAGAACAATAATACAAAATTTCATTATTTGTAGCACTTGCAAATTCTCAAGTGCTAGGTTGCTCTCTGCCATTGATTGCTTTAGTATCCTTGGAAAGGTATCATATTATAAGGACAATTTAAAAATGTAGAATGTTTGCTTATCTATTTAAATTTATTTTCTTAAAGTTTATGAAAGGTTCCCAAATATTAAAATTTCATTGTTTGCAAGTAAATTTTTCGGTTGATTGCATTGTTTCATGTTTAACTCGAATATATAGAATGCATTTTGGTTGCACTCACGAAATATTTGTAAATGTTCTAGCAACAACACGTTTAACCTCGACGTGCTACTTTATACATGTATAAGTGTATGTATTGATACAATATATAATATACATATATATTTCCCATTTACATAATATTTTTTTCCAACAATTTAAAGTTAAATAACTAACAAACCATAACAACAATTTCCACTAATATGTTGAATCAATTTTATTTTTCAAAAAAAAAAAAAATAAGCCTGGTCAAGAGGAAAGGACATGTTCCTTTTTTTATAACAATACAAATTCCTGCAATTTATTTTGTACAACTACAACTCAACGACAATCAAAACAGCCAAAAAATTAAAAAAATAAAATAAAAAGAAACTATAAAAATTCTCCTTTTAACAACTTCAACAGCGTCAATCGTATAATAACGTTGAAAATATGCATAATAAACTTGTAGTGATGGAATACCATGGCAACGTTGGAAAAGTACTCCTGGTCATGATATTGAATAAAGAAAAATAAAACTCCGACAAAAATTCTTGAAACAGATCAGGGAAACAAAATGCAAAATGATTTGGATGACTGTTGCATTGAGTTGAGTTGATAATCAAATACAAATCATGTGATGATATACAATCACGTACTTGCCAAGTAATTTACCGCGATTAACTCGTCGTTTCTTTTTTAATATATTTTATTTTGTATTTCTTTCAAATTTTTATTTAAGATTGTTTTTGCTCGCTTACAGCGTATAACTGATGAGTATTTCAACAATACGAATATCACAAATACTTACTAACAAAAACATTTATACGTAACTAAAATACACTTTTAAAAATTTTGTATCAGGAACGAATTTTGATGGTAACTACGAAAAAGATTTTCAAGAGGAATTGCATAAATAACAAAATGTTTGATGGCTTGAAAATCATAAAACATGTTATACCGCTCATATGTCTATTTGTATACGATGAATATTTTGGTATTGCATACAAATTGCTATCATGTAATTTCGTCCTAAATTTAAAGTGACATCAGAAGCGAACTTACTCAGATTTTGCATCAAATCTGAACAATATATTTAAAGCAGCCGTGGCAGCAAGCCTAGATAACAATACTGATTTCGGAAGCCGCAATACTTACTCATCAGTGTTCATGTACTATACATATTTCATAAAAATCGTTTTCACTTAGAGTAACGTCGTGTAATGTGGACTAGTGCTGACAATTTATTGAGTATTGGGTACCGAGTATCGAATATTTTGTGATATTTTAGGGTACTCAATACTCAAAAGTAGTTACTCGATACTATCAGGGTAGTATTTTTACTACTAAACCGAACGGTAAATGAATGGCCAAAATGCATCTCTATTTAAAACTATAACATTTTCTAAGCGCTAAAAGTATCGAGTAAACATTGAGTACCCAAGTAAAAAGTATTGAATAGTATCGAGTAATTAAAAGTAGTATTTTGGGCATTATTTTTGAAGCGGACAACCCGACACTTTTTTTGCCGCAATACCTAGATATTTAGCATAACTATAGTTCTAGAGGATATGAATGGGTATGCAAAATTTTTTTGTTTAACGTTTATTTGTCGAAATATGGGTCGCGAAAGTGCTGCCGTTTTTTAATTTTTTTAAATTAAATTTAACTAGAAAAAATTAAACAAAATAAAATAAAATAAGTGATTCTTATTGGAAATTGCCTGATCTTAAAAAAAATCATGTGCAAAACCGGAAATGACCAATTGAAATTAAGATTTTGCTAATTTCGACATACTTTATTTTTTATTTTTATTTTTTTACCAAAATCAGCCTAGGGTGTACTCATTATACTCTAACGGATTGATAATGGGATCTCCATAAGTTTAAAAGTTATGCAAATCTCTTTACCTGTCATCCGCCCCCACCCCCCGACATCTTTTGCTCATTGTTATAGAAAATCGATATACGATATCGTGTAAACCTTACGTTTAATGTTATAGATGTTACAGCACATTTATGTAAAACCCTACGAGAAATGTTTTCATGGAGCATTAAAAAGGTGTTTTTGACCCTTTCTTAAAAAGGGGTAAAAATACCCCCTTTGACGGCGATATAGCGGGCTGAAATATTTTACAAAGCAATTTCTCATACAATTTTATTAAAAGTCTTTGAAGGCAATAAAGCTCCAAACTCAACTGAAACGCTAGCAATCATTGGGTTGTCCGCTTCAAAAATAATGGACGATATTCCAAATGTTTGCCACAATATATATTGAAAATGTTTTGCACCATTAAATTTGCAGATATGTATATCTTTTAGTAGCTTTTAGAAAAATTGTATGTGTAAATACTGCAAGAAGTCCAAAAATATCGGCTTTAAAAAAATGTATTTAAAATACCTAGCAAATTTATGTAAGACTACGTGCCCACTTTAACTATACATAATTACCAAACATTAAAATCTGCCAAAAAGCAAAAAAAAGTTCACCACATACTTAAATACTAAACTGAAAAGCCCACACATCAATTAGTGACGAAAGCACATGCGCAAACGCTAAAACGTACGACAAAGCAGTGTTATCATAACGTCAATAGTTTTAAAAAATTATACTGTTCCACATTAGACGTATAGTCCACAATACCCGAAGTTATTCCACGCAGAGCAAAAAGTCGAATAAAAATATTAATCGAAAATTATACTTTGAATTCTAAAATAAATCGATTCTCAAAGACACATTTTCGGTCGGTTGTTCAAAGAACAGCGCCATAGAATTGTATGCTTTTATTTTTTTCTAAGTGTAGTACTACATGTACAAGTATTTGAGCTTAATAAGTGTTCATGGCTTTAGTTAAATTCATTTTTAGTATGTACTTTGATTTGTTTCTTTAAGTGCAGCACGTTTAGTAGTTACACCGCTTTTACAGAGCAATTGTAGTCATTGCTCAATTTTTAACACAGAAACGTGAATATTGTTAAAAAGTGACCCTGGTGTCGGTTTTCAAGCATTTGATCTTTAATGTTTTTGTTTTCAGATATAAGTACTAGCTCACACTCATACGCTCGCTCATTTTATGTTTGTGTGATCTGATCAGTAAGAAGTAGAATTTATTTATCAAATGTGTTAATTTTTCAACATGCAAAGTTGTTTCATTAATTTTGTTTTTCTGTATGCTCTTCATACATGCATAAACTGTAGATGTAACTGACGTGACTGACGCTTTAAAGTCTACTCTATCTAGCACGTTTACTTTGTTCAATGGCTGTCTGCTTCAATGATTTTGTTCATATTATAAAATCAAATCATGTTTAAAGTAGGTAATTCAATTTATTTCAGACTAGTTTAATTTAAGAAGACTTTGTTCTAATTGTTTATTATTGCATGTGTGTGCGTATAAGAGGAAAAGAGTAGGCGTAGTAAAGTCACTATTACTCTCCACATAAAAGGAGTTTGCTTTTTAAACACTGATAACTTTAATTCAGCTCAAAATGAATGACGACCTGCATAATAATTATGCGGCACTTAGATGTTTTTCGTATTTGTTTCTTGGTATTTTGTATTAATAAATAAGCCTTATAATCTGATTAGCCGTTTTATGTGTGAACGAGTACGTAAGATTATACATATTAAAGTTAAAACAATTTTATTTACTTCACAAAAAAAAAATTATTTTATGACATTTCAATTAATTAAATGACACTTAAAAATTATTTATTATAAAGTTTTAGTTGCCCCAAATTCGTTTTCTATGTTTTATTTAATTTTAATTTGCTTCTTTTTATATGAAAATAAAACAATTTTGATTGTCCTAACATTTTAATGAAATTTTCATATTTAGCCAATTCACAAAAAATTTATTCTCAAAAAAGTTCTTGGCCATAAAAATATGTGAACAGAAAAATTGTTCATATTAGTAACATTAGGAAAACAACTGAAGGCAAATAAATGTAGAGTTGAAAAACATTGACACTTTTGACTATGCAACTCTTTTTCTTACGCATACTCGATATAATACTTTTTATAACATGAAAGTTTTAGCAAAACGTAAATAATTTGTTTTGGGCAATCTTTCCAATTTGTTTTTTAAATTTATTAAAAAGTACATAATCATCTGTGAATTCAAATTGATTATTAGACTAAAATTCGTAACGTTATATTCAGAAAGAATTGGGCATGATTAATATTCCAAGAAACAAGGGAAAAATTAACATCAACTTCATTTTTCAACGTACACAGCAGAACAGAGTAGCGCCACTTTCGGAAGCCGCTACACTTCCATCGTCAGTGCTCACGCCCAATTCTTTCTGAATATAACGTTACGAATCTTAGCCTAATAACCAATTTGAATTCACAAAGCAAATATGTTCGAAATAATCATAATAATACATAATCATTTATTTGTTTTTTCTATTGATTACCTTAAAGAAGAGTGCGGTACCAAGTTGTCAAGTTCACAACACTAAATAATTAAAGATTTGTTACGGATTAGATACGTTATACTGAAAATTTTGTAAAAAGCATTACGAAGAGTGGAGGGGGGATGGTATAAAACCTCCGAAAATAGCGTTACGTAATATGTGAATAGGCCCTAATACTGAAAATAAAAACTTGCGTTGAATTTGTAAACCTAAAACCAGCTGACTAAATAGCACACTGAAAAAAATATAGGTAACAAAATAGTATTGTCATATTATATTTAAAATGAAAAATATCAACAACATTTTTATGACAGTCATAACATTTTACGCAATACCACAAATGGGACGTAATAGAACACTTTGTGAATTAGCTAATTGTTTTTAACTGTTTGTTTAGCTGGAGAAGATGAAAAATATAAATCTTAAAAATGTTTTCCATATACAATTATATTTTAATCAACATTTTCATATAACAAGTTATAAAAGTGTATGTATGTATAAAATCAAAAACTCAGCCCGTGGTTATATTTTTGGTCAAGACTTCACACGCTGTACGTTTAGCATTTGTTGCTGGTACGCTCCTTTATTTTGATTTGGCCCTGCGCCGTGGACGTACAAGCAGTGTATGGACGTTTTGTTGGCTGTTCAGTGGCAAATACTTCAAGATGCCAACACGCTAACAACATGATGGTTGGCGTCGCTACATTTTCTACATACGAACAGCTCCCATGTCTAGTGCTAATGTTCAGGATATCACAATCACAATCACACGTGCATAGTTGCATATATATTTATGTTTATATGGATATTTTGCTATGCAAACTTCAGCTCACTAACGCACAATATGTTTGTGTAGCAAGGAATATTGAAAAATATACAATAAGAAGACCTGTATAAGAAAAAAAGATAAAATAAAAATAAAAACTAAATAAACTTACTTGTATAAAGCCAAACATGTTGCACTTACAGTAGCCTTGAGGCATCGATACGCAGATAAATAACGCTTCAATTTGTTTTTGGTCATTTTATTGCTGTTGCTTATAACAGAAATTTAAGTTTCCCAGCGAACATGAGATATTAATTTTTGGGGAAATTTTCCAAAAGAGGAGTAAAGTTATGATATATAAAAAGCTGGAAAAGTATTGCGTTTTTTGCTTAATGTTGAATATAAAACAAATTTTTAAACACCGTTTGCAATTTACTAGGGTATTCATTTAATCGGGCTTCTGCTTTAATCGTTTAATCGCTCTATTAATTAATCGAGGTTTCAGCTTAATCGGTTAGTTTCATTATTAATCGGTTAACCGATTAATAAAGTTTTCTCATAAATTTGTAATTTAAACAAATAAAATTCATAAATTATTTATTGTTTTAAGTTTATTAGTTAAAAAAAAAAACAATAACATAAGAAACATAACAATCCTCGAACTAAATCAAGCAAAAAAAAAAAGAGTTTATAAATAGGTATTAATTAAAAAATAAAGAATTTTGTGAGATCATTTTACTAGTTATTTCAATAGTTCCAAGAGATCTTCTGCTAAAATAATATTTTCGAAAAATAATTTGCGTTAAATGTTTATAGATCCTATAGGATTTAATCGATTCCCTTCTTTAGTTTTGATAAAAATTGACTTAGAAAAATCCTTTCACCTGTCGTAAGATGTTGGAGAAATCGACAGCAATCCATAATACAGAATATCTAATTTCGCAGTCCTTTTCCTGGATTTCGCTAAACATATAAAATCCTCCATTATGCCATTAGAGACCTGTTTTAATTTTCAGCACCGAACATTCTGCAAAAAAGTTTATTTTCGAATTCCTCAGTTTTCGTTTTTGTACTGTATTTTACCACATTGTTGGTAGAAGGAAATGTTCCTGAGTGGAGGTATAAAATAATTGTATTTACAACTTTAATTCTGCTCTCATTAAATCTAAATTCTGATTTGAGCAGCTTGTGTGCCATCTACCGCGAGGTTATTGAAACAACTTGTAAGCGATATTAAAACTAGGTCAACTAAGTAATGCTTGGATGATGCATGGATATGAAACACTGCAATGACCTTGTGTTATATAAAATCAAAATTTTAAAATGTTTTGTCATAAATTAATATGTCAGCTCCATGGGATTGGTTAACTAATTAACGTGTTATTTTTTTATCACAAACATTTATAATATGTTAGCTGGATATCGCCGAATTCATAGCCAATTAATTACAGTTGCCATTTAAGTGTAAAAATGTCAGTTCCGTCGATGTCAGTTCCATGCTAAATACCATAAAAATATACTTATAAAAATTTTTTTTATCAATAAGGCCAGTATACAATATGTCATAGCCAGTGTTATCATTGGAAAATTAAAAAATAATGGCCCAAAAAAGGCACCCTTAAAAATGCAATTTCAAATTTGATCATCATGCACGAAATTTTACAGTTACAGCAAAATCGTCTGGCAGTTTAATTTTTACTATACAAAATTTAAAAAATTGAATTTGCGAAATGATATTTGAAATTTGATCATCATTCGCGAAATTTTATAGTGTTAGGAAAATTCTCTTTCACTTTAATTTTTACTATAAAATGGAATAATAATTTGAAAAAAAAATTAATTAGCAAAATTAAATTTGATCGTCATTTGCGAAATTTTATAGTTGGTGCAAAATCCTCTTACAATTTAGTTTTTAACATAAAATAGAATAATAATTTTCCAAAAAAATTTAAAAAGTGCCGTTTTAGAATTGAACATTTTTTGTAAAAAAATGACAGCCCAATAAGCACTCAAAAACTTAAACTTCCAGTACTTGGAATTCAAGTGGAAGTAAACTTCATTTCAAGCTTTGCTTCAAGTTTATTTTATTTTGTTTGTCAAATAATGAAAAATTAAATAATTTTTCAAAATTAAAAAATAGCTAAATTGAACATTTTTCTAAAATTCAATGAACAATTATAAAAAATGAGCAATTATGTAACATACATATATGTATCAGTGGTGGATATTCTGGAATCGCGTTCTGAAAGAAACATGCGAAATAAAAACTATTGCAAAATTTTCAAAAATACATGAGGATGTATGTACCTACATACATAGTATGTGTTTACAAAAGTGAGTGACGTGCGTACAAATAATACGTTGGTTTGATTTTTGTAACATATTGAAACGTTCACTTCTCTGACGCGCTTTCCAGAATAGCCACCATTAATTTATTAATTTAATAAATAATTTAATAAATAATTTTCTAATATAGCTTGAAATGGACTATATATTCAACTTGAAACACACTTTTTTATTCAACGCTTGATATAAACTGTATATCAAGGGTTGAATTAAACTTAAATTCAAGGCTTGAAATAAACTATAATTCAAAGCTTGAATTAAACTTTTTTACAACTGCAAGGTTTTACTTGAATTCAAGCTCCCATTTAACTGGATAATTTATTTAAATAAAGTGTAATTCAACCCTTGAAACTGGATTGTTTGATTTGAATACCAATTGTTTTACACTTTATTTCAAGCAAAATTGCTTATTTGGGGTTAGAAAAGAATCACTCATATATATGTATGTTTGAAGAAGATACGTAATATAACGTCGACTTATAATCCATTGTGCTGAACATGTTGTGTATGTTGTTGGGATGCATCTTTAATCATGCGCATTCATGCATGTTTGGTGGATAATACTTAGAATGTACTGAAAATGATACTTATGTCATCCTCTGTTGACCACCGCAAAACTATTTTTGTAATTATTGCTTTTAATTATTCAATGCAATGTTTACTGGGAAAGACATGATGACCACAAAACGTTGCATATTTATAAGAGTCATTCTCAAGTCTTTGTTAAATGAAAAAATACGAATTAAAGTGGAATGAAATGAAGTAAAAATAAAATAAATAAGAAAAAAATCAAATAAATTCACAACATATATTAGCACCTTGGATTTGTTGTGTGTTTGTTGTCTGAGTTAAAAACCAATGAAGCATCCATCCGTGCATTCCTCTTGCACTCATCGGTATAGAAAACTTTATATGAAAACTGACTGACCAAAGAAAGACACAAACACCAAAACGAATGTCGCCAATATTTGATTTAAAGTTTTTTTCTTCTCTGTTTTCTTAACTTGCAACAGCAAAGAAAAAAGAAACTAATAAAGTTTTAATATATTAAAGAAAAGCAAATATCTTCTCAAGATAATGATGGGGATGTTGGCTGATGAAGATGGTGAAGCTAAACAGGATGAGAATCATGATGATGTTATTTTTATATTTCATTGTTGTTATTGCGAGTTATTTAGTTTAGATTGCAGGGAATTTTGCTCGTATAGCATAGATACGAGATTTGTTCGTTACATATTTGCTTGGTTGGCTGGTTGGTTAGTTAGCTGGCTGGTTGGAAGTCTGGCCATACACTTTTGTTGGTTGCATGAGTTGGCAAGGATGTGTCAGCATGAGTTAAATGTATTTGGCAGTCAGTTTGGAATATGCCTGTTGGGCTCAGATCTGTAATTGAAAAAGGGCTAAAAGTGTTGAACATCATAGCACAAACTGCCACAAATAACAAACGCAATATAATGTTAAAAGAAAACGAAACACTTCAATGCAAAGCGACGTTTGCCTTTTTTTCTCATTTTAAATCCAATTTAAATTGCAATAAATTTGCAAATATTCATATACAATCAGGTATACAGTGCCACTCTGGCACTAGTACATTTTCATAGGTAATCAAATCATATTTGCTTGAATATCTGTCTGTCTGTCTGTCTGTCTGCCTGTCTGTCTGTCTGTCTGTCTGTCTGCCCGTCCTTGGTATACAATTTTAAATTCGTTGAATTTTGTTACTTGTGTTTATATGAATGGTGCGAACGAATGGGCTAAAAAGTTTTATATAAATGTTACCCCATAATGCAACCAAAGTTAACAAGAGCACTAATAAATAATGCTGGCAACAATAAAAACAAACATTTCCGCATCACTCCCGAATATTATTATTTGTGTATTTTTCTTTTTATTAAGATTCCCAACCAGCCAGTCCGGACAAACCAATAAAGGCAATAATATTTATATTATATTTCCCACCTTCGTTTTCATACATATTTTATTTTTCATTGGAAAGAAGTATAATAATTTATTTTAAAGTTGCTAAAATGAAAACCTTGCAGAGCTAATTTTTTCTTATTCAAAATGCCACAATATCAAATATTTGTTCTTTAATTCGTTTAATTCCAAGAGATTTCTTGGAATTATTCAGAGGCGAAAATTATATCGAAACCCTTTTTTCTTGCTATTGTGTTATTGTGTTATTGTACTCATATATGTATCTTGCTTAAACAAACGCACATACCAATCAAAAATTATGGCAAGAATGTAAACACAATTACGTTGACGGCTTTGAAAATTCCTTAAACGAAATCTAAACAAACGCAAAAAGAATTAAAGCATCCAAAGATCGATCAGAAGGTCTGTTGTACAAGTACAAAAAACGAAGTAACAGACAGACGAACAAAATCTCACATTAGATCTCTCTATAAAAATCACAAACAAATGAACACAAACATACTAACTCTATATAGTACAACATTATAGGAACATTTATGTGGTGTCAGTTTTTCACGGCTTTTCTATAGTAAGAAAAAAATATATATGAAATGGAATCGACTACGTATCTGGATAAATATTACTCGATTTGCTTGGAAACTAAAAAGTAAAACTTCACTTAGTAGAACGCGTTAGCAATAAATGTTACCAACAACAATGTTGGCATATACCAGAATTAAGGAATACCAGCACCAACAACTAAGCCCCAGGAACAAAACACAGCAACAAAAATATGTTTGTATGGCTGATTTTATATATATTTTACATCACAAAAGGATGCCAATATTGGCGACACCATCGTAGTAGTGTTAGTAGTCGACGTCGTCTTCATAAATATCATCTATGACATCGTCATCAGAAATTATTTGAACATGAAGAAGGATGATACAAGAGCATTCGTGTGACAGAGAAAGGTATGTAACATAGCACAGGTATAGAGCTAAAGCCCATCGTAGGCGCATACATACATACATACATGGAATAGCAATAGCAGCAACATCATAACTGTTGCTTTTGCTGCTGACGATGACAATGACATTTTTAAAAGTGTCCTACATGTCGCCGCATGTCGTTTTAACATGTGCTTGTGGAATTGATGTGTTATTAGGAAAAGGTGAAGGCAATAATGGTCAATGGTTATAACCATCATCAGCATCCCCATCAACAATGCTAAAGAAGAAAAGAAGGCATAAGCATGAACTTTGTAGACAACTTATGGCATGCTAAGGCACCAGTAATGGTTATACGTCATTAAGATTTTGTAAAAGTGTATCTTACAATTAAATAATATTTAAATTAAGAGAGTTTAAAATTCTATAAAGGCATTTCCAAAGAAAAGTCTACTTTTTGTCACGCTATATCACTCAGTTAAGCCCCACGTTGGGCGCCGTTCTATGTTGCGACTTGCCAGTTTCAAACGGACATATATTAAAATCTAGATGTGTAAGGCATGCTAAAATTTAATTCATTTAGATTCAAAATCTTTTACAACAATAGAAAAATAAATCATGCTTCTGTACTCTGCCGATTTATTTAAATTTTTGTCACATTATTCCCCTTCGTCTAAAAATCCACATGCGGCAATTATGGTGCTCTTTTCATTTATGTATATAATTGTCCCGTAACTCGTTACATATTACAATACGGATCTGTTTCATATTTCCCTTATGAAAAATATATTTAGTAATTCATGGTTTTACAATTTCAACATTAAAGTAAAAATCATATCTTTGTAGCGTTTAATTCAGAAAGAATTGGGCATGATTAATATTCTAAGAAACAAGGGAAACATTAATGTCAACTTAATTTTTCAATGTACACAGCAGAACAAGGTAGCGCCACTTTCAGAAGCCGCTACACTTCCATCGTCAGTGCTCACGAACCTTAGCCTAATAACTAATTTGGATTCACAATCAAATACGTTCGAAATAGTCATATTAATAAAAATCATATGATTTTTAAAATTTTTCTTTGACCTTTTACTATCATTTAATACATACTTTTATCAAGCTTGAGATCTTTTTATAAAAATTAACAAAATTTATTAACATCGATATTTCGCCACACCATTAGGTGTCTTCTTCTGTTGGCTGAATATTTAGCGCGTTTGACTACAAACCTTGAGGTCTTGAGTTCTACTAGTTTCAAGCAAGCCAACAACATCATGAATTTTTCTGATGTGCATTGGTGTGTCTTTGTATTGGTTGTTGTTGGGCTGTTAAAGTGATGAAGGCATAGTACTAATCACTTTGGCAGTACCGGCAACGATTAATGCTAACATATCCTAATGCACTTCACAGCACACTTCTTCGTCGGTAGTGTAGCAGAACCGTCGGCGAAGTAAAATAACTAATAAATGGCTACACAGCTTAAGCAAATGAATGCCTCTATTTGACACCATAGGGGCTGCAACTCTGCTCTACAAAAAACGCGAAATAGCAGAGTTGAGCTTTCTATTTCTCGCACTTCACCACTTGTTCTCTCTACACTATCCCTTTCCCAAAGAAGGTAACACAAAAGTAGGCCACAATTTTTTACTTTGACCATATAAGGGATAAATTCTATGAAATAGAACGAAATACCTACGCAATGCAAAATAATCGAAGCTATTATTAGTAAATGACATATTAGATTACACGTACATTACAATCTATGTACTGTGTTTCATTTGCCACTGGGTTGTTAACATTTTTGTTCTACTTAGTAGATGTGTTCTCTTCTCACCGCTCACGAGTCTGGAACATATTAAACCACTCCTATTTTCACCAGCTATAGGACAAGTAAATTTCCTGCAGGGTGGTTTCAGATTTCAAGCAAATTCTTCTATAACTAATAAAATTTTATACGTGGCAATTTCGCATGTAATAATTTTTTTTTATCTACAAGATATTAATGTTAAGTCACTTTGTGGCGTCATTTAACGTAAAACGCTGTATAGATGGATACTCATAGCGACACACGTAGGGACTTATACACACATACGTGGATACATACATATGTATTATTGTATGTACGTTTGTATGCGGTAGCAATATCACATCAAACTGTCACTCATTCAGGTATTTTGCTTACATTTTTTATTTACGCTTGACCACATCACTCTGGTTTTTTCTTCTTCTTTTGTTGCTATTCTTCGTAGCTTTATTGTTGGCAACATCATCAACATCAACCAGTGTCTGGGAAAAATGTAGACAGAATGTACAAATCGGAATGCATGTCACCTAGAGACTCAATGAACACTTAAGTGTGATGGTTCAAAGTTTATTTAACTAACAAACAAAAATTATTGGCTTGATTCTACACAATTGAGAGAATGTCATGTTTTATTTTTATTATCTTTGGAGACAAAAGCGAATCAATATGTTTTTGTCTCCATATTTCGTGTCTATTGGGAACTTAAATTTAATAAACAATTGATTTGACTAATTAAATAAAGTATAAACTGTTTATTTCTTTGCTTATTACATACATATGTACGTTTTTTAATAAATTCAGCGATTATTTTATCGTAATTACCCAAGATATCTAAGTGTTGTTTTTGTAAACCGTTTAAAGTAATTTGCCTTAAAAATATATTTTTTAGAGGAGAAAATTGCAAAAGGTGTATTAAATAAAATAGGTTGTACTTTTCCTGTATTTTCAGTAAAATTAAATTCTTACAAATTACAACATAATCGAACCATTATGACCGTCGTCATCAGCAACATAATGATCATTTCCTCCATTGATTACACTGCGTTACACGATTTTGGTACCCTTTTAACTGCACTGAATAAGTAATGAGTCATAGAATAAAAGTTCCAAACATATGTTGTATACATCCCGTCTAGTTTTCGAGGTACATGTCAATTAATATTTATATTACCTTCACTGTACATAGTGTCGACAACTGACATAATATCAAACATTTTTCTGTTAACAAGCGTAAATCGCAGAGCGAATTATGTTACGTGTAGACTTCGAATGTGGCTAACTGCATTTTATCGAATAAAAAAATACTTGACTTATAGTGGATCGAAGTTAAAGTTGTAATTGAATAGTTCGGATGGAAACTAAAAATGCTATAAGGAAAAAACCAAAACATTACCATTTATATTTAGTAGCAAATCCTTTATATAATATTTTTTTATTTTTCTTTATATAAAGTATTTGTTAGTAAATTTAAATGCTAGTTTTTCTGTCTTTTCATTATAGCATTTTTAGTTTTCATGGGATTTCGATCCATTATGGCTTACAATTTTCGACATCGAATAAACTATTCAATAAAATTATAAAACTAAGGATTCTTAATTATTTGTGGTACGAAACTGCTTCCGAAAGTGCAAAAATTGGTGAAAATTTTTAAATATTTCTTAATTTCGATCCACTAGAACTCAAGCTTTTTTTTCTGATAAAAGACAATTAGTAATCATTCGGTGGGTAAAGTAGTAGCCTTTCAAACAAGATATCCCTTGGCTTTATCGAACCAGCCTTTGACTTTAGGTGGCGTTTGAAAGAGAAGTATATATATATCGAAAAATACAAATGTACAGTTACCTAGTAAATGTGACGTGATACATTAAAATGTAATTTTATTTTTGTTATCCTTAACCTTGATCCAAACATAATTATGCAGTAGTTTTCTTGGTACACGCAAAACGTTTTTTTTTTTGCTGACTAGTGTTATCAATATGATTACAGAGCTACTAAATGAAAACAAAATGCTATAAAAAAATTTCAAAAGTTTTTCACACTGAGCAGCAACATCGGAAGCAACCTGTTTTATAGTGTCCGACCGAACGCACTTTTTTCAGACCGAACCCGAACTTCGGTAAAAATTTTAGAACCGAACCCGAACGCGAAAACGAACTTTTTCATTGAAAAGAAAAATTTTAACTTAACTTTTTTTTTAGCTATGACTTATTAATTTAATAAATACAAAATTAACAAATTGATAGTGCGTAGTACTTTTTGATAATATTTTGTAGGACAACATTTTTGTATATTTTTGATGATATATAAATATAAAAAAACTATTTTACAAAGTTCGGAGTTCGGTGAAAATTTTATCGTACGACGAACATCAACCCAACACAGCTTTTTGCCGCACTCCGACACCGAACCCGAACGTTCGGTCGGACACTACATGTGAGTGTGATAATATATTTTAAGTTTCACATTTTCGCACCAAACAAACGATAATAATTTACACCAACAAAACAGAACAAAAAAGATTTAAAATCAAGTAACCAGCCAAAATGGCAAGCAGGCAGGCAGAACAGTCAGCCAGACAGTTTGGAAAAATGCATTTAAGCGTCATTGTCGCCATTATCAAAATACAATTGCATCTGTTTCATGTGTCAACAGCAATCTATTAATTTGTCAACATTGCTTACACCAACGACAACAGAAACAAGAACAAAAATAACTATAACATCAACAACGTCATCATCATTGAGAAAAAAAGTGGCTAAATATCCAAGTAAGAAAAAACAAAAAATAAAAATTCTGCAGCAACAAAAGTAGTTTAACGTGAAATGAATGAATTACGCTTAACAACAGCCAAGGCGCAAACTCAAGCTCCACTCCACAAATATGTGTATGTATGGATGTGTAGACACGATCACACAGCAGGCAGAAAATTAATATTCCAGCAACAGTTAAGATAAGCAACAAAAGTGTGAACGACAATTACTGCAGTTGCCGCTGTTTTCACCAGCAGAATAAGCAAAAGCTGCAAAAGTTCAAAAACAAACCATCATTATACTACAGCCTGGATTCAAACTATAAACAGCCGAAATTTATCAGACCTTTTTTTCGCACTACAAAATTTAAACTGGACTCGAGAGCCGATTGGTACAATATGAGTGCTGAAGTTGTTGTACAGACTGCGGAATTAAATACAACAAAAAAGTGTAAAAGTATTAACAGTCGTAAATGGAATAAGTTTTATTGGTGTCTAAAAAGGAATTAAAAAATACAAAATACACCAATAAATCTTAAGCAAGTGTGAGATTTTAACTTGAACAACTTCAATGGTATAAATTTATAAACAAAAAATAGCAACAGCAATAGCAGCAAGTAAGAAAAATTTTTATTTTTTTTGTAAATCTTATACAGCTTTCAACACTTACAACTGTTGTGCACAATGAATGAAGTTACCGCACAAACTGGGTGACAATGATGAGGATGATGCCAAGATGGACTAGGTAGGTAACACAAATACAAAAATGTACGCATTTACATCCCTGCAGATAACGCGACTAGCCCATACACGCATGTAAAGTATACTCCATAGAGGACTAGGACTAGTCCAAAGGTAACCAAAATGTATGAAGAAAATATGGTCGATTTAACATTACGATGTCCTGGGGCTGGACCATATAACTCAACTTTGCTCTACATCGGAGTAGTCTTAAAACTACTCCATGTACGCACTTGATGGAGCACTCAAGTGCTCGTGTTAAAATTGTTAAAACATGAGCACTTGTCGCTTAACTACAAACTTTTGTTTGCAAATGACATGGTCCATGCATAACATGGTCCACTATATCGGACTAGACGTAAAACGTCGGACTAGTCCTAAACGATTGCACTCGTTAAAACGCAAACACTTGTCGGTTAACTAGAAGCTGTTGTTTGCAAATGCAATGGTCCATGACTGCATTACATAGGATCATGCTCTAACTACTCTCAACTAAAATGGACCACGTAGTCCAATGTTATCTGTAGGAATATTATAGGTGTAAGTATATATGTAAGTATGTGAATGTGTTTGGCGGCTGACAATATTTTATGATGCAGGTGTTTGTACACCAACCAGTGCGTACTTTAGATACTTGCTATCTATCTTCCTCTTTGGTGAATGTTGCAGCAAGAATGAGGAATTTCTTTAAAGTTTTTATGTTTTTTCCTACATATTTTACTTTATTTGCTCTTGAATTAAATTTTGAGCTTTTTGATGCTGAAGTTTCTGTAATATGCTCATTTTTACCCCCAAAACAAATAAAGAAACAACAACAAAAAGGAAAAAAACACCCAGTTTTATATCTATGTTGCCATCGTGTGGGCAATAAATTGTCAAGTGATACCGTTGGTGCAAATTATAGCGTCGACATGCTGTGCAACTAAAATTGCCAGTACTCATAGTCTTGCAGTTTCTTATTCTTTTATTTCATTTCATACAAAATTTCTCTCTAGCGCAATATTTCTAAAAGTTTTTGAGCTTGTGCATAACTTTATTTACCAACAGATCCTCCCGTTGTTCATCATGTTTTTCTTAAGTGTAAAGTGAGTGCCGCAACATATAGTGGCCACCCGGTGTGCGTGCTGTATTTCATGCAATAAGTTTTTGCGTGCCTTAAAGCTCATACACATTAAAATTTCGTGATGTCTAAAGCAATCTGTGATGAAATGATTTTATTTACAATAAAATAAATCAAATATTTAGAAAAATAAATATTTAAGCTAACAAATTTCTTACGTTTAAAAGCATGCACAAGAAATAATTTATGAAGAAGTAAATTCATATAAATTAATACGGAATTCTATTAAAATTAGTTTGAAATCAATTTGTTTTTAACAAAATAATTTTAAAAAATATGGGATACGGTTGACGTTGCATGCCATCCCATGAACTTCTCGCTAAAAGCGCTGGAAAATCTAAAGCTTTTTGGAGCAATTAAACAAACATTTTATTTTAATTTTTGCCATCGCTATCTCTCGAATCACTAACCGATTTAAATTAAAATATTTCAAGTCCAAAAATGTAGCCGAATCCTGAAAATCAATTTGAAAGAAGTTTTAGATTTATAAAAATTAAGAATTTTTTTCAATTTTTTCCTCAACGATATCGCTCGGACGAATCAATAGATTTTAATTAAATGTACAGCAGTCGACGTGGTTTTTTGAGCTTAAAAGCTGAATTTAGATTCGATCAATTTAGTAGTGCAAAATTTATTTGCATTTTTTCAGAAATTTTTTATTTTAAAACATTCTCAAAATCTAACGATCCGAATCGGTTCATTATATTACGAAATCTAAGTGAGGCAATCTTTAGAATTCTGTAAATTTAGTTCTGATCAGTGTAGCAATTCTTAAGTTATGAGAGGTTTACATACATACATAAACACACACCCCCATACATCATCGTAAAAATAGCCAGAAAAGATCACCATAACCTCAAAACGCTGAAATCTGATGAAAATCGGTTTTCCAAAATCGGCGTGAAATCACTAGCTTCCTATTTTTAATACCGGGAAGTTAATAAGGTTATTTGCAAGTTATTTAAAATATATACCCAACTTGTCGGAAAAGTGTTGTAATTGTTCTAAACCTGTTCGTCCTACAATCGGAAGAGGTAAATAGTTTGACAATGTTTATATATAAACACGATAAGTTTAGATGCAAGACTTATCACAGACTATACATATAATGTCAATATAATCGAGCAGCGTACTTATTATTGCTTTAATAAACTTACAAATTTAATTTCTTTATATCGAAAGATTTATCTGGATTGAAATAATATTACTAAAAGGCGGTTGAATCGAATTAGACATGTTATGCAAAATAATCATATTAATACCTCATTTCCATTAAGTTTATAAAATAAATTTTACAAAATGGTATGTTTCATATAAAAGTTCCCCTCCTTAAAACTTCCGGTTCCAGGGAAGTAGTTCATATCGAGGAACTAGATGGTCAGCGAAAAAAAGAAGAAGTAGTAAATTTAGTAGCTTCTCAGCGACTGAGCGGCTTAGATATCTAAGCGATTGCCTCTATCAGGCTTTAGATGGCTCTTCTGGAGTCGGAGTTGTAAAAATTTTTATAAAATGGTGTAGGATGTAAACGGTCCTCTGGTCATTAAAATGAGCATATGGGCTCCAATTAGACATAAATTCGTCAACTGTTGGGTTGAGAAATTTTTGAGAACAGTAACTTAATTTTATATGTATATTTAATAAAATTTTTAAAACCTAACATTGCATATATTGCAAACTAATAAATATGTTTAGGGTATTTGAACTTCTATACCATATTTAGCTTAAACTTGTTATACAATCTTGTTTTAATTTTAACGATTTTTTTCACCATGTTTATCTTTATGTAATGTCCGACTAAATATTGAAATGTAACTAGACAGACTGTCTGAAATGTCTTGTTTTATTCCATTTGAAGAATAGTTTACTTACAAATCCATTACAATGTATGAATTTATCACTTTTTAATTCATTTTTTATCTTCATCGCATTCGTTTAATTTGTGGTTTATAGCTACAAAAATGTGTATGCACGTGTATTTGTAACTAATGTACTTACGTATTTGTTATTTTTTTTTTTTGCGAATATTTATGATAAATCAGTATTAACTAGAGTTTCCAAGGTTATGAATTTCGTATTATACCCAAAATAATAAAAGTCACAAATATTTCAGATTGGGTAAAAAGTGGGGTAAATTTTTTTAAGTTGTTATAATTATACCGCCCACAAAATTATATAAAATTGCTAAAAAATTAAAGAAAAACTGTTAATCGTTAATCGAGAATAAATAATTTCATGAATCTGCCAAAGGATTCTTATAAAATGGAAGTTTTGATCAAGCCGTAAAAAAAATTTCAGTACATATATCAACGTAATTAAAAATGATTTTGGCAACCATGTTACCGGCTTAAAAAGGCAATAAAATCAATTCTGTGGTTTCCTGAAAGTAAAGGGTCTTTTTTTTAAAGGCTTACAACTTTTAATAAAAATAAAGTAAGGAAAACTGTTTAATATCAATGAAACTCAAAACAAATTGATATATTTTGTCCCATCAGTTTTAATACTATTTCTCCAACAGTATTGGATAAAAATTATTGAAGTTCTTTTTTAGAGGGCTACAAAGAGTACTCATATGTATCCGTAGAGTGTAATCGTATGAATTTCGTGCATGTATATATGTATGTTTTTATGTATATACGTATGTATATACGCATGTACATGTGGGTACATATGTAGCCACGACCAAATATAAATATATCCATACATATATACTCACATACATACAAAAAAATACATGCAAACACTCACAAACATACGTACGAGTACTTACGAATATTCTTGTGCAGCCCTCTAATATGTATACACTTTGCAATTAATGCATCATCTTATACGAAGGACAATTTTGTTTTGTTTATTTTATTTCACCTACAAAATCATATCTCAGTGTCATTTCATGCACATTTTTTTGCTTCCGTTTTAAAATGTAGTTTTACTCGTCTTACATTTTTCACAAAAACAGAAAACAAATGTAGGAATACATAACCGTACATAAAAGTAGACATATGTATCAGTTTCGTTTCTCATTCCCACAAAATAGAGCAAATAAAAAAAAGGTTTTGTTTTTGATTTTAAAACTATGTCTACAAATTGGTTGCAAATTGTGAACTTTTTTATATTAAATATTATTAGCAAATAAATCAATAGCATTGCGAGTTGTATAAACTAATTAAAACTCTATGATTAATAATTGCAATGCAAAAAAGTGAAATCGAAGTGTTTATGGAAAATTTTGTAGAATGAGATTTATCAATTCGCTAAGAGTCTGTCATTCGTTACGTAAATATTTATTCCAAAATGTCAGGCAAGTAAAAGCAAAATTTTTTTGAAAAGAACTAATTGTGTTCCAATCGTAATAAATCGAGTCACAAATAACCCAATTTTATTGGACTATTTGCTTAAAATTTAACTGTGAAGAAGAGAAACATGTAAAAAGTTGTAATTCGTGACTTGTCTATTTTTATGGAATTTGTTTTATTAGTTTTTAATATAAGCAGAAAGCAACGAAAAGGTTAAGGCAATTACTCTTAGAACAACTTATTTTATTTATTAATTCTTTGGCTTTGAGTAAAAGGAGTTCTGGGCAATTAAAATAAAACGAATTAATATAGAAATCATATCGTCCTAAAGTAAGGTAACGAATGACAAAAATTTATTATGCGTTGATATGGTAAAACAAACATAAAATTCTTGTTTTTTAGGACAGAAAACTGCTCATTCATTGCTAATTTTAAATGTTAAAACAATAAAGTTCATAATAATAATTATAATTAATTAAAACTCTATGAATAATAATTGCAATGCAAAAAAAATGAAACTAATATGTTTATTGAAAAATTTGTACCATAAGATTTATCAATTATTCGTTACTAAGATATTAATCCCGAAAATTCAGGCGAGTGAAAGCAAACACATTTTGAAAAGGACAAATAATTGCTTCAATCGTAATAATTTGAGTATTAATACAATTATATTAGATAATTTGATTAGCATTTTATTGTCAAAAAAAAGAAGCATTTAACAAGATTTTAATTCGTGACTTGCCCATTTGTACAGATTTAGTTTTAGTAGTTTTTAATATATTTTTTCGTCGCTTTTGTTATTGTTTTAAGGCTTAAAGGAAAAGAAAACTTAATTAACCAGAGCAGAGATCGAAAACTGTTATAGGGAAAAAATTAAAGCTAGACGAAAACCGGTATGCCGAATATCAGCAAAATGTAAACGACAATATATTAAGACAATATATACATGTTATTCAAATTTATTCAAAATTATATATAAATTATGTCGTTCTAAAGCGAGGTAACGAATGACAAAAATATTGTAATAAAACAAAAAAAAACTGAAATATATGCTTTATTAGGAGACTGTTATATATCCGTAATCTATGGACAACTCCTCATTCATTACATATTTTAAAATTTTAAAATAAGAAAGTTCATATTTCTATATTTTTATTTCATTTTTGTTCGAATATTAATGAGTTTTACCTTTATTACCAATTTTTACTCACTTCTCGCAGCAATTGTGGGCTACTTTTCCAATAACTCGTCGAACAGTGTGCTTCAAGTGTCCAATCGATTGTGCTTTATTGGCTTTGGGAACGTCTAAAAAAAATACCCTTTCTATATGCATGTATGTATGTATATAAGTACGTAAGTTTGTAAGCATATATGTGACTGTGTTGTTAAGACATCATTAATTAATTAATGATTTCTATTAAGTGTCTGATGGAATTTTTATCACAAAGAACGGATCTTTAAAATCCATAGAAGACTATTAAAAAAATAAATAACAAAAAAAAAATGAATTCGCACATCAACTGAGACTTTAACAAGGTGTTAGATGATGCTGGCGCTCCGAACATCGAGAAAAGAAAAAAAGTAAATTGACAAAGAAAACAACAACATATAAATTGTTGATTTAAACTTTGAGATTTCAAAATGAAACCGAAGCAGTTTTTAACTGATTAATGAAATAGATTCGCAGTAGATGTATGTATGGATTGTTATGGCTGCTTTCATTATAAGTTGCTTAGTTTGTCTATTTGCTGATAAAATATATAAAATTTTTCTTATTTACAAACACTCTCTACAAATAGTAAATGTTTGCGGATGTGCTCTTATAAGGCAGATAAATTGATATAAAATTGTTTTACTATTCATAAACAGTACAAACTCCCTTATTGGGACATTCGTAAGGTTCGGACAGTAGAAAAATTTTTCAGTGCGAGAATCGCTTGATTATTTGTTTTCTTCGTAGCTAATTGTGAAGGTAGGATTATATTATTCCCATGCTGGAGGAAATTAAAGTGTGACCATCAAATCATTCCAATTTGAATTTTCGTTAATTGTATTACCAACGTCTTTGCATATCTCTTTAAAAATTCTCAAGCACCAAAATATTGGCATAATGTGACTACAGGATTACACATATTTGTGGACTATCTAGCTAAAAAATTTGCCTGTTTGCCTTAATCTAGATGGAGTGTTTATTAAATATATTAAAAATTTTAAACCCTATCACACAATTTTAAGGTTGTTATTTTCTTTTCATAAAAGTATTCTATTATAACATACTAATTTTTAAACTAACTTTAAAATTGATTTATTTCCTACTGATAGCAGTAAATAGTTTTTGGTTTATATTTGAATGTATGTATGTATATGGCTGTACAATACTTTTCTGTAGCGCTGTTGAAATTTATTCAAATAGTTTTAAATTAAATTGGTAACATTGTAACAAGTTTATAAATTCTGTTTATCTTTTTCGTAGATTATTGAAATGATTTCCTTTAATATATTGATAACTCTAATAAATTGTACGATTGATTTTATTTAAATGTACTCACTGGTTTTGAGAAATTAGGAATTTAGCAAATTAATCAAAGAATTTAGGAAGATGAATTTAAGTATATTTGCAATAAATTGTTCAGCAATATGTCGTGGTCACAATTTCTTTTGCATAATAAAAAATCTGTTCCAAATTGTTATGTGGGATATCAAAAAATCAGTAGCACTTAAATTGAAAAATGAAAAACTATTTTGTTTCGAACATACCAAAATTCATTTCAATTTTCATTTAAAAGGCTTGAGCAAATAATAGTAAAGGCTAGTGTTTGCTAAAAGTGGCTAAAAAATTTGTCTATGAAAAAAACCTCTTGAAAATTTAGTGATGCATTTTTACAGCCTTACATACAAACATACATGTGTAGGAAAAATGTTTGTATAAAATCAGATGTGTGGTATTTTGGCTCGTTTCATCGTCAACTAATAAAAACCTTAAACTTCTATAGAAAAGCTTTTGAAATACTCATATTCTGTAACTACTAAAACTTGTTTTATTGCGAGTATTATCCTTAGCTCTGACTATTGCAATTTTACGATTTTCGTTTGTTTATTTATTTATTTTATTTTTGCGAAAAACTAAATTTGAACTGTTGTTAACTATTACTACACATACTCAACTGCTTTCAGTTTCCTTTTTTGCAAAAATTCCTAAATAAATATGTATGTCCGTTCTTCTGATACTGTCATTTTAAATATTATTTTATTTTTTCTAAAAATTTTCTTGTGCTTTTATTTTATATTTCGCTAATAGCGTTTATGCCTTTTAAATCCGATTACTGGAAGCAAATTCTTTTTTAAATAAATTTTACAGGATAACTGAAAATGTACAGTAAAAATAACTTAAGGTTTATTTAAAAAGTAATTGAAATGAATTTTTTTAGTTTAATATCTATTAATGTTTTCAGATCATTTGCATTTTATAAGTTTTTGTACTTCTAGAACATTTGTTGAACAATATTATAATTAGCTGGGAAGACTTTATTTAGCATTTGTTAAATTCCATATAGGAATATAAAAATTTTGCAATTTAATTTAATTGTATTTTTACTTTAGTACTAAAAATAATCTGATACGAATGCCTATTTTATATTGAAAACCCAAACGTGAATAATCTGCCTTCGTTCTTAACTTTTTATACCGAGAACACCTACTTTTTAAAGTATGTTTGAGCCACATAGTTCAAGTCAGCAACTCTTTTGTCACATAAATAAAAAGACACAAGATAATTTATTTCCTATTTTACATTCGCATTAACTGACTTAATAGTTCTTCATTAAAACTCAATAACAATCATTAAAAATTCATTTTAATATTGGTTGGATACGTCTAAATCTTTAAGAAACTCAATAATGTAATTATCCAAATTGATACAAACACAACTAATGGCTTGGTTCAATTACTGTCGCTGTATTTGGTTAATTTATGAACAATTTTGTAGAAACAAATTAAAATTTTAATTACTTTATTGAAAAATAATTACTCAAACAACTTGAAAGAAAAACACTTATGTTTCATTTTCATGTTACAATAACAATAAGTATTAAACTGCAACGAACTTATGCAGCTCTACAAACAATGAATTAAATTTTAATTGTTACTTTGGACCGAGGAAAATATTGGTAAAATTCTAATAGCTATTTGTAACCCAAATCTTAAGTTGAAGAAATTACATTATAAATAGGCTGAAAGCGTTACTACCAACAAAATAAAACAATTCAAAATTATTTGGTAGATATTCTTACCTAATCTTGGTTTTTTGTTTTTTAAGAATAGGAACGTTTTTTTTTAGCGGTTTATACTGCGTTTTGTGAAAAATAATAAAACATCAGCTACGAGTTGCCAACGTATGACCATCGACGTATCTCTGTGGGTAAAAGTCATTTAACATCGTTCAAAATGGGAAAAACAACTAAATATGACCTTTATTATTTTAAAATTTAAAATCAGTAGTGAATGAGCAATTGTCTGTAGACTGTGGAAATACAACAGTATCCTTAAAAAAAGTATTGTATGTTTGTTTTACCATATTAACGCAAAATAAAATGTTTGTCATTCGTTACCTCACTTTAAGAAGATATGACTTCTATATGATTTCACCTTATTTTAATTTCATATAATCCTAAAGAACTATTTTTAATCAAACCTAAAGAGTTAATAAATAAAATAAATTGTTTAAGAGTAATTAACTTCCTCTACCTTTTCGTTGCTTTTTGTTAATATGCTGTATACCGTTTTCGTCTAGTTTTAATTTTTCTCTATATCGTTTTAGTTTGGTTAGTTTGGTTAGTTTCCTTCTCCTTTAAACCCCTACACAATAACATAAAAAACAAAATTAAATATTATAAACGACAAGATGAATCACAAACTGCAATTTTTGGAACTTTAGTTCCACGCACATCAATGCTTTGAATAACAAAAATCAATGCTTGGGGGTAAAACGAAAAATGAAAAAAAAGAAAATAAAAAATACTGACCGCAAAAACTCGTCATAATTACATAGCATAATGGTGTTGCTGCTGCGGATTTTTTAGATTTTCAAATGGTTTGTGGTTTGGCTAAATGGTTCGTGGCTGTTCTAGCTGAAGGTATCTGCTAATTATATCAATTCTTGTAAATGATATGAGATTTTTTGACATGACATAAAATAACATAACGTAATGGTGTTGCCGCTGCTGATTTTTCAGATTTTCAGTGTTGCTCCTGGGCTTTTGGGGATTTTCGGCCTAGTTTTTGGGAATCTCCAATATGGTGCAGGGTTTTGCTAATGGTTTGCGACCTGGCTAAGTGGTACGTGGCAGTGATAGCTGAAGCTGTCCCTGCTAAATATCCTTACTTAATATTATAAATGCGAAAGTAATAGGTTTGTTTGTTGCGCTTTAACGGCTAAACCACAGAACTGATTTTTATGAAATTTAGAACATAGATACATCTAAGTCCAAAAGGACACATAGGCTATGTGTTTTTTAAAAACTAGAACACGAGGGAGGCAATTTCTGCCCTTCCGCAACTATCCCACTAATTTTAATGAAATTTAAAACATGGATAGATCTGAGTCTGGAAGAACACATAAGCTTTATATTTTTTCAAAAATAGGACCACGATGTTGGGGGTTACGGTGAATTTCTGCCTCTGAAACTGTCTAACCAATTTTAATGAATTTTAAAACATTATTAGATCTAGTCTATATACTTTTTCAAAAATAAGCCCACTTGGTAGGTAAGGGGCAATTTCTGAGGAAAGTAAGGAACTCAGTTCCAACCCAATGTCCCACGACACTGTGCTTTGTTTTTTTACATGTTCCTTTTTCTTCACAATCAAAATTTAATCAAATAGTCTAATATAGTCGACTCAAATTATTACGATTGGAACTCGCCTGAATTTTAAGACTAAATATTCAACTAACGAATGACGGATTTTTAGCAAATTGACAAATAAACACTTCAATTTTACATGTTTCTAATAACTTTTTTTGCATTGCAATTATTGTTCTAGAGTTTTAATTTATTTATACGACTCACAAATTGATTTATTTATTTGGTAAAAATATATAATATTAAAAAGAAAAGTCTCGAATGCCAAACAATTCGCAGACATACTTCTAAAATAAAAAACAAAGCATTTTCTTATGAATTTGCTATATTTTGTGGGAATGTGAAATGGAACTGTTATGTTTACTTTTATCTAAAGTTATATATTTTTGAATTTGATTTTTCTTTTTTGTGTAAATCAAGTATTAAAGAATACAAGATTACGACATCCCGCTCATAAAGTTGAAATTTTCTGCTCATGTGTCACAAATGACGTCACTAACTGTGTTTCTATTGGTTACTAATTTTCAGCTGTTACAGGGCTGCCACAAAATTGCATACATTATTTTGCATAAAAGTATACTGGTTTAGGGACACATTGACTTGGCAACCTTTTGAAATGCACCAAGTTCGTCATTTAACGGGAAATCATGAGCACGTCGTAATCTTGTATTCTATCATTCTTGGTGTAAATGATGCAATGCAGAAAAAAATATAAAACACAAAATTTTGTTTCATATAATATGAAATATCGATCAAGAAATAATCATTATGAAAAACATAATTTATATCCCAAGTTACTGAAGCATTTTAATCACCCAATAAAAATTCATAAAACTTAAATAAAACTCAAAATAACCTATTCCTCAAATTTATAATTCTGACTCTACAACTGAATGCAATTCAAAAGAATACTGCTACTGTCGTTTACGCGCTCCTGAACATTAATATCAGTGAATATGATGAAATGTTACTATATGATAGGTTTTCTATAACACTTCAGAATTTATTAATATTCCAAGAACATAGTTAAATATATGATCGCTTGAATAAATAAATAAACGATGACAGAAAATTTGTTGTCAGACATGCCAATATATTAAAACCATGTAAAGGTATGAATGACAGTGGCCAAGCCAGAGAAAAACAACAAGTGAAAAATCTATTAAACAGAATTTTAAAGTATTTACATTGTTTTAATAGCACACATTATTTTATTTGTCTTAAGAAAAGAAAAAAGAAACAAGAAAGTACAAAAAATAAAAAATAAAATGTAATTAAATTCAATAGTAACGTAATTTGGGTAAACCTTTAATACGAGTATGAATAATGCAGTGAGTATGGATAAAATGTTTTATTTTTAATTCTGTTTTTAATGCTTAAACGGGGTATGTGAATCTTGGCATTAAAAACCAAAAACATGAGCTAAAAAAAGTAACGATTTCCCAGAAATCATAGAATCTTTAAGTAGTTTTATTTAAGAAATTTAATGGCAAAAGTAAAAGGCCCTTAATATATATGGTTATTTACCCAAATTGTAATTTTAACAACCAACTATTGCTCGACTTGGCTTTATTTGAAAACTTACACACACATACAATACAAAATATGTACACAAACTTCCCAGCAAAAACTACTGCTTCGCGATAAGCGATAAGCAGTAAAGGAGAGTTTTGTTGGTGTAGCTTATAAACATGCTTACGTATTGCATGATATTTGTTCGCGATGTCCGACTTAGGAGCATTTCTTGTTAAACTCCTATTTCAGCGCATTGAGTATATAATAAAATCATACTATTGTTTTGTCGTTTTAAGATCGTAACTCATAGTCATTCTTCGTAAAATGTATATTTTTATAATCTCTGCCTTACAGCAGCGCTTCCTTGAATGCACCACTGTAAGTGAATGTGCAAACTTTGTTTTTTAAGTGGACGAAAAGGAAACATTTAAGAAACTTAGTCTCAAGTAGGTTGAGTTGTCAATCTTACGACCCAACTCAAAAAATTTGTTGTAAAATGAAATAAATTTCGAATAAAAGGTTCTTATCTATACTCACTGTTTTTTGAAACTATAGTAACCATCACAAAATATTTTAAATATTTTTAGTTTTGGCCTAGCTATTTTTTCTTGAGATTTTATGTTTTATGGATATGGCAACAATATTGATTGACAAATGGGATAGATTGGCGCCTAAAAGCACAATTTTAAAAGTAATCAAAAGTAACACAATAGTCGAAATAAAAACCAAAACACAACTGACAAAATACAGTTGTCTCACTTTGATGAAAGTTGTAATCCATAATAAGAATTTGACAACTACGACTGAACTATCAATTTAGTTGTGAATCATAATAGAGGCTTTAAACATTTCTTGGCATACATTATTGCATATATTCAGGCAATACACTTGTCGCTACTATGAAGCGCATTTATACATATAACAGGAAAAGTATGTACTGCTTCCAAAATCTCGATTATTTTTTGCTTGGTTGCTTACATGTACTCTCACTTGTATTGAAAATAAATGTAATTATTGCCGTACCAGAGAGACTGATCCTTAATATTTTGTATTTTTTTTTCATTTATATTGTCTGCTTTACAGGCCTTATATTTAGCCATAAGTATTGCGGCAATTTATTTTTGCAAAAGCAGCAGTTTGGTTTTAGTATCAAAAATGATTGTAAGAATGAGAAAAATATAGAGAACAGTGTTTTTATGGCCACATTTCTTAACTTTATTACACGATAATAAAAATATAAATCCCCGTTTAAATAGCAACACCATCTCACCACCATGAGAAAGAAGTACCTTCATATCAAAAGTAAACGTGTTGGCACCTTTGATTGTAATAATAACGCCAAATTTTAATGTGTAGGGTTCGTTAGATTTTATTGCACGCCATTGAGCGTTATTTTGCCATAATTTTACAATTATTGTTGGCCATATAATTTTGTTGAACATTTTTATGAATAAAATAAGCACAACATTTTTAAAAACTTTATGAAAGGTGTTGTTTAAATTAAATATGTATTAAATAATTTAATGGAGTATAAGTATAATTTGGTCAATTTTAAAATTTAAACAAATAAATTCAATTTTAATTTCTAACTCATAATTAACTGATAAAAAGGTTAGCTTTGAAAATTTTCTTGTGGAAACTTTTATTTATATTAAAAATATCATGAAGATCACTTATACATTCTAGTATAAAACGTTCTTCTCAGTTTATGTGCGAATCAGTTATATAAGTTCGATTGAACTCTTTAGCTTTATCTGTCAAGGCCAGATTACCAAAAGCCCGTTATGCAAAACACCACGAGGAAAACTTTTGTAGAACATTTTAGCCCGCTGAGGGGATGATATTCTGCTTTTTTAAAGAAGCGACAAAACGAACCATACAACGAAGAGTTGGAGGTTTAAAATGTTTCACAAAAATGTTTGCCATAGTGTTTTACATAAAAATGCTAAATACATCTTATATCTTAAACGTGAGGCTTAGAAGATTTCTAATGTCTAGTACTAATTGTGAGTACGAAATTAACCCTTATACACATTTTAAGTTTTTAATGCTTTCTGGTGTTCCAATTGATTCTGTACAGCTTGGGTGTCTGTGAAGACGTATAGTAAAATTTAATGGCAATTATTTTTCTACAGCATTTTAGCTCGCGATATTGCCACTGAAAGGGAGTTTTTTCCCCTTTTTGAAGAAGGGGATAAAAAGACCCATACAGCGAAGATCTAAACGGTTACAATTAGGGAATAACCGATACCGATACCGATTTATTGGCGATACTTGAGATCTTCCGATATATCGGTATCGGCGATATTTTACTGTCGATACTACGATAATTTTTAAATTTTTTCAGAGTTTTTTTGAACAAATAATTAGTTTTTTTTTGTTAATTTTACATAAAATAAATTCAAGTCCTTGTTTTTTAAATCTTATTAATATCAATTTTAAATATTAATAATTGACTAATTCACAACCTGTTGTATGTACTGTAGGTCGTATGCATGTTGTTTGTAATTTCCAAATAAATTTTTTTTAGAAACATATTTATGTTGAAATTACCAACAACATTTGTACGATCTACAAAACATACAACTGGTTGTGAATTGAGCAAATATTTTACGCTGTTGCTTTCTAAAAGAATTATTTTTTTTAAATTACCATGAATTCAAATTCATTTCGTTGTTTTCTAAATCTTATTCGCAACAAAAAATACACTTCAAAGGAGTCATGAAAGTGTAGAATTAGCAATCCGGAAGGAGTGCAAATTTTGATAAACTTTGATGAAAGTTGTAATCCATAATAAGAATTTGACAAGTACGACTCAACTATCAATGTAGTTGTGACTCATAATAGAGGCCTATAACTGTGGAAAATGTAGCTCCCTTTAAAATGAGTCTCAGATGTAAACTTTAAAAACGCCGATACACGTGAATTTTTTTCTGCGGCTTCTACCAAAATCAGTCGTTAGTTAGAACCATGCAATTTTGAAAACAAAAAATTTATTTTGCTGTACAGTGTAATTACTGAACCCTTTCTTAAAAGTGTATGCGATATGTAAATGTGCTATTAAAATGCCTGTATTGTCATGGAATTTGATGTATTAATTGCTTACTCATTCTGGAACACCGAAATAATTTTAGTTATTTATTTCGTTGTTAAAAAGAATAAAAACAATGTTTAAATGTTTTTTGTTTTATTTCGTTGGTAACTATTCTGGATAAAAACATACATATTATTTTGTTTTTCGAAATGTCCGTATAGATATATGATTTGCCCATCATTCTTATTTAGCAATAATCACTTTTTAGAATTTTCGACAAGTGTAATGACACTATGCATATCATTTTTCATTTGGAAACGCTCTTTAAGCCATTGTTTGCATACAAATTAGCAATGGATAAGTGCGAATGAATAGTGTAAATGTATAGACGGATGAAAAAAATTCCATGAATTTTGCATGTGTTCTCCTGTTAAGCTTCGTAATATATTCATAGAATTATTTTACACTATTGCAATTACACCAACGTCCTCATCATCGTCATCAAGTGTCCTGGTCAACGGTTGTAAGCTTTTGAAATAAACATTTTTTTACAATTCATCAATTAAATGTTAACTTTTGTTGTTATTGAACCAAAATATTTCACAACAATATATAAAAACCATTACAAGTCATGATGTTGGTTGGTAAAGTTTTCTTTTTTTAATCTTTTTATTGAAAAATAGTTAAAACACAAAAATTGAAAAAAAAACTAAGAGAAAATATCTATTTATTAAATTGTATAGTACGCTTGTATTATTTTGCCCCTTTTGTTTTGGTTACTGTTTTTTGGATGCGCCTCACGTATTTTTGGAACTTGGTTTCAATTGCCATTTATTTTGCGGGTTCTATTACTATAAGCCATAGAATGCTACAACTCTCCTAACACGAGCAGTATGAACGTTTGTATGTTTGTACGTATGAGTAGTATTACTACGTTTCATTTGGTCTGGTCTATAACTATAACGATGACGATGACTACTACTGGGTGTTTGTTGAAATGATACAAACATTTTGCTACTGCACATACTTAGACGCTTTATAGCTTATTGGTTGGCTTGAATGGTCATAGATTTGGTTTAAGAGAGTTAACTTTATTCTAACCATTTATTTCGATTTCTTTTTTATTTTATTACATTTTCAAAGATTTGTTTTTGGTGTGCTTTTTGTTGTTGTTCCTACACCTCGTACTTGCAAACATTTAAAGATTGTTTTTACTACATGAACTTTTATAATAAATATTTCACCTTCGGGAGAAGGGGGAACGTGGTCTGAAGATTTGAAAAAGTATCAGACGTTTTGGCTCTTTTATTTTATTGAAACGTGTTGCAAGTGCGAAAATATTCTTACACAGCACATGTTTTACTGAATTTTTCTTTCTATTGCTGAAAAAGGCTTGAGGAAATGTTCTTGTTCATGTTCTTGTACCATGAGTATGTACGTTTAAATATATTAAGTCTATAAAAGGGAGATTTTCGGTGAAGATTCAAAACAAGAAATATTGTTAAAAAAATGTTTATATGAAAGTCATGTGTATGTATAAATGTGAAACTATAAGCTTGGGTAAGTTAGTAGTAAATTGATTATTTTGGCTTTCATTTATTATGTACGAGTAAGTATGTATGATCATACTCGGTATGTGTGAGATTTTAAATAGCTGATTTTTTTCACTGAATTCAAGGCTCATAAATTTTCAATTCATGAAGATTATTTTCTAATTTTTCTTCGTTTTTGTTTTCTGCGGATTTTAAAGGAATCATTTTTAAATTTATTTAAACAATTAGCAGCTAAAATAAAGTGAAATAAATATTTAAAGCTGATAAAAATGTTTAAATTCGATTTAATAACACTTTACTTAATGTAATACGAGTAGTTAATAAATGTGTGTTTTTTATAAATATATATGAAAAGTTTTGAAATACAGTTCATTAAAAAAGTACAGGTCGATCAATGGCTTAATATTATTAAGAAATGACATGTGTAGGTAGCAACAAATAAACCTTATAGCTGTTTTATCTCACATGCCGTTGGACTGTAGAAAATGCAGTCCTGATCTAATGAGTTTATAGACATTTTTAAAAAGCAATAACAACACATTATATCAGGCTTGCATTTTCCAGGGATATTCTAAAAACAGCTTTAGCAGCATAGTTGTTAAGAAATATAGTCTAAGCAACAAAATAGGCTTAGCAGCTATAGTTAAGAAGTGTTGAAACATGAGTTGTTACGAAATGTATCAACATAATTTGTTAAGAAAGATAGCTTAGTAAATATGTAAAATTGAACCGAATCAGTTATTTGAAGGTGTGTCCTAAAAGGAATGTATTGCTTGTGCTATGTAAACTCAGATTAAAATTCGTAGGAAAATTCCATGCAATCGTAAAAACACATACAACACTTTTTACTAGATAGTAATCGAAGTTGCCAGAAGTTTACTATTTACTATACAAAGTTGTTGATGCCCATCTTCTGAGTCAGTTTAGTTTGTTACGTCCTTGTGTAAGCTTCCTAGCATGTCAGTATTATGCTGAACTTAAACAAGTGAGTTTCGTCAAGAAGAGTTTAAACGACTAGTGGTAACATCGTGTTAAGACATACGAATTGGGAAATAAATAAACATTCTTGCCAAGAAATATTTGAGAAATTTGTAAATAATGAAACCTTTCTTACGAAAAGATATAAAAACGTAACAATACGAATTAATTTATTAATTGCAGCTTATTTGCGAGAACTCACTTTATTTGCTAATGATTCATAAGACAAACTTAAGAGATCACAATTTTTTATTTCTACGCTTACTTTTGCAATTGCATCTGATTATTCTTTTTTACTATGAAGAAACGTACGCACTTTCATGTTAATGTCAATTTTTGGTAACATACAAAGACCCCCAAAAATGTATAAGTTATTTCTCATTTAAACAAAAAAGAAAAAAATAAAAAAAAAAAATTCGTCATTCTGACAAATGTGAAGTCTTTTGCTGAGATTTCACCAATTCGTGTATAAAATGGTTTTTGTTGCTTTCTTTGCAGCAACCAAAAAGAAAAAAAATTAATGGAAAAAACTGACATTCAATAAAATACAAACTGCAATAGCTTCGAAAAGATTTTATTGGCATAAAATAAAAACTGAAGAGTCAAGCAAAAATGATAAACGATAAACAAAATAAAGTAAACTATGGCCTATATAAGGAAAAATGGATCGGCCAAATAAAAAATACAATATAAAATTTTTTTTTTGGTTACATACTGTTTGAATTCGCGACATATCCGACACGCAACATTTTTATGATATTTTAAGTGATTTCAATTGTTTGTGATCCAAAACTTATTATACGAGTGGCTCAATCTTTGTTCTCAACTTGATTTACGGAAAAATTCACAGTATAGAAACACTACATATTTTGTTGAAAGAAAGTTTCTAAGAAAAGATCGCTGGAGAGAAAAGAAAAACAGAAAAGTTGTTTACGTTTAACTTCAAATTGTATTTTAAAAAGATGCGGCAACAATTAATCAATTATAAAGAAAAAATGGCGACTTACAAATGCTTGACAACAGACCTCTACACGAGTACTCTGCCAGGTTCCAGTAAAAATATTCCAGCAGTTGAAGAAAGCAAGAAGTTAAAAAGCAAGTAACACAATATAAGCCATGTGCATAATTTGAAGACTTAAAGCTTAATTCGGTTAACATGCTTCTTTCCATCTGTTGCTGAGTTGTTTTACGTTTCAAATTTTATGCGGTTATTTTTAAAGTGGCATAAGTCCCTTCATGGAAAAAACTCAACTTGAAAAATTTCATAAGCAATTTATTATCTCAATGGCTATCATGATCTTAGATGGACTTGGGCTACTTTCAAAATTAACGTTTGCTATTTAACTTTAATACCATAATTAACAGCAGCTGGTCATTAGAAGGGAATAAATATAATTTTTATTTTTCTTCTCGGCAATATTTATTAATTGTAATTGAAATTTTTAGAAAATTTGTTTGTTGTTCTTTATAGGAAGTTATTTTCTTTTTGTTTTGGTTTATTTTGTAAAATTTACTTTTCATACTTAAATTTTGTTTTCTTTTATTCCGGCAATCAAATTGAGTTTTTCTTAAAATTTTAATCTCATTCATTAGCATGACTGTTTGTTTTCTTTTTTCAATTAAATGTCGGAAGTTGTTGAATTTCTTAAGGTCACAATAACAACGTCAACGGTCTGCTTTGGCAATGCTTTGGTTGCTGCCCTTTTTCAACCGTTAAGCCCAACAGTAGTTATTAATATCATGTTCAGAGTTTGTTTTTTGTCCATTAAATCCATTTATTTACTTAACCAAATTAAGTAATTTTTATTTTATTGGGTTCAATCGTAAGTAAGTCGTTACAAATACACATAATAATTCAAAGTCATTGAGTAATAAAATTACTTCATAAATAAATTGCCAAAATAAATAAAATGAAAAAAACCGCCCGAAATTTTATAAAAGCTGCTGAATAAGTACTTCAAACAATATGGTTTATTGGGTTTTAAATGGATTTTCTGTGAAAATGTGCTCTGTTATATTAAAAATACATTGTAATAAAATATTTATTTTTACATTATAAACACCTTTTATATACTTCAGTGGGCGCCAAAGTGTTCGGTATCGAGCCGCAAATGCTAGCTTTTGTATATTTGGGGATCAAGCTGAATCCAGAGATAGATTGTCTGTCGTTAAATTGTAGGGAAAAGGGAGGCATCTTCATAAAATTAATGTGTTTTAGATGTAAAAGTATTTCTAGATTTCCTAAGAATTGGAGTTAAATTTCTTGAAGATCACACAGAAAAAAATTTTCCTCAAAAATTTTCAGTCAAAAACTATATCAAATTAAAACTAGTTCCAATTAACCTTGTAATTGTTCTAACAACTTTCACAAGTTGTGAATAATTGAAAGTTATGATTTCGCTTTAAGTTCAATATTTTAAGTTAGATAAACTCAAAATTTTATTGTGAAAGGAATGCTATAATATCTAATCATCAGACTAGCAAAAGGAATCATACTGATTGGAGGCCATTTCACCATCTCAACTGCGTTCTTTTTTCATTATTAACATTTTTTAAGGTGAATACTAGTGAAACGGAATACAGTTTTCGTAATTGAAATCGTATGTTAGTTTTTTTCTATCTCTGGCTTGAGCATTAATTTCAATAAAACAGTTTGTTTAAACACTAAAATTTATTTAAATTAATTTCGTAATTGCATAAATTCCGCCTCTAACATTTTGTACAAATATCAAAAATTTTGGTTTTATAAATTGAATAAACAATTTTCGTTGTAGGATAAACTTTAATAATGAAAATATGTAATTAAAAGTACAGTTTTCGTAATTTAAATCGCATTTGTATCATTATTTTGTAGATTTAATGGGGTCGACGGACAATAAAGTTTGGCAGCCTCTGTTTTAGATCGTATGGATATGTAAAAATTGTAAACTGTGTTGGTTATTTTTGCAATACGAGCTAAAAAATAGGTTTTAGCATATTAAACGTGTTGATACTAAAAAAGGCAGTGAGGGATAAGGTATTATCAGCATTAAAAGATGTATAAATCAAGAATTTAACGTACGTTTTAGCAAACAGAAATATGTATGTATGTTTTACAGAAAGTCAATTATTATGTGTATATGTAAGTTAAGTAAGGTTTTTTACATAAAACCGAACACAACATTCCCGGTCGTCATAGCCATACCTTATGAAATTTCCAAATTGTATCCAATATGAATACAAGTTCCCCAAAAGCGTTGCAGAAAACAAAAATTTGCGTCGTGGAGCACATGAGAGAATAATTTCCTTTCTCTATTGTCTTGACCGTAATTGTCTTATGACTTGTTAAAATTATAATTCTACAAAATTTTCCTGAGTCGCGACCGGTGAAAAAGAATATATCACAAAGCTAGAACATGAATATTACCAAAATACTTTTACTGTACAAGCAAATTTTTTTCCAACACAGAAAAAAATAAGTTTTGTTTTTGATAACAAAAATCCCGGTATTCAATAATTTTTTTTCAAATTTCCTGTGATAAAGAATTCCCCTATATTGATAACAAAATTATTTCAAAATAAAAATATATATATAAATTAAAAAAATGTTGACATGGCTGGAATACGAACCCGGGCTTTCCGGACGTAAAGCATACACTCTCTAGCTGAGCCATATCCCATTTATTTTTTATGGGATACAACTTGTTTTAAGTACTTATGTATAAAAAGAAAAGAAATAACCGGCATGGAAAAGAAATACTTACAACGAAATATTTTATTATGGTAAAGATAAATGTTATTGAAATTCATATTTTTTTTAATAACATGGTCTTATTGAATATAATTCTTGTCTATTTTTTCTGTGAAATATAAAATATTTGTTTTTTTCCGAATTTACCAAAAATCTTGTAGAACTAACCTAAAATAGTTTGTGTTTCATTAAAAATAATAAAATTATTATTGTGAAACAGAAAATTGCTACTAATAAAAGCTTTAGATAAGGAATTTCAATTATATCTTCCAAGAAAATCCACTTCAACAAAATGTCACAGATAAAATTTCCTTCCATAACTTAAAATTTTATAGTTTAAAGGCATTGTATACAATCGACAAAACAATAAGATTTCAACGAGAGATTTATCTCTCTTATATTCCCAATTAAACCGAATTACACAGTTTGGTTGATTGCAAAAAAATTAGCACTTTGATATTAACGAGAGTTTTTTTTTTGTATTTTAATTTGTGGTATCATCTGGGTGTTAAATAGCTTTTGGTAATACTTAATCGACATAAAAATAAATTGATACTGATACATAAGAATTGGCCTTATCTCCATTTGTATAACTTCAGCTCATTGAGTTTTAGTGTTAATAAAGGAAATTTGTGTTGCCATATCACTGTGAATTCAGAATTAATTTGAATGAGTAACGTTTTAAAACGAAACAACACTAGAGAAAATATATATTTTTAATTACATTCTACAGATGTTTTAATGGGTTTCTAAAAGAATTTTAATTTATTTTTATTGGTTTTATGTTAATTATTCGACCTTTTAACCCTTCTTGAAAATGAATATAAAGAAAAGTTTTTCCGCTATTGAAATTTTTCTTCTGTTCTATTGAATTTCATTTTTTGTTGCTGTTGTTGTAGTTCTTGTGTAATTTCACGGCCATAAAAACAAGTGTGTTGGTTGTCTTACTGGCATCTCCAACTTGGGCCCAACCTATTGTGTGTTATTCTGTTGTTGACAAACCTTTATGTAGGTAGTATTTTCTATGGTTTTACGGGTTCTTTTCTCTACTGGACGTTAAAAAATGCTCTTGTTTTTGTACTTATTTTTCTTTTAAGTTTTAAATTTTACAATAAAATGTATAAACATTTTATTGTAAATTCCCAGGCAGTGATGCGTTGTGCCTGGAAAGCTATTGTAAATTTTGTGTTCAAGGAGAAATGAAGCTTGTATTGTACCAGACTGTATTGTGTTGTATTGTATTTTGTTGTGAATCGTTTTGTTTTGACCAACAGCAACAAACAAACAATCAAATGAAAAACAATAAAAACATTTAATGATGTCACACGGAATATAAAAATACTATAAAATGTCAAAAGTTATTGAATTTATGTTAACATTTTCGTTTGAGCCAATAGTCATTTTTAGCCAAGAGTATGGTATGGCTGGCTAACTATGAACAACCATGAAATACAGGCACAGCTGGTGCAGTTTTCGAAAAATAATAAAGAAATGTGGATTGCTGCTGGTCATAAGAGGAAAGGGGATAATTTAAGTATTTCGAATGTAACTCATTGCAAGAAATGGCGTCTAAGAGGAAATTTATGTTTGCTAATCCTTTCTTTAGCGATTTAGTAATGAATTTTTAAAATAAGTATTTTTATTACAAGTTAATGCATTCAGTTATTTGTCTAGAAAAAGATTATGCATATCGGCAATTATTTTTTATTATGTTTTTGCATCACATCCTTTCAGTGGCGGTTGTTTAGAAATTAATTTGTTTTATTAATAACAAAAAAATCAATATTCAGTGGCAAATATTTGCAATTTTATACTTAGCGCAATCATTGAAGGTAAAACTATGATCAGTTTTTGACTTCGTAATGAGACTGCCCAAATGCGACAGGCCGAAAATGGCCAGCTGAAGGTGGCCGGGCGAATGTGGCTTGTCGAAAGCACAAGACGACACGGGGGTTAGGTGGAAGGCTACCGGAACTTCGTTCCTATCCGGTGTCCCATGACAAGGCGCATTCTTTTTTATAAAAAAAGTAACAGTCAGGTAATCAATAAATGCCTACCAAATGGTGAAGTGATAGAGGAAGCGCGAGTTGTTACTTTTTAGAACAGTTGTTGCAGCGCCATTATATAGCCATTTTGTATTAATTATTTTACTTCGCCGAAGATTCAATGCTACAAATACCGACGAAGGAGGGCGTTGTGATGTACATTAATGAAGATCATAAAATCTATGATGTTGGTGACTGGCTCGGCTAAGTATTGAACTCGCGGTCTTATAATACTTGCCTTGTAACAAGCGCGTTAAAGATTTCAGCAAACAGCACCGCTTTGGATTTATTTAAGCCTACTTGAATTTTCTTATAAGTGTATTATTTTTATTATTGTAAAAATGGTGATCTTTGATCTTTACATGGAAAAACATGCTGGTACACTAAGAGAAAAATCATTCATTCAGCTAATGAAGCGGTTTCATTCACATTTCTTCATCTTATGAATGAAACGTTGCATTAACAGAATGGTCATTTTCATTTGCTGATAATTTTCTTTCCAATTTTAAGAAAAATAAAAATTTATCTCATTAGATTTGAGTATTTATTGCAAAAACACTTCACAATACATAAAATAAAATAAATGTTGATACAAAAAATACCCTTTAATAGATTTTTTCAAATTCCCTAAAAGGCTATGAAATTGTTTCATACAGGCAATGAAAATGTTTCTTACTTACAATGAAACGGTTTTCGTACTAAACGCTTTTTATAGAAAAAACTTTAAAAGCGTTGATTGAACGCATGCTGTTTTTACTGTGCTGTTGGCTGAAGTAGTTAAGGCGTTGTCTACAAATCTGATGATGAAAATGAAGAGTCCGAGTTCGATACTGTGAGCGGTTATCAACGTGGTAGAATTGGCTCGTAATTGAGGTAAAGTAATTAATAAAATAGTGGTATACAGATCCAGTTAATGTGCTTACTTAACAACATCTACAAAACGTGCAATCAGTGACTTGATTTCATATGTATAATGAAATTATTTCACATATTGAATGAAAGAGTTTCACGAAATGAATGAGGTGTTTTATATGAAACTTTGTGAAACATACTTCATTAATACAATGAAATCTTACGTTAACTCGTTATTAACCCTACGGTCAATAACCGGGTACCCCGGTACTTTTTCCATTTAAAAATGCTCCCTTTTTTGTAATAATGAAGATATGGCGATGAAACTTTAGATCGTCGCGATTAAGTTGTTTATATACATAACAGAAAAAGTAAAATTCAATAATAATAACCTGGTTGGTGTATATTTAAAATGTTTCAAAAGTTGACACCTACGCGAGTCAATGACCGGATACCCTCAGACAATTTCTATTCATTTTGCTCTATAATTGAACTGTTCTGCCATCATTAATTAAGTAAAACACATTCTCTAACCGTTTTTATTCTTTAATAAGCTTTTTATCATCATTTTCAATGTTGAAAATTGTTTGCCATATATTTTTCATTATAATTACTTACGCACAGTTCTGTATGCTTGTAGCCAAATATCTCTAAAAGTATTCAAAGATATCTTAATGAAACAAAGTGTGTTTTCTTTGCTTGTTTTTAACCTTTACAACAAGTTTAAACTCATGAAAATCGTATAATATTTGCAAAAGTTATGACACACTGTAGCTCACCATGTGTTTCAACAGGGTGATCCATGCTGAAACAATCTTAATGCTTAAGTCCTCTGCTATAATTCTTACTTATATCGTTTTGTAATCGGATCGCAATTTTCTAAGATACCGCTTTTTTACCTACGTGCGGTCTTTATAACAATGTTAGTTGGAATGAAATAAATATATGAAATATCTGTCATATCAATATGATTTTAACAAATATTAAACGACAACATTTGATTTTGAATTAAAAAAACGGGCCGGGTACTCTGTCATTGACTAACGTATATATATTTGGTTATTGACCGTTGTTAGGCTTAATGAAAAACTCATTGATATAATGACGAAATTTATAGCTGGCATGAACATTTTCCTTTCAGTGTAGAATCGAAAATGCCACCTAGTTTCTTACGCTTTGTCATACATTTTTGCAGATCTGTTATATATACTTTTTGCTCGCTTATTAATAATTCTAATGTCATTATTGTCTTATATGTTGCTATTAAAAGAATTTCGAACTGCAGTCGTAAAAACAAATTTTATTGCAAAAGCAAAAAAAGGGTTGATCTATTAAACCTTGAAGTACTAAAAGAATAGGAACATTAGTGGAATACCAATGACTCCGTATTGTCTACTAAGTATTTGTTTATTAAAAACGTTTTGTCTATTTTTATTTGTTTTTTTTTTAATTTTAATATATGATTTCTTTTATTTTTCGTTTTTTATGGCATAAACAAAGAGAATTAAATTATGTTGTCCTTTTTTTAAACCATAAATCCAAATTCATTATCTTTTTTTATATTTCTTTAAATTTCGTGATGTCAATATAATTTAGACTATGAAGTTTTAGACATCATTTAATTTAAAATTCTTTTATATCTTTTCGTGTTTTTAATTAAAATTTATTCAGATTTAAATTTCAATAAAACTAGAATATATAAAGCGGGTTGTTATTGATTACGTATTTTATTACAGAACAGCACGTATACCTAAATAACAAACACTTATGAATATTTTTTCGACCACCTACGGCTAAAGGTTTGTGTGTATGAGTATGCTGATCGTAGTAGGTAAGTTACAAAATATCCTTATCAGAAGTTAGAATGTTTAAAGGAACACAAACACACATGCGTTTACATAAAAGAAATAATTTTAATTCATAACATATTTTTCGGTCTTTTCTTTTATCACCTTTAAATTGTTGGAGAAGTGGTCACTGGATAAGATTATTTCAACACTATTGCTTAATTTGCATTTAAAAATAATTAGTTTTTTAATGAAATTCCATTTTATCGGTGTGAGTTTTTAGTACAAAAATAAAAAGATAAAAATGTGGTTTTTACAACGCCATGTTATTTATCAAGAGTAGACATACTGCAGTAATGAGCATTTTTAGACGCCTGAATGTCTTGTAATATATACTAATCGAGGTAATTCCACCATTTAATACAAAGAGTTGTTACATTGTGCGAAACACATGGACTGAGACCAAGAAGTCTGTGCGATTTTCTCAAAACAAATGGTAATAAATATATAACTTCCAAACTTCTGATATGATTTATCTGAAACTTTGAATATTAATAGAAGAAAAGTTAACCTTTTAGAGTAATGTTTATGAAGAGCAGAATTTTTAGTAGTTATTAATTGACACTTGATTCAAAAATTTTTTGAAAAACTTTTTCTCATTTCCTGTATGCATGCAAAGTTACTTTAACTTTAGATTTTTCTAATAATTTAAATAGAAATCCAAAGCAAATATTAATAATTCCTAATGAACTCCTATGATATGTTACTCCCAAAAGACTATTGTGTTTTGCAAAGGCAAATCATCATTTAAATAGCATTTAACCTAAAACCTTTTATAATTCGTAAAATTTTTTTATTGCCATTTCGTTTTGCATTCTTGTCTCATCAACTCCAACTACTACATGAATTACAAAATTAGAAAAATAAATCTGTTGCTGACTGAGGTGTTGGTGATGATGAAGGAGTCATGGTGACAATTTGATTTTGAAAAAAAAAATCCAATAATATTTATGAATATCTAGAAAAGGAAATCCTCTTGCATAAAGCACGTTCCATTTAACGTATGCATGCGTGACCATTTCGTTAACATAAACATCATGACCTTCACACTAAAGGTGGTTTTACACTATCTGTGCTTTATATCTGACTTGTCAAATTTCCCACGGCAAAAGCTATACATGCCGCGTGAACCTTTTCAAACATTGTCATCTGAAATTTACAGAACCAAAGTCAGGTGGCAGCTGTTTTGAATTAACAAGTATGTGTTAGCGTCACTTAAAGGTTATGTCAGATGTGATTATGCATGTGCGTGTGAAAGCAAAAATTAAAAATCGTCTGTAAATGGACAATTTTGACACGCAAAGTTACATGTGAGTCGCAATAGTGACAAGTCATATGTAAAACACAGATAATCTAAAACCACCTTTAGTCAGCAAACAGAATATGTAACTGATTTCTTTTTTTAATGTTTTGCTTTATAAAGCTCTATCTACCACAACAATGAACTGGCAGACTCTAATGCCGCTCGCTGCCTGCAGATTTTCCATAATCAATGTTTGAATTGTTATTTAACACATCCATAGATAGAAGTATAAATCAGCAGTGCTTGCACAAATATTTTCATTTATTGCTGTAGGGAACGGTAGTGTTAGTGTTTAGTAGGCCTTTGAGCTAAAAGATTACATTATTATGTTTTGGTTTGGTGCTTGTTGTTGTGATTTTACCGACCATTATAAACTTCCATGTGTCACACATAATGTCGCACAATAAAAATCATAAATAATATAAATTGCGTGTGTAACAGTAAGTGAACGGATGGTGAGTGAGCGACTAAGTGAGTGAGTGAGTTAGTTAGTTAGTTCGTTGTTTGGTTTGTGGTAAAGTAAGGAGGCTTTAATAACCAGCCATTCAAATTTTTTGTAAAGGTTGTTATGTCTGTCTGAGGCGAAGTAATTTGCTGTTGTCGATGTAGACCACCAAATTGTCATATTGTTCAGGGAGAGGGGAAAGTGTTACCAAAATTCATGAACAAATTTTGCTAGAAGACTTCAGGTAAGCTGACAGTTTATATTGTTTGCTTTAATTTACTTTTCGTAATGATTATTGCATATTTACTACTACATACTTACTGTAGTTGTTGGCGTTGAAGACATTTGACGCAGATTGGTTTCCCCGGTTTGATATTATTTTTAATAAATTTTTGTCGTCCGTGCGTCAAAAATTGCGAATTGGTGCGTTAATCAAACTGACAATTTTAGTGAATTATTGAAAAGATACTCAAATGCATGCAAACCCACAAAAAAAACGAAAATAATAAACCAAAGCATGACTTCCATGACAACATCAACGTCACCCACAAGTAAGACACACAGATTGCAAGTCACGTTGGAAACATTGTTGTATTTACATGTATGAATGCGTGCCTTTTTATATACAAATATCGTAATTGTGTGCAAAAATGTCTAATGCTGTGATTCAAATTACGTTAGAAAAGAACTGAAAGAAAAAAGAAGTGCGAATGATTTAGCTTAAGCTTATGTTTAATTTTGTTTTTGTTAGTTTTTAACTAAACTGTGCGGCCAACCGAAGCAACATTTATAAGCAGATTATTTTTGAACGAATAAACCAGGAAAATAATGGGTGGCATATTAAGCAGACAATTGGTGTATAGTGAAAAGCAAAAGTACGCAAACTTTCCATTACATTAAATAAAATATTTCATCAATGGAAGTTTTTTAGCTTAGATAATAAATGGGAACAACTAATAAAATTTATGTCATTTATTAATTAAAATTACGTAATGATATGTGCCATTTTACTTTTAAGTACGAACAATTTTCTGCTCCACTCTAGATATATTAATTTGTATACAAATGGATATATGCTTGGTTGGATTTAGTTTATTTTTTCGTTTTTGTATAATACATTAAATGAATATGCTAAAGTACTGAAAAGAGAGCCTGCTTTATGTGTGTGAATCTGTGTGTCTGTCAAATATTAAATATATCAAAGCTAAATACAATAGCACAGCATAATTTGACAGGAAAAATATTTCACAAAAAGTCAGTCTGCCCTCATCCTCCCTCCTGTTACTCCGAATGAAAATTCGAAGAAATCAAAATATTTCTGATTAGCTTTAAAATTCCTCTTGCATAATGGAATGTTACAAACAAATTTTAATAATTACACTGTGCAACAAAATCAAATTTTTTTCAAAATAACAAGGTTCTAATGAAGGATTCTTGTAAAGGTTACCAACAAATACATACGTGTATCGGTGTTCTAAAAGCTTACATATTAGATTCATTTTAGTGGGAATTAAATTTTCATGTTTTGCACGTATTTTCATTGACTTCGTATAGGAAATCTTGTCAGCCTTACGTTTAAAGTATAATATGTGTTTAACATTTTTATGTAAAACACCACGGGGAAATTTATAACATTTTAAACCTCAAACTCTTCGTTTTATGGGTATTTTTGTACCTTTCTTAAAAAAGAGACAATAAACTCATCTTCAGCGGCGATATACCGGGCGGAAATGTTTAACTAAAATAGTATTCATAAAATTCTACTTGAAGTCCAGAGTCGACTTGAACGCCAGAAATCGTTCAAACATATTGTAAGCCCTACATGTAAGGTATACGATATCTTTATTACTTTTGTGTTAAACACTACTATTAAAATTTTTGTGAAAAATGTTAACCCTCTAACTCTTTGTTGTATAAATCCTTTCTTAAAGATCAGAAAGCGGTAATACAGCGGGTTAAAATATTCCACAAAAAAATTTGCCATAAAATTCTACTGTAGGTCTTCAAAGGCATCCAAAGCTTCAGACTTAAGTTGAATGCCAGAAATCATATAAAACTCAAAAAGCTAAGTTAAGGGTTACGTGGCTGCAACGCACAAGCAATCAAGTACAATCAATAAAATTCCGTTTTCCCATAAGTTAAGGTTAAATTAAGTTAAGTATTAATTTCGTGCTTATTCACAATTAGTACTCGGCATAAAAAACCTTGTAAGCCCTATGTTTAAGGCATAAGATGTGTTCATCATTTTTATGTAAAACACCACGGAGAACTATGTAGTTCCAATTTTATATTGTTTTATTGGTTCGTATTTATTAAAAACTATATAAAAATAGCTTTTTGAAGCACAATTAATTTTATTTTGTAATATAAAAACTAAGTTAAATCACACTGACCCTGAGCAAAACTAATGATTAAGCTTCTTTGTTCAAATATTTGCCTAGTGTGATCGCGGCTTAAGGCTTTCAAGATTTCCTATGCCGAGTAACTATAGCTACATAAGTGTAAAACGGGGAAATTTTTTCCGCTTTTTACCAATATCATTGGTTAGAATTATGTTATACAGTATTATTTATATAGATTGTGTTATAGAATATTCTATTTTGTTTAACAAATAATTTTTGCTGTCGTTAAATTAAAAAAGAACTGTAATATTACACAAACTAAAAACTATATACAACTTTGTTTTTTAGGTATTTGTGTGGAAACTTCATCGAGAGTCCATACAACATGGACGGTAAGCCTTCAAAACTTACTCAACCTTTAAATTTTAACATAAATTAATTTTATTAAGACATCTCAATGATTTATTTCTGTCATAAAATAATGTTGAACTAAACTTCATAAAACCCGAGGGAAATATAAAAATTAGTTTTGCATTTTTTTCAGTTAAAAAAAGCAAACAAAATATTAAATAAGGTTGACAAATGATATATTGTTTTACATTGCTTAATTGATAGCAGACTTAATTGAAAATGAACTGCGAACGGCATTTTCTTAACGGACATTACAGGCAGACTCAGTCGGATACTTAGTACGTAAGACACCAATTATAGGCTATCAATGTGAATAGTTCACACACTTTTTAAGTAATTGACCAAACGTTTACACTACAACTACAATTGCTAATTGTCACATAAATCATTTAACAACTGCAGTCATATGAAAAATTAAAAAGAAAGAAATATTTCTTCAAGATATTTTACCAGATAGAAGAATTGGAAATAATTAAGTTATGATCTTAGTTCACAATCACGGATTGAAAAATCTTACAAAACGTAGTAGTGACCTTTGTTATTCACATAATTTTAAAATTTTTGGGAAGTTTAGTAAATGATAAAGCTGTTTTAATTTTGATTATTTTCAATTAAAAACATTTTGTAATATCATTTGGAAAGGGAGCACTTTAAGGCGTTTCGAATTAAATTCTTAGAGCGTAAAAACTTAATTAATTAAACAAAAAACCTCATCAAGACACCGTGCAGGAGTACAAGACGCCGCCAAACAATGGTCAAATGAATTTATCTAAGCGTTAATGAGTCTCAAGCACAATTCAACGAAATTCTCTAAATAGTTTTTCTTTCGTTTCTGTACATAATAAAAGACAAAACTATAAAAAATGCAGTTTTCATTTATAATTATGCGGGATTTTTTTTTGGGGGGGAAGAACTTGACAAAAAATAATAATAATAATAATTCAACACGGTCTTAATGAAAATAACAACCTGCATTTTGATTAAATTTGACCAGGGTTTTTTTCGTTTTTTTTTGTGTTTTGAGTACAGGTAGAATGGAAAAAGTATAGAAGAATGAAAAATATATTACACGTGATAAAAAAACATAAATTTAATTAACCTGTGTTTTTGTTTCAACCATTCTTTCCCCATTGTATTATTTAAATTTATTAAACTTTATGAGACAATAATGTGACGCGGTATTTTGAAATGAAATTAATTTTTAAAAGTGGAAAATGTTTAAATAATTAATAAATTTATACAAAGAAAACGGGCGATCAAAACGGTTGCGCTTGACCAAATTCTCAAAAAAGAAAAACAAATTCTGTATTCATTTTATTTTATTACTTTGGTGTTAATTAGTTCAAAAGAAAAAAAATGTTTGCTTTAGGTCTAAAATAGTAGTGCATGTAATTCATTAAATCAATTCCTTTGTTCTTTTATAATATTTTATATTATGGATTTTACTTCCAGAATTCTAAGCAATATAAACAAGATCATATAAACATGCAAGTAAAATACCACTGACTAAAACTGCCTTCACAACACTTTTTTAGACGATCTTAAGACATTTAAAAGAACTTTAGAGGGCAAATAAGTTTCAAAACAAGAAGTAATACATGAAATTGCTTACTAATAAATGACGCTTTTTTAAGTTCACATGTTTAGCTTGTCAACACTGCTTTGGTTGGCAATCGTTTTGATAGCTTACAGTTGCTTTGTGATTAGTTTGGTTTGCAACAGTTGCACATCAAGTCCCTACACCGATAAACGAGAGTACCTGGTTGACCGAGCTTAATACTACACTAGCTGTGAAAATACCAGCTGTCTGTACATGTACCGTTAACATATATTGACCTTATAATTTCAACATTTTCCATTGCTCGCCTTAGAACACCCTTTACATTTTAACTTTCGTAATTTTTGTTGTTCTAGCGGCCATAGTTGTACATATTCTGTGAAAATTTCAGGTCTGTATATATTTCGGTTGCCGATATAGAATATTGTGCCAGACACACCGACAGACAGCGTATCAGAACCAATAGGGGCTTTTTTCTATTTTGGTGAACGCAACCCTAAAATTAAAAAAAAATGGATATTTGAATATTTTGCTTTTGCAAATATAATAACAATACAACATCTTTTTTCCGCTTTTAATTGGTGTTGTTGTAGGAAAGTCGTAAGAGTAAATCTAAAAATAAGCAAAGCGTAGATGAGCGTTTGCTTATATGTTCTGTTTTTGAAAAGAGAATAACACTTAGAAAAATGTTCCTTGTTTTTAATTAGTGTTGCTGTAGGAAAGGCATAACGTTGCCAACACAGCTGCTGCTGTTGATGATGCTGAAAATGAAAAACTACCGAATGAAGGCGAGAGATGTTGACGTTGTGTTTTGGTACAAACTCATGAATTTCATTCAACTTCAGTTGCAGCAACATCAAGAGCAGTCACTCTGTTTGCAACATAAAATCAAAAGGAAGGAAAGTTCAATAAAATAAAATAGCCTATTTGAAATAGTTTGTTTTGAGGATGAACTTTGAAATTTTTACCGCAAAAAAAAAAAATTTTTTCTGGAGCAACTGTTTTAAAGTTTATAAAAATAACTAAGCACAACGTTGTTCAGATTAGACAAAACTAAATAGGAAATCGCTTTAGTACCTATTATAATTCGAAAATAAGTATTAAAAACATTTTTGGAAATTTGGTATCCTTTTGAAAGGATACAATATCGTCAATGAAAAATCTAAACACGGTATAATGGTTAGATTAAGATCATCAGGGCAAAGTTGAATCGTTTTAACTACTTAATATTCCCTTGCGAATAATTTGCTTTCTATTTGCTACGAGTTCTTCATTACGCAAAACAGAATTATGTAATTGAGTGAGCTTAATCGGATTTATGAATGTAACACCTCGTTAAAATTTATTTATTGTACCATTTATCATGTTTATATACAAATAAAAATCTAATGAATTTTTTGTTAGATCATAAATATTTAAGTAAAGTGAAATAACTCAAGTCCCACCCTGTTCAACGTTTTTAACTTATTTACTTCTACAGCATAATTAAGTTCAAATATGTAATTGCATTTTATACCAGCATAAATTTCTTCTTCAATTATTTATTAAAACTAAATCTAATTTCTACAAATATTTAAATATTCATTACAACATCAATTTATGCATCGAATTTAAAATATTTATTTGTTTGAGTTGGACCTCCTGCATAGTTACCTTAATGATGGTGCAATATGTGTATGCGTGTGTTTGTATTTTGAAAGTTCAAAATAAATTAAAATTGTAATTAGATCCTTTGATACAACAAAAGCGGCTCAATTAAAAAAGGACGCTTGTATATAAATGACTCTTGCAAATAATACCAACTTTATTTGAAAATCAACAAAAATAAAGCCCATACATACTTTTGCACAAAATAAGCTATAAATCTGCATGGTATGTTTGTTACCAACATGAATACGATTTTAAAATGTAATACTAAAGATATTTGTGGAAATATCATCATAGTAGTATGTATCGTCCACCATATGTATGCTTGTATTTACATATTTACATAAAACCAGCAGGTATTTTAAATTAGATAAAATCAAATTAACACACAGAGCCATTGTAAATTGTCATCGTTCCCAGATGGTAATAGTATTATTTAAATAAAAAAATAGAACTAAATACAAAATTTCCATTGTTTTAAAGAACTTTGTTTTAAAACAAATAATTCTATACAAAATTTAAATTTTATTTAAAAGTACTCCTCTAAATTTTTACGAAATTTAACTTTTAATAATTTTAAATCACAAATATACTCATAATATCCAAACATCTTTCCAACTTTGCAAACGACAATTTCAATAAAATTTAGTTAGATTGCCATAGCTACGAGTGCATTTATTTAAATCAATTTCAGTTTGTAATTTATTTCAGTGTCATTTTCATCGCCACTTACACACATTTAAAGAATAAAATAATAATAAAAGTAGTAGAAAAATAAGTACGAATACATTTTGCCCCACGGCAGTTAATCTACTATTAATCTTATTGTAAATCCGCCAAGACTTCCTGACATATGAGCCATATTATTCATATGCACTTTACACACACATTTACATACACTTACAAATTTTTATAAACTGCAAGAGTCCATTCAATTACAGATTTAACAGTGTAGTCGTAAATTCAAACATAAAGATGCTTCAAAATAGTTACAACGTGAGTAACAACGTCTGCTGTTTTTTTAATTTTTTTATTCCACAACGTCGTCTTCCCCAAAGTATGTATATACATTTTACCGGGGCAATAAAATTGAAGCCGTAAGAATAAATGTGATTAAGTTGCGCGAAAAAATCCAATTTTTATAACTAAACACAAAAAAATTAACCTGTACGTATGTAGACATATGCACTCTACAGTCATGGTCATAAAATTAGGGGCATATTTGCTCGTAACCTGTCCTGAACTATAGGTTGGACATTCGACCCGTGATTTTAAAGTATTTTTTTATATAAATTATCAGAAAATAGATATGGTCCAGTGTGTCGAAGATATTGTCAGTTTTCACTCTTGTGAACTTAATTTGTTTGTTCATCATGTATTGTATTTATTTATATATTATAAGTGTTCCTTCCGAACTCAGCCACTTGTAAACTGGTTTCCAATTCAAAGGATGTACTTGCAGATGCAGCCCATTGAAAAGTGTGTAGCGCCACTCCTATACAAAGTAAATCAACATTAATTTTAAACTATTTCTACTCAATCGATTCTTATGAAACTTGCACACACATTCCGTTTCGATACTATGTCATGGTTAAAAACCTGGGCAGTACCACACCTATGCCATGTAAATTTTCTTTTTAAAAAACTTCTACTAAGTTGATTCTTACGAAACTTTGCAGACACATTTAGTTGTCGTAACAATACAACATTATGGTTAGAAAAGTGGACGGTCCCACGTTCAAACGTAGTAAATATACTTTTCCATATGACCGATTCTTACGAAACTTTACACACATAATTAATTCTAGTGAATATACAATATTACGAGAAAAAAAATTGAGCAATGAATGCCACGCCCTTTTTGTAATAAATTTTTTTTTTTGTGCAAGAATTAATAGTTCTTATTTTGTAGTGTGCTTTTTCCCAAATTAATTTTATGCACATAGAAAAACTAGAATGAATGAGAAGTTTAAAAGTAATATCAAGATCAAAATATGAGCTCCATAATCATCCACGTTTCCCGGTTTTTTTCTTATTTTACCATGTACTACATTGGCTGCGTTTTTCCAACTCTAAGGCTGATGCCACACGGGCGTTTGTAAAACTTCAAATATAATATAAAAAGAAAAAACGCCGCGTTTTAAAAACGGCTGTATGACCTCAGCCTAAGTGTAGTTGCAGGCGGTAATTGAAAATAACTGTAAAAACAAAAGAACTACATAATGTTTTCGCAAACAATAATGAGCAGTGCTGTTAACACCTGAACGTGCGGAAAAATACATGCTGACAGCACTGCTCAGTATTTTGTACGTTTGAGCATGTTGACAGCACTGCTCATTATTGCTTGCGATTACTCAAATAACTGATCGATTTTACTTAATTCGATTGTCTGCTTTATGGAAACCGCACTTTCGTTTAGATATACAAACCTGTATTTATAACAATTTCCCAGACTGTAGCCATACGTATTTATTTCAAATTTCCATTTTTATTTGAGTGTTATTTGTTTGTAGGGGCCAAAACAGCGACGTCTTTAAATTTTTTTACAATAAAATGGACTACGTTTTTGTATAAGAATTGCTTGACAGGGCAATAATCATAAATTTTTATACAACTACACACATTTGTATTCATAACGATGAGTGTGTGTGTGTAAAGAAGAGTACAAAGATAGTTCAAACAACAAGTACTTAAAAAATATGAACTTGAGTACATTTGAATGTAAAGATAAACGAATAATATTTCTGATGCAGCAAATATAATTCCATAATAAATAAATAAAATAAAATTTAATGTCAATTTAGACTTGTTTGAAAAACAAGACAAAAAATATCTCAAAATATTTATAAGTCTGGCCAATTATATGATTTACACAGAGAAAATTAATTTACCTAATTTCAATGAATGATATTCATTTACTTAGATTCATTAATTTTTAGCAAACATACGTTGATTCAACGTACGCATACGATATTTCAATGAAAATTTTCATTCCTTGTTGTTATTCTTTAACAAAATTTATGAACTCGTTCATTGATTAGGTAAAAATTAATGAAAATTTCATTGAAACAATGAACTTTTTCCTTGACGTTATGTACCTTTTTTGTTCAGTGTAGATTTTGTATTATTGTGTATGTATGTGACGTTATATTGTGGCATACGAATACATACAACACATTTTTATTCCTAATTAAATGGCCAGTTTTCGCTACAGTTTTCATTGAATATTCTGCAAAACTTTAATTATTTCTCAGCTGAAATTAGTAAAATTATTTGAAAATTTAAAATTACTTTTTGTTGTTGTTGGGGCTTCCCCCATTAACTATTCAAAATTCTATAAAATAATGTGTAAAACAGCCTTCATTCATATACATAATTGTTTGATTACTTTCACAAGTGTTAAACATTCCACTTGTGTGCATTTTTAAAAATACACATTCAAGCAAACAAATATTAGTGTATAAATAACTATAAAATGCAACAAATATTCATAAAATGTTACATCGCTTTTCGCTAGCCAAAATGCGTGTTTACATTGAAGTGATTATTATGAGTATTATCATTATACACATACAAACGCCTACACTGGTGCTAACATGGTTTCAAAAATAGATAAAAACTTATTTACATACACAAATACTTCGTTTTGGTTTAAATATAAAATGTGTGTTAACACAATATGAAGGTAATACTTCAACTAAATTAAAACAAATACAAATGTTTGCAAAAAGTCCCATTGGGGAAATTCTCTTAGGCATTCCTAGATACGGCATTTTGAAGTCGTCTTTAAGGTATCGTCAGTCAGGCTGGTCAGTATTTCATGCTAGTAATGGTTTCGTTCTCGTATTGTCGATAGGAAAAAATAAATTTATTTAAAAAATTTTTTTATCAAATACAGAAAAATCTTTATCACAGAAAATTTAAAAACTTTTTTATTGCATAAACACATTTCCATAGATTAGTATACAAAATTCTTTATCAGAGGAAATCCAACAATTTGCTTCTGTGTAGTAGTAGAGATTATCAGTTTAGTAACCTGGGCCCACCTATAAGGCCTATCTATTCATTCTTTTCACTGCTAGGCACACTCACACAGACGTGTATACATAAACACAGCGGTAAATTGCAGGAGTAAAGAGGCCATCTAGAAGGCCTGTTTAGCAGACATAAGGCCTGCCAATCTGCATTCCATACTCATTTCATTTTTATCCATGCTGGCATTGCGGCACAGGCCTTCCAAGCCGCTTCCCAATGTAGGGATTCTTACAGGCCTCTTCTGGCATGACATTTTGAAGGCTATCTGAGGAAGGTCTGTTAAAAAGCAAATGGAGGTGCACATTGTTCTCTATTTCAGTATTTTCATAGTGTCTTCTTTCGATTTGATTAATGTGTTTTTTTTATTTCGGACTATTTCTTTTCATCCAAAGTAGTTTTTTATACATTGAATTGGATACGATGTAGTTCGGGCGTATTAATGGTAAGTTAATTAGCTTAGACATAACAGCAGCATGTGTAATGTCTCTTGTATGTAAATTTCAGTCTTATATACAAATTACATGCGAAAAAAGAATACGAGAATATTTATTATATCCAAAGCACTTTTTTTACTTTTTGAATTAAAAATACAATACTCCTTCCAACTTCCCTGCTTAAAGAAGGGTATGTGAAATGTCTATCGAACGAAAAATCAAAAAACTTCAACTAGGCCTGAAATTTGCAGGCCTGTAGCCTTTTACCGCTGGGTATGCATTTTATTTACAATGAGTATGTATTCTATGTATGAGTGTAAAAAAATTGTGTATAAGAAATTGGACACTCATGTATAAATGTAAAAACCCTGTGGACCATTTTTTTGTACACGTGGCTATTTGGTCTAAAATTGCGGTAATGTTAAAGTATAATAAATTTTAATTTGCAAAAGTGTTCCTACATATTCCCAAAAGATCTAAAACATAAACACGAATAATCGATTAGTTGAGATAATTGTTAAAGATAAAAAAATAATAAGAGCAATTGCTTTTCGAATAGTTTTTTTTTTACAACAAATATGTAACTACAATTAAAGCTTCATGTCATTTGGAACACTCTGTAATTTGCAAGGATTAGGACAGACGTTGTCCTTCAATACGAAATTGTATTGAAATCAGTTATTCGGCTTTAGAATTTGGCGTTAGATATACTATCTCTAAAACTGGCACCCATCATACATAACCATGAAATTTCATTAATGGGCTGATTGCAATTTCGAACCAAATTTCAATTGCTGAAGATTCGTGATAGGAAAACATTAAATAGCAGGAAAACATTAAATAGCAACTGAAGCTGACAGCTTTCAGGTACCAATTGCCATTTGTAATAATGTTTCTAGCAACTGGCAATCGATTTTCCGTTTTGCTTTCCATCCATAATCATCCTATAAAATTGATATTGCCACTAAACGTACGGTCACAATTGCCAAATATTTGCCCAAAACAGCGTGACCACTACTTTTGCCCAGGGTAAGTGTGATTCAACTTGGTTTTTACATAACAAAATAAAGTCAATTATGCCGCAAATGCTACTTTTATGTTATTTTTAATAAATGCGAACCCATATTAAAAAAAAAACTATTAGAATTAAGGAAAATGCAATTTTAGCTTGTCTGTTGGTCATGTTTTTTTGGCAAATATTTGCCAAGTGTGACCCTAGCTTAAATTACAGTAAAATATCACAGGGAGATGTGATTTTTGTATACTAAAAATCTTTTTATAAAATTTGTTGATCACGTTACGTGGGATAAAGTAGACACATCTGTGAAAATTTTCATAAGAGAACATTACCATTCTTTTAGTATATTTCTTAAATATAATCTAAAGAATACTTCATTAAATTTTATTCACTGGAAAATATGCAAAAATCCCTCTTAATTTCTTAGTACGTGCCGTATATCATTATTTTTTATTTCTAAACATAATTTTAGATTCTACTTTTGTGTATGGCACTAAAAACGAATAATAAAACTATTTTGAAATGTTCTTGATGTGAATGTGTGGAGCGCGTAATCATTATTGCAACTGAAGTTATCTAACTAAATTAGGCAAATATAACTCCTCCTACCATTGCTATTATATATTTGTTACTCATTCAAATTTTTATATAATTCGACTTTTTTCGCTGTTAAATTTTGTGGCTTTAACTGGCATTCACGCACAAATAAATGTTTACGAGTATTTAATCATTAGGATGGCGTAAAAATTTGCAATAATTTTTTTAAATTAAATTTAATTTTTTATTTATATTTTAACAAATGGATATACTGCTTATGCTTTTTTTGCTTTTCTGCAGGAATCGATCCTGCGATCTCCCTGTTAATAGTCTAGCAGACTATTCACTACACTAAGGGGGTACCCCGTTGCTATCGCTCGATGTTCTCCCCAAGTAGCACAGCTCTGAATCTTGGTGACTAACCACACCTTGGTACTGTGCTTTCTGGGGAAAAACATAATTCAGGGATTCAGAACTTGACTTTTGGGCGATTACCCATAAAAAGTTATATATTACTGCCCAATCTCTGAAATAGGAGATCAATGGGCGTGCATATAAATATTCAAAGGTAGTAGGGTAGCCTAGACTGGTCTGGTAAAAAAATGAAGGGTTACCTTAGGTCTACTTCCAAGGCCAAGGTCGATGGAAAGTTAACCTCTAAGGGTTTTCATTAACCAATGGTCGCTGATCATACTGTTGTACCGCGGGTGCCGATAGCAACACGTATGAACTATTTTCTAGAGAGTTAAGGCGATAATGTCGTCTGTAAGAATGTATAAGCTGTTGTAGCGGACTTCGTCGTACCCTCAACGTGAACTATGGTTCTGTGATCGGTTATTGGTGAGATTTCCTGTGGTTGCTGTGGTTAAACCAAAATCGCTGGGAGAGGTGTTCCACTAGTAGTTGATCGTCAGCTAGTGTTAATGCTAATGGTGTTGCTAATTCAACAAAAGCTGCATCAAGTTGTATTTCGTCTAGGATTCCAGCGAACGATAGCTTTTGACATTCTGCCCCATGCTGTTAGAATTAGTGATGTTTTATTAATTTCCATTAAAATTTTGTTTAAAGGTCAGGTACAGTTTAATATATCCCTAATACTGCCTGAGTATAAATCTATTTGTATGTATGTCGTTAGTAGTTTTTAGCCACAAATGTATGCATGAATAAAATTATATAAAATTATGCACATGCATCCTGTAAATGCGCTTGTGTTTGTTTGTGTACAATCCCTGTCGGAAAATCACTAATCGACTACAAATATAATTAACTTACACTAACTAAAAGCTAACTACAATGTAATCCAGAATGAAATCCAAAAAATCAATTCTTAAGTTGAGTACATAATTGGATTTAGTGAGAGCCAAAAACTTTACTGTCAGCTATTTCGAAACTCTTTTCAAGTTTATATTAACTTTTTGTTGTTATTATTTTAAATGTTACCTTAGCTGGGTGCTCAGCGCTTTGACTATAAAACGTATGATACATAGTTCGAACCCCAGCAACAACTTTTTGCAATTATACTAACTACCAGATGACTTAAATAAAGTCAACTTTAAGTTAGTTGAAAAGTAGTGCAGAGTGGGCCAATTGACTACCCACTAGAACATCGCAATGTTAAAATAATTAGTTATTTCCATTGGAAAGTAATGCAGTGTCAGTCAGAACTAGTTGCGAAATAGTTAGCTGAAAATTAATTTAAAATTAACTACGTTTCCGACAGGGATGGAAATAAATTTTAGTACACACACACGCATTCATTGTTGAGCACAAAAACATCATGTGCAGTTAGGAATTGTGGTAATGATGCAATTGATTTCTTTGGTTGATTATTAAGTTTAGAAATAAAATCAACACATTGAATAATACAACTACATACTTCATTTACCCGCTACTACTAGTACTATTAGAATATTACAACTGTTTCTACAATTGCTACTTTATTACAATTGAAAATGATAAAAAACATTAAATTAAATACACCTACATAATTGCAAGCAAACTCAAATTCGTATTTGAATTTGCGGATTGGAAAATATTGCTTCCATTTATTCAAATTACTTACAGATTTTAGATAATAAAACTATTTTCTATTTGCGGTTAAATTTAGTATTCAATTGCGATTTAGTTAAGTCTTCAAATATTGCCAAAGAAAAGTGTCATAATCTGGAAGAGTATTTTTGTAAGTATATTCAAAGCATTGAACAATCCTATTAAGTTCATAAGGAAATGTAAATTTTATTAAAATTATATACATATTACTTTATTTCACTTTAATGCATCCGAATCTGATGGATTATTTTTTAATTTAATTAAACTTTCAAATTATTTTTTTTATCAACAAACATTAACCTTGCGCTACCAATTCGTTTTCAGCCGAGTCAGCTGCAAATATTTCGGTTTATGAATAACATTTCCATAACACTAGATTTTGTTTAATTAAAATATTCGTTTTTCTCTAAGCAACAACTTGTAGTTTTCACATCTTATCGGGGAATTGGCTTTTGTTAATGCTCATTTTATTTTTGTTCTTATCGTTGTTAATGTTTTGGCCGTTGTTTTTCTCACATTTTGAAATAATTTAATATGTATCTATAACAATAATGCATATATTAACACCTGACAGTATACAAGTTAAATTAAATAAATTTTCATGTCTCTACTTTTAAATTTTCATACATTTTACCACCTTTTAACCCCTTCAGTTGTTTGCTGCCACATACGAATTATTTACAATCGTAGAAACTATTTCTCATAAACAAAGGAATGAATCAGACAAAACATCCAAACACCACAACTGAATTGGATGTAAAACATCACAGAAACACACGCACACACACACACAACTATACTTCCTTGCACAAATACAAACAGACACTCACTCCTTTACACTGACTGACACAAGGTGCAAGTTTTACAAATGTCATCGATGCGTATAGCAAGACTTATAATAAAATTAAATCGTCACAAGATCAAAGAGCCATTCCAAACTCAGTTTATTATATATAATTTAGCATTTTAACCCCTTCGTTATTATATTGTTTTTCATTACCATTCTCGCACGACGTTTTATTTGCCAGTATTTCCCCAAGCAAATGAACATTCGCTTGGTTGTTTATTAATTTGTGGTTGTGCGTATTTTTGATTTCCTATGTTGAGTATTTTTTCATTTGGTTATATTTTTTGTTGCTTTTGTTAAAGGTTAAATTAAACCTGCGCTTTTAATTTATGACTGTTTTTAATAAAAAATACTTCTTGTTGTGCAGAAGATTTAAGAGTTAAAAATTTAAAGATTAAATAATAATAAAAATTTTACTGTTGGAAAATTTCACTGCAATCAAATTTCCAAGTAGTACCAGTGGCAAGTAAATAATTTTGTTTCAGAGAAATGTTTCGTTTTTGTAACCTTTACATCGAACAAAAAAAATATTTAAATAGTTTAATTTTTGATTAATCCATCACCGAAAACATGGACCTAGCTGTACCATAGAAACAGTTGATTTCAGTGTCAGATGTCTTTGTATAATAGCACTGTAGGTAAATTATGAACTTTTGAAATGACGCCGAGACACGTAAACTTAATTTTGGGTCGTAGAATCTAGTGACATACTTCGTTTTGAAAGATCAGATCAATATATGTCTTTTTATTTTGACCTAATCTTTCAAAGCGGAATCTGTTCTCTCTGTGCATAGCCAAATTAGTTGCCAATCGAATTTTGGCAATAGCACCAATTATCATAGACTTCTTATTGAAAAAGTAGTTATTTTACAATAATAAATAATTGTCAATGCGAACCATTTTATCGATTAGATGTATTAATGATAATAAAATTAGCCACTAGTCAGTTGCAACAACCGATAAAAAGTAAAGTAAAGTTGAAAATACAATATTTTAGTTGCAAATACCAATAATTGGTGCTAAAATTCAATTCATAATATATTATTCGGTTGTGCTCATCATATTCGTTACTTAGTCATGACAAAAGCATACGATCGATTGATCTAATCAATTTAAGAATTGTCAGAATCATATCTTTATTACAATTATGCTCATATGGAAATCAACATTGATTGTTTTTTTGGATTCATAGAAAATTTATAGCGTGACTTGAAATTTAATCTATTCATATAGGCTTTCCCATTTTCCAAGCAATCTTCTCTCTGGGTGTATGTGCAAAAGAGGACGAAATTTAACTCCACTAAGAATGAATCGCAGACCTAAACTTTCAAAGCGCCGATGTACGCATAGAGTTTTTTGGTGCCGTCTGCCAGAATCATTCATTTGTAACATATAATTTTTTTGTGTTGTACAGTGTTATTGATATTTTCGATTTAAATTATGGAGTTATATAAGAATTTGCGTACAAGAAAACTAAGATTTAATTTTGAGAATCTTAGAACTCCTAAGAAAGTTCTACGAAATCCAAAATATGGATTTTTTTCTTGAAAATTGTCTGAAAGACAGGAAAAAGCAACCGCCAGCGATCGGCTGCACTTTGATTAAGTCTGTTCATTCTCTTTGATCTAAATAGTAAATATATTTGCTGCTACATAATATGTTTGGACACCCAATATAATTTTTTTTATAAATAAATAACTAAACTATTAATACTAAAGATAGTTCATGTAAGCCCTGATGTTATGGACTAAACAAAATATTCTTGCAATCAAAAACACGTAAAATCAAACTTTTTGTGTAACTTATTTCTGTAATTTCTTTCTTTACTGGCTTAAGATACTTTCGGTTTTTATTATTATTATTATTTTGTTTTAAATGAATTTTTTTTCTCTTTTTTACTTTTCTTTTCTCCTGATAATCTTATTTTGGTTAGACAAGGAAATTTATTAAATTAATTTCAACTTAATTATGAACTTTATTCAATTCAATCAAAAGTTTTTGTTCGAATAAATACTGACAAAAAGAAAAAAAAACCATAAAAACAAGCAGAACCCCATTCGTTTATTTCAGTATTTTTTTGTCACACAAGTGATTAGTTTGTTTTAGTTTTCCGTGCTTTTGTTATTTTTTTTCTTTTATAAATTAAAAAGCAACAGGACGAGCAAAAGTTTGGTTATTTGTCACAAATGTGAGAGTAATAATAAATCTTATAATTAAACTTTGATTGGTTGGAAAATTAAATTTGATTGGTAACAATAACAAAACTATAATAAACTGTAAACTCTATTGTTGAAAAAGTAAAATAATTGCAGTCAATCATACAAGAGGACATTGTGTAAATGTAATAGTTTTGTTTTTACACACACACACGTACACACTAACTTATTGATACTTTTACACATGGCAGCTAGCAATTGCCCAACTAAACATTAATTTATATTTGAAAAAGTTTAGTATTTTCCTTTTTGTTTGTTTGTAAGCTGTTTTGCTTTATTTCATGTTTTATTTTTAATAGTCCTGTTTGTGTGGTTGCACGTATACAATGTCAAATGTATAAAACAAATTGTTTTCATGTTTGTTTGTTCGTGTGTGTGAGTGTGTGTATGAATCAAACATTTGCATTCGGTTGCACCATTTTTCGTTTTTAATGAAATCACGTACGATCTACCATAACTTTTCTTTCATTTCCTCTTTTTTTTTTATCAAGTTTCAACCTCTCAATTTTATATGAAAGTTGGTTTTTATTGTGTTGTAGGAAATATGTACATACACACATGGACAATGTACATAGATACGTACGTCTATATCTATTTTGGCAATAAAATGGCGTCGCACAAATTACAAGCAACTAATATATTTCCGGTTCTTATCACAATTTCTCAATAAATTTGTTTGTGGGGGGATGCTAAATAATTTTATGTGCGAGTGTTTGTACCACTTGAAATAATTTGCAGTTGTTTTTCTCACTTGTCCTCGGTATAGGCCACTGGTTGGATATATTCCGGTATGTCTGCTTTTCTGAACAAGTTATTTGTCCAGTTTGGTAATTTATTTTAACTAGTTTGTTTTTTCCTTGTTATTTTTCTTGCTGTTTTGATTATTTATATTATTTGTCTTTGTAACAGGGGATGGGATGGTGGTTGCAAAACAGTTTCATTTATTTATTTTTCTTTTTTTTCTACTATTTTTGTTTTTATGCTCTTCAAGTAATAAAAGTTTTTAGACATCTCCCATGGAGTTGTTCAGTAGTATTTTTTTATGCTGTTGATATTATTTGCCAGTGCTTTCTATTTGGTTTTATTTTTATAAAATTGTATATTTTTTTTAGAGAATTGATGGGGTGAGTGATCCAGCTCGAGTTTTGTGTATATTTTAACTAAATATTTTATCCATGAAATTTATGTGGTTTTGATGTATGATTGCGTTACGTTGTAGATAAATGCCGAATGGAGGCAAACAATTTAATGTTTGTTTTTATATACAGTCAAACATTACTTTTACTTTTTATGATTTTTGTTATCAGATGCAAAAACGGACATGCAATAAAACTGCTACTATATTTAGATAAAAATTTAATGGAATTCATTTAAATTGTTATACGCAATGAAAGGCAATGAGTCATCATCTGTGCAAAGTAATATAATTTAGAAGATTGTTAGGCTTCGCGTACTGGAGAAATATGTTATATAAATTTGATAACGAAAACGTTCAAGGTATAAGATGTGCTTAACATTTTTATGTAAAACACCACGAGAAATATTTTTGTGGCATTTTTTAACCCTTTAACTCTTCGTTGCATGGGTATTTCTGTACCTTTATGAGATATGGGCAAAAAGTAATAGCAGGCTGAAATTTTAGACAAAAATATTTGCATTTCATGTGCTTAAGGTTTAATCTCGTACTTATTTGCAGTTAGCGCTCGGAAAAGGAGATCTTATAAGCCTTACGTTTAAGGTATGAAATGAGTTACGCATTTTTATGCTAAACACTGCGAAAAACATTTTCTTAGAACATTTCTACCCACTATATCCCTGCTGAAGGAGAACCTTTTGCCTGAATTTTAAGAAAGAGACAATAAAGCTCATAGAACGAAGAGTTATAGGATTAGAATTCTCGACAAAAATGTTTCTCGTGATGTTTTATATAAAAGTGCACATTACACATTAAACGTAAGGCTTACAAAATTTCCTATGGCGAGTCACTATAAATAACTATGTGAAAAGGTGGGAGAAATTTAACTTCCCCTAAAATGAATCCCAGATGTAAGCTTTCAGATCGCCGATACAAGTACATATATTTTGGTACTTCCTGCGAGAATCTGTCGTTAAAACCTTGTTTATTTGAAAAAAAAATGCATTTTGTGGTACAGTGTAACTAATCTTCAACGAACTTTTTAGAATATTTTTCTGCCGCGAGTATATAAAAGTCTTAAACTAGAAATGTACAGGAATAACTCAAATAAATTATATAAATCTCATCGCTACCACTCAGCCCCTGTATCTGTAGCTGAGTGGTAGCGATGCTAGCTTTCCAGTCCACATGTCGTGGTTTCGATTCCCGCCATAGACCTGGATGTTTTTCGCAGAAAAGCTAATCGCTTCGCGTTTTCAAATTTTATAAATTGCAATAAGAAGTCCAAATGTTAGAATAAAATTTTCAACAGTAGTTAGTAAGGTTTCATTATTCCAATGTGCTCCATTTCAAACCATTGATACAATTAGAACAATAATGAGAACTTTTGTTAGGCATATACTGCAATACAAAGTCTATTGCCAATATTTACTAAATACAGATATTTAAGCTTCCGGAAAATTGTATGTCTTTTGTTTTCCTTCATTCTGCAATTCCCCAATGACTTATGGACTTTTGTCTTTGGTATGGTTAATTTTTTTTCTAAAGCAAAATATTTTTAGCCAAATCAAGGTACAAAAGCAAACAACATAAGAACAAACCAACGAACAAACAATATCATGCACACAACGATGTTAAGAATTGCTACTTGGCTTGTGCAGGAATATACAAGAAACATAAAGTTGATAAAATTTTCTGCGATACTTACTCTTTGTTGTTTTCTCTTCTTCTCCATATCATGTATATGTTTAAGTTTTTAATAAAACACCTTTCCTATCTGGGAGGGAAGTTAGTAAAATGCATGTAAATACACTACATATAGAAACATCAATGTAATTTTCTTGGTCGTCATCAGCAGCAGCAGACAAAAAAAAAGTGTTATAAAAGCACGTAATTTGGCTAGAGGACAATACCAACTTGTTAATCCACCAAACGAAACTATCAAACATATACGACTTTAGTAAGTACACAAGTAGTAGTTTCTCGTACTTACTAGTTAAAAGTTATTGTTTCTATTTCGTAACGACTATTTTTCTTACTTGTGTGTTCAATACGCTACAGCAACAGCAATTGATACATTTCATTTGAAACCCGCATTTTCTACTTCATAAAAATATATCGAATAAAAACAATGTGTGTTCAACTAAAGACAATTACAATGGTTAAGGCTTACGTGCAGCTTACATAACAATGATATCCTTAAATGGAGGAGAAACGTAACGTAAGGAAACTAAATAAAACGACATCAATGCAATGGAAAGACAAACGCATTAGTTGTGAGTGAACAACACGTACGTACGCTAATAACTATACAATACTTGTGAATGTGTTTGTGTCAATATCATTTATTACAATTGTGTGGTATTATATAGCAGATATTGTCTATAAAATTTTGCATAAAAAAAAAATTACAAAAAAAGTTAGTGTCCCTACTTGACACTAGAGTATCTGCAACACTACTAGAAAAATTAACATGAAATGCGCAATAGCAGAATTGTAAAATAATTAAGCTCTCTATCTCACCTTACGATCTGTTCTCTCTTCTACACTATCACTTTCATAAAGAAGGAACACATTAATTAATTAACTAGTAAGTATTAGTTGCATAAGTGTGCTACTTATCTTAAAAAAGTTTAAATTTATTATTTTCAACTTAACTTCAATACAAATTCAAGTATTTGTTGAGAAAGGAATATCACCGCTTGTCAAGCTGGATACTAGTGAGTAGGAATATCACCTATTTAACCCATTTATTATGCCCAAGGTAATGTAATACGAGAGGTGGTATAACTTTTTATATTAACAGTTTAAATCAATTTTGGTTAGCATGAAATTCCCCATACCTGATGATCATTTATTCCATTTTCCATGTTCTATTTTGCTTTTCCCAGGAAATAAAAATTATACTTCCGAAGATGTAACCAGCTAAACATATGATCTCTACTATGTACAACTATCCAATATGCAAAATTGGTTATCTTGGTACTACAATTTTCATAGCCGATTGATAACTCAATAAGAAATATTTTAAAACTTGCGCTTTAAGGAATACGCTGACTTTGAGTTCACAGTGCGGGTCTTTGACCTCTTCTGAAAAGTAGAAATTTGAACATGGTAGGGACTATACACACGAGAAAATTAAAAAAAAAAGAATTTACGATATTTTTTATCAAAATATTGATTTTTTGTTATGGCAATCGAAAGAACTAATCAATACAACCATCAGTTATTAAATGTAACGTTTTCGAAAAATTTATATTTAAAAAAATATAATGACAAATTTGTTTTTATACTATGGTTCTACTCTATGATTGTTTAGATATCATAAAGTGATAAAAACACATCGAAAAATGTGACGGTTTGTCAGTTATGACATCTTAAGGTATGCACTTATTTTCAATACATACTTTTAAGTATGTATTGTTATTTCATTACCAAGTCTAAAATGTACGTACTGGAGGGACTAATGTTAGCTTCAGGTGCCCCCCTTTTAGCTACGCCAATGTTTGCACATACTTTCTCATGAAACTACTGCTATTATATTGTTCAGATATGTTGATAATTTGAATTAAAATTGTTGGCTGCTTTGCTTCTGTCTTTATCAGTTATTCTATTGTTGACGCTGCTGTTGTTGTTTATATTGCATTCGCTGCGGCTTTGCTTATAAAAGGAGCGGGTGGTGTATAATGTTGTTACATTGCATGAGAAATTAATGCTGTTTTAAGGTAAATTTACAAGCCAAACATGCAAGTAATAAATCAATTAATGAACCATAGCAGGTTTATTAAGGTACATAATGCTTGGCTGCCAGCCTAGCAGCCAAACAATCAACTGTTCTATCTCCCTTCTTTGTATTGCCAGTATTGGCATCCTAGTCGACAATGTGGCCCATCTATAAACATTTAAATAAATATATTTATGTATTGTGTAGTTTCGTATAAACAGAAACAAGCACTTAGGCTAACAATACAAAATACCGGCCACATTACTGAAATGCTTAACGAAGAGTTAAAAATTCTTTAGAATATTTTGCATGTTTCTTAAAGGAACATGAAACTTTGTAACGCAAATTGAACTTAAAAGCACAGACTAAACATCTTATCCATGTAAAGGATGATCATAAAGATGACGATTATTAAGTTTGCATGCATGCTTTATTAAAGCCATAAAGTGTGGTTAAATATACTTGCAAACTGAAAATTTCTCATATATGTATTTAGTAACGTCTATATACTAACTATACAGTGTGTATCAGTTGTTCGCAAAGTCAAATAACAAAAAAGAGCAACATCAGCTACAGCAGCAAAAATCCATTGTCACCCTGAACTTACATTGTTGAAGTTACCATGTTCATTTATTCTGCTTGTTTGTATACCTGAGTGTGTACGTAAGTTGTATGCAACAGACAGCATAACAAATGAATTACTAGTGACACTGGACATGCTTATGAAAATTTGTGTTGAGTTATTTTTTTCCTGCTTTCTTTCTTTGTTTCTTTTTTCATTTAAGGGGGCGAAAATTTATAATCATTTCAAATCAATTCCTTCTCTTTTACCCACTTACAGCAACAAATGAACGAACGTACGAACGTAACAACCTACTGACCAGGAACTGGAGCACATTTAAATTTGAGCCCAGACATTTATGCACATGTAGCATTTGCAACAAGATTCAAGTCTTTTACATTAAGCGATGATTGAGAAAATGAATCGCAAACAGCTGCAGGCAATTGAATGTGACAGTGTTAGCTAGTGAGCGTGTTTTATGTGTTAACTAGGCGTTGGTAGTTGCAAAAACACAGTGCAAATGTTACAGACAAGTTTTACTTATTTTTAATTTTATTCTTCTAGTTTGTTTTTTATGTATTAATTGTTCCAGGAAGCTACCAAGCGTTTAACTAAAAACAGCTAAAGGATTTTTATTCACTATACATAATTCCCCATTTAAGCAGAGTATGAGTGAGATACATGCATGTTTGATTATGTTAAATAATTATTATACCAAAGTACTAAAACTTATCTAAGCATTAGTTGCATGTTTTAACCACTGACCAATAAAAAGGTCTGTTGCACGTAGCTGTTTGTGGAACCGGGCGCTCAATCGCCTTATATTTATTCTTGAAGGATGATTTGATCGAGAGAGAAAACCGTTCTAGCCAGCCGGAGATTGAAAAAGTTTGTTTTTATCGAATAAACAAAATTTATGACATTTCCAGCAATAATATTCCAGGAAAACTAAAATTATTGTTAACACGTTTTAAATGAAATTCGTTCAACAATCACTGACCAATTATAATATTTTGTTTGAGATTTATATATATTTGCATTCATCTGTACTAGGACAACAAATCAACCAACTATTGCAGTACTGCCAACAGTCTGTCTTTTCTGTCTTAACATTTTCAAGTGTATGTTGACATTCAGTTCGTTTCTTTGCACTTTTTTTGTACGACCGCGTGTTAAGTCAATTAATTCAATCCCAATTTAACACGTTAAGTGTCCCAATGAATTTTGCGCTACACCACACACGTTTGGACATGTTGCAACAATAACAACAGGAACCGCAATAATAAAGGCAACACATACATAAACCAACCAGTAAAACATCATATAAAATGTTTCAAATAAACGACATTCATTCACACATTCAATCTGTTGCAAACATACGAATGGACATCTTTCAATTTGAATCTGTCTAGTCAGGGTGTCTTGTTTCATTACGGTGTAACGACAAGTTTGAATAAATGTCGTTGTTGTTGCTGCCTTAAAAAAAGATATGGAATCAAATATATACGTGTGGTCGTGTGAAGCATCTAAGTATAAACGGATCACTCGCGATTATCACTGCCATTAAAGTAAACCGGTAACTAGTATTGAACCAGTATTGTAGGCCATTGTATTCACCAAATCGTAATATGCTAATTTTCAAATCTCGACAAGATTTTTAAACTAATTTTTGTATTCACTTTACAACAAATTTTTAGGATAAAATCCGATTGGTTCATTTGTGACTTTTTAATTTATTTATTTTTATCTTTAATTTATTTAATGAACATATAATACTTAATATGCAAACATTTTGGAAAATTTTTCAAATCGTACTATTCAGGCCAGTATGGACGCAGATGTACTGGAGAGCAATTGCTAGGATTTGATAGCGAGTTTAGTTAGTGGGTCAAGAACAAAATTATATTGTGGAAATTATATTGTCTAATAGGCAAACTTTTTTTCAAAGTGGTATTTGTGCTTTTTGGTGGTATATACATTATGATTGTATGTATATGTTATTGTTCGTACTATTATCTTTTCGGCTTTTACTATTCAATAAGCGGCAAAATATTTTCAAATAAAATACTGCGCAATTTTTTGTCATAGTAAAAAGCTAACCATAGCATTGAATAATTTTGCCTACATATAAAAGTATTAATTGTGCAATAAAAATCTATAAAAATCAAACGTCTTTTGATTTTTGCTAATATATTTTGTCACCTTCTAATACAACATACACATGGGCGATATTATTGTGCAATAGAAAAAATTGCACAATAATATTGCAAGTATATGGACTATTTTGCAGTGAGTTTTAAACTCTGGCAGTTTATTCTTCCAGCTGACTTTAGGGATGTGGCACTCCGCGGTTCCGTACTAAGTTTTGTTGCTTTATATGATTATTTTCAGTAAAAGTAGAATTAAAAAGTTAGTAAAGTTAGTTAAAAAACGCAGAAACGTGCATTCTTAAACCCTTCTGTGGACCCTGCTAATTCAAGGCATTTATGTTTGCTTATTAATGTTTTAAAAACGAACTCTATTATTTATGACATAAAATTAATTACTTTTGTGCTAAAGAATCTCCAAACAAAAAACCACAACCATAATAATATCTCTTGTTTTAGGGGACAAATTAACCGTTTTCAAACACACAAATATAGAATTTTATACTTTGCTTTTTTCCTCTTTTCAACATTCATCGATAATTTTATTTATTCTATAATATCGATGTCATCTATTAATCTTTCCTTTTGTCTCTCTCTGAAAGCAAATAACCATTATATTGGGAAGGAACTTAAACAAAATAGAACGAACGTTATTTTTATACTAGTTAAACAAGGATCGTGATTGTGGCATCATGTAACCACATCATTTAGATCATAAATTTTATTTCTTATACAAACTACATGTACGATTTCATGTTACGTTAACGCGATCGGTGCTGAAAATTGTCATCGTGTATTTTTAACAGTATAATAATATGAGGAAAGACAAAAAGACAGGCGAAAGAGTGAGTGAACGATCGAAGGAACAGTTGGACGGACTGTACACAGAACCACCACCTTCATGTCTAATATAAAAAGAGATTTCCTTTTGGTCAGACAACAAACGAACACAATCACATCGTCTATCCAAATCATCGTCATCAGTTTTTAGAAGGACAGCAACAACACATTCTCTATCACTAGCATTATAAATGCATACATACAAACATACATATGCATGTACCCAGTGAACTTTTTCGCCGATATGTCTGACGTCAGAAAAAAAAATATGAGACTTTACCGGACAATCGAACGAGTTGTCTAAAATTCGTCCAGACATTTAACAAGATAGCCGGCAGTTTAATGGTGCAACGTTTCTGTACAATTTCTGGAATATTATCTGATTAATATCAGACTGCTTTGTACATTATCTGTAGGCAACTTTATTTCCTTTGAGACATTAAACAAAATACTCTTTTAGCAGGCACTTCTGCACTTTCTGATATTAGCTTTCACAATCTGCATTTATCTCTTGAGATTTTATGCACAAAAAAGAAAAACACATGGAACAAGAAAAAGTCTTGAAAATATTTGATTATATGTGCGAATTTGAAACTCCATTTCTGCTAAATTCTAATTTATCCTTCGACATTAATGCGACAATACGACGAGACGTGAAAAGTATTAAAAATATCCGAAAATTTTCTGATGCTTTGTAAAATATATATCCGACATAGTTAAAACATGTCGACAGCTCGTTTAGAGCTTAATCAGAATGTTTCTTCAGAACTCATGCAGAGTTCTCTCAGACATTTGGGCAAAGTTTCCAGAACTTTCGAAAATTTTCTGATGCTTTGCAAAATATTTTTCCGACATCGTTAGGACATTCCGATAACTCCTTTAGAATTTCCTCAGAATTCTCTCAGACATTTGGGCAAAGTTTCCAGAATTTCTTCAGACAAAGGGATCCGCTGTCTTGTCAACTGCTCATATGATTTTCGGTACGTTTTCTGACCGACTTTGGATACAAAGTCGACAACTTTGTATCAGCTTATCAACTGTTGGCTGAACTAGTTAGAGCGTTTCCCACAAAGCAGGTGATGGAAGAGCCCGAGCACAATACTGAGACGGATTAGTTATCAACAGGCGCGAATCTAGCTTATGCTTTTGAAATTTAAACTTTTAAATTAAACGTACCATTTTGTAAAATTTATTTTAGAGGGGAAATATATTTTCCCCCTCCCCTGCATCCGCGCCTGATCACCAACACCATGATATTTCTAATGTTTATAAGTTGTCTATGCTTACGTACATCATAGCTCCCTCCTTCGCCGGTATTTAGCATTGAATCGTCAGCAAAGTAAAATACCTACTCAACACTAGAGGAGCTGCAACATGTGCTCTAACAATTAACAAAACTCGCAATAGCGGAGTCATATAAAGAGTTAAGTTTCCTTACTTCAACATCCCAGTGGTAAATGAATTCAACATCCCAGTGGTAAATGAAACGAAGTCACTAGATAATAATCGATGATGTCAAGATGACATTCTAAGCGAGCAATCTAAATACTTAGATTGTAACGTACGTGCAATCTAATATGTCATTTACTAATAATAGCTTCGATTATTCTGCATTGTGTATGTAAGAATTTCGTCGTACTTCATGTATTTTATCTTATATATGTGCAAAGTAAAAAATTGTGGCCTACCTTTGAGCTATAATTCAAAAACAAATTCGCTTACTGTTCCACTTATGCTGTAAACGCTCAGTAGCGACAGGTACTGACATCGTAGATTACATTTTAAGCGAGAGCTCGCCGATTAAACAGCCTATGACACGCTTATGTTAAATCTAAGTGAGAAAATAAGCCAAAGCGTCACCGCTAGTAGCTACTAAGTATTGCTTACATCAGCGATTACATAATGGGTATTTTTACCACTGGGATGTGTCCACCCTCTACTATACCTTATCCAAAGAAACACGTAAATTGGTTAGCATATAAATTGCCTGATTGTTACTTCTCTCTAAAAATATATATAAAAAAGTTTGGACCGAAATTCGGGAAAATGTGTGCTGGGTATATACAAACGTATATGCATGTGCTCGTTTTGCTGCAAAAATATTTAAGTTAATGGTGGTGAGCCATAAATTTATTTGACCAAAAAGTGGAGAGATTTGTTGTATGTAACGCCTCGACCACAGTGGGTGGTGTTTTTACCGAAATGCATTGAAATTGTAGCATTTAAAAGCCAACAACATGAAGAAATATAAGAAATCGTTAATTTTGAATTTTAATTGCTGCATTGTAACTGGCGGCTAAATGGAACAAGTACCAGCAGTATTTATTTCAGTTTGTATGCTGTAAAACTTTGTAAATTAACGTTTTTCTATGCCAAACTTTTTCAATCACTAGTAGAAATATATATTGCATATTTTATTTTAGACATCTTTTTATTATTTATTGTTTTCCATATACACAAATATGTAAATGCAGACAGAGGTCACTTTGATATAACAAATAACTGGCTAAATCTATAAAGTTGAAAGACTCAGGCAATTTGAACGTGTTGATTTAATTGGTTTTTACATTATCATAAAAACTAGAATAACATTCAAAGGAAGACATTTATTGTCATATATATCAAAGGAGATGCATGCATAAGCTTATACATACAAACTGCAAAAGAAACACAATGCCTGGAAGATAATGTCAAGACAGCAATATTTATGTATTCAAAGCATTGGATGTAACAGACGAATAAAAAGACGATTCAGAGTTTTGACATTCTTTTTTATATTCAACTAAAGTAAACTTATAACAAATTCTAATATTGACCTAAAACCCACAAAATCTATATTCTCTATTAAAACTTTAATCATTTTGTAAAGTACAATTAATTGTGATTTCCTGGGGCAACTATTTTTTCTTCTTGTTATAGGTATGAAATATTAACTTTTAAACTGTTACTTGCATGCATTTTCAAGTTACTTTCTAACATATTAAAGATACTATTGTGGCTTTCATGCTATTTAATTTTAATAAATAAAATAGTTTTTGATGCACAAAAATTAATAAAAGATGAAAAAAATTTTGTTATTATTATCCTACATATTACAAGTACATATCGTTACTTTAATTTACAAAAGGTGTATCTAACATATAGCAATTTTAAGTTTGGAGTATAAAACTCAATGAAATAACTACAAAGCAGTATTATATATGTTTTAGAACTATGAAATATCTAGGCTGGATCCTTCCCTACATTCATTATAGTTCTAAAACTATACATAAGCTTTATATATTTTTATTAAGTTTTTTGTTTCAAACTTAAAAATTTTTCATATGTTAGATAAGCCTTTTGTAAATTAAAGTAATGATATACATATATATTGTGATTAATCTAATAATTAATTGACTGTAAGCTTTCAGTTGTTGTTAATGTAGCTTTTTCACCTGCGAACAGAAATAAATGAAGCTTTTGCTTAGAAAAGCTAAACGATATTCTCTATTATATTTATATACGAGTGGTAGTCGTTAATCATTTATAAAATCACACATATAAGGAGAAATGTGGATTTGAAACAAAGTACATTTATAAAAAGTATTCAGTTGTAAAAGGCTACTGGCAATTTTTTTTTATAAAAATCTTTCATTTAGTTCTTATTCCGTAATTACCTGAAAAATAAAATCTTTATGCAATTCATCAATACACAGAATTTTGCTTTTATATTATAGTTAAATTACCTAAGAAACAACTGAATTTTCTAGTCTAAAAGTTGCAGTAAATTTGTTAGCTTGTGTAATTAAGGTCGCAAAGGCTGCCGGCTGCTGACAACTGGCCCACTTTGGTCCTTTGGTCCCTTTCTGATGACTGAAAAACGGAAATGAAGCGGCTATTTCAAGAGCTGGGTCGGTACTGCACCAATTCTCGTACCGAATAAATTAATTCATTCTCTTAATATCATATTGCCGTAAGTCTCCCTCCCATACCTGACCTGGATATGTCGGTATATATCTCCAGCATATCCTCCAGAATATTTATAATTTATCACAGAGGGTGCGACAGACAAAGCTACCTCGAATGTTTAAAAGATATAAATTTGACCCAATATCGTCGCATGGTCAACATTTTCTTGTTTCCAAGCACCAGGAGTGCAGCCGTAATCATCATAACAGATTTTCGTAGAGTTTTTTTCATTAATTGAATATTAGGTGACTCTTTCTAAAGAAGTTCATTAGACAAACGCTCCATAACTCATTTCGTTCTAATGTGCAAATGAGTTAGATGACAAAATATGGGCATGCATGGCTTTTCCGTCAAAAAACTGCCACCACACGTCTGATAATACTTTTGTCTTACAAATTTTTATAAAGTAGTAAAAGAAGAAGGATAAGGCAGTATGAAGTGTCACTCATAATTGATTAACTTTATCTGAAACCTTACAACGGAATTACCTTCTCTTTTTCTTTAAAATGCCTTTTTTTGTCAAACGTGTATTTACAAAGTGAAAAAGAAGAATAATACGTTAATAAATTTATAATTAATATATTTGATTTTTATGAAAAATTAAGGTTTAACCGGGTTAAAAATACACTTAATTTAATTCACAATAAAACGAGAGCAAAAACGAAAACCTGAAAGAAAATAAATAAAAGACTTTAGACAAATTTATCTTGTTGAGCCAATAATTCTCAAGTCAATACAAAATTATGATCCTACCAAATGGAAAAATTGTGTTTGTTTATACAATTTATGATACATTAGTTATTGGACGGACGGCATGGCACGCATTTATTTATTTAGCCACTCAATTCACTACTTGGTCAGTTTTGGTTAAACTTTGGTTTTGTGTAAGTGTGTATGTGCATGTGTAAATGTATTTGCCCAGCAAACAGTTTTTTCCGGTTTCGGAGAGAGAAAACTCTAAAAAATATGCCGAAATGTCTAACAGAACTCTGACGAATTTTCTAGGAAAATTCGAAAGGAATTTTCGACATGTCTGAACAATGTCGTAAAGATGTCTGACAAAACATCAGAAATTTTTTCGATTTATCTGATAATTTTTACATCCTGTCGTATAAATGTCGGAGAAAAGTCAGAGCTAAAATTAGACATTTATCAGAATTGTCGTTTAAAACTCTCCATGCATTGTTCGGCTGTTTATGCCAGCTCATCAGAAAGCATTTAATCATATTTTATAAGTTTAAAAACTCAAATATTTCTGCACATACTCTCAAAAGAGAAATGAGAATTATAACGAAAACTTAAATCGGATAATGTGCAGATGTGACTGCTAAAAGTCGTAAGACATATATCAGAATATGAGCAGACTCTTCTGTTAAATGTCTTAAAGGATATTAAATTTCCTTCGAATAATGTCCAGACTATTCTGATATTAATCGCACAATATTTCAGAAAATATCCAGAAACGTCGTACCAGAAAACTGCAGAATAGTCTGTCAAAAGCCTGAGGGAATTTGAGACAACTCGGTTGATTGTTCGGTAAAGTCTCAGAATTTTTCTGACATTAGCTATATCGGCATAAAATATTTCCTGGGTGATTACACGCAGAAAAAATGTGACTTTGATGCCTTGTACGTAATTTAAGTAAAGTCAAGCAAAAACAGGTTCAAATTAGTGCTCCCAACCAATAGCATATCCTTTTTTAATTGCGGTTTTTTTTTGATATTTCAACTAAACAGATATTTACTGATAAACATTCATAAATATGTCGTCACCCGAAACGCAAAATGCCCTAACTAACATTTTTATCATTTTCCAGGAAGAGCATTAAATGTATAAATAGAGAGGGGTAAGCAAAAAAATCAAGAAAGGGCTTGCTCAAGCGCTTTCGTTCGTCACATGCTCCGAAAAACCTAACAATTTTATACTGGGTACGTGTATCAGTCTCTATACATATTTATATTGCTTGTATGAAATTATTTCATAAAAACGTGCGAGACATTCTTACAATTCAGTTTTTTCTCTGTGTGTATAATCATTTAACCTTTTGGTATATAAATTTAAGGCCGTATTAACAAACATACATAAATACATACATGAGTATATACAAACCTTAATAATAATTTGGTGATACTTTATTTGGAGTTAAAAAATTATGCAGCAAGAAAGAGAATCATTATTTCTTTTTATAAGAATATACACTCGTTGCAGTGTCAAAGGATTAGTAAAGGAAATTTATTAACACTACTTTTCTTGGTGCTTTTGCTGCTTATTCAACTTCTGGCCTTTAGTACTAACCAAAAATAAAGAAAGAAAGTACATACCAAAGAAGAATATTCAGTACTAGTGCAACAAAAGTTTAACATTTTTACAAAGAAACTATATTTCTTATATGCAACACTCACATATTGGTACATTTACTTACACATAAATGATATGTCTGTATGTGTAAATATTATACTTTAGATTTATTACGGTATATGGTGAATTATAACTGGATTCAAACAAATAGTTTTTAATTAAAGATACATGAAAACGCATTTTTCATAAAGGTTTTTCTGTTAAAGGATGCCACTTAAACAATTTGCCACAGATAAATTTACAAGAGCATTAAGAGGTCAGCAAGTAATAAATAAATTCCTTACAATGTAGGTATATTGAAACAAAGATATTTTTATAAAGAAACATGACAATATATAATTGAGATTATAAGATTATGAAAAGAATGAAGAAAGCTGGTAAATCGAATAATTTTCCTAAAGGGAGGAGAGCCTGTCACAAGACAATTCACGTAATTCTTTCCCAAGGACTACTTTTGGATCGTTACATGTCTTTAAGATATCTTTTTTGGAAACTGCCAAAAATGAAATGTCATACTTTAATCATTTGGCAATTAGCAATAAAATTCTATTTTTAATTAAGATTTTTATTGTGTTATGCATTTTTATTAAAAATGTATTGCTATAGTTTTATAATCTGATTCAAAATATAAAAAAACAATACATAGAATTTCTATGGTAATAACACGTTTTATATTAACGTTTAATTACAATTTAATTACAAATGTTCACAACTAAAATAAAAGCAAACGAAATAGACTTTAATTCAGGTGAAGCTGCTGTTTTGCCAACATTATAACTACAGGTTGTTTAATTTAATCTTTTTTTTATAAATATTTTCTATAGATTCTTTTATGTGGACACGTGCTTGTGACTATATATTTTTAATCTCAATTTTCTGTTCAATGTACATATATTTTTGTGTTTTTTTTTTTTGGAGAGTTAGTATAAAACTATGTTGCTGTCAGCATTTTGTTGTAATTCAAAAATTACGCGTAAACCTTAAGCTTGAAAACGTGACAAGCTAAAAAATCATTGCTAAAATTCAAAAGACCAAATGGACAGAAAATAACGAACACTATTAATGAAAAGTGAGTTTATGCCACAGTAGTAAAATTGTTAAGTTATTTAAAAGATATAATAATATTATGAAATATGAATGAAATCAATAATTTCAACTTAACATAAAAGCTGAAGTCATATAGTTTTAGTTAGCGAAAGTATGTGAACTATAAATACATGATTCATATATTATATAATTTATAATTATTAGTGTACTTATCACTCGGACCGCCTAGGAAAAGTGGATCTGAGTTAAAGTTAATTAGCACAATACTAAGCTAGTAAATTAATAGCTATAAAATAATGCATCCCCTTTAGTACGTTTGCACACATGCACATACGAATGTATGCATGTGGACATGTTCGCTACACTAGCCCTCCATAAATGCTTCAAGGGTGACAATCAAAGTAGATGCCAGATATTGTTGGCTAAATTTAGGGAGAAATTTTATGGTCGTAATGATTACTAGCTGGAGGGTGGATATGTGCTCCATACAACCAAACATAACTAATTCTTCTGGATTTTTCCACACTACTTCCATGAAGCATGTGATGTGCGCTCATACTCGTACCAGTGAAACGCAAGTCTTTTGCTGATTTTGAACAAAATAATTAAAGCTCAATGTTGGTTTGTAGCATAGTCAGTGAGTGCGTGAGTAATTAAAAATCGCAACATTAAAAACGTAATAGCTAAAACTAGAGGCCATCATTACAACATCCTTACAGGCTATCAATACTAATATCAACCATGTCCATGACTTTATGAAAGTAACAGTGGTTCATGCATTAACTACTAGATAATATTGAAGTACTAAATTGTGGCTATTGTTAAGATAAAGAAGAAAACGTAATCTAAAAAGAATATTTTATTTAATTAAATGCTGCTTCCAGGGAGTCAAATAGAACACTTGATATTCTCTAGTAAAAGTTTAGTAATTGATCTGTAAATAATTTTTAGTAGAAGTAATAAAATGTTTACTATTATTTATCTTAATTAAAACATTATTATTACTTTTTTCTAAACTTAAGAGGGCAATTCGTAGTTTGTGCAACAAATAAGAGTTTTCTAAAATTATATGTCTGCCTTTAAACTTTAAAATGCTAAATGAAAGTCACCGGCAATGACAAACACTCGTTTGCAAAGCCTTTAGAGAAAAATCTAATTAAATGAACAATTCAATTTAATCTTATTATTGTTTAATAATTTTAAATTTATTTTCTGTTATTTATTTTCTCATTAAAATTTTGATTTGATAACAAATATTCTAGTATTTTAGGCAATAATCGAATCTATTTTTTGTTGTCTATCTTGCACGCTACATAAATAAAATGTATGTTTATAGTTTGGATGAATAATAACATATCTTAATTTCTAATTTCTTAAATTTGATATATAACAACATTTGATAATTTAGTGGTAGTGGTAATTTGTCACTAAACGCAGATTTATTGCAAAAATCTACACTACCCTCAATTATTGCAAAATTTGAACCAGCACTAGAAACATTACATTTTAATATACTCTTACTAAATTTTTAAAGATTTTACTTTAAGCTTAGTGCAAAGTTTCTACGTTGCAATGAAATGAATGAAGAAACAATTTTCAATGAAGATGCTTTTTAAACTCAAATAATTAAATTTTAGTACACAATTTTTTAACATTGATTCGTGAGGCTTATAATTTTTAAATCCCCACTAAAGATCAACAAAATTAGTGCAAACATTTTGCACTATCACTAAAAGTCAGCTCAATACCACCATCTATGTTAGATGGAATATCACATTCTATAAATGATCTTTTATTTCGTTGCGCTTACTCGTTTTTTAAATTTATACAATTTTATTATAAAAGACATTGTGAAGCGTCATGCAATCAACATGCAATGCAATTTCTATAAATAACAAATCTATTTTCCAATTTCAATAGTCAATGACACTCGAGTCATACAAACAGGCAACCAAAAAATACGAAGTGGCTGGAGACCTGTTTCGATGTATTGAAATTATTAAACGGTTCGTTCTCTGCCTATAAACGCCCTCGCATAAAAATAGGCAGCCACAAAAGATTAAAATTTTGTACGGTCATATTGTAGACATAGAAAAATAGACACAATCATACAATGGCCACATAAACCATAGACCAATTTTCTGTTTCCATATTGTTAGATTCCAAAGTTAAGATGATGGGGAAGAGAATGAAATTCCTTTTTTTTTGATTTTTCGCTTTAACAAGTAAAATTGAAATAAAATAAATTTCTTTTACAATTGGTTTAGTAGACATGCGCAAACAGCTTGGCTTCTTCTTAAGTTTTCTTTTATTCACATAAACGAAGACACAACACAAGGAGATGGAGACAGACATGTAGACGAACATGTATCAATGTTTTGGCCTCAATGGAAGTAACTATTTCTTCCTCGTGTTTTAAATAGTTATGTGTGTAATAAAGAATTTCAATACTTTCCATTAAACTTTATATGCTGTGGCCAATATGGCCACAAGAACTGATAAAATTAAAAATTTCCACACCAAGAAGAGCATCATCATCTTCAATTTTCTTTCAATATACGACCACCTTATTTATTTACATTCAAACATTTTAATAAACGGCCAACTTCTCTAACTGTGGATGTGTTTGCTTTTGATTTGTTTTTTTTTTTATATATCGTTTTTAGTTCTATCCACTTAACTTCGACTGTCATATGAATGTGAAAAAATACTTGTACAACTCAATTTATGATTTATCGGTTTGCATGTCTTGAGTTTCGCTTGAATTGGTTTTTTGGCGAATTTTCTGCAGGCTCTTCTGCTACGGCTACAACGCCATCGTTTTAGTTTCATGCTCATACAAAAGCAATGACCAAAAATAGTTACTGCATTGGAAAAATATGGTTTGAAAAAACTTCACAATGGCTGAAAGCTACAAAGCACGTACAAGTGCATTGAAACAAAGCTATTTGTTGGACTTTATAGCCAACTCATTAAAAAAATTCAATCAAGTGTGGGTGAACGAAATTAATGAAATTAATTACATACATACAACTTCTTTTACACTTATTATTTTAAATTGCTAGTTCAATGCCTAAAAGAGATTTGAAAATGTCCAAAAATTTATAGTTGTGTTATTAAGGGCCATTATTACAACTCGCTAGTAAAGTAGAAGATAGTTGCTGGCACGATTAGCAAAAGTTATCGATAAACTTAACTGCAACAATTTTTCATTATTACATCTTGCCTGTAATACAAAAGTTATCTTTTTCAAAGTACGGCTATGCCAGAGCATTCAAATCGCACAGTGGCAACGTCATACATATGTATTTACCATGTCACAGATAGCAGGTACACTCAAGTCAACAACAAGAAAAATTTGTTGTTGAAACCATAGGGTTGAAACTACACTACAGTTGTCAAAAATCGTTGCAAGAGGGGTGGAATTATCAGCATAGGTAGCTCTATAAGGAAGTGTCCAATTCCGTAAAGAAGGAAAGCTCTATATTGTGATGATATTCTGATAATTTCATCACTCCACTAAGTTTGCCGAGTAAGGTCAGGTGTTCTATTGAGTTATCCCATACTTTTAGGTTAAAGTAAAGTTGTAATAATGAAATACTGTTTATCCGTCCGATAAAATGGTAACTATAACTAAAGCCGAGCTGTAATAATGTCCCTAAGAATGATAATTTTAAATTGATTTGAAAATGTTTAAAAGCTAAAGAAAGAGTTTAAAGAGAGGTGATTTGGTCCACTATATTCAAGTCGCTATATTTCTAATTTTTGTTTGTTTTTGCTTCTATTGCCCTTCGGCCAATGCGTGAAGTACTTAATTTTTTGTATTCTTGTTTGAATTGCTTCCAATTTTAAGTATAATAAAACCTAGTATTTCCAATTAAACATATTACTCGTGGGGTAGAATAAACATTTTTGGGAAATATATTATCCATTTCAAAACGGATAATCCGACCTATATTAAATTTCACAAGGACAGAGAGTATTGTAAAATAGCTTAAGGAGATAAGCTTTCCGTATTTCTCAGGTCAATTTCCAAATTAGGGTACTACGGACATGAAAACTTTTTCATCGCTTGCCATTTATTTGCTTCTCGTATGATTCCTTATATCCCTTATAAACGCTTTTTTTTATAGGTAGTGGTAAGTATATACTCATTTGAAAACCAAAGCTTTAAAATTTTTCAAAACCATGGTCCATTATTTTTAAGATGTTGAATCCAAATAATAACCGATTGTCACAATTGTTTCTTTCTTACTTAAACAACAAAATTGCTTTAAAAAATTTAAGGAAATATTTCTCCTCGATTTGAAAATATACAATTTTTAATTTGAAAACTGCACAAATGTTAAGTTTTTTAAAACTTTTGCCCCAATATATGTCATTACATTTTTTTCGCAATAAAAACATTTTTGTTTGCGACATGATTTTGAAAAAAAAAAAAACTGAATCCAATTTGCCATTTCTGTTGGCCCTGAACTCTTCCAAAGTTCAAAAACAAATATTATTTGCAGAAAACTTAATGTGTATCTATTTGTTTTCCTGAGTATTTTATGGGCCTTGGAAGAAATTTTGACTTTATGTACAAAACAATAAAAGCTTTCATTTTGAGATTTCTTGGAACTTTTTTCAGAATTTTGAGATTTTCAGATGTAACTTTTACTTTCTTGGTATTTAGTAGGTAAATTCCTACTTAACTGCAAAATTTCATTCGATAATATCAATAATCAACGATTTTATAACATTAAGGAAATTTTTAATATCGCAGAACACCATCTAACACCATTTTCCTCTTGTTGTGCAAAAATTATTTAAAGTTTTTTTAATTTTTAAAATCTGAATACACGTACAAAACTACACATAATTTAAATTTTGATATATTAGACATCTGTCTAGTCTACCCTTATCTTTAAAGCGTGTAAAATAAAAACTTGTACTGAATTAGGTGTACGTAACTATTTTCTTACGCAAAATGATAGTGAAATATTAAGTATACGTATGGAGGAAAATAGCAAATACAAACTGGTAATGTTATTTCAGTACGAATTTTTACTTATAAGTCTCTTAATTTTACAATTACAAAAACAATTTTTCAAATAATTATACACTGAACCTATTTCATGAAAAAAGTTCATTGTTTCAACGAATTAAATCAATGAACTAGTTTGTTAATCTTGTGAAAGAATTACAACAACGAATGCTTTCAGTGAAACGTTTTACATTGAGGTGCAATGAATAGTTTCATTTATCAACATATTTTTGCAAAAAATTAATGAAGTTAATGAATGACATTGAAATTATATAAAATATATATTGTTGTGTAAAGCCGAGAAATTTTGGATTTTTTTGAACTCAGGGCAACACTAAAATCTAAAAACTTTATATTGCAACTCATGAAATACTTGTTAAGCCAATTATACGTGAGGATTGTCCTTTTTTCTTCTCCTATTATTGTATTTTCTGTGTACACCATTATGATGGAGATTGTTATATTCAGCCATGATCGCTTGCAAAAATCCCAGTGTATCGCGCTGGCTCATTTAGTGATTTGTGTTAATTTGACACAATAGGGGGTCCAAAGAAATGAGCACCTTCGCTCTTATAAAGAAAAAAAAAACCGTCTGCAACAACAAGCGACAGAAATCATATAAAAATGTTTCTTTTCTTTCATTTTTTTCTTCTTTTGCCAGATATTTATGGATCCATAAATTGCGATTAATAAAATTTACACAGCCTTTTGCTTAGCCGGCCGGCTGCATATTTAGCACATGTGACATTTTTTAAGCAACTGTTCATATTCCAACATCTCCAACAATATAAATATAAATAAAATTTATGCAGTGCTTGAATATTTTGTTGTTTTTTTTTTCTTTCAAAAAATCCAGCTAACTAACACTATTAAAAACCATAAAATATTTAGCAGTTGCCTAAATGCTAACATCCTTTTCATATTCGTTCGGTTGTTTGTTTGTTTATGGCAAAGCTTAATGAGAATTTTTGTATGTAAATTAAACAACGATAGCGGACAGATGAAGTCGAAGCTGAAGTTAGCCAACAATAAACAAACAGCCTGCAAGGAATGAGTTGTGATGATTGAAGATTGTTTGTTGTATGAAACATTTGCGCGGGCGCAAATAAGAAAAACAGCTAAATTGTCCATTTAAAATGTTACTTATTACAACTTCTGATTTTATGACTTATATTTTTACACATTAACGCAGTAGTTAATAAACAAACCCAGCAGTTATGAAAGTGAACTGAGAAGCTATTAAAATATTTTTGCACAGTGGACGGGTCTAGACAAACATAATTAATTCCGTATAGAATATATATATTATCAGGGCTCGGACTTTCTTGCAAATTCATGTGTTTTGTTGAGTTCCAGTTAAACTGCGCTATGAGTTTTTCGAGCTGCATTGGTTTTACTCCAAACAATTTTGTAGTTCAGACTTAAATTTGCTAATTTAAATTTTATTAAACAATTTTATTTTTATTTTATAAAATAAAATATTCATGTTTTTCGAAGCAGGTAATGTATGAAACATTAAAGGTCAAAATAAATAATTGAGGGTCCACGAGGAAGTAAGAAAGCTTATAAAAGGTCCGGGAAATTAAAAACGTTGAGATCCTCTGTATTAGACCGATAGATTGGGCATAAAAAAGAATGTGTTTGCAAAAAATTCGTTGTTTCTGCTTTTTTTACTACTTATATATTTATGGACTTGAAATTAAATTTTAGAGAATTACGTTCACTTCCCTAATGACTGTCAAAATGAAAACAATCATTTATTACCCTGGTCTGCAAAAAAATTATAATAAATTGGGTCCTTTAAATAACAATGTGTCGAATATGAAGAGTTTAATGCGCTAAACTAAAATCCGTTTAAAAATTTTTTTTTTAGCACGTACAGATTGTTTTATTGACATGATTAAAATTTTCTTTAGGTAAGTACATCAATATATTTCACCCTTGCGAATGGTTTGTCCGATTTGGATCAACAAAAGCAAAATATGCGAGACAAAATTAACTTTAAACTTATTTCAAATAGTTGCTTGATTTGATCAACGCTTCCGGAGTCATTCATAAATAGTTATCGAAATAAAGAGCTAAAACTAATATTTATTTATTTGTTTCTCAAAACTCGTAAACAATTTTAAACTTCAAAAACTTTAACTTTTAACAATTATTCTTAAGAACAGATGTCTAAAGAACAAAATAATTTATATATCATGAAAATCGATTGATAAATATTGTTTTTATTAGCAATTAAGTGAATACACCAGGCACTTAAAAGCTGAGTGTGAAATCAAACAAAACTTTTCGCAAACGTTTTATGCGAAGACACAAACTTTTAAAATATTTTTAATCGTTTTGTACATGAACAAAATCAAAACAAATAATTCTGCAATGACAACGATCGCAAAAAACAATTGGCTTTTCACTTATCTGCTTGCTTTAATATCCCGTTTCAATCGTACAATTACAAACCAATTAAAAGCAGAAATGTATTCCGTTGAATGTTTAATTGTATTTAGCATAAATACACTAACACATTCTCTACTATGATGAGCAAATCAATCGGGAAACGTTTGCAAACATATTTTCTTAAAACTTTTCAATTTTGTTCTTATTCTTTTCTTTTCCAGCTGCGTGCATATAAGTTAATGCACATTTAGTGTACACAAGCAAAATGAATATAAAACTAAATTGGACAATCGCTATCATTGTTCTGGTTTTGTTTTTGTTTTCCTCATTGAAAAATACAAAACAAAACGAAAGCAAACGTTTTGTTTTGTTTATTTCCCTACTCTGGTTAAAAAGATCTTTCGTTCTAAACTTTTTGAAATGTTTGGGTGTTGTGTATTCACTTAATTGCTAATAAAATCAACATTTACCAATCAATTTTCATAATATATGGCTTATTTTGTTTGGAATACATTTGCCCTTGATAACAATAGTGGAAAGCTAAACTTTTTGCAATTGTAAATTTTTTACGAGTTTTTAGAAAGAAACGCGTTTTTTTCAAACTAGTTTTGATCATATCTTTTGGTGTTTTTTTCGAAATCGGGCATACCGCTCTTGAGTTAGGGTGAAATATACTGAAGCGAATATAGTGGATATATTAGTAATTTCTATTAAAAAAAAGTTGCACGTGATAGATAAAAGATCTGAAAAAGGATTTTAGTTTAGCGCACTAAATTTTTTGTAATATTTTGCATGTTTTGTCGATAATGCATATATTTGCGCATATATGTTATTTTATTGCGCACTAAATTAAATTTTTATTTGCATAAAATTTCGAACAGTGTTAACAGTATACATTTTGCTTCCGGCCATAATCTCACTTCTACAGAATATTCAAACTCACAATAACTCATCAACTTAATTTGGCTATCGTGCTTAATTAAAATTTACTTGACGCCAAACCCTTTTTAGAGCCATTAATCTTATTTGTGCAATTGCACCTGCAAAGTGTTTCTAAAGTTGAGATTTGCATTCAGTAATTTAATTTATTTGTAAGAAAAACGTACAGAATTGTTAAAAATACCTTTCAAGCATTCTAATTTCTTCGGCAATAAAAAATAATATCTCTTGACACATTTCAAAAAGCACAAAAATTGAAACGAGAAACAAAAAAAAAGAACTCAAAAATATACTTAACATGCACTAATGAGCTCCAATTTCAAGCCAAAAACATCCGGCATAAATTTTCCGTCTTGATTTTTTTTCATTATAATTTTTTATTTTGTTTTATTATAATTTTCAATGTCACAACTTGTAGAATAAATAACGTTCTCGTTGGGAAATGCAGTTGTTAGAGTTATTTAGTTGTTGTTTGCGGATGATAAAGTTTATCCCTCCAATTTAAGATTTTATTCCTTCCATTTTCGTTGGCTGGATGGCTGCTTAAAGCAAATCAATGACAAAGTGTTTGTTCTAATGTAATGTGACGGGAAAATGCTGTTCTGCATTACAAATGTTTTACTTCAATTTTCTTTTAACATCCCCCTGGTATCATGTATCCAAACTACTTTTCAGAGAGTGTGTGTATGAGTGTTGTAAGACTCAGATAAACTTATTATAATCATCATCATCGTCATCTTCAAAGCAATAGATACTTTACGTTGTTATTTTTATTTTGAAATGAACAAAAACGAAAAGACTAACATAAACATTTCTTATTTTTGTTGAGTTGGGGAAGCGTAATACGTCAGTACACGTGTTTCTGCCACAAAAATTGAGCCCTTAAATGCCTTCCAACACTCCTTGCACTTGAGTACAACTTCAAACAGCCTGAGTGGCAACAACTTGCCTGCCTGCCTGCCTTCTTGCTTCTCCTTCCTGCTCTTTTTTGCAACAGTCAGACAATTGTCAATGAAATTTTCATCATAAATTTTATTTTCTTAAAATTGATGTCGCATTGCTTTGAGCTTTATTTTCATGTTTGCATTTACGGGTATATTTTCTTCATGTTCCCATTTTTAGTTGCAAATTTTGTTATTCTTGTTGTACTCTTCAAAATTCTTATTGTTGGTTGAAAAGAGGAAATAATAAGGGAAAACTTGTCGCCTTATAAATCTTTAACAATAATGAGCAAAGTTTTAACTTTATAGATATTTCTTTGCTATAGAGCCACTTTCGGTGGTATTCATGTTGCACGCATTATAATAAACAGTGGGTTAAACATAGAATTTATGAATTTATGTTAATATGGTTGAGAAGTAAAAGAATGATACAAATTAAGTAAAGTCTATAATTACATTTATTTATATATTTAATTCATTCAATCGATTAAACGTTAATCGGCTACCCGAATAATTTTAAAGTGACTAGAGTAGTTTTCCGGTTTAACGAACATTCGATTCTGCGAACATCACTTTTAACAAACAGTTCAAGATCAATTCGCTCCATTGATTATCTTATATAAGGAAAAAAAATTTTTTTGTGCTCAGTTTAACGAACAAATAAGATTCATAATATTAGTTAAAAAACTTATTTTAAGAAATTTCTTATACAAATAACTAAAAACAAAGCGAGTAGAAACAAGTAACGCTATCTTACAATAAAAAATACAATTCTAGTTATTTATTTATTCATAAACTGGTTATTCTACATAAGTACTGCGTATAACGTACTTCAGTTTAACGAACGGGCCTGACAAGTACTGGTTCGTTAAACCGGAAAACTACTGTATTTCTAATTAGCAGTTAACTCGGCTAATTTCTGTCGATTAACCGATTAACTAAAATTTTGTATTTTTTGTTTCATCTCATAAATATAAGTAATTTTTTATACAAACCACTGCTGAAACATAAGAATTTGTCAGAATGAGGTAGAAATGATAACAAAAAATTCTTCCAAAACTATACATAGGAAAATTGCATGCTAAAATCATCGAAAACAAGGGTAATTTAAAATTTTTCTTTACTGATTTTGCTTTATAGGTGTTTCATTTTAATTCAACATGATTTTAATATAACATTCAAACAAAATTTTCATATGTAATATCATGTTGAATCAAAGTTATTTCAAGTTGGAACAACGTGAATTTGATACAGAAATAACACGAAGAGTCATATTGAATAAAAGTTATTTTAAATTGAGGGTGCTGTTGGCTGAGTGATTAGCGCGTTTGACTACAAACCCTGAGGTCTTGAGTTCAACTAGTCTCAGGCAAGCCAACAACATCATGCATTTATCTCATGTGCATTGGTGTGGTATTGTGTTGGTTGTTGTTGGACTATTAAAGTGATGAAGGCATAGCACTGATTACTTTGGCAGTATCGGCAGCGATTAACACGAACATATCTTAATGCACTTCAGAGCACCCTCCTTCGTCGACATTGTAGCAGAACCGTCGGCGAAAACCACTTATTGCTTATACTTAACTCCAGAGGGGCTTGCAACTCTGCTATATAAAAAACGCGCAATTACAGAGTTGTAAATGAATTAAGCTTTTTATCTATTTCCCACTTCCGTACCTGTGCTCTCTACTCTATCCCTTTCCCAAAGAAAGAAACACAATAATTAATTAACTGGTAGGCATTAATTGCCTGATTGTGTTACTTCTCGTTAGGAAAAAAAACATGAACTTATTGTAGTAATTTTCTTAATTATTTTACTTACGTGATGTGTATTAGCACAGTCATAAGAAAAATTTGTGTTGTAGTTGACTACTCCAGCTAAGATATGATCACGGTCTCATCGCTTGGTAGCCAACGCGTTAACCGCTGCAGCCACAACAATATATTTAAGATATACACTAACAGCCATATTCATAAATATTTAAAACAGGGCAACAGACTACTTTTAAGCAAAATTTCATAAAATTGCATTAAAAAATGTGTATTACATGAAAATTTTAAAATAGGTTTAAAGATGGTATGCACCTACTATAAACCATCAATAAATTCATATCATCGATATATCAATTTCAACTTCAAATATCTTTGCAAATTTTGCTCACAGGAATACATGATATGCTTTAAATTAAAGCTTGAAGTCTTGGCTATAAGCGTTTACGTATGTTTTTTTAAATTTTATAGATAATGTCACTTAATTATTTAAGTTAAACAAAATTCGCAACAAAATTAGCAACAAAACACCATCAAACACATAAAAGCAAAAAGAAATGTTAGTGATGTAGAAACAATCAACACAAATGAAAATAGGCTTGTTATTCGAGTACCTTTTTCATACATGATTAAAAGATTCGTGTGAACTCTTTTGTAATCATTTCTCTTTTTTGCTTTTACTTCATACAAATCTTGTGTTAAATAAGTTGAGAAATATATTATAAAGAGAGTTCAAAAAATCTTAACTTACACGAAAACAATAAAAAGCTATTCGTTTATTTCAATATCCGGATGAAATCATATTCTTTTTATTGCAACACTAACTACAAAACATGGTGGTGTTGCCAGTATCGAAATCTAAATTTCCTTAAAACACACAATGTCTATTGTAGTGTTTATGAATGCAATTTTATATTAAACAGTTTTTAGCGTGAAACTGTTCAATAACAATTATGAGTCTTAAACCTAAAATAAGAATTTTTTATAAATTTGGCTGTAAATATTTAAAATGTACACTAAATAAATAGCAACATAAGTCACATGAATTTCATATTAATTGAACATGATTTAATTCATGATTTAACATACAATTTATTTGAAATTAAAGTTATAGTCATGAAATTGATGAATTTAATGAGCAAACACTTATTGAGTAAGTTGTGAACAGAACTATTATGATGAAAATTTGGTTTCTACTCAAATATTGCTATATTGTAATATTTATCAAATATCGAAAGCCCTGATTTTGACAACTGACTGATCATATTCAATTAAAATTTAAAATTTTAATCCAAATTAGACTTAGATACACAATTAAGATGCAGAATAGTTTTGACCTTTTCATCTCTTATTCAAATGCAACATATGCATATTGCTGACTAAATGAATGAACACATGCATGATGTGAAACATGGAATTTATATATTTTTTGTCATTTGTTTCCAATTACTTAGTTCTTCCCCATGTGCATTAAAATGTTTATACTGACAATTACATATAAATCAACTTAGGAAGAGAACAGAAGCTAAAGCGCATTTTGAATGTTAGTACAACACCCCACCACAGAAAAAAGGGCTACTTATTATCCGTTCTTCTTCTTGTTCTTCCTTTCTTTCAGTTTTATAATTTTTTTTAATAGATGTGTAACTTTAAGCACAATCAACAACGCGTTAAAAAGACTATTTTTATTCCATTAAAACTCACACTCAGACACTTACACGAGCATGCAGATGCTAGTGATTTTATGCATTTTGAAAAGTCAGTGTTCATTTTTAATAATAAACGCATTTTTCTGTATTATGAAAACGACAAATGAGTGCCTTCATCAAGGCATTCTTAAATTTTCGTTTACACTTGCTTACTTACACGTGCACCCAGTTAACATTGTCTTTCGAGCAACTTTGTTTTGCTAAAAAAAACTAAAATATGATTTCATATACAAAAAATGCAGATCTAATTGACTGTTTTGTAAAGCTCAACCTCAACAGAAACATTTTTCCTAAAAAATTTTCAATTAATACACATGATTAAAAATTAAAACTAATTTCAATTAATTTGGTAATTGAATCAAACTACTCATGTGATGAAAAATAAAATTGTATAATAAATTTAAAAAATTTTGTGTAATTGCAAATTAGAATTTTAATGGTTGAATATACAATAAGAAATTAAATGAAACCAATTTAAGTTTTTGATTAACGGTTTTTATTGAAACTTTTTAAGGACTAATTATGGTTCTTTCTAAAAGGCGGGTGTGACATAAGATTTACAGAAAAGAAAAATTAACGGAAAACTGTTACTAACACTAAAAGTATGAATAGATTTGAATAAAATAACTCAATTGATTAGCGCATAAATTCACATTAAAGTTGTAATTAAGACAACAAATATTCTCTGGGATATGTTTGTATGAGTGCGTGCTTATTGGCGTGTTTTAAGTCAACCGAAATATGCACCAACATCCCAACCCAACAGCTTCACTTTTACTTATTTCATGCTTGACAAATTCGACAAGAAATCCTTTGAATTTATCACAGCCACCACACTTGCTATAGTATATTCGCATGTGTATTTTATTGACTAACATATCTAAGTGTGTATGTATGTTAAAGCTAAAGGCCCACATGCGTTCATAGAAACGTTCTCCTCTGATGATGACGAGTATGAAGTTTTTGGGATGCCATAAATTACATAATTTAAAAGTATATTTTCATTTATTTGCACTACAACTACATCAAAAATACAATTGAGATAAATTGGTCAATGTCGCTCGGTAAAAATAATAATATTGAGTTCAAACACTTTTTCGGTTGCTTTCGTTGTATGTAGATTCAACTCTTTCTGGCATACCAAGAAGTATACCTACGTACTGAATTTAATATTCTAGAACTATTATTTGTAGTAACATATGTGTTAAAGATATACTCTTCTGCCCCTTGGAACACTTCCACCCTGTGAAAACCACGTTTTAAACTCATTGATGTATCACCAGCAATAGAACTCACTTTGAGTTCAGTTAGTCAATAATTTTACTAATGATTTGTATGCTCACTTTTTGCTGTATATTAATACAATTTATGAATGAAGAAAGAATTCGCGAACTATCATTATTTCAGCGTAAACAAATCCTCAAATGATCGATAAGTTAAAATTTGCCAACGCGTTTGTTTAAGCTCACGCTTTTTCTTCCTTCATATAGTTTTTACTTTAGTCAAAATTTGCGACCTAAAACTCTCGCACTAAAAGCCATTGGATTTCGCACCTGTCTCGTAAAGTGAGAGTTATCTGAACTAAAATCCTTATTTTATTTTCTGAGATTTGGACTTATTTACTTTAGATCAAAGTTTACAGGTACTTCGAAATAATAATCACATTCAGTAAACCCAAATAATTTGAAGGCAAAAGAGAAATTGAAAATGTCATACCTATAATTAATCAGGATTCTATACTCTGCTTGTATAAAATACATTCTTTGCAATATCTGCAAGGAAGAGATGACGGTGCTGCGTTTGATTTTTTATTTATTTATTTATACTTTTTTTTTATTAATTTCAAAACAAAGGGAAGGGGACTTTTTGTTTGTGTACACAATACAAGACGAATATTTATTTGACATTTACAGACGCTTCATGGATCACACAATATTTGTCTCATATCAGATGTGGTGTTGTTTTGTTCAGCTACTTTAAGACCATAATATGTAATTATAAGCATAATTAAGGGGTTCAAGATATTATAAAAGCAAAAAAGCATGTTTGTAAAACCTAAACTCATATAAATTCCTATTTCTTGATACAAATAAGTTTGGGTATCTTCTAAAAAATACTTCATAGCTAATCGAAACCAACTAGATGAATTTTATTTCATGTTTATTTCATTGCATTTCAATTACCTTGTTATTTATTGGAATTGATTTAAATATAGATATCAGTTGTCTCAATCGTTTCCCAAAATGAATAGAAATTAAAAAGTCCTTAAAATCATTTAAATTCACTGACGATTCTCTCTTAAATTATCGAAACATGAAACTAAAATAGTTTATATGCCCATATTTGTATTAAAATTCGCATGCCACTAAATACAAATATGCTGTTTACATAATCAAGAGGGTAAAATAAACTGATGTTGTCATAAGATTTTTCTATTTCTTAAGAGTGTTCAGTATTCGTTCCTGGAAACCTAAAAATACAAATATATTTAAAAAAGTTATTTGTTTAAATTCGTTAGATTTATTTTTAACAATTAAATTATACTTATTTTTATCAAAATAGTAATATGTATTGGTGTATATTCGCTCGCTGTCCAGGAACGGCTTCGAAACCATCAAAGTAGCCTTTATAATCTTAAGAACATATATTACAGTTAAATATAAAATATATAACAATATTAATTACGATTTCATTAGTAATCTTTTCATCTGATGCGCTTTTCTTGTTTTGTTTTTCTTTAATCAAGTTTTTCCTAACTATAGTAGATATCTTTTTTAAATTTATAATCGCACTATTTCCCAAAAATAATATTTTACTTATGCAGTAGAATATTAATTATTTATAAAAACACATTGACATTGATTACTGAGGGATATTAGCTAGTTCCTATGCGCATTTCACTGAGGCTAAATGCAGATCATCAAGGAACTTTTACCCAAATATCACATAGAAAAGCTAAAGATATTGTAGCAAACTTTTATTTAAATAAATAAGAAGATTAAACAATATCAAGGCTTAAACATGAAAACAGTAATCAATGATGTTTTTTTGTTTTCTTACTTTACCATATACTACATAGGCAGGCTTTTTTCCTGCTCTAATTGCAGGCATGTAGAAGGCTCTAATTGAAGGCATGTAGAAAAATAAATGTAATAACAACAACAACTATACATTCTATATATTGTGATGTCAAACAAGTGTTTTTTGGCCGGGTGCTTTATTATAGTAGATATCATTTATAAAAAATGTACATTAGATGTTATAGCGTTCGGTTTAGCAAATCTCTGCTAATGTCAGTTTGTTTATGTGTATTTATAAAAGAATACTGACGAAGTTTATAGTGTAGTTCCTTCTGCTAGTATCAAATTATGGTACAATTTGCGATTGTTAATTTATTTAATACAAAAAAGTGCAACATTTGCTTCAAATATTTATTTCTTTAAATTCGAATTGGCAGATTTTAAGTACATATTTCAATTAATTTATTCCCAAATGACATTACAAGCGATTACAATCGAACGGCGGTCAAGAACAGTAAAAATTGCAGCAAACTACGCTAGCGAAATATAAGAAAACATGCATATGTATGCTATTGTATATTTATTTATGTATGCATGTATGTATCTATGTACGTGTATACTAGAGGCGTGCAAAGATGTACGTCTTTTTAATGCATGTAAAGTTCTTTCCCTTTTTAAATAAGGTATATAATTGTTCTATCTCTTAGAGCGCAAGCGAGTGTAGAGAACACACACATGATCACACGAACACTGAGTATGCTCTACGCATCCAGTTTTGAGCTAGTGACACGTACAGAAGACAATTGTTCGCAGTACTTACAAACTGATGAACAAGTGCGAAACATCAACAAAAGCTTTTTTATTCTCAAAAATGAGTACCTTCGAATAAGTCTTGATGCTTTGCACTTCATGTGCACTACAATTATACGAAGATATTTGTGCAGAGCTCTAGTGCGTACCACTGCTGATGACAAGGTATTGTCAAGTGAACAAAATATATCGATATACATATATATCGATACATTTTTAAATATCGACTTGCGTCAATATATATTGAATAAAAGATATCAATATTTCGATATACATAATATCGATATATTTTCAAGCATGGTTATCCATACATAATCCCACAATTTTTTAAAAATATAACACAAAAAGTACCTTTCTTATAAATAGCTAATCTGAAAAGAGTCAACTTCCAACTTCCTTACAGTTTCAACAATCTCAGCAACAACTTTTGTAATTTTTGTAATCGGTAGTACTTTAATTTACGATCATTTATTGTCTAAATTTGTGTTGAAAATTTCTCCTTGTATAAAATTACATCGATTTTGTAGTTCTTTTTTTAAAGAAAAAACCTTTCAAATTAAACATATTTAGTCCAAGTGGAAAAAATGTAACATAAAGTATAATACGGCTATCGCTGATTGGTAGATACGTCAGACTATCAGTCAGGAGATCGCGGTTCAAACCTGCACGTAACCAATGGCTTTTTTTAGTAAAAAGATTTTGTTGAAAAATAATGCGTGTGTAATTTTAGGTCGATAATAGTCTGTAAAATGTTGCCGATTATTATCGACCTAATTTTCAACAAAAGTGCTTTAGATTGTAGTTCTTAATAAAATTAGTAATTATTTTTCTCATTATCTGAAAGTAGTTACAATTTGTTTATATGTATTAATAATATAAGTATAGACAACCACTTTTTAAGTCACCATGTGATTGTATATGAAAACTAATTTTTGTCGCTTAAAATTATAAGTCCACAATAGCTGAGTGGGGTCAAAAAAATAAAAATAAAAATTTAAAAAATATAAATAAAATATACTACTTATTTTTTAGCTTGAAGTAAGCCAAATAATAACTAGTTAATTGTTGTGACAATTTAAATACATTTGTAAGGGGTACCCCTTATTTTTTGGACTTCTCAAACAAAAATAAGTAGTTATCGAGTCAAATCGTAAATAGTTACGACTTACATCCTTATATACTCTTTTGCCTACCGGTAAGCAAAGTTTCTGCTGGGATATTTTATGAAGATTGAGTGGAAATTAAAAAAAAACTGAATGGAAAACAAAAGCAATGCTAAAAAATATCGAATTTGATACTGTCGATATATTTTGAAATAATATCGATATATCGATATTTTGCAATTAAAAATATTGACGATATATATCGCTATATTTTCGAGAAAATATCGATATATCGCAATTTTAGCCAATCCCTACTAACAACACAACTCTATAATTAACGCAATGAGAAATACGAAGCTGGTAGTATCGATGATGCGTAAGTGGAAGATAAGCAATCATTTAACCATTTATTAAATATCGAATGCAAACATCTCACGCGCCAACCATGACACGGTGATGAAATCAATTCAATTGATTGTGCAATTATTATTGTTGTTTTTTGCTGTTGCAATTGCAGTTGCTTTCATTTAAGTTTACATTTGAATGTATTCGTACACACATGAACATGGGAATTTAACAACTTGTCTTGTGTATACATATGTACATATTTATATATTTTATAATTTATTTATTTGTGCCGGTCAGTATATATGTATGTCTGTTTAGTGTGCGTGTGACTACAGCGCGCAAAAGATACTCATTTAAAATTAATTTAATTAACGGGTAAATTTTTATCAAGTTTATTTGTTATTCATTAACCATGAAGTACAGACAGAAAGCAGACAGCTAGACAAACATTATATTCAGTTATTTAAATACACTTCAATACACATTTCTCTCTCGTACACTCACTCAATCTGTTGGCTCCCACAAAAGCTCTTAATAGAGGAGTGTGTCAAAAACAGGGTTTATCTGCCAAAAATCGAATTATTTTCAAATTAAATACAATTTAAATGGTAGTAAATTAACGGAGAAAATAAAATAAATCTATTTTACATGATAGCTGTTAAACAAAATATTTATCGAGAAAACGAATTAATTTCAAATGTTTTAATTATAGCCACATTTTACATTGGAGTCACTCTAGTGCATCATTGTTTTTAAACTGGATGCTTCAAAATATGCGTGTTTTATATTACGGGACGTAAGGTGGACACTGAAAATTTTCCTAAGGAACTCAGTGTAATCTTGGATAGTGTATTAATACCCCTAAAGCGTTTCGTGGTAATTGTTGTAGACTATCTCACAAGCGCTTGCACTTTTGTAGAAAATGCAACCATGATATAATAAGTTATTATTGATTTTTCTAAACTTTCCATAAACTCATTACATCAGGGTTGCATTTTCTACAGAAGTCTAAGAACTTGTGAGATAGTGTAAAAAAGCTATACGGAATATGTTTTCTCCCAAAAAGAGTTTTAAATAGTTTTCCTTCTATTAAAGCTTCCAGTAAGCTCAGTTGTAAACCAAATCTGCTTTATGCCTTACTAAAAATTCTATATTTGGATACTTTTGTTCTTGTGGAATTAATACATCTCTTCCTACAGCTTTTACTTGCTTCTAAATTTTTTATGTTTTTTACTGAAATTACAGCATGCGGTTTTAAACTATTACGACTGTCATCTGTAGTTGATATTGAAAATTTGTTAATGCTTCATCCAATTTTTTTATATTATTTAATATGAAGAATTTTTGAAGAAATCGTTTTAATAAAGTGTATGCGAAGGGCTATTTTCAATTAGCGGAAACGTAACAGATTTGAATTTTTAAACTTTTTATCGCTTTAAAAGATTAGCCGATTAAATCTTCATTCACACATAAAATTTACACTCCGACATATATTATATCGTAACGGAAAAATATTATTGACAATTAGATAAAAGTTTTACAATAAATATATAAATTTGTTAGTCCTTTTTTTACTTATATTATGTCTGTTCGTTTACTAATTACAATTTACTATTTTCACTACAGCTGGAAGTTTTCAATACAAAAAGTAAACAAATTTTTCCAATTGTAGTAAAAGTAGTAAGAATTGCTAGTAAACAAACACAGCTATTGTAAAATATTCCACTAATTGTCAATATATATTTCATTTAAAGAAGTTTTATGATTCGCCTGTAAATCTTAAATGTTAGATAGGGCTTTTAGCATATTCTGTGACGATAACTATTTTTTTTTGACAATAAATTAGTTTTTTTATTTATGAAGTCCACGATAGCTTTTTTGATTTCTCTTTTTGCGTTTCAATGAATTTTCAGATTTTTATGACTGACTACGCTTCATTGATTTTATTATTTAAATAATTTGTATTATGAAATGTTGTTGGCATTACTTTTAAATTTACTACCGCTTATTTGAACTAAATTTTGCTATAAAAATTCGCATAAATTATATAGTTTACCAAATTATGGCAAAAGAAAAAAATCTAAAATACAAAATAGCGAACAGTTAAGAGAAGATGTAACTGAGTGTGAAAACTTTCTCAAGGGATACATTTTTTATAAACTAGGTAATGTAAAATTTGTTCCTCTACTAATGGACCATAATTTTCGTTTTGCTTTGGTTAACAGGAAATAAAACAAAACAAACAATGCTCCGATTAAACAAACAAAATTAGTAGCAGACAACAGCATTACTGAATAAAATGTTAATATTATATAATAAACCATTAAACTAATGGGACATTAAACATTGACAACCATAACGTAAACACTGAAGAAAATTCTAAAGATGTTATTTGAATTAAGTCTGCTGTGTTGATTGCATATATATGGAGCAATTAGAAGCAATGTTTATGAAAGATGTTTTCAAACTGGAAATGACACTTCAATCAATATATAATGAAATACGCCTCAGTGATAAGGCTCACTCACGCCTTGCCGTCATTAAGATAATGACTTAAGTTCAACAAAATAATTATAGCTGCATAGTATTCTTATCATTCGTAGTAGAAAAGCACTAATTAATTGTTCTTCCCTAATACTTTAAATCGAATTTAAATTTTGCTGATAACACCAAAGTGAAAAAATAGCTACTGTGAAATAATTTCAAAATATTTATTGCATTTTCCAATTTAAATTGAACACAGGCTGATCTAACTTTTTATTTTGATTCTATTGGAATGAAGCAACTACACAAAAAAAAAATGTATCATTTAATCATCAGTTTCAGCTTCATCGTCATCATTATTTTCATCTTTATGCATAATTTATCGTTAAAAAGTGTCCATTAAATCTGTTTATCACACAAACATTCACACCCACTATAAAATTGAACCCAATTCGTATTAATTTATAGACGTATTTATAATGTATGTGTAAGAGTTTATGTGTATGCAAGAGTTCCTGTGTGTGTGTATTGTATTTGTATTGAACTCGATTGAAAATCATTTACAACCGCCATAACCGTTGACACTTCCTGTGATTGAATCGCCAATTTCCGTTTGAAAAGGACATTTGTTCATTTATTCAATCTCTTCTCATTCACTAACTACAGTTTCTACTTTGCTATTTTATTAAAAAATACTCCTCAAAAATAGCACTCCTGCTTAAAAGTTTTGCATAAAAATGGTGGGTGTCATTGATTGGATAGATTTTTTTTACTCTACTCCCTTTAAATGCTGTTTATAAATTTATTTTCTCTATAGATTTAAATTATATGTTGGGAAATTGAAAAATTGCCATAAATTATATCTAGAAAATAAATGTTTATCGCATATAATAATGGACACGTTCCCTTTTCCTGAGTTTTACGGGATAATATGTTTTATTTTTCGCACCACCACCATCATCATCATCATTACGGACAACATCAACATCATTATTGGCATCATCATGATGATAAAAATTATCTTTATATCGTTAAATAAATGAGTTTAAATTTTGCAATTTAATGTTAATGTGTAGACAATGATTATATTTATGAAATTAAATTTTTTCACTTATTTTGTAATACGGGTACGGGAGTAACTGATGAATGTAAAAAATATTAAATAAAATACAATAATTACTTTAAACCAACGCAGACATGATATCCGACTCGTGTGTCTATTTATCATTGATTTTTAATTTAATTTAAATTTATGAGTATCGTGTTATGCTCATATAATTTAACAAATATCACTAAATTATAGAAAGTTATATTAGAGCAGTAGAAAGGCCATTGAAAAAAATCGTTTTAATTAATGTTTACTAAGCGGTACGGGCAGTTGTAGTGTTAAAAATATCCTAAATGCTGATATGTAGAGATCAAATTGGATTTAAATTGATATTGAACTGTGTAACCAATACTTATAAGTATCAACGTTAATGTTTTATATGTAAGCCATACACATTGCGACCGTTGGTACCACTCAGAGGCCGAATTACCGTATTCGTTATCCAGTAGGCTTTCGTATCGAATACAATTTCGTCACGTATCGAATGGATGGATTACCGCATTCGATAGCTAACGTATCGAAAATTTTAAAGAGTGTACCAAGTTTGAATTGACTAAGAATTTGTAATACACTAAGTCTATGTCCATATGGATCAACTTTTGCTTCTGCAACTTTCTTAAATTTTCTTTTGAAGTTGCATTCGTGTCCTTATAATGAAATTCTTGCTGCGCAGCTTTTGTTTTTTTTAATAGAATTTGTTGTTGCTTAATATTACGAAGAAGAAAACAAAACGGAGTTGCATGTACATGAAGCAGTGTACCCCTTCCCTATCTTCTCACATCTCTCCTCCATAAACTCAAAAGTTACGCAGCAAAAGCTGACTCATATGGACATAGACTAAATAAAAATTGTGTGTTTCTTTAACCTAGTACAACAACCAAGTCGCTTTAACAGTTGTAATAAGGTTTATTGGTAATGTTCCATGCTGTTTTGCAAAACAAGCAATATATGTAAAAGAAAATATTGTTTAGATCGCTCTAGTGCTAACGAGTGGAATTTAAGCATTTAATTCATTGATCCATAGAGATCTGCGTTCCCAAAACTGTAATTAGCAAGCATTAGAAAACATTTTTTAAAAATTTTGTCTTAATACATATAAATAACTCAGTAAATTTCTAACTGATTTTTTAAAACAAAGTTTCGTTTAACTCATAAGTAAACATACTTTTACAAAATACTGCGTGAAAACATCTCGGAATTTGAAAAATGCCACACAAATTTCTCATATAAACTTGAATAGCATTTATATTATTCGAAAGGTGGTCCGTTTCTTGTTTCTGTATCTGCTGAGAAATTTAAAATCGGTGGATATTCCCCTAAGTTACTGGGTTATGCACTTATAGTCCATCAAAAACGCGTGTTTTTAACCCAAATTTGGATTTTGGAGGTGTTTTGCAAATTTCAATAGCAAATTATTGGACTCGACATTACCTCCCAGGTATTTTTGCTGTCGCAGGGTGTAGTGCAGGGAAAGGCAACCTACACTACTATATTTTGCGAATGCATGAGCTACATATATGCTCTCTCCGCTATCAACATGAACCGATGTTGCCAGTAAAATTTCATCTCCAAATTTAATATCTCCAAGGGCAAACTTAATTTTGGTATTACTAATTGCAATATATTCGAATATCTGTCTTAGTATTGCATTATGTCTGTAATATTTATTTCATATGAATAACGTGTTATGCGTAATACATTTTCTAAACGTTTATCTGTTAAACGATTTTGACTTTTCATGTAAACAAATTTTAAGTTTGAAACAAAAAACTTTATAAAAAAATATAAAAAAGCTTATGTATAGTTTTAGAACCACGTATATGAAATATAGAGCAGGATCCAGGCTACGTATTGCACAGTTCTTAAAACTTATACATATAATAAATACTGCTTTGTAGCTCTTCTATAGAGTTTTATGTTTTAAACTTAAAATTTTTTATATGTTAGATACTCCTTTTGTAAATTAATATAACGATATTTTTTAATATAGAAAATGTTGACTCATATACGTATGTAGGTGGATCCAAACATTGAATATATGCAGTTTTAAAATTTAATTTTTTACTTTTGGCTACATACAATGAATTATGCCAATAATTGTTTTGTTAAAAGAACAAAGTTTTAATAACGTTTATTTACAGTGGTATTCTCGAATTTATTATAAATATCATTAATTAGTTTTTAGTAAAACAAATTTTTTACAAGCATTTTAAATACCTATTCTATAATTTATTTTATAATGTAAAAGCTTCTTAATTTAAAAATGTACCAAAAATGACTTCTTTTGTTCTTGTATTATATTGTGAAACGAATGTTTTGTTATAGAAGGTATCAACCAACTCTTTTAAAATAAATACAAATACAAAATTAAAAAATACATTTTTAAAAGCATTTATGTTTGTAGAAAAAATATCAAATTCCTACGAAACGAACAAAAAAGTTGGTAGGGAAATTTTTTTCTATACCAACGCTCAGCGATGCCAACTTAGCCCTTTTCGGGCTAGATTTAGCCCGTTTTAAGTTACTCAAAACGCGAAAAATAATTTTTAGCCCCACACAAAATAACGCGTAAATCTAGCACTTTTAACAATTATCTTTTAGCCCTTCTAGCTCTTTTTTACTTTTTGATCAATGTGGGTACATTTTTTATTCTTTTCGAACTATTTCTTCTTTTATTCTAGCAATAGCGACTTGTGAACTACGTGTCAATATCGTTTTTACTCATTTTGTTTTGTTAGTTTGCTTTACAAGTAATAAAAAAACTATAGTTTAGAATAATATTCTATTTCATTAAAAATTGGTTGTGATTTTAAGTGTCCCCAAAATTCAAAAGTGTTTTGATTTTGAAAAGAAACACTTTATAAGTTAGCCCTTTTTTGCTTTTTCGAAAAATTGTACTGAATATTGCTTTATACGTAACTTTTTTCAATTTAGCCCTTTTTAGCACCTTTTTCAAAAATTTTTGCGCGTTTTGGATCCCAAAAGTTGGCATCACTGCCAACGCTGATTTTAAACAGCTCAATTAATGTTCTTTACTCTGCATTGTAGATAAAGAATAATAATAAGTAAGAGAATAACAAAGCGCCCATGGGCGTCATTTTGCCTTTCTTTGGTGTAATACTTCTTTGTATACCTCCGGGCCACCATAACGTTCTCAAACTAAGCAAACCACTCACAACCAGCGTTGTCATATCGTACGCGTTTTTACGATATGACAAAACGGAAATATCCAGCGTTGTCATGACGTACGCGCTTTTACGATATGGAAATAGTCATACAACCATAGCTGCCAGAAATGAAGATTTTTTACGATATGGCAAAATACGATATGACATACTGTGTTGACATATCGTAAGTTTTGTACGATATGACAACACAGAGAAAACAATACACCGTGTATGACTTTCTCAGTGTTGTCATATCGTAAAAAACTAACGATATGAGAACACAGTATGTCATATCGTTTTTTGTCATATCGTAAAAATCGGCATTTCTGGCAGCTATGCATACAATGTCGTCATATCGTAAGTATTTTACATTGTAACAACGCTGAGATATACATACACCGTGTACTGATATCTTAGTGTTGTCATATCATAAAAAACTTACGATATGACGACACTACGGATATTTCCGTTTTGTCATATCGTAAAAACGCGTACGATATGACAACGCTGTACATAGTAAAGAAAATAAATCTACGGTGTCATAAATATACAAGTTGGATCAGTAGAAGTAGCCAAAACAACAAAGAATTTATTCTGGTCCCAAACCACTTCAGTGATACTTTCCACACAGTCCCTAGCGGTAATATATAAATTGTTCTTATAATTCGTCTCTTCATATTTACATTTTTTCATACTTTATAATTGAGGAAATACCACAATAGAGGCAGTAGAGAACATGTATGTATTTCCAATTGGAAATGCTAAAAATACTGGGCAAAATTATAGTTTATCCAATTACCTTCGCGTTGTTCTATTAAATCCAAGAACAGCATTAACATTTTTAGACTTGGCAGCACTGCACATCACTTTTGGAAAGAAAATAAAAATTATTATGTGTCGAAACTAGTAACTGTTTTGAGAAATCGTATTAAAGCGAAGCATACTTCTAGGCCGTTCTATTACTTTCTTATGACAACATATTCCAAAAAAAATACACAAAGTATTTCTTTATACTATGTTTCCACAGACTTTAAATCTATAAAATTTAAGTAAATTGTATCCAATTGTTTCCACAGAGCTTGTGAGTGATTTGGTGTTCGGTTTTTCGTTGACAAATGATGCACTTAATTTGTATGGTGCATCAGCTGTAATTGAATGTTCGGTTTTTCGTAGACAAATGATGCACTTAATTTGTATGGTGTATCAGCTGTAATTGAATGTGTTTTCCACATATTGTGTGACATATAATGTAATTTTTTTTTCGAAATTATCAATCACTATTGATTCCCAAGGATGGAGTTTGTATTTTTAAAAGCAAAGCAGGGTTGCATGATAAATCCAGTTCGAAAAATAACATTTTCTCCATAATTTAAAATAAATAAACTACTGTGAGGTGATTTGGCCGTATGCAAAATGTATGGTAAATCATGTATTAATCAACATGATTTGCTCAAATCACCATGATTTGACGAAATCATGCCGGTGGAAACATACTATTAAATCCACCGACATGATAGCCAGAACATTTTTAAACCACTCAGGCAGACTCTTTAAATTCAATACACCAACAAAAAAAAAAAAGTTTCCAACATAAACTGAAAAAAGGACTAAAATGTTTTTGCTACAACAACCAACATCTAGTATAAAATTCAAACAAAAACACTAAGTGCAGCCTTTATAATTTACTTGTACACACAATACAAGAAATGCAAGCATGTTTGTTTGTTGGCCGACTCGACTGTATTGTGTTGCTAATAGAAAATTCCATACGTTTTTGTTAACATGTACAATCAATAGTTTTAAAAATTCATACGTTCGTTGTTACATACATACATTATGTTGGCATTTTTTTTCTTCTTTACATTGTTTGTTTTTTTTACGAAAAATAATAAAATTTTGTTATAAAAATACTCTACAGTTGTACATTAAATAAAATACTATAGTATTCTCTTATAGGAATTCCAGAGCCAGCAATTCAACCACAGTTGTAAAACATAGTAAGCTTTTGTGGGTGTGATGAATTTTGTTTTTTCATACAAAGGACAGTCTCACATTCGCACACTTAAATCTACATTAATTTACACGTGTGTGTAGTTCACTTTTTTGTATTAATTGTACATATGCATGGATGATGGTGTTAAAAATTACATGCATAATGCAAAAATTTACAAATAAATTAATAAAGAGTCAAAGTGTTCATACATAAACATTTGTATGGATCAGGGATGCAAAAGTTGGTGCAATTGTACTTTTTCTAGTACTATTTGAAAGCCAAATGTACAATTGCATTCCAATGACTAATTCAGCACTATTTAAAATTTGTTGAATTTAGAACGATTTTCCGTTATCCCAAGTCAAATTTGGTTGATAAACAGACTTATTTCGGCTATGTGCCATCTTCAGATTTCTTTTGAACATTCAAGAAAAAGGAAAATAAATGGTTCCGAATTATTAAGTTTTTAAAAAAGCGTCAACATATCGCTCCTTTATTGCAACATAGTCATATCTCAAAAAAAAAAAAAATTTAACTTGGCAAATCGCGTTTAAAGTTTTAAAATTGTTAGCAAGTATTTGGGCGGTATTTGGTTTTTAGTCTTTATATCTTCGGCTTAGATTAAGATATTTTTCTGAAAATTTTTTAACATATAAAGAAGGTCTTAATGAGGACTTTTGCTTAAGTAACTTGAAAATTTTGGTTTGTTCAGATATGACTACGTTGCAATAAAGGAGCGATATATACCTTTTGGCCGAAGGTGTAAATGAATTAAACAAACTGATATATAATGGTATTTCAAGAACTACTAGAGAAATATTATCTAATCCACATTCATTTGCAAATATGGAAAGACTGTTTGTTTCGACTGTTTCCGATCTAATCCAAATAAAGGATTTGCTGAAGTCATCTAATTCGTGCTGCTACAATTTAAAAACTACCAAAAGTTTGTTAGCAAGAAGTATGTCCTAAATAATCCTTTTATTTTCAGATCTCAACAACTTATAGTCTTTGTGTGCCTTTTTAAATTAAATATTAATATTAATTAATTTATTAAATTCATTATTTAAGGTATTCTCGCAATTTAATTTAAAATAAAGATTTATTTGTTGAGGGCTAAGCAATGTTTATATGCAATTATCTATATAAGCTGTAGAAAAATAAAATAAATTCATATCGAATATAAATTGTTTGTTGGGTTTTGTATAAGTTTTCAAAGCTACGGTCATACTCGGTAAATATTTGACAAAATTATATTACAAACCAAAATTAATTAAGCTGCAGAAAGCTATTTTATATAACTTTTATTAAAAGCGAAACCATATTTAAAAAATATTGGAATTAAAGAAAATAAAATTTTAGTTTGTCTGTTGGCCATTTTTTTTCGCCAAATATTTGCCAAGTGTGACTGTAGCGTAAGCCTACCATGCTTATTTTATTCTTTTGTGATTTTGAAAAATTTTTATTTGTAAATTCTCAAATGTTTTTTGAAAGTCTGAACATAAGATAAGAAGTTTGAAACTTTTCAAAAGTATGGTTGAAGTCAACTGATGATTTGCCAAAATACCAATGAAATGCATATAAATATTGCTTAACCATCAAGAAATAAATCGTTATTAATAATAATTGTTAAGTTTATCCACATATGAAAAGGAACCTTATCTTCCCAGGAAAAATTTTCAGTAGAGCAAAAATAACTATTTGAGTAAATTTTTACGATATTGAGATTATGCTTACGCGCGGTCTCCCACTTTAGAAGTGGACTTGTCCATAAATTGACCCCCGAAATGACTTAAAAATCGATTTTCCTCTACATATAGAGAGGTTAGGAAATACTTTGCGGGAAGTTAGGATCTCATTTCCGAAATGCTATTTTTATACACAAGATTTCATGCTTTACTTCAGTTTTTCACTAGTAAAAACGAAAAACGGCCTTCCTTTTAAAATTTGATCTAGTTAAAGGAAACTTAGCTAACTCAATTTCGGGCTCCGGAAGATAAGGGGCCTTTTCATCAGGATCATCACGTATACGTACTTAGTTCAAATGCAATTTAATGGGTGCTTAGCTTTTACACACAGCTACATGTAATTTTGAAAAAAAAATTTTAAATGATAGGAAATGAATTTAGTACAAACGGACTGAAAAAATACACTTTTTCTTGCAAATTAGTACAATTTGTAAAATCACATTTTGCATCCCTGGTATGGATGTATGAATACGCTTGCAAAAACGCTAACTTATTCATTCTTGAACATGCCATTGGTAATGTATCCTTTCCTATTTAAATATGCCTGTGTTATATGGTTTACTATAGAAATACAAAACAAACACAGAAAAAATATTTAAATGTGTCTGTGTGTGTAAAAATAAAAATAATTTTTAAAAATTTAAATTCACTGTGTAATTTATGCGTCTATTAAAACCCATTAAATGAATAAAAAACAAATGAATGAATGAACTTATTTACTTTAGTCATGATTGCGCATATACATACATACATGCATACATATGTATATTCATATGTTTTCTTGTACAGTTCTGTAAAAAAAACCAGCATTCAATCGCGAATTTTATTGGGGTGATTTCAAAAACACGTGTCTTGAGACAAAAATATCTAATAGTAGAAATCCTAAGCTGCATTTAGTAAGTAGTGGGAGAGAATTTCTAAAAATATATGGGCTTTTCCACAAATATTCCCACTTTTTGACACATTGCGGCATAATCAAAATATTTTGGAATTAAATCAGCTATTTATAAAATTTCACATGAATATTGCAGAGGAGTGTTTCTATTTGCTCAGGAACGAAACTGTAAAGTACCCAATTAGGGTATGCAAAGTTTTTCAAAGCTTGTAATTTTTGCTTCTTGCCCGACTCCAAATATGTTTTGTGTCCTTAGATCACTTAGAGAGATCTAAAAAAATCATGTTTGGGTAAGCATTTTTTTATAGTAAGATATAATCATTTGAAAATTTAAATTTCTCAATTTTTCGTCGGATCCAAATACAAAACAACCGATTGTCACAATTGTTGGCTAAAAAACAAAATTTCAAAAAAAAAATATTTTAGGGAACAGTAAATCGTTCAACAGTCCATCGTCCAACAGTCCATAGCATAGTGTGATATTTGGACAATCTAGATTTACAAAATTAGTTTTTTACGTTTTTAGTCATTAAATTGATTAATTATAAATAAAAGACATAGTTTATATATCGTCATATAAAATGAAAAAGGTCTTAACATAATTTTTAAAAAAATTTCTAGAGGAATAAGAAACTTAATAAAATTCAAACTATTGTGATTATAAAAACTTTTTTCTAGGATAGTATCATTAATTAAGACTTTATTAATTATATCCAGAAAAAACCGTTCTTGTAATCACAATAGTCTGCATGTTTTAGTAGATAAATTTGCATTTAAACACGAATATTTTCAAACCGCGAAAACATTCGCATTGGCTTTTTTCCAATTTGTGTAATAGATGAACCCATTTTTTTGTAAAATGCAATTTTAAAGTTGTATAACGCTGCATATCAATTTAGAATTCATCTTGTTTTTTTAATTCAGTGTTTTCTCAAACTAAAAACAAGTATGAACTTAACCTTAAATAACACTACGCATATTTTGCAATAAATTGCAATGTTATATATGATATTAGTCAACCAGTAGGTCGTCTACTAAATGTAAAAAGAATTATAAAAGAAGACGATAACAGTAAAAAGTTATACGCTTTTAAAGTTGGTAGCTTTCAGAATGTGTTTTTCTAATTTTTAGTTACTGCAAAATGTTTAGGTTAAAACTACCGTTATATTGTTAGTGTTGACAAATTACACAACATTATTATATATTCTTATTTGATGAGAAGTTGTCTTTCACATCGGATTAAAATTGTTGCTTAAATTTCAGATGAAAAGATTGATTTTTGTCATCCTAAATTGTCGAAATATCACACTGTGCATAGGTTGGAAAATGTTTAATTTTTAATTTGAAAATTTATAAATATTTTAGTTTTTTTCACAATTTTTTCTCTATAAAAAAATATTTCTTCAGGAACATATATTTTTTATATGTATTTAAAGATTATCTTCATTGCCATGATTTTAGAAAAAAAAAATTAATGCAATTTATAATTTTCTTATTTGCTCTGGAACCTTTCGAATTTGACATATTTTGCAACAAAGTTTTGACTTTAGCCCATATGTTTTAAACTTCCAAAGCTTGGATTAAAAAACAAATGCCAATCTTAGTGTATCCATTTGTTTTTCAAAGCATTTTATGGGCCTTGGAGCAAATGTAGATTTTATGGACAAAACCATAATAAACTCCATTTTTTTAATTTCTCGGAACTTTCTTAGGAACTCTAAACTTCTCGTATTTAGTATGTAAATTCATATATAACTGCATTTGAAAATGTCAATAATCAATGATTTCGTAGAATTAAGAAAAAATTTAATAAGCCTAAAACACCACATAACACCATTTTTCTTTCCTCTTGTTTTGCAAAAAGTCTATATAAAAACTTTAGAATTGTTGTAATCAGAATAAAAATAATGTTGTAAATTTTGATATATGATATGTCTACTTTTCTCTTTTAAAAGTGTAAAATTATGGGAAGTAAAAAGCCGTACTGAAATAGCTTTACTTGGTTTTTAATTAGTATGTTCCTCTATACGTATACTTAATAATATTAAGTATACGTTAAAAGTAAACAAAAATATGTGCGCTTTATGAAACCATATCGCATTCGTTTAAAAGTGTTATAGAATAGCGAAATCGACAAATTCGATGTTAATGGTTCTAAGCTACTACATTATTTTTCATTTATTTTAATGAATCGCACTACATGTCTCTTTTTGGGTCTATTTTTTAACCACAACTATATGCATGTTTCCATAACTATGGTGAATAAATATGTAGCTATGGCTATGTATATTTTAATATGCCCGACAATGTTTACTTAATTTTAACAATATCCCTTACAGTCATGGACACTGACAATTTCAAAGAGTGCAAGAGGGAATGTAGATTTATTTTTATGCTTAAAAAATTGTACTCTTTTTATGCATGTTTTTCTTATTTCATTGTTTGGCGTGAAAATAACAATAAACAATTTAAATTCCTTTGTTTATTTTTGTCCCTATTTAACAACTTAAAGCGTATAGAAATCTTAAAGCGCCTCAAGCTAGCAGTATTTCTATAGACATCTTATCTTAACAAAAATATGCTCCATTCACTTTTCATCAGTTACTTTATTTCCAGATTTACTTAAGGTACTTTTGAACACTATGTGGGAAATTTGACAAGTGTGCTTGTCAAATTTCCCACTGCAAAATGCATACATGGTATGTAAAAGCAAAGAAAATTTGCTTCTGTAAATGTCAGCCTGCATTTACAGTGTAAAAATGTTCAATTAGAGTGTGTTCTGTTTTGAACTGACAAAGCACCTGACATCAGCTGTTTTTCAAGTCAATCGTTTGTGGCACCAAGAAGTTAGTATTTGTGATTCGGTAAATATATATTAAAATATATTTATTTATACATATTCCTTAAAAAAAATAGAATTTGTAATTAGTTTAAATACAAATTGAGTACAAGAACACAATACTCTCGCGAAAAAAATTATTACAAAACAAGCTGTTGTAAACTATTGTAGGTTATGTCAGATGGAACTAAAAACATAAATGTGAAAACAAAAATTATAAATCGCATGTCAATTGCCAATTTTGATAGACATACACAATTACAGATGGACCGTCAAGCTGACAAAACCACTGTAAAATACATAGTGTGTAAAAGTGGCTTTACTGGCCGCATATAACGTCACGTATTTTGAGAATGAAAATTCTGTAGACGTACATTTTGCTGTTAACAATATAAAATATGATGTTCTGTAAAAAAATCTATAAAGGCAAAAGTTAGAGTCTGGTTTCGCATTTAATTTATAATCAATACAGTTCGATTATATGGAATGATATAGATCATGAAAGTAGCGACAATTAAGACAAAAATAAAAATTCCATTTAATTACTTCAAACTTTTTTTTTTGGCTGGGATCAAAATCTTTTAATCTTTCGAGAGGTTTGCGGAAGTAGAATAACATTTCCACATATTAGCACATAAAAATGACTAAATTTTTTCACTGTGTAAAACTGCACTTTTAACCAGAGTAGGAAAATAAAAGAAACAAAATGTTTGCTTTCGTTTTGTTCTTTTGTTCTTTTATTTTAGTCTTGATATCCATTTATTTATTTGTCCGTTTGTCCGTTTGTATGTATATTCTTTGTTTTCTTGATTCTGTTTATTTCAAAATAATTTTTTATCATTCGGTAACACTTAATTGCATTCGCCCACAAAGTTCAATAGTTTTGGCAATACTGATCTCCAATTAGAATATTTTTCCACCACCATGCTGCAATTTAATTTAATTCATTATGTTGCTTACAATAATTTGTCAATAGATGGCGCTAGCACCCTATGCGCTTGCAAATTATCGAATACTTACAAGTCTAGCTTTTTCCCAGTTGGCCAGACTGCCTTGCACGCCATTGTCATCTACCATTCGTGTATGGATTTTCCTTAGTCGATTATGTTTTCTAATCGACAATTTAAGTGAATCGTCGTTCACGACAATCTGAGCGACAAGTTCTTGCATGTTGAAGTCCTCTATTAAAAATTTTTGACAACAGTATGAGCGACAAAATCTTCCGTGTTGTCCTCAATGCAACTTTGTTGTGGACAATATAAGCGGCAATGTCTTGCAGTATGTAATCAGCAACATTACGGATGACAATATGAACGACAATGTCTTAATTGTTGTCCTAAATCCTACTTTGCTGAGGACAATATGAGCGACAATGTCTTAATTGTTGTCATAAATCCTACTTTGATGAGGACAATATGAGCGACAATGTCTCACATTTTGTCTTTAATCAAGCAAATGAATATGTTGTCGTCTTGTTTTCGATGTTTTAGGTAGTGCAGCAGCAGGGTGGTAATCGCAAAAGGTTATAAAAATGGAGCCTCCAAGCCAGCCAAGTCAGTCAATAAGTTAAACGAAACGGCAACACACAGGTAAGCAAAAAGTTAGATTTGTGCGTTAAAGATATTAATTAAATTCCGTTCTTAGTATGACATTGTCGCTAAGTAATGGTTAGCAACAAGATAAACGACATTGTAGCCTATATAGCCATTGACGATATAATAGGCGACATTGTCGCTTTTTTAATCATTGACGAGAAGACTGGCGACATTTTCACTTATATAATCATTGAATCGGTCACGATTTTCGCGAAACTTGTTCGAAAACTTCATTGATGATTTGTTCCGGCTGTCCGACATATGTTGTCGAGGATTTTACATTGTCGTACACCCGTGATTGATGATGTGTTAAACACGTGGCCAACTGTTTTGTTTTCGATTGTGTTCAATTGCTTTACTTTAAAGATTTTATTATGACCATCATCAGCAATTAATTGTATATTTGTATATGCTTTTAATCAGTTTATCTTTTTATGTAAAATTTTCTTTTGTGGTTGTTTCTGTTGATTGTGTGCAGTTGTAATTATCGCTTGTTTGGTTTTTGTTTAAAAATACTCAGAGAAATTACTTGGTATTTAAATAATGTGGTCACTATTAGCAGTGAATCGTTGTTAATTTAAAATTTTTAAAGACAAGATTTTTTACAACTTTATTGCCAATACAGTCGCGTACGAACTATATTCCAAAAATTAACTGCTGTACTAGTCCGACTCTGTAGTAATTCGACAGTAACTAAAAATTTTAATGTAAAACACCATGAGGAAAATTTTTATAGAATACCCTAACCCTCTATTTATTAATTTTATTGGTATTTTATCCTTTTCTAAAAAAGGAACGGGTAAAAAACTAGGCTTCATCAGGCTATAATGTTCCACACAAATTTTCCTCGTGTTGTTTTTCATAAAAGTGGTAGACACATGTTTTACCTCAAACGCCCTAATTGTGAATAAGTATGAAATAACCCCGCAAATACATTTTAAGTTTTTAATGATTTCTGGCTTTCAAGTTGAGCCTGGAGCTTTAATATCTTTTAAGACCTATTAGTAGAATTTTATAATAAATATTTTTGTAGAACATTTTATCCCGTTATATCGCTGCTTATGGAGATTTTTTTGCCCCCTGTTTAAGAAATAAACCAAAAGACCCATATAACGAAGAGTTTGAGGGTTAAATAATCCACAAAAAGTTTCTCATAGTGTTATGCAAAACACAACACAACAAAAGGGTGAACACATCTTATACCTTTAACGTAAGGCTTACAAGATTTCGTATGCCAAGTCACAATAACTATGTGCGGAGGGAATGAAACTTTAACTCCTTTCAAAAGTAAACTTTCAAAACGCCGACACACGTAACTATTTTTTTTTGGCGCCCCTGCCAGAATCCGTCGTTAGAACTATGTTATGTTTATTTATTTATTTTTTTTGTACAGTGTTATTATTAAATGCAAATAATTATTAACTACACTGAAAAAATTATAATAAAATTTAATTTTCAGTAAATATTCTCGATAATGTTGTTGCGTTAATTCTCATTAATATTTTTTAGAGTCCTTAGATCAGGCGCGGATACAAGGGTGGGGGGCGGTATATTTCCCCACCCAAAGGAATAAAATATACGCAATTTCTATTGAGTTTCTAAAAAAGGATTTCGCAAAGTAGAATGTTTCAGGTAAAAGTTCCTCCCCAAAAACTTAAGCTGGATCCGCGCCTGCCTTAAATAAATATACAGAGTTGAACACATTTAAAAAAGAGAAATTTCACAAATGTTTAATGGATGATAATGCTATTATGTAAAACTTAAAAATACTAAAAAGAAAGGTTTTACTGACTCCGACAAAAAGATTTATTGATATATTACAAAAAATTTATTAAATAATTTTGTTTGATTCAGTAAACTATTTTGTTTAGAATTTGTAAATAATTTTAGATAAAAATTGTTTTATTGATTTGGACAATTTGTTTGCTGCAAAAACAGTTTTTTTCAATAAAATTATTGACATATTTTTGTCTGTATTTACAAATGTGTTTGTAGGCCCGTTTCTAGACAAAATATGTACTAATTCATTGAATTTATTTACTGAAAATATATGTAGTAATACTCCAAATATATTTATTAAGATCTTTGTTATATATAAAGTATGTACCTTCAAATTGTTAATATTTTTTCGAGCTCACTCTTCGTATATGCATATTAGTATTGACGAATTTATAGTAAATTTTATGCAAATTTCTTTGCCATACACACGCTGGATTGTCAATAAATTTAATCTGAGTAAACAGATTTTTTATATAAAAAAATTAAAAAAATACACGGTAAAAAACAATATGTGAACATAAATATGACTCTTACACATGTGTTTGACTACAGACAGGTAAAGGCTACAGAAATTTCGTGAAGTCTTTTCTTTTCAATATGCACCCTAAAGCAAGGTACTAAAACCATAATGCTGCTTAAGGTTGAAGATTTTGTAACTGCGTGCTTATTGATTTACAAAATTAGATAAATATTTTTTTAACATTATGTTAAGTTTAATTTACCTTGATATTAAATGTTTAGTATGGAATGCTGAAGCTTTTGAAAGTTTCAAATTTATTCCAATTGCATGACTTGTTTGAACATATTTAATTTGCAAGAACAACAAGATGTCAAATGAAATTGCTGCAGCAAAATGATTGACATTGTAGCGCATGTACAAATTGAGAACAACAACTACAACAGCTGAAAAAAAATCAGGATATAAAAATAATGATAGTTATATAGAATTTCGTTCCATTAAAAGCAAAAATAATTAACAAATTTCAAGTTGTAGCAAAACAGTAGAATCAGCAGCTGCAATCAAAGTTTGCAATTTTACACTTAATTGCTTTCAATTAACCAGAAGTGACTCTTCAGCCGTTATGTCCGTTCAATTAAATTACCACTGTGTTAAAAGTGTGGTGTGTGATAAAAGCAATTGTAAAGAGAATATTGTAAATGTTGTACAGCAGAAAAAGCAATAACAACTGCAGCAAGAAAAAAGAATAATACTTCAGAAACAACAACAAAATCACAAAAACACACATACAATGAAAAATGAACACAAGCTGTTGTTGATGAAAATTACTGTTGTAGCAATTGTTGCAGTGAGTTGTTACTAAAAGTATAGTGAAAACATTGTTATCTTTTGGTAAAAGAAATATGTATGTATGTATATGGCTAATGGCTTGTGTGTATGTGTACAATTGAACTTTTTCTTTTATTTCAAAAGAGTCTGTGTGTATGTGTGTGGGAGTTGTTATAAAATTGTATGCTGTTGGTTTGCTGGCTTGTTGTTATATTGTCAACAACATGCCACAAACCATGCAAACAAACTATTTTTACAATTCTCTTACTCTTAACATGGTTTTTTGGTCATTCATTTATATATTCAATATATATTTGTCTGCATGTGCATGTGCATGCATTTGTATTGCATGCCATTATAAAGAATTTGTTGAACATTTTGTGTTCGTTTGCTTAAAAGTATTAAACAATCTGTTGCTGTTTCATAGCCGTCATGTGCAAATGTATTTGTCTTCTATGTGTAAATGTGTTTTCCAATATAGAAAATTGTTTAATCATTGATAGACAGAATGGCTGGCAGTTGTTGCACAAACGATTTTTAAGTTTATAATATTTGTTGTTTTTGCTGTTTTCGTTACTGCAAACAAGTGTAGAATATTTCTAACATGTTCAAAAGTATTGAATGTTTCGAAGGCTCTTTGTTATTTTACATTTATATTTTCATATTTAATGTGATGCGGTATATTCAATGCAACAACTGTTAAAAGAGCCTGCCACAACTTCTGTAAACAAATTAGAAAAAAAACTATTGTAAACATTATGCATAAACAAGTAAAAACAAATTTCTAGTTAAAATTCTATGGAAAGGAAAAACGAATCTCTAAAAGATGCATTTAATATTTGAATTAAATTCTGAACATAGAAAATTATTTAGATTTCGAAATAACACATGAATTTGTTGACCAATTTTAAGTGAACCATATTTGGTGTGTTGCATTTTGCCTAAACTCTATAAAGAGAATTTTTACGTCCAAATATTTTGCTTAAAATACTAGTCGATCAGTCAAAACAAAAAAGACTAAACTGGTTGCATGCATTACTGGGACTTTGTAAACAAACTCATACTCACATCCTTACACTTACGCACGAACACAATATTGCACATTAAACTTGCTTGTGTGTGAGTGCTGCATGCCAGACCAGGCCTTTGTAAAATTTTATGCAAATTTTCATTTGACAAGGGTTAACCAAACACATACTGAGTTCTAACTAATACAACATGAGATGATTTTTTTTGTTGCTTTTGCTGAATGAAAAAAGAAAGCGGCAACAAAAAGTTGACAAAATAAAAACTACAAATGACCCCAGCCAGCATCAATGTGGTGGCCTTGCCACAAGCACAAACCGCTGAACACACGATACCACAACATTGCAACATTTTGCCTAAATTCTGCAATACCATGCGAACAATCACACATACATACAATACATTCATATGAAGTAATTTCTTCTTGTTTTTCTTCTTGTCCACGTACAACGAGTTAAATGACGATGACGATAATGATGAAAAGACTGCTGATATTGTATAAAATTTAGCTACAAACAAACTAAAAAAGTCCAAATGATTCGTTATTTGGCCTATGCGAAAATCCTTAAGCGGGACGAGAATAAAGGTTGCTACAGGATACATATGTTGCCATTGCGATTGGTTCTCATGTTAACACTTTCTGTAAAGAATAGCAATTTAATTTTTGGCAACAAAAACACAGGCTGACACTCTTAACTTGAAGCAATTACTAAATAACTTGTTTTTAAGATCAAAACCCAAACTTTTTGGGAAAAAAAAGAAAATGAAAACAAAACTGTTAATGTATGCACATAATCTCATGTAAGTAGGCAAAGTGTTACAGAATTTGTTACAACTACTGCAGTGCATAGCAAACGGAGTTTGTTCAAAATATGAAATCCTACATGCAATTTGCTAACGAACAGGGCAGACAAGAGAGTGAGAAAAATGGTATATTTTCAAAAACTAAAGTCTGCTTGTTTTTCTTCTGAAAATGTTAAATAATTTTATTGTTGTTTTATGCAAAAGAAATATCAACAACATGCAAAGCAATTTGCCATCACTAGTTAAAATAGCACGCATATTTTTATACATGGATACATATTTACACTCGCATGCAACATACATATACGCACTGCACACATACGTAAATTGCATTTAAGAGTACACTCAACACATTTTTTTTCAACCTCGACTAGTTTTTCTACGTATGAATTGTTGTATTTCACACATGCAGAAAAAACATAGTTTCGACAATTATTCTATAGTTATTGCAACTATGTATGGTTGTGGTAAACAAGTTATTATTGCTTTTAGATATTTTTAGCTTCTTGCACGATAAAAAAATGTTTGCCTAACATTTGACTTTTAGTTAAATAACGTACATAAAAATATATAAACAAAGTATGACTAAAAATGAAACAAATAAGTAATAATTATACAAACACACTAAGAAAAGCACACCAGTGAGTGCCATGTAATTCAATCACAATGTGTTGTTCTTATATTGTGATCACCACAACCATGTCTTGTCTTTGTGTGTATAAAATATTTTATTCCAATAACACATAGAAAGTATGTAAGTGTTTATGTTGCAATTTAATTTGCTTGCATGATTGTATGCGTATTTGTAAATTTTTACAAAACCAAAAAAAAGAGAAAAATCAAAAGCTTCAATGATTTCAACTAACAAATCTTGTCTGTTGATTTTGTACATTTTGGTTTTTTTTTTGAGAAATTTGTTAACAGCATTGTAAACAAATTTTGTTAAACATTTGAAAACTTATTTGTTTTAGTTACAGTTTAAGATAAGACTTATGCCTGTAATTTTAATATGTTTATTTGGGGGCTGACTAGTCGAGTCTTAAATTGTTGCCATAAAATTTCATGAGAATATTTTTATGTTAAATGAAACTTATTGAATACGAATTAACAAGTAAACAAATCTGTTCTTCTGAAATACAGTTCAAAAGTGAAAAAAATACAAGCAAATGAAGGCTGATGGGAGAGTGTAGCATCCATCGACAATAGTAACGATTACGTCCTGCTACATTGCTAATTAGCCTTTCCTATATTAAAAAAATGTGAAGTAACACAATCAGACAAATAATGTCTACTCTTAATTAATTAATGTATTGCCTTCTTTGGATAGTGTAGAGAGAACAGCTGGTGAAGTGGAAGAGAGATAGAAAGCTTAATTCATATACAACTCTGCTATTATGTGTTTTATTGTAGAGCAGTATTGCAGCTTCTCTGGCGTTAAGTAGAGGCAGTAATTTGTTTAAGCTGTGTAGCCATTTATTAGTTCTTTTACTTCGCCGGCGGTCCTGCTACAATACCGACGAAGGAGGGTGATGTGAAGTTCGTTACGATATGTTAGTATTAATCGCTGCCGGTACTGCCAAAGTGATCAGTGCTATGCCTTCATCACTTTAACAGTCCAACAACAAACAACACAATAACACACCAATGCACATCAGAAAAAGTTCCTGATGTTGGTGGCTTACCTGAAACTAGTTTTGAACTCAAGATATCAGTGTTTGTAGGAAAACGCGCTAACCACTCGGCCAACAGCACCCCTTCCAAATAAAAATGTATTTCTTGCTACGGTAAAAAATTGGATATTATTGGGTAAGTGCATAAGTAATAGCATAAGTGGAGCCCAGAATTTGATGTCCGATTAAAAAGTCATCAGAGGCAAAATTTAAGTGACATTCAAGCCATAAGCAACGATATGCGATATGATAAGATCGGACTTTAAATGCCGGCGCCAGATAGAAAAAAACAAAAAGTGCAGTATTTGAAGGCGTGACAAAAAAATTTACTGATCGAGAAACTTCATTGATACACATTTCGTTCCAGGGCCTGACGGGTGGATTTTTTTGATTTAATATGTATTTGAAAAAGAAAAAAGGTGCTTACTTTTGGGGCGTGTCATAAAATAGAGTATATCAAAAGCTGGACATACTAAGTGTTAGAACGGCTTTCTTGCCACGTGCAAAAAGTTTGGAATTAGGGGGAAGGATCCGATATGGCATAAGTGGAGCCCAGAATTTGATGTCGGATGCAAAAGCCACAAAAGGCAAAAATTAATCCATAGTCAAGCCATGAACAAGGATATGTAACATGTCATGAGCGGACAACAAATCGCGACATAGTAAATCAAAAACTAAAAGGGTGGTATCCATGGGCGTGGAAAAAAATTAAAAAAATATATCTGGAATCGTCTTCAACTAACCTTTAATCCTAGGGGATGACTGACTCAACTTTTGTTTTGAACCACTCTGGTGTATACCTCAATAATTGCTTATGCACAAATATGTTTTTTTTTTTAGAAATTCATAAGGGCTATAAGGACACAAAAAGTTTTGGAGTCGGGCATGAGAAAATGACAAGTTTTGACAAATTTTACATGGCCAAACTGTCCACCATATATCGTCCTGATCAATATGGAAAGCTTTTTAGGTTAAACAGAAAATGAATAAAATGCTCCTAAAAAAACGGCTGTTTTGTTTTGTAATTTTAAGGCGTTTCTGTTTTTATATTAAGTTTGAAGTTTAAAAAAATTTAGAACTTTCAAATTTAATATAAAGAGCAGAAACACCGCGTTTTAAAAACGCCCATGTGGCCTCAGCCTAAACTGATCAGATTATCCATTTGGAAGAAGCATATTTATTTCTAAAATATTTAAATTCTGCCGCACTGCGCAATGATTTTAAAGAAAGTTTTGCAAAGCTTTTGTGCTAAGATTTCTCATTTTGCATGCTATTATATCCTTAACTTAACCCCTTGACTTAATAACTTTTTGCCTAACGTCAAAAATATATTTCTGAAAATATTCTTAGACTAAAGCAAAGAACAGTACGCTGATAATCTTTCGAAAATATTAAGAATTCTTTTAAATTATAAAGTTGAATTTGACAGCCAATCTGCCGCCATGCTCCTAGTTTTCATTTTATAAAATTTGCATAAGTAAACATTTGAAAATAATTAAGGCAGTTTGAATGACTTTTAACCTTTGGGCATGTTATTTATTATTCTAAATTTTATGAATATAATTTTGATTAGTATGTGTTTTTTATACTTTGTTTGTTGTTTTATTATTAAAACTAAATTTTATGAGGCTTTGAATAAAGCGAATTTTTTTAAAGCATATTTATGCATGAAAAACTCATGCTAGGGTCATAAATGTGTACTTGGCTTATATTTCGTGATCCTTTGGGTATCTCGTTGAAATTTCATGTAAGAGATGTGTAGCATGCGTGCGTGAGAGCGAGTGTGTGTGTTTGTGTTAAATAATAAAACAAACGTGTATTAAAGTTTTAGATTCATATTGTTATTTATTTTATAGCATATAATATAAATATTTGTTGGTTTAGTAAATATGTACAGGAAGGGGTAGTATAAGTTTCTATATGATGGGATACATATTAATATTGTTGTTATAAATGTTTAGTGTTTTTATGGTCCTGTCTTACACGCATTAAATACAAATGCAAATAAAAGGGTTTTAATGTTTCATATTTTTATAGTGTATACAGTTTTCATATCTCTGATTTTGTACAATTTAACACTGATATCCAGCATACGAGTAAACAATTGAATCGAGTGTGCGTGTATAATATGTATGTGAGTGTAAAAGGGATTGTTGTAACAAATTCTAATAGGAAATTCCATTAGTTTATGCATGATGTATGTAAATTAATGTAGAGGGTTATTAAGTGTCAAATTTATTAGCAAAAGGAGTACATTTATGATTCATAAATATCTGAGAGCTTTCAAAAGGGAAGTACATACAAAATTTCAAAGTATATTTATTTGCTATTGTTTAAGTTTAGTTCTAAAACTGTAACAAAGTAAATTGATCAATTTCTATGTAAATAACAAAAATTATCATATTGTTTGCGGCTCAAACCGAAGTGTAAATTAAGTTAAAAATTTCCTTATTAATTTCAATTATTCTGTTCATTATAGTAAAAATTTATTGTGCAAAAATGAAACGAGTTGGTAATTAATATTGACACATTTTGTTGAAATGCTTTTTGTTTCTTTTTGTTTTTTTTTTATATTGTAGAGCAATTTTTCATAGCATGTAAAAAACCAACTTGTTGTTTTTCATCTTCGACAATTGAGTCAATATTAATTTGCATAAGAAACCGTTAAGTTAATTCTTCAATGCGCTTGTAAAGAAAAGCTAAAAGGAAAAGAAATATAACAAAAAAAAGTTGGAAATGTAATAAAACTTTTCTAAATGTCACTTAAGAAGAACTAATGAACAATTTACAAATGGCTACTAAATGTGACATTTTCTTTCACTTGCAAAACAAAAATATAAATGGGTAAAAGAAAAACTCCTATAAATACGTTGTCATTACTTGCTACAACCCAGCTAGAAGGAAACAAGTTGATAAAAGCAGCCCAATAGACCGCTACTGTTTAATTTCTTTTCACAAATGAAAATTAATGATGTCAGGGAGCAATTAATTTAACAACGAATTTATTTTTCTTAGTTCTTTTACATTTTCTTAAATGATTTAAAAGGATTTCTGTTAAATGAATCTAGACTTTACCTTTATAGCGAAGAAAACATTACGTATTATCTTAAATAATACAAAATCTCAATTACTCACTCCTATTTATCAATTGCGGTGTTTGTCAATTAACTTTGGGCGTGAGTAATTTATGTACTGCGAACAAATACATATGAACTTTCTCAAACGCATAAGCATACACACACATGTAGAGAAATAACTATACAAATCCTTAAAAGGAAATGCAAATAAATCTCCATTATGCATGGAAAAACCACAGGATATAGGAGTAGGCTTTTAATGGTTCAGTGTAAAATAAATATGTAGCTATTTACGAGCAAGCACATGTGGAGGAGGCGAGGCATTTTATTTCTTCAATAAATTTTAAAATCAGTATACTGCCGTAATTTAAATTATAACTGGGACCGAAAGATACTAATTGCAAAGAATATGTTACTAAAGCCAATTCTTTTTAAATATTCTTTTTTAATATAACAACAATTCTAAAACAAATTTATAAGAATTTTTAAAGGAATTCAGGCAAATAAAAGATTAGAGTTGTTATACATTAAGACATCGTATAAAAACTAATTGACGACTATTACAGTAACTATTAGCTAAAAATTTAATTTTAAAGCCTCCATATCATTTTATAAATAACCTGCCGTAATTTTTCTTATCGTTAACTAAAAACAATTTATAGAATTATACCTAGCTACGCCGAATTTTACATACCTTAAGCCACAGTCTGTCAAAATGTCTCTGATTTTTCATTTTATTTTTCTTAAAAGATCTCCTTCAGGGTTTCAATAACATCATCGATTTATAATAAATTTAAGTCGTGACAACTCAAAGTTTTTACAGCTTCTATGAGCTTATAGTTTCCAATAAACTTTCTAAAATTCGTTTAAGATCGAACTATTTCCTTTAGGAAACGGTTAAAGCACTGCAATCATTGATAGTTATACAAATTATTCCACCTTGTTCTGATAAAGTGATTTAACGATACTCTCTACTATATATTCATCTTGCATGTACTTTTCGAACCAAGCAATTACTTCAATTTCAGGGAATTCTTATGAAATTTCCGTAAAAGCTCAAATTTTTTTGAACAAAAAAAAAATTTACGGAATTTTTACCACCATATTCATAAAAAATTAAATGTATTTGAAATCTATTTTAAGAAAATTTTTTATGAAAAATTTGAAATAAAATAGATTTCAAACTTATTTTAAATTTTATGAATACAGAGGTTAGTGTTTAAACATTGAAAATGTTATTGATATTATAGTAAAACAGGGATTATAATACAATTTACTTATATGTACCAAAATAAATTTCGCTGTCACTTACTACATTTCTTTAAATCTGTAAAATAAAGTCCATATATTTGTGAAATAATGTGTACTTTTAATATCCCGTTTTCACGGAAAACTCTCAAAAATTTCCACAGAATATAGCTGGTCTCTTCCCGGGAATTTCCGAATCCCAAACCCTATAATTCAAGCACCTACAGGAACGTACTGAATATTTGAATTCACAAAAGCTTTGAATAAGGTGCTATTCACATATTATGTAACGCTATTTTCGGAGTTTTTATACCCCTCCTCCACCCGTTGGAAACGCTTTTTACAATATTTTCAGCATTTTTAAAATACCTCCTTGCTTTACTTATTTTTTCTAATAAAATCCTGTGTCAATTTGGCTTGTACATAAAAAATTCTTCCCCTCTAAAGTTCTGTGTAGAACAAAAACATCCGATATATCGGGGTCTACGCCTTGTGGATGCCATAATTACTACCACCGGAAAAACAAAACCCACTTTTTTTATTTAATTTTGTAAAGTCTTTTATTTTTATATGCTTACCACATGTTCATCCCAACACTTGCATACTTGTGGCAGAATCACGTGGTTTGTAATAGAAGTAGCAAATTGTATTCATTTTCTTGCCCATTCATATGCATGTGTGTATGTTTGTACGTGGAAAAAGTAAGGCACACGTACGAGTTGGTACAGACATAACATGCATTTATATGAAAAGGAAAACCAAATTAATTTTTGTTGTGGCTTTTATAAAAAAAATGAATAAAAAATTATATATAAAAACACAGCATAACACAAAGTTCCGTATGTAGCCAACCATATTTACCTGTTATTAAACACATTTAATTTTTAAACCAAGTAACTGAATTAAAAAGTAAATATACAAGTGCTTACCTTTCTCTACTTTGTGGAAAGAGTGTTTCAGAAAATACTGACATTTAATCACTTATAAAACCGACCACGCACATTATTATTCTATTTACTAGGATATCGCAATGGTTTAAAAGGAAGACAAGCCAAGGCGAAGGAATTTAAAAGAAGTCTAAACCGCATAATGTTACACCTGTGTTAAGGCATCCATCCAACCAACTTGTCTTTCTTTGTAGGTTATGTGTATGTTTGGGTATGTGTGTCTGATGTTTTTTTTTTATATTTATTTTTTATTTTAATAAACGGCAACCAAGTTAAAATATAAATGATGTAATTTAAATAATTACTAAAAACAACAACAACAAAGACAAGTGTAAAGCGAAATTTTCTATTTGCAACCAGACGTACGAACAACTTTAATTAGCATTGAAAATTTTGTAATTTTTAGCTAAATGTAAAAACTTCAACAATTTCCAAAAACAAAAAAAAAAGTAAAATAAAATAATAAACTTTTTATAAAGCTGTAAAGGAAAATTCTTAAAGAATGACAGTTTCTTATACAGCAGAAGTAGCACATTGTAATTGGTTTGGTAGTTTCCCAAAACTTTTATTGAAGTAAAGTAATAAAGTTTCCAATTATAGAAAACGGGGTTTTTCTTACTTTCATTTTTTGTTTTTAGATGGCGTGCCAGTATTTACAAACTTATTTGGTTGGATGTTTTGGTTTATATTGGCATCTATTATGCCATAAATAGCGCTTATCGTTTTCTATTAAATGAAGAGCAAAAGCAGTAAGTAGTTCCAATTTCAGACACAATTGAAGCAATGAGTGCAAAAATAGCCTAAACCACAAAACATTGAAATGATTTAGCATTTCAACTGCACTCACACATATTGTGGGTTAGGCCACTTTTGCACTCATTGCCTCATTTAATCCATTAATTTATTTGGTATATTTTTGTGTTTAGAATATTTGAACTATTTGTTAAATATTGCAATAACAGTTCGGCTTTAATTCCTTTGATGTTTGTATTGGGTTTCTATGTTTCGATTGTTGTTAAACGCTGGTGGGAACAGTACATGACGTTGCCCTGGCCAGACAGCACAGCTGTCTATGTGTCCTCTTTAATACGAGGACAGGATGAAAATGGACGCAAGATGCGTCGTACTATTATGCGTTATGTGTGTCTCAGTTTAACTATGGTTTTAACAATGATTTCGCCTCGTGCTAAGAAGAGATTTCCCACCCTCAATAATTTAGTGGATGTCGGTTTGTTAGTTGAAAATGAAAAAGTCATATTACAAAATATGAATGAGAAATTTGCCAAACATCCCAAACATTGGATGCCTATAGTGTGGGCTTCTAGTATAGTAACACGGGCCCGCAAAGAAGGTCGCATACGTGATGATTCTTCGTTGAAGACTCTCATCGATTCCTTGAACTTTTTTCGGGGCAAGTGCATGGTCTTGCTATTTTACGATACCATCAGTATTCCATTAGTTTATACTCAGGTTGTCACCATAGCAGTGTATTCATATTTACTAACTTCCGTATTCGGTCGTCAATGGACCGGTGAAATGGATGATGAAGGTATTCTGAATATTGTGGATTATTTCTTTCCCTTCTTTACCGTTCTGGAATATATGTTCTTTATGGGTTGGCTTAAAGTAGCCGAATCCTTAATATGCCCTTTTGGTGAAGATGATGATGATTTTGAGGTTTGCCTTGAGGCAACAAATTAAAAAAACACAAATCAACTTTTTAACTTTCACAGGTGAACTGGCTTATTGATCGCAATTTGCAAGTTTCTTACTTAATAGTGGATGAAATGCATAATGAACATCCTGAATTAATAAAAGATCAATACTGGGATGAAGTATTTCCTACACAAATGCCATATGAAACGGATGGTATAGTAAAAATATTTCCTGAGGAACCACCCCAACATTCCACAGCTGAATTATATAAAAAGCCAGAGAAAGCAACCACTCTCAAAGTAATAATTCTTAAAAACCCAAAATAGATTAGTTAACACAATTTTAATTTAAATATTTTTAACAGAAATCTGTTACAAGATTTTTCGCCAAACATTGTAGTCGTGAGCCGCCTGATAGTCTAAATATGACGAGCAATTTAAATAACATAAATTCGGCTCTAAGACGAATGCTCAGTCCTTCCAATACTTCGCAAAGCATTCACAACATTTTAAGCGTACAAAACATTAAAGACTCGAAATCTGTGTTTTTAGTACCAATAAGCAGGGACATGTCTTTTAATAAAGAAGAATATGAGCCCCAAAAGTTAATTAACAGCGAAGAGGATAAAGAAGATGATTTTGAAAAATTAAAGAAGCAGCGACAACAAGAAAGAATGTCTCGACTGTCTAAATTTGCTATGAAGGATAAAGTGGAAAATTGTGAAGATATCAAGAGTTTAACATCTAGAGTTTCTCAAGGATCTCAGAAGAAAACTTCGAAAAAGGGTTCGTCCTCAAAATCATCCATGGCAAAAAGCAGTGATTCTAAAAAGACGATTTAGCAGAGTAGAAATAAAATAAGTAATTATTTTTCAAATTTTTCTAATTATTTTTGAAATTTGCGTCAGTATTTTGAATAAATTTTGTGAAACAAAAAACTTTTGTAATCCGAAAATAATTCTGAAAAAAAAGATGACCGTAACTTATACAGCCGAAGTTGCTACTTGCAAAAAGTTTGGTTGTTTTATAAAATTACTGGCCAGGTAAGTGGATTTATAACAAAATTATTTTTATTTGAGCAATTTCATTGACAGATGGAGAGGAAGTATTTATAAAATTATTTGGATGGATTTATTACTTTTCTTAGCATTGTATTATTGTATAAATCTGATTTATATTTTCGTATTGGAAAACGAAGGCAAAAAGTAAGTGGTATTCCACTTTTTAGTAACATTAATAATAAAGACATTTATTTCTATGAAATTAGAACCTTCGAGAGCATTGTCTACTATTGTGCAAGTTATACAAGTCTTATTCCTTTGTCTTTTGTATTGGGCTTTTATGTAAATTTGGTAATGTCGCGGTGGTGGGAACAGTATATCACAATACCTTGGCCTGATTCTATAGCGGTGTTTGTAAGTGCTCATGTTCATGGCCAAGATGAGGGAGGTCGTTTAATGCGCCGCACTGTAATGCGTTATGTCTGTTTATGTCTCACTATTGTCTTTACCATGATATCACCATGTGTTAAGAAACGTTTTCCAAAATTGAAAAATCTTGTCGATGTCGGTTTACTGCTAGAGAATGAAAAGGAAATATTTGAAGCAATGGATTCCTCATTTCCTAAATATCCAAAGCATTGGATGCCAATAGTATGGGCGGCAAGTATAATAACCAGAGCTCGCAAAGAGGGTCGCATTCGTGATGATTTTGCTGTCAAGACCATTATTGATGAGCTGAATAGATTTCGTGGTCGTTGTGGCACCTTAATGTACTACGATTTTATAAGTATTCCATTGGTTTACACACAAGTGGTAACAATTGCAGTTTACTCGTTCTTTGTGTGCAGTTTGCTGGCTCATCAATGGACAGACAAGAAAAAGGATTCTTTTGAAGCACTGGATTTTTATTCGCCTATTTTCATTACACTTCAGTTCTTTTTTTATATGGGTTGGTTAAAAGTGGCCGAAACCTTAATTAATCCTTTTGGTGAAGATGATGATGATTTTGAGGTTATTTTAAATTGTTCTGTATTCAAGCAAATGGAACATAAGCCTTTGAATTATGAATTTTAGGTCAACTGGATGATTGATCGTAATTTACAAGTCTCATATCTCATAGTCGATGAAATGCATCATGAACATCCCGAGTTGGTAAGAGATCAATATTGGGATGAGGTTTATCCCAATGAATTGCCATACGATGATGAAGCAAAAAGAGAACAGCCACCAGAACCATCTACGGCAAAATATGATTTGGAAGAAGATTTACCAAAGCGTACAGCATCTAGGCTTCCATCCCTAGAGGTAAGAGCTTCAGAAGAAAAGTTTAAGGAATGAAAATTTTTCATCTGAATTTACTTTAGAACTCCGTTGTAATGAACGGTAAAACTCATTATTCAATACAAAGTGCTTTAAATCAGCGCAGCCAAAGATTTAATGAAGCATTTCAACGTTTCCTAAATTATGCGGAAGGTGATTCATCAAGCTTAACATCAGATGTGGAAAATAGCTTACAATCTCTTTCAGATATTGAAAATATTGAGCATATTATTTCTTATACACAATCTGATCAAGATGAAGCTGAGTTGCAAGTGGAAAATGGACATATAAAGGATACATCGGTATTAGAAGCGATTATAGAAGAGAATGAAGAGGTCTCCGAAGCAGCAGAGGAAGAAGAAATTCTAAATGCTGAAGAAGAGAACGTTAATAGTGAAACGCAGTCATCATATGAAAGTGGTAGGTTGATAATTTTAAATTTTGTATTATTTTCATATACTGAACCAAAAAGGTACATAAATTTAAAGAAAAAGTTTATTGTTTCAACGAATTGTTCATTAATTTTGACCTAATGAAAATAGTACGTTAAACAAATGAACTGGTTCAATTATTTTGTTAAAGAATAACAACTAATTCGTAGAAGTTCAATGAACCTTCAATGAACATTTTCATTGAAATAACGTATGCGAACATTAAATCAATGTAGTTTTACAAAAAATTAGTGAATCCAATTCAATGAATGTCGTTCAGTAAAGTTATGTAAAATAATCTTTTCTGTTTATATAAACTAATACAACTTTAGACTCTGATTCCGATCCCTTCGAACGACTTCGCATCGAACGTCAAGAGCAAAGGTTACAAAATATGAACAATTACTTGGAGCGACATTTTGGGACCAATTTTCGAATTGTTACACAAATGTCAGCTGTACCAGAAATAAAATATAAATCCAAACCTAGAGATATTACCTTCTATAAAACACCCTCTACTGTAGGAGAGAGTGATGAAGAAGAGGAATCATTAAATGATCTTGAGAATTATGACAATCTTGTTACACCTACAAACTCTACTGACTGTATTGTTAATATTAATTCAACAACGTTTCTCGTTGATGTAGGAAATGTTGAAAAGCTATTGACACCAAAAATATCAACAACAAATGATGAAAATTTGTTAAAAGGCAAAACGCTTATTACTATCAGCGGGAATGAAAGTCTTTCTTATTCAGCCTTAGCTGAAAAGAAACTTCTTTTAGAATCTTTACTAATGACAGAAAAAGAAGACGAAGAAGCCAAATCAAAGGCCGAACTCCAAGAAAACATATTGAAAAATATCTCTCTAACATCTATGCAACCGGTTCCATTTGAGCAAGGTTCACTTTTGTTTACTCAACAACAACATGTTGCCAGCACTTCACAAAATATGCCCAATATTTTAATACCACGAGAAGAATATGCCCAAATCCAGGAAAATATTTTAAAGAATATTTCCCCTACATCTACAGTACCACTAATTCCCTCCGAACAAAGGGCTACTTCATCTATACAACTAGAAAAAGGATCCTGGATATCTGTTAAGCCTACTTCCGCACCACCAAATTCAAAGGACAATACTGCACAAGAAGCTACCAGCACTTCAAGAATTACTACCCAGAGTTCCTTTTCATCCTCACAATTTCAAATTTCTTCTATTGATTTGCAAGAAAGAAATAAACCAACCGGGTCCCTTCAGGCTGAGAAAATTATTTCTGTTGAATCGCAAAAAACTATTTCTTCCAGTATAGAAAAAAGTTTTAATTTTTCTAATGAACCTGAACTTTTAATGAAATCAAAGGCCACCTCCCCTTTGGCTTCTGCTAAGAGTGTATCAACACAATCTTCTTTAGTAGATGATTGGGAAATACTACCCCCAGGAAGTCCATTAGTAACTAAGGAATACAGAGTAGAAATCGAAGGATCTGAAGAAGAAAATAACGATGAATAAATAAATATGTTTCTTATTTATGTGTGTTCTTTTCATGTAGTATAATAAAAATTACAATTTATATAGCCAAGCATTTGTTACCACTCCTATTTCATAAATATTAATATTAAAATATATTAGATATGCATGTATGTACATATGCGAATAAATATTGTACAAACATGGTGGTAGTTTGTAGTCACATTTTTGGTTATAACAAAATTTTATATTTTAGACCGAAATACTATAAATAACTGTTATTATCATTGGTTTTGTTAAAAAAACGCGTTAATATTAAATTTTCGCAGCAATTTTCGTTTGCCATAAAAGCATCTTGGTTACCCAGCAAAACACAAAATTATGGACTGAAACTCAAATACACAGAGATACTCACTTACATAAATACACGCTGGTCGTATGCAGCAGCAATGGGTTGAGACAGTTACGATACGAATAAATATTCAGAGTAGTTTTGCGCGTAAAAAAAAACAAAAATCCTTTTTGAAATTCAATCATATATCATTGTTGTAATTTTAGAGAGGCTGAGGATATGAAAATATGAAAAAGTTGCTACATTTTCGAAAGCTCATTAAGTCGATTTATGTGGCATGCCATAAATTGTTGCAACAAAATGTTCTTAAGCACTAGAGTACAGTTGTGCAAAACCAAATGACACCATCCATTTATAGATGTTTCTTTTATATTTATGTGAGTTTATGACTAAAGTGTATTAGATATTTTGCTACCAGCCAGCGGATTGTGGCGATATAATTTTAACCATGTGTAAAAATGAGTGTAGAAGGCCACTCATATATAAAATTTTATGTTTTGAAAGAAATAAAAGCCAAGTAAATAAATTTCATCTAAATAAAGGCAGATTTTATAATAAAATCTAATACTTGTGTTACAGCAATTTGTCAAAAATCTTAATAGAAACATGACAAGCCAGAAAATAATTTCGTTAAAGTGTGGAAATATGTTTGAATAATGTAGATGTGTAGAAAAATCAAATTGGAGAATTTTTAATATTGTTATTCGGCTTTTCCTCTGCCATGCAGATAACAATGATTTGTAATTTTTAGAATTTGTTTTATATTACAATCACTACGATTTGACTTAAAAATCCATTACAAATTTAAAGTAATTTTGAAACACAAACAAATTGTGTTGAGAAGAGAGGTTGTGCATGCATGCGTGTGCAATTTATTTGGTTGTGGGCAATTAACCCATTTTGGGGCAATATATAAACAATATAGTACAATATCGTGTTTTTCATAAACTATATAAATAATCGGTCGATTATCAGGCATGTTCTGAAAATCACATGGCCTTAAATCACATGTGATTTTAAATTAAATAATGGTCCTGCAGGCGTTTTTAACATCATATACGATAATTTTCTTTCATAAATAATATTTGATGCTCTATCCAATAGAAAAATTAAAAAAATATCTGCATGACCATTATTGATTTGAAAATCACATGTGAACTTCAGTTGCGTTGCCAGTTGGCAACTGAAAATTTGTGGTTTCCAGGAAAGCAGTACAGCAACTGAAATTGACAGCTCTCAGTTGCCAGCTGCCATCCACAATATGATTTTTAGCAACTGGCAACCTAACTGGAGTTCGGTTGAGCTTGTTTCTCTGTTTTTGACACTTAGGAAACATTTTACACCAACAAAATACCTGTTGTTATGCAATGCGTGCAATATTCAACTTCATGCTTGAATTACGTGAATTTGGGAGTTTTTCGCGTTTAGGAGATTTTGATTTTTTTTAGCATATTTGCTATTTCTAATCAATTTTATGGCTTGTTTCTTATATTGCAATTTCTCGTGAATTTTCGCCATGTTCGCGATAGATACCATTTGTTTCTGTAGGCTTTCAGACTCTACAGTTTTAACGATTTTCATCAAAGTTAGACTTTGCTATCGTGCCGCTGTTAGCAGTTTTTATTCAATTTTTCGCATTCCTTGTAGTTGTAACGACTTTTCATAAATTTTACGGCTTGTATAAAATTTAAAAATTTTTCGCGATAAGGGTGATTTTTTAAAGTTTTCGCTTTCCTACATTTTTAGGAGCACTATTACAGTTTGCAATCTTTAAAATTTTATCAAGCTTTTGCAAATTTTAGTATTGTCTGCGATTTCTTTTCAGTTCTGCATATTCCTTACAGTTTTAGCGAGTTCTAATCAGAGTTAGAGCCGTTTCCCAATATTGCAATTTTTTGCGAATTTCCGCTATTTTCGCCATAGGCGTGATTCTCTCCATCTTCTTGCTCGTTTTAGAGTTTAAGCGACTTTTAATCAATTACAGGCTTTGATTTTGATTTTTGTTTTTCATATAATTTCTTTTATACATATACACCACATATTGATGAAAAAATATATATGTATGAAAATGGTCATAATTTAATTCTTTGTTTACAAGTAATCAAATTAACGATTAAATATTAATGATTACGATTAGCGATTGACAATCAATCAAATTAACTAATCGATTGAAAAATCAATCGGCTAATGCCAACACTGCTGTAGGGACAGTTCTACATGTTTTTATTGTAGCATGGGTCACATAATTGAATTAACTTTATTTAAAGCTAATGTAGAATAACTTTGATTGTAGCTGAGAGAGTAAATATCCTTGTCTCTCAGTATTGCGGATATAGAATAACATTTTTTATTAATTATCTGAATGTTGTTAATAATCACTTCTTGATAATCTGGAAGCAGTTTAAAAGAATTGGTTCCTTCAATATGAATTCTTTATTTATTCTTTATTTCTTTACTGCCAGACGGAGACATAATGGCAATTATTGCCGATTGGAGCTTGTTTTCTAAGCTTTCCATACTACTCCTAAAACTATAATCTTTAGCATAAAATGGGTTAAGAGATTCATATGAAATACTCTCCAATGTGTCGTTTCCGTATACATATTTATAAAATATTTGCATAAAAATAAGAAAAAACTTTCCCTCTATCTGATGCGTAATATTTTTGTTATTTAACGCGTCGCAGAGTTTTCTTATTGTTTTTATGTAAATTGCCAACCAGACAGTCAAACAAGTCTCATACAAATACAATTATAAAGTCAATGCATATGAGAATAAAAAAGGAATACAATAAAATACCGAAGGATAAACTACGAGAAATAGCGTCATGCCAAAGAAAATTTTGATTAGACTCAAAAATAAACTTCTAGCCAACTTAAGTTATTCTACTGTAGGCATATCTGAAACATTCATGCTAAAAAATACATATAAGATTGTATTTGTGTACACATATGTTTGCATAAATATATTTATAATAATGACTGTTGTCTTTGGAGGGGAAGCAAAGCACAAAGTAAAAATCAAAATAATGCCACCAAATATGTAATCACATGTCAAATAATTTTCCTCTTTGCTGGATAAATAAATTATTTAACATACAAGAGAAATACTTACACCCAGAACATAATTTTTGCCGACATTTCTGACATCTAAGACTATACCAGACAATCAACCGAGTTGTCTAAAATTCCCTCAGGCATTAACCAGAATATTCGGCAGTTTTTTGGTACGACGTTTCTGCACATTTTCAGAAATATTCGATTAATATCAGACTAGTCTGCACATTATTTAAAGGCAATTTAATTTTCTTTAAGATATTTAACAGAATAGTCTTCACGTTTTCTAACCTACGACTTAAGACTTTTAGCAGTCACTTCTTCACATTGTCAGAGAATAGTGTTCGTAATAATTCTCATTTATATCTTCAGAGTTTTCCTACATTGTGAAAACATATAATTTCATCAGAACTCGTACAGAATTCTTTTGTTCATTTCTGCAAATTTTTTTGGAATTCCCTCAGACAAAGAGGTCCGCTTTCTATTTAACCACTCATGATTTTCGGCACGCTTTCGTACTGATTTTGGCATCTTGTGCAGAATGAAATCGGCAAAATATATTTGTTGGGTATGCATTGTACATACATACATATTTCAATTTCATACATCTTTGTTTCAATTAAAAATTGCGACATGCAAACAAAATGCAACGCATTCGATATTAATTTCAGAACCAAATTATGCTTAGTAAACATTATTTCTTTGTTTTGCAACCGAACAGCTATTTCATAGCTGTTTCGTGTATATATTTCGTGCCAGATATAACAACATATTTTCATAATTTTAGTTGGTTGCTTTATGTATATCGATATTCACTTACCTCGTGAAAAAAATCGTCCTTAGACTGTTGTAACCAATTGAAATAAAATGTATTGAGACTGTCTTGAACGTACTGAACAAGCCAAGCAGGTTGCTTCATTTGTACTCAGCTCTATAAATCTAGGAGAACATATTTCTTTTTTATTTATTATATAAAATTTCAAATATGTATATATAATTAAAATTAACAAAAATTCTCCAAGTCTGGACCACAGTGTGTCGCGGTTCGTTTCTATTTTATTATTTTTTATATCCGTATGATTTCTTTTTTTGTTTTGTTTTGCAAATTGCTGTGACTTTTTTCATCATCCTGTTAATATTTGCTCGAAAATGCAACATAAATTGTTGTAATTGCTTTTCAATTAATTTTTTATAGTTATTTTTTTCCAAATAATTTTTGGTAGCTTTTCCCAATGTAAAATTTATAATTGGTTTGAAATAATATCAAATATTTTAATGGAAATAGGATGTAGATTTCCTTTATTCAATACAACATAAAATTAAACAAATGGCTAAACAATTATAAGTAACATGTGTTACCATGTAAATTACATATTTTGAATAAAATGTTTCAAAAAAATATATGTAAAACCATATAAAAATATTTGTTTATTGATGTGTTTTTGTGTAGATTTAAAACGAAATTGGTTTGTAAGTATTTGATTGGATTGATTATACTTTTGCCTGAATAAATTTATACATAATTGCCAATTAACACTTTTCATTGTAATGCTTTGATGATTGATGACATCACAAACACACATTTTTATTTACACATACTGATACTTTGTACTAACACAAACTCCATAACACAGATATTCACTATTAAATACTCAGTCAGACATGCAAGTGTTCGATTTAACAGTGTTTAATTTTTTTTAATTTTTAAGCCAACAGCAGTCAATCATCCAACAACAGTTGGTCAATTGTATGATGCACTACGCCAGTAATTGGGCATTTAACATTCAATTGGGGCGTATGAAATATAGTTATCTACACAAGAGAGTAACGTTACTAACAAGTGACTGAAGCTAAGAACTAGAAATTTAACAAGTAAGTCCCTCTCCCGTTATGTGGAGAGGAGATTTTTGGAAATGCAAATGCTAAGATCAAAGTCTAACAGAAGGTAAATTCGGTAACCTTAAACCAAATCTGGTAGATTTTAATCGACACTTTAAAAATTTTTTAGAATTTCGTTACCAAACTTCATATCAAAATACACCATTCAAAAGCAAAACAGCTTAAGCACACACCTTAGAAAGGTTTATTTTTAGTAAATAATGAAAAGAAAAACTCTGTTGTATCACTTAGTAGATCGTATATTTAACAAGTTTTTCATTGAACGAAAATAGTGAATTTTTCTACGAAATTTCAAATGAATTGCTTAAAATAAAGTTACATCGACTTGTTTTCAATTTATTTTTGAAATTACATTAGATAGAATTTAATTTTTTAAAGCTTAGGTCATCCTCTATAAAAGAAAAAATAGAACTGGACCTCAGTCAGGTTTATTCACTGAACTAAAATTAATAAAAAAAATTAAAAAACAGACTGTTTAAAAAACTAAAAAGAAAAGAACAAGTCCAGTAAATCGTTAAAAATCGGATCTTAAAATGCTCTAACTAATGGCTGCCGGTTGTAAAAGTCACTACGTTCCGCACTACGGACTTGTTTTGTTTTTCTTTTTAGTTTTTTACCCAGTCGAGTTTTTGATTTTTTAGATTTAATTTTATTTGTTTTCTTTTTAGATTCGTACACCGTTTGGTTTTAAATTTTTTGTTTAAAGTTCACTTATTACTCAGCCGGGGTTATTTTGTTGCTAACCAACTTTAAACCGTTAAAGATCCTAAATGGTCACTCGAAATGAAAAATGATTAGAGAAAAACATAACCCTTCCTTGGCAGTCGGGTAAAAACAGTTGGACTATAACAACAAAAGTAAATAATATTTATTCTGTATTTCATATCTATAGTATGCAATGTAATTCGTTCAACATCTCGACTTAATTTCTTAAATGAATTTATTGAATATTATTCTTTTAAAAAACTCTTAGCAACAAGACCCAGGACCAGTAGTCACTAGCCATGATGTGTGCTTATGCTTCATGCTCTAAATTTGATATTACCACTTTTTCCAGTGGCAAAATGAGTAACAACTCCAGTATAACAAACTCAAGTATAACAAATATTTATAGTACGAATACTCGTATATTCCAATAATTGACTAAATGTATGTGTGTCTTGTTACACACACACACACACATAACCGACGACGACTGTTGAAATGAACCAATCAAACTATGTGGACTATTAAAAATCCAAATTGGCAAAATTATTCAAGCGACAATATAAATTTTCATCAAAGTTTTATTTAACAACAAATTATTTGAAATATATAAACACACTCCAACACATGTATATTAAACTACATGCATACACAGAGATATGAACAATCCCAGCGGTAATTTCCAGGACATAAGGCCTTCCAATTCACTTTCCATACACTTTTTATTCATGTTGTCATTGCGGTGCAGGTCTTCCACAGTTGCTTCCCAATGCAGGGATTCTTACAGGCCTCTTCTGGCTTGCCATATTGAAGGCTCTCTAAGGAAAGTCTGTTAACAAGCAAATACATGTAAACCTTTTTTTCTATTTCAGTTTCTTTCGATTTGATTAATGTGATTTTTTATTACGAACTATTTCTTTTCATTACGGCGGAATAATGATAAGTTTATCACCTTCGACATAACATCAGTATGTGTGATGTCTCTTGTATGTAAATTTAAGTCTTGTATACGAATAAAGTGCGAAAAAGAATACGAGAATGCTTGCAATTTCCAATAAATTTTTTATTTCTTAATCCAAAATTACAATACTTATTCCATCTTCCCTGCTTAAAAGAGGGAATGTGGAATGTGTATTGAACGAAAAATCAAAAAATAAACTACTACATCCATTTTCCCTTCTATAAGAAGGCAGTTTGGACGTGTATCGGACGATACAGGCCTTCAAGAAGGCCTGAAACTTGCAAGCCTGTTGACTTTTATTACTGGGAACTTATTTATTTTTGCGTGTATATGAACTTGCAATGGCCAATGGTCAGCACCATGGCCATGGCGATAGCTGATGTTGATGATGAGGATGATGACAAGGGTGGAGACATTGATGTCGTTGAGAATGGTGATTGAAACCAATCATTGGTGCTTATAGCTTTTAATTAAACGAAAATTTTTATACTACCAATACGATCAACAGCAATTTAAAATAAATTGTATATTTGCAACAGCAAAAAAAACCATATTTATTCATAATTTATAATAATTATTACTGCTTGAATTGAATTTATTTATCCAGTTAAATTTTTTGTAATGCTCACAATAATAATTTGCAAATAAAACCTTTCAGGTATTTATGAATTAAGTAATTTATAGTTAATATTAGTAAGGAACAAGTTACCAGCCAGCTTTAGAAATATATAAATAAATGCACTTGGAAGCAAAATATTTTTCCTTTTCTTATATCTTCACTTACTCGTTTATACGCATTGTATAGTAATAAATTTCTTAATTCATTTATGCAAAGAAGTTGGTTACTTAAACTTTTTAGTTCGTACAAAATTAAAGTGTGTTTTGTTAATATACTTTCATTAAAGTTGCATAATAATAATGGAAAATGCAATAAAAACATATTTTTTATGCTCCAATTATTTTTGAAATTCAAATACAGCAGCAGCAAAAACTAAAACTAGTACAATAACTATTAGCCACTAAACAACATTATAACTAACCGCACTGAAAGGTACTAGCAGTAGAAAGAATAAACTTTGTAACTAAAAAAATACAAAAAATAATATAAAAAATTAGTAAAAAAGTTTTAGTAAAACCTTAAGACTTTATAACCCGTTATTGCTTCGGAAAATAGCATGGTATAGCTTACCACAGCTTTGCATAAAATGCAAAATACTGCTGTATTACAATAATAAAACAGCAACTGCAAATTTTATCCAATACTAGATGTGTTGCTACTAACGTCTATATGTTTTGCCAACCAACTAGTTTAATAATACGACCAATTTAACCTTTAAGGCATAGAAAAAAACAGAAAAACTAAATAAAAATGTCTACTACTTCACTATTTCCAATTGTAAAATGGGTAAACTAGGTTCGTCCCGCAGTTGGCTATATGTTTAAAAGGGGCTAAAATGTTTATGGGTAATAAGTGTGATATATAATAGGCACAGGTGTCTGAGTAAAAATTATAAATACAGATCCCTTTAGAGAGTAAAAAAAATAAAATGCACGATAAAGTCCGAAATAGAATTTGAAAGAAATCTATTGCATAATTGAATTGCTTTTCCGATGAATGGATGAGAGGAATTTTTGGTTTTAACAATTCTCTATACGGGAATGTAGAAAGGAGCTACACTGAAACAAGAGTTCTCAATTTATTTTTTACTTTTGTTCAATTAATCAACTAAGTAATTCTGGAGTTTTAATCTTATTCGATTAATAATAAACTTTTCCAATAATTTTATTCTATTGAAACAAAAACATATCTATCTGGTCCACTAGTCTTATTATATTATTCATAAATATAAAAAAGTTCTGAAAAAAACCGACTCCAAAACCGACACAAAACAACAATAACTTTAGTAAAAGTGTTGTTGTTTTGTATGCATTTTACTTGTAGGTTTGAATGTTGTATTTTCGAGAATCGGGCCCTGCTCTTTTTTTAATTCGGTTAATAAAAATGGAACGTAAAGAAAAAAATTTGGGAAAAAGTTGTTTCTGTTCGCTGTGGACGGACACCTTAAGCGCGGCTGATAGCATCGAGTCTACTCGAGAACACTTTCTCGGCATAGACCGTCTCTTGATACTGTGGCCCCACGAATAACGTATATGGAAAGATTCATTGTGCTTAAGTCCGGAAAATATGGTTGCCATTATTGTAAAAAATAGAGCTCCGAACTTGTTTTGTAAAAAGCTTGAGTTTCACAGCCTTTATGTGATGGTCCGCGTCTTGTTGAAAAGTCCAATTGTTTCTATCGAAATATTTACGTGCACAATGTATCAAATCATCATCTCAAATCTTTTCAAGGTAAATTTTTTTAATATACATACCTTACTCCATCTTCAGTAGTGTTGAGTTGGTAACACTTCAATCGCCGACTCCTGTATCTATCTACATATATAATTAATAGACAAACAGGTTTTTTTAGATCCCTTTTACTCCCGTAATACTGAACCGATTTTGGAAAGATTTATACGTTTTTAAAGGGTTTTTTACATAGAACCGGACAATCTTAATATTATTTAAATCGTTTCAGTACTTTAGGAGTAATACGACTATCAAATTCTTACTAACGCCAATAAACAAATACATATATGTTTTTTTCTCAGCTACAAGTAAAACACACAAGTGAATATTTGATTGGTTTTGCACAAATAAAAACAAAATAAAAAATAGAATAAATCGAGTATAGAGTTTTTTCTCTTTAAAAGAGAATTAAAATGAGTTTCTCGCGTACATATTTATGTACATATATACATATATTTAATTTTTTTTTAATACATATTTGTGGAATGCGGTCGATTGAGTCGACCGCAGTTGCAGTTATCTTTTAATTTCAGTATAGGCAAGATTCTATGCATTGTATATTGTATAACTGAGTTCACAACAGTAACAGTCAGTGACGTTTCGGTAACTCTTCTATGAACTTAATCAAATTATTTGCATCTATAATCGAACAGCAATGATCCGAACAACGATAAGTCGACATCATATTCTAATTGTAACTCATCGAATACATATGGCCACCTACGCTTTTTTATAATTAACTGTATATATTTTTAGTCGTGGGTAAATGAACCCTTACCCAAGTGCCTAACCATACCAACACACAAATAATATTAAAAAAACCGGGATAAAAATACAAAGATAACATGACCTGAAAAAATATTTAACGAATTTAACGAAAACTGTAAAAAGATGATATCGATGGACTTGCTGCTAAGACACGCATCCTTATACACACTTTAATTCTCTAGTAAAAAAACTAAATGCAATAATGTTTATATTACAATCCTGAGATAAAATAGTTAAAAGAACTACAGCAAAAATAACTTGCTGTGCTGTATAGTTTTGTAATGTAGTGCAGGAAAAGAAAGACTAAATAAACTCAAAAGGCTCTATGCCTTTTGAGTTTATTTAGTTTTTCTCTAAAAATGCCAACAACTTTATATAAGTTTATAGGTAAGTAAATGGCAACAAAAAGTAACATTAAAAACACTAATAACCATCATCTTCACACACACACACAGACACATTCATGCTCTGGTATTCGCACTTTTAGTTGTAACTGGCAAAATGTTGCAAATACTTTTAAAAGTTAGTTTTTTTTTAATTTTGAATAGTAAACGGCATGTGCTGACAAAAATTGTCCCGAAGGAGTCGTTGTACTTTTAATATTTTGGCTCAAACGGAAGTCTGTCTGCGTTTTCCGTTATTGTCATTTCGTTTAATTTTTGAATACGTTTCGCTTGTAAGTGTGCTTGTATCCTTTTCCTTATTGCGGTAGAAACACCAATACAACCGCACCAACACAACTCACATTTGCCCAGCACGCAGTGCTCACTTTTCTTTTACTTCTGTTATTATTATTATTTTGCTTTAATTTTTGTTGCTTTTGGCTTTAAAAGAAATAACTTCCACGCGGGAAATCTAAATTCAAATTAATACTCTGCCATATACAAAAAAAAGCAGTTCAAAAAACCTACATAGAAAATAGAATAAAATAAAAAATTACTTAAATGACTTTAGTTTCATTTTGTTCCATTTGTATGTTTTCCGCATAACTTTCTTGGTTTTATGTAAAATTATTGCAGTATATATTCGTATTTATAAGGATAGTAGTAATAAAATTGTGTATGAAGTGGAATTTTTGTATTAAAATTTTATAGTTTAGTATATTGCAGTACAAAAAAAAAATAATAAAAATATGAGGAAAAACTTTCAAGTTGAATAAATTATGATTAAATTGTAAGCGATATACGAGATGTGACCAAAAGATAAAATAACAAAAATTGTGTAATGAAGTCACTTTTTATTTACTAACAATATTTTCAACTCTAATATTATATGAAAACAGATATCTTGTTTGAAAAAAATAGAAATCGATTAATTAGTTATATGATTAATCCAATTGGGAAAATAATAATCAGAAATGAAGGTTTTGTTATGACCTATGATGACCTCTTTATATTTTTAATATGTTATGATCCCTTAACTACAAAAACAGTCGAAATTGAAAATTCTATGGATACGTTTTTCTTTTTTAATTTTTCTTCTCTAAATTTTGTGACTTTTCAAGGGGCTGCCCACCGATTTAACTTGGGAAGGCGTTGTCCAATTTTACTGCAAACAACACTAAAAAAAGTTGAGACAAAATTACCTTTAAGCACTTTTAATATTAGTAAAAACTGGAAAATTTTTATTTATTATTTATTTTTTATTTATTTAAGCATTATTTATTTAAGCATTGATTATGTTCACAATAAACAGAAATTACTTGATTTTTGCAAAAAATTGAGTTTTGAAGAGGCTGCTAATTATAAAAATTTTATGACTAATGCATTAACAGGAGGGTTCAAAAGTGTTTCTTTTTCAAAATCGATTTCCATCACATGCATACCTGATTATAAAATATTTTTTTTATACGCGTAAAGGTTTCGGATTTATCCACAATGAACTACATGAAAATCGACTTTTTTAAAATTTCAATTTTCTACTTATTGATTCTGGTAGAATACACCCAAAAAATGTATACGTGTCAGGATTTTGAAAGTTTACATCTAGGATTAATTTTAGGGGAGCTAAATTTTCCCCTATTGCTATGCTGACTCGGCATATGATATATTGTAGTCCTTACGTATAATGACAAGACGTGTTCATCAGTTTCATATAAAACACTACCAGGAACATTTATGTGGAACATTAGAGCAAGCCATATAAGCGCTAAAGGGGAGTTTGTTTTTGCCTCTTATATAGGAAAGTGGATAAATGAATACTGCGAATTAAGTATAACTTTTTGTAAAAGGGAGGAACTTTAACTTCGATAAACGTGTGTATTTTTTTGGTGTCCCATACGAAAGTCAGTCGTTAGAACCATGTTTTATATTTTTTGTGTTGTGCAGTATTTCATCACTATACATACATATCTTCTGCCATGTTCTAATATCGTAATATAAGCCGATCAAACTGCTACACTACAGGGCCGAGTGTTCGTTACCAGCTTCGCTAAAGTTGAGCTAAGTAGTTATTCTATATTGGAATAGATTTAATTCCAACATACAAAAGTTGTTATACCCAAAAATATCTTTAGTATAATCTTCTTAGCATTTGTTTGTTGGTCACATTTAAAATGCATTATTGTCTATTTGAAAATTTTATTGCTTTTTGTATTGCATTTAAGGTTCTCAATCGAAACTTTTCAAATTAGTCCAGTAAATCTGATGACAAATGACGCATTAATTTAAAACGCATTAATAGTCTGGTTATTGCCAAACATTTACAAGAACAAAAGCAATGCATATTGAATATCTTCAATAATACAAAAGACATGAAATCATTATCGAAACAGATAAAAAACTTTGTCCGGATAACTAGCAAAACAAATGGAGCAATAAGCAGAAGATGAATGCTTTAAAATATATTGAATAAAAGCCAACTTTTCAACTTTTCCCTGCATGTTTCCACCTGCTTCTCCTTTATACTCAATAAACTCATAAAAGTCTGAAAATATTGTATGGCAAAGTTTATGATTTTTCATGAAAAATTACCTTCAAAATAAGCAAATAAAAAAATTGGAGAATAATAAACTTTTAAGCAACAAAGTTTATCTGTGCTGAAGCACAAAAGATTTCCACTTAATGTGGGAGAGCAGGAGAGAAGCAAAAGAAAGAAAGAAAAAACTGGAAAAAAATCACACGAAAAAACAACACGCTACAAAACAATGGCAATCTGCGACACTTAACATGTGTTTTTCACATAAAACTTTTTTCATTTTGTCCGAAAATTAGGTATACAGCAAAAGTGAAAAAAGACGATAAACCAACAAATAAGTATGTAATATGAAAGTAGAGTTACCCATACCGTACCTTTACTATGCAGCCAGTGTGAGCTGCCCCACACGCAATATTTTTGAAATAAACGCTGCTGAAACCAAATGTAAAACATTGTCAACATTAACTACGGCGACAAAAAAAAAACACCAACATTTTACAGGTGCGGGTGAGGTTTTCATTTGTCCCTTTTGCCAGTTTGTAAAATAAAAATTAAACTGGACACCAGCATGAATGTATACGAGAATGTTGTTACTACAACATGTTTTATCACACGCACACAAAAATATTATATTACTGTATGTGAAAAGAGCCAAATGAAAATTATAAGCGAAAAACTGGAAAACCAACAACAAGAAAATACCGTGTAACTGCCTGCAGCAAGAGGAACAAACAGCTTTTTATATACGCGTGCCTTGATTTTAAAGTGTGAACATTTATTTGGGCAACATAACAATTTAAATGCCGACGATGAGCATAAATCACTGTTGTCAACATGTTAGCAGCGATTATGTGTTACACAAAAGGCGTTAAACATTTTAGAGATGGAGTTTTTTGGGGTTTTTATTTGTAATTTAAGTAAAACCTGGTCGTTAGTTTGCATAGACAGACGTGCAGACTTAGGCGGAAAAAAGGGCATATTTATTTATAATAGAGACAAGAGCATTAAAAATGGGAAATTTGCTTAAATATAAGTACACTTTAGTAAATGACTTGAAAAGAATCTGTTTAAAATGTCCTTTGCTCAAGTCACACGAGCTCAAGCGGTAAACACAAATATTTAAAACCTGCACAAAAAATAATGATGGTTGATTTAAAAAAGGCCATTTTGATGTTATATTAATAAAGAATAAGGACAACAAATGTTTCTAAAATTATATTGAATTTATCATCATTAATTTTAATACTCCATTCCATTTCTAATGTTCATTTGGAGTTTTTTTTTTAGCTTAACAAAACCATCCCATATCACTCTTCATTAGTACAATAATTTTTTATTTAAATTTTCGCCTTGTGTAGTTTGTATAAATTTAACTTACAATGTCACATATACACATACAAGGTTTCGTCCATATAACGGCTTACACATAACCCAGCGTTCAACAAATTGTTGCCTGTCCGAAACGGGAGCAAAAACTATGCTAATCTCTTAATATACTTGCAAATCGTCTTGAAAAGTAACCAGCAACAACGAAACATTTTTACTTAAACAACACAAGCAAGAAGGACAATAACCAAATAAGAGTATCTGAAAAAAAATTAGACACTAGGGAAACCAAATATTCTAAAAATATTCACTTGCCCTGTGAAAAAATACAATATACTTGTGATTACATGGTCTTACACCCATAAAATATGTTTGTTATATGTTACAGCGACATAAAAAATATTTTCTTCGAAAATTTAAAGATCTGGCTCGAGCGCTGGGGAAAAGCGCTTAGCAGCCAGAATAAACTTTCTGAATATGAACTATTGTTGGCACATTAATGCTTAGAATAAGAGTGTAACAAAAATTTGGACCAAATATGTACGTGTAACGAATACTGGTAAAATCCATTTCAGACTATAATACAAGTATTAATACTTTTGAGGAAAATGAAACCCTGACATGATAAGATGTTATTGTTTTTCGAAAATTTTCAAACAACAAATATATCAGGGAGGCATTTTCTTCAAAAGTCTTATGTGCTGTTTCCTCAATGCAAACAAGCGACTTGAGTAACAAATTTGTATGAAAATTCCTCAAAAAATGTTGTGCTTTTCATATAAATTTTAGACAAAAAATGCTTTTTTGCATTGTGGAAACAAAACATTTATATTTATATTATAGTCTGAAACGGCATTAACGAACATACAAAGTTCGCTGGCGAGGTGTCTCAAGTTGAAGTAGAAACTCCGCCTGGAAGGTCAAATTCAGACTGGTTTTTCGGGCTTTCCAGCGTTTTCGTAGTTTTTCGTGTAAGTATCGGAAACTCCAAGGATTTTGGTGATTTTTGGATAGCACTAACCTGGCATGAGTCCTTGCTAAGTGATTTCTGACTTGGCTGAGCGGTTCGTGGCCGTGCTATCTCAATGTCTCTATGCCAACTGTTGGCAACAAGTATCGTCTTAATATCTCCCAAGTGATTGCGAATATAGCTGCTGACGACATTTGAAAGTGTCTTCTTCTTATCATCTGGAAGCTCAAATTATTATTCTACTACTGATTGGTGTTATTAAGGTAGATGGAATATGTTTTTAAATAGGTTTTTTGACCGGAGTCATGGGTCCGCTGTCGGAAAATTCCGAATGTTGACAACGAAGATGAGAGTAATAAGAGTAAAGGATCCTTTCTGCTCTAAAATGAACTTTTCGTTGCTAATGTATGGAATTTCGTTTTCGTCGATGATTACGGATTAAGAGCGGTAGCCATTCTAATATATCGTGCTATGACCGCCAAAAAAGCTTAAGCGCCATAAAGTAAATTTTACAGGAGAATTAATTTTTAGTTAACCTTGGTTTAAATCGAAGTAGAGCCCTTATATTGGCTATATAGGATTGTAGTGGACTGTTATATGTAATGTTAATAGTTTTAATAAATTTCCTATAAGACAACGCATGTTTGTAAGGGTTAAGATATTTTAAGATATTATTGATGCCATGAAAAATTAATTAATTTAATCAAACTACTTTAAAACTAGTAATTATTATCTTTATCAAGCTGTTCTTTAACCGTTTCATTGATATCCTTGCAGTTTTTGACACTAGTTTTGCTGTATTTGCAAAAAGAATTTTAGCTTAAGCGACATTTTGCAGTTACAAAAAAATGTAAACAAATTAAAAATTTAAAGGGAAAATGCACTTAAGCTAAAATTTCTTTTGCTGTATTTCCGTAACGGTACATGGCAGGACTTTGAAACTTTGACAGATAGTCCGATTTATCGTAAATAATCGATTTTCATCCAAAAACGATTTTCGAAAAGCATGTCGCTTGAGCTTTTTTGGCGGTTATGGCTCGATATGGTCGCCTAAGACCAGACGCTCTGATCCAGTTAGCTGCTGGTGAGCTTGCTGTTAGTGCAAAGTTTGCTGCTGGTTTTATTGGTGGTACGGTTGCTGATGATACTGAGGTGAAAAGTATCACTGGTTTGCTGATGGAGATATTGCTAGCTGATGCAGTATATAGCGTGCTGGATCGTAAGGGGACTAGTAAATCGGTGGAGTATGGGATTCTCTGATGAAGTTTTTTACTGAGAATGAGCGTTTGAGGGTAGGGTTGGAGATCGGCAGTCCAATAATAAGGATTACTACGGCTTCTGCGGTTAATCTTGCTGTCCTTATGGCACGAAATGCAACTCTAGCGGTGACCTCTGCAGTTGCCCAGTGTTTGCGCCCAAACTGATTGAGTGGTGTGCGGTGGTGGTTAAGAGGAAAGGTGTTATTACTACATCTGAGGACGTGTAGTATTACCTTCTCAGATATACATATAATGTCGTGTTCTATCATGTCATGTCCTGTCATACCATGTCATATCATGTCATGTCTTTTCCTGTCGTATCGTGTCATGTCATGTTACGTACCATACCGACGAGCCATCATTTTGCTCCAACATTTGTCAAACTTCATTTATAAAAATGTTCGTGATAGTTTTTCATGTCGACTTTGACTTTTGTCAATACTAATCAATGGCTCGTGAAGACGATATTTTATTTATTAAATGTTATAATTAGGGAATTTACTATGTGTATCTTAAAGTTTGGAAATAGTAATATCGTTGCACCTTAAAATTTCATAGTGAGCAACGATAGAAAGCAATAAAAGTAACGACGAAGTTTGCCGAATATTTCTCACTATTTACATGTATAAAACACGAACTCAAAATACACAACAAACAAAACAACAACACAAGCACACACAAATTATTTATTTAAAATGTTGCCGCATTGAAAAAAACATTCTTCTTGGACGTTTAAAATTGCCATCTGGTAGTAAATTTCATTTACATGTAAAACAAAAACAAGAAACTTGCCAACCCATAATAAAAGACTAAAATTGAAACGTCGTTATATTAAATATAATTTATTATAATAAATTCAGTTAACGAGAATAGTAATAAAGACATTGACTAGTTATACTGCCCTCCTTAGCAAGAAAGTCACAAGTGCCAAAATTCCAAAATTGAGGTAAAGGCAGATCCGGAACCGCGGCTGAGTTTTTGATTTTTGTGTTAAGCTTAAAAACCCTATTTTCAACTATAAATGACTGAACAAGCAAAATGGTCACATCTACCACTTCTAGGTTATGTTTTTTTAAAGCTAAATATCTCAAAACTATTAAAATGGAGATGCGACATTCTTTCTTAGGAGGACAGTATAGTGAAACGGATCTGAGTCTTAGGTGGGAAACTAACCCTCAAACTACTTACTGACAGATTAGCACATTATCCATATACAGGACTCGTTTGGACTTTTAAAATTCTAAACAAAATTCAAAAATTCTTCAGAATGAATTTAGTGCTTACATGCTTTCCAAAACCAATTTGAACAAATTTACAATCCTTTGAGTTTAAGAAATGGAAAATATTAGAATCCTTACCATTCATTTTCAATCCAAATTTTACTTCTTATCTATTCTAGAGATTTTGGAAAAGTTCACGTGTAAAAAATCTATACAACAAAAATTTGTTTTGAGTGTAATGTAAAAAACTTGTACTTAATACAAAAAGCATCGTGATTATCTTCAGTTTTATTTATTTAACTAGTGCTATTTTCCACTTTATTTTCATCTTAAGCCAAAAATTACATTTAGTTCCCTAACATGTTTTGATTGGTCTTGACTTAAGGACAGTTTTATCTGTGAAAAATATTGTTGGCAATCGCAAAGTTGTTGTTTTTCTTTTGTATTTCCTCTTATACAATAGAACAGAATAGTGAAAGTGTTGGCAAACAAAGAAAAATTAAGTACTAAATACTTTGATAGATGCTATGATATGATTTGAACGTCATCAGGACGCCACAAAGGATGTGATGTTAAGAACAATATTTGTTAATCAAGAATTTCTGGTGTTTGCGTTTTCTTGCTTCATTTTCTGTTATTTTTTCTAACAAATTTGTGGCTTTTTCTATGTTAAACATTTGTTTAATTTCGTTCCACTTTTCTTGGGGGTTTCTTGAGTACAAGTGTAAGTGTGTGTGGTAATTATATCTTAAAGAATTTGAAATGGAGAAGGCCCTTTAACAGATAACAACGTTTATACCGATAATGTCTTCCTTTTTGTTGCTTCCTTTTTATATCCAGCCGCCAGTTGTTGGCCAGTAATAAATTTACTTTTTATAATTTGGAATAAAACTTTTTATCATTTTGTTTTGTTAAATGGACTTAAACATTGTTCTTTTTTTTTTGTTACGTTTGTTTTTATATATATATATTTTTTTTTAATTTTTGTCGTTTCAAACCAACCCGCAGGATTATCTCTGTTAAGTTTAATGGCGCTTATACTATCTGTCTTTTGTTTGCTAAATTACAATTATTTTTTTCAATTTACATTGACATTAATTTCTTTTTGGGGTGGTATGAGGAGAACAGTTTTGATAATAAAAATGAATGGTAGAATAAAAAATTGCTTTAACACAGACTGTTTTCCTACTTTTATAGTAAGCGAAAATTTACAACCTAATTATGTGACAGCCTATTATCAAATCAACAAATGTTGAAAAGGGAAGATGAAGATGAACAAAATTAGAGGAAGTAAGTTTTTCCTTTTTCGTTAGTGTGCAACATTCAGCTGTATTTTATAGCTATGGCAGTGAGAAGTACCAGCAGCTTTGTTAGCCACCTTGCCTTGAGCTGATTATGACAAAGCACTTTTTTGTACAACTCCCAAAAGGTTTAATTAGCTAGAAACCCAAAAGTCCAGGCTGACTGCTATGACACACAAACAGACGCAGGCATAAAAAGCTACAACAATAGAAAACCCCTTAACAATTTCATTCAAATTAGAAAACTATGTGACAAGTTAACTTAGTAAGTAATTGATGCCGTAAATGAATGGCGTATTCTAATTTTTTTTTGGTGTTTAGCTAGTTTTATTTGCTATAAAATTATGCTAGGCGACTGATAGATATGATGACGATGAGCGAGAATTGCATGAAAAGTATACGCCTCTGTTTAGGTGGTTTTATTAATTGTTTGGTTGTAGCCCCATGGTTAGTTATGTTGACTTTAGTCTATTTTGTGGTATAAAAATTTATTTGTTGTTTTATTTTTGGGTAATTATGATACATTAGTTTTGTGTAACTACTGTTTGTACAATAAAAGTTGGACAGTGCTGTTCCAAAAGGAGGAACAAACAAATTAGTTATTTTATTCATTTTATCAGAAACGTGTGTTGCAAAGCAGGGTGGTAGTGAAATAAGGGTGGCATGCAATAACGTCCAAGGATATAATGCCCATAGAAAATGAGAAATAACGTCTATGAACATTATTGCTACTTAGATATGAAAATAATGTCCATGGTTAGCTCCTCTGGGTTTGTTAAATAATGAATTTGCTCAGTAAAAATTTTCTTAGTGTGTGAAATAGTGACATTAGAGGCTTGCTTTAGCTTCCAATGAAGAAAATTTGTTTGCCTGGCCAAGGATAAAACCTTTAAACGTGGTCGGAATTCGATTATTCGGTAAATAATTACTCAGAGATGCCACTATTGGGCATGCCTTCAGGATAACATCCTTAAATCCTGTGAAGAACGAAGAGATGCCAGTATTCAACATACCCAGAGGCCAGCAAGGTAGACCCCCGTAGAGTAGTGGCAAGTGTGCCAGTCTATTAGCCGGGGGTCGCAGGTTCGATTTCTGCCAAGATCCTGGGTGTTTCTGTAGAAAAACCAAAAAAGGCTTAAGCAGTATGTGTGTTCCTTTAAAAAAATATTGTTTACTGACATTATATCCTTTTTTAAGTCGAAATTACTTCCTTGGACGTTATTTTATGCCAGATAAATAAGCATGGAAAGCTGTAGATCCGGATGGAACAGGAAAGAGCTTTTGGCTAAGATTTTAATCATCAAATAAAAATCAATAAGAGAACGTGTACTCTAGTAGTGATACAGTTTTACGTGTGTGTAGTCTTATGAACAACAAAACTAAATCAGAGGGAACCAAAAAAACATATACGTGTTTTGAAAATTTACTTCTTGGATTCATTTTATGGGGAGATAAATTTCGCCCTCTTTAGCACATAATTATATTGACTCGACATAATCCTTACGATTAAGGTATAAGATGTGCACAGCATTTTTAATAAAACACCACTAACAACGTTTTTGGACACGATTTTAACCCACTAACTATTCGTGGTATGAGTCTTTTTGTTCCTTGCTGTGCCTTTCGTAAAAAAAGGATAAAAATACCCTTCAGCTGCAATATAGCGGTCTGATATGTTCTACACTTACGGAGAGTTTAATACCCCTTTTTTAAGAAAGGATCCAAAAGAGCCATAAAAGAGGGCTAAAATGTTCCACAAAATTATTTTACTTGATGTTTTACATGAAAATGCTAAACACATCTTATACCTTAAACGCAATGCCTACAAGATTGGCTATGCCGAGTACTATATGTGAATAAGTACTAAATGAACCCTTAAACATTTTAAGTTTTGAATGTTTTCTGTCGTTCAAGTTAAGTCTGGAGCTTGTAGTCCTTAATAGAATTTTATGGCAAATATTTTTGTAGAACATTTCAGCCCGTTGAAGAGAAGGTTATGGCCCTTATTTTTAAGGTAAAAGGAACTATAAAGCGAAGAGCTAGACCGTTAAAATATTTCACAAAAATGTTTCGTATGGTGTTTTACATAAAAGTGCTGAACACATTTAATACCTCAAACGTAAGCCTTACACGAATTTATATGCCGAGTCACTATAACTATGTGCAAAAAGGGGGAAATTTAACTCCGCCTACAATGATGGAAACTTTCAAAACACCGATACATGTATACATATATATTTTTTATGCTCTCTGCAAGAATCAGTTGTTAGAAACCATACTATTTTTTTTTATTTCGTCGTATGAAGCTTACAATTTTTCTTTCTATAAAAACCTGTTCAATTTTGTTTTCCCTTTAATAACTACCGCTCTCGTAATTTTAGAAAAAAAAAAACTATTAAAAATTTACACCTCTTAATTCGTGTAATTTAAATATTTTTCATATTTTTCTAACAACTTCCTCTTACACGTTTAATACGAGTATATGGAAATGAAAAGGTGTGTTTGGTTTTTTTAGCGCAGCAATAAATTGCTGTAATTAATTTCTATTTAACGCTGTAAAGTTGTAATTTTAACAATTTTAAATTGGCTTAGCATATAAATAATGACAGCGGTTATACTGCAAACTACTTCAATGTACCATATGACCGACTTCCTGGCTGAATTTGTACAAATATTTTCAGAAAAAAAAAGAATTGAAATGATGACAAACTAAAATTAATGAAAAACTTAATGAATAAAATAAATTGTTAAGTAGAGGTCTTAAATGAAATGATGCAGTCATTAATTTTTTAACCAAAACTAAAGGATTATATGGAAAACAAGATAGAAACGGAATAAAAAGTATAACAAAAAGTATTAAGTTTTTAAGCATTGTAGATATAAAATGTAAATTGAATTGGAACTGTACATTGAGAAACAATAAAAGAAAAATACTATTAAAAATAAGTTAAGTTGGAACTTTTCCTACTTTTAAGGTTTATTTTTTCTTCCACAAATAAGAATATAAATACAAAGTCAGGCAAAGAAACAAACCAACAAAAGTTTTGAGACTAAAGTATTATCAATAAAATGAATGGCAAGCAAGTATGCAGAAATGTCATAATATCCCAAAACAAAACAAAACTATTTGTTGCAACAAAATTCTTTACATCTTCGCATTTAATTTTTGTGTTATTTCCTCTTCCTATTCATACACTCTCCCCCATAGGAAAGAGAAAAAGTATAAAAACAAACGAAATTTTATCATGTCATCAACAAGAAATTGGAAAATCGTATGCTAAAGTTAAATAAATCTATAAAAAGTTTCCTAAATAGTATTTGTATGAAAATTGCAAAACAATTTCTGTCTTCAAAAGTGGTAAATGAATTTTATTTTTCTCGTTGTTTTTTCTTTCCTTCTTTAACTTGCTACCAAATAAAAACCTTGAAAAAGATGCCGGAAATACTCATACATGTATGGAATTTATATAGTTAAAAATACTACTGCCACTTGTCCCACTGTTGAACAAGTATTTATATGTATTGGTATGTGTAAGAAAAAACAGTTTGATGAATAAAGTCACACACAAAAACAAGTTTGTCTCTTTTATAGGCAGTTATTGTTGCAACCCAGTAGACAATAAAATTTAACAGTGATGGGCTCTATGTGAAAAATAAAGCATTGAAAAAATTTGCTTGTACCTGCCTAAAATGTTTCATTGCATTAACCCAAGAGCGAAGAGAACCTGCCACAAGACAAATCACTCGACTTGTACCCAAGGACTAGGAACTTATTCGATTTCTGGAACTTTATATGAGAGGGACCTGTAACTGGAGTCAGTCACAGGTCCTGTAACAGGAGTCAGTCAATTGACATAATTAAGATACGCAGTGACAGAGTCTAGAATCAAACGGAAGACACTTGTCCTGAGGTGGTTTCTTAAATAGTCATCAAATTACTCTACTTTAAATAAATATTTTTGATTTGGGAAAAAATCTGCTTGTACAGCGAGAATTTACATATTTCTGGCGTTCCAGATGAGTTTAGAAATTTATTGTCTTCAAAAACTTATAATAAAATTGTATGTGGAATTGTTTGTACACTGTTTCAGCTCGCTATCTCGAAGGGGAGTTTTTTTTTGTACCTTTTTAAGAAAGTGTCAAAAAGACTCAAACAGCGAAAGGCTAGTTAACCCTCTAGTACAAAAGTATTTTTCGTGGAGTTTTCCTTAAAAGTGTTGTAAACATCTAATAACTTAAACGTAAGGCTTACACAATATCTTATACCGATTCTCTATAACAATAAGCAAAAGCTGTGCCCCCACTTTTTTGCTGATTGTTAAAGAAATGTGCATAACTTTTAAACTTATGGAGATCGCATTATTAAATTTTTAAAGTATAATTAGTATACTTTAGGCTAATTTTGGTAAAAACAAAAAATAAAAAAAATAAAAAATGTTAAAGTTAGAAGAATTTTAATTTCAATTAGTCATTTCCGGTTTTGAACATAAACTTTTTTTTAAATTAAACAATTTTTTTGTTTTATTTTTTCATACAAAAAAAATTTGCATACACATTTTTACCTACTAGAACTATAGTTAGCCAAATATGTCACAAGGAATCTCGAGAAAAAATTTTTTAGGTATTCCGCTTCAAAAATAATGCCCCATATGTCAGTATCAATCGCTGCCGGTACTGGTCAGTGATTATAGTTATAACTTCATCAGTTTAACAGTCCAACAACAACTATCACAATCACACACCAATGTGCATCACAAAAATTCATGAAGTTGGTGGCTTTCCTGACACTAGGCTCAAACCGAAGACCTCAGGCTTGGTATTCAACCCGCTAACCATTTCAGCCAACAATATTATGTGATAACTTTTTTCTAAAGATTTTTAATTTACTGGGTTATATTTCAATGACTATTTTTTTAGTTTTTGTAATCCAACTTTTGAATGTGTAACCCTTGAGGTGTACAAAGTCGAACACCTTTGGCTTTTGCCTAATAACAAACCAAAACACTTTGTAGGACACACAACTCTCAAGATTTGAAAAGGTAAAATCATGATTGAATTTACATGAACACCCAAAAAAATAAATAAATAAAAAATTTACATAAAGAATAAAAGAAAATTTACAAATATTTTCAACCTATCAACTTTTAACTCGTACAGAAATAAAGGCAAAATTAAAAAAGTATTTCGGAATAAAAATATATAATAAACCTATTTTTTTCAGTATGAATATTTTTCTTACCACATTAAGCTTATATGGTCACAAACTCAAACATACATCCTGCATGCTTTTGTATGTATGCATGATTTAATCATACAAAATGTCAATCAATTTCCTTTAAAACTATACAAGAATTTTATCTACTTGATTTAAAAAAAATGCTAACAGTTTTAAGAGTTTTTATTTTATAGTTTTGTTGCTTTTGTCAAACAAACTCATAAGGAACTTTACATAGAGTTGCATTCAGACATACAAAACATCTTTGTGTGAATTGGATTTAGTTGGTTAGAATTTTTGCTAGAACATATACAAACTTAAAAACGTACATATATGTACTCATAAAAGTTGAGTGTGTAGTTAGTTTTTGCAAAGTTTCCAGTAGTTAAAGTAATTTAGTCAAGTAATAACAAACTTTTGTGGTAAACCAATTTCCAAGTTTTATGATGATACCTTAAATCATACGAATATAATGTACGATTCAAATAACGTATGCAAGAATATTTCTATACGAATCCAAAGAGTTTCTTTTATTTAAAGTTCGTTTTTTTCATTTGCATTCATTTGTGTATTTGCTTTAATTCCAAAAATACTGCATTTCCTCTTTTTCAAGATTGCAGATATTAGAAATTTATTGTGGTCAGTATTTATGTGTGTTTAGTTACCTAAACTAAATTTCTAGTTGTTGCAACTTGCAACACTTATGCAGGCTGAATGTATAGATAATGTGATTTATACTTGTGCTTCTAATAAAAATTCATTAAAATAGAAATTTTATAGGAAATTAAGAACAATGCAAAAAATTTTTAAATGCCATATACACAAGACTTCAATTTAAATGCAGTACAAGCAACAAAATCATTCAGAGTGCCAAACTGAAACATTTATAAAAAATAGTTGAATCATTTTTAAAAGAAAACATTTTCTTTTTGCTACAATTAAAATACCGGGAACTCTCTCTTCATAAAACAATTGTTTGTTCTTTTCTTAATTTTAAAATAATAAATATTTAAATGTAAAAGTTTATTGCCACTTTAAAGTTTTTGCTACAATAAAAACAATATTCATTTCGGTTGCTAAAAGTTTTATGCCTTGCAGTAAGAAAAATTATTATTACAGTAATAACAAAAACATGAGCAGCAGCGGCAGCAGCAAAAGTAACAACTACAATACAAGCGACAGTAACTACTCCACAACATGCTGCATTGCCTTCCTGTCCCATTATTAAAAAGCAAAACTTTTAATATTTTACATTTATTCGTATTACAAAAAAATTTATATTTTTAAGCAAACATAATTTAATAGAGAACACAAAGTCCACATTTATAATAAACATTAAATGTCAATTGCCAAAGGCATTTGAACACTTTTCCTTCTAGTTTTCATTAATAATTTGCTTCAAATACGTGCTGGTAAATATTTATTTATACTTTTTAAAAATTTGTTTTTAATTTTACTGCGTATTAATGAATAAGTTGAGAAAAGACTTTAAGCCATAAAGAAATTCCAATAATAATAAGCTTAAGAAATTATTTAATTAGTTAAAGTTTCACTGTTTGAAGTGCTACGAAACAGAAAGATTTAATTTGCAACTCTGAAGGACTGTTATGATTTTATGTTGTCAGCAAAAAAATGTCATATTGAGCTTAATACTTTGAAAAAATAAGAATTAATTGTGGAATTATAATTTTAACGAAAATTTGTTGATTAAATGAAAAACAGCTAGTGTTGAAGTACTAAAAAAAGATTATACATATAAAATACAAAAGACTGCGGCCACGCCATGATAAATTTTTATACTTTTGCTAAATAAAAGTTGTAAACTTGAAATCACTGGGCCATATAATATGCCCGCGAACTGAAGTAGCTCGCTCGGTCTGTCTACTCATATCGTGTGAATATGATCTATTCTTCTTGGCAGATTTGCAGAATTTTCGAAATAAAAATTTTCGTAAATATGTTTTTTTTAAGTACACTTTAAGGAACCTTTAACCAGCTTTTAACCTTAAAAACTACTTGGATTGTTAAAACTTTCATTAAAGTCGTTAAAAAAAACTTAGCAGTTACAGACCCTGTTCTGAAATAACAGCCTCAAATGGGCGTCATCTGTCCATGTACAGCCATGTTTAAGTTGATGTTCCCAATTGCAGATAATTTTGGTCTGTAATGGGGATGTGCAATTAAGGAATTTATCTCATTCAGTTGTAATTTTTTTTAGTTATATCACCTTGACAGAACGTTGACTTTTGATACTTCCCTTTCAGAAGTAAAAAAAAATCTTTTAATTTCCTGACATTTTCAAAATAGCTTAACATTTTAAGTAAAAAATTAATCTCATCTGTTTATTTTAAAACTGACAGTAAAAGGTTTTCCAGGCACTGTTTGAAATAAATCTGTATTTGTATTGATTAAACTTACTCGCTTCAAATATTTTTTTCTTTACAACTCCAAATAAATGTAATTTCCTATTGGCAAAGATCATAAAATGCTGATAGAATTTTTAAACTTTAAGATATTTGAGTTTACATCATGATGGTTATAGACGTTGGCATCTATCTGCTTGTATGTATTCGTGTGACGAGGGATTGTTTTATAAAGTCATAAAATTTTTGATTATTTGCTTAAGAAAAAATTTATATTTTTAAAGTCGGTTGGTTGATTCATTTGCTTTTATTTTTATTTATTTATTACAACTCAACAGAGTTAAATACGGTCGTATGGTTGTCAAATTTAAAAATATCCCTTGAATTTTGTTGTCATATTTAATGTTCAAAGTTTTATACTTATTTGTTGGTAAAAGTTTTTCCACTTTCTTTTCTAGTCTGAATAAATGACGACGAACCTTTCGTTCGTCTTATGAATTTTAGTTGTGGGGACTTTTAAGTGGGGATTTATAGTGAACAAAGTATTTTATTGTTGATTTTTTTCTAACAAATGACTGCAATCAAAACAGATTTTATTGCTGTTTTCCATCACAACAACAACAACAAGTAGTCAAAATGAAGAGAGTAAAATAGGAAAAATTAAACAGGAAACTTTTTTGTTGTGCATTAATTTGTGTTCTTTTATAATTTACTTTGTGAAGTATTTTTTTCTTTTGCGTTTTCATTATTGTATTTTTACTAAGTAGTACCACCTTGTCTAGGGAGTTTCCCTTTTTTAAAAAAAAATTGTATTTGTATTTGAATAACTTTTGTACTGAGAAGAAATGAATGAAAATAAAAGAGAATAATTGTTAAATACATTTTCAGCTTTTCTACAACGAAAGTTACTTTTTGATTGAGAAACATCATTAGCACACGTCATGTTTATTTATTTGTTTGTTTTGTTGTTAATATCCCAAAAGTTTGTGCTGACTTGCAATTCTTGTTCGGAAATAAAAAGTTTCTAATCGCATTTTTAACAAATTAAATTAAAATAAAATCAACAATCTCAATCATTTGTAAAAGATTACTGACTGCGTGATCCAATAAAATCAAGGAATAATGAATTTGTAAAAGAAAAAATTAAATTAACAGGATTTCAAAAAACAAATAAAACGGACTACACTTAAAACTTTGTAGTTTTATTTTATAGAATTAAAAGTTTAAAATACAATCAATTTGTTGACTTGGAATTGGATTAAAATTATTTCAAATTTGCTAGAATAATCTTTTCAAAGGGTTTCCTTTAATTAAATAGTATTTTTAAAAACTATTTCATTGTTTAAACAACAAATAATAAAATTGTATCTTTGATAATAACAGAAAAATTAACAAAAACTACAAAGCCCAATTATAAAACACAGACTTTTGAAAAACGGGTAAATTCTTTTGTGAAGTTAAAAATATGTGAAGTGTACGTTTTAAATTTGGATGCATTAAGACTTTATTTTTATTTTTTTTAATACAGTTTTTATAGTTTGATACAAAAGATAAGAAGAAAATTTGTGACAGATTAAAGTACAATTTTGTGTGTTTCTTTAATCTAGTATAAATGTCAAAGTCGATTCGTCATCGTAATAAGGCCCAATATTTAAGAGGTGGCAAGAACATTTTTATACTCTTTTACATTAAATTCTGGAGAACTTTTCCTCGAATCTTAGCATATTTATTGCCACCTTGTCTCAGTAAATAACGCCTGCACACAAAAAATAAAAAATAAAGGTGGTTAGTACATTTGAGCAGACCACACTATCTAAATGTATATTGATTGTGCTGACGCCGAACCTGAGGTCTGTTTGGCTCATCCACATTTGAAAGTTTGAGTTAATTGCGAGAAAATACAGTGTTTCGAATTTTTTTTAGCAGTTTTTCGCAATTTACTAAAAATTTTAAGAATGTACGATCCGGTACGATACGAGTGTAGGAAGGTGGTTCTCCGCAAATGTACAGACCACTTTTGGTATGTAATTTACTTGAGGCGCTACTATTCCAAGCACAGGCATCCAAATTTTAAAAGAACAGTTATTTATGTACATACATAGTATTTTTTTATTGTCCATTTACATACTACATGTGCTTATAAACTTGAAAGTGTGTTGTACAACTGAATGTTCAACTATTTATTAAAGCATGGCAATAAAAGTATGTAAAATTATTCAAGAGATATTTTGTTCATGCTAAAATTTTGCAATTTTGTGTTTATCTTCGCTACATGTTGCACACATGTGGCATGCAGTAAAAATAAACTGTTCTTAGAATAGCTATTGTTAGTGTTGTTCGTTTTTTGTTGTTGGCAAAAGTTTCATTTTTTTTAATTTTTGAATGAATGCAGTCGCTTTGTGTTCATGTATGTATATGGTTGCTTACTTGAATGGCAAAAACTGAAAAAAATTAAAAAAATACTACAATAAAATTTAGTTTAATATGCACATAAGTACGCAATTTAGCATGAATATGAAAAATAATTGAAATATAAAGAAAAAACGAAATACATGCTACAAAAAATAATTTTAATGTCAAGAAATATCTATACCGCCAGAGCTACTTAAAAAACTATAAAGCTATTTTTAACTGCTTGTGTTGATAATGTGAACAAAGTAGTAGAATTATAGTAAAAGATGATGATAATTGCGAATGTATAAAAATAACAAAGCAAAGATAATTTTTTAAATAGGTACATGATCTTTTTGAAAGTGTTACTGATTACATATCAAAAATATTACTCATACGTATTGTTGTATGGAGATCTTCATAACTCTATGCTGTTGTAACTTGAAGTTATGACCGCGATGTTAAAAAAATTGCACTAACAATTATGTTATAACTAAAAAAGCATTAACTGGAGCGTCTACACTTAACATTAACTTGAAGTTAATGTTAAAGTTGGTCATTATATGTTAGGAGTAGAATGGAAATAATGGAAGTTTAGAACTCTGGGACGTATAATTGATATTGAGTTTGGTTCATACATGTGTAGCTCATACGCAGCGGGTTCTCAAAGCTATTTTATTTACATACAATTGAAAAAATCGAGGTGTACCTAGCATTTGCATATGCAAATGCAAGTTCGAAAAACTCAATACTCTCAAATTTTTTTCACTAACACAATCACAATTTTCGAATTTGTAGCTGAACTTGCAAGAGAATTTGATTGTACAAGTGGTGCTGCAAGTGGTGTTACAAGTTAATGTCAAAAACGTAAACAATGTTGCCAAGATAAAAATTTTAAACAAAATTAATAGGATTTGTGTATATGCAAACAAATTTAATTTATTTGAAGTAACACACTCAGGCACTTCTGGTCATATGCATAACGATAACTTGGTATGAAGATAGCATAACCGATGAAATTGAAATGGCTCTTAACGAGCTCTACTGGACTATTTGCCATTAGAATTGAGTGTTTAATACAGTGATGAGTGAGGACTACAACTATATTAGCATAGCACAGTATCAATCAGTGTCCATTGCTTTGCCTTCATCACCTAAACAACAAACTAAAACAATACCACAGTAATGCACATCAGAAAACTTTAGGATGTTGGTCACATGCCTGGCACAAGGATCGTCCCGGCTTCAATGTTTTGTAGTCAAAACGCTAACTACTTCAGCCAACAACAAGCACGCTCAGAAAATGTTTTCCTCTTAAATGCTTCCAAAAATAAACTTTCTAAAAATAAAAAGATTCTTAGAAAACGTACTTCGAAAGGCCTCTTCATCATTAAACAAATCATGACAATGAATTGTCTGTAATATATTGAAAGTGTGTAAAATAAAATTGAAAATATAATTTAACTACTTATATATTTTTGTTTTTATTTATTCAATTTATTTGTTTTCAAACCTTTTCTGTTTTGCTTTTTTATTTTAGCAAATTTAATGTGAACAAATGATAAAAATTTTTTGTTTTTAATAAAGTTGTATATTTATTGCTCTTAAAATGACATGAAATTAAAATGTAAAATTTCAATTTACTTGATTGTGTAAATTTACTTCTGCTTGAAATACATATTGCAATACTCAATTTATTTGAAAATTTAGTTTATTATTAAGTTTGAAACAATGACCTGAATGACAAAATTTTAAAACATGAATATCAAATTAGTGCGTGCTGTAATCAGCATATGGAATTAGTATCTCTGTTAGGCAGTACCAAAGTAGAGTCTGTGGACTATTAGTCTACACCAACTAAATAGAGTATGTATGTATTTTCTGTGTCGCAACGCGCTTTATCAGATGGCACCCGCCCTGTCCTGGTGTAATTTGTAGAAATTCAATTGGCAGGACTAGAGAGCGTAGTGCACGCCGGCAGTTTTTTTTTGTAATTACGGCGTCGGTAACGAATACAAAAAGAGTCTGGCTCGAAGGACCATAAACAATTTTTAATCGTTTGTCCTTACCAAAGCAGAGTTTGTGAGCTATTTTCTGTGCATTCAATTGTTTAAGGTTTCATGGAAACCGAAACACAATGTATTTGTTCCAAAACTAGCTAAAATTTTTGTTTTGCCTGAAGATCATAAATTCATAAGAATGTCCACAAAGATACGAAAATAGCTATACATCTCCAAAGTAATTATTTGCTATTTCTTAAATTTATGCTCGTAGTATTCTCTAAGTTCGACTACATTTAATGCATATTTTTTTATATAAATATTATCATCTACTGTTTTTGTCTTAAAAGGAAATTAAAACTTTTACTGTTAGTTGTAAAAATTTTGTTGCCTTTATGTATAATTTTTTTCTAAAAACAATTCAATTTGATTGGTAAATGGAAATTGAAAACTATAAATTTTAAATGTTGTTAAATTAATATATCCACAAAAATGCTCATGTTTTCTAGAAACCACAATTATCCCTCCTACACTTTCTATTCATACCAATAGTATGCAAAAAGAAAAAAGATTGTGGATTATTTTTGAAAAGTTTTGTTGATTGTTGGACTTCATGTTTTTGACTCAACTAATAACTGTTTATATTATAGATTAAATAAATTACTTGCCTTCTCTGTCAGGTAAAGTTAAATTGTGTCATGTTTAGTTTTAATTCTAAATTGTATACCAAGTAAATTCGAGTAATGTGAAAATGTGAGAACAAAAAATGTGTCAACATTTGTATTTTTGTAAATTAAATAGACAAATTAAATAAAAAATGAAAATGATTTTTAGCACACTGCTTATATTAGTACGTCATGTTATGACAAAGAGGATTTAATATAAAAATCTTTGTTATTTTTCTCTAGGCGCATAAAATTAGAAACAAAGATAATATTTTATTATTTTAAATAAGCTAATTATAAAGCAGAATATGAAGATAATTTTAAATAAATAGTAATTATATGCCTTGTTGGCTTCTAAAAGAAATAAAATATTTGAACATTGAAATTAAAAAAAGGAAAAACATTAAAAACATAATTTTTATTTTTGATATTAATAGCTATAGTCGTAGCTACATATAAAGCATGTTTGCTTGATTAAAGATTCATTGTATGCCAATATGCCACATATGCTGTATAAATATATAAATTTAAATGCTCAAAGAAATAAACATCTTTATTTACTTTTTCCGTAAATAAACCCCAAATAACAGCAAATTGGTAGAAAAAAATATTTTTCTTTCCTATAGAATAAATAAAATATTTATAAAAACGGTGTATAATTTTGCATAGACTTAACAAGTAGACGTTGCGAAAACAGCATTGTAAAGAATAAGTGAAAAATAACTGAAGTAAAAAATAAACCACAAGGACTATGCTCATGCTTACACACCCGCATAAATACCAGCACACAAGAAAAGATTGAAACGAATCAACAGCAGCAATAGCGGTGAAAAACTTTTGATGTAACAATTTGTAATTCAAGCAGAAAATGAAATGAAAATGAAATTGTTAAAGAGACTTCAATGTATATACGCACACACACACACTGAAAGAAATGCACATACCCAGCAGTGCGCGTCATATGGGAAGGCTTGTCTTGAAAATGTTAAGAGTAGAAATCTATTTTTTTAATTGATTGTTGAAACCATACTTCAAAGCCAAAAAAAATAATTAATTATTAAAATATAATTTTTTTAAAAGACTCAATTTAGACGATGAATTAAATTCATGAATAAAATTCTTGATGTTTTTTTTTGGTGGTCGAGCGGGGTATAAAAGAAATACGGGTAGAAAAAACATCACGATTTCTGTTTTCCATGTTTTTTTATATTCTTCTTTAGTTCGATTTAAATTTCTCTCATTTTCTCTCTCTCTCTCTCTTTCCCTCTCTCTCTCTCTCTGTGATTTTGTTATGGTCTGTCTACGTTCAGACCATGGTAGAATAATATACAAGGTAGCTCTGGAACGCCAGCTGATTAGTTTTTCATTTGCTTTTTTCACGGTACGAACTCCCAAATCTTGTGTATATGTAATATAACTACGTTGTACACACAATACCACACGTATGTTTGCTGCTTATGTTCTACAAACACACATATACCCTCTCTATTAATGTTTGACATTTCGTACCCCAAATGTTTATTTGTATTAGTTATGCGGCTACCTGTTATATTATTCTACCATGGTTCAGACGATGCAAGTCTCATTGATCAGCTTCTTACTTTTTCTTCTTTGAACTTTCTTTGGCATTCAGACGATGAAAGTCTATCGCTTATTTGTTTCTTTCTTGTGCTTGTATGTATACACAATGTGAATGAATGTGTGCGTTGCTTACATTGCGAATGAGAAAGCAAAACGAATTTCATGTGTACATCAGGTTGTGTACCCGTTTCTTTCCTCTTGCCTCTCTCGCGCACAAAATTATAAGCTGATCACTAAGACTCTAATCGTCTGAACGTTGACTTTTTGTTGTTATGAATGAGCAAAAATATAGCAAATTTTGAGAGTAATTTATAAAAAAAGCATGAAATAAAAGTCATCATATAAATGCAAGAGGGTTTTAGAACATGGTTTCAAAGATAAATAAAAAAAATCACGATTAAAAATTCCTCATCTAAATTGGGCCTTACAGAGATTAAAAATAATAATTTCTTTTGAAATTTCAAGTGCGCTTAAGTTCAAATAAGCTAATTTTGAGTTAATATCCATTTTCTGATATTTTGTGCATATCAAAATGTTTCTTAATGCTATAAAATCGTTGATTATTGATATTGTGGAATGAAGCTTTGCAGTTATATAGGAATTTATGTACTAAATATTATACAAGCTAAGAAAACTAAGATTTTCTTCTGATAATCTAGCAATCCCTAAGAAATCTCAGCAATCCCAAGAAATCTCAGAAATGGAATTTTTTATAAAATACTTTGACAAACAAATGGGTAAACATGAGAGTTTCTTCAAATGATATTTGTGTTTGAATCAAAGCTTTGCGATTTTAGATTATATGTGCCAAAGTCAACACTTTACTGCAAAATATGGCGAATTGGCAACGGCGCATTGGCACCAAAAATTGTAAATTGGTTCAGTGTTATTTTCTAAGGCCATACCGAAAAAGTAACCTTTTATATACATATATAATAAATAACTACATGTTCCTGAAGACATTCTTTTATTGACAAAATAATGGATTTGAGGTTTTTTTTTGACAATTTGTTATGTCCATGTGAAATTATAAATGGCTGATTTATTCCCAAAATTGTTTGTTTCGGCCCCACAGTGGAATGAACATAATTCCACTGCCTTAAATCGACTAATATTGAAGGGTTGGAACTTATCATCTGATAGTCAAAACATCAAGCTCTAGAATCTAGACAATTGATAGTTATGGAACTGCAGGGTATAGTTCAACATTTATTTCTATACACAAATACACATGTTATTTACATTTTAAGTTAATATTCATACGTTAAATACACATTTTCAGATTTTTTGTTGTTAATTTTTTAGAAAATTTGTACACAATTTTCTATATAGAAATGAGTTTTCTCTTACTCTTTATTTCTTTTTTATATTTCTAACGAACTGTTGCTTTCTTGTGCTTCTTGTAGTATATTTTTTTTATGAAAAATATTCTATAAATATGCAATCGAAGTTTGTAGCAAAATATATTTTATTTGTAAGTCATAAACATATATAACTATATCAACGCCTTATCGCCAAGTTAACTTAAATGACTGTTTTCAAAATTATATTCAATTATAGAAATGAAAATTTGATAAATCCATCAACTGTTTTAAATTTTCTTAAAGTACTAATAAATTTAAATACATAGAGAGCAAGCGCTTATGAAAAAGCTAATTACGGAAATAAAACATATTTTGTAGTTCATAGAAATCTCTTTTTTTAAATATTATTTTTCTTTTAAACACAGTTTGTTTTTAAAAACATAAAAAAATTCTTAGAAAATCAATGGAAAAAGTAGAATTCAGAAACATGTAAATTTAATTCAGTATTATCATCAGTTCAACTATTTCTATGCTGTTTCATTTAACTCGTATTACAACGATTCTTAATTCTGTTTAGTTTTTTACTCTACTGACTTTTCTGAAAACTATTTTATATTTAAGCATTTCATAACTAACTTTTTCTAGTAGAAGAACTAGTACTCGCGGCAGTTGGTAGTACGAGTAAAACTAAAGTTTGCCGGTAGTTGTTGTAGTAGTTGTTTTATGTCCATAAACTATTCAAATAGCTTATAATTATTTAAAAGCGTGCATTAATTAAAGTTTGCTTAACTGAAGAAAAAAAATTAAGTTGGCTGTTTTTGCTGTTGCTTTCATTTCGTTAACTCTTACAACAATTCTCAGTATGCCAGCAGCAGCCCCTTGCCAATGCCCTACTTATAATAATAAATACTTTCTCATTCCATTTCATTCTTTCTTTACATTTTATGTATACGACTGGGTACAAATACTAAAAATCTAAAGTACTTTTTCATGCTCTTTCATTAATATTTAAATGTTTTTTTTTAATACTTTTTGTTTTGCTTTTCTTTCTCTTTCATAATGCCATAAAAATGAATTAAGTGCAAAAAAAAATTACAAAAAACTACAAGATAACTAACTGAGATAAAGGAACACAAGAGTAAAAGCCAACAATTTTTGTTAAAAGGAATAAAGTGTATATGACCAAAAACAAAAAGGTAAAAAAGGTTAAATACCAAGCTAATTTTTATTAAAATTATAATTAGAGAATGAGTTAATTATGTACGAACAATAAAAGGACGATAGTGATGCTTTTGCCCTACATTTAGTAAAATAATTATTTTTTTGTCAATTAAAATTAAGATGGAGTACTGAGTAAGTTCAACTATAGTTTTTGTTCTGTACACATTTTTTTTTTACTTTGCAAGCTGTTTCCCATTTTCATCAATGAAACGATTCTGTGCATTGAATGTGTTAATTTTTACTTTGAAAAATAGACCAAAATACCATAAACTCGGTTCGACTTCTGGAACTTTATCTAGATCCACTTTCAAGGTACTCGTCGTGTGATGTTTTCTTTAATATTAGTTAAATTACAGTACTGTAAACAAAAATGATTGATTTGGAAAATATCTGCTTATACAGTAGGAGTATTTTGTTAATATTTCTCAATAAGTGATGTATTTTATTTTTACCGCCTACGAGTCGGGAACATTTTTATCACTCTCAATTGGTACAAAATTTTTCGCTGCGTTATCACGAGTTCAAAAATAGTATAAGTTCGGGTAATATAGTATAGGCGGATAATATGGTATAGCTGCTTTTCTCTAAAACTAAGAGCATACACAGAGAAATCAGATTCGTTGAAACAACCGAATTTGTTCCCAATCGAATTTTGACAGTTGCATTAACTATCATAAAATTCTAGTGTAACAACAACAACTTTAATGTGATAGCACTATATTTTTAATTATTACCAGTAACCCAATAATTGTAACAGTAGATAAAATTGGTTAACAGTATGGAATTTGAGAAATTTGAAATAAAATAAAAATAAAAACAAGATTAAATAAAAATTTTATAATATAAATAAAAATTTTATAATATAAATTTTATATAAAATTAACCACTAGTTATATGCAACAGCTGATAAATAAGTCGCTATTTTAACGTAAATTTAGGAAGACAATTTTTTTAGTTGCAAATACCAATAATACGTACTAAACTCCAATTCATAATATTTTATTCGGTTGTGCTTATCATATTCGTTACTTAGTAATGGCAAAAGCCTACGATCAATTGATATAATTAATCTAAGAATTTCCAGAATCATATCTATATTACAGTTATGCTCTTATGGTAATGAACATTGATTGTTTTTTGGGTTCATAGAAAATTGATAGCGTGAATTGGAATATAGTCTATTCAACTAATATTTTATCGGCCTAACCATTTTCCAACCAATCTTTTTTCTACATGTTGATTTATTTAGTAGATTGTTTTATTTTGTGCTCTGTTAAAAACACTGTTTTTAGAAACAAGTATTTTCATTATTTTAGTTTTATATTCTATTACAGAAGAGCACATGTATATGTCTAATTAAGTAATTATTACAAAGGCGGCTAAAGTGGTTTACTGTATCACATTAACCTTTCAAGAAACAAGGCATGGCAAAAAGAAATGACTTAAGAAACTGGGCAGAGGAATGTATGAAGGTATGTTATACCACATAATCAGAACATAGTCATTTGACCAACAACTTTTTAAAAGCAAAGGAGTACAAGTGCAAAAAAAAGGTCTGAGTAATTAAGTTTCAAAATTTTTTGTTCCCATACATTTCCAAACATAATATTTTTGGTTTCTAAGGCCCAATTTAGATTATGAGCTTTTATTCATGAATTTTTTCAATATATCTTTGAAAACATCTTCTAAAAACATCTTGCATTTATTTATACGATTAATTTTATTTTCATGTTTTTTTATAAATTTTTCAAAACTTTCTTTATTTACTCATTCATAAAAACAAAAACCTTAACACAATCACATAAGAGAGAGAGAAAATGAGAGAAAATTCAAATCGAGCTAAAGAAGAATATAAAAAAAAGCATAGAAATCAGAAATCGTGCCGTTTTCTGCCCCGTTTTCTTCTCTACCCCGCTCGACCACAAAAAAAAAAATTCATGAATTTTATTCATGCATTCAATGCATGGTCTAAATTGGGCCTAATACATACCTCCTCTTGAGGTTATGGTACAGGTCTGAATTTGTGTAGATTAAGAGATATTGGTATTAATTTTTGATTCCTGCATATAACTAAGTTTTTTAGTTTTGGCACTTCTTTCATTCCCTCAATTATGCTGCACAAAGCTATTTTTATATTATTTTTAATAAATTCGGACCCGTATTTATAAAATATTGTAATTAATGAATTACAATTTTAGCTTGTCTGTTGGTCATGTGTTTTTCGGCAAATATTTGCCAAGTGCGACAGTACCTTAAGAAACTTAATATATTTGCGTCAAATATATTTCCGTTTTCACTTTCGTATAAAATTGATTTTTAGGACATTCTTGAATATTCATTTCTTACTGATTTTAGAAAGATTATGAAATTTTGAACTAAAGGATGTATAAATAATATATTACGGCTTAGAAATATTAAGCGGATTGATGAAAACTTAGATATCTGTCACGCTAAATGTAGGGTGTTTAAATTTTATTTACACACTGTGTTTATTTTCAAACCAGCTCCGCTTTTAGGAATAAAATCTAAATCTGAATATTTTATCATTTGACACATCATTATTACCATCATTTCTCAAAATCTTCTTCATTAACTATTTAAATGGCAATTGGTGCACTTGGCTGTAATATTATTTTACTGCTAAATTTTAAGACAAGTTGTTAAGTTTTCAGTGTCATATTATTATTTTAATTAAGTGTTTTACGCCAGAGAGTACCAAAAAAGAATAGAAGCACTATTTGTTTATGTGAAGAGTTCAAGTCTTTATTAATGATTGTTTAATATTTATGATTCGCTAATAGCAAAATGACATAAATATAAAAGCACTTGCAACATTTAAATTTATGTAATACTCAGTTAGAGCGAGTGGTTGTGGTGTGTTTGAGTGTAAAACTTTGCAATTGATCTGAGAGTTGTTTATGCAAACAAAAAAAGTTGAAGATGATTTTCAATTATATGATATTTTTAATTCAAGCAGCGTTAAAACATTTGGCTTTATAAATTATTTAAACAAATGCAGGGCACATAATCCGAAAACTTTTTAATTTAAATTTCAAAACATGGAAAATTATCATATTAATATATAAAAAACACATTCAAGATATTTGGTTATACCAACTGCATTGTTAAAATATAAGCCGCTTTAACGCGACCCTTCTCAGAAAGTAAACTGAAAAATTATGTTACAAATTTCGACTAAAAGTTTAGCTTTGTTACATAAATCATATATCAAAGATGTTGATGATTTGTTGAATTAGAAAAGACATGTACGAGGGGAACTATGGTGAGAGCCTAAACCGTCACATACACATACATACGAGCAATAATATCTATACATATAATAAAACTGTAAAAGATGCGTGTCTGTACATATAATATTTTAAATTTTTTATGGTGGCGTAAACAGTAATCAATGTAGGAGACAAATTACCAACTTTTGGAGTATTTGCCTGTCTGTCCGAACACACATTACGCAAAAACCACTGAAAGGATATTTATAAAATTTGGTGTGGAGATACTTTAGATTCCTGGTTCAAACTGAGCAGACTTTTTACCGCGATAAAATTTCTTATTTGCAAGCTAAAATAGAAAAAAACGAAAATGCGAAATTTTACTTACATAAATGTTGCTGGAAACTAGTAGTATGTTTTTGTTGACGTTGGTAGCACTGTTTATTTTGTACAACAGCAATTTTAAAGCAATATGTAAAGAACTTTATATTATTATATTTTACAAATACCTTATAGTCATAAAGCGAACTTTAGGCGCGCGAAGCGGGAAGGCAGCGCTAGTATTCAACAATATTGTATAATGTATGGGCCCCTTAAATTGAACAAATTAGTGCTTTGCCTTTGAAAGAATTTAATCACAAAATTATATTGTCCTCCACACAGTTTACTTTTGATAGGTGGGAAGAATATAAGTAGATTGCTCGAGCTCTTATTTCTCTAAATACTTTACGTTACTAAAAAATATATACAGAGAAATAAAAATACAATCGAAATGAAAGAACTTCAAGTGTAAATAGCTTTTCGTGGATTTTGTCCGTTATGACACACTCGAACAAACATCTTGCTTAGTAGGAGTTAAATCCAGCTGATTTATTAGCAGATGTGTTGGTTAGCAAAAGCAATTAGGGGCACTAAATGGCTTCTTAGAACGACGTTTATATATTCCACAAAAACAGGAAATGTAAATCCTTTTTTCGTTCTTTGGGAATATACCCTAGTTATCACTTTTTCCTCGAAAGAACTTTTAACAATAACACTGTACAACAAAAAAAAAATAATAATAATAAAATGTTTCTAACCACTGATTTGGTAGAGGGAACTAAAAATAAAATATGTATACGTGTATCGGAGGTTTGAAAGTTTACATCAAGAGTTTCCTTTAGGGGAAGCCAAGTTTCCCCCTATTTCATATAAATTATTTGTTAAGTTTTTTATAAGTTTCTAATCCTACTACGTTTATTTTATTTTTTGTGATTTACAATTTTAAATTATTTGTAAATTTTCAAATAGTTTTCAAAAGTGTGGTTGAAGTTTACTGACGATTAGGCAAACCACCAACGACATGCATGTAGACATTAGTTAAGCCCCAGCAAATAAATCCTTATTTTTTCTTTACCAGAATCAGTCCTTAGAATCTTATTATTATTTTGAATTTGTATTTGTTGTACAGTGTAATTAGTCTAGAAATATTTCCTATGGGGTTACCATGTAGCTAGAGTTTTTTTACATTCAGCCGCAAAAGAAATAAGCCGTCGATAAGAAACCTAGATATTTGTGAAACCATATCATTCTCTTGGCAGTATGAGGCTGTAGATAATCACCCAGAATACACACGAAGTGACAACGAATTGGACAAGTGTTACACTTTTCAAGTCTCACAACATAAATAGGAACCCTCGTGTACTTCAAATTTATTTTTTCGTCCTCTAAGTTTGATATCTGTTGAAAGTATCCAGAAGCCCAACAGTTATTCTCTTTCCTAGTAATTTCAAAGTAATTCTTTATTTTTTCTAGAAGCTAAACTTTTTTTTACTTCCTGGACTCCCAAGGGATATTAGGATTGTGGTGGTATGGCCACATTTTTTTATTTATTTATTTTTTTTTTGTGGTGGCACAATGAAAAATTTCATTTTAAATGTTGTCTTGTTTACTCGTAGTATGACCAAACCGAACAAAATATATTTTATACGTGTTTTTTTTAATATTCTGCTAGTTAGTTTTTTGACTTTATTTGTACAAGGGGGGATGGGGGTGAATGCGTATTGGCACCAACATAAGAAAAAAAAGTACTAAAGTACAAAAAAAAACTTTTGCAGACTTTAACAAATTACTTTGTCACTCTGTGGCTGCTGCTAAATACACGGAAGTTTTTACTAGTTTTCCATTTTATTTTTACTGAGCAAAATATTAAAGGACTACATTTGATACAAATGTTTTGTTCGCTACCAACAGATTTGTTGGGTTTATTACAAAGAAAATGTATGAGAGCTTCTTGCCTGCTGCTGTTGATGATGATGCTGATGTTGCTGACTGCAATAATATGAAATGATATGATATGTTGTTGACCATGTTTACAACAGCAAAAAACAAAATACAATGTATTTTTGTCTTGTGGTTAAAACGAGACAATAAACAATGTACATAAACATGAAGAAAAAAACTCAGGCTAAAATTGAGTTTACACTATGCGTTTGTTAAGCAATATTTGTTGCCGTTGCTGTTAAGGATGTTGCTGTTTTTGTGAGTTTTAATAAACAGGCTGTCACTGTCTTCTTTCATACAATAAACTTGTTGTTGATAGTTTTTTAGTTATTCTATTTTTTCATGCTTCAATCAAAAATATATTTTAAAAAACACCAACTAAATGGCTGTTAGAAAGGTCGTTGGTGCAAAAAGAAAAATAAAATAAAATAAAATAAAAAAATACAATGCGGCAAAGTGTCTCACCGTCTGGGAATTTGTGATGAGTGACATAGTCATTTGCCTGCTAGCAAAAACGCACTCAAGTGTCAAGCTGTAAAGGATTTTTTTGTCTTTTAACAAGAAAAATATGCTTTTAAATTCTATTGTAGTTGATCATACCACTGTTCGTTATTTACCATTTGTTTAGTTATTTAAAATTTTACAAAAAAATACGCAGGAAGTGACTGTCACTGGCAAATAAATTGTCCACAGTTTTCGTGTTGTGATGTTAATGTCAGTATGCTTCAGCGAAACTACAACAACAAGCAGCATTAACATAATAATTATCTACCATGTCATCATCTTTAATGTCTGAGCTCTCTACAGCAGCATCAGCAACAACAAGCAACAGCAAATATTTTGCTAAATATTGCTGTAGTATCTCTGCTAACATTTGCAGCTTAAGTTTGGGACTTTTGAGAAAACGTTTATACTGCAGCAAATATGTAGACACATACAAAACAAGCAATGGTTTTAAGTTAGCAACAGCATGGCAAGCAAACTATTGCTGAGAAATAAGAAACAAAAACGAAAGCAACCAGACTGTTGACACTGTTTACATGTTCATTTTGCTGCCGTTGCATATACGAAATTTTAATAATAATCTAGACAAAGGATGCTGATAAAAACCCAAAAAATGTTAAATAACATCCTGGAAACAACAACCAGAAGCAGTCAGAACATAAAATTCAATTAGATTTTTGTATTTGACAAAGGATCTTATTGAATGCTGTTAACACAACCGCAACCATCAACACCAGCAATATCACGCAGACACTTAGACAAATGCAGTCAGTGTAAAAATAAAAGTTTTTTTTTACTCAAGCACAAAAATAAATTAATTCTAATTTTAAATTCATTAAATTTATTTGACTGTAAAGCATACTTCCTGAAAGCTTTTCTATTTTTGTTAATTTTTTTTTTTTTTTTTTTGTTGACAAAGTTGCAGTTTTTTTATTTGTGCTATTTTCCTAGTCAAGATAAGTTAGTTTTGTGTTTGTGAATATTAAATGTATGTGTAAATATTTATATGGAGAGTGTTAATGTTATTAAGTCTTTATCTACTCAGCAGTCCATCCACTGCAGTGTCAAACTTGAATCTCTATGCTTATCTTATATGTTTAAAATTATTTGACAAAATCTTTTAAAAACCAGAAATGTCTACTTTACAAATGCACTTCATCACTTTGTATTATATATTATTTACACTTACTCATACTCATATCTATATTGTTGTCCTAAGGACAATTTCCAAAAAAGAAGAAAATCTGAGTAAAACTTTGCCAAAAGATACAGTAAGATAAACCAAGTAAACAAAAATTTACGCTTGTAGTACTTTTATCTGGTGCTGCTGCTGATGTTGTCGTTATTCCTGTTGTCCTTTGACTATAATAGCAATATATAAACATACACATACTTTTTAAGTTGTCAAAGTTTCCTTCTATTTGTGGAAATAAATAAAGACGATACAAAATATCTTACTGAAACACACGCAAACATTCATTCACATTTTGAAAATCATAAGTAACAGAGATTTAGTATGGACGTATGTCTAATAAAAAGAAGAATGTGTGATGGTTCTTTAAGCACGCATAGTGTTTGTGTATTTGATGTACAAAGATAGAAAATTTGCACAACACTTAGATGAATTGCATGAGTTCTGTTCAAAAAATAAGAATTAAAAGAAAAACCAAACACAAAACAAGATAGTTATGACTAAAAGCTTGAGCCTAAACTTACGGCCTAAATGGTAAATAAACTTTTATACAATTTGTGGATATACAAATTTAGTGCTATTTAAAGATTCTGGGCATTGCCATTTATAAAGCCAAAAGCGTCAATGGAAGCGGAAATGTCTGTGCCCAAAACGTTCAGCAAAGGTACTTTATTTCAAAGCTGTCAGACGAAGTCGGCAGCACAGAAACACGTAAAAAATTATTCCTAAAAAAATTTCAATATTGAATTAATTAAAAAATTAAAAAAGTTTAACCTACGACGAAAATTGTAGAGAAAATTAAAATTACTTAATTTTGTAAAATTTGTAAGAATGGTTATAAAATTTAATTTTTGATCACACTAGTAATTGATTCAATCACGGATTTAATTGAAACTGGTTTTAATTTTTGATTAAGGGTAATTATTAAAATTTTTTTAGGATTAATTTTTTATGTGCAGAAAAATTTACCATTCTCACACATGCAAACTATTATTATACACAACCAATAAAAATTTTTTTCTGAAATTATTAAGCATATTCGAATCTTTTTGACCTCTCTGCGATATTCAAATAATCATTTATGCGCTCATTATCTGACCAGAAAAAATACTTTTGTCGGTAGAAAATTGTACCCTAGCCGGGACTGCTATGAAAGAGTCTTTTATGAACACGTGTGGCGTAGCTCGCAATTCTTATATATGCAAACTTTTTGAGAAATTTACTTACGAGAATTGAATTGCTACAAAAATGATGATTATCACAGAAAAGTCCAACTGTTACCGTTGGTTTATTTTTGTTGCTTTTTTGTTATACTTATGTCAAAATTCTTTGGTTTGATTCTTATACTTGAGTACATCTGTGGTTAGTCACAAGCCTTAACCGCTTAAGTTAGTTTAAAATTTTGAAAAATTTTCAAAACTGATTCATAAATATTGTCTTATAGATCATCAAGTTTCTGGTGTAAGCAGATTTCTTTCATTTATTGGTTTTCAAAATAACATCTTTTGACAAATTATTTACAAAGTGGATATAAGGAAATTTTTTCCAGTGACTGTTGTTGCTGGTGTTGTTTCCTTTCCAACATATTCTCGAACACATTTGATATTTTCACATACATAAGACATACACACATGCATATGAATGTATATATGTGTGTACATCATGCGGAAATAGACTGGGATTGCTGTTCATCTTGTCACAGAAAATTTTCAAAATGTTTCTTCAAAAGATAATGCTCGACAGCAACAACAGCAATATTTGCTCTTCTTAAGAACATTTTAAAATATCCTTTTTTTTGCTCCTCTTTGGCAAATATAAAATGATGAAATGTGAATGAAAATACAATTTTTGAAAGCAGAAATAAAAAAGTGCATGTTTCTTTATTTTATTATTTTTGGAGTACAGGAAATCTGTAATAGAAGTTCATGTAGAGTGGAATGGAATAATAAAAAAGAAACAAAAATAATCTTCAATATGTTTTATTTATTTCTTTTTTTAAAGCTTTTTATAAAACGCTTAATTTTTTTTCGTGTTTTACATAAATCTCTGCCGTAACAACAAATTTCTTCAGTCTGCTTATGCAGTTATATGTTCCATTTCCTTTGCTGTATGCATATGACCATTAGATATTTGGGTATGTGCTTTTATCGAAGTACCTAAGTTTTTTCCAGCAATAGTCATGCTGAAATCATGAACTATTTCGAACGAGTTGCATTAAAAATGTTTATACTGTAAAATCTTTACAATATTGCTTTTGTAGCCGTTCTTCTTTTTTAACGATACTCTAAGTGAGTAAGTTTATTTACTTAATAAAATATTGAAAATATTTTATCTATGATCAAGAGCATCTTCTTTTAATTTAAAGGAAATCAACACTTGCCAAAGTTACGAAGTACACTCCGAAAAGTTAGTGAAAAAATTTTTTGAAGATAAAAGAAAAGTGGTTTTTATTAACAGCTTCATATTTTTTAACTAACTGCATTTGCGGCTTGTGTCTTAAAAAACAAAACTTTTTAGTTGAATTGATGATTATTATGTTTATGATTTTTCTTGCATTGAAAGGTTTTTCATAGAAAATTTTAAAAAATTTCGTTGAGCTCAAACTTTTCTAGTGTGTTTTTAGTTGGAGTCTCTGTATAGACCAAAATAACGAAGTTATTATTTCTTCCTTTCCGTTGTTAAAAGCTGTACATACTATAATCTTCATATATTCTATCCTACAATCCATAGTTTATGCCATTATTTTTCTTTTTTATACTCAGACAATCAAGCATACACAACTACAAAAATAAAAAAAGAAATAAAGTTAAAGGACTCGTATCTTTTTGCAGACACACTATTTACTGCCTTTATGCACTAAAATATGCATGAACATTTTTTAATGTTCTCCAAAGAAGCACAACAAAATCGAAAAGCAAAAGGAGAAAAAAAGATATAAATGAATGAATATAAATATTTTCCTGTGATAGCTTCATTGCGATAAGCATGATAAAAGTTGATTGCATTTTCTACACCAACAATAGACTCGTAGCATGAACGCCAGAAATCAAAAATGGAAACCATGAAAACTACGAGGGTTACTTTTTTGTTTATTTAATAGTTGCTAGCCACCAGATGATCTTTCCAACAGAAAGTTTAACATTTAAAACCGACTTTAAACAAGAAAAATTCTATCAAATAAGATACTCAGTGATAGGTTCTAGATCGAAACTTAAGGTACTTGTTGTGTAGTGGTTTCTTTAGTTCTGGTCAAATTACTGTGTTTTAAGCAAATATTCTTGATTTGGAAAAATCTCCTTATACAGTGAGGGTTTTTTGTTAAATTTTTTGTTCTAGTTAAGTGATGTGTTTTCATTCACTGCTCACGACTTGGAAACATGTTGTACCACTCCAATTTTCACCAGTTATAGGACAAGTACATTCAAGATAATTGGCACAAAATTCCCCGCAGGGTTTTTTTAAACCCTTTCGTTTCATACGAAAGGAAATATTGATGGTCTTTCCGTTGTTCAAACTTTTTCAATTCGAAAATGTTTTACATCTGTCTGACTGTGCCTTTGTACGTTTCTCTGTTTTGGAATAGGGGTTTTTGCACGAATTACTTACAGTTAAATTGTTGTTCACTTTTGACTCACAATATAAGTAGAACCCCTCGTTACTTGAAAAAGTTTGAACGAAAAACGAAAAAAAGACAATTTAGCTTAAATGAAGGTAGACAAACAAATAAATATGAATATACTTTTTTTACGGATGTGTTTGTTCCTATTTAAGTACTTTCGCTTTTTGAAAAATTATGCTAAATTAGCTTAAGGTAAGTCACATTATAACCCAGCAATAAAAAAAAAAACACTTATCACCCTTATTATCACAATGGCAACAACGATTTCATCATTACCTTTAAAAAGAAATGTCATTCATAAAATTCTCCAGACACACACGAACACACATACATACATAAATATTCGCTATAAATGCAAAAGAAGGTGTTTTATTTCACTAACCCCCAACCTAAAGAATTTTAATGCTCTGGCAGAAGGCAAATAATATTTGGCAGAAAAAAACTCTTGAAAGAAAGAAAAATATTATTATTACTGATTATATATTCACATACAAGCACATCCTGCTGTTAACATTAATGTCGTTTTCTTTTTCTACTTTTTTAATTTTTCACTAATACTTGCCTCTCACTCGCTCGTTCTGGTTCTGCAAGTCCCATCACGTTAGAGAATCAAGTATAATCACACTTTTGGGAATGCTATTAACGAGAGCTAATCATAATTTTTTCCATTTCATATTTTTTTCTTTTCGGTAAAAAAAGAAAATAGACGTTATATAAAATAAACACACGTTCATATACCAGACGCTTAGACAACAGAAACAAAAAAAAAAGCATTTTACTAGAGCGGAAAAAATACGCAGTTACAACCATAAAGTCATCTATTCACTACACTTAAGTTTAATTCTTCCTTTCTGTTTTTGTTTTATACAAAATTATATATTGTTCTATATGTAGAGCACATGGATTTTTGCCAAACAAAAATTTGAAACTTTCATATAACCACAATTTTGAAATTGTGATGTCTCAAATTCTACTGCTGCGGAATTCTGCTACAAATATAATTCAGGATGATGGTTTGTTTTTCAAAGCTGACAGTCAGACAGATATACACATATTTATTGTCTTTACTCCTACATGTGTGCAAAAATTAACAAAAACATACACCCACACACATCCCCAAATAAACAACATCTCTTTTTTTAAGTTATGATGCGTTTTTGACGTGGCTGTTGTCATTAACTGTTTAAATATTACACCCAAAACACATCAAACTAACTGGAGACAAATGTAGAAAAAAGTCCTAATGTTATTACATAAATACTGGCATAAATACAAATAAGTATGACTTCATTAAATTGTTAAAATATTATTTAAGACTTTGTTTCAGCAGAAGATGTTTTAATTGAATTCAGTATTTTACATAAATGATGTAATGAGATATTCCATCTAACCTTTTCCTATTTTTTTAAGGCAATTGATGGATACCAGTTAATTACCCAGTGGTAAATGAAACGAAGTGCCTAGATAATAATCGCTGATGTCAGGATGACGATCTAAGCGGGTAATCTAAATACTTAGATTGTAATGTACGTATAATCTAATATGTCATTTACTAATAATAGCTTCGAATTTATCCCTTATATGTACAAAGTAAAAAACTGTGGCCTACTTTTGGGCTATATTTCACCACCAAGCTCGCTTACAATTCCAGCGACCCGTACTGACATCGTAGCTCACTTTTTAAGCGAGAGCGGACCGATTAAACAGCCTATGACATGCTTATGCTAAATCTAAGTGAGAAAGTTGTCCAAAGCGTCATCACTAGCTGCTACTAAATATTGCTTATATCAGCGATTACGTAATGGGTATTTTTACCACTGGGTAATAAATGTGTTACCTTCTTTGGGAAAGGGATAGTGTAGAGTCTACACTGTAGAGAGAATAGATGGTGAAGTGAGAAACTTAACTGAAACATACTATTTTGCAAAATTTCTTTTTCAAACTCAAAAGAAATGAGACATATTTTATCCGTTTGGAGGGAAAATATCCCATTTCCTTAGAAACAAATCTTAGTTTTCTTTGCTTGCTTGGTGTTTAGCATGTAAAGGTCTATATAACTGCAAAATTGCTATTCAATAATTCAATAATTGAATTATCCGTTTAGAAACTTATTTTCAAAATATTTTCATTCTGCCCCACTGTGCATTGCAATATAATAAAGTGTAAAAATATCATGCATCAAAATATAAATTCTCAAAAAAAAACACTTACTTTTATGGTTCTTAACCTAATTTTCTAGTTAAAAGATTAAAAAAACAACTAAGAGAGGGAGCTCTTTCTCTGTAACAACATATTTGATAGTTTTCAGGATCTGATTTCGATATCAAACTGTTGTTTGACTAAAACAATAAAACGCAGAAAGAAAAAACCGAAGCAATTCTTTTGACATTTTAAACCATTTTGAAGGTGTTAAATTACTTTTAATCTCTGTATCCTCATCATCATAATAATCTCCTTTTTCTACATTTTATTTTCACTCTCACTTTTTGAATTTGACACGTTACTGTTGTTGGTTGTGTTGGCGATGGTATCGCCTTTATGAATGTATTATTTTTGCATGCATGTCAGTCAATCCAGAAGGGCTTTGTGTTTGCCAAGGCAATTGTCCATAAATGTAAATATTTTGCCTACAAGATGGAATTGCTATTTTCCACAAAAATTGGGTTTAGAATAAAACAACAGCGCAGAGAAAACGGAAAATGTAATACAGGAAGTTTAAAAAAAAGTGTGGTGGAAATAACTGGGTGCGGCTTATCAAATGTAATTCTACGAATAACACCAAAGCAACAACAGCAACAAGAAAATTATAGAGAAATTTTAAATATACAGATTTTTTTATGATAAAATGACTGACACTGACATTTGCACTTCTGACAGCAACATTATTTTGTTATGTTCTTTTTTTACTATATCATTTCTTTTGAATTTTTTATTTCATTATTTCTATTTTTTGTTTAAAAATATATGATGCTGTCTGAAATTTGAGACAAATTTAATTTTAGACTAAAAAGTAAGAAGTGTGTTCACACAAAAAAATGGACACGTGAGATTTGTCACATCAGGGTTGCAAAACTTATAAAATATTTACAAAAATTCACTAGACACAAAATCTACTTACAAATACTCATATACGAGTACAAATATATGCATCTAGTTCTTATGACTTTGATTTTAGACAGACAGTGTGTCCTTGATAAACACAACATTAGTAAAAATAGCAGAATACTGAAAAAAGTTTACATATTTTCAACGTGTTCATATTTAGAGGCTTATTTTCTGCTATAATTGTGTTCTTAATTGGCCAATCGAATGATATTGGGAACACTTCTGACTAGATACTTAGGGCTATATGCGTAACGAAAACTTAGCATATGTAACGAAATTGAACTACATATTAACGACATTATTTTGTGTTGTACAGTGTTAATTTTAATTATATCAACACGATTTCAATAACAGGCTGCAGTCTTATTCGATTAAAGTAAAAGTTTAAAGTACGAAATTGAAAATTATTGGAGCTCTTGCAAATACCGATTTTAATCATCTTTTTTGAGTAAGACCTTGGGTGCTTAATGTTTTCAATTACAAGGGGCCCACTATAAAATATTTTTATTCAACTAAGTTTACAACAAATATTTAAGTACAACTGCATCGTTTTACCGTATAAATAGAGATTTAGCAAGGATTTGCTGTAAGTTTGTTAAATGTTTTAAAATACTCTGGGAATGCGGTAGAACAAACATTTCTAAATACACTTGGAGAAAGCTTCGTATCTTGCTGGAAAAAGTTTTGGATTTTCAAATTAATTAAAATTGTTTCTTCAGTTCCATGTTACCTGGATTTTTAATCAAAATTCTTGAAAAACAATACCATGATATAATAAATTTAAAGGGTAAATTTAAATAGATTTTTTTTGGTGTATTCACATTTCATTACGATTGAAAAAAAAACTGTCAGGATATTTCATGAATAGCAGTAAGTGTATCATGTTGCAGATTTAAATCTACTTGTCTAATTTTTTTTATGAAGAAGTTGTAATTTAAAAGATTGATTTAAGGAAAATATAAACTTTAAATTTACCGCAAAATTTATGAAAAAACCTCAGACATAAGTTTTAAGCATATTTTATATTTTGCAAGAAATGTGCTTGGGTTTGAGTGGTAATAAAAATAGAAGTTTAGATAAATTTCGCTGAAATTAATTTTTGCCTTTTTAATTTCTTGTTAAGAGGGTTCATTTAAAAATCCTTTAATCTAAAAATAATAAGACAGACGCTCAGAATGAATTCTAAACAACAGCTGCCAATAAAGATTATATTAAACAAGTTTTTTTCAAATCATTGTAGCGAATAATAAATTTAAGAAATTAACCCCTTATAAACTAACCCCTAAAACCAGTTATTCAAAGTACAGGCTTTTCTAACAAAAGCAACAAACAATTTATAACAATATCTAACTACCTGGTTAATTATTTCAATGAAGTTTTTCTCTTACTTTTTAAATGAACCCAATAACTATAAGCTGCAACTTTTGCTTTCCTTCCTTATGCTCCTAATTTCTATTTCAAAATCTCGCTGATAGCACAAGATCAAGATCACTGATTGATGCCGTTTTGTTGCCGCATGCAATTAAACTACAAAATTTAGGGTTCAGTTACTTTAAAATTTGTGAAAAAGAAACTGGCATGCTTGATTAAATTGATTAGCAATGCATTCGTTCTTCCTCCTTTTGTGCTCAAGAAATAAATAACATTTTCATAATGGGAAACTTTTTAATATTTATTTCAGTTTTTTTAGGGTTTGTGTGTGGAAAATCTTTTGTTATTATTTACAAAAGGCGGTTTGTTAAATCGTTTGGCAATCAATTTTAATTGCCAACTCATCATCATCATCATCATCAGTATTTTTTCTCATCAATAAAACGGCAATTCAATAAATATTTATATTACAAGACATATTTTTAAACATACACATGTTTCTTAATGCTTCTTCCCCTAAGCTCGTTCTTATTTTTATTTCTTAAACTCTCATCTATTAACCATTACAATTATCCTTTTCTTCATTTTGGTTGCCTTTGTTTTATTTTATACACTTCAAACGTATTCAATTCAATTGAACTGAATTGCATTAATCTTCAGGTAAGAGTTCAATATACAATATTCAGTTTTTACCTTTTATAATGCTGTTCAAACAATTACTATAATGAAGTGCTGCTGTAGTCTATACTTAGACTTGTACTTTACTTTATTATTTATTTTACTTCACTTCAGTTTGCTTATTTAGCTAAACTTCAGTTGATTCTTTTGATTTGAAGCTATAACTTTTGGTTGCGACTACTACATGCCACCATACATCCAACCATCCAAACATCTACACTTAAAGGTACATTAAGCAAAGAATGAGTATGCATGAAATTGGCATAAGCAACGCCATTTCAAAAAGAGTTTTACTAAAAGAACTGTGAGCTTTTAAGCCAAAGGAAATCGGATATTGAGATTGGAAAAAATGTCATAATTGCTACATACTTATGAACGTGTGTACTTGCCCACGGCTTCAGGATTATTGGCGAATGCAAAAGTGCAATTATTAATGGATCAATTAATTATATGTTTAGTCGAATCGATGAAATAATAACTGCAATTAATCGCAAATAAAACACAATATACAAAAAAAATTTCAAGGAGTACCACTATATTTTATTGATGTGTTATGATCCGCTAACTGCAAAAATATATATTTGTTTTTTAGTTTTATCTAAAAATTGGAATTTTTGATGAGGCTGCTCCACCGCTTTTGTCATAACTTTGGTAGGGGGTGTCTAGTCTTATTGAAAAACAACTAAAAAACTTTAAACAAAATTAACTTAAAGCCGTTTAAATATTATTTTTTGATAAGCTCGACTGTTTAGGAATTAACCAGACCGCAATGAAGTCAAATATATGTATGTATTTTTTGGGCAAAATTTTAAAATGCTTATTTTTTAAAAATTTATAAAAAATCGAGAGTGGCCAGTACTTACAATTTATATTAACTGATCATAAGGCCACATATACTACAAATAAAATAAGATTCATTTAATGAAAGTCGATAGATAATTATTGATTTTATATACAATAAAGGGAAATTACCTGATTTTTGCAAAAAAATGAGTTTTGAAGAGGCTGTTCCACCGATTTTATTAAACTCATCTAAGTTTGCAAAAAATCAATTTAAATAATTTTAATTTTAGCCTTTTTTAAGATTTAATATTATTTTTTTATAGTTAACATTGTTTTTGTATATGCGTAAAGAGTTCAGAGTTATTCAGAACAGAATAATAAAAAAATATTTTTTATGTAAAACTTAAATTTTTTCTTTATTAAGGCTGAGGCCACACGTGCATTTTTAAAACGCGGATTTTCTGCTTTTTATATTAAATTTGAAGTTTAAAAAAATTTAGAACTTTCAAATTTAATATAAAAAGCAGAAACGCCGCGTTTTAAGAACGCCCGTGTGGCCTCAGCCTAAAAACAAAATTTATATAAAAAAATTTAAATTTCTATTACTGCATGATGAAGACCCGTATACATCAAATGAATTATATTATATTCCACCAAAATCTATCAATAAATGACGATCATAATAAAGTAAAGTCAGCTAATTTTTATAAAACTTGCGAATATTTATTTATACTTCATAACAAAATCAATATTTTTAAATTATAAGATTCTAACGACTGATTCTGGCAGAGAGCACCAAAAAAATATAAACTTTTATCGACGTTTTAAAAGTTTTTTATCTGGTATTCACGGTGGCACCAGTTTTAGGTAAATGGTTAAGCATAAAAAAAACCCATACAAATTAATTTTCTACCGACTTTGGTCTTGGGAGAGATATTAGGTGCCTTTGCACGGTATTTGAAGGAACCTGGCAAATGCTGATATATTCCTCTCGGTTTTTAGTTGACTTGTTTTAATAATAAAACAAATCTGCGCGTTTTTCCTTTACTTTTTAATATATCCGAATTAATTATAATTATAAGTAAAACTCAATTTTTATATTAATATTGATAATGACGAGAGAAAAGTTAAACTTTTCCTGTTGTATTAGTTATAAGAAACACAATTTTTGATGCAGATTTGAATAAGAGAAATATCATCTATTTTAAGTTAACCCTTTACAGTAGGTAGTGAAAAAATTTTCCACAAGATTTTTAGTGTAATTTTCTTATATTTTTCCTGTTGCTTTGCTATTTACACGATTCATTCATTATTCACTCATTTATTTGATAACATTTTGCATTCACAGCCACTTAAGTTTCTTTACAGTTAACGAAAAAATTAGACGTACATAACTCGAAAATTAAAAATTTTCTAGATGTACGACTTAAAAGTGACACTACAAAAGACATTTTCTGCAGCATTTTTCAACTGAACTAAGAGACCAAAATTATCGGTTTTTAGTTTGAGGAAACCGTATTAAAATTTCATTCGGCGGAATGTATTTCTTTCTTGAAATTGTGCATATTTTTTAATAAGTTTTTTTAACAAAGTCAAAATTTTTTGTTTAAAGTACCTTTATTAAATGATGTATTACACAATTTTTGTAAAAGGATTTCAATTAATTATACAAACGTACTTTTGGCAATAACATATATTTCTGGCTTTTAATACAATGTAAGTTTACTTTTATTCCATTGAAATGAATAATTTTACAATTGTTGTTGGCTTTTCTTTAGCTGAAATTTGTTTTGTTGTTGCTAAATAGTGGTAGAAGTCTTAGAGGTGGTAGTATTTGCATACTTTGTGTTCATTCATTATTTGCAGACTGCTCCTTAACTCTTGACTGATTGTGAGACAAAACCCAAACATGTTCTTAATTCAAACTATAGAAAATTCAACAGAATGTAAAAAGTTATACATAAATGTATTACTACGTTTGTATGTATGAGTGTTTCTATATAGACGTCGACATCATCATAAAGAAAGAAAAAATCGCAACGTCAAAGGAAAAAAAGAGCGAATGAAAAAAATGTTTAATAAGAATTATAAAATAACATGAAGGGTAGAATGAATTTAATGTATCCTGTTTTTGTTCATTTTTTAGAGCAAAAAAAAAATCTAGACAAGTAATCACACCAAAAAAAAGTTCTTTAGACTTTACAGCTAAAAGTAAAGGAAAACCGCATTGTATGTATTAAACTTTAAGAACAAAAAATATTCCTTTAATCACACAAAAAATTAAAGAACTTTCTTTCTTTTTTAATTCTCATGGCAGGTTTTCTTTTTTACTTAAATCTTAAAAAACCTTTTTGTAAAGACTTTTATAAAAATATAACTACAACAATAAAAACTATAAAACATCTCACTTAAATGAAAAAATTAAGAAATGAAAAGTTTGAGTAAAATCTATAGTGCTTTAAATTTATTATAAGCTTTTGAACTTTTTTAATTATTCATAAAAAACCACTATTTTTCGTTACTAATATTTGAATAACTAGCCATTGATTTTTTATCTAATCATAGTAAATTAGTTGGATGATAATTTTATCATGCATATTTTAGTGTTTTGTTGATCGAAATAGCACATACTGTGCAAAGACTTTGAAATTTTTAAAAGGAACGTGTTGAAGGAGTGCCCGAGCTCTCCGAAATCGATATATAAAAACTGTTTTAGCTTACGGTGAATGTAATGAGGTTTTGTCTCTGGATTAAGGTTAGTAGAGCTAGATTTTGTCAGTGTAACTTAAATTCTGTTTACTGCTTAGTTATAGAGTTTGGTATAGCACTCACGTGACAACCTTTTAAAACATCAGCAAAGATTTTTCTTCACAAAATTTACTTAATTCATTTGAAATATTACCCATTTAATTTTTCAAAAAATTATATTTGTTGTGGATTATGCCAAGCGCTAAACTTGCATTTTGTTAGCGGTTATGCCAACTCATCATTGGACCTTTAAAAATTATGAATAAAAACAATTAAACTATGAATAAAAACTATTTATATCTGAACTGGAATTTCGATAATATTTTTAGTAATTTCTGCACGTTTGACGAGTAAGGAATCAGAATCATGCATGATGAAATGACCCCTTACTGAATATTTTTACAGCGGGCTATCATTATAGCTTTAACTGATTCGAATATATAACATTACCATCTGGGCACCCTTACAACTCTGATATGATTGAATAAAAACGTTTTGGTATCGAAAACAAAACCCCAAACCGTCAATACCTTTCGAATCCCACGGACATGTACGTCTGTGGTTCTGTTTGTGAGTTGAGTTTTCCTGCAGGAACTATTTTAGTTAAACAGTTTTGTCAAAGATTTGCATTAATATACTTTCTGTTGTTTCTGAATTATGTCCTTGATACATTTCTCAATTGTCTTATTTCGAACTTCAACTATCCACACTATTTTCATTGTGAAGCAAATCACAATATGCTCTTATCTTCTTCTTACGTGATCGGTACAATCGTGTTCGGACTAGCGACTGTCCGAAGAATATGTATGTATGTGTAAATGAAAATGTATGTATTCGATTTTGTACTTTCTCTTTGTTGCATATAAAATAAACTTGATTTGTTTTTCCATGTAACAAAATTAAAATAAAATTTAAAGCTGAACATGCTAGTAAATTTTAATAAGTTTAACAAACTTAATATTGTCATTATGCTGCCATTCTGATTAAAACACGCACCCCCATCAATTTTATAATTCATTAAACGACAAATTGTTCTTAATTTTTTTCAATAAACACTTCATCGCTCTTTCTAGTTGGCGTTTTTTTTTTTAATATTATTTTGGGCTGTCACTTGCTCTCTGGCTCAGTCGTTCATTTGGCTGTTTTTCCACACTAATAAATGAAGTCATCATTCATTTTGAGTAGCAGTAAAACAGTAGCTACTGCTGCTACTTTAGATTGAATTAAATATACAGTTTTGTAAACAGTTAATCTAAATATGTATGTATGTATGTATGTGTGAAAGTCTGTATGGATGTATATTTTCGTATTATATGTATGTATGTGTAAAAGCGTGGTGTAGAAAGGCAGAAGGCGACTAAATAAATTTGTGCGTGTTTAGTTCCTATTTAATTGAAAAATCACATCCATCATTGTCAAGCCATTAAAATTAGAAATTAATTTGCTTTTAATATGAAACCCAGTTAGAAAAGCACCCATACTTACAAACCAATTTATACAAAAACTAGCACACAACCCAGTTGGCCACGTCTTAATGACATCTTTAACGACGTGTACAAGACAATGATAAGTCGTATAAGACATACTGAAGACAGCTCTATACCAAGGATGCAACATGAAATTTTACAAGTTTTACTAACTAAAAAAAAGATGCTTCACATTTATCTCTAAATAAAAATATAATTTAATTGAAAAATTAAATTAAAACTGAACTCAAGCGAAAAATAATTACATTTCTTTGGATATAAATTTTACTAGTTTTCAAGAAAAATTGTAATATTTTTAATCCGATTATACTAAATTATTTTTCTATTATTTTAAATTAAAAGAAATTATAATTATTTTGGCTTGAGTTCGATTTTAATTTAATTTTTCAGTTAAATTATATTTTTATTTAGAGATAAATGTGAAGCATGTAGACAAAGAAAATTTTTGACTGCGTGGAGGGTTGAACTGACGTTTCGATAGCTCCCGCTAATCTCATCAGAGTTCTTTACCGCTTAGACCACTCAACCAAAGTCGGGTGTTTGCAGTCAAGAGCTGAATATCATCTACTTTTAATCAATTCATACTGCCACTCTTAGAGATGTATTTCATTTGATAGTTATTGATATTCAGTTTCTTCTTTGTCTTGTGTTAAGCTTCTTTTTATTATTTCTCTATTCTAGTATGAATGATACCAACCTCAAATCTCAAAATATACAAAATTTACTCGAACAGTTTTTTTTTTGGTTCTACTGAAAATTCTAGTAATCAGGATCATAACATATGTAGATAAACTTAGCAATTAATTTAATTCAAAAGGCACACAAAATACTATACGTTGTTGAGAGCTGAATATCAAAGGATTATTTACGATATACTTCTTGCTAACAAACTCTTAGTCATTTCTAAATTGTAGTAGCACGAATTAGATGATTTCAGCAAATCCTTTATTAGATTATTAGGATTAGGATTATATTGGAGGCAATCGAAACAAACAGTATAACGCTCTTTGGCTTGCAATATATTTTTATATCCTTTTCATATTTGCAGATCAATGTGGAATGGATAATATTCCTCTAGAACTTCTTGAAACATCAGTCTATTTAGCTCATTTTTTGAAGAATTAATGATTTAATTCGAAACGATTTTCCTTCCTTTTGAATATTCAAGAGACCACTGAAGATCGCACATAGCCGGAACCAGTCTGTTTATAAACAAAATTTGACGTGGGTGGACGGAAAATCGTTCCAATTTCAAACAAACCACGTTACTCTCAAATACTCAACTTAATAATTTCAACATTCAATATTAGGAAACATTTTTAATATGAATGGTACAATGCTGGAAGTTCTTCCTGATACAACATTTTCTAAGGCAAACTCGGTAACCCATAAAAACATTTCATTATTAAATTCAACTTTGGGGTGCTATTGTACTTTTGACTTTCAGACAGTGCTAAAAAACGTACCAACTTTTGAATCCCTACTGCATACAAATCGTCGACGAAATTTTCATTTCAAATGGCGGCGAGGGCACAAAATGAAATATTCTTTAGCAATTTCGTCGACGACAATATAAAATACAATAAATCCACATTGTAACTAACGACCATATATCCGACAAGATACATCGTCTTGTCGTCGATGGTTACATAAGCAATGAAGTTGTAATCTGATCGGCGACAATGTCGATTATTTAATCATACAACAGGCTTTAATTAAAATTTTTACTACTCTTTACTTACTAGTTTGTTACCGTTTTATTTAAATTATTGATGTTGAGAATTGATTTGACTGGAATTCGAACTGAGGGTACATGTTTATAAGTTACCGTGCTTACAACCTTGCTGTAGCACCACCTAAATCATCCATAACAAGAGGCCAATATATTCGTTTTTATAGAAGACAAAACGTACGATATTGTTCCCAGCATAGTTTTATTAAAGAGAAGTCGCTACTCTAATCAATTGTCTGTATTGTAGAAACCGCACTAAAACGTCTGATTCAAAAGAAAACGTACGACATTTTCGCTCAGATTGTCATGAATGACAATTTTCTTTAAATTGTCGATTAGAAAACCTAATTGACAGACGACTTGTCGTAGATTATTCGTCGAAGATAATGTCATCTACGACGATTTAGCCAACTGGGAAATAAAAAAAAAACAATACATACACTCAACAAAGTATGCTTGTATGTATATACATGTTGATATATACATATTGAACAACATAAATGTTGAACAACATCAACTGGCAAAATCAACAACTTAATTTAGTTTATAATGTTGTTGTTAGTCGTCATTAATTCCCTTGAACAAAAAACATCAAATAAGCATTAAAATGCGGGACCAAAAGCTGTCTGTCTATCCATTCATTCATCCCATCCATCTCTTTATATATCGGATGTTTTTTTTTTTATAATTTTACATCAAAGTGTTTCATTGCTAGTGAAAATTTGTGTAGATATTATGTGCCTAAAATTTTCACTCTTCGTTATTGGATTAAGTACATAAATAAATTGTCCTTCTTTACTATTTTTACAATGTAGCTCTCTAAAATTTTTAATATTTGCTTATCATAATACATAAGATCAAATAGGAAATATTTCCCTGTGGGAAATTTTTATATGTTGTGTTTTAATCCCCGACTAAAAAGAGCGGTGTTTTAAGTTTGTACACACTACAAACTTATAACGTGTCTGTACACGCCATCGTGTAGCCAAAACGGATGGACCGATTTTGATTTAGTGTATTTTCTTTGAGAGGTGACTTGATCGAGAGTATTCTAGCTGTATCATCTTGAATCTTCGTGTCTGTGACACCGTAGAACAGTGCTTTGATCCCATATAACAATGGAGCAAAAATAGAATGAGTAATCCTAGACCAATGAAATTCGGTGTAGTGTTATATATTAGAATAGATTAGAAAAGTATGGAGTTTGCAAAAAAATCGATGCAAGGACTCTTATAGCTCTTATATAACCCTAACACTGAAAATTAAATTAAAGATTCATTCCTTCATGGAACCAGTTGAAAAATATCCATTCTACAAGAAATAGGGCTCATAAGAGCAGTACCAATTTTTACATTAATCGCTTGAAAGATTCGCTACTGTGTCATATATCCTTTTTTTTTAAAGCTTATATTATCTATTACAATCACCGGATTGGAAAACAATTTCAGGAGTGGTATAATACATGTAATACTAACAGCTGGTTAAAATTTGATTCATATCGGTTAAGCAATAAATGATGATCTAGAATATTCTTTCTTCTTTCTTTTAAAAATCTTAAAAAAATACACAAACATTATTACAAGCAAATTTTAAAATTAAACAATTTTTTTATTGAATTTATCGCGAGCATACGTGATCGTGAGAATTTTCATAATAATCATGCGTGAACGTGCATGACTAAAAAAAGTCTATCTATGAGTATATTTGCGTGATCGTGGGATATTTCGTAGTTGTCGGGAATGAACGTCCGCGATCAAACATTATGTTTACACGGTGATGAGTAGTCGTGAGTGAGGAAGCAGTCACCCAGACGTACTATTTATAGATTAATATCTTAAATACATATAAAGTATTAAAAAGTTTTTTGGCACAATTTGTGGAAATCGATTTGGAAGCCACATCTTCAGGACAGGTTTTTTGAAGAGCAAGGCATACACGTTTGCAAAAAACATTACATAAAACTTGCAAAATTAATTAAATTCCGAGAAAATATGCATATACTAAAATCTTTTGCAAAAAGTTGGTACTTTTGGTCAATGGCTAATATAAATAAAGGTCCGATCTTCATAAGGAAAGACAAGAAATTAAAATCGATTTACATATTTTTAAAAATATTGGATAAAAATTTTGTATTTTTTATAATTAAAAAAAATAACTCAAATTTCAGGCTTTATTAATAAATCACTTAACTCTTTAATACAAATCTATCTTCTATAATTTAGAACTAGATGTGTTTTTAGTTACGCAGTAAAAAAATTAGAACATTCTATTGAATATTAAGATAGTTGTAGATATTTTCGTGAGTCATAAAAGTTTAAAAAAGAGTTATTTGGGACTGTAAATGAAAAAAGTTGGTTATTTTCTCTACACTATATTATAGACAGGTATGGTAGCTTCAAAAATAAATGGAAGTTATTTAAATCAATTAACATATTTTTTTTACTAAACTTTTGGTATATATTAATTGCGAAAAAAGGTAGATTTTTCAATGCTCTATTGTTAATGATTATTACATTATATTTTACAAAGGTAATACTGCATTTTATTGTGCATAAGTTCAAGTAATCTTAGCAAAGTATATCTTAACAAATGGATTTTAAAAAATTTTTGTTTGTGAAACTCCGAAAAATTATTGTGTTTTTATTCTTAAATACATACAAAATTGAATGACTTTAGCGACGTCTGAGTTTTGTCTAAAACAATTTTTTTTTGTACAATTAAGGTAGTTTGTTGTTATTGCAAAAATATAAATTTCATCCAAAAAGAAGACTCAATTTATTTTTTTATTTTCGTCTATGAGACAGACACAGCACTGTGCGTAGCCCCCAAACGGTTGGGCCGATTTTTATTTTTTTGATTTACAATCGTTTAGCCTATGTTTGAAGAAATTCGGCACTGCCGTTTGGAAGCTATCATCCATTTTATTTTTGGGGTTTTTAAAATTTTCAATTTAATGTTATTAAACGAACTCGTGCTATGTGGGTTGGAAATCAAAAACCCATTTCTTACCCTATTCATGTAGCTCTGTATATAAATCTCTTGTTAAATGTGCGTAAAAGTTTATTCTGCATAAAGGTAAATATAAAGGTAGCACATGTATACTCTTACATATATACAAAATGCCAATATGTATGTTTAATATAATTTCTACAAAATGTTTAATGTCTAAGCGGTTATTGTGGCCACATAATTAAGGAGACTCTAAATGTTAAAATGGCGTCATTTTATTAGCATCAACGAACCCCTGCCAACAACATCAATTACAAAAACTACACAAACTCATCACTGACACCATCGTCATTATCATTAACTAGTAAATGTAACCATTCCAATTAATATGTATGTAACGGCAAGTAAAAGTGCCTATTCCATATTCCTTACCTCCCTCTTGGCCTGCCACTCATTAAAGTTATAAAACCATGTGCGTGAATTGATGTGGAAGAATGATTATCATTTCAAGTTGTGTATCATCACCACCAAAATGAGTTTGTATTATTTAAAATAGGAAAAACTGATATTGTCAACAACAACAAAAAAGTGAAAAAGGAAAAATGAACAAACAAAAATATCAAGTTGCTTTAAACGATTTAATTCTATGGGACAATGTTTGGTCATGAACTTCTGTACGTTAAACATTGACTTTCAATATTTGATAAATGTTTATGACACGCTTTCTTTTTTGTACTTTCCTACACCAAAAGTCTGGTTAATAATTTTTAAGTCCCTCAACGGATTTAAGGAAGAATTCAATTTGTAAACACATGTAAAATATTAATCGAGAACACAGAGAGAAAAATTAAGCAAAATGAAATTTTTATTTTTATTACAAAAAGAAAAAATTCAAACCAGTCAAGTCAGCACTAACAAGTGATTTATGATTACAATTGGTAGTTAAGCGAAAGTAATAAAAGGGGAGTGTTGAATGTGTATGGACCTTTCGCAAACTTAGGTGAAAAAGGAATCATACAATAGAGTTAATTCTGTAAAGCCATCAACAGCATTTTGTACATTTTAATGTGATTATTTTTAACTTGTTTGCCTTTTAATCCAAAGTAACGTTGTACATATTCAGAAATAATTAGATATATTCAATATTTCAAGAAACAAAGGAAAAATCAACATCAATACAATTTACGCAGCAGAACAGAACAACGTTGTTTTCGGAAGTCGCTATACTTCCATCGTCATTGCTCACTGCTTTCAATATTTGTTACGCGGCTCGGTTGAATGTGATCGCAATTCTTATATACAACAACTTTTTGCGAAGTTTGCTTACGAGAATTAGTAGTGAATTAATATTTATCACAATAAATCACAGGGTTACCGTTGGTTTATTTTTCTTCACGCTCAATTTTCTGATTTTATTTTTTATTTTTTCTGCTTAATCCAAACTTTTGTGGTGTGATTTTTATGACCATATGTGAAAAGATAAACATAAATTGAGTGGTGATGTAATTCTCGTATGCAAATATCTCAAAAAGTTTGTATATATAAGAACCTCTATCACATTCATCCGAGCTACCTAACAAGTGGTGAAAGCAGTGACACACATGACGAAATAAAAAAAACTTGAGCTATAAAAAAATGTTATATAGGTATAAGTTCCTCAACAAAGCCACTTTCTCAAAAAATATGACATTCTATTAATCATTTTTAAAGTATATTAATTCTCTTAATCAGTTATAAATGTATTGAACTAATATATAGATTTCAGCTAATTTAAATTTTTGTTTAATTTTTCCTCACCGTACTCTACTAATACAGATAAAATTTTGCAATTAATTTATTTTTCTTTTCCTTAAAAGCAATTTTCTTAAGTGTATTCGATTATTTTCCGATTAAAATGTTCATCGGAGCGAATATCAGAACAAAACGAAGGAAAATAGCATGACTATAAACAATATTGCTAAATCTTATAAACATATATGTATTAGTTGATTGTGTCTAACACACAAACAGATATAAATTTTCTTAAGAATGGGTTAAGTTAGTCAGATACATATATTCCTTTGACGAGTTTTTTCTCATTGTCATTACTTCGTTTTATCCTTTTACACAACCCCATATAATGGCAAGTTAAACACTAGTGTAACTTGAAGCTGATTCACTGATGCATGTTTGTTTTACTACAGCTTTTGTCTTGTTCTACAAGACATATAAACCATTTATTTTCAAGATACGTACATGTTTTTTCTATTTTACAAAAAAAAATCTAAATCAATTGAATTATATTCAATTTTTATAAGTAATGCCAAGGACATGTATGCATGTGTAGGCTAATGTAGGAAGGAAAATAAATACTATAAATTTCTTAAGTTTGTATAAAGTTGATGAGTGAGGAGCAAATACACAAATCAGAGGAAGCGAAGCAAACTCTTCTTCTGTTGAATGGAAGAAAAAAATCTAAATAAAGAAAAATTGTCTAAAAATCTATCGAAGCGTTTATAAGTCATTCCTGTATGGGAGACATTCTCAGCTAGAAAGGAGCACAAGAAAAAGTTAAAATAAAACGTTTACAATCAGAAAACATGTGTAATCATATCCAATGAGTTAGCAACAAACAATATACAGTGGGACACAATAAAGTAGTTTTGAATATTAATGTTGAGGCATACAAAAAAGGTGAATAAGGAACCGTTGTTGCTTTTGGAGCTAAAAGGCCGCTCCTCAAAATTCAAGCTGTGAGCGCCATATGCATAACCGCCAAACCCAAATAAAAAGACTGAGTCAACGCGAGGGCAGTAGGTTACGTATTTACCGTACATTCAAATTAAAATTTATCTATTGGAATGTATAGTATATATGCACTTGACATCACAACGCTCTTATTTAGCAAAAAGTTAACCTTAGCGAAGAAATTGGTCTGGTCTCACATTATGTGACGTTGAACATCACTCTAGAATATAATCATGAATCATGAATCAAGACCCAATTTAATTGCGTCATTTATACTAAACTCAAGCAAAATTTTATTTATTCATACGGTGGCGCGAATCCAGAGGAGGGGAAAATGCGGTATTCCCCCACCCACATACGAATAAAATATATCTCATTTCTATTGATTTTTAAAATAAAATTTTACAAAATGTTATACTTTATTTAAAAGTTACCCCAAATTTGCGCCTGTGTAAAATTTTATGTCAATCAAATAAGGTGAAAATATTTTTATTTTGTCCCACTGTGCAATACAGAAAAAAGAAATATTTAAGGAAAAAGTACAAACAACTCACACGCAGTTACACACATATGGACAAGCTTCTATGTGACATTTAGTTGAAATACACTCAAATAACTTAAATCAGTAATATGCCTACGAACCCACTTAAGTTCTAAAATTCTCCGAATTTATATAAAAGCTGGCCTAGGTGTAATTTAACAGGTGTTTTAATTCTTAATAGAATTAATTCTACCATAATCAGAAAGTTAAAATTAAAAGAAATCGTTCAAGTTTTAGCGGAATATCTTTAAAAAACTGTATAAACAATTTAGTTCGTAGTTGAAAGAATATGCACGGTTTCCCAACTTAATGGTTTGCCTAACTAAAGCAATAATCAAAAAGGAAGAGTCAGACTTTGGTATTGTGTTTTTCTCCAACAGGGCTTTTTTTTATTTCGGGTCATCGAAATTTAACGTGGGATGATGAAAAATCGTTCTAAATTAGACTTTATACTACTAAATAAATACTTTTTTAAAACAAATCTATACAAAATAATGAAAATGATGGGAATTATTTGTATATAGCCAACGGACGACACAATCGTCCGTATATTAAACGTAAATAATTGTATTAAGGTTCAAGAAAATTTATCCAAACATAATCAAAACTCTCTAGAAAAAGATAGTCATATAATATCTGTGGCAATAAGGAATGAATGCTTAAGTCGAGATAAGCAAATTTGGAGTTAGTATTACCACTGTATTCTTCATATGCAGAAGTACCTCTGGGTAAATTTTCATTTATTTCGTACGATTTTTCATGGAGTTATAGCATAATGAGTAACTGCTTATCTTTTTTCAACATATTATATAGTAAATTTCAAATTTGATATCTTTATTATAGTAGATAGAGTCATATATTCCTAACTTAAAAGAATCGAAGAACGAAAAGTCAACATTAAGTGCAATAGGAGTAAATTTCAAAGAATCCACTCGAACGTTTAAAAGTGCTCTCCTACAAAACTACAAACTATGACTTAAGCACTTTTACCTTATTGCCATAGATATATAACGCAACTATAATTAATTGCCATAGAAAATTTTCTACACATAGAAAAAATTAAATGTAATTTTAAGAAAAGAAATTCAATGAATTAGTAAATATTTTGTCTAGAAACGGACCTACAAACAATTTTGTAAATATAGACAAAAATATCTCAACAATTTCATTGAAAAAAACTTTTTTCAGTAAAAAAATTGTATAAATCTATAAAACAATTTGTGTAAAAATATTTACAAATTTTAAACAAAATAATTTGGTGAATCAAAGGAAACTATTTAGTGAATTTTCTGAAATATATCAATCCATATTTTTGTCTGAATTTATAAAAGAGTTTGTCTACAAATACATACAAATACCAAACAAAATAGTTTACTGAATCAAACACAAATATTATTAAAATTATTGTAATGTATCAAACAAAATTTATGTGTAAGTCATCACAATCGTCCATTAAGCATATATGAAATTTCACTTTGTTAAATGTGTTCAACTTTGAATGTTTATCTAAAGACTATAAAAAATTAATAAGAATTAACTCAACAACATTATCGAATTGATTCACTAAAAACTCTTCAGTAAACAAACTTGGCACAATTGCTTTCATTTTGCTATCATTGATGTTGTTATTTGGGTGTATGTCATCGGGGTTTTTTTATTTTTTATTATGGTGTTTGCGACCTAAATAAAACTCAAAAAAAAAATTCACTGATCCAGTAAAGAACATTTACTGAAAATGGACTTTGTTTTTAGACAAACTTTTGTTTGAAAGATATTTGGTGATAATTTTTCTGTGTACTGAAATTAAGAAACAACGGTAAAATGCGAAACGAAAAACCCTTCAAATAAGTTTATTTAATTTATTAAACTTTCTCTTTCTCTGACCTTTTAGTCTTATGACACCTATTCAACCAAGAGAAAAATATTTTATTGTTATTATCTTCGCAAAAGCAAAATTTACAAACAGAAGTTTAAGTTTTTTTATACTTTAAGCTAATATATGCATGTGTACGATGTGTATTAGTAGCAACTTCCCACCGTAAAGTTTATGAGGCATTCACTAAACAGGTCTTTTTGAAGGGTCTTCAAAAACCTTAAATAAGATCCAAAACTAATTCTTTTCTGCCTTCTCATGATGGCCTTCTAGAAGGCCTCTTTACTCCCAAAACACTGATATAAGCTGCTATTTTTGAAAGTGACATAAGTACACTTACACCAATTTCAAAAATAACAGCTACTATATCATAATTTTTCTATGGCTGTAACACCAACTTATTATTAATGGGAAATCAGTAAAACTCAGTAGCAGCAATGCTGAAAAGCAAAACACAACAAGGAAGTAACTTTATGCTCAGATTAGATTAAATATATTTCTTAAAAAAGCTGTATAAAAAAAACAGGAAGTTGGTGTAAAAAATGTCAAACCTTTATAATAAATATCAAGGATACACAGGGCCACCCAAAGCTATAGTTTTAAGGCGATACAAAAAAACAAGATCATTATCAAGATAAATATCAGATAAATAGCATTTAATTTTGTCTTAAAGAGGACAACACTTTGTATTGATATCCGCTTTAAATAAATTTTAGTTCCGTTTTTATTTTCTAATGAAAACACTAAATCGTGATAATATGTCCCTTTGGATTAGTTTGATGAAAAGAGTATAAAACACACAATAATAAATTTCAGTTGTATTTTTTGTGTTCTCTCTCGATATTGAACTACATGGGGGTTCAAAACGAAAGTGGATTGATTGTCTTCAATGAATTCTAAGCGCTTAAACTCTTTTCATTATGACTTTTTTTTTTGGTAAAATGCTTCCGGCTTCTATTCGATAGTAATGATGTTTGTTTACTGTTTTCCTTATTTCATTGACACCTTTTTTTGATGTCAAAGACATCGACAGCAGAAAAACGAAAAACAAACTTATAGATTATATGTGTATGATGTAAAATGCAATGGACATTAGAAAAACTAAACACATACACCAGATGGTTCATCGGTTGCTTGGCTGGTTTGTTCACCACTTTGGTTATAGGGTTTACTTGAGCTGGGAGAAATACTCATACCCAGAACCAAACATGCAGGAAAGCAACCTGGACAGCAATTTATACAAAATCCAACAAATTTACACAATTTTTGTTGAATTTTTTTATTTTGGTATGATTTTGACAGGTATTGTTATTTGTTAATATGAGAATCTCTGTAAGCATATGAATGTATGGTGTCGTTTTACCACGATGGTTATGTATGTGTGTGCGTATTTTGTTAGGAGAATATTTGAATTTATATTATGACCATGTCATTCTATCATTGGAGTTTTTTTTGTTGTTGTTAGAATTGTTATTTATTTTTGCTCACCACTACCTTTGCAAATTTATGCGTTCGTCCTCGTATTTAGGTGTACGTAGAGCAAGCATGTGACAAAAGTGGTTAGTAAATAATCCTGATTAATGTTTTTGTCATGTTTTATTACAACTGGGTTATAAAAAATTATCGAGTTATATATAAATTTTTTTTACTGCCAAAATCATAAATGTCCGTTATGAAAAGTTTATTTTTAACTTAAATTTACAGTGTAAAAAAATAAATATTTTTACACAAAATATTTAAAATAGATATAATACGAACTATATATACTAACAATATTTTTTTTCGAATCTTTTCAAGAATTTCTTTCTCTAATTTATTTCATAAAACTTAAATTTAACTTAATCTATCTGTGACGGCGTGATTTGATTCGTAGTCCAAAGCCACTATATAGGCTGAGGTTAGAATTGGACATGGAATATGGGAAAAATCAACATAAATTTTACTTTCAATGTAGAGAGCAGAAGATACAGCGCTGTTTGCGGGAGTCGCCGTAATTCTATCGTCAGTACTCATCAGCTTTTAGGTGGCTCAGTTAAATCTGATCGCAATTCTTATTTATACATTTATTGAGAAATTTCCTTACGAGAAATTTATTACAACAAAACCCAGTGTTAATGTTGGTTTATTTTTCATCAAGACCATTTTTTTATGATCTTTTTTTTTATTTGATTTTTCTTTGAGTTGATTGAATGTGTATCACCAAACACTTTTTGTATTACAAATAACATGTCAACCTTTGCTTTAGCTTTGCAAATTCTTTATAAACAAATTTTTTTCGATAGAAAACTTATAAAACAAGAGCGTCAACAATAATTCATTTTATTAGTATTTATTTTTACAATGGCAACAAAAAGCTCATAAAATATTGAAGTAGTTTTTTAATGTTAAAAAATATAGAAAATAAATTCCGGATATTTTTAACATTTATGATGACTTTTATAGACCCTTTAAAAAATGTTGCTTTCCAAGAATAATAAATATCCAACTGTTCCTTATGTTTTCCCCTCACTTTCAATAAGTTTCAGTAGATAAATAGAAATATGCTTGTTATGTGTAAAAGAAAACAGATTTATTTTATTGAAAAAATTAAAAAAAAAAATAAATAATAATAAAAAGTAAAAAAAAATTGGACAACATTTTTGTTGTAGTTGTCCATCTCTTTTATATAAGTAGGACATGCCAGCTAGACTTATTTCGTTTTACTGTATTCAATGCACATACAAACATTTTTGTTCATCCCAAATCATTGAACCCAACTTTTTATGGAGTTATTACAAATTAGAAGTTTCATGAAATCACTATAACACTCTTTTACGACAACATCAATATTGCTGATGTTAGTGGTATGATTTGTTGCCTTTGAATGTATTGTGACGTAGTGTGTTTTGGATTTTGATATTTTTGTTTATGTGATAGATGACAAATCATTTAAAAAATATTTAGACTTTTAACACTAACATTATTTGTCAATATCTTATTCCAAACAAAACGAGCTATCATACATTAGATAAAATTTGATTTTGTAGTAGAGGGAGAGAAGATTATTTAGCCGTCCTCACTCTTTTGTAACATTAGACTTGAGGACAGCTAGCTTGGCAAATATAAGCTCAGTCAAACTACCGAGAATTATAATCAATATTATATCTAGCATCAGTTATCAAATATAAAGATTCTTATGGCAAAAAAAAAATAACTTCAAGGAATTTCTTTACTTTCCTGTTGCATATAAAGGTGAAAAAAGGAGAAATATTTATTTATTTATTATACATAAAATAAAATTTCATACAAAATGTTTTTAAAATATATTTCAAGTCCGGATTAGTTAATCAAGACAAGAATAGTCCATACTGGTTCTAATATACATATGTGCATGTATTACATACAAAAACATACACAATATGTATGTGTGTTTGTAGATTTTGCTTTTGTAAAGGGAGTAATAATATGCACAATATGTTTTCTCTGCTTTGAATTGATGCTGTTGTAGGAAAGTGGTAATACTAAAAGGGAAGAGAGTTCAATAAATGAATTTGCTTATTTGAAGTTATTCCGCATTTGTATCTTACCTTTGTTTTTAAGCGCAATACGCAAGTTTCTGAATATCATTAATTAATTATAGTTGCGTTACATCTGTATCATTTTATCATAACATCTTAAGTTGAGTTAAGTCAAAATTGAGTTAAGGTCATACTCTGGTTCATGTTCTTACAATACACATTTGGGTCCAACCCGTTTTCAAAGATTCCAATTTTCTAAAAACCTATAACAGTTTATTTTTTTTAACTTTTTAGAACGCCAACACAACTGATTTAACGTTAATAGCTCCAAATACGATTTTTAAGCTTAAGATGTTATGATAAAATGACACAGATATATGACTAATTCACAAATTGTTATTGGTGACACCCACATAAATACTTTTTTAGAAACATGTTTATGTATAAATTACCAACAACATTAATAAGATCTACAACATCTGGAACAGGTTGAGAATTAAACAATTGTCTAGCTGTTTTTCAAGAGTTTTTTTTAACATATTCAGGACGATAGTATTCTCTTTTGGCTGTACTAGTAAGAATTAATACATTAGCTAAAATTTCACTACAAAAAGTTCTAGTTATTAATTTCTAATAAAAATTTAAGCTTAACTCTCGCAAGAGTGATGAAGATACGTGTAGCTAAAAATTATTTAAAATTTAGTTCTTATACTTTTGAATATATTGCTCAGTGATCTGAAAAAATTGAATATTAACTTTACACTCCTTATAAACTCAATCGATAAACTATTCTCAATTTTGCTTGAATATAGAACTTTTAAAAAAGATGTTAAAAAAATCTTAGTTTTGAATATCAACTTAACAATACAATTCTTTTTCTATTTGTCTTTTTCAATTTAAATGCATTTCTAACATCCTGACAATGTAACTTTGTCTTTCCTTTAAGTGAATACAATACACTTGAAAGCTTTTGCATTAACATGTCACACTCATGCATACAAACATTCACCCAGTTATTCGTATCTAATCATAACAAAACACACATGTAGGATATATAAACAATGTCCTTGAGCTTTCTATTCTTCTGCTCCCTTGTTCCCCTTCAAACATGCATACATATATATATATGTATTATTGTATGTACTTCTTGTTGGAACACTAAAAGGAATTCCGTTACTAGATGAATACAAAAGAGAACAAACTTATCGATTCACACCTTTAGCATGGGAGCATGCATGGAAAAGTTTCTTTCTACCCTTTGCACCTGCAGTATTTTTTTATTCTTGCTGCCACTATATTATTTTCATGTGTTTCTTTTCCTCTTTTTTTAAATTTCTCAACTTGTACATACTTGAAAAATGCATAAATATCTATCATCCTGCAGGTGAATACAGGTTAAAGGGGCTCAACTTATAAAAATTAATATGTGTTTTTTTGTAATTTTTTTACTAACCTTTATAATTATATTAGCTTTAATTTTCAAATATTTTTATTTAAATATGCCACTTGGGACCTTTCTAACAGAAGCCTTCAAGAAATACTTAGATTACAGGTTTTCCTTAACACATACGATTGTGGTTGGTTTAACTCAACTTTAAACGAGTTACAATAAAAAGTTCAGCTAACTTCTATATAAGTAGGTTTCTACAAATGTCAATGTGTGAGTATATTTATGTATGCGTCTGTACGTATGGGCTGATTATGTAGGTTTTTCTTGTTGTTTTTCATTCATTTTTTAAATCTGCTTGCTTTGTGTCTGAGGACTGTTTATCACTTAAAGGACCCACTCTTCCGTAATTCTTACATTAAGTTGGCTAAAGTGTCTAAATTAAATTTAATTCTACTACAAACGAGTAAAATAAGTAAATATAAGAGGCTGGTGTTTCTTATATTAAAAAATAAATAAACAAAAATCAGGAAGGAAATTGTAAAACAAAAGTTTTCAATTAGATCTTAGCAAACTTTTAAGAAGTAGGTCACAGCACGTTTAAATAAATTAAAATTATAAGAATAACAAAAACAATATAAAACTTTCAAGAGAAACTGTGGCGCATGTTCAGAAATCATAACCAACGTCGGAACTAATAAAACAGAAACTAAAAAATAGTTCATAGATAGTTATAGATCTTATTCACAATTCATAACTAGCGCAGCAACTGATATTAGTTAGTAAAAGAAATGCAACACTGCATATAGAGAAAATAAAATGTCAATAATATTTTGAACGATACATACTGCAATTAATTAAAAAACTAATGAAGCTATTAAAAAACTATTTATGTTCAGTAAAAAATTCATTCAAATTCTAAAAAAGTAATTTTTTGGTTATAGTTTGTATATAAATCAATTAAAATAAGGGTCTGTAAAAATTAAGTTATTAAATAAAATTTTGTTGACCAAAAACACATTTCTAGTTTATTTTTTTTTTGTATGTATAATTTTTGGAGGCATTCGAAATGAACGTAATCAACTCTTCTTTGAATGTGCTAGTTAGTTAGCATTTAATTACAGCTTTGCCTATAATTAAGTGCAAACTTTTCGTGCTGAAAGTAACCAACTGTGATTAACTTAAATAGGTACTTAAAAAAGTTAAGACTTAGTGATGATTTCTGAATATGGGCATATGTACTTAAAATATGAGTTAGTGAATTTATTTGAATTATATACATGAGTTCAAGTCCTTTAATATTTATACATTTAAATTTTCAATTTGAATACGTACAAATAATATGTTGAAGTGTTAAGTTCAGTTTACGATTAAGCTCTACTTTCAGGTTTAGCGATCCATAATTACCTTGGAAATCTGTTTTATTTTAAGTTTCATTATTATTGCAAACTACTGTAACTAGAGATTCTAATAACTTTTCTAACTATTTCTACAATTTTGTCAATAACTTTTTATAGTAAGAATTTTATACATGAAAGTGAAACAAAACATATATATTTTTGAACATTTTAAAATTTGCGTTTTTTAAGATATGGCGATTTTAGATTTCAGGTATCTAAAATTTTTTTTACAAATATTTTTGTGCTCTGCGAAAATTTTAGGTTACGTCATTGTGGATGAACTTTTCAGTCCGTATGTTGCTGAGATCTGTAACTGAAGCTCTTTTAGAGATAATAAAAATTTTTTAAGTAAACTCAAATTTATAGATAAACTCTATAACCGAAAGAGGTAGAAATCGAAAATACTTTAATATACTAAAAGAATTCTCCAAAAAGGTTTATCAAAATCGAAGATGGTGAGGTCCAACCGTTTGTTGATTTGAGGTTGAGTAACTTCTTGTTAAATTTTATCGGTTTTCAAGTTAAGGTTGATAACACTGCTTAGACATATACTGAGCATTCTACAATCGATGTGGCTGGTTGGTAGTAAAGCTGGCTTGTCAGTCCAGTCTGTGGGTTAGATTCCCGCCATATACGCTGGTGGGTTATCACAGAAAAAGTAAATCGCTTCGTGTGTTTGCTATTAGTTTAATCGGATCTATCAAAAAGCGAAAACTATCTTAGTTTAGGAAAACTTTGTAAGAATTAGCAAACTATGAACTCCAATTTCTCAAAACTTGAGATTTTCATACTAGAATTTTAAAATAATAAAACTAAGAAAATTTTAGGAATTTTTTGGTTATTGAGTTGTCTTTTTGTTATGATTAATGTTTTATCTTATAAAATAAAAAAAAAATTGATTTTTATTTTGGGCAGATAAGGCACTTTTCCTGTATATATATATATATATATATATTTATATTTATATATATATTTTTTTTCAAGCGAAACAATCAGGCAATTAATGTCTACCAGTTAATTAATTAATGTGTTACCTTTTTTTGGGAAAGGGATAGTATAGAGAGAACAGTTGGTGAAGTGGGAGAGAGATAGAAAGCTTAATATTTTTACAACTCTGCTATTACGCGTTTTTTTTGTAGAGCAGTGTTGCAGCTCCTCTGGTGTCAAATAGAGGCATTGCTTTGTTTAAGCTGAGTAGCCATTTTATTAGTTATTTGACTTCGCCGACGGCTCTGCTACAATACCGACGAAGGAGGGTGCCGTGAAGTACATTGGATATGTTAGTATTAATCGCTGTCGGTACTGACAAAGTGATCAGTGCCATGCCATCATCACTGTAACAGTCCAAACAACAACCAACATTATAACACACCAATGCACATGAGAAAAATGCATGATGTTGTTGGATTGCCTGAAACTAGTCTTGAACTCAAGACGTCAGGGTTTGTAGTCAAACGCGCTAACTACTCAGCCAACAGCACCCTCAAATAATGTGTAATACATTTTTAATTATATAAGAATTTAATTTAATTTTATATCAATGTATTGATCATTAGTAGATTTAAATAATAGTTGTTTCCTTATGTAAAAATTAATTTATAAATTATGTTATATTTGTTCATATTATACTTATTGTTGTTGTTCCTTAACACATAAACAAAGACAGTATTTAGTATAATAAAGTTCTTTATGAAACAACGAAACAAAACTAAGGAATAATATTCATTTAACTGGAAATTGAAATTTAATGAGCTGTATAATTTTTTACAAACAAATGAGCAACCTACATATATTTTATTATATAGTTTCAAATGTTTTATTAAAATCTACACACTCACACATGAATATATCCTTGATATCCTTTCCATATTTATGACAAATATCATCAAAATAAATTTAAAAATTTATGATTTACAAGTTTTTTTTATTAAGAAAACTAAGCAACACAAATATATATTATTGCTTCTGGTGACCCATATTATAAATTTGTTAATAAAATAAGGTTTTTATTTAACCATAGAAACCCTAAATTTTCAACTCTACCAGCATTTACTATAGCTACATGTCACCTACAACTTTATCTCCATCTCCTTAATCATATTTTCTTTTGTTTCTGCCAAATTTGTTTATCCTTAAAAACAAGGAGTAGATTCTTACACATATACTCGCATTTCTTTATATTTATACAGAGTATACAAACATCCATACATATATAACTATATTACATATTTATGTATGTCTGAATATATGAGCATAACTTTTCTTCAAAGTATTTCATATACTCTAAGGCAGCCGTCGCTTAAGTTGGGGATGTCGACCCCCAGTGGTTAATTCGAATCTAGATCTCGATAGGGGTAAAAATTCTTTTTGAAATTTTGTATTGATTCAGTCATTGGTCAAATAGTATGGCAGACCCTGCTCTAACCCTCGACTGAAGCTTCAAATCAAGACGACTTGTTTAATATACAAATATAGCTCAGAAAATATTTCCAATATATTGGAGAGTGTTCTATTTATAAAAAACACGTTATAGTAAATAAAACTAAAATTTATGAACCTAATATCAACTGCAAATGCCTGCTGGGTTATTGGTATGAATAGAATATTGGATAGAAAGTGTCATAAAATTGTTATATAAATTTTTAGCCTGAGTTATATATGTATTTATATTAAACATACAGAAACATACATCAATACATGGGTAATATTTTTCCTGAAGGAAGCCAGGAGCCAAGTGTCTCCAAGTCGTCACTTTTGTCGACAAGTCTGGTGACATTGTCAATGAATCGTCTACACTTTTTATTTTACCTTTAATGAGCAGAGAAGTTTTTGACAAATACAAAACAATTTTTTATTGTCTCATAAAAGTTTTCATAAAAATATATTTTAATTGACTTATTTAGTAAAAAGTTTCATAGTTGTTGACTAGAATCTTTAAAATGTACTAGTGAATCTTTGGTGACAATGTCTCAATGTGGTCCCATACGAACCACCTAGTCCATAGTAAGTCAGTAGTTCTGAGGTCTCCAGTGGAATCTCAATGACAAGCACATGTTAAGTGTCTATAGCGCAGAACATTGCCTGAGGTATAAGTAGTCAGTAGTACTAGTGAAAAAGTCAGTAGTGAATCAGAACAGTTTTACTATCGACATTTCCTGCAGGGTTAGTATAGAACACAATTACACATGGCCATAAGCATACATATATATGTATACCCAGCAAAACAATTTTTGCCGATTTCGGTCCGCAGTCGGCCAGAAAGTCTGCACAAGATGCCGAATTCGTATCCGATGTCGGTCAGAAAACGTACCGAAAATCATATGAGTGGTTGACAAGAAACCGGATCTCTTTATCTGAGGAAATTCTAAAAACTATACCGAAAGGTCTAACAGGATTCTATGCGAATTCCGACGAATTTCCTAGGGAAATTCTAAACGAATTTTCGACAATTTTTCGATGCAGACTACTCTGTTAAATGCCTTAAAGCAAATTAAATTGCATTCGGATAATGTGCAGACTATTCTGATATTAATCGTATAATATTTCAGACAATGTGCAGAAACGTCGTACCAGAAAACTGCCTACTGCTCCGCCAAATGTCTGAGGGAATTTTAGACAACTCGGCTGATTGTCTGGTAAAGTCTCAGATTTTTTCTGATGTTAGACATGTCGGCCAAAATTGTTTCCTGGGTATATATATACACATACAAATACATACATACATACATATCTAGTACGTCTTTAAAAGTGTATAGTATGTGCATAAATTTGTTAAAATTTTTCTTTTCAATTTATATATTTTCCCCATAACTATAAATTTTATCCTGCTCAGATTGGAGTTTATATGTTTAAATATCTTACAACACAAGAATGTTAAAAGTATGAAAGCTCATATAGATTTTAATTGGATTTCAAGCTAAATTATTTCATACAAAGAAGTTGAAGAAATTTACTTACATTATGTATATGAAACAAAGCCAAACAATGACATATTAATATGCGTACAAACACAGGCACTCACGTATGCACAACTGATCAAAATGTTAAGACAAATTAAGTATAAAATTAGCACAGACATATAAAATATAAATTTTTGTGTTTAAAGTTGTATAAATGATGGCATATTGCTAGTCAAATAAAATAGATTCATTAGCATTTTTTTATTGATTGGTATAAGGATTAATGGATGGAGTTTAGTAGCGTTTCAAAGGAATAAATTTTTTTCGTGTTATTTAAACCTGATAATTGTAATTACAAAATAAAAAAATTACTTAGATTTTTCAACAGCCATTTTTAATTGGGGTGGAGTTTGTACACTTTCATGCTCCATCGGAGAAAATTCCTTTTTATTTGGTTTTTAGTTGCTTCGAACTCTTTTAAATCAAAGCCAAAGAATTAATAAATAAAATAAGTTTTTTTTAACTATGTAATTCCAATTACCTTTCCCTATTTTTTTGCTTAAATTTTACATACCCTATTTCATCTAGTTTCAATATTTCTCTATAACGTTTTTGGATCCCTGCTCTGGTTAATTTAGTTTTCTTGTCCTTTAAAGCACAAAACAATATTGAAAACACCGAAATCAGATATTAGAAACTACTACAACAAATATACAAGTCACGAATTGTAATTATTTCTGTTTCTTTTTATACACAATCAAATTTGGAGCAAAGGGTCTATATAATTTAATTATTTACCATTCAAATTATTACTTTCAATCGTAAAAACAATTTTTTCTTTTCGAAAAACTTTTGCTTCTATTAAACACTGGAAGGGTATTACTCATACCCCTTATTTATAATATTTATCAAATGTTTATAAACAAGTTTTGTATGGAAATCTGTTCATAAACCGTTTGACATTTCATATTTAATTATGAATATGGCCCATAGACTTTTAATGAATTTATACGCCTCACCATTTTATTGATTTATTTGATAATAATATTAAATTAAAAAAAGTCACAAATAACAAATAACTTGTAGACATATTTTTAACATGAAAAACAAAATCGTTTCTTTTAAAGTTCGCCTATTTTGTTGGAATAAGAAACGAATCTGATATGTTAATTGTTTACGGCTATTTATTATTGCATTTGTTTTCGGTTTTTGTAAACAATGCAATGTGTAAAACTACATTTATGCAACAATCCTTTCTGATACTTTGAAACCATGCATACAGATATAGTAAGGAAAAAAACAGAGGCCATTCAATTGTTTCTTAAAGTAAACTTTACTAGAATAAAGTTAGCTTCATTGGAATATTTTAAATATTAATAACATGGCTAAATATAAAAAAAAGGTAAAAACAATTTTAGAGGAAACTGAAGGTTAATATTTTTGTGATCCCACTCCAAAAGATGATTTAAAGCACTCACTCGAACAAATCTAAATACTAACACTTTGTTGGTTAAAGTTAATTGCGCCGTAAAACTGTCAGCTTTAGGCTTAATTATGAATATGCGTGTGTGCGTGTGTACCCGCGTAAAACCTCCAGCAATTGCAGCAGATAACAATATGACGCGTTCCTTGGCTCATTTTCGATAAAAAGTAGGATGGTGAAAAACGTTAGGCTGCAGCATTAACAAAGATAAAGACCAACCATTCAACTAAGCAGGCAACCATTGGGTCAGTCCATCCATCTGAGTGAGGCAGGCTAAACATTTGATTGTTATTTTTGGGTGGAGCACCAGCTGTCATTATAATGATGAACGTTTACATACATACAGGTTAGTATGGCAATAAACCGTGTGCGATGGCTGCATGTGTGTTGTTGCCACAAATGAACGCTTATTGGTATTTTATTAGTGTTTTAATGAAAACATTTTGTAGCACAGTTTTATGGTATTTTCTTTTTACGTTTTCGCTATTTCTGCTGATGACGAGATGATGAGAATGATGATGATATTTTCCTAAAGGAGAGTAATCTAAAACCTTGTCAGGCAATTAGCCGGAATATATATGTGTGCTTAAACAGCGATCCATTTACAAATGTGTAATGAGATTTTACTAATAAACGAACGAACGTAGAGGTATGAAAATGAAAATTATGATACTTTTTTGTAGGAGCCACAAAATTATGTCCCAGTTGCTTGGTTGTTATTATAAGTTGTTTTGTTTTTTCTTTTAGGAGCAGATCCTATTTTATGGCAAGTTTTCTTACGATAATTGGATTATAAAATATTACAAATATAAAATTTTATAATGCTTGGCTGCTGTTTTTTTAATACTTAACTTAGATACACTCATATTAGCGCGTTAAATATAAAAAAACAAAAATATTTTATGTGTGCGCACGTGTATGATATAATTGCTCGTAAATTTTATAAATATAATTTGTCATACATACCTATATTCCTAAAATGATTATAGAAACGAAATGAAGGGGATCAAGCGGCAGCTTCTTGACTCTACATTTGGAAACTCAAACGTAAAGTTCATAAATAGGTTTTTTACGATTTTTGTTCTTACTATTTTTATGAAACAAAGGCGATAAATATGTAAAATTTTATGACTAAAAACTTAACATGTCTTAGCAAATTGATGTTTTTTAGATTAGCAAAGGCACATACATTTTTTTAAGTTTCTCTTAAAGGATTTTTTTTTATAAAAAATTAAAAACAATTTTGACATGTTAAGACTTTAAGACTTTATTTGTATTCTATATCGGAACTCGCTTTCCTAATTTACAAAAAGCTTAAGCAGAATGTTGTTTGAATTTTTCATTTATATTCTTTTTTATTTGATATTTTATTTCCTTTTTATAGTTCTCGCATAATTGATAAAAGAAGAAAATAGATGAAAAAGTTCCCAATAACACTTCAGATTCCTACAATGTTTGTATTAATGCTCTAAGGATAATTTAAGTAGTCTTTATTAAAGAAAGGAAAAAGATTAAAAGACAATATTTGCTATTGATAAATATTTGTTAGATTTCATTTTGTTGATAGTGTTAGCAAGGGATAGAGATGAATTAATTATTTACCAGTTACTAACTGTAGTTATAGTGACACTATTAGTCACAGTCGCTAAGGAAGTGAATCACAAAAAGCAAGTTTTTTTCACATTCTTTATTGCAGAAGCTTGCTCGTTCTTTTAAACATGTATGTTTTATATGCTGGGCTCATGCATAAAATATTAACTATTCTAGGAACAAACACAAACATGCCGAAAAGCAAGACAAATAAAAATACAAATACAAGTAGTTGACAGTATGGAGTCGTTTCAAGGGTAGTGGCAAAAAAAACTACTTAAAAGTTACAAACGGACATGGCAAAAGGAAGCGTTAATGGCATATAGAATAATACTTTTTATGGAAAAGTGAAAAAAAACTAATGAATTCAAGAGTATTTTGCTACAGAGTAACATTCCAAACATTACAGCCAAAACACAGGCTGTTGATGTCAATCTGTAGTACAAAGAATATATTGTAGTGGTAGTTGTAGTTGTAGCGGTTTAACTCGACAGCCTCTGAAGCTCATTAATTATTAACTAAAGTGCTACACTTCTACTTACATAAACACAGCTAAGTGTAACATTTACACACATACACACACACAAATAAGCCTTAAAAACTCACGTACCAATCCTACAAAAAGAACTTGGATGAACAGCATTTAAACAACTAGCAGTTGTAACTAGTGATGGACAATGGTGACGTGAATAGCGTGAATCACACGTGATGATACATAATCGTTGCTTGCAATCAGACGTGGCTTGTAATCAAAACATTATCTTATATGAAATTTACTTATTTTTTTTCTTCCCTTTAATATGTAGCATTATTTACAAAAAGAAAAATGAATTTAAAAAAGGTTTTGTTTATTATTTTAGACGTTGTTTGTCATTCGTGACTTTTCATTTTAATATTAAATATTATAATCATATAAATCAATAAAATGGTGAGTTGCTTAATTAATTAAAACTCTATGAGCAATAATGTCACAGTAAAAAGAGTACTGTGAAATTGAAGTGTTTATTGCCATTCTTGACTAAACTATTTGTATGGATTTTGTGGGGGTAGTTTCCAGTTTAGTCTTTTCGAGGCTACAATTAGCCTTTTCTTTCGCCTTTAAGCCTCGAAGTTTTCGTTTTAGCTTCGTGGTTTTTTTTAACTTTTTTATTTTTATTATAGCCTCAAAAAGGCAAATTTTTTTAACATGTGAACATTTATGCATTTCTAGTTTTCGTATTTTTAAGGCATTTCAATGTACATGGGGGTCTGCGGACCTCTGAAGGTCCGTAGCAACAAGAGGTCTGGAAAACATTGCAAACATTGCTACGCATTTTATTTTACAGAAAAACACAACACTCAAAAAATAGCATTTTGTTCTCTGACAGTTTAGAACCAAATGCACAACAAAAGCTTGCCAAGAAGGTAGTATAATTGGTGAAATTAAAATGGATCTTAACGAGATTTTCCAAATAATTTGACATTAGAAATCACCGTAGAATGTAGTCTTGAGTCAAAACTGCAATCTACTGTGATTTTGATGTCAAATTGTATGAAAAAGCTCGTTAAGACCAACTTTAATTTCGTCACTTATGCCAAATTTTTTTATGCATATGAGCGTTATACTTTAACGATTGCGTTTCTCCGTGATTTTTATCAAATTTCGATTCATATGGCAGTTTCTAATATGTGATTTCGGTGTTTTTGTGTTGTTTTGGATTTTAAAGCAGATGGAACCTACATTAAATAAACATGGCAGAGATGCAAAAATGTTACAAAGAAAACTTAAAGCTAGACGAAAGGTGAAGGGAATTGCTCTTCTTATTTATTCTCTGGCTTTAATTTAAGGGAGTTCAAAGCACCTAAGACGACGTGCAACAGTTTCCTAAAGGTAGGTAACGAATAACAAAAATACTATGCAAAAAAAAATAAAAAAATACGGCCATGTCACACTCTTCAAATCCCTTCGAATACGGAATACTATCCACCCCATTTTAGAAGCAGCTGGTAAAAATAAAATTAAGTACTTAAATGTGTCAAGTGAGTCGGAATTGTTTTGTTGCGCTAGCAAGCTGGCATACGCTCCAAGTAGGGCTCGACTTTTTGGGGTGTACATATTGAATTCTGTTTTCGAACGGAATTGAACTCTATGACATGGTTGATAAAATAAGTGTTATTTTAAGGAGACTAGAATGTTTACATAATCTGCAGTCAATTGTTCATTCATTACATATTTAAAATTTTTAAAATAAAGCTTATTTTTAAAAAATTTTATAAATTAAAATAAATGATTGGAGAGATGTAAAGTATAAACTGTGATTACAGAAAAACAAAATCTGAAAAGTAGTAGTCATTTGTTGCTCCTGAGCGTGCCTAATAATGAATTAAAGACTAATCGCGATATCATCTCTAGTTGAAACTGTAGATAAACTTAATTTGAAGAGAAAGAGTAAGAGGAACTCAAATATGTAAAGTACATAAAAACATTTAAAGTTGGGGAAAGCTACTAACACAAACATATCTATTCATCGCACATGTATTCATACTGTATGCCATTAACCAATACTATGGGGCGCACATAAATGCATGAAGTGGACACTTTTTCTTACCAACTTTGAATATAAGAAAATATTTATGGGCCTTTATTTGACTATCGTGAAGATGGTTTCTTGACTTTACCCTGGACTTAACGTTGTTTTTAATGTTTTTTATCCTTTTCTCCTTTCGATAGTAAAAGAAAAATATAGCGTAGTGGATCGCAAACTACAAAAAAACACATACTCACACTTCTGAAATGCATAATTTATGCCAACAAAAATGGGGAAAAAACAAAAGAATACAATAACATTAGTGCTTTATAAACGAAGTATGAAATTGTTTCAGTCAGTCACCGTATTCAGATGTGGTAGGCCACTGGTGTCAGTTTTACACACATATTTTTGTCAAAGTGGGTTTGTGTGTGTCAGCAAGTGGATAACTCTAGTTGTTGTCTATACTATACACATGGGACCTTAAAATAACAGCGACAACATTGCCAGTAGCAGTAACAGATGCAGCAGATATAGTAAAACGTTAATACTTTTTATACGGTGTTAGTAGGTTCTTTGGATCTTGAAAGATTTAAAGACTCTCTACTAATATTGTCATAAAAAAGGCCTTGTATACATATGCAGAAATGTGCTAATGGAAATCCAGTTATGTATATGTTGCTGATATCGTTTTATATTTTTTTTTGCACAATGCAAATTATTTGAGTTACTTCAAATATCATATTATCAATGATTTTGTAGCAAAAATTTAACATATGGTGGTAATGTGGTATACTATGTTCTGACAATGTGATAAATCATAACTCGTTATTGAACACCACACCTTCATATATTACGCTACTAATTTTCTTACGTCATCTCTTTTTGACATGTTTAGTTTCTTGAAAGGCTTATGTGATACAATATACCACTTTAGCCACCTTAAGCTACACGAAATTAGACGACCACGATATTTATTCATATAATTATTGAATTAAAAATACACTCTAAAAATGCAGCATTATTGCAGTGTTCTTCATTTAAAAGATAAATAGTGTATGTTAAAACACTTGTTTTTAGGAAAAAATTTTAATAGGGCACAAAGAACTCAACTACGTGACTACGCATTTTTTTACGATCGAATGCTTTCATAACATGCAAAAACCTAATGAACTAATGCTCTTTTAAGTTTTTGAGAGCATGAAACTATTACGATTCCGATGCTGTTAGTTTTATAGAAAATTAGGTACACCACATTACCCGTCTATACCACATTACCCGCCTATACCACATTACCCCAACTTACTCTACCATAAGTTTGAAAACTTAAACTACCATATTCCTAAAGCATTTATTTGGATTTGAAATATATTTTAAGAAACAAAATTATGGTAATTTTGCTCTAAAATACATTTCAAATCAAAATTATTTTTTATAAAAACGGCAGAAATTGTTTATATTTTTGACACACTTTTTTCAATAATTAACGTTTTGCAATAAGTTGTGTTATTTTAGCGTTGGATTAACCGAAATCCACAAAAAATGTGATAATGTTTATTCATATTACAAATCATTTAATTATTAATTAGAATTCTGCAAACCCGAAAATCCAGGATTAGATGTAGTCTAAAGTAATATATTGTTATGATTATTGCAGCACAACAGTTTAACAAACTCAGCTGTCACTTGCATCCCACTTCACCTGATAGTCGAAAACATAAACGATTGTTCGCTAAAGGAAATACTTTTCGGAAGAAAAATATCGGAAAAACTGTTTAAAGTTTAACAAAAATAAATATTACGAATAATTTCTCGCAAAATTATAGAGAACTTTTAAAATGCATATTAACCTTCGCAATAACGTATCCTTAAGGTTCTCCTTTTGATACCGTACAAGAATTTCTATTAATATAAGAAGACAATCTGTCAAACCAAAAGATTTCGTTTTCATAAGTTAGTCTGAAAATTATTTGCAAATCGTCAGTATTATATAATGCAATAGTCAATTGGGATGTGTTTGGTTCTATCTATCCAACTTTGTATGTGTATTTTTGTATTACATATTTTCTGTATGAAATATATGAGCACCACTTGAACTTTGCATTGTTTTTATCCTGACTTTCTGTTTTTCTTATTGTTATTTTTGTAGTTATTACATTTGTCTTAAAAACCCCCCTCAGAAAAAATAGTATAAAGTCATGACTATAAAATAGCAAAAGCAACAACTATTACTATAAGTAAAAAAAAAAAGAAAGAAAGTAATATATTTATATGTAGATACAACTATAGGTCTGCTGATTTGGTTTGACTTTTCATGTAGTGCTAAATTGCACACATGTTTTCTCTGGGGAACTGTCATCATACATTTTGGTTTTGCTAACACTTACAGCAGGAAACAAAACGCAGAAAGTCAAGTGAGAAAAATGAGAATGTGTGAAGGAAAAAAATTAATATAAACGAGTATATAGTTCTAAATGGCTACTTGTAGTCAAGGGAGCCATGCTGGCTAGAATAATAACTACCTTTGTGTACACAAAGGACACACACTACACTCTAAATTAAAGATTTGCACTATTGAACTTGCCATTCTAGTATACATAAGTGTGAGTGTGTGTTTGTGGATGCAAAAATGAATGCCATAAAATTTAAGGACTAAACAACGAAACAAAAGAGAAACGAACAAACAAAATTCAAATCGTCTTTTATTCTGAAATTTCACATAGGCTAGAAAGAAACTAACATTTTTAAGAAATTTGTTTAAATGCGAACGTATTTGTGAATGAATCATGTAAATGATGGCATAAATCTACCAAAGGTGACAGCTTTCAAGAAAGAGATCCTAGTTGGTTGCATAAATTGTCAGTGCGCTTTTTGGCGGTGCTACCAAAACAGCAAAAGGAAAAGAAAAAGGAGTGAAACACTTTTTTTTTACTTTATAATTTTATTTAATTCAGAAAGCATTATCAGTTACAATTCTTGTATCAAACACTTGAGCACTGACAATGGGACTGTGGCGACTTCCGGAAACGACGTTGTTCTACTGTGCTGTATAAGCTGAAAACGAAATTGATGTTGATTTTTCTCTTGTTCCTTAGAATATTGATCATGTCCAGTTCTTTCTGAATATAACGTTACGAACTTTAGTTTATATAATTACTAAATATTTATTAGGACGTTTTGAAAACTAACAGCTTAGTTGATTTTTATTCCCTATTTTATAATATCAATACACCAGACTACATATTTTAAAATCTCTAAAATACTGTAGCTTGAAACTTTAAACTCAACATTACTACTGACAAAAATTCTCCGGCCAAAAAAAAACGAACAAAAATATCATATGGGGAAAAAACGTTAAAAACTGATTTCATAATATATTACAAATTCATCATAATACAACATACAACAGCTGAGTTCTGTTGCAATGTGTCAGAAGAGTTGTTGCATACAAAAAAAAAAAAAAGAAAAACTAATAGAAAACGACAGCAAAAACAAAGGAAAACTATCCAGATATTTTTGTATGTTTTAAACATAAAGAAATAACGAGTGCATGAAAAGTTGACTCTGATGACTGACTGTACGCACATACATGGTTTTGTTGCACACAAAAACTGTAGATGGAAGTACATTTCAAACGCGTCAGAAATAAAACTGCACAATATTCACACATTTCGGCAAAAGAACAAGTAAATGCAGGGAGTACCTTTAATGTAGATGTTATAAAATCCGAAGAAGTAAGAAAATCATGTGTAGAGTTGAAATTAAAATGTGACGCTTTGCAACGAAAGCACACAATCGTGAAAAGAGCGCAGAAAAAATCTCTCCAAAAGGCGTAAAATTAAAGAAGTTATAGCGTTTTGATGTTAAAAGTTCAAAAATAATAGTTTTGGTTTTGTAAAGGTTTGAAAAAAAGTGATTTTTCTGCTATGTCGCGTCTAAAAATTTAAATTTCAGACGCTAGATAGCACTATACGAGTTGTTGTAGTTGGGAGTTTAAGACTAGTTCAGGAGTACCGCAAGACTCTGGTATTTTGCCTACCCTATTTCTTATTTTCCATAATAACTTTCCACTTTCCATTTTTCAAGTTTCAAAAAAAAAGCATTCAAGTATCTTGGTCCCTTAAGACGCTTTCGGAGATACTTCAATCCATCTGATTTTCTTAATATATACACCACATACATCCCACCGAAATAAAACTCTCATGTATGGGCCGGTGCTTCAAAGTCTATTTTAAAGTTACTCGACCGCGTACAGGAGGGGCCGAAGAACCTCATTGCCTTGCAAGACTTATAGTAGAATTTCACGCAAATATTTTTGTAGAAGATTTCAGCCCCTTACAACACCGTTGAAGGAGAGTTTTTTGTCCCTATTTTAAGAAATGGTCAAAAAGATCCCAACAGCAAACAGTTCGGCGGATAAAATATTCCACAAAAGTGTTTTCATGGTGTTTTACATAAAAATTTTTTGTACATCTTATAAATAAGCGCGAAGTTTACAATATTTCCCATGTCGAGTCACTATACAAAAAATACAAAAGGGGGAAATTTAACTCAACCTAAATTGAACCCCGCATGTAAACTTTCAAAGCACCTATATGCGTATATTTTTTGTGCCCTCTGCTAGATTCAGGTGTTAAAACCACGTTGCTTTCTTACGTACAGTGTAACTAACTAAATCCCCTGTCTTAGAATTTTGTCAAAAGCATGGTTTCATATGATGATATATAGGCTGTTAGTGGGAGCCAAATCACTTATTTTAAGTTTAGAGTTCCAGCGTACAATAACGTAAGACATCGTGGGGCAAGATACATTACAATTTAAACAAACGAAATATTTTTCTATTAAAGAGCACCCTAAAGAACAACCAGTAACATACTGAAACTCCAAACAGACTAACAAGAAGAATGATGTTTTGATGGAAACTTCAAAATGATAAAAACAACTGAAATAACAAAAACTTCAAAAAGACTTTACGGAAAAGAAAGAAAAACTCTGCTACAAAAACAACTGCAACAAATTCATACAAAAACAAAAAGTGTATCCTTAAAAGGACAATCAAAATAGTTTCAGTTGTTTCATATTTTCCAAGAAAAAAAAACACAAAAAATATGTTTAAAACCAAAGACACATTAAGAGAAAACACTGTGTTGCAATAATGCCAGATTGCATGATTCTTTTTTTGTTTAATGCATAAAACAAGTAAATATTTTTTTACCAAAAAACATTGAGATTTTTAATATAGAGCTTAAGCCACAAACAACAAGAGAAAAGAGCCACAAACAAAAAAAAAAAGCCAAGCAGTTTAATATTAACTCCATACTGACACGTGTCAGGAGCATTTTTATTATAAAAACACCAGATTTTATTTTGCGAAATAATCTTAAAAAATATACATATATTCAAACAAAATAACATGTTCAGTTGGTTGGTTATATTTGAACCACTGAAATATGCTCGTGCATACATTTTTAACTGATGATGGTTTTTGATAAGCAGTAACGCAGAAAAAAAAGGACGAAAAAATATGACAGTAATATAAGCTGCAGCAGCTACGACAACAATGAAAATGCGCAATTGAAAGATTTTGAAATTTAAAATATAGAACTGACTTCCTTATGCGCTTAAATATTTTACATACCACACAACTATTTGTACAGATTTTATGTAAAGCTCTACATATGCACAAATATTTCCAACATTTTTGTAAATGTCACTACCCTGTAGTTCTGGTGAATGGTTGCTTAACAGTGACAAAACTTTTGAGTGTTTTGACAACTCCTCTGAGTACTTTATAAAAAAAGCTAACAGTTATGCTAAGCGATTTCCTTACAAAAATGTTCTAGGGTATCGCTCACTCGAGCTACAAAAACACCACTGTAGTCACAAACAATATTAAAAAGGAGCAATATACCAGCAAGCTACCTTCAAAGCTGCATGATTATTTTAATCTATTGCTGTATTTTTAAACAAATTTATATGAACCTTGCCATCATTCGCTGATGATAACTTTGATATGAAATGGCAACAAAATTTCAAACATTGCATCAAAATCTACTCTCTTGTTTTAACAATGTGCGCTTTTGTTGGATGGTTTAATTTCTACATGTTTTACATACACAAATATGTAGACGTGTATACTAAATATTCCAAAAAAATATTTCGGAATTGGAAAAGGAAATTGAAACAAGAGAATATTGAAGGAATTTGTATGCAACATGAATAAAGCATAAAGCAATTTCGCCTATAAAATATCTGTTATGCACTGCAAGAAATTAAAAAATATTTATCGAACTACAGAAAAGAAATTATGTTTTGAAAAGGCACGTTTGTAAAGAAAGGCTAAATATATATTTTTGATATTTGAAAAGGAGGGCTTCTTATGTTACTTTTTCAAAGAAACACTCAAAATGAAATATTGGTAAATCTAACAATTTCATAGGTTAGAATTGTACCAATCCATACAATACAGTAAAAATCAACCAATGGAATTGTAGTTTAGTTGATAGTGTGTAAAAGTACTTACCGGGCGATCGCAGGTTCGATGCTTGCCAAGGCTTAAGCAGGAAGTGTGCTTGTTAAAAAAAAATGTTTTTTTTGTGTGATTGTAATTTTTTGGTCTTGAACTTAGATTCCCAGTTTATAAACCGGACGTCTTTACCATCTCAGCTAAGTCATCTTGTTAAATAACGATAGCACAAAGTAACCATAGACATGAAATGACTTTCAACTTTAAGAAGTTATTTTAACAAATGAAATTTGTTATTTAATAAAAATTGCAACAACAATTTATATTAACAGTAGGTTAACTATTTGAATTGGTTAGATTTACCTATCATATTATTTTGAGTGTATTTTCATATATTCTCAGTAATATATACGTAAAAGATATTGCACTTTAAACAAAATGTTTATTTAATTTTTTACGGCGTAGAGATAAAAAACAATCAAATATAGAAATAACATATGACACTATCATAAAATCACTGCGAGCCCAAAAAATCGACATGTGCAACAAATATATCTGAAGATAATTTTTATGTAAAAATAAAAATTTATTACAATTTTTGTACAACAAAACGATTTGTCATAGCACATTCATACAACAGCGGCAACAAAATTAAATAGCAAAAATGTTGTATATGTATTAATGCATCCTTTATTTATGGCATGCAACCGATGACCTATAAAAAAGCAATGATTACAAATCATTTTCTCTTTTTCTTTTCAATAGCGTCCAGAATATTCTTAACTCTAAAACTTCAAACACATTTAGCTTAGCAGCTTGTTTCGAAGGGTAGAAAATTTTCTCGTCAGTCATTAATTATTTAACGAAGCTAATAATTTTCTTGGTTTTAACAAACTGCTGAATAATACATGTTTTCTTAAGAAAGTCAATATCAATATAATAAATATGCCTTAACATGTCATGACTGGTTAAAAGTTATCCAGAGGAAAATAAATGAAAGGATCAGGATAGATTCACATAAATTCCTTCCTTTCTGTCTTTTTTGGTAAGTGAAAATTTTTTTAGAATAAAAAAAATATTAAAGTACATTTTTAAAAGCACTTTAAATGCTCTAGATTTGCCAATGTCATATACTCACACTGTGGTGTCAACTACTCAGTCAGTAATAATTTTTTCTATTGTCACTTGAAATCCCGTATGATTGACAAATTGTTTTTCCATCATTGTGGCTCGATGTAGAAATGTTTGCTATTAAAAATAAGAGAACTATTGTGCTGACAAGGCAAACTTCTCCTGAAGGATTTTGCATTTATTTTTGTTATTTCTATCCGCAAAATACAATTCAATATTGCGGCGCACTGATATTGGTTATTTTGAAACACAAGAATCCTTGAAGTAAAGAAAATCTACAACATTATTAACCTTTCACTGGAATGAATTGATTTTTTTAAATACAAAATTCAACAAATGTCACTCAAACTTAAGTAACACATAACACCTATTAAATGAATTTTTATTTAGGTTAAAAGGAATTTAATGTTCATATTTAATTATCTCAAATTGAAACACCTGAAATAATATTTGGGTATTGTAAGGTAATTTATGCTTGTAAGGGGATTTAATATTGATTTCGGTAATATTGAATTCTAACTGAATTTAAGCAAAATAAATATTTGTGAGAATGGAAACGAAAAAATCTTTACCAAAAAAGTTATTGACGGTAGCGAAATGTTTCAATAATCAAATCATTTGAGGGAAAGCAACATATACATCTTATAAATTTTAATTTAATTTTTTAAAACCAACAGAAGAATTGAAATTCATTTCGATTTATTTGGTGCCTTTATAAAGTAGAAGTATGTTATTTAAAGAGAAATTTCTGTCAAAGTTGGTCAAAACGAATTTTAAAGTCACTACATATCGTTTCTTTTATTGCAACGTGATCATATATCTCGAAAAAACTAAAATGCTAGAAAGTATACGGCTGGTATTAGCATTTTAGTGGTTATAAATTCGGTTTAGAGTAAGATACACTGCTTGTCATTAGAATAAGGCCAGACTTTTTTGTATGGTTTTACTGGTTATCTCTTGATAAATTGTGTATTGTATTTCCTTTGAATTGAGTATTAAGTTTCCTTTTTTTTTTGATATTTTTTTACAAGTATACCATATTAAATTTTATAATATTTTATGCAGACATATTAAACAATTTGTTATAATGCTTGGTGTCGTTTGCTTTCTTGTGGACAATTATGGTATCAGACTATGGCTCCAGGTCACTGTAGTACTGAAGAAAATGAAACCTCCGAAGAAGTGGCAAACACAGGTTCAACGGTAAATGACGAAGTAAGTGATGGATCGGTTAAATTTCCAATTAGCTACTGCAATAAAGACCACAGTATTTGGATGATGCATACGACCAATCGTTCTTGGGGGAGTAGACTTAGGAAGATCCGAACTACTACTAGTTATGAATATAAAGGTTCTAAGAGTCTTGGTAGTCGCGTTGGATGGTCACCGCTCCATTAGGGCGAGGACTAGCATTCGGGAAACTGGCACTCCCGATTTTTGTAGGCTGTGCGAGGGTGTATAGGAGGAATCAGAAACATAAGAGGCTTGCTGATATTACGAATTATAAACCCTTCATAACCCAACCAAGTGGAGTACAATTTGTGGTCTTTATAAAATCCTTTATAGTGTCTTATAGTGCCAACCCTTTTAATCTGTTTTTTTTCTTCTCATATTTGCCTCTTTCGGACATAGACTCTAGATCTGACGGACTGACGAATACTGCAAGAGATTTCGAATTAAATGATACTCTGATTACTCCATTAATGCTAATAAAAACTCTAATTTTATGTATTCACAACTTCACTTTTTATCAATAAATTTTTTTAAAAAATGAATAATGAAGTGTCATCTCTCCAAAGCAATAATAGTAAAAATATGTACATAAAATTTTAGTTCCATTAAAAGTTATGGACTTTCGACCCAAACTCTCTAAAATTGTTCCACTGTGCTTTCTGTGTTCCGGATTAGATTCTGGAATCGCTTCATTCAAGTTATATTTACAGCACACATCTGATATTATTATCTTAGATTTCATGTATTAGGAAAATTACTTTAAACTTACAATTTATGTCAACTGCATTTTTTTAAATTTATTTCATCTTGAATTAGAGATATTTTGATGTAATTTTGTGTATACGTCTTTCCATGAGAATATAATGCTATTTGTGTTACAAACATTACAGCGAACTCAATAAACCGACTTTAGAGAGATAAAAAGTGAATTAAATTAAATTTATTACATATAAATTCAATCGTAACGTTTTTGTCATTGATATTGACTAAAGACACCAAAACCACATTTATTAGCGTAGATGGTATAGAGAGAGAAACAAATGAATAAAAAAGAAATAAAATTCAAAGTCTACATAAAAAAGATGAAAATAAACAGTAGAATCAATACAGGAGCACAAAAGAATCGAGTCTAAATAAACATGTCAATGAATAATTGAATTGAAAATAATTTCAATTGGATTCTCTTCTTGGAATAGCTCAGTTCTTATATTTTAAACTACAATAATTTATTATGCCAAACGAGTGATATTGTGTTTACTTAGATTTACACAAATACCAAACAAAATTAATAAAATTTTTAGTTTGGTAACTATGTTCTTTTAAAATAAAAATAGTAAATGAAAAGGTTGTTTTATTTGATAAAGATATAGAACCACAAATAAACGAAATATAGGAGCCAGAACAAAGGTAAAAAAAATGTGTGGACCTGGAGTTGGTTGAATAGCAAAGAAAAGGTCACATTACCATTCATTTATTTGATTGCAATTTATCTTGTATTATTTATTTGTAAAATATTTATTTTTTAATTTGATTGCCTGTTTGATGTATTTATTTTTCAAAACATTTTTCTCTTCTCTTATTTGCAAGAAGGACAATGTTTAAATATGGTTTATTTGACAAGGAAAGAAAGGTTAAATTGTAGTTTAAAATTCAATATAAAAAACTGTCTAAGACGAAAAAAGAAAATAAGTTATCAAAACTTTAAACTAAAAGAATACCGCCTTTAAGTTTTAACTTACAAATCAATTTGCTATAGGAGACAGTTGTGTCTTTGTAAGAAAACGTTTAAAATAAAAGACGACAGACATGAGATTGGTACATATATTTTTAAATAAATTTAAAACATTGAAAAATCGCAGAGAGAAATTTCTTTAAGAAATATGCAACTTTCATCTGCACAAAAAATACACCGCGAATGGTGACGAAAATTTAATGTGAAATTTCATATTTCATCATGCTGTTCACCGATTCTGGTGTGGTTCCGCCAGACAGATCTAACAAGCCGTTGCAATTAGGTACCACATACCACGTAAGTACAGTTACAAACGTAGTGATAAAAGGGCGACCAAGGTTAACACAAAACAGCATGCAAGCAGGCATAACTCTCACGCAGTTAATAAATTAACATCCATATAGCAGGAAGATTTCCACACAACAAAGGAACAATTAACGGTAACGTACGAAGGATGGTTGCAACTCGCCCACTTGAACTGTCGTCTGACAGCTTTAAGAATCTTATTCCTGTGCATATAATAGAAAAATGTAGAAATTGAATTTAGTTTTATCGGTTGTAAGATCTCCCGAATATACTCTTGCACTCGTATTAACCGTAATTAGTAGTAGCCCATCTTAAGAGCCTGCTAATATGTCTTGTTTACGTTTTGTCGATTTAAGAGCTCCCCAAACTCGTACTACCCTCAGTTAGCAGTACCGCATCTTAAGAGAATCCTAATACCTCTTGAGCTCGCATTGCTTTAGTTTTGCTGGTTGTAAGAGTTTCGGAAGACACTATTGCCATCGTAATTAGCTGTACCCGATCTTTAGAACCTCCGCATACCTCTCAAGCTAGTATTATTTTAATGTTTCCGATTTTTTTTTTTGTTGCTTTTTTTACTTTTACTGCTTCGCAGTGAGCCACAATAAAGCCGTCCGGACTCGAATATCATTTATTGTATTTCACCAGAAACCAAAACCAGAAGTGCGACCGTCTGCCACAGTTTACCAGCATCACGATTATTGCAACTCTTCGCTGCCGCTGCACCGTTTCATCATCGTACCGAAAGCTGATACGCCAATTGCAAATTGTTTAAGGTCCTTCGAAACGAATAGCAATTCCAAACTGTAACTTCATAGATTTTCTACTTAACTTTATTAACTGACGAAGTGACTATTTGTATGTTAAATAATTAAATATACTAAAAATGCCACTAAATTTGAAAAATCTATATTCAACATACTTAAACAGTTTTGGATTTTCCATAAGCAAATATAAAATTAAAAAGAAAAATATAAATTTTAAGCTGTTTTATTACATCTATTAAAAAAATTTAAAACAAATAATACAATTATATAAATTACGGTCCAGCAAACATTCTGTTTCATTTATTTAAACGAAATAAAATTAGCTTAAGAAGAAATCCCACCTCCATAATCATAAATAATTTGCTAAATGGAATATTTATTCTTATTGTTATTATATTTTTTTTATTTCATAAGAGGAAAAAAAATGGCTAAATGGCTCTCATCAAGGACAGACGAAGTGCTGTAACGTTAAAACTTGAGACGCTGAAGAAGATGATGATGACCAGGGTAAAGCTCTTTTGGTGGTATTGAAGAATTTAGGCAAATGAAAACATAAAAGAAATATGAAACCATTTAGATTTTAATTTAATTGAATTACGTGCACATGACTACAAATTTAAGTGGTTACAAGTGCAAAAGTTGGCCTTAAGTCAGTATTTAAGAGTTTCGGATAATTTTCTGACCATTTTGTTATATGGTTACTTAGCATTGAGCAGTTGTTTTAAATCTCAGCCATTAAATATATGTATAGACAAAGTTAACAGGAAAGCCTTGTTTTTTCTTTGTTTGATTTCAGTTATAAGTGTTTTTATATTCCATCTAGATTTTTATGACCAGACATTATTTTACACATGAATTCATGTTCTTTCTTTTGTAAATTTATTTGTATTTTGGATATTATATTCTTTAACTCTTGAGTTAAAAATAAATTCGTTCCAGAGAAAAAGTTATTTGCATGGCCGTTTTTACTCTGACGTTCATTTATAATTTAAGAGATTTTTATTATTTCAACAAAATTTAATGTTTGGCAAATAATTCAAGTTGAAATATTTATTTGTACTATTTCAAACTCTTATACTCACATTGAGTTAGAACAAATAGAATATGTTTTATTGTTCTTTTTATGTATTCATTTATTATCTTTACTGTTTCTTATATTTAATGCAATTGACAAATTGAGGCCTGAATTACTAACAAATCCACATTTGTAGTGTTTTTCATTTTAAGCTTGCTTGAGATTTGAAAGAATAAAAATTTTTTTTTTGTTGCAATATTTGCACTTGAATACAAATTAATAAAGCTAAAAAGTTGCAAGTAACTGAACTAAGAGATACTTTTATATTTCTATTTTATTATTATATATTTCCATGTACGAATATTTATGCATGAGATCCACTATTATTGGTTTATCTTTGTTAAAAAGTTTCGTAAAATTTTGCAGCAACGAGGCATGCTTCAAAAATCTATAATACTGAAAACAGGTTTTCGATTTTAATTATTTTTGACACACGAAGAGCAATGGAAAAGTGAACACGATGTAATAATAGTAATAGCAGAATCTTTAGTAGTAGTAGCAGAACCAGAAGTAAAAAATTATTAGTAACAACAATAGCATTAATAATAGCAGCAGTAGTAAAAGTAGTATAAGGAAAAAGATTACTCCAAATTCAATACTTTAAAAACATAAGCAAAGTTATTGTGATGGAGAGACTAATGTAATTCTCAGAAATCGCTTTTGGAGATGTCAAGCGTGAATATCAAGCATCAGCTTTAATACTTGAGATTTTAAAGAACATAGTATACCGAACTCATAACTTTAGGTCTGAACATTAGGAAGAAAAAATATTTCCGTTTGTAACGCTAAACTTTTCAAATGGTACAAGTAATTGAATGAATATTAAGAATGTGTTTCGAAATGTATTTGCAGTATATGATCGTCCCAAAATTACTCTTATCAAAAAAAAAAATTAACTGAAATACACCTTCAAGGCTCCTACTTGAAAGCTAACGCTCAAATAGGGTATTGCCCTTTGGGACCTGGTTATTGAAAAGAAAATACAAAAAAATACATTATTATGGCGTTTTCTGTTCTAAAATAAAATGTACCATAACTGTTACATGTGATTTGGCAACATTTTTAAATGCTCTCCTAACTTTTAAGAAGTGTTATATATATGACGTTTAGAAAAGAACACAAGTTTATTTATTTCAGAAACAATAACAAAACGAAATGTTAATGTATTGCTGAACTAATGCCCATTTAATTAAAATGAGTGTGGGACATGTAATATTTTTTTTTTTTGCTTTTTAAGGGGAACATCATAACAAAAGAACGTGCTATACTTTTATAATTTTTCAGAAAAGAACATAAAGAAATTTAAAAGGCAGAATAAATGCAGAATATAGCTCAGAAAAGATAACGGCTTTAATAAAAAAAATTTGTGAAAGCACAAAACGTTTTTGAACTACTTCTACTCATAGACCTTTACTCACACGAATATATTTTATGCGTACGCTAATAAAAGTTTACGTGATTAAAGACAAAATTTAATCACAATAATTTGCGATCACGCGTGATTTACGGCATTCATGCAAGCGTTGCCCATCTCTATACTTTGAAACATGCCACATATCTTGAAATTTAATTTGTTGTTGCATTTGTTGTTTATTGTGTATCACATTACAAATTGTTAGTAAATACCCATATAATATCAACAGACTCGGAAACTTAAATAAAAGTAAGAAAATCTTTCTAACTTTATGCTTTCATACACACAAACCAACACACATCATGATGTTTAACTTTGTTACATGTGAATAAATCTGCGAGGAGGGATTAAAAATTTCCCTTAAAGACAATGCGGAACATTTGAACTAAAGACTAGATGGGCTATTAAAAATGTTGGCTAATATAAAATTATTATTTTTTAAAGTTCTACACGTATTGTGCAAGGTTACCATTAAAAAATGCTGTTAAATTTAATTAAAGATGCAAAAAATGCTACCAACTTTCAAAAACAGTGTCATTCCCGAAGAGGTATAACAGTATCATTCCCTAAGTTTTTTCTACAGCAAAATTTCGGAGTAGTTATTTATGCAACGCTTTAATTCCAATTTTCTATACGATTCTTTAGACTTGTTTCCTTTACCAAACCTTCACACTGAAATGGCCTAATACGGGATTTAGACGAAGACTTTTTAGTTTGATTTTTTTTTAAGTTTATGGTCAAACGGGGTATAACGACGTTTAGAGGGATACCAAATCCAAAATAAATTTGTTCTCTTAGGCAATATCTTTTGGAATTGTTATTCGGTTAATCGTATTTATACCTCTTTCTACCATCAACTCTAAAAAAATCAAGCTAAAAAGTCTTCGTCTAAATCCCGTATAAGTATTTTTAACGCCCGACCAAAAATAATTTAAAATTTTCTTAAGAAAGGTTTTCGTCTTTAAAAAATTTTTAAAGAAACTTTTTCGATTGCTTTTGAATACGTTTTATTTAACTTCCTTTTGTACAGTCCGTTTCTTGAGCTGTTCAAATATTAGTTGTACAAGCATACCTATGCAAGCTGAAGCTCCTGATGCGCATCACACTCACACATTTACACGACTTCAATAAAATTTTATTTTTGGTTTGCCTTTCATTCTCATTTATGCAGTCATTCATTCAGCCAGTAAATCATGTTACATGCAACATACCTCATGCTACTTGTTTTGATTTTTTTCTTATTTATATATTTTCCAAATAGAAATGTCGATAAATTCTTAAAAGTATGGGTATCAGTGTGCGTGTATGTAGTTTAGAGTTTGTCAAATCATTCAAGTGTATTTGGTAACTTAGTTGTCAAAACACAAATAAACAAAAACAATAAAGAATACAAAAATTTGTTATATGGCAAAAAAGTTGTAAATATTAGTTATTTTGTTGGACAAAATTACATGAAAAATAGAAAAATTTTAGGCCACAACGAATTTAAAATCCTATAGAAATGGTTTCCGTTTCAAAAAGGAAATAGTAAATTATGCAGAGCTTGGCCTAACTTAATGAACTGTGGCGCACAAGATCGATAAGGTTCAGATTGATTTTTCTTTATAAGTTTCCAAATCATGCCATTACTACACAGAAAAAACTATCACCAAAATTAAAAAAAAAATTGTCTAAAAATATATTTAATTTTCAGTAAATGTTCTTTACATAATCAATGAATTGTTTCTTTGACTCTTATTTATGGCGCAAACTCCAAAAACAACAAGAAAAACTGTTTCGTAAAAAAACAACCCCGATGACGACATACACACAAATAACAAAAACAACAATGATAACAAGAGGAATGCGATTGTACCAATTCTGTTTACTGAAGATTTTTTAGTGAATCAACTCGTTAATGTTGTTGCGTTAATTCTCATTAATTTCTTAGAGTCTTTAGATAAACATTCAGACTTGAACACATTCAACAAAGTAAAATTTCATAAATGCTTAATGGATTGTGATGATGATGACCCAGACAAAAATTTTAATTTATACGACTATATTACAAAAAATCCAGTAAATATCTTTGTGGGATAAGGCCCAAATTTACAGCCATTAGTTAATTATTAGTAAACTAAAATGATAACTATTGTTTAACTAAAACATCATATTTACAGTGTATTGTTTAACTAAAATTTTTAATATGGGTAAAGAATGGTAACCCTTTCAAATATAAATAAACAAGCAAAAGTAAAGAAATAAAAAATATTACACATCTTACGGCGGCAATTTAAAAATTTTTAAGCACACAAAGCTAATGGAGCAGATGTTTTTTGTCGCTCCTAAAAGTATGCTATATGAATGTAATAATTTCCAAAACATGGTGCAATTAGTATGCAGGTTCAATAAATACAACAAAAAACTAGATAATGCTTGTCAAAAAAATACACGTGCTAGACGTTACTTACGTACAAAACTACCAGAACAAAATATAATCAGCTGCCGTTATGCTGCCACCTGTGTACTTATTGCACCATGTTCCAAAGCATCTAACTAATTGTTAACCAATGGCGTTTGACAGTTTAACTAATGGTAAACAAAGAAGTGTGAATAAAATATCATTGGCTAAACTATTGTCATTAGCTAACTAATGACTGTGAATTTGGGCATAAGTAAACTATTTTGTTTAATATTTGTTAGTATATTTAGGCTAATGGTTTTATAAAATCAGACAAAAGTATTGTTTGATATTTTCCTGAAAGTCCAGTAAATCTTTTTGTTTGATTTAGTAAATTGTTCTGTTTACAATTTGTAAATATTTTTAGACAAATTGTTTTACAGATTTAAACAATTTGTTTACTGAAAAAACGCGATTTTTCAATGAAATTGTTGAGATATTTTTTTCTATATTTACAAATTTGTTTGTACGTCCGTTCCTAGACAAAATATTTAGTATTTCATTGAATTCCTTTACAGAAAATGAAATATAGTTTTTTCTGTGTATTAATTAAATTTTGTCTAAACCAAAAAATATTATTTTAACATAATTTTTTCATATTATCAAACAGAAGACGATTAATGCATTTTTCATTATAAACGGGTTTGAAAAAGACAAAGAAAAGAAAATATTTTCTTTATTAAAGTATCAACGCCCACGAATTATTGCTCAAAATAAATATTGCTCGCAAATAAAATCATTAACATAAATTTTCGGTATGCTTTTAGGAGCGAAAAATAAAAAAAAGAAAAAAATAATAAATAATAATCGACAATATTTAAGCAAACAGCTATTTTAGCTATACTAAAAATTCTTTCTACGAAGGTATTGCCCTTTTTAGCATTATCATTATATATAAATAGATCATGGTTTAAGACATAAACAAATATTTTTTCCTAGCAAGTTGTAAAACTCTTCTCAAGCTAAAAATATTACCAAATTCTATTATAGATCTTCAGATAAAACAAATACCGGCAGAGTAAATATACTGCAGACTTAAAAACAAGCCCGCACATGATAAAACACACTGACAATAAAATTACTCATCCTTGAAAACAACTGTAACTTACATACAGATTTTCAATACAAAGTTATATATTTTTCTTCTTTTGTATAAAAGTCTTCTTATGATTTTAAATTAAGTTTTCTTTGTTTTGGCATAATACACAGAGCTACAGAGTTAAAAGGTAAATATTGAATTCTAAAGTTTATTTGTTTGTCTTTTAATGCTTAATGAAAAGAGATTTTCATTTGTAAAACATCTGTGTTTAGTTTTCCTTACCTCTTCTATTGTTGTTATTTGTCAAGATTTGCTTAAACAATTAATTTAATATCAAACCTGTAACAGCAAATAAAATTTACAATGATGTCTCTATGGTATTTTTGGTAATATAGAATTACAAGTAAATAAAATCCTTAGAAAGCCTCCTGCTGCTATTTGTACCATTTCAATTGCAGTCAAAGGATGTTTGTTTACCATGCACCCACCCAATTTTAAATACATCAGTTATTCCATTCATACACTTGTCTTACAATATTTACTAAAAATCAACCCCGATTTATAATTGTATCCTTGCAATCCTATTAATATTACATGCAAACACACACACACACAAATACTAACACGTAGCAGTAGATGTGATACGTGTAAATAATTAATTTATTTAGTGTTTAAGTATTTGCTTAAACCGTTAAATAATTCTGTAAATACACATGTCAATATTGCAATTATAAAATATCGAAAATAACAATAACAACGTCAGTAAAATTAACAATTTATTCTTGTGTATGTGCAACACCCCTTTATCCTGTAAATTTTTCTTGCAAATACACCGCCTTTCCACCCTCCAGTTATCGCACTTTAAAAATCTATTTTACTCACTGTAGTTGGCAACAACAACGTTGTTAATTTTATTATTTGTAATGCCATTATTCCCGGTTTTTACTGTTATAACATGGCCTTTTGTATTACATAATATCAATTTGCGAGAAAAATTAACAACAACAACTATTTGTTTAATGCTTTTGTTTTTAGATTTCCCTGTTTTACTTTATTACGTTGTAAATTTTCTAGCTGGTTTTTGTTTATTTTTAATTTGGAGGATAAAATTGTCTGTCCGATTTTCTGTTTTTCTATAATGATGAATGAATTTAGTTTGTGTTCACTCATTTTTGCCAAATATGCACAATTCCATGCCTAAGCTAACAAAATTTCTTTAATATTAACGCCACGCCAGTTACGCAATCCATCAAACGACTGCAAACATACACAAAATAGATGTGGGTTGATGATGAACCATATTCAACATTATTCATGTAACACTGGGGCGCATCATCATCTACCCATGCACAGTCATTTAAATGCAATATTTGTACTAAAATCGCATGTTAACACTTTTTGAGCCTGCCTGCAATTCTAAAAGTGTGTTACCCAGCAAACACTATAACCAACTTAAATTCAAGAAACTAGAATAAAGAGTTCTAAATCAGGGAATGAACTCTCTACATTTCTTAAAGAAATAAACGATTAAAAGTGATTCTTAGAAAATAAATTTCACATCAATTGCTTCAAAGATATTTCTAGATGTAACTGTATTTATAATTATTCACTGGTCTTTATAACATATTAATTGCAGGGAAATTAATTTTTTTGACGTGTTTTTGTTTATGATTTACAAAATCCACAACATTTTCCGCAAATGCAAAAACAACGAAAAAAATATAATTTTACTCTGGACCAAAAAGGAAAGCCGGCAACAAAATACTAAATGTAAACGATTTTCATCAACGTCATCATCAACATTATTACAAAACCTTTTATGATGGTTGTTGTTTTTTTTTTGTTTTAGTTATTGTCACTTAAACACAGCTAAAATAATGTGGCAACGTTAATATACGGGAAATATGAAAAAACCCAAAAAGAAAAAATATTGAAATAAAACCGACACGATACATACGAGTGAATTCATATTTACTTATTAATGCTTGTATTCCGCACAGTTAAATTGGATTCGTTTGTTAATGGTGATGGTGGTAATAGCGATGAAAATATTACATGCCCCACCGAAATGCATGTCAGACGTACGTGGAATAGATGAGAAGTTAATATTTTTTGAGAAAATAACACAATGCAACAAAATAAAACTTTTAGCATGACTTTTGATCACCACTATATTTTTTAAGTGTTATGGTCCACTAAACACAAAAACAGTTGAAATCTATATTCTATGGATAAGATTTATTATTTTTTTTTAATTTGAGATTTTATAAGAGGCTGCTTCACCGACATCGTCATAACGTGGGAAGGAGTAGTCCAATTTTTTCGCAAAAAGCACCAAAAAACTTGGAATATAATTACCTTGATTATATTCTCAATAGTTTCATAATTGCGTATACAAAAAAAAATTAATTTCTAGTGGTTTTTCTAATAAACTTGGGCGATCCTCTTTCAAGTTATGATAACATCAGTGGAACAGCCTCTTCAAAAATCCCAAATTTTAGAAAAAAAATTTAAAAAAAAGTTCCATAAAATTTAAAATTTCGACTGTTTTTGTACTTAGGGGACCAAAACACATAAAAAATGTAGTGGTACTCCTTAGTATCTTTTTGGTTTAAAATATCTTTAAACCAGCAAATCTATAAATCAGTAAACATATAAACCATTTCTAAACTATGAATAAATACATGGGGAAATAATTTACTGCTGTTGAGTTTAAACTACAATTTGAGTTTAACTAAGTTAACGTTTAAACGATCTGTGATTTATTAGTCATTAGAGCGGTACACTTTAGTTAAACTTTTATTTCCCTAGAGCAGTGCTAGCCATCGAGGGAAATGAGTTTTGAATATAGTGTTAGTTCTTATGAGCATGTGTTAGTAGTATTCCACTGTGTGCCTATTAAAACTAAAACAACAACGTAAAAAAAGAACAAGCTTTCAAACAACTGAATGAAGTTGATGTTTATTTTTCACTCTTTAGTGAGTACGTTGATTTTTATTCGGCTGTATATATATACGAGCCGATTAATGTTCCGAACACTGGTGCGAGTATGAGCGACGGTGCCCTAGAGGGACTAGAACCTGTCACAATTCAAGTCACGTGGCTGGTTTCCAACGACTACCAACCGGTTTGATTTATGGAATTTTATATTAAAAGTACCTGTCACTTTTACATGGAGTTGGCATTGGAGGGGTGAGTTAACATAATTAGGATAGTGGTATGTTCTAGAGCGAAGCTTGAGCTACTTGTCCTGTGGTGATCCACTTTGGTGAATAGGAATAAAAAATCATGACAATTTGTTTCTGAATATAACGTTATGAACCTTAGCCTAATAATCAATTTGGATTAAAAAAAGGGATATTTCTCGCCCATGACAAGCGCCTAAAAAAATCGTCCAAATTACGCTACTTTCGATGCCAAAGGTCTGCATTCTATTAACTTCTTTTAACACTCCTTTTTAAAGGGGAATATAAATATTCGGAAAATTTCCTAATTTTACATTTTTCACACAACCCTTGTAGCTTACAGTAAAATTATTTATATGAACTGACGACAGCTCCACTCTTAGCAAACGACTATGTTGGTAAGTTTGTATTCAACGTAATGTTGCTGACAATGACAAAATCATAATTAAAAACAAATTTGACAAGTCAATAACAGTCATAATGGGGGGTAACAATAACAACAAAACAAAACTTTACAGCCAACACAGTTAAACAATAACACAAACCAAAAAAAAATGTGTACTAAAAAATTCAGAGCACACAGAGTTTGATGGATTATTATAAATTATATTCACATTTAAAATGAGATTAAACAAAATTATTCTTTGCACGAGATTTTAAAAAGCAAGACAGTTAAGGCATTCAGACTAGAACATCCTGTTGCACTTCCTTTTCATACAAAAAAAAACAGAAATGCAAAGAGAAATAAACTAAAAATAATAATGAAATGGCTCTTGGCCCCAATACTACCGCAATGCAGAAAATTTTCAGCTAAAATATATAAACAGTAAAGAAACACAACATTGTTGGCCACATTTCTAACACCCATATCATCAAGATTTGCCCACTCACTTTGCTCGATAAATTTTTTAAGTGCAATTTTGACAGGACTTAAAAATTAGCAAATATTTCACTATCTTTTGTTGTTAAAACAATGACTTTTTTCTTTTCTTTAGTAGCAGTATGTTGACCTAAAAAATTTAGGCCACTGTGTTAAAGCAACAAAGGAAATTGGATTTTATTGTACAAGTTTGTTTAAACAAAATCCACTCACTCACATTCTTGCACATTTAGCAATCATGCAACTTTGTTGCATTCATCTTAAGAGTCGAGTCAAGTTGAGTTTAGACGCTTTTGTGCTTGTTAAAGATCAAAACAGGATGTACTGCACAAAATATCCCCTAAGGTTATGCAGAAAGTGTGAATAGAACAATGATTTTCTTGATGAGATGGCGTTTATGATGAAACGACGAAGATGATGGGAAAAAAGTTCATTTTTGTTATAAAAGCTAAACTGAACCACAATACAAAAGATTGTTAGACTGTTAGATTTTTGTTCATTTTTTCTGCATTATTTTGCATTTTGTTTATTCAAACTACTTTGGAACAATGATGTTGCTGATGTTCTCTTCCCCTCTCCCAGTCTCTTGTAGTAGTCCATTGCAGAAAATATCTAAAAGATTGAAGACAATGCAGAAACTAAAGAAAAAAAAATGGCAACAGCAAATCATCAAAACTACAAGAAGTTAAATGCCATCTAATGAATGCCAAATAAAAGTGTACTTTGTATTGTTGCTAATGGAAGAAAAAAAAGTACTCGGATAAAATTGATGTTAAACATGAAACAATTAAAAAGAACTTGATTGAAGGAAAGCTTTTACAAAAACTATAAAAAAAATGTAAAGTAATTGTTGGAGAAGAACTTTTTATTGGACAAAACAATAGTTAAAAGGTATACATAATTGATACCCTTAACCATAGAAATATGTAAGGAATTCTAAAAAAAAAAAAATTATAAGTTCAGTAAAGTGCGACTTTTTCTCGCACACGAAGGCTTCCGTACGAATACCACGTGCATATATCCCATTTTGGTGACTTTTGTTTGTTCTTGTAGCTTTTTAATTTTAGCAATTTTCCGCTTTAAGTGTTTTTGTTTTAACGCATTTTTGTTTTTGCGCTTTCTTTAGTTTTTTTACTCTTTTCGCTTAGGTGCTTTTTCGTTTTAGTGCTTTATCATTTCAACGATTTTTTTTGTTTTGGCTATTTTTTAATAACGGGTTTTTCTTTAGATTTTGGTTTTTTTGGGGATTTTTTCGTTTTTGTGTTTTTTTGTTTTTTTCTTCGCAATTTTTGCTTTTTGCGATTTTTTGTTTAACTGCTCTTTGTTTTGTTTCACCGCTTTTTTCCATTTTGCGGGTTTTTTTCGTTTTTAAATTTTTTTAATATTGTGTTTTTCCCGTTTTCCGAAAATAGCGTTATGTAATAGGCGAATAGCCCCTTGAACTTAAGGATTACAAAATTTCTCATGCCGATTCACTATAGCAATATGCAAAAGGGATGGGGTTTTCACACCCTCTAATGAGAATCCCAGATGTAAACGTTCAAAACGCCGGTACAGGTTTATGCTGCCCACTACCAGAATCATTCGTTAGAGCCTTGTCATTTTAAAAAAATGTTGATTTTGTTGTTCAGTGTTATCTGGATGTTGTTAATATCAATTTCTTGAGAAGGTGAAACTACACACTTATTAATTCTTTGGAAGTAGCTAAAAAGTATTTCCTTAAGAATTAATTAATATGTTTTTTAATGAGTAGAAGTAAAATAAAGATTTTCTGCAACACCCGAAAACAACAGTTGGTATTAAAAATAGTTTCTATGCATGTTTTTTTTTAACTCATTTGTGTATAGGGAACTGATTTTCTTACATAACAGGGTAATATAATATGTTTTTTTTAGCCAGAGCGGTATAAAGAATTTCCAATCTCTTTCAAATTCAGAAGAATACAGTAAATTACATTATTTTTTGGCTTTAGCTAAAAACAAATCTAAAATTTTTCTTTTGTGACTTTTGTGTAACAAGCTCTTTAATTTTCCTTTCAAGCATTTTCGCATAAATATTTATAATTTATTTACGACAACTTCTTTAATTTTTTCGATGCTGCTGTTGCACTATTATTATTTGGAGTTAACAGCGAAAATAAAAATAAAATGTAGAATTATGAGTATAAGTACATTTTTATGTTTGAAGAAATATGAAATATAGAAGCAATTTCAAGGAAAAAAATATGATAAAGTTTTAAATCAAGTTGTTACCCCCATTGGTTTTTTGTAATCTACCACTGCTTTGTAACACTTCCGTTTCCGCTGTTGCATTGCGTTGCTTTTTACAGCGTAAGCAGGCACAACACAACTTTAAAATAGATAAAGCAACGCAATAAGAAAAACGGCTAACAAAAAAGAACATGAAACTTTGTTGCCGCTTGGTTTGTTCTCCCTTCCTGGCCCCTTTCGTTCCAATTTTTTTAATGTTCTGTTCCCTTTACAGTTTTCTAGTTTTATTGTTGCTTTTTCATGCAAAACACTTTGGTGTTTATCGTTATCGTTCTTGATTTATCCTGTAGCTGTCATCGTTGCATCGTTAGCTACATTATATACGACCAACTGCAGTTCTTGTAGGTAACAGCAGAAAAACGTTAACAATCTTTTTAGTTGCTGCTACATTTTTCTTCTTTTTTTCCATGCTCTCCCCAGTAAATGCATTTTTTTGGTGGCACAAAGTATATTTGAGAAACGAAACGAAATGTTGATGATAAAGATGCAAATTTTTTTATTGGCATCCAGGAGATAAAACTTGCGACAGAGTAAGGGGGCATAAATGTAAGTAGTTTATATAAAAATAAATGGAAAAAAGTTTCAACTTCTTTCTGTTAACGTTGTAGTTTATTTTTTGTTGCTGTTTCTTTTGCGGACAAAGTGGTGGTGATGAAGAATAATTCTCTAAAAAGTGTATCAGTATGCACAAAACTTTTTCATTGCTAAACTTTAGCAATTCTTTCGTATTACTCTATAGACTTTTATATCATAAACACACATAAAAAGGATTTTTCTGAGTACATATAGGTATGCATGTATGTGTGAGTGTAAACAGGTACTTTGCATTTTGAGCGGAAATGAAAAAATATTGCTGTTGAAGTATATGCCGCATTCAACAACACACTCGTTGGCTGTTACCTTCAATCTCACTGTGTGTGTGTGTATGTGTGGAGATAGAAAGAAATTTATAATATATAAAATCACAAAGTTTAATATTTGATTTATCTGTTGCAGCAATAAAATGTTTACCCATATGCATTATAAACACCACAAAACCGTTAATACAAGACATGATTTGCAACATAAATAAAATTGTTAAAACTAAGTTCTTTCGTAACAAGGATAACAACTGCAAAACAGCTGTTAGGCATTGGAATTAATGTGATAAATATGTATGATAAAGTATATTAAAGAAATAACAAATACCTGAATTGCTGCTGCAACTTAAAAGGAAAGAAAATGATTAAGGCTGCTCACAGACTTTTAAATAGAGCGTACATGATAATTATTTCGTTTGATTTTAAAAACGATTTGCATCACATTCCTGAAATCTTTGCAGTTTGAATGATTTTAAGCTTCTTCTTTTTTGCCAATTGTAACACTGACAAAACAATTATTTCGAACATTCAAAGAACAGATAATTTGACTAAATATTTTTATCTAGATAAACATTAAAGTTATATTCGCTTCCTCAATCGATTTGCTAACAAAAACTTAATAAACTTTTTGCATTAAATTTTATGCAATTTTAAGCTTGAAGATGAAAGCAGAAAGAAATTCAAATATAAAGTTTTTTATGACGATGAACAAACGAAATAGTCGTTTAAGTGACAATGATGACTTAATTGATGCTACAAAGGTGTTTTTTTTTCTTCAGCGAATATCTGCATCGAAAAATCAGGAATCAAAAAATAAAGGCATAAAGGATGCCAAAATCCTTGCAGTTCTATAATTTCTCTTTTGAAAATGTGTTTTTGTTTGGTGCAAACGGGAGTCTGACGATAGGCATCTACTACTTACGTACAAGTACTTGTCGCTAAAACATTTTCACAAAAAATGAGCCAGACAGACAGATAGATAGAAACACAGTCAAATGGAAGAGCTTTTGTAAATAGTATTACAGGCTTTGGTGCATGGCCACCCGTTGATACAAGCGCTTTTTCGTTGATATTTTTCAGAAGTTCCATTGTTTTTTTTTTGCTGCTTGTATTTTTGTCTACACATTTTACATCTATTGTCACAGTAATGACGACAAGTGAATTCAAAATGATTTATTCGAGTGGAAAATGAGATACAAATAGCTGACAACTTGATGAAAATTTATTGTTCTATTTCTTTAACAATTTGAGTGCAAAATTATACTACTTTTACAAAAACAACAACAACAACAGCAATAATAATAATACCTTCAGTAGCAACACGATGTTGCCATTGTCAATGCCAATACCGTCATCATGTTCATCATCAATTCCAATGACTAAAACGATTACAACGGAATGGCTGATGACGATGATGAGGATGATGACATGTAATACTGCATCTTGATATTATTAGCTTAACGCTTAAGTATTTGCGCGTATTTTGTAAATTATTCATGATTGAAAGGGCTTTTCGGCGCATCAGCTCTCAGCATCATTATCATCTTAATACTTGACAAAACCGTGTTGGAGCTAAATGTGTGCATTTATAATTTTCTTCTAATGTCTGCTTGTCAGTTTTACTTTTTTGCTCACTCAGCTATCGAATCTTACTAAATCATTGTCAAATTAATTTTGCATGAACGTGGAAGTTGGCAAAGAAGCAAAACTGAAGAAAACCTTGAATAACGTTAAAATCGAATGAACTTCCAATGAATAAATAGATCCTTTTACCCTGAAATATTTTAAATATTAAGATTTTATTTAATATTAAAATTGATTAAAATTATATAATAGAATAATTAATTTTTTCATCGCCATCGTTACTTCCAGTTTCAGAAGGGCTTTCTATCGACGTGCCAACCATTGAACATTAGGGTTTAAGGATTCAAGATGGCATAAAAAGCGCCCAGAATTTGATGTTCGATTAAAAAATCACCAAGGAAAAAATTAAACCATAGTCAAGCCATGACCAACGATATACAATATGTTGTGATCGGACTACAAATGGCGACACAGTGTACAAAAAACTAAAAGGGGGTATCCAAGGGCATGGCAAAAAACATTTAAAATATATCTGCAATCTCCTTGAACTAATTTCTTATTATAGCTCAACTTTTTTTATGTATGAGGACCGAACCACTTTATTGTACAGAGCGAGTGTTTTATTAATATATTGGTTCTAGTTAAGTAAACTGCTCTCTCCCCGCTTTCAGCAGTCTTAGCGTAAGTTGAAATAGAGACAGAATTGTTGCGGTATGGAGGAATGACATTTCACAAAAATAAAAAATAAAACAAAATATTATTTGGGTACTCCTGTACTATAGGGGAGAGTGTTTTAGACTATTAACCGGGGGTCGCAGGCTCGATTGCTGCCAAGACTCTGGGTGTTTCTGCAGAAAAAGCCAAACAAGGCTTAAAGCCCCTAAAATATGCATATATGTCCTAAATAAGATACGGTTACACTTGGCAAATATTTGATGAAGAAAATATGACAAACAACATAAAAACTAAAATCTTATTTCCTTTAATTCCAATATATGTTTTTAAATATGTGTACATGTGTAAAAATTATATAAAAATAGCTTTCTGCAGCATAATTAATTATATTTTGTAATATAAAAGACAAATTAAATCACACTAACCTTGAGCAAAAGTTTTGGTTACGCTGATTTTGTCAAATATTTGCAAAGTGTGATCGTACTTTTATAGTAGCATTTTATGGCAAATATTTTTGTACAACATTTTAGACCGCTATATCGCTTCTGAAGAGTGGTGTTTTGCTCATTTTTTTTAAGGGACAAAAAGACCCGTACAACGGAGAGTTTTAGAGGGTTAGAACGTTCCACAAAAATTTTGCTCTTGGTGGTTTCCATAGAATGTTGAGCTCATCTTATACCTTAAGCGTAAAAAATAAAGGGAGATGAAAATTTCATCGTTTATCAAAAATCACGGTGGGGCCAAATCATAAAATTTGTTTTATACGTGAGATTTTGTCTTCTTCTACAGCTACAATTTAACTTACATAAATCGTATATATTGTCACATAATTTGATTTTCTCCAATTATTTGTTGTAAAACTTTATAAAGAAGTTTATCAATTAAAATGATTTATGACTATTACATGACAACGCCTCTTCAAATCTTAACACTGCACGGCTTTTTGTAAGATGACTAGATGACGGTGGTGTAACACTGTCATAAAAGAGGTCTATAGACATTTAAAAGTCAATGGCATGTTAATGAATGCCAAACAAAGTGGATAAATGCAACTAGAACATACAAGTTGTTGTTATTTATGAGTTTTGATAGGACTAGAAACACAAATGATTTATAGTGGATGCTGTGAAGCATCATCTCGTATTCATTGTGCAAGTATTAACAAATAAAATAAATGGAAATTGTATTGTTCTTCAACGTAAGACTTAATAACTAGATACATTCATTCAATTCATTTGGTTGCGGGTTTTTCTTCTGCATATTTTCTGTTTTTTTTTTATGATGACGATGAGGATTTGTATTTGTGTAGATTAGAATCTATAAATACAGCAATAATCTGAGTATCTAAAATGCAAGAATACATCAGCATAGTTTCGTTTTTATATCTTTTGTATGTTCGATAGTAAATTTGTAGTTGTGGCAGGATTTCCTGCAGTGCATCCCTTGGGGCTTAACATTTACGTGTATGAGAGGCAGTATCCACAATTAGGAAAATGATAAAGTAGACTTGTCTTGTTAGGATCTTTAAGGGTGGGTATTTTGATATTGATTCTTGCATTTTACATCTGTATAAGAAACTAATAGTTCGATATGTTATTCTGGTTGTTTCGTTGATGATTGTGGTGATGGTGGTGGTGGTGGAGTGTATGCCATGCAGTAAATCAACAATTAATCAGTACAAAAGTCAAATAGTAATTCGTTTCGTATTTCATATAAATTTGTAATTCTACATTAGGGTGTAACTTTAAATTTTATATTTTTAAATATCAGAATTTCTGTTTTGAGACAAAATGTTTTAACCGATCCGTATTTCAAATTTGAGATATTAGGAAGGAAGTCTGCCCTTTTCAGGAGAGTTAAGAAAAGAAGGTTATCAATGTACATTTTTATGTGCGTTCCCTCAAAACTTCGCAAATTATAAACCGAGCTGGATTTTTTTTATTTGCAACGGCATTCTTTGAAATGCTTGGTTGGTTCCCTTTCTCCAATTTTGTATTTCTTATTAAAGATTTGATGCATATCCTTCCGTCTGTTCATAGCGCTGTTTTGGAGGCGGTTTGCAAGAAACAACAAAAGAAATGCTTGTTGGGGCTTAGTTTTTGTTCCAAAATACCAAAGCCGCCTTCGCAAAACACAGACTATTGATCATCGCCTGTTGGGTGATGCAAAGTTTGGCTATAGCCCTAATGCTCATAGTTGCATACATAAGTAAGTATGTATGTATGTGACTACTTATATGGCTGTTTGTTCACAAACTTTGCTTTGCTACAACTTTTAGTATTTTTGCAAGTCAGTCAGTCAGCAAGTAATATTTATGATTTTTTGAATTTTATATTCAAACTCATCAAATATAGAATACACCATCATCATATTTGTTGTGCTCTTGGTGTTGCTGCTGGGTTTCATTGATTCACTACTAAATTTCTTATACAGCAAGAAAGGATTTTCTAATATACTAGTACTTGCAATAATTTTTTTGCTCTCTTTGAATTATTTGTCTAATTCAACAATGGTTACGAGCATGAAAGAAGATGAAACAATTTTTATTATACCCTTGGTTTTAGCTAATTTTGGTAGTGTGAGTGCATTTTCATGATAATATAGAACGTATTATTTTTATCATATTTTGATTATATAGTTTGGCTACAAAAGGGTGGTTGCTTTCCAAGCTTAAAACAAATCCCCCTTGTCGTAATACTGCAATACTTGAGTATTTAGTTCTCATTCAACTTTCCTTTACAGGGTAAATTTTTAAGAACACAAAAAAAAAAACAAAACAAAACAAAACAAGCCAAACAAATTCTCAAATAAGAAAAAAGAAAATAACTTTGAGAAACAAAGTTTTACATGGGTAAAATGAAAAAAACCTAGCGCGGATGAGCGGTGGTGGATATTGCTGCCGCTGTGTTTGTTCTACATGTGTACAAATTGTTCTAATAAATAATTTAACAGTTTCATATACAATTCACTTGATATGTATAAATATGAAAGTTAACAAATGTCTGAGCCATGTTAACTTTTAGTGCGACTAATTTTTATTTATATAAAACAAATTTTTATGGCACATTTCTTTTAGTTATGGGTCTGGTTGGCTGAATGATTGTACAAATTTATGACCACATTTAAGAAAATAAAAACAAAAATTAATTAAATAAATTGATGATAGCAAGGGTATAGATAAAGAAAGTATAGAGAATTGTATAATCAAATATTAATAAATTACTTAACTATAAAGATCTCTTTATTGTGCACAATTTAATTAAAGAATTTATACAAAATCAAATGCAGCCGAAGTTGTGGTTAGACACTTTTCAATCGATAATCTGTTAATCAGTTATAATTAAAATCTTTTGTGCTTTACTAAAGATGATGGCAAGGAAAAATATATTTTGAAGTTCTATGTTGTCTGGCTTTACTTCCTTTTGTATAAGGAATTTTCAACTTTTTATTGGATCGATATTTTATAGTGATTGAAGTATCGATTAGATAGTTTCTCTTTATGTTAGCTAAATCAGGGAATCGCGACATGTTCTATTAAAAATTTTATGTAAAATATTGGGATATTGATTATGGTTTAATCGAGTCTGTTCTGTGTGTCACAAAAAATTAAATTATGTGAATTCTCGTGGCATTGTTGTTATAAATATTTCTTATAACAACAATGCTTCTTTCTCATGGCTTCACATAATTTTATTTTTTATGAGACACGGAAAAGACCTGATAGAGAAATGTATTACGAATTTGTATGATCGGCACCTGGTTTTTGTCCAATTATTATAAATTTTGTGATAAATTGTTTTTGATAACGAAAAATTTTTACAATATTTGTTATAGAATTATTTTTAATAAAGAATTCTTTTTAATAATGGTTTTTATTTTGGCTTCGCAATGCCAAGCCAAAGTAAAAGCCATGTGATACTAATTTTCACAAGTTCATGATCTTATTGACTTCCTTGGAAACTCCTTTTCACTGGGCTATAGTTTTATTGGAAAATATATGAATGTGTACGTATGTATGCATATGTATGGACAATATTTTTTCAAAACTTAAACAAAAGATCTCTCTCCATTTGACCATTTAAGAAACACTGACCATTCGATGAACTCAAGCTAATATCAATCGATTTTATTGCTTAAACCACAATAAACGTGGCCAGACATCGAATGCATACAACAGCAATAATGCTGCTTACAACAAACAGTAGTAGCATCAACAACAGCAATAAAAAAAACTGACCAAAAACACACAAAAATGTTGTGTAGAGCTCAGTAAAGGATTTTGGCAAGTTCAATGAAAACATATTTCGTTAAATGCTTGATGATGATTCTGTAAGTAAAGTTTATTGGTGAAAACCTAGACATTTTGAGGTTGAACAAACCTCAATAGCAACAACTGCAATAACAAAAAACACCAAAGAAAAAAGAAACACATCAACAAGATTTAAATGTATCTACGAGTACATAAAAGGCTTTTAACGTTATTAAATTTAATAGCAGACAAGTCTCCATCAGAGATCATGTACATATATTCGTATTGTATTTATATCTATGAGTTATTAGCTACAAAAGAAACATATTAAACAGATAGATTACCAAGGTATTAAATAAATCATGTAGTACTTTACTACTAAATCTAGCTTGAAGAAAGATATTATTTTGATTGAGTTGTCAAGTTTTGAATTTAATGGAAAATTATTGTTGCGTTTGGTCGCTCGCTCCACTTTAACCATTTAACAATTAAGTTCGTTCATAAGAGCGCCACATACTTGGACTTGATTGACCAACACTTGTTAATCAGCTTAAATAATTGCGTTTTATGTTTTAATGTGTCTACTTGATTATCGTTAATTAATGTTATTAACACTCATACTAAACTAAAATCTGCACTGCGCAAAGTAGACACACACGTACGTGCAGATAATTTAAGTTATGGCACCTCCACAAGAGTTGGCTAGTTTAAAGGTCGTCGTGTTTGGGGAAAGAGTTTAGTGTTTGCAAGGATTTTATTACGGCTTGGTTATAATTTATCATGCAAGTACAAATAAATCTTTAAAATAAACAGATACAGTTACTGTAGCAGACACAAATACATCGGACTTAATATTTATTATTATATGAACAATATGTTTAATAAGTGTGTGTGTGTCCTTTTTCTAATACAGAAATATATTTGCATTTGCACAAATGGATTTTTGGGTAAATAAAATAAAGTGTAAACTTGTAAAGTACATTGTATGTACAAGCTGACAATAAGTTAATAATAATGAAGACATGACCATAAATAAATTATGTTTGTCTATATGTCTGGGTGAATGTGCTGCAAATTGCACTCCAAGTAGTTAGACAATATTTTAATTTATTATCGTTTGTACTTTTTTCTAATTAAATTCAAAATATTTGTGTACATTTACAGAAGTATGTATATTATTTTATGTAATTATAATAAATTGTTTTAATTATAATTATAAATATCATTGTAGTAATTAATTGCTTAAGGAGGCTTGGCTTTTTAGCTTAATCCTTTTGTTTCGACAGCAGCTGTTTGATTTATTGTTACCTTTTCTTATATTACTTTTTCAACAAATACTTACAAAATAAGTCAGCATATTTTCGAGTAGTTCAAACATATGTTCTCTTTAATATTCAAGTACCTGCTTGTAGTCCTTTGTAGTTTATTTGTTAGTAGGATTTTTCCCAATAATTGCACTTTCACTTAAGTCAACTTGTTGTTGTTTAACTAAATAACTCTCTTAGTTTTTGGACAAAACTAGTTTTTATACACTTGACGAAAAAAAAGGAACAATATTTTGAAGATTTGTGATTGTTTTAACTATTATGATAGTATTAATTAGATTTAACTTATTTTATTTTCAGATGCTATAAATACATTTTTTCGTGATCAAAATATCAACGGGAGCAATCTGGAAGTCCAAATCGATTGTAAATCGCAGAGTTCTGAGGTAATTGTTTTTTTTAATTGTTAAGGTGGCGTAAACACTAAATGATGTAGAGCACAAAACACCAACTTTTGGAATTTTTGTCTGTCTGTCTGTCTGTCTGTCTGTCTGTCTGTCTGTCTGTCTGCTTGTCTGTCCAAACACAGGTCACGCAAAAACCACTGACCGTGGTTTTCATGAAATTTGGTATGCAGGTACTTTAGAGTCCTGGTTCAAACTTAACAATTTTACTATTAGAAATGTTCTAGGAAATTAGAAAATTTTTTTAACGTTGATAGCACTGTTTATTTTGTATTACGGGAAATTTAAACCATATCCAAAGAACTTAATATTATATTCTACGTACGTCATAAAGCGAACTTTAAGCACGCGAAGCATTTTTTAAAAGATAGCAGCACCAGAAAAAACCCAAATTAGTTTGGAAACGCCTTGCTTTATTTATTTGTTTACTTAAACCAACCAATAACATTTGGAATCGTAATTTAAGTTTGGGCGAGAGAATACTTCGATCATGTCGAGACATTTTATTACTGTTTTGTCTACGAGAATTTTGCAGTCTATTGTTCAGTTTTTTCTTTCCTTGAATAACCGTAATATGACATGCATATTTCCTTGATACTGTATAACAGTATACCACTTTAGCCGCCTTTAACTATACCAAATTAGCCGACTAAGCGTTTTATTAAAATAATTATTGCGTTAAAAATAAAGACTAAATATGCACCTTTGACTTAAAAAATTAAAATAATGAAGTTTAAAACACTTGTTTTTCAGACTACGTGACTGCGCATATTGTTTACGACAGACCATTTTCATGACATGCAAAAATCTAATATATAAACTTACTCTTTTACATATTGTTTCGTGTCAGAAATCATTTGAAAAGCTAAATCAAAATTAATGTTTGTATCCTTAACAGAAAAGATGGCAGCTTGAAATGAACAAATCTTACATTAATTAAACTTATAACAAAATTTTAGAACTTGCTTTTGTATATGGAAAAATTTTAAATTGTGTTTTTATTTTAATGTAATTGTCCGAAAGAATCGTGCCCACACAGTGGACCGCAGTAAATGTTAAAGGCAAGATGGTCTTCTGTTAAGTATATCGGTAATTTTTGCTTAAAGTGTACTCATAATAATGAAATATTAATTATCTGCTCGTTAGCATCCTAACTTTAGCTATAAGCAAGCTAAAAAAAGAGGCTTTGTACTTTGTTTTAATGAGAAGCCAAATTCATAAAGTTCGCTAAGTTTTTACGGAATAGAATACACTCAGACTTCTTTTTTTTTTTCAAAAAATAATTTGTAAAACAGTCAACACCTCTCGTTGAGTGATAAAATAAATTAAAATTTTCCAAGTGTACATATTTTACCTTTCCATCTGACATCATGTTCTTTATTTAAGTCCTGTGAACAGACTCGGTAGAATAACAGCTTCAACAGGAGCAAAACGTAAGACTTTGCTGTAATTGTTATTTTAATTTAATTTGTTAAATATATTTTCGTTTTCTAAACCCTCTTTTTAACAATAAGACAAAACAACTGGCTGCCTGCCATACGGCTAACTACTACAGCAAATGCAGTGAATACCACCTAAAAACGACCCCAGCATTTATAACAAACATTTCTACGTTTCAATAATGCCAGTCAATAAAGTAATCTTCTTAAGTTTTTGTTTTTATAATTTTTGCACAAAATCAACTACATACATGCAGAAACACATATTCCCAGGAGTAGTACAAGGATAATAAACATACACATGAATCCTTACTAAATATTATAACTGCTGAATAGATGAGTTTGTAGGAGCTCTGTACGTAGAAATAAGTACATGTCGTTACTTTAATTTACAAAAGGCGTATCTACCATATAAAAATTTTAATTTTGAAACATAAAACCTAATGAAAGAACTATTTTAAGAATTATAAAATATGTAGGCTGGATCCTTTCCTACATTTCTTATAGTTCTGAGACTATACATATGCTTTTTTATATTACATTATTATTTTTTGTTTATTTCAAACTTAAAATTTTGTATATGTTAGATACGCCTTTTGTAAATTAAAGCAACGATATGCATAATGTACATACATACGTGTGTTAAAGTCTGTCTAAAATTGTCAGGCAGTCCATCAGCTTTGTACAGGTTGTTAGCAAATGTAATTGCCACAAACACATACATATACACACAAGCATTCTCAGCGGTAAAAGTCAACAGGCCTGCTAATGTCAGACCTTCTTGAAGGCCTGCAAGACCGATACAGATGCAAACTGCCCCCTTGTAGAAGGAAAGGTGGAAGTAGTACTCTATTTTGTATAAAATTTCCTTCGATAGACATTCCACATTCCCTTCTTTAAGCAGGGCTGATCGAAGGAGTATTGCATTTTTAAATTAAAAAGTAAACAAGTGCTTTGGATATAACAAATATTCTCGTTTTTTTTTCGATTATAATTTGTATATAAGACTGAAATTTACATACAAAAGAGATCAGACATGCTGCTATTATATCGCAGCTGATTAACTTATCATTATTCCACCGGAATCATATCTAATTCAATGTATAAAAAACTAGCTTTGGATGAAAAGAAATAGTTCGAAAATACTGAAATATAAGAAAATGTGCACCTCCATTTGATTTTTAACAGACCTTCCTTTCTTAGTGTCCACACCTGATGAATTTTCATCATAACACCTAACAAAACGTCGGCAGAGAAATTGTAAATTTTTCATTCACATCAATACATAGGGGTAGACGTTGATGAATTTATATCATAATGAATCATATTTTCTTCTTCGTCGTACAGCTAAGATCGAACATTTAGACGTTTCATATCATAATATATTCATCTGCGCTTGAGCTCTGATGATTATATCATAACGCTGATATAACATTAATAAATTGAGTCTATACGTGATGAATTTCCATCATGATATCAATTTGACATTCACCATGATATACATCCATCAGGTGTGGACACTATGTTACATAGCCTTCAAAATGGTAAGCCAGAAGAGGCCTGTAAGAATCCCTACATTGGGAAAGGGCTTGGAAGACCTTCGCCACAATGACAGCATGGAAGAGTATGGAATGCGGATTGGCAGGTTTTATGTCTGCAACACAAGCCTTCTAGAAGGCCTCTTTACTCCTGCAATTTACCGCTGGGCTCATACCGCTTTTCATGGGTATGTTGCGATGCATAAATCGATATAGTGTATACTTGTTATATATAATTTCTTTTTTGTTGCTTTACACCTTTTTTTTCCTAAACTGAAAATAGGATTTCCATTTTTAGGAAACTTTTGTCTGTGCAGGCAGTTTGTTTGTAATAAATACATGATCATATGCTGATTCTATGAGCGAATGGGATTGTTGTAATGACTGACACACTTATTTTCGGAATAATTAGACAAAATAAAATTAGAAAATTGAATAGATATGCCCTCTCTCTGGTCATTGATTTTAATCATAATCCCTAGCAAAATAACAAAACACATTCAAGTACTATTAAGACAACATTTTTCAAATTAAAATGTTTGTAATAATTTGGCAAGGAGAACGAATAGTAAAACTGCTATTTATTATCGTGTGAATATTAGAAGATGTTTTTTGTATGTTTATTTATTAAATAATATTGTGTAAATTATGTGCATATTTTAACTAAAATTACCATTTAAATACGTTTCATCTTTATTAAACTCTAACACAAACAAATGTCACAAATAGTGCGTACTCGAATTGATATTTGAATTGCTTAACCTTTGTCCTGTTGGCTCGTTTTAATGGGGGGACTAGCAGCATATGTTTTGTGCAAGGGTTTAAACAGACGGTGGAAGGAGAAATGTTTTAAACTCTATTTCATTTAGTCAGTCTATATTTGTGAGTATTTGTTCTAACCTTTTAATAGCTTGAAAAGTACATAAATGCAATATGGCATCGAACAAATATGGAAAGAAAATATAAAATCATAATACAAAAAAAAGGCATACAAAATTCCCCCTAAAGCATCATCTGACAATATTTACATTCAGACAAAAGACACTTACTTATAAACTTATTTGCACACACTCAAACACACATCCACGTGCCCACTTGCTGGCTGGAGGTAGTCAGTCACTCTTATTATGAATGAATTTTGTCCTTGCATGTAATTGTTTGCTTGTGTTATTATATGCAAAAATGTATGTGTTTTTTTTTTAAACTGACTTCATGACTAAACAGTTTAAGTTCGCAAAAGGGTGAAGGAACAAAGATTCAAAATATCCTGGAGGCATGGCTGGTTACCAAAACACATAATAAAAAATAAGAGTAGAAAATATCAAAACAAAACATAAAATCTCTTACATACACATACTAATACTAAAAATTGTAGCACAGATCCTTTTTCGAGCCATATCAAGGGACAAAGTAACTCAAATTTTTATATTTTTTTTGTATTTATTTCTTTTACTAATATGAACTTTCTGTCTGCCATTAGTAGAAAATGAATTGAATTTTCTTTTGTCAAGTGTTTTTTTAGTTTCCATTTTGAAACAAAATTTTAAATACACCAACACAATAAGTTTGCCTGAACCCATTCATATCTTAAATAGGTTTCACAACCTTAAACCATGTTTTTAAATTACTGGCAATGAGAAAGATAATAGTTAAGAAGAGTATAGTAGGGTAGTATTTACAAGAAGTGAAACAAATTATCAAGGCTAAAAACTTGATACTCTATACATTTTGTAAATCTGTTATCTTTAAATTCATACTAGTATAGACAATAGTACAGACGACGCAATATAATATAAAACTATAAATAATTTATAATATATAGGAATTAAAGGACAATGGTATTATACAAAAACAAAATCGCTTCAAATAATTTAATTAAATTCTTGGAAATGTCTTCTCCTGTATCCTTATACCTCTCCTACAACAACACCAATTCAAAACAGAGAAAATATTTCGTATTACTCTCTTTGCAAAAGCAGAATCGATAAATATTCATAATTACTTTGTATATTTCTTAACTTTGAGCTAATTTATGCTGGTGTATTTTATTTTATTGCTTCTAACTTTAAACGTTCATAGATCTAAAAAAAATTAACCAATTTCAATAGAAATTTGTACACATCTGTAAGTAAATACGTTTTTATAATTTGAATTTACCAACGCTTCGTTTACTTAGTATTGTGGCATTCTTATTCATATATTGTCACTGCAAAGCGTTTCTTTTTGAGAAACTTTTCGCTTTTACAACATGACGCTATAGCAGACAAATATTAAAAGTTTCTTGCCCCTAATAATTGTAAAATACTTGCTTCATTTGACCGTACCTTAAGAAATTGTCAGGCATATTAGATGTGAAATTGTTTTTAAACAATATACGCAAACATTTGTATAGTCCTTACTTCTCCAAATGTGTAGTGTCCTTAGCTTAAGGACGTAACAAGTAAACAAGAATAGTTCACTGAACTCTGTAGTTGACATATTGACAGCAAAATAAAGCATTTGTTAAAGAGAGAAAAGTTTTTTTATTTTTTTATAGTAACTAAATATTAAATAATGATTTGAAGAATCTAAGGACTACGATATCGATGAGCAAATTTAAAAAAATTCCTTTTTCGTAAGTGCGAAAAATCATCAAGGACTCTATTTAATATGTCAACATACTATAATCGAATTAATGTATATATCGGTCATTTACAGCAACGTCATCACAACTAAATAAATTTAATTTCTGGGCTAATATTGCAGAAATAATCACCATATCGTTCTTCATATATTGTGAAAATTTAATACGAATATCTTGTATTCTTGTATATTCTTTTGAGAAGACTAAAATTTTTTCTATTAAGTTGTGTATAATTAGAAAACTTTAAACTTGTTTTCTCTCAAACTAGTTTTTTGAGTTATGCCGTTGTTGAAGAAAATGAGTGATATGTAAAAATTTCCAATGGAAATCTGTATAAATAAAAATTTCAATATATTTAATTTCAAATAAACATTAAGTTTGATAGACTCAAGTGGCCGTTTAAAAATTTATTTTCATATTTCTTTTCACAATACATGTCACACACTTTCGAAACTTTAAATAGAATACATTAAGAATAAGTCGCAGAAATTTGAAACTAACAAACAGTATCACTAAATTTGCTTATTTGCCATTATCTCCAGAAGAAAGTAAGGCTTATTGAGCTCCCAGCTTTTAGCCTTTTGGCCATAAGCCTCCACATCAGCCACTACGGGATATTTTAAGTATGTAAATGGGATTGTCTGTCCAAACGAACCTGATTTGATTTCATGACAAGTGTTTGGACAACTAAATTCAAATGTTGAGAATGTTTTTTAAGGAATCTTTTATAGTGCTGTATTTTGTACATAGAAATAAATGAAATTTTCCTGGTGAATAAACTGTTTATTATGCATAACATAATGTTAGATGACTTTGTCACCATATGCTGCCGTTTTGATGGAAACTTTTTTACGAATTATCAGCTATAAAAGAGTAAAATTAAAGAAATTCCTTTTTAAAAAATCCTTATATTTCAAATACGAACTTCCTTAAAATTTTTTTCCTTTAAGATTTTTCCTAATTTCTTACGCATATACAATCACAACTTGCTAAAAGCTTTAAGGCATGTTACATATGTATGTTTGTATATCTATCTATGTAAGTGGCTGTGTGCGTGTGTGTAAGTAAAAAAGGAGAGTTAGTTAAGTGTCATACAGTCATAAATTAACTGATATCTAATGCCGTAAAGGCCTCTTCTTAATTTCCTGTATGGATTTTAATATCAACATTAAATTTAGGGTAAATTTTCCTTTTCTGTTCCTTTTTCTATTCCTTGTTGATTCGTTTAAACCATTTTTATTTCAAATTGTTTTTGGTTTCTTTCAAATAAGTTTATAATATGTAAGAGTGTTTGTATAATTTTTAAAGTATGCTTTTTATTTTTAATTTTTATTTTATTTTATGTACATATGTACTTTACTTTGCGGTAGAACTGTAAGAGTATGTGCGCTTGTTTTCATATGTTCCATTTAATAATAAACATGAGTTAGACGTTCAGTTCGTATTGCAATTTAAACTTAACTGGCCTTAAGCTAGACCTTTTTTCAACTCCAGTTGTTTTTTTTTCATAGAAAAAGAACAACTTTGTGTATGATCAAGTATCATGTACTTTACTATTCTTTATTCATAGAAAAATCTAATATAATGGTTTGAAATATTTCTTTTCAAAAGGCATTTAATTTTAATGATATAAAATTATGTGGTTTTTAAACAAAAACCTTAGGAATTTCAACAAAATAAAAGGAAAATAAATTTTTATTATTGTGTATCAGAAACTTTATAAACAAATAAAACAAAGTAATGACCCTTTATATTCACATGTTTATTGAGTAGCACATTTTCGGAAAGGAATTGTAGTACTGCAGGATTTGAAGTAGGTCATTATATTAACATAAGTTTTTGTTAAAGGCTATATTACGAAATAGTTCCATGGCATAGATCTCTTATAGTACCATCAAAAAAGTGTGCAGTTGCGTCAGTTGGCGGCGAATTATCAATCAGCCTAAGGAGCTGTTAAATATAAAAATAATCAAATTCAAAATCATTCGGAAAATAAAGGCTTATGAAATAAAGAATTCAGCTTTTCATATTACAGTACAAATCCTCCACATTTAAAAATTTTTTTGGTATTAATAACTTTAAATATTTTTTGAGGGAACTTCTTAAAACAAACTTTTTGAATTAACATTGCGGTAAACCTTCATTGTTTCAAAATATTTTGGCAGCTTAGCTAATGCAAAGCTTTTTTTTCCAAGAAAAATAAGTAGAATTTGGATCACTCAAGATCAGGATACCTGATTCCACCTTGCAAATTAAATTAGGAATTATGGCAAATCCTGTTTACCTTCAAACTTAAAGCGATCCAAAAGCCAAAGAATATTAAAGTAATAACAAAAAAACATCCATCGAATCACTTAACTGACTAAAGACTGAATTTGCTGTATTCGACGCTGTTTCCCAAGTCTTAACATATGACGAAAAGATAGAAAATCGTTTTGGCAAGAAGTTTTTTAGTAATTATAATAAATCACTTTTTTCGAAACATTTCGACAGCGAATATTAATGAGTTTTGCTCTACGCCACGTTGTTTTTTATGTATATGAGTGACAAGATCGGTTCATATTCGCACGAAAACTAATTGAAAACAAAATTCTTAGAATTCTGCAAATTATTTTTTGTTACGCCTAGTCGTTCAAAAGCTATGAGAGGTTTACATTCATACAAACACACACACGTAAAGCCATGCGGACATCATCGTAAAATTAGTAGGTAGATGTAGCTTTCTGGTAACACAAAGCGTTGAGATCTAATGGAAACTCGATTTTCGAATACTGGGGTGAAATCAGAAACGTTCAACATTTTCATAGCGGAAAGATAAAAATATGAAAATTTGACCCCTGAAGTGTTTTTTAAAGCACGAACTATATTTTTAAATAAATCATCTTTGGAAGTGATATTCATTCGATGAAAGCTAGTTATATTTTATTTATAAAAAATTTAACATAAGATAATATTTTAAGGAAGAAGTAAAAAGCTAATTATATCCAACCTACATGATAGAACAGAATTTTAAGAAGAAGTTACTTTTCCTCTCACCCAGTGGAAAAAATAAACAAAAATAACAACGTTTGGAATGCAATAAATTTATTTTCGAAAATTTGTTTTGATATAAAACAACAACAAGAATACATTTTCTATTAAATTTAATCAAGCATATTGCTCTTGAAATTCAGCAAAAATGCTTTGCTCATGTTTGTTTTATTTTCAGTCTGAATAGATTTATACACACACACACACATACACACACTCACCAGACTATAAACTGATAAAAACACAGCAACATTAAATATAAAAATAAAATACACATCATAAAACATAAAAAATATAGAAAAATTATATAAAAATGAAAATTTTATTAAAATACCAGACAAGCAGTTTACTGCTTTAAAACACTATAATACTAAAATATAACAAATAAATGCCAAAATGTTGTTCTCTTCCCCAAAAAATGAAAAAACAAAAGCAGCAACAATGAATGGAACAACATTAGCAGCAACAAGAACAAAAACAACAGTGGCAATAAAAACAAGCGTTTTTAGTCAAATAAGTTAAAAATAACAGGAAAATATTATTTAAAAAAATAAAAGATGAAAAACGAAATATAACAAAATCTTGTTATATCCGTTTTATAAATAAAATAAATAGATAAACATGTTGTATCTGCAATACAATAAGGGAAAATCAACAACAACAACAACATCAACATCAGACATATAAATATACATACATATATAAAAACATATACATATACCATTATCCTTAAACGCACATGCACGCACACACATACATAAATGCATATGTATGTACGTATCACTGTTGAGATTTGTGGTATAATTGTACCGATTTTGGTACAATCGAAAGTTGAGTGATAAGCTCGTATACTCAGCATATTTCTGGTACAATTTTCTGATTTGCAAATACAAAATTTTGGTAAACCCCTTTTATTTTATATGTTATATAATGTTCGTTTAAACAATCATCCTTATCGGGAATAAAAGTTCGCCCAAAATGTGTTCCCTTTTCCTAAAATTGTGATCGCCAATTTTGTGTTGTTGCTGTGTTACTGTACTCTCTTGTTCTTTTTGTTCACCATTTATTGCTCATGGGAAATATTTCAAGTGAACAAAATGTTCGCCTCTTATTCCCGATAAGGGTGAATATCTTCTTCCATAATCACATAATTAATATTAAAATGTTAATGAGCGAGAATTGCTTGTTATGGAAAGTGTTGGAAGTTGTTTTTAAGAAACTACTTTCAACTGCTTCCAACGTATCAATGTGTTTGTATTTTTGACTTCTCAGGAAGTTATTATTAATAATTAATACAAATGCTATTCTACTTCCGCAATAGTAAACGCATTGACTTTTAAACAAGTCATGAAATAAAATTCCTTAGTTCCAACCCTAATCGGGCCAGTCGACAAAATATTGAAAAAAAAAATAATATAATAAACTTACAATTAAGAATATCTTTAGAATAGGTAAAAGAAAAGTTCTCTCAATGACAAGCCCATGTAAAAAGCATTTGCAATTATCCGGATTTGCACTACTTGATGATCGTATTTGGAAGCTCCTTTTTCACTGGGTTTAAATGAACGGCTGCTGTTAAATATCTTTCGAGTAGTTTCAGCAATCTTCTTAATGTGAAATTTTGGTACAATTGATGCTTATTTGGTACACTTTTACCATTGTGACGGTACAATTTCAAAATTGTCATATCCCAACAGTGGTACGTATGAGCAAACATTATTTTTGGCTAAAACTAAAAACAAAAAGACAACAAATAGACAAACTTGAATCAGAAAAGTATAGAAAAGATAGGGAGAAAATTTAGAGTCATATTTCTACAAGAGTTGAAAGTTCATTTGAATCTGTAAACAACAGGGAGTGTAATTTTAAAAGTATGAAGTAGTGAAGGATGAAGTGGCTGTTGCTAAATAACGCGCATCTCATAACAACCAAATAACGTGTATTGCTATAAACAAATGATACTGAATAGTTTTCGGAGGAAAAATAAACAAAACAGCTTTCGCAAAAAACAGTCTAACATGTCTCAAAAATTTACATCCACAAAGTCGTCGTAGAAACGCAAAGTAATTTCATTCATTACCCTATCTATGCACAGTACTAAAAGGATGACCGGTATAATGATTTCTTCCAAAGTAGAGAAGTAGAGAATATTTATTTTAGTGGGCAATAGAGGTGGACACGCTCACTTGATTAACGTCAACTCGATTTCAGAACATTTTTTCTAATATCAGGTAATTGTTAATAAAAGTTATTATAAAATAGAACCGGTAAAGTGAGCTTGCATGTACAGAATTTTTGTGTACATATACATTCGAAAAAATAACTCACTATTTCATGTCCTTGAGCACGTGAGAGGAAGTAACGGTCGAGATACCGAATGCACCACAGCCATACTTCAAGTGAAAATGATCCCAGTCAGCGCAAGCATCAAGGAGTCTGGAACATTCAAGAACTGATCTCGGTGTGTAACTCATACCGAAGGATCAATGAAGTTTGTACCATTTATGGTAAGCAATGATACGCGGTTCAAACAAACTGGTGCGACATGCAACAAGCAATACGAAATGCATTTTCTGTGCCTCTACATAATTCACCGGTATTCTTAGTGTCATCTATTTATTATGGGTCGCTTTGATTTTTATCCTAAAAACAAGTTCAACATAGTTAAATTATCCATTAACTAAGTTTTCGTGCAGGGTTCCGAAAATTCCCTGCATCAGTTTTAACTACTGCACCACCATTTGCTGTTAAACTCAAATAAAATATTGTGTATGGAATATTTCTTAATTGTTTGCAAAATAAAAACTAACAATTTTTGTTTTTTAGAAATAAGAACGGCGACAGCGAGTGTTTTTCTAAGGGCTTGATGAGTTTCATATGAGGGTAAGAGGAGACTGGTTATTGTAATGAAAACTGTTTGAAAACAGCTTAAACTCCATTTCAGTTACAAATATAACATTTTTTAGCTGTAAAACTCCTTTTTTTTGTGTTTCATGTGTGTTCTTTTCCTCTATTCGTTATATGTTTTGTTGATTTAAGCCAAGTGTTTGCATAGACTCTGACGTATATCTGAATTTAAACAGCAGGCTGGAGCAGAAGTAGCAGCATCATCATCATCGTATCAGCCGTATCAGCCAGCAGCAGCATTAACCATGTCTGCTATTTCAATTACATAAATTTGTCGCTTTTGTTTGCTTTCTAATTTAAATACGGGCTGTTACTGCATCACAAAATTTTAATAGTGTATGTTTCCCCCTTTTTTGCTCTCATTTTATTTCACTATATTGCTAAACCACCAAGTGTTACAGAGCAACACATTTAAGGAAGGGGCAGTTTAAATTGTATGAGACTTGGGATTTAATAATTAAACAACAAAAAAAAAGATCTGCAAAAGTTTACATACAGTCTGCGAAACACAGCATTAATTGAAGTTCAAGTTCGTCGAAAGTTTAACAAACGTTTAAAAAATTTCTTTTGTTGCCTCGTGCCAACAGCCATTTAAAAAATAAACTCGATTAAAATACTCTCATTCGCACACATGCAATTTTCCAAACCTTTTTACCACTTATTTGGCGCAGAGTACCAAAAAACAACAGAAATGTTTATGGTCATTTTTTTTTAATTACACCATAAATGAATACGAGAGAAAAAGTACTAAAATTTATTTGTTTTTCGTTTTTTTTTAGAAACAAAATCTACTTTACCAAAATAAGATGGAAATAAAAGTGAACTTGTTAGAATTTAAACATTTATTTGACTCTCATAAACTCAGTGGCACAAAAGACTATTGAAAATTTGCAAAAATTTTCCTTTTAATTAATTGATGGAACTATTTTTTTTGCAGGAAAATTGTTTATACTTCCCATTCACTTTGTGCTTACGAAACAAGATGGAATAAGTTCTTTACATTCTTATATCAGGGATTGCCTTCGATATAATAATGGTCAATGAAAAAGGAAATAAAACTCTCCGTTTATCCACTATGGTCAAAATCGTTCATATATCATACACACTGAAAAAATACCAATCTAAAATCATTAAATGTACATTAAATTTCTAAAAAAGTATTTTATTTAAATTTACAATTGTTTCATATTAATTTTAAACGAAAAATTATTCATCTTACCTCAAATCTCGTTGATCTAATATTTTTTACTGTTAAAACAATATTGTTGCATATTGAATCCATAAAATAGTGTTTTATATTCAAATCAATTTTTATCACGTGAAATTAAAGTTGAATTTACTTCAGTGGGTCAATGAAAAATCCCGTTACATTTCATTTTGAATCAACATGACTATAACCTTAATTAAAAAATTTTTTTTTGTTAAATTAATAATTAAAACATATTGAATTAAAATTAAATTCCAGTTTTTTTATGATGGTGTGAGTATATATCTAAAGTAGGGATGTAACGATACGCCGTTTTGCCGATCCGATACCGATACCGATATTTAAAAATAAATATCGCCGATACCGATTCCGATACCGATACGAATACTGAAATTGAGTTCAAGTTTAGATTAACAAAACTCAAGCGCAATTTTTTTATTATACAAAATTACATTATAAGAGAGAATATTTAAAATTGATAAAACATTGGAAGTAATTTTTAAGGAGCTACATTTTCTTTGCTTCCAAAATATCTATATTAAAAATATGCAGATAATTAGTAGAAAAGAAAGAAAAAATGTTTAATTCCTTTATAATTTTAAAAAATACTCGCCATGCTTTTTAAAAAATCGATTTTTTTAAAGGACATTTATCAACTAATATTCTTCTAAATAACTTAATAGTTAATTATTAAAAGACTTCTAAGTTTATATTTATTCACTTAAATTTACATGAAAATACAGTTCTGAGCTTAAATTCGCATAAAAAAATTGTGAAAATGGGTAATTTTGTATCCTTTTTCCTTGAGGAAAAATCATTATAGAATACCGAAAAAGAAATTTATCCTAGCATCGCTTCCACCGAATTGGTAATCGAAAAACAGAACTTCTTGCAATGGCAAGGATATGTAAAACTAATTAGAAATTATCCAAATTTGCAATACTTCCAGATCGCGAATTCTACATTTTCATGCCTTCTTTGGAGTATCTTTTTGTTTGCTAATGGAATTTTCCCCATTGAACTTGAATTCATGGTAAAACTAACAAAAAATAAATAATTTTTTTACAAAATATCAGCATAAAATATTATTAATTTTTAAAATTGATATTAATAAGATATAAAAAATAACGAAGTGAATTTAATTCATGGTAAAATCGAGCAAAAATAAATTATTTGTTAAAAAAAAAAACTCTGAAAAAATTGTTCAAAGTATTGTCGTATCGACAGTAAAATATCGCCGATACCGATGTATCGGAAAATCTGAAGTATCGCCGATATATCGGTATCGGTATCGGTATTCGTTACATCCCTAATCTAAAGCATATATCTTGCCTGCCAAAAAAGTGATGATAGATGAGACCGAGTTCAAATCTTGACTGGGGCAGCTAGCTAAAACACGAATTTTTCTGAAGCATATGCCAATGCAAATCGTGGAAGTAAAATAATTAATAAAATGGCTGCATTAAATTTATATTGTTTTAATTTTAAATAATTTTGATTCAACATGATTCTTTGTGTTATATCAGCATCAAATGCACGTTGTTTCAACTTTGATTGAACATGATTCTTCGTATTATTTTAGTATCAAATTCATTTTTCATTAACTGTACTGGAATATTAAATCAACATGAAATATAAGTTATTTCACAAAGAAAAATGTTTTTTGAGGGTTATTGTAAAGTCATTATTATTACCGAAAAATTAACAATTAACCTTTATTAACCAAAATTAATATTTTACTTATACAGTAAAATTTCAATTTTTTTATTTAAAACACAATGAAATTGATTGCCGAGGGGTATTAGCTACTTCCTATGCTCATTTCACTGGGGATAAATGCAGATCGTCAGGGAACCTTTACAAAAAATCTCATAGAAAAACAAAAGATATTCTAGCAAACTTTTATTTAAATATTCAATGAAGTCTATTTTCTGATAGTTAATCATTGTCTATATGCATTTCATTAGAGCTTAACTAAATCGTCAATAGACTTCAACCACAAATTTGTAACTATTCAAAGTTGTGGTTGAAGTCTACTGACGATTTGGTAAAGCGCCAATGAAATACATATAACTATCAGCAAATAGACTTTATTTAAAACGAAATTGAGACAATATGTCAAATAATAGATTTATTAAAGGTTTTATTTAAATAAATAAGAAGCTTAAACAATATCAAAGTTTAACATGGACTCAGCAATGTTTTTTTTATTTTCTACCTTTATACCAATACCGCACTGACGGGCTTTTTTCCCATTCAAAATTGTAGTTATGAGAAGGTATATAGAAAAATAAATGTAAAAACAACAACAACTATATATTAAATGTAGTGTGATGTCAAACAAGTGCTTTTTTGCCGGGTACTGCCATGTTTTATAATTAGTGATTTGTTTTGGGACTTGCTAAAATTTAGTTTTTAAATTTATAATCGTACAATTTCGCAAAATCAACCTTGTTGTCGACGATATTGTGATGCATTTTTTCTGTGCGTCCGTCTTACCAATGGGACTGATTTCTTAAACTTTTTTTAGAAACTCAATAGAAATGATTTATATATTACTCGTGGTGGGCGAGAAGTATCCCTTCTTCCCCTCCCCAGGATGCACGCCTGGTTTACCCAAACTTTTATTCGAAATATTTTAAACTAGAAAACCTTTACGGCTTTATCGTTTTGTAGCAAAAGAAGCAAAATCATGGTATTATTGTCTACAAAGTAAGTTCATTGGACCATATAGTTCAATTATTTAATTTAATTTATTTAACCCAGCAGAGAGGGCGTGAACAAAAACAATCGTCTCTTATGAATAAATTGATATCCCATTTTATATCTGTAATAATTCGCAGGCAGTATTTTTTATACATTTCTCGGAAAACAATTTTTCTATCTAATAATATTATTCTTTATATTCAACTTAAAAGTATAGCTGCTTTCAGATAATTCCTAGAAAATTTTATTCAAACAATTCTTATAATATATTTTCATTTGTATTTTCTATGTTTTATTTAAATTAAACAATTCTTTCTTATTCTACCTAAATCTCAATTTGTGATAAAATACTACAAAACTTTGACCATTATAATAAAAATAAAAATGTAACTTAACTTTTGTTATACTGAAACTGCAGTTAAAAGTAACTGAGAATGTAAAGAAAACATTTACTGGAACTTTGAATTATTAAAATTTATACGTTTTTATTAAATATAGCAACAACTCGAAAATAAAAATAAACTACCACGAGTACAACTTCTATAACAATAACTAATAAAAACCCTTTTTAAATTTCCTTAAAACAATGAATCAAAAACTATTTTTTCAATAAGAAAGAAGTATGTGCTCTTAAACTTTTAAATAGATAAAAAAGAAAATATTTGTCTGGACATAAATATCTAGAGAAAGTATGGAGGTGTTGACAAGAATGTTTAATTTCCTAATTTCCTTTTTGAAAAGGCAAATCATTTTACGTGAAAACAAATGATAATTATGGCACAAACAAAGGCCAGAATCTGAATAATAAAACAACTTAAAATTAAAATTTACTTGGCTTTTCGAACACCAACAACAAAATCAAACATTTGGACTGATTTCATTTTTTTCCTTCGTTGCTAAGACAATGAAACAGTCACGTAGCACTTAGATAGCGCCTCATACTCTAACGCTTTTGATGAGATCTCGTTAAGAATTCATTGTTATTTAGTTTCTTCTTTGTGAATTTCCAAATTAAAACTGTGGTGGCAAACAAGTATAAATAGTAATAAAATCCAGTTCCTTTTTCACTTTGTTAAAGGTAAAACGAATAATGAAATAAGCAAACAAATTCCAATGTTTATGGAAAAACATGTCTCCTAGAACACCATCAAATTCATCAGCAAACAAGCAAAACCAGACGCTGCCAATGACGACTGTCTTGAAATAAATAAAATAATAAAAATCTTTTTATACATTTTCAATTCATGCCTATACGTGCATAATTTGTTAGTGTTCGGATAGGACAAAAGCTCTTTTTCTTTACTGTGTAGATTCCATCTTTGTTAATGCATAAAACGTCGAAAGCATTAAAATGTAAATTAATTTAAACGAAAACGACAAGTGTTTGTTTTCAGCTACAAAAATAATCGATAACAAAACGAGAATGGAAAAGGAAATGGAATAGACAAAATGACAAGCAGCAAGATCCAATCATAAAGTAAAGCAACAGCAAAAATACAAAATAAAATTAAATGTTAAGAGTGTTCTATTTTTAAAATCAGATAAAATGAAATAAAAATGAAGTAGTGAAATATTGGTAACAATGCTAGTAGTCGTACGAAAATACAAAAATCTGATTTCGCTTTTCTGCTTTTTAGTGCACAAATCTAAATCTATGAGAACACATTAACCCTTGATTATCTAGCAGGAAAATATACAAAGTGGACAGACAGAGTGGCCGGCCATCTAGATATACAACATGATATGAAAATTGTAATGAAACCAATAAAAATAAAACCGAAAAACAAAGATGTAAACAACAAAAACATACAACAAACAAAACCGGAAGAGGGAGATTTCGTAAAAGGACATGCTTAATACTTACACCAGCACCAACACTACTAACAAAGCAGGGCACACAAGCATCCCAGATAGTTTGCTAAGATAAAAAGTTCGAAAAGATTAAACAAAACATGAAAATGGATATGGTGATTTTTGATATACTGATACAAGTGCTAGAAAAAAAGGATAATGAAATCAAGGAATTATATTTCAGGAGGTGTTTTAATACTCTATTTCATCTTGATAATTGTGTGAAGTGAGAAAATAAGGACAAGGTTGGCAAATAAAATAAAGCTTATAGCTGAGAATAGTGTTTCTAAAATAAATTATCTGATAATTTTCTTTTTTAGTTTTTTTTTAATAGTTTACAAATATAGATAAACAGCTTAAGAGCAAAAGAAAAGGTAAGCAACAGTTTTGTATTAGTTACATGTATTTGTATTATAAATATGCCTGTGAACTCAAAAGAAATCAAATGCTGTAACCTTTCTTTACAATAACACCAGTCGATAGCAAAAATAACTTGTCCTGAAATATTTTTTACAAATATTTAGCCCGCTATATGATCGCTGAAGGGGAGTTTTGCATCCCTTTTTCAAGAAAGGAACAAATAGGCCCATACAACGAAGAATTAGCCTTTAAAATATTTCTTGTGGTGTTTCTTTTAAAGAGAAGTAATACACGCAGACAATTAATACCTACCAGTTAACTAATTACTGTGTTTTGTTCTTTGGGAAAGGAATAGTGTAGAGAGAACAGACAGTAAAGTGAGGGACAGACGGAAAGTTTAATTCTTTTACAACTCTGCTATTCCGCGTTTTCTTATTTTTTTAAAACAGTGTTGCAGCAACTTTGCTGTCGTGTAGAGACGTATTAAACTTATTAAGCTATATGTGCAGGCATTTGATTAATATTTTACTTCGCCAACAATTCTGCTACACTACCGTATTAATCACTATAACTATGTGCAAAAGGGAGATAATTGAACTCCTCCTAAAATAAATTCCAGAACTAAACTTTCAAAACGCCGATACGCGTATACATTTTTTTGGCGCTCTTCACCTAGAACCTTTTATTATAAAAAAATTGATTTTATTGTACACTGTTGTTTAGCTTTTATTAATTAAATTATTTGATTAACTGTCTGTTTCTATAAAAGCGAAAACCCACTTGAATAGGGAAAATAGTGGATTTCCAAATAATCAAATGAAAGCTAACAAAAACTTACAAGAACGAAGTAAAATTTGAAAATTTTCCCGCAATGGTTTATACCAAAGGCGAATTGATTAAAGGTAAATGGCATTCAACTCTTTGATTGCAACTACCGTGGTTGGTAGTGAGATTTGAGCGGACAAGATCTCTGATGATAAGTTTTAGTTCAACCTTCCGTGCAGTAAGAAGTTTTCTTTATCTTTTGAATTAGTACATGCTTTGAAACTTCTTTCTAAATAAACATAATTTAATTGCAGAATTAAATTGAACGAACTTCGCCAGAACACTTACAAGGTAAAAATTGCTGCTTTAACCGAAGCAGGTTTGTAAGCGGGAGATGCTGGTTTGTGTTGTCTCTCCTGCTTCGAAAAGGGATGAGATTTGTTCTCTATACACCACTTGGGAGCTATGGTGTTTAACATAACATTGCGCATCTTTCAAGGCATCAAAAATGCGCTAAGATAATGTCTCTTCGTCTGATTGCGTCATCTACTCGTAATTGTATCATCGTTAAACTACAGACAAATCCAGTCGTGTTTTATTATATATCTCACTCTCTCTCTCTCTCTCTCTTTCTCTCTCTTCCGTGAAATAAGTGAGAAATGTAGAAATAGAGTATGCTTTAAATGTGTTCAGAGTTGTTAAATGTGTTAGCATTTATTTAAAACAATGCGTACGACAATTCTTTAGAACAGCGTTGCCCAAGCCCTATGCGCTTGGTGCTCATTTGTTTTTGTAAAAACACTTAGCTATAGGCTGTGTTTAACACACACATACAGCACTAGCAATACCAAATACAGAAACATTTTTTTCTTATTAGTTTTTTTTGTCGTTCTTCACTGTATACACGCAAGTGCAAATGAACAAAAAATAAATATATGAAATATTTTTTTTCCTTTTTTCTTTGTGTGTATTGCTTTTTACAACAAAACATATTGAATAAAAATTAGTTTTTCTTTAAATGTATCGGTGTTTGCTCTTCCATAAGGAACTTTTGTGCACCCCTGCCTTAGAACCTACTTTGTTGAAAGCTATAATGCTACTGAAGAAAATTTTGCCAATTTAAGCAATATGAACACTGAAAGATATATGTATGCTTTTTTTTGCACATCCTCGGATATGCTTTAAAACTTCTCATGTTAAATGCATGCAATTTTTTTACTGCTTCCAGAAACATAATATTTTTTTGCTGGGTAAATATCTTTGGAATAAAAATCATACACTTCCACTAAAAATTAAAATTTTTTTATCTTTTGCATAATCTTAAGAAGAAATGTAAAGACTCTTAAATAGCACTTCCTGATGTAAAAAAATTAATGCTTTCATATAAAAAATTAATAAAAGAGTAATTAAAATAAAAAAATTTTTACCCTAGATATTTTTGAATTAACAATTCATTAACACTTTTGCCTTTGCACTGTATGGAGCCTTTCTTTCCAACTCAATTTATTGTTGAGCATTATTTTCTCTGTTTGATTGTGTGTAATGGAAGTACTCATGTACTTATGTACGTATACTAGATGTGTAAAAATGTCATACTTTAAGCCTTGTGACAGTGAATAATTAATTTCATCCATTAGTGCACATATTTATGCCATCAACCAGCAACAAAAATTTCCCAAAGGACTATTAAAAATTACGAAAACGGAAACTAAAAAAAAACAGCAATAACAAAAAAATTAAAGTGAAATAAAAACTACTATCGGATGAATGAATAAACAAATGAAACAAAAACTAAAGTAGAGTTAAAACTTTACTACCATCATACACAAAATTACATACAAATAAGCAGTAATATTAAAGCATATGCATACAAATAAATGCATAGAAATGCTTATGCATGCATACATACAATATTCAACTGTCTAGATCTACAACAGAGAATAGCTAGAAAAGTGCACAGTTTTATTGAGAATATATGCAACAGAATTAAATAGAAATATTTACAATCTAGAGCCCTACATTCGGCGATGTATAAAAGCTGATGTTTACAACTTGGCTACAACAATTTTTTGAGTAATTAACAGAATTAAAACCACGTGAAATGAATCAAAAATATCAGTGGTTGCAAACAGTAAATAATTATAAATTATGAAAAACATTCTGACGCCTTCTTAAAATGGTGCTTAAACTAATGGGTAGGGTGCCAATATATATGGCGTAATACCAGCATTGCGCGCTAAAACCATCATATAAAATAAATAAATTGTTGCAGCAATTCTGTATGATGTACGAGCTCACAGTACAAAAATTACATACATAAATCGTGGAATTCTTAAAATCAATCAAAAATTCCAATACTCCATAAAAATACAGACACAAATACAATTCAACATAAAACACAACCTAAAACAACGATGGGAGTGTGACAAAGGTGGTCCTTCAACGAAAGTATGACAGCCAACATTTTCATTCGTTGGGTTGTGCTGTTAAGCCTGCTGTTGATAAATAATAGAAAATGCATTACAATACAATGGACAATGGCTGCAACAAAAAGCAAATAAATATTTCAAAACACACAAACAATCATACCTTCATCAACAAAATGTAGTGCAGACACAAATACTTATGTACAATAGCCAGTGTAATTTTCAGGCAGTTTGACTGACAAACAGACAGACAGTTAGCTGTTTGGTTGTCTACTGTCGTGAGCTAGTGAGTGCAGTGGTAATTTAAAACCTCTTGCCAATAAATTTTTCGCAATGCAATTTAGTATAAATTTTAAAACAACTGACGCTTTTTAAACAACTTCCCTGTTCCATCTATTCTCACAATCATTCATCCATCTGTCCGTCCGTCTGACTGACTGTGTATCTCTCTTTTTTAGCATACTTCACTTTCACGTCTCTTAGTAAAGACATCAACTGACATATGCCAGCGTTTTATGTTGCATTTGAAAAGCGTCAAAATGACAAATCGATGCAACGCCAATATATTTAAAATGTCCAAAGCACACATTGCAGCAAACAACCGCAAAAATTGTTCCTGCTACAACTACTCGTAGCTCTGCAAATGGCTCCGCTACAAAACACAAACAAACAACAACAATTGGTGCTATAACAATGTTCAACTCCCCCAAAACAATTTGTTGTTCGGTTATGTGTGTTTTGTGATTTTAAAATTTTCAATAGATTTGTTGTTAAATGATGTTTTTATTTACAATATTTTTTATTTTGTTGTTGCTGTTACGGCTGCTGTTGCATTTGATATTTGTTTTTAGTGCATCAGCCAAATAAATGGACGGACATTACTTTTATTTCAACGATTGAACGGACAAATGAACAAACGGACAGACATGTATGTATGTACGCTTGTTGCAGTTGTTTAGTTTTTTATTACTATGAACTGTATACATAAAATTTAACATATGGTTGTGTATTAGTGTATCTTGGATTTGTATATTCGATGCATCATAGAAATTTTAAAATAACAGAAGCAACAACAACATCAATATAAGCCACGATATTGATAAAATCATAAAGTCAAAACAACAATTCAATGGTACTGTTGCTGCAGCAGTTTTTGTTTTTATGGAGCGGGGAAGGTTCGAAGGTGTTGTGTGGCGTATGGGGACCATCATTTTAAATAAGTTTTCTAAAAATTGTTTGCATTGAACTCCTTTTTTCAAATAGAAGAGAAACAAAGCAACAACAGAAACAATGAATTGTTTAGCTTATTGTAGATTTGTTTAACTATATAATGATTTTTAGTCCTTTTGGGAATCGAAAATGTCAATGCATATCAAAATTATTTTAGAGAATGTTAACAAGAAGGAACATGGTTATTAGGTACTTAAGTTTATGAAGAAATAAATTTTTAAACTAAATAAGTTTTAGTTTTTTTTGTGTGAAGAATTTGAAAAATATATTTTCTATTTGTTCTTAAATTTACCAAAATATAAGGATAAGTTTCATTTAGTATCGTACAAAAAGAAAAAAAATTAAATATAAACTTTATTATTTTAGAATTTTAGATTACATAACAGTCTTTTAAAAAGCACGTATTTCATATTTTTTTGTTTTACCATAATATTTTTGTCATTCGTTACCTCGCTTTATGATAATGAGATTTCTATATTATTTCATCTCGTTTTAATTGCTTCGAACTATTTTAAATAAAACACAAACAATTAATAAATAGAATAAGTTGTTTTAAGAGTAATTCCCTGTACATTTTCCTTGCTTTATTATATTGTGAATACCGGTTTTTCGTCTAGTATTTTTTTTTATAGTTTTTGCGATCTAAGTTGATTTAGTTTTCTTCCCCAACACCCAAAAAATTAACAAAAAATAGCGAAATCGGATATTGGAATCTAACACAACAAAATCTATACAAATCTATACAACAGGTATACAAATAGACAGGTAACAATTAAATGGCCTAAAATTATTGAACTATTAACACAATTTGCACTTTTCGGAAAATCTTGCTTGTAACCAGGTGCGGATCCAGGGGAGGGGAAAAGGGGATATTTCCCCTCCCAAAACGAATAAAATATAGCTCATTTCTATTGAGTTTCTAAAAGAACTTTTTCAAAATGGTATGTTTCATATGAAAGTTCCTCTCCCAAAAGCTTTAGCTGGATCCGTACCTGCTTGTAACTATTCAACACTCGCCTGAATTTTTTAAATAAATATTCAAGTAACGAATGACGAACTCTTAGCAAATTCCTGATGCTCATGCTACAGATTTTGCAATAAACACTTTAATTTCACATTTTTTAAGAAATGATTTTGCATTGAAATTATTACACATAGAATTTTAATTAATTTATACGACTTACTGTTTTATTGAAAGTAACGAATGACAAACAAGCTTGTAGACATACTTTTAAAATAGAAAACAAAGCTGTTCTTTCGTAGTTGCTCTTCTTTAATTTATTTATTTTTGCATTTGTTTTCTGTTTTTGTTAAAAATGCATTTCGTAAAACTACATCTTAAAGCAGAGCCAAAAAATGTTTATGAAATTAGAGTGAGGTATCATTTTGTACGCAGAAGACAATATTAAATAATAATTCTTGCAAACAAAACCGACTACAAAATAGGCGTTGCACTGCCCATAATTTTGGTGTGCGAAGTTTCATAAGAATCGGTTAAACAGAAGGGGTTAAAATTAATATTTACTTTTCATGGGCGTGGCACTGTCCACTTTTCTAACCATACTGTTTTATTGTAACGATAACTAAATAACTAAAAGCTTAAGAAGAATCGGTTTAGTAGAAATTGTTAAAAAATTATATTTACTTTGGATGGGCGTGGCATTGCCCACTTTTTTAATCATGATATAGTATTCAAATAGAAGCTTACTGTGTGTGCGAAGTTTCTTAGTTGTTGAAAAAGCATGTGCATTTACTTCGTATGCGCGTGACCCGTCCTACTTTTTGACGGGACCAATCTGAAAGCACATTCTGTTAAATAAAGAAAAAATCCGAAATCAGTTTATAAATGGCAGAGTTTTAATTTTTTTGAAGTCGGTTAGAGAACAAAATTTTCTTTAGTAAAAAATATTGTATTTCTGGCAAAGTAAGTATAGTTACGGTAGTAAGTATAGTTACGAAGATCATCGGGCTAAAAGGAAATTATATTTAGAAAATAAATCCCAACAAATAAGCTTTTTAAGCTTTTGAAATTTGTTTTATTTCCATCGTATATGAAATTATTTGCTAGCAAACCATAAATTCCATACAGATTCTATAGTGCCCCTTAAATACTGTTGTCTCGAAAAGAGTTAATTTATGATTAGAAATTTATGAAATGTTTGTGTTATTATTCAAAATTAATGAACTTTCAATTGTGCAATATTTTGAATACAAACTTTAGAATCTTGTTTTCCCAAAATAATAAATAAATACAGCCTAGACACCGATTATATAGCGCGTATCAATAGAGTGCAATTTAATGCTAAAGTTATTGAGATCAATTTAAAAAAAGCATTATTATTGTGCATACAATTTGCATAAACTTTTAATGTAGACAGAAAAACGAGCTGAAATTGGTATCATTCAACAAAAATTTATTGGAAATTGCATCAGATTCAATTTCGGCATTCTTGTTTTAATTTCTTTCTGTTTTTTTTCTCTAGTGAATTTGTAGGGTGGGGTAGAATTTGGTTACAGTGCATTGTTCAACTGAACTATATTGCAATTGCATTTGGTTGTCATTGTCATTGATTTTTTTAGTTACTGCTGCTTCTGCTGTAATTGCTATTGTGGCTGCAGTTTTTGTCGAGTTTTTGCCAAAATCTTACACATACACATGAATTCAGGAACATATAACTGAACGCATTATTGCATGCAGGCATGTATGTGTGTATTTTCAACAAAAATGTTATAAAGAGAAATAAAAAGTTCTACCAAAAGTGGCAATAAACCGAACATGTAGCATGTTGTTGTGGCGCATGCAATGTGAAATCAACATTTTTCTCCACTTTTATTAAAAGAATATAGTTTAGCTCAGGCATACATTCATATACTGCGTATCTATGTACGTATATCACTGTGAGCGTACGATTTTGACTCACTTGGCTAAAAAGATGATGAAAAATAAAAAAAACTTACTGCAAGAAGTGTTACACAGAAAAAAGGAAATAGGAATAAACTGTTGTTCTATTTGTTCTTTTTTAATAAAAAGTGGAGGCATTGTGGTTGAATTTGTGGCACTGATATTGCAGCATGTTTTCCTTTTGGGGTAACAGTTTTTTGATATATCATAAAAATACACACTTTCGATTCAACTGCTGCTGATAATACTCACACTGCTACAATTTTTGTTTTTTGTTGTTTTTCCCATTTCAGTTTTTTTTTACAAAATATGGTTAAAATTATGAAAAATGTTTTTTAACTGATAGCAGCCAAAATTTTTATTTCTGTTATTTTCTTATTATTATTTCTCTGCATACATATGAAAATCACAGATATCAACCCTGAACGTTTTTATAACAAAAGTATATCTTTGCAATAAAACATGTAGAATAAAGCTTTTACTTTTAAAATGCGCTATAGATGTGATGTCCTGTTTACATATACAATACACACATTACCATAAACTTAGACATATAAATAATGTTTTATTACTTTGTTTTTATTTTTGAAAAAAAGGGGAAAGTTTAGACAACAAAATAAAAAAAATTATGACTTTATCTTGTTGTGATATTGTTATCAATCAATCTACACTCAGTACAAAAGCGAAAAAAGAAAACAGTTTTTAAACTAAAACATGTTCGTTCGGTATCTGTGTATTTATTCAACCGCTATTCCAAACAAACAGAATTATCTTTTGGCCTTTCTACTTGGTGTTTGTTTTATTCTATTCAACAAAACCCTAATTTGTTTCTAAGGAGTATAAAAAGCAATAACAGACATTTTGAAAATGAAAGAAGGTCGAACCATCCATCATTTTAATGATATTAAAGACAAGCTTTTGGCCTTAATACTAATATCTAGTAGTAACCCAGCGGTAAATTGTAGGAGAAAGAGGCCTTCTAGAAGGCCTGTTTAGCAGACATAAGGCCTGCCAATCCGCATTCCATACACTCAGAGAAAAAATATGGTTGTGGCATGGTTGCGAAAACAATGTCATGTTTCCCGATATAGCTTTTGGTTGTGGAAAATAAGGTATTATTGATTTAAATAATTGTGGACCTTAATTAGTTTACGACAAAAAATGTATGCTTACATTTAATCATGACATTATTAGCAGTCATTTTAATTGCAACATGGTTCAATTTATTGTTAACAAAATTCTAGCTACAATCATTTTATATATGAATATTCAATAACAATTTGCAATCAAGCAGTTTAATAAAGCAGTTTATTTGCAATCAAGCTATGGTTACAAAAGAGACATGGCTCTCTGCTTCCAAAAAAGTGTTTGATCTATCCTTTGGTTGAATGCTTTTTTTTATATATTTTTTTTTTGTTTTACTGAGAGCTGTTAGTTTGTTTTTGTGTGTTACTTTAAAAAATAAGAAAATATAAATTAGAAATAAAAAAAACGAATAAAAGCTAGCAAATAATATTCGTAGCTTAGTTTAAATATACCATCTAATTTCTAAGCTACCTCCAAACTTCGCAACATTTTCACCTAAATTCTTCCCAATATTAGTAAGGTAAAAAGTATTACCAAGCTAGAAATTTGCCTAAAAATGAGATGGTATTGTACCTATCAAGAAATTGGTCCGCATTTTGATCTCAGTACTTTTATCGACCGAAATTTTTGGATAGGAACTTGGCCTTATTTTCACATTAATGTTTTTTGTGCGAATTTGACTTTTTTTTGCTAAATTTTTGTTTGGTACAACACCATAATTTCCAGCGCTATAATTTCCTATAATTTCATAATTGCCCATTATAGTGCGCCTTATAATGCGGCACGCCTTCCCGTTACGTAATCAGCTCAGTTTTTTTTACTAAAAATAACTTTCCAGGAGGATTTACAATCAAACTAAGAAAAAATTTGGTCCCCACACTAGTTTATTTCTTGACATTCACCCAACAAGCATTTTTTATATACGATGGATGTCAATCTCCATATAAAAAATAATATATATAGAAATATGAAACATGATATACATCCTACATCACAAGGCTAATTGAATTCGCCCCTGGTACCACCTTATAAAATCAATTCACCTTAATTGCGTATTTCAGTAAATATTCTTGAACAAAAATACTTAGGAAAATCAACTGTAAAAGTTCGTATAAGTTTTAATACAGTAAAAACTAATCAAATATCGAATCGAAAAGTATTCGACTGGGCCGGTTTTTTAATTTAAAAAAATTGACAACTGTATTGTGGGAAAACCCGGTTAAACAACCGAGTTGATCACCCTAGTGTTATATGAGACAACAATATTATGTTTAGAATAGATTTATTTTCATAATAGTATGATTTGACTCCAACCATATAATTAAATCGTAGTATGTTGCTCTTAGGGTATGGTGGCCTCAATCATGTTGTTTCTTTGCGTATACTCATTTCATTTATATCCATGCTGTCATTGCGGCGCAGGCCTTCCAAGCAGCTTCCTAACACTTCTGGCATGCCATTTTGAGGGCTATCTAAGGAAGGTCTGTTAAAAAGCAAATGAAGGTGCACTTTTTTTTCTATTTCAGTATTTTCATAACGTTTTCTTTCGATTTGATTAATGTGATTTTTTTATTTCGAATAATTTTTTTTCATCCAAAGAAATTGTTTATACATTCCGGCAGAATAATGATAAGTTAATCAGCTGCGACATAATAGCAGTATGTGTGATGTCTCTTGTATGTAAATTTCAGTCTTATATAAAAATTACATGCGAAACAAGAAAATGAGAATGTTTGTTATATCCAAAGCACTTTTTTTACTTCTTAATTTGCAAGTACAATACTCCTTCCATCTTCCCTGCTTAAAGAAGGGAACACGGAATGTCTATCGAACGAAAAATCAAAAAAATAAAATACTACTTCCACCTTTCCTTCTACAAGAGGGCAGTTTGCATGTGTGTCGGTCTTGCAGGCCTTCAAGGAGCCCTGAAACTAGCAGGCCTATATCATCTTACCGCTGGGGAAAAACACACACACACACGTGGATATGCCCATCAATAGATCCACACTTACTACCCTGCAGATAACGCGACTAGTCCATACGTGCATTTAAAATATACTCCATATACTAGGACTAGTCCAAAGAAAATCCAAATATATGGGGAAAACATAGTCGATTTAGCATTCCCATGTCCTAGGGCTGGACCATATAAGCCAGCTTTGCGTTACATCGTACTAGTATCAAAACTACTCTATGTAAATACTTGATGGAACACTCAAGCGTTAGTGTTTTAACGATTGCAATCGTTAAAATGAGTGCTCTTGTCGCTTAACTACAACCTCTTGTTTGCAAATGACATGGTCCATGCCTGCATTACATCGGTCTAAAAACTACTCTATGACACTGTTCGTTGGACCACTCAAATATTCCTGTGTTAACGATTGCAGTCGTTAAAACGCAAACAGTTGTAGATTAACTAGAAGCTCTTGTTTTCAAATGACATGGTACATGACTGCATTACAGCCATGTTGTAACTAGTCCATTTCAGCTAAAATGGACACCGTAGTCTAATATTATCTGTAGGGAATATCTGCAGGGTACAACCAGACACTCACATATAAAAGGCACTTATGTTTGTGCTGGTAAAGGCCAAGTGTTTTGTGCCAAAAGTAATCATGCTAACAACCCCATGCAATATGCTTCACAATAAAGTATAACGACCTGCCAAATTCATATGCAAAGTATGGAAAAATAACAATTTTTCTTAAAAGATTTTTGTTTTTCTAAATATTTTCCACATTTATTTTTATATTTCTTTTTATGGGTTTTATGTGCAATTTTTTTTTCAAGTTTAAAGATTTTATCGACGTTTTTTCTTCTGTCTAACCCTTTTTGCGCTTAATTAAGATTAATTTGTAAAATATTTTGGAGATATATGAGAACACAATATAGAATGAAACACTCTATAAACAATTTATAGCAACAACGGCAACAACATTAACATCTCAAGTTTATTTTGGCCTTTGGAAAATATTAACTTTGGCGCCAACAAGTTTCGTTTAGCCTCAGGGGGTAAAGAAATAAAAACAATTTACTTTATCATATTACAAAATATTAACAGGCTTTGGCAAACGCTATGAGAAGGGTATGCTATTTCAAATACGGATATAAACTGCTTCATGTAATATTTGACTAGTGTGGAACACTATTACTAAGATTAAAAGTGAAAATAGTTTAACCCAACCCATTAGAGGGGCAATGATTCCTAGAAAAACGTACGAAAAAATTAAAGGATGATGTTAGCGGAGTAGTTAGCCCGTTGACTACAAAGCAATGATGTCGGGGCGGTCCCTGTGCCAGGCTAGTCATCAACATAACAATTTTTCTGATGTGCATTAGTGTCTTGCTGTGTTAGTTGTTGTTCGACTGTTTAAGTGATAAAGGCATATTACTGGCGAAGTAAACCAATTAATAAAATGGCTACATATAAAATTTTAACAAAGTTAATGCGTCTACTTAACACCAGAAGTGCTGGAACTTGCTGTAAAATTAGCATTACTCGCAATAGCAGAGTTGTCAGAAAATTAAGCTTCCTTTCTATATCTCACTTCACCATCTGTTATATCTACTCTATCTATTTTCCGTTATCACACATCAAATTTGGTTTGTAAACAAACCGCTTTTGAATATGTGCCATCTTAAGAAAATCGTTCCAAAATAATATGATGCCTTCTTTATACTTAATGCCACTTTACCTTTTAACCTAATGACATGTTCTCATAGTTATGGCCACGACTGTTACCAAAAGCATGCTATATTAAGATATATATTGTATGCTGCCTATGACTGTCTCTGCATTTGGCAAGCTTGACTTTATGCAAATTTAAAAACAAAAAAATAAAAGTATAGAGACACAAAAATGTTTGCTGAAGAAAAAAAAATATCTTTTAAATAAGAAAAATTGAAGAAATTTTGGTAAAACTGACAAAAACACTTCAAATCTTAAAAACTTGGAAATGTTCTTCTATTTTTTCCAGCGCAATTATTTCTAGCAAAAGAAAAATAGACAAGAAACAAACAGAGAAACGGAAAGGCATAAAAAAAAGTTGATGATGCTAACGGCTAAACATACCTATGAGACATTTTAATAGTCCTTTATTTCCGAAAATTATCTTACAACAATAACAAGAGCAGCAGCAGCAGAACAAAATATTTAAACGGAAAGGAAAACAGGAAATTTCGATAATGCAGCTAAGAGTTGTCTTAGAAAAAATATGAAACAAAAACGGAAAGTAAAAAAAAGTAGTGAAAATGAGATAAAAATCAACGAAGCTTAATTGAACCCAAAAGCATTATAGAGTAAAAAGCAACTAAAATGATAAAAAATTTGGTTTATTAAATAAAAAGGTTAGAAAATGATTTCAAATGCTATAAAGCTTCGCTTAATTATTTATAATTATTTTGGGATAACGAAAAATTAAGAAAAATATCTAATCTTTATTAATAAAAAATTTTTTAAGATTCGAAGAAAGAAATACATTGCGCAACTTGTAAAAAGAAAACTTTCTTTTTTGAAATTTTAAGTTATGTTCTAAATATTTCGTTACCCTCTCAATGGATTTAAAATACAAAAACTTATACAAAAAGTGTTTTATTGGATTGCATAATATTGAAATCACAAATTTATTTAGAATTATTCAAAGTTTTAAGGACTAAGTAAAAATACACAATTTTTAATATCCTGGCAATAAGAGTAAGGTATCCTGAAACATACATAAAAAAAATTCACTCAAGCGAAGGATATTTCAGTGTAGATTAATAATCCATAGAGTATTTTATAATTTCGAATGCTGGTCTGGAAATCTAATATCTAGAATACGAAAAATTCTGTAATTTTTTTAATATACAAAAGTAGCTACATATATCTACTAATCGGAAAAATTTATGATGGTTTCTGAATTCGCCAGATCGCCTATTTTGTTAATATTAGAAATTTTTTATAATAAAATTTATTTTTACCCAGTAAGTTTTTTTTCTTTGAATTTTATTTAGAACATAATCACTGTCTTCTAAAATTTTCCAACTTCTTAAAAAATCATAATTAATTAAAACAACTATAAAAAAAGACAAGCATTAACATCACTTAATTAAGAATAAATGCAAAAAAGTAACAAAAGGAACAGAATGTATTACCAACTTAAAAAACAAGAAGAAAGACAAATAAATTACTTGAGAAATAATTGTTAACTCGTTTGGAAAATTACGAAAATTCTACACAAATTTTATTTGAGTCTCACACATTGAGTTTCAAGTCCTTCAATTCATTTAGATGTTCCCAACCACCCACTACATTCAAAAACTAATGGATGGACTTGTATTTCATTAAACAGTTGCGTTTAACTACAGAATACAAGAGAAATTAATACCCACCGACAAAGCAACAAACATACAGATTGAATCTCGACTTTATTGAGTTGTAAAATGGCAAAATATACAAACTTGACCACCAGCATCACCTAGAAAAGTACTTCCAAAGAACTTTTACAATGAAGTTTTAATTTACATTAAGTACTCATTTCACAAGACAAATTAAAATGCTTGTGGCAATTTGTTAGTTTGGAAAAGTACGAATTGGGTTTAGTGTTCGTTGACAAAACCCTAAGAATCTTAACAATTAACTTTGTAGCCCATCATTAATGTTCTGGCCATAAAAGATATTTATACTGTTTGTTTAAATTTATTCATTTGTAAGACTACAAGTTTCTTAGTTTACGCTCTGCAGCCAGAGAGTAATAAAAATAACTTTCATATAAGATGTCTTATGGGTCAACATTTTTGGAATATTTAAATGTAATTTAATATATGTTTACGAATTAATCCAAATTAGTCAAGGTCTTATGTTGAGGGGATTGTGCAGATGACTTTGAAGGGATAGTTAATGTCATTAATGGCAGGAATAAGCAGCCAAAAATGCCCAGAAGATAAATAGGGGACTAAATATAGCTTATGAGTTCTTAAAAAAAGAGTTTGAGTGTCTGTAAATAAATTTTTGGAAAAAAGTATTTATTTGTTGTGAGTTAAGCATGGGTAGATGCATACCATTATTGCTTTACCAAATCATCAGTGTACTTCAATATTGGGAAAATATCTCAAATGAATAATTTATTAAATACATTTTTGGAGTAACTAGAAAAACTTTTGCAAAATTTCTGAAAAGGATATATTCTGAACCACTTAACCGAGTTAGGCCGAATTTGCGTCACTTGGCGCTATTTTTAAAGTCATAGTTATTCAATAGGAAAAATGTTCTTTGCAGGTTTTTCAAAATTATATTGTATTAACATCAAATACCAATAAAATAAAATCACTGCCGAAAAATGTAAAATTTACCTTGATGTCGATGACTTTAGCATGAAATTTTTTTGTGTGTATGTTTTGTGTTCATATTCGTAGAAAATGAACTTTTTTCTAGTAGATACTAAATAATATTTGAATTTACAACATATTTTATTTTTTCATCAAGTCGCTCTTACGCCGTGCGACACCTGATTACAAGCGAGTTTTTGAGACTCCCAGAGGGGTTATGATGTATTTCGACACGATAACAAAATCATTTGTATTTGTATAGCTTATACACTGTATTTCGAAACTGTTTTCTTTCGAAACGAAATACATAATAACTCCCCTGATTTCCCGAAAACAATTTTAGAACGACTTAAGCGATTATGGCTTGTGACTATAGAAATAACTAAGCACACAAAAATAACAAATCAGCAGCTTGCTACAAAATTGTTAATATCAAATGCAACATATTAATTATTTTTCAATGTCAACTCATTGATTATGTTGTTGGAAAAATATCAAATGGCAATAAATTATCTCTTACCAATAGTTTTTAGTTTGATATTAATTTCGTATGCTGTTGAAGTGTCTTGCGTTTAGGCATTAACATTTACTAGTTTGATATTTTCAAAGATTTCCCATGAGTGTCCTTTGTAAACAAATAATACTATTCGATTTAATTTCCATATAAATATACAACCTAATAAAGTATATATTACAAAATTAGCATACACATGTTCGAACATTTTAAAGCAGAACAAGCAAAGAAGAATAACCAATACAATTAATCAATTCATGAATTGGTTAAATAATTACCAAACATCAGAAGACACAGTTGCGCGTGCCTGTGTATTATAACATCCGGTTGTATGTTTCATGTGGTTTTCTCCCTAAAAATAAAGTAGGTTTAGTGTCTTATCAATTTTAATGACTCCACAGTGTTAGATTGTAATATATGAAAATATTCTGGAGTTGTATAGATATTACCCATAGAATTCTAAATATGTTTCGGCTTTACTTTAAAATTGTTTCTTTGAAAAATTATAAAAATTATCTAGATTTATTTCTAAGAAGAATGAACGAACTTGTGTTTTCTAAAGGGAAAATTACTTAATATTATTTAGAAATTAAAAATAATGGAACATGTAATCTCGTAAAATATATTTTTTTCTCCTTAATTTTGTCATGTTAAGCATATGAAATATACATAAGAGTGATGAATTTTTTTATTAAAACTTTTCAATTTGAAATTACATATTTTTCAAAAATTAAATAATTTTATTTAATAACAAAAAATTTGTGAATAAAAATTAATATCACGAGCGAAGTCCTGGGGGCTTATTATGTATTTCGGTTCGAAAAGAAAATCTTTCGTATTTGTATATTATATACATTGTATTTTGAAGACGTTTTCTTTCGAATCAAAATACATAATAACCATCCTGATTTGGCGAAATACCTTTTGATTAAAATACAAATAAAAAACAATTATTTGTTCTTAAGAGTATAAAAGTCATTAAAGTTATCTTATAAATATAATAACAAAATATCTGAAAATGTATTTCTAATTAAATTAGTGTATATCAAAATCTACATCTAATTAAGTTGTTCAATTATGCTGCAATGTTCGCGCAAAATAACCAAGTAAATAACTTCTTTTTTTTGCCATTTTGCACTAAACATTTTCAAAACTCTAAAGGGCGATATACAACTTTACATTGTCCTTAAAAAATATTCATGCATTTTTTTATTTCCTGTTTACAAGTGAGTCCTTTGTGCTCATGCAAATGCACGATTCCCAAAACAATAGTGAAATGTTCTTTCAGCGGTACTATTAATAACATTTTTCCGTAGTTTTACTTCTTTTTTATTTACTGTTATCTTAATTTATTAACTAATTACTTTATGCGATACACACTTAACAACAATCACGCACACAAACAAACAGCAGTGGAGTGACTAAAAGACCGAATACCATGCAACAACTATTAATAACAAACAGCGAATTATAAATATTTCTGTCAGTGTTTATTACTCCCTTTATTTGGAAAATTTCGTTAGTTGTAATATTAAAATTATACACATTCTTACAAACAGATATACAAAGTGTTTATAAATGTCGTGCTCTTAACGCAATTTTACGATACTACCGCCAGTTAGTCACTGTTCCTGCCAGCCAGCGTGAGAAGAATGAGCTGCAGCAGTAGCAATAACAGTAACAATAGTAGTGGCATAAGGGATTTTCCAGACATTATGTCTGCTGTTTATTGCTAATAGCCTTTGTTTAACATTTCTCCATCGTTTTTATTTTCATATCAAAAGTTGTCTTAAATATTTATGTATGTAAGTGTGCATGGGTTTGTCTATATATGAAAAGCTTGTAACTCTTAAATTGTAATAAAACTGAAATACACATTCTATACTGAGGGAAACATATAAGCGAAGACGAACAGACAACATTAAATTAACTACATTTAAAGGGCACCAACACTTTCATAATAAGAGGGCCAAAATACTCTTCATTTAAAATTACAAACTAAATTTTTATTTAAGTTAAAGATTTTCAATCAATTATATTTTGATCTAGATGATCTTCAATTATATAAAAAAGTTAACTTACCCAACTTAGAAATTTTAATTAATAGCAGAATAGTTGTACTGCTTTTTTTAGTCAGGCAACAAAAACTATTTTTTTATGCTTATCTTAACGTATGGTGTCATAGGTTGCTCCCCCTTTTAGTAAGATTTGTCACTTTCACACAGGCATGCAGACCATATGAAGATGTGTAGAAGCTTGTTTCCTCATAACTGTATATTGTATGCTGCAATGTGGCTGCCTGTAATGTGCTTGAATGCCACCACATTTTACTGACATTATGACTTTCCACGATGATATTTATAGTTTATAGCCTTAAGTGGTAAAAAAAATTTTAGTATCTCGACATAACATGACCAACTATTTACTACTAATAAAAATGTAAGTAAAGTAACCTTCGTGCATATACATAATTTTGATTATCGAGTTTTTAGTGAAAAGAGATCATAGAGTTTAAAATTTGTATGTACCCACACAGATCAAATTATTGTCCAATTTTCATCAAATAAGCATTGACTTAAAAAATATTACTGCTTAGTACTTTAATTGAGTCAACGATTGCTTTAATTGCTTTTAATATACTTTTAAAACAATGCTATCAACAGATTTTAAATCAAGTTACACAGAAAAAACTAATATACGACTTCAATTACTAAAACTGTAGATTCAAGGAATTGTGTTGTTGAAGTTCAACCTACAACGTAAACTGTGTAATCAATTACTAAATTTCTAATTTTCAATTAATCAAAATTTGTAATATTTGTTAGAAAATTTAGTTTTTTATGAAATGAGTAATTGATTCAATTACTAAATTAATTGAAATGGATTCTAGTTTTGTACAAACTGATTTAATTGAAATATTTTGGCGAAGAGTTTGTAGTGTGTAAAATAGGAAAAAAAATTACATACCAGCCGTGTATACATAAAATGAGTTTAGTTAGTTTGCATATCGACGGCCTATATTCAAAATCCTCTATATTAAAAATCACAACTTTTCAGGAGAGCATAAAAACTGTTTATTTCGTTCATTGGTAGGTTATTTTAAAATCTTTGTTCTATAATATATATTAAAATCCAGGACTCAATATTGTGTGCAATTTGTTTTTAAATTTTGCATTATTGACAGTTTTATGAAAAGATAGAAGGTTTTGTTGTTCGAAAATACTCAATACGGTATAAGATAGAGATTTTTTTATAGTGAAACAAATAGTGAAAAAATGAATTAAGTAAATTTTTAACAAATAACATGATTAAGTCATATAGCGACCTCTAAATTAAATAACAAAAACGTTTACTGCAATCTCCGCGATGTTAACAATTTTTTCTGAAACGTTATGCTTTTCAATATTAGTGATATCTTCAATATAGTTAGAAATTTTTCGTGAACTTGCGACCTTTGCGGTCTCTATATTCAATGCTAGGGCATGTTTTCGATGTTGCAACCTCTCGCGAATTTTTTCAATTTTCGTAATAGGAGCGACTTTTTGCAACTTGTTAGGCTCTTTACAGTTTACACGATTTTTAAACCATATTAGACTTTGCTATCATGCCGATGTTAACAAGTTTTTGCGAATTTTTGCCATTTTCGCGATTTTTTCGATTTTTTTTTGTCATCGCGTACAGTTTTAGAGATTTTTGATCAAAATTATGGCTTGTTTAAAGTTTTGCAAATTTTTCGGGAAATCTCCAAAATGAATATTTTTACTTTTAAATTTATACCAATATACGCAATACTTTGCCATCAAAAAGTGATTTTCCGCAAAATTGAATATAGAGGATTTTGAATATAGGCCGTCGATATGTGAAAAATCACTGAAAATTATATAATTTTTTAGAGTATACGACATTGTTTTAAGAAAATTAGTTGACTTTTTTTTAAATTTTATCTAATTTTTTTAATGGTTATGTCTTTTGTTTAAAATACGGACAATTATTACTGTTGAGTTAATGGTACAAAATTACGTGAGTGGTCAATAAGTAATTAATTTTTTTAATTATATCTGTGATTTCTCGTAATTGAATCTAGTTTTTACTTTTTTCTGTTTGAAATACTTTCCATGTGCAAAAATTTAATAAGCAATATCATTTTAATTTGGTCCCATTGCATTGCACAATTCCTAACTCAATTTAAAACAATTTAAAACTTTAATGGGAGCAAAGCGTTGGTGGCAGTAGTCGTAATATCAACAACACATCTCACGATTTGATGAGAACATTCATAACAATGTCAATGGTTCACATACCATTACCAACACCCAATACAGCCATACAACAAAAGCAGTAACACCAACAAGAGCAATATTGTTGGTGTTTTAGTAACAGCAAACCAACAACAACGACAGCTGTTGTTATATGCAATTGCCGACGTTTTTGTGGAATTTTCTTGTTTCATTTTCTTTTACACATACACACACTGAGATCTACGGAAGAGTACTGTTTTTGTTTTCATATGAATGTATGTTGCATGCATTATTAAACTTACGTTGGTATTCCTGCTTCTGTTGCTATTGTTTTGAGTGTGTGTGAGTAAATATGTTGCAAGCAATGGATTTTAGTATTTAGATGGGTGTTTTTATTGCATTTTATTAGTATCTTTTCTTTGGTTTTTATACTACGATTATATTTTGTAGTTGCCATTTTCATATTAATGAACACACATACACACACACAAGAGCACCCACCAAGAGATGAGGCGGAAATAGGATGTGTTAAGTGGGTGTTTTAGGTGTTGAGGTTTTAATATAGATTGTATTTAGCGTTTGTTATTTTCCATACACACGCATCCATTCATAGTGACTGATACAACTCGTATATTAATGCCCTTTGGAAGAGGATTCTATGGAAGTTGATGCAGACTCAGTTAAATAGTCTGTGCAAAAAGCTTTAGGAGTTGTGACATGGTATTTCTTTAATTTAAATTATTCCTCTTTTGCTATTTTTTTTTTTATTTTCTTTGTATTTTCATTTGTATTATTATTGTTGTTACTGTTGTTGCGGTATATGTTGTTTTATTTAAATGCAGCAGTCGGTTATTCGTTCGCTTATTCAGTCAATACATTCAAATTATGGAAATGCAAATATTGTAGATTTTATTAATATTTTTCTTTTACTTTTTCCCCAGCAAAGCCGTCAATATTTAATAGAGCTGGGTAGGGTTGGTTTCTGCATAAATTAATTCAATATTTGTGTTGATATTTATGCACCCAGGAAACATTTTTAGCCGACATGTCTAATGTCAGATAAAACCTGAGACTTTACCAGACAATAAACTGAGCTGTTCAAAGATCCCTTAAACATTTGGCAGACTAGTCTGCAGTTTTCTTGTATGACGTTTCTGAAATATTATCCGATTATATCATGTGCAGACTCATTATCCGAAGCAAATTTAAGACAATTAACAGAATATTCTGCACATTTTATGCTCTACATCTTACGACACTTAGCAGTCAATGTGCTGAACATTGTCTGATTTTAGATTTCGTAACAGTTCGCATGTATCTCTTGAAAGTATGTACACAAATATTTTAGTTTTCAAACTTATGAAATATGGGTAAATGTTTTCTGATGAGCTGCTGCAAGCAGCAGAACAATGAATGGATAATTTTAAACGACATTTCTGATAAATTTCTAATATTAGCTCCGACTTTTCTCCGATAATAATACGACAGGATATAAAAAGTATCAGATAAATAGGAAAATTTTGTAATATTTTTTCAAAAAACTCGCCAGAATTCGAACAGAATTATCTTAGACATTTCGGCATAGTTTTTAGACTTTCCTCAGACAAAGTGGTCGGGTTTCTTCTCAATCACTCATATGATTTTCGGTACGTTTTCTGACCGACTTCGGATACAAATTTAGCATCTTGTGCAGACTTTCTGACCGACTTCGGACCGAAATCGGCAAAAAATGTTTGCTGGACATGTTGTGCTTGAGTAAATCTAGATGTATAAGGACTTTAGTGCGTGTGTATACATTTAATATTTATTAGTCAACACAAATGAAGCATATTTACAATTTGAAATAATATACCCTAGAGAGAAAAGAAGTCTGGCAACAATGATATTAAATAATTTAATTAATTTAATTTGAATCTTCGATGGCTTTTGTTACAGCTTTTTATTCATTCTTTATTTAGGATAACAATAGTAATAATAACTTTAATTTCAAGTTCATTTTGTATATTATTTTTTGAAGTTTTGCGAGTTAAGATAATGGGGTGGTCGACAAGACATTGTATTATATTATATTATGGTTCAACCTCCAACCCCTATAACAACTAAGTAGGAAGAATGTTTATAGACTCAAACTTTCTTCCTTTTTAAACACATAAGAAGCATAATAATGAAGTATAGATGTGCGCGTATGTAGAATGCTTGGTTTTAAGTTTAAATTCACTTCTCCTTTACCAAAAGGTTTTTTTTTTGCTAAGACCTTGAGGCATAAATTCTCAATATAAGAAAAGTTGTTCGGTAAGTGAATCTTCTGCACCATTCACTTTACACTCTACACATACACAGGATTCGGCACTACAAAGGCTAACTATTTTCGAAAGATTCAAAACGTAAAACATAGTTGTGTTGTTCTTTAATTGTCTATATATTTCACAATTCATAGCTGTAGGAAGTGCGGTACGACTGACTGGGTTTCAAAGTGCTACCAAATTCTCGAGCTTAAGAAAGTCCTAATGACAATCAGCTGTAGTACATATGTTGCTCTTTTTATTTGCTTTTGAAAAAGACAAAGTTTATTATCTGAGACAACGAAGATTGTTAAGGAACTTCTCAGCTCAATCCCCTATATAGTCCACGATTGTGCATGTTGTATTTTAAACTTATGAAGCTGTGAAACAACAATGATTTCTTTTTATTTATTTTTGCCCCCATTCTTAGCTTTATAGCTTCATGCGTATTTGAGTTTGCAGTCGTGCAAATATGAAGCAGAAGGAACTAGAAATATACTCTGTTGCTGTCGGGATATACGATGAATGCGTCATAAGAAGAATCTTAAAGTCAGCAGCAACATTGTGAACTAAATATGTCTTGGCTTATTATTGCTGCTACTTGTAACATCATTTGATATCATTGTTGACAATGATATACTCATTTTGGTGGTAGCCATTGTTACAAATATTCTTTCACTTCTATAGACCAATTCATATCCTCAACTGGGAACAAGTTTTAACGAAAACTATATTTTTTAATTCTATAGTATGACAATTTTCAAATATAATGTGTAAAAAAAGAGCTTCTTAAATACAATTCACATTGTTTCCAGTGACAGTAATAGCATATAAATATGTACATACATATCTCTGTTTGTTGTATATACAAGGAAAAACCAAGTTTGGAACTGCAACAACAATAGCAGCATTAGTTGCATACAGCGATGAACAAGAGCAACATGCAAAAGAAACAATTCAAAGCATGTGCTCGCTCCCATTGTTTGCATTTGATATTTAACGAGTCACTTAAAGAAGTTTAATGCCAAGTTATTATGTTATTAGTAAACATAACAAACTACTTTTAATTAAATAAACTAAGTTGCAGCCAGCAAGCACAATGTACCCGTAATACGGGGAAAAACAAAAACAAAGGAAAAAATAAAATTAACAACAATAGGAAAAGTTTTCCATTCTCTACAGGCATCCAACGCTTCTCTCTCTCTTTTAACAGGATGCCCCAACAGAAGTGTCCTGGACAATTACAAACAACAACCCACTGCTATAGCTTTTGTTTGTAAGGGGAAAAATTAAATTTATATACGAGATACTCGTAATGTTTCAAATTTATTGTATTCGTATATAGAATATGCTCCTATATTTTAACCAAATAATTTCTTCTTCACTATGGGGAAAATCATCACAAATTACATTGTTTTTTTTCTGCCATCCCCCTCACCAGCTGTGATTGTGATTATGTTTGTGTCAGTAGTAAAACGCAGTGGTTTTTCTTTATGTCTATCAAACATTTAGAATTATTAGACAATATTAAGTTTGCTAACAACATTGTAAACAAACTTTTGTTCTAAATTCGATAGAAAGAACTTCTAAAAAAGTTGTGGCTAGTGATAAGGAAACAAGCAGAAGCAGCAAAAACTTTCTAAAACAAATTAAAGAGACTAAAATGTTTTTTTAAAGCAATTATCCCTTAATTAAAAGAAGTGAGATTTTTTTAGCAACTTTAGTATAACCCAATGGCTTTTCTTTTGGTAATCTATAGAGGTCTTTTTATTATTATTATGCATCAAAAATTATATATTATTCTCCTATCGAAGTTATATTATATTTCACGCTGGACTACTATTCTAAAACATCACAAAGATTCTCAAAACTTTTGTTAATCGCTATCATTGAACAATTTAAATTATCAACCTATCACATTAAAATCCACCTAAAACATGGAATAAAATCAAACACATGATGTCTGATGTAGAACTACTTTATCCTGCAATAGTTTTACCAGAAATAGTTCGCCTTCCCAGTATTCCTTTCTTAAGCAAAATAATGGGTCTGGTCAACTTTAATGTTTTGTGTCATTTTAAAAATTTATTCTCAGAAATTAACAAAAAATTTTTTGTTGTTTAAAAACATGGTTTTAACGACTGATTCTGGTTGAATTCAGAAAAAATACATGTGTATCGGTGTTTTGAAAGTACACATCTGGGACTCATTTTAGGGGGAGTTAAATTCCCCTCTCCCCATTTTTTTTTTGAAGATAGCTAGAGCAACTCGGCATAAAAAATCTTGTAAGCTTTACATTTGAGGTGTAAAAAGTGTATGTAAAAGTTGTATGTATAACATCACGCAACATTTTTGTGGAACATTGTAACCCTCTAACTCTTCGCTGTTTAAGTCTTTCTGTCCCTTTATTAAAAGCTGACAAAAAAAATCCATTTTAATGGCAATATATATAAAATGTTGTAAAAAAGTATCTGCTATAAAATTCTGCTACAAGTCTTCAAAGACATCCAATCTCCAGAGTCAACAAATTAACCCTTAAAATGTTTTTAAGGGTTAATCTCGTACTTATTCACAATTAATACTTGGTATAAGAAATCTCGTAAGCCTTATGCTTAAAATATTAAAAATGTTCAGGTACTTTTATGAAAAACATCACAACATTTTAAAAATCTAACTCTTCGTTATAAGAGTATTTTTGTGCCTTTCTTAAAAACGGACAAAAACCTCCCCTTCAGTGGCGATACCTGTTGCTGAAATGTTCTGCAAAATTATTTGTCCTAATTCTAGTTCAGGTCTGAAAAGCCACCCAATGTCAATACTCAACTTGAACGTCAGAAATCATTAAAAACTTTAAATTTACTTATTCACAATTGGTACTTGGCATAATAATCTTGTAAAGTAAAATTTATGTTCAACACTCTTATGCAAAACAACGCGAGGAACATTTTTGTCGAAGATTTCTGCCCGCGATATTGCCAATAAAGACGAGTTTCCTGCTCTGCCTTTAATAAAGAGACACAAAGGCCCACAGTGGGAAGAGAGAGTTCGTAATATGATACACAAAAGTTGTAACTACATATTATGCCTTAAACATAAGGATTAAAAGATTTCTTTAGCCGATTCACTAAAACAATGTGCAAAAGGTCGGAAATTTTAGCTCCCCCTAAAATGAATCCCATATGTAAACTTTCAAAACGCCGATACAGGTACACTAAGAGATAAAGGGCAATCTCAAAATTCTTCATATTTGGCCAATTCATAATCTAAAAATTCTTCATATTTGGCCAATTCATAGCCTGTCGTATGTGTTGTAGATCGTATAAATATTGTTGGAAATTTCCAAATAAACATTTGCTTATAAACATGTTTATGTGAAAATTACCAACAACATTTTTAGGATCTACAAAACATACAACAGATTGTGAATTGAGCAACTAATTCAATAATTTTCAATTCGAAAGAAAAACTTTATTGCAATACAATAATTCAATAATTTTCAGCTTTAAATAAATATGGTTTAATATTGAATTAAAAAATTTCAACATGACTAGACTTTTGTTAATGTTTCTTATTGAACCAATATGGTTTTTATTGATTGTTTTTTTTTTTTGGTGTATATATTTTTTTAGTGCCTTGTACTATGCAGTGTTACTGTGTTACTGTGCTGTGCAGTGTTACAGTTTTTAATCGCTAGCTTTCTGGCAATTACGATTTTTAGAGTACTAATATTTTATGTATAAATGGGCTCCTGCTGCAAACAAATTATGGCTATATTTTCACTTATTTCAATTAGAGTAAGAACTCTTAGTCTTAAACAAATTAGATAGATATTTAAAATAACAAAACATCCATTATGGTTAATTGGTTTTTAAACTTGAAAGTTATTTTCTATAGAACTTCCTCTCTCATTTGACTTTTTTCAACCCTGTAATGAGGGTGTTTAAGCTAATTAAACTAATGCAAAGAATAGGTGGCGGGAATAAGTTTGTCTTGATTAGAGATAATTTTTTGATTTATTAGACCGCCAAGTAAATAATCTCTAAAGAAAAATCATTAAAACCCTTTTATCCCACTCCGAAAAGGCGCTACACCGAGCTGTTTGTTTTGGGCAAACAAAATAAGCAACAAATATTTAAAAAGAACCCTCAAAAATGATACGAATGAAAGATAAATCCAGCAATGAAAGGATTAAAAAATTAAGTTAAAAATTAAACTTAAAGTATTTATCTGGGCATCCATGCCATTACAAATAAAAGCAAACTCAGTTTTTACTTTTATTTCGCCAATGTAAAAGAAAATACAACAAACAGAAAGCAAAATACACGGATATGATCTTAATTGTAATGGCATCAAGAACTTTATAACAAAAGTGTTACTTTTAATTATTTTAAAAATCTTTTACTCTTTCCTTTCAACAACTTTGCAATACACTACCAACAATTCGAATTACTAAAGTCTGTGAATTATCCTAATGGTAGCGGCAAAACGTTGCTGATGGAGATTATTGTGGTTTCTTGAGCTAAAACAGGAGATGTTTTTGTTGTGGCATGTATTCCCAGACATTTTTCTAAATTTTGAAACGCTTTTGTGCAAATATCAACAAAAACCAAAAATTTCAACAATAAACGAAGAAAACAAAAATTAAATAAAACTTCAAACAAAGACTTTGTATTTCTTTTTTGTGTCCTTTTCTTTTTGTCTGTTGCTTTTTGAAAAGGAAAACCACAAACACCGCAAACAAAACGGCAATTAAGTGACATTCTTTTATTTTATTTAGTTTTTTTATTATTCCTAGTTTCGTTTAAAGTTTTAAAAGGATAAGACACATAAAATGGGATCTCAGTGACTTTTTTGTTGTTACACTGTATCGCTATTGTATTGTTTCCTTTGAACAATATCACGCATATATTGCATTTGTTTGTTTCTATAATTAAAAACGTTTTTTTCGCCACTTCTTCGCTTGTTTTTGTTTGAGCCCAAAAAAGAAAACAAATTATTTTTTTATTGTTTGCCTTTTTTTCGTTTAGTAAAGCTTTCAATTTTAGCTTTTTTGTTAGGTGCGACAATGATTAAGTGTCCTTTTTCCTTTTTTGAATAGTACTTGTTTTGTTTCACTTCTCCTTCTAGCAGCCATTTATTAAAATGGGCAAATTTTAATAAAGTGTGTTGTTCTCAAGATAATGTTAAAAAAAAAACTGTATTAAAGGTCTATATTAATCGTTATTGCTAATGTGTTTAGCTTAATTTCTTTCTCAACTTGTTTTTGCGACATTTTTAACGATTTAGCATAAGAGGTTTTATTTTTTGTTTTAGAGTTTTACCAAACAAAGTAGAGAATGGAGGTGTACAGTATAAGCCACCAAAATTACACTTGGCTACACACAAAATGTTAACGGATTAAATACTAAGAAAAGGGTTTGTCCTTTTATAGGCTACCCTTTTTGGCAACAAAAGACGGCTAAAAGGAAAAGTAAACGTTGCCAAAACATTTTCATTTGGCAAGTATTTAGATGGCATCTTGTTTATCAACTGACAAGGTTAAATCTTTTTATTTACAATATTGTGGTAAAAGGTTAATTATAGCGGCCAAAAGCTCTTTAATCCCTTCAATATTTTAGGATGCCAATAACAAAGGAAGACCTTAAAAGATAAGGACGAAATATGTTGTTTTAAGAAAAGAAAATAAATCTTAAGGTTTATAAACTTTATATTCCATTGGTAGGAAAATAGGTTTTGCAAACTTTTTAAAGTAATTTATGATGAACCTATAGGTATCTATGCATTTGTAAAGTTTTCTGATCGTAAAAATAATATAAGCGTGAAAATGTTGTGCTTTGAAATAAAAATGAAAATATGTATGTAATCAACAAAGAAGACCAATCCATCCGTACTTAAATTAATCCCAAACGGTGGTAAAAATACGGTAATCCCGGGCTTCTTTATATCAAGTACAGCAAGATTGATTCAAGTACGGAATATTCAAGTGCAAAATACTTAATTTTAGCCTGACTCGGATTTACTCATGTGAAAAAATCTTATTTTAAGTACGACTATGTTTATAAACTTTATACTCAGTCGTACTCGTACTGTGTTGGTGTTTGTTTGCTTGATGATAGCCACAATTCACTGTTGTGCTCTTGTTGTTGTTTATTTTCATTGCTCGGGCATAGCTGACAAGCATCCGACAAACGTTGTATTACATGCTTGATTCAAGCCCGCTGCGTACTTGAAACTCAATCCCGGCTCGTTCCTGAACCAGTCCCGCCGCGTACTTGAAATCAAGCCCGAATCAGGCTTCTTTTTACTTATTTAATCCTAGAACAGACTTGAGAGTTTATATTTTTAATACTTAGCTAAATTTAATATTTTTACTTGTTTTAATTTAAAAATTTATTTTGTTCATTACTGGTATTGAACTTAAATCATCATGTTTGTAAATCAATGCCTTACACAGCTCAGCTAACTCAGTATAGAAAGAACAATAGCTAAAATCCAGTATACACCAGCAGCATGTAATACGACATTTGCCTAGTATTTATCGGCACTGCACAAAAAAACAAAATAATCAACAACAAAACAACAACAAGAGCACAACATTGGATTGAAGCTATCAGCAAGCAAACAAATACAAAAACACTACAATTGTGTATAAAGCTTATAAAAATAGTCTTACATAAAATAAGAATTTTTGTTTTCAATTTAAAAATTGTGTACTGGATTTAAAGGGCACTATACATTTATTTGTCAAATGCAGACATCATGCTCATGTACGTGTGCTTGACGTTAGGACATACACTTGTCAAGCATTCATTTAAAATTAATTTGTCATGTATGCTGGTGCCGGAGCAAAAATTAGTAGAATTTGTACGCAGAAAATTAATTTTTTTTATCATTTATTATTTGTTAACCATTATCATTTATTTTTAATTTTTACTTCATTAATTTTTATAATAATTTATAATATTTATTATTTATAATTAATTATTTTAGTTTATTATTGTTTTCTTTATTTATTATTAATTATAATTTTTCTCATCCAACATCTTTAGCATCTGTTCTGTTTGAAATCTTGTTAAAAGTTTGTACGTTCTTGAAGAGTATAAGTAATACATTAATTAAATTTCCCCGTCAAGCTTGCCAAACATCAAAATTTTTTGATTTTCCATCAAGCATCGTCGGTTTCACACATACAAACCAGTTTTCATTGATACCGCCATAATGCTTGATGTGAATTTGACAAATTTTTTACATGATTTAAGAATTTTATCCCGTTTTCGGCTTAATTTTAAAATATTTTAGTGTTATTCGTACTTAAACTTGGAGTTCGACTCTTGCTCAAAGTAAGTAGAAAATGCTGGAATTTAGTACAGCGTTTTTGCTTCTGTGTAGGTATTTCATTTTTAAAAACTTCTCCTGAATTCCCTAACATTAATTAAAATGTTTAGGTGTCAATAAATTTAATGACAAAGAAACCTTTCAAAACTTAAGGACAGCACTCCACAAAATTTTTATAAACACTAACATAGTCTTCCATAATTCTAAGAAGCACACATTTGAATTAAATTTCAAATAGTTGCTGTCATTTTGTGTCGTTGCAGGCATACTTTCATAGTTATTTTTATACTTTATAACTTCTTTAATGACAATTTCTCAGGAAAGAACACTGCACAACAATTATAAATCAAAATGTCTATTCCTTTAATCAAATAGAAGAAAATCTAAAGAAAATTTTCAATTGAAAAATTGCAATTATTGTTTCTATTGTCACACATACAATACAAACAATTAACTCCCTATTTCTTTTCTTATTTTCTTTCTTACTATTTTTTCATTATTTAACAAAACCAGGCATTATTCGTCCTTTTAACAAAATCCACAGAATACAATGGAATACGGTGAAGTATAAGGGAAAAAAATTAAAAAAAAAATCTCATGAAAAAATAAAAATATGTTTTTACAATTACTTTGACAAATATTTACAATGATCTCTAACAATCAAAGAATTGAAAAACGGCAAAAACAATAACAAATTGTTTAAACACTTTCCAAAGCAAAAGACAGTCATGTTGGTATTGTTTTTTATTGGTATAGTTTTCAAAGCAACATCTTGAAAATTTGTACACTTTTATTGAAGTAAAACAACAGCAACAACAACAGCAACCAATTTAAATTCAATTTGCCCCATTATTTTTGCCTATTGTATTTATTACAGAAATAAAAAAAAAATTATAAAGAAAAAGTGAAAATAACAATAACAACAGACACTATTCCATTTCAGTTTAGAAAAGATACGTTTCGATCCTTGCAAGTTGTAAATAATACATGTGTATGGGTTGTATAGAAAAATGAGTTAAGAGTGTTAGTGTTAGTTAAACACCCTAACAATTTTTAAAACAATTGCAAAATTACAACAAAAGCAACAACAACTACAGCTGTATCATTGCAATAAGTATAAAGCCATTTTATTTAAGAAACAGCAACAAAGGCAATTTGCCTGTTTTGGTCTAAAACTGCAATTCGATAAAATGAGAAAAGTAGGGAGAGGAAAAATAAAAGAAACAGACATACTATACCAATATTCTAACATCCCAGCAAACACAAAGGATTGATCTAAAAATTGATTTGAAAACAAAATCTATCGGATGTTATTTTCAATTTTGTTGGAAAATTTTTAATGAACTACCTTTTATGTTAAAATAAAAGAGAAAACAAGGCTTTAAACTGAACCTTTATGTCCTGATGTTGTGAATTTTAATACAACTAAAAACTGTCATAATTTGGCTCAGCATATCTTTTTTTCAAATTATATGGGAACGTCTGAAAACCTCAAATACAGAATATAAATAAACAAACAAAGACACTTTGAGAATATTTGCGAGAATTTCGGAATTTAAGTTAATTTATAATAGTGCATATTCGGTGTTTTGGACTTAAAATTTATATGCATGTTAACTAGAATATTTTTGAACTTTTTATTATTTTCTTTCGAAATTTAATTTTGTTATATCTTCGTGGCCTTAAGGGGTTTCAACATTGAAAAAAACGGACATACACATAGACTGACAGACAAAAGATACTTTAAAATTTAAGAAAAATATAAAATATAAAAATATATATCAAATTGAGAAATTACCCTTCGTCAAAACTGTATTATCACATCACCAACAATTTAAATTAAAATCTTGGTCTGTGAAAGGATTAAAAATAAAGTTTGATATCAAACGATAGAACAATCATATATATCAAATGACTCACCTTGTGTTCGTTGGGATATATAAACGGGATATAATAACAGCAGCAACAACTTCAACAAAAACCTACAGCAAAAGCAAAGATAACAAGTAGAAATAAAAATAGGATTGCAATTTGCAGCAATAAAAGCAATAAGGAAAAGAAAGGGACATATTTCTAATACATTACAAGTACACAACAGTGAGGGGAAACATTTGAGCACATTTAATATGCTTAAAGCTTTCACATCAAATCCCGTTGAAATATTTTTCTTTGTTATCCGTTATATCTATCGGACATCCATTATAAAAGTTGATTTAATCGTCAAAAATATCAAGTACGAGCTATGAATATAGAGTTATTAAAAATGGCTTTATATTTTACTTACGTCCACAAATTTTGATTTGGTAAATTTCAAATAAATATAGCACTTATTTATGGCCCTTCGAGCCGTATTATATTTTTGCTACCGTTAACAACGCTACAACCACACACAGCTTTTCGCAATCTTTTTTGTAGGGCCTGTAGTATAATTCAAAATTTCGTTATCATGCCACAAAGGTCAATTCCAAAATATAAAAGCATGATACGGTGATGATGCTGATGAAATTTTCCTCATCTTCCGGAAGCCGAAATTCAGTTAACTACATTTCCTAAAACTAAAGAAAATCTTAGCGAGATATGAATTTTTGAATATTATAAATGTAAAAATATAGTTTTAAATAAATGAGCTTTAAATTTGAGCAATATTGTTGATGAAGAATGTAGAGGGTGGAAAAATCTATTTTTAAGTCCTTTCGGAGCTGAATATAGAAATAATTTTAAATGTAAAGTGGGGAAACATGTCTGAGCCGTGATACCAACCATAATTTATTTATTTAATATAATTCAGCCAAATGGACTACAATATTCTTACAGGCTAGCAATGCATAATCTTGGTCTAATAACACATTCAATAAAGCCTTATTATTTAGACACAATTTGAATTCATCCTGCGATAAAGAAAAATCGAAATTAACAATATTATTTACCTTATTTCAAATTCTTAAAGCTCGTAACATAGGCTCATTCATACCGTAATTATTACTATGTGTGGGTACAAAGAATAGATTACATGACCTGAGAGATCTAAAAGCTATACAAAAGCAAATCTAATCTAATAAATATTCATTGATTAAACTAAAAACAAACAAACAAGAAGCCGAAAAGCAGGCAACAAGCCCGATTACCACCAAGAGCAAATTTAACAAATTATTTCTGAATTCTCTCATGGACGGGGCTCCACACAAAGGAAGAATATTCTAATTTAGAGCGAACAAAAGGTCAAAGGATCTAAAAATTCCTTGGAGTTCCTTAATTATCATTTTATTCACCATCAAGTGCAATGCCAAAATCTAACATTTGAGTGACAACTTTTAAATTTTCTTCACACAACTTATATTGGAAAACCCTATGATTACGCAAATTATACCAACAAAAAGTAATTTGGTAACATTTATTTATATTTAACGGTAAATCATTAAGAGAACTCCAATTTTACACTTTATCGATACAAGTTTGCAAAATAAGGGCATCATGAAACAAACTGCCTTTTTGGCTCTACTGAAAATTTCCCTTGTCATCAGGATCTTCACATATAAAGCGTGGGAGCAATATTTATTTGTATTTTAAATACACATACTGCAATTTGTACTTTGCCCAACTCTGCCTGTTGCATATAATTCTAACAAATGCTGGATAGCACTCTTTTTGCACACATCTGTTTTTATCGGAAAGGAGAGAGTGGAAAAGTGACTACTACTCGCATATATGTATGTATGTATCTTTGTATGAAAAATAGAAAAGAAAAACTTAAACAGTTGACAACCATAAGTAATCAGCAGCAGCTGTCACTTATTGTGGACTCGATATAAATGATGCTCCTACAACTAATACATACTCATACACATTTATAAGGACATGGAGAAAATCCTTAAAGCAACAACCACTTGCACATCTCGTTAAGTAAAATTAAATCCTGCTGATGCAATTGTAAAAATAAAATCAGCCTTTAAGCCAAGATCATAAGAACAGAAGTCGAGTATGGAACTCCAGCTGAGGCAAAAAACAACACTATTGCACAAAAGAAAGAAAAAAAACGGAGAATAAGTAAATGTATGCACGCGTACACCGTAACAGAGGTTAAAATGAGAGACCTGAAGAAGGCGATTGTTTTAGAAGGACTTTAGTTTTGTTTCTATTGTCTACTCTTTTGCTACAAAAAAGCGATTATAGTTGACAGAAAATTGCATACTTTTATTTGGCAGCAGAAATGTCTGCTTTCTTTACTTCTTAAAATAATTTAAACCTAATTCGATTTTAGAGTTCTTAGGAGATTTGTGCCTTAGAATAAACGATGTAGAGTCGGGAATTAAAAATAACTAAGAGGGGAGTTTTATCAAAATGTTTATATGATTTAAAAGGAAAAACACTTTAGATTTAAGTAGTTTAGATTTTGTAAGACAGATAGAAGAAGTACAAATCAACAATGTCATCGTTAAAAGGACTGATTAAAATTTAATATGCTTTTAACATGAAGAAAATAAAAAATAAGACTACAGCAAAATGCTTTTTTATCAACACACATTTTAAGCGCCACTTAATAATTTATGTTATATAACAGTAGGGAAATTCAATGTTTATTAAATGACTAGTTTAATTTTATAAAAAGAAGAAAAATGAAAAGTTAACCTACTTACTAACTTTTTACAATAAAACGAGGGTAAGCATGCTAACTACGTGTTAAAGAAGAGAAAATTTTTAGGGGAATATTATGTAAATTTTATTTGAGTAACCGCACCCTGGGTTGCCATAATCTTACATGTTTTACATAGACAGTCATTAGCTTATGAAAACAATTATTTTTTTCATTAATATTTGCTATAAAATTTAATGAAATTCTTAAAACGTTGTTGATTGCAATAATATTAAAGTATTGAGTCGTCAAACACATGCAAAAGCTAACTCACTTTCGTTCATAGATATAATGAACTTTCGTTTGCTTACAAAGGGAACAAATATGTAGTTTGCTTAGAGCATTAAAATCTAATAAATTAGTTAAAGGTGTGTATATTTGTACAGAAGGTAAATATGTGCGTTACGAAAATGTACGTGTGTATGACTTAAAGTTACACCTTTAGTTCGTATAATATTCTAACACACTTAGATGATTATAAACAAACATACACCCATTCACACACATCACATGAAGCAGTAATACACAAAAGCACACTTAATACATACAATATTTTAATATCCTGGCTCTATTGTGATTATGATTGTTATATGATTATTATCATTATTGTTATTATAAGCAGACAGGCATACAGGCGAACAAGCTACCTGGCAAGCATTCAGTTCGTATGCCATTCTCTCGCATATTATTTCCTTGTTCTGATGGTTTCCCTCCAGTACAGCATTCTACTTTCATAAAACGAAATTGAATCGAATCGAAATAAAACTTAACATTTTTCCTATAAAATTTTAATTAAATTTTCTAATTTGTATGAATTTCTTTCGACACAGCAAGCCCATTGCGTACGCTGTTGCCTGCAAATATGTATGTATTCAACTTTCATTGTCTGGAATCTTTTCTATGTTCGTATGAACTCATAAGTATTGGTGGGATTTTGGGTTAATGTTTCAATATCTTGCGGCTATTGACTTTTTTGGAGCAACAAAAGCGGAAACTGAGAATACAATAAACTTTGCATTTATATGTAGTAAATTTCAAAAGCATGTAGAATAAGAAATTGAAATTAATTAGAAATGTTTTAAATGAAAAGCAAAATGTTAAAACAAGTATTTAAGTTCTTGCGATTTCCTGTGTGTTTAAATCTTGTGAATTATATTGTTTAAATTTCCATTTGAAAACTTAAATATCTAAAATCCACTGCAATTTGTAAAATATTTTAAAACACAGAAGTCGCTTACACTAGTTGACGGTATAAAATCAATGGTTTATGTAGGAATGTTTAAGTGAATTAAAAGTTGTTGCTGAAATTGCAAAATATATCAAAATTTAAAATTTTCGCAAGGATTTCAAATTATTGGATATTAGATTCCCTCCATAGGACTTTTTTATATTGAAGATGGCGGGAATTCAGGACTGCGTATAGAAAGTGATGTCATTAGGCCACTTGGCATCACTTCGCACCCATCACTGGGCATAATAGTAATATAAAGAGGTTAGGAAGACTCATATGCCTTTAGAACGCATGAGCAGAAGAAGGTTATTTTAATGGCTGCATCAGATACTCATTGGGCATAATAACATCCACAATGATGTATGGAGAATGATATCGACAGTTTCACTGATGGATCTCTTATGGACTGAAGAGCAAGAGTACATGTTCAATTAAGACAGTTAGGCCTCTCCTGCGTGTGTTAGTATTTTGGAAAATACGTGTCCGTTTATTAGGCAGAAATTCTTGGACTGATGCATGCATAGAATTCGCGGATTGAAAGTCAGGTGGAGGGGACGAGAATTTTCATTGCACCTGGTCATCAGTCGGTGATTAGATGCATACGGAATATGTTTAAAAAACTAAAATAGCTATCTGTTAATGACGTAACGTTGATGTGGGTTAAGGGGCACATCGGCATAACGGGAATCGAGGCAGCATTATCTGCTTATCACTCGTAATAAGGGGATCTACTGTGCCGTTTCGTGGTAGGGTATGGTATGATTAGAGTTATATTTCTACAGTGGTTGAATTCCAATTATCTAGGAAGGTGGCGGGAGGCTATAAAATGTCAGCAGGCTGTTATGGAGTTCGAGGTATAGCCAGAGAATCTGAATCATGATCACTGCGCTATTTATAGGACATGCAAATTTCAGGTATCATCTAGCTAAGACAAAAATCATGCTGGATGATATTTGTACAGTGTGCCTGCAAGAAGCTGAGACAGAAGCACACGTTATGTCTGACTGTTCATCTTTGACCAGTATTAGACTGAGAACTACCGGCCAACACATGTTGGTTGGGAGGAACTGAGTATAAGACAGATGCTAGCAATTACTAAAGACTACGTGAAGAGAATGAAAGTTGGATAATTGCCAGTTGACTTACAGAAATCACTTCAATCTATAGCAAACGCTTATGCTGGCGTGTGTCTCAGTGATTAGTAAGTCAACCCAATGGTGGACTGAACAATAAACAACTGAGGAACATAAGGAGTCGAAAAGGAACCCGTTACAGTTGCGGTCTGCTTTGATTTCCCCTTACATATTTATTATTTGAATATACATATGGGCGAATATGAGAGCATGGTGCTGCAACTGTTCTTAACAGTAAATGACTTGAGAGCCAATTTCTCGAAGATAACAACTTCAGTATAAGCCAGCAAGATTCGTTGGAGTTCGCAACTTCAAACGAGCCTTCTGTGGAACCTATCTCTAAGATGATTATATCAAAATAATAATTTTGTTCTTTAAGTATCAAGAATATTACGCCCCTTTAAGCTAAGCAACTCTAGAAATTTAAAACATTTGCTATCTAAAATGTTAGTGTTCTTGGAACTTGAAAGCAAATACTTTAATAGGATTTCCTTTCTTACAGAATTCTAAGTATACTTTAGTTGAAGTATCACTTTTCACTTCACATAAATAAAATAAAGTCAGCTTTCCAACGTACTTAAATAAAATCCTTGCTCAAGTCAAATATTTACACTTTTAATTTTCTTCTTAACAAAACATTCTCACAAAAAGCAAACCAAAATTTCATGCTATACAACAAGTATTTCAATTTCATTTTAATTAATAATAAATTTGTCTGGCTGGACCACTTGAAACTGCAGACACAGCTAACAAGAAAAAGCAGTCATTTAAAAAGGACAAAATTTTCTGGTTAAAACTAAAATAAGCAATATTCTATGAATAATTAAAGTTAATGTCATTTTAAATGAATTATATTGCAATAGATGTGATAAAACATTTAAAAATAACTTAAAATAAAAGCTAATATTGTACACATAATAAGCTAAAAAAGAAAATTAGATTATATATATATATATATATATATATATATATATATATATATATATATATATATATATATATATATATATATATATATATATATATATATATATATATATATATAGGGATAATTTTAAAATACTATTAAGATTTTGATTAAGTGTTAATTTCGTTGTATAAAACAGACAAGGAAGCAAAACTTTTAACTAAAACAAACACAAAAAGCAAGTACAAAAATAAATGTAATCAGCGTACATATTTAGCCACAATTGTGTTTAAATTATACAGACATTTAATCCTTTTTCCAATTTTACACGTGTATTATCAAATTGTTACAATTGCTGTTCTTGACATCATCAATGTCATTGGCATCATCATCATCATCATCAGTATTAGCAAGCATTCACAGAGTAATTATTGTATAGAATTTGTAGGTTCGCATTAAGATGATTCTCAGCACATTTGTAATTTAGATTAGAAATACTTGATGAGGATAAACATTTATTTACTTGACTAAACGTTGTTCATATGCAAATGTGTATTAAATTAGTTAAATGTGAGGAAAAGTAGAATTTCCAGGTAATTTTAATAGTTTTTAAGTTACGTGTAAGTAGTAAACCTCGAAAAATACATTTTGTTGTGATTTGTGTAAAACAAACGACAACTTCCACCTAAAATAGTTATAACACGTGATGTCATTACGCTTACAAACTTGTTAATTTTCTATTTAACTCTAAGATAAGGGCTTAATTCGTAGTAGTTGAAACGTTTGTGGAGGCATTTGGCAAATTTAAACAATTAGTTTGAACTTGTTAACGTATCAATTAACAGATGAAAACTGTGATTAAAGATTTTTTCTATAAAATTATAGCTTAAAGCCTTATCAACAAGTTGAGCATTTTTTTCATCAACTGAATCTAAAATTAATGACCAGTCCACACTGGCGTTCTTAAAAAGCACGATTTTTAATTTTTTTTTTAATTTGAAAGTTTTAAAATTTAAAACATTCAAATATAGCTCAAAAAAGCAGAAACGCGCATTTTAAAAATGCCAGTGTGGCCTGGCCCTAATGTTCAGACAATTGTTTGGGCAAGGAATTTTTAATTATTTTTTAATTTAGGTGGTACCGCTTTGGAGAATTAAATTTTAAATTAAGTGGCATATTTTGAGTTTTTTCACAAAATATATTATTTTTAATAGCAATAATGCTATTATATGGATTTTTAATGACCTCAAAATAACTTGCAAAAAACCCGACTACAAAGCATGCATATGGTGTACAATATAATAATATTTATATAATTTTCAATAAAAATAATATCTAGAAACCAAGAAACGGACTCGTGACCAGACACAGTACATGTCGCAAATCGAGTCAAAAATGAAAAAAATCAAACGACGATACCAATTTGCAATACAAATTTTCCAATTCGATCTATAAACATCAGAGTTATGTGTAGTTATTTATACAAACGAGTTATGTGTAGTTATTTATACAAACGATTTTATATTATTCTCTTTTTTTAAGTCGGCTAAGAAGGAAATTTTACCAAAATGTTTGAATTGTTTAGGTATATTTCCATAGAGATCCGCCAATTATGGAGTAATTTGGAAAATGTTTATTTTATATGAATGGGCTTAATCAGATTGGTAACATTGTTTAAAACTTTCTTATTTTGAATTTACTGTCCGTTCGTTTCTGGAAAGGAAATATAACATAAATTAAAGTCACATACAAGAAAAAATAAGTTAACAAGCATGGAATATCTATTTAAATGTCTACAATTTAACTTTATATTAATAACATTATCATGAACTAAACTTATGAATAAGAAATTGTACATTGTTAGATTATGCTATTGAAAACATTCTAACAAACCTTAAAAAGTCAGTAAGTATTTACAACATACATTTTATTTTATAAACTACTTACATATACTACTTACATATGCATGCATGCATACATGCTTATATACACCTAGCGGAAAAAGTAAAATGGCGTTCTCACTTTAAAAAGTCTTCTTAAAGCCCTGCTTAAGGCACCTTTACACCATCTAGGTTTTCGTCAGATTTCAATAGCTAAATTTATGAATATGATATTTAAAACTCATATTGTATATCAAATGAAAATAGAATAGGTTCTATTTTCAACTGAGCTGAGACAATAAATTAAAAAAATTATATTTATTAGACACGATATTTCATTCTCACACATTGAAACAAGAATAATTATTAGACAGCGTACATAATTAGACAGCGTACATACGCATTCTCCACTCGCTTCTACATAAAAAATACAGAAGCCGCTATAAAAATATCGATATTAGGAAAATATACCCCCATTTAAAAGCTTTTTAATCAGGCATGTTCTGAAAATCACATGTGATTTTAAAATCACGATAATTTTCATTCAGAAATGATATTTGATGTTCCATACAATAGAAAAAATAAAAAAATGAGTGAAAAAATATTTGCATGACCATTATTGATTTTAAAATCACATGTGAATATTCCTTCCTTAGAACACCTTTAAAATGGCTTTACAAGTCCTTTTGTCAATCACAGTCCCAGCAAAAATTAGTGCTTGCTGGAAGCATTTTTGTAAGTGAGACAACAGAACGGAATTACTTGCAATTGTGATTTTATAATCCATGATTTTTGCTCGCGATGATTTTCTGTTTCAATAAAATTGTTATATTAGTGCTGAAAATGTTCAACATTTTACAAATGGGCTAACGTCATGTTCCAGGCTGATTATTTCTATAATTGTGATTTTCTTATTTTTACTGTTTACTGTTTGTTATATTAATTTCAACTAATATCGAACTAAGCTTCCTCAGGTTTTAAATCCAACGCACCAACCACTCAGCCATAACCACTGGTTGCAAACGTATACACGAAGTTAACATCAACTTACTGATCGTGTATACAATCGTCGAACATATTTTAAGGGTCTCGCTTATGTTAAAGCTTTCAAGAAGAACTAACGTCAGCGAGAGAAGTTAAATCTTAATACTTGTGTTGATTTCTTTATATTTTTTACATTTCAAAATTATCGTCAGAAGCTAATAAGTGTTCGTGCTCTTTGGCAAACGCCTTTGGCATTTTTGAAAGCATTTCTTACATCTTTAGTGCTTCTAAACATAAATTTTTGCTAGGAAGAATCATTCCAAAGTGTGTAAAATGTATATAATTTTGGAATAGAGCGTCAAGTACTTGCTTATCCAAAAGAAGCTGTAACGATTCCTTCTATAAGTCATTCGTACTGCTGGGCTTCTTATTATGTGTGAATAGATGTATGCACGGGCATAGTTTAATTCTTGAATTTCTATTCAACACAACTGAGAGTAAAATTGTCTATTCAGCTTTCCATGCTTTTAAGAATACAGGAAGAATAGAATAGGTTCTAGTAACAAATATCCTGATATCTATATAATGTATACATATACAAAAAGGTATGCAGGTATGAGCGTATGGAGCTAAATACGTGAATGTAAGTATGTTGAAATATTTTATGTATTGCGTAGCTAGTTTTGCAGCAATAAATGAGAAAATGAATGTCAAAGTAACAAAAAAAAAAACAAATCACGTTTTAATTTGGTTTAAAATTGCACAACAAATTTTCAGACGAAATACTTAAGCAAATAGTTTAAACACTTGAAGAAAATGTGTTCCAAAAGGGATATTTTATAAATTGAGATTTAAATGCAGGAAAATCGTAACCTTCAAAAATATAAATTTTTACAAAAGTATTTTTCAATTCATTCAGCAACAATGATATGCGGGCGTATAGAGTAGATGCCTTAGTTTCATTCCCTATAATGTTCAATATTATGCAGATTTTTATTTAATGAAATCAGCAAAATATTTCAAAGTGTATTTCATTACACAAAAAAAAAATAGAAAATCTTTCTGCACTCACTTCTTTGTCTCGAAAATATTTATTGCTCCGCTTTCCTGCATGTACATATTTCTGTTGATAATATTGCATTTGGAAAACGTTTTATTGTACAACCGAAACATTTCGCACCGTCATTTCGTATACAATTAAATGGGAGTGACAGCAACTGTTTACAAGTTGCCTTTTACAATTTCATGTCCTATTATTTGTTTTTGTAGTCTATTTTTCCATTAAATGGTGAATGTTGTTACTTTGAGCTTCTTTTGCCTTTCCTGCTGCTCCTGTTTAAGTAAAATTTCAGTTATCCTTTTCGAAACATATTGAATAATGTAAAAGTTGGATTTTAAATTAAAAAGTAGAGCGTAAAAGTCAGCGTCCCAGAGTGAGAGTAGAAATTTAAAATTTAAATTAAATTTTATTTGTTTTTCACACACAAAAAACTCAAAAGCTAATGCAAATTTGTTATATATTTAAAACATGATCTTATTATATATTCAGCACAGACTCTATGAATAGATTATATATTTGCTGATTTTAGACAAGATGTATTTAAAATGTTCAAATTAAAAAGAAATTAGAAAGAGGTGTTGTTAAAGAAATTAAAAACGAAACATGGTCTATGAAACAGCAGAAAACAAACCCTGCAACACTGATCAAAAAATTTTAGATAAGATAATAAATATTAAAATAATAAAATAATAAAAAACAATCAACGAAAGATCATTAAAAAGAACGCCATGTGGTGTAAAACGAATTTGTATACTTCGGCAAGACCGTAAGAAAAACTATTTTGAAAAGGACCTCCCTATTTGTTGGGAACGAATACAAAAAAAAATCTATGAAATATGATTCTGTATGTTAATAATAAGCATTTAAAATTAATATAAATGGATTTAAAATTTTTGAATTTCAACAACGGGAGGCGTTACATGTTACAATTTCTGTTTTTTTTTCAAATTGTATAAAATGTAAAATCGAAAGAATCCTGTAATTTTATGAGGTTTGTCGTTTAATACTACGTAACCAATTTGATTTTTGTTTCCATCTCATATTTTTCTCTGTCTTGTCTTCTTCGTATATCCCATCCCGCCTTAAAGTTTTATAGAAATGTTTAACACTATTTCTATTGATTTTATGCCATAAATATGTGTACTGAGCATAATATTTCAGCATAATAATTGTTGATACGCATTCAATCGCTTTCTTTTAACTGTGTGGCTGACTGTTGATTCTTGTTGTTCAAATACCGGTATGATTGTAATCTTTATTCTTTCTATGTCGTTTACGGCTGGTGTTTAAGAAACAAAAACCAATTTTCCATGCCTTGCAATGCTTCGGTATCAATTTTCATTATTTCCATGACCATTTTCTTGTAGTGTATTGGCTTCTATTTTATGTTTTAGCCAGTCGATTTGTTGTCTGTTGCATTTTTTTACAAATTTATTCATTTATTTGTACAATACGTTTGTTGGTTCATTCGCTTTTGTAGCAATTTTATATAGAAATGATCAAGTGTATGCACGAGTATAAAACAAAGTTGAGAGGATTTATCGAAAATGGTTTCGTGCTTATTATCCTTAGAGTCTTAACTTTTAAATTATGGTTTTGTCAAGTTTTTTGTACTGTCCGTAATTTCTAACTTACATATTTCTTGCATTTCTTATAGACTTTTTTTTATTCTTAAAGTCATAGAATTTTATATAGAAATGATCAAGTGTACGAGTATAAAACAAAGTTGAGAGGATTTATCGAAAATGGTTTCGTGCTTATTATCCTTAAGTCTTAACTTTTAAATTATGGTTTTGTCAAGTTTTTTGTACTGTCCGTAATTTCTAACTTACATATTTCTTGCATCTCTTATAGAATTTTTTTTATTCTTAAAGTCATAGAACCTTTTACGTTCCAATTACTCTATTTAGTTCCGAACAGCTGCTGGGAGTAGAAATAGAAATAATTTTATGTGTGTGTATTATTTGATATCTTAAAGAATGACTGCTGCAAGGCTATCTTTACACCACTTCTAGTAGTAAGGATATTAAGAAGAAATGGGCATCACTCACGGAATTTGTGCGTGAAGGTTTCGTGACTAAAAAAATCTATTTAGCATACATATTCGAAAAGTTTTTTGCTGGTGTGACAGAAGAATTCTAAAAATGCAGTAAACTAATTTTGAGTCGAAGATAAATGGTGAATTCCTAAATACGATTGGAAAGTTCCGGAAACTGGGGCCAGCATGAGGATTTTATTTTGTCTCTAATGCAAGTAATTCCAAGTAACGCGCACATGCATTACATGTACACATAGATTTCATATTAAAATCGTCGAAAACAATGTTAATTTAACATTTTTTGTAGTGATTTTGCTTAATAAGTGTTTCATGTTGATTCAAAATGATTTTTGCTTATGAAATAACACTAGTTCATGTTGACTTAATATCCCAGACAGTTAAATCAAAATTAAGTTGATACCGAAATAATACGAAGAACATATTGAATCAAAGTTATTTCGAGTTGAAACAACATAAATTTGATGCAGAATTAACACGAAGAATCGTTTTCAATCAAAGTTAATTCAAAATGAAAGAACGTGAATTTCATACTGAAGTTTTATAAATGAACTTAATGCAGTTATTTTATTAATTATTGTACTTACGTGATGTGTATTAGTATAGGCATCAGAAAACTGTTTGTTGTAGTGGGCTGCCCCAGCCAATATTTGAACTCATGCTGATCGCTTCTTCAATTTCATTTTAATTTAATATGATTTAGTTATGATTTAAAAAAAAATGTATTTGAAGTTGAAGTTATAGTCATGTGGATCTAAAATAAAATGTAACGTTGATTTCTCATTGATTCACTAAAGTAGATCCAACTTTAATTAAATATGCAATTTCGAAAAGGGCACATCTCTTTTCAATAAAAAAAACTAATATATCGTCAATTCGAGATTTTAGGAAATACTACGACTACGGTTGTTTTTATTGTTATTTCTTACACATTTTTCGTAAAAATTATCAATATATAATTACTTGAGGTCTACACGTAACATAATATGTAAGATGAGATTGTCAAACTCAATCGCAGAGAGAATTATATGTTACGTGTAGACTTCAAATTAGGGTAATCTCAATGTTATAGGAATTTTTATGAGAGCGTTGCAATAAGAATTCTTATAACAACAATCTTATGAGATGAACTGTTAAAAAAAATACACATGTACATGAAAATAAAATAGTGTGCATATGTGAGTGTTTATTAAAATAAATGAAAAGCGATATTTTTGAAAAAATGTCTATGTTAAATAAATGAATAAATGTGTTTAATTGATTCATAAATTTAAATTTGTTTGAAAAATTAAAACTAAAATAGCTAATTATGCAAAAGTAGTACATGTTAACTTGATGAGCATTTGCAAAAAATGAAATCTTATCGGAAAAGTTAAATTACATCTTCCCCTAGTGTGAGATTAAGAGAAAATTCGTCATTTTGTTTTTAGTATTCTGCCGACGTTTTTTCTGATGTTATCTCAAAGTTAATGTCTCGTGAAGACGCTGTGTTAAGAAAGAACAGTGACTCTTGAATCTGTTTTCATCCCATCTTAAAAACTGTACACAATAAAGATATGTCAGCTGGCTACATTCTCTAAAAAAATAAAGAAAATAAACCATTTTTCAGGATATGTAGGTTGTTTATTGTTTGTGCTGCTTTTTATTTAATTTTTTTATGGATAAAATACACTTGGCATATTAGAGCCACTTGTAACAGGAAGCTATTCCCTTTTTAATCAGCACTCGTTAGCAACAGACTGAAACCTTTCTAGTGACATCGAATTTGTTTATATCTGACGACGCGTTCTAAAGTTATTCAATCTTTAATATTGCGAACTAAAATGCCGAGATGGCTATAAAATAGAACTATAAAACTATTTTTTCGTCATGTGAGCCGCACACAATGGTAGAATATATTTGTCAAATTTCATTAAAATCGTAGAGGATAAAAGTTCCGACCATGTCGAAATTTTTTGATATTACTCAGTCTATTTACATTAAGCCACACAAAAATGTGTCAAGGTATCAAAATATCCTACAATAGACTGTCTTAAATTCCATAGATTGTTAAGTGAAAATCTGTGCCTTACGAAGATGTCTTAATATAACGATGTTTTAATTTTAGTCTTTTATTATGGGTTGGCAAGTTTGTTGTTTTTTAAGATACACATTGTGAGTTCCTTAAATAATTTACATCTAAAATGCTGGCGATTGTGTCGTCCGATGCATACACTAGTATAAACCATTTTTTATTTTTGATACCTGCTTTTATCGACAATTTTTCTTTAACAGCTTTTTCTTTACATTTAGGATGTCAAATGGCTTCCTATTCGTTGTAGTTTGTTTCGAATTCGTTCAGGCTGTTACTTTTTGTTTGCACTTTCTTTTGTTTCCTGCCTTATATTTAAAATGCTTTTTTGTACACAGAATAACTTCATGTGCTTTGAGGTTGGAAAAATTACTGCGCTCCTGTTGCTCATGGGAATGCGGCTCTTGTGCATAATTCATTGTTGTTATAGTCTTTTTGATGATCATTTCGCTTTTTATTTTTATTTCAATTCCGTTCATGGTTTTTCTTTTCCATTTTGACTTAATGTTTTTGCAGCCACCCATGAAAGAGTACGGCATACTTATTTTTAATATATGAACTATTTGTGTTTTTCTTTTTTCATGGTGTAGACGGAAATATCGTTAAAGATTATTATAGATAATCTATTTCAATGGTGCAGTTTGGAAATATTTTTCAAAAGATTATTATATCTTAAAGTATACTATTTTTTATAAAATAATTAATTAAGTGCGATTATTAAGCATTAGTTTATAATAAAGAATCTCGAGGAACTCTGAAAGCAAAAACAAATGATTAAATAATTTCTGTGGGAAAAATATTTTCGAATAGAGTAATTTGTTAGTAGGAAACTGAGCACAACGAGTTGAATCTAAAAATGTTAATTCCATATACGAGGGGAAGCTAAGAAATCATTGCAAAAACATACAACACACGTTTTTTAAAAACATACAATTAGTTTTATTATATAACTTGAGCAGATATTCCGCTTTAAGCGGGACTGATCTGCATTTTAAAGGTCGGCCATGCTTAAAAATTTTATTCTGATTTAATATAAAAATCCGGTTTTTTTGTATTTTCGAAATTACAAATCGGGATATAATTTTTAATGTGTGATCAACCCTTAAAAAGCTCAATAGTACCGCTAAGAGCAGACATTTTGGTCAGGTTATCCTTATATACATGCATAAATTATAATATTTTAGTATAGTACGATGAATTGATTTCTTTTAAGCTTCAATGCCACCACAAAATTTCTATATAAGTATGTACGCATTTCCATTTTCATTTAACGTACTTGAAATGATTTCCACTAAGTGTTAAATCTTTTGAAGATAAAATCAACAAGCACTTTATAATTTAACACTGATTGTTATGAATACATACTTATAAATATCTAACGAATATTTTCTTAAGAAACCCAGCTAAAAACAAATCATCATCATCACCTTTAAGAAACGGCGTCATAAACACCATTATAAACGTCATCTGCTCTACTCGTTCCTTAGAAATTTGAAGCCAAAAAAATCAAAAGTTGTACTGAAGTACAAATCACAGAAGAAAAAACCGAGGAAAATCCTTTCTTTCTGATGCCTCTTCACATCGCGTTAACAAGGATAAAAATATTTTCTTTAATCATACGAAGAAATATATATTTTTATATGCATATTAACAAATACTTAAGATTTCAAGATGCCTCTCCTATTTTTTACAAGGAAAACAACTTAAAATTGAAGAACAAATGGGGAATCATCACATGGCAAACGAACACAGATTCGTCGTAAGTGGGAGAGCAAAGTGGAAAAAGAGGGAAATTGACACTTGTGTTATTAAAAATATAATAAAAAAGTAAAACAAATGTATAATACTGAACTGAAATCTCTCGTTAAATAAAATAAAATTTAAATAGTGATCATTATAAATAACAAAAAGACAACTCCAATATACATTGTCGTAAAGATATCAAGGTTTACAGTGGCACAAGTATTGTATAATACAAGAAAATGATTGAAATATTATGTGGAAAGAAAAATCATCTGCAAGAATAAATTTTTTTCTTGCTTAATTTTCCACCATTATTTGGTCTAAAAGTTTTAAAGAATTATAGATGGCTGTTTAGAAAATTAAAATGATCACTAAAATATAATTTTTCATTAAATATCTATAAAATCTATCCATTTATCGATCATATTCACAGAGTTTTATAGATAAACATTTTGTAGATACTAATGGTAGTATCTGTAGCTAAGAGGTAAAGTACACCAAGTCACATTTTGAAAATTTGAATGGAGACCGCAAAAACATAGTGAAAATCACAAATACTTCTATCTCTGTACACAGAAAAATGTCATATTAAAATCGTCGAAAACAAGGGAAATTTAATACTTTCCGGTAGTGATTTTGCTTCATGGGTGCTTCATATTATTTCACCCTGATTTTACAATAACCTTCAGAGAACATTTTCCCTTTTTAAATAACTATACATTTCATTTTGATTTAATATTCCAGTCTAATTAAATCAAAATGAAGTTCATAGTAATACAATACTAAGAGTCATGTTGATTCATAGTTATTTCAAGTTGAAACAATGTGATCTTGATACTAAAATAGCACGAAGAATCATGTTGCATCAAGGTCATTTCAAGTTGAAACAACGTGGATTTGATATTGAAACAACACGAAGAATCATGTTGAATCAAAGTTAGTTCAAGTTCAAAACAACATGTAGCCATTTTATAAATTCAATAATTAATAATTATTTTACTTACGTAATGTGTATTCGCATTGGCATCAGAAAACTTTGTGTTGCAGTTGTTTGCCCCAGCCAAGATTGAACTCGGCCCACTTGCTTGGTAGTCAACGCTCTATCCACTGCAGCCACAACAGCTTCAAACTTTACTTTAGATATACGCTAAATAAATGCCATCTTATTACTGATGGTCTGGAAGGAACAATAGGCTATATATTTTTCAAATATTTTAAGTGGGAGGGGCACTTCCCATAAAGAAGAAATTTTTATTTAGGATATTTATGTACTTAATGCAGCTAAAGACTTCAAAATTTGTGCGAGCAGGTCCTTATAATATTTTTAAAGATATATTATTAAGGAGTGAACAAGTGGACGCGATACCTCGCATATATTTTAAATATATATTTTGACATATCATGGGAACTAATACGGTAAATCACTTAAGATTTTGTACGAGTTATTCCTGTGATTTTATGCATTGTTCTATAGAAAATAGTCAGATAGAAATTAGTGGGCATGGAAATTCCCATATTCCTTTTTTTATATCTTTTGAGCTAATGCAGCAAGAAGTCCGGATTGGATAAGAGGGTGTGGCACCTCACATAAAGAGCAAATATTTATTTGCTCTTTATAGGAGGAGCCTTGAAATGTTGTAGGGATAACTCTGTCGATATTTTGCATTGTCTGTGGATAAAATTTTAAAATTAGGTAAGTGCGCGTGGTGCCTATCACATAGATCAAATATTTATTTTGAGATGTTTTCAAAACTAATACCAGCGAACCGATCTTTCTGAAATGTTTACAACGTATTACTGATGGCACTTTCCATATAGAAGCAATATTTCGAAGAATAAAAATTAAATGTAATAAGGGCCAAAATTGATTATATAGGCTAAGTTTCATAATGCTATACTACAAATGAATTAAACATCAACATTTCCAAGGAATAAAGGAAAAAACAATATCGATTTAATCTGAATTGTTTATATACAAACTTCGTAACGTTATACTCAGAAATAATTAAACATGATCAATATATCCAAGGAACAAGGAAAAACCTGCATTAATTTTCAACGTACACACCAGAACATAACAAGGCTGTTTTCGGCAGCCGCTACACTTCCATCATCAGTACTCATGTGTATTTTGCCTATCACCAAGTAAATGTGATTGAAATTCTAACATACAAACTTTTCGTGAAAATTGCTTACGAGAATTAAATCACTACTACTTTTTACATAATTTACATTACAATGAAGAATATACTGTGGGAGAAATAACATCTGTAGCAGTTCCGAAAAATCGATGTTTCTCAACATGGTGAACATGACATTGAATAGGAATCACAAAAGAAAATTTCTAGCAATGACAAGCCCATGTAGAAATCATTAGAAATTATCCAGATTTTAACCATTTCTGGATCACAATTTCAGGATCTAATTGGCTTCATTAGCTGTTCTTTTTCACTGTTTATAATTATCGAGAAAATAGGAAAGTTTTACAGGGTTAAATTTTGGCTTACAATTTCTGTTACCTTAACTATTTGTGACACTGTATCCTTACACATCTTGCTGTCATCGTATTACACAATAAAGAGTTTTAATTTATTTATTTTTAAATAAATAAATACTTACTTAAAAGAATTGTTACATAATGATGCACATGTGATAAGATACAATTCAGCAATAAAGTAACAGCATTCAAAGATAAAATTACAAAATAGAAGAACGGAGATACTTTAAGGTTCTATGAAGAACTAATTAGAACATCTAGATTTATAATATTTCAAGGTTTATTTATACAATAAACAAAACTAAAACACGAAAATCCTTTTTAAACCTAAAAGATTTATGTCACACATTTTTCATGTTTAATTTTCAAAGATTTTAACGATTTTTTTCGATCCGCTTTGTTTTAATTTTCCAAACACTAAATTGATGAAAATCTACTAACAAGATATTTTATATTTCCATGATTTTTAAGAAATGTTTAACGATCTTAAATAGTTGAATTTATACGCAATAAGAACAGCAAACAAGAAAAATTGTAACATGAATATTCAATGATGAATATAAGGAACAAAATCTTAAATAATGAATAAGAAACAAAAGGCGCGGCTTAATTTAATATTACGAAACAAGATTCTTTCTATTTCATGTGCGAGTAACATGTGTAGTAAATTTAAACTGATGTGTAACAAATTTTTGAAATACTATCTTGAAAGTGTTCATTTTAAATGATGTTCATGTGTTTTTTTTTATCTATTTTTTTGTTTTTCTATTTGATTTCTTTGTACAAGTCTCAGCCACAACATATGGGTTAATAGACATGGAAAATATTCGTTCAACAAAAATACAAATGCTAAATAGTCAAAAGGAAAGAATATAATGTTAAATGTTTTGGTCTGGCATTGAAAAAATAGTGTAAAATGCGTGAAAAATGTATTCAATATTATCTTTAGACAGGCAGGTCATGTTGGACCAATGCCATATGGTGTGTTTTTCTTTGACTTTTTACAGTCTAGTAGTACTTTTTGTAGTCTATAGTCTGCTGCTTTATATACAAACAAGCGAGCCTTCTTTTGCCTTATGTCGTCGCTGCATTGAAATAATTGTTGTTGCTAAACAATTGATGCTCTGTTTTTGATAGTGGCCTAAACACAAAAAGAAAATTATATAAAATGTTTTATTGTTTGTTTATTTGAGACTGAATATTTGTTTGGAAATTCTTGGTTGACTGGTTTGGTTGGCTTGTCGGCTTGTTTGTTATTTTAAATGGTTTAGTGGTTGTGAGTATTATTCAATGCATGTTTGATGATTACTGATGTTCTGATATTGGTTTCAATTTTGACCTTGTCTATTGACCATAAAAAGGCACAATTAATTTGGTTCTTTGCAAAATGGACATAGGAAAACAGAAATTGATTTAATATGGTTAAAGTTCGATAACATTATTTTTGCAACTCGATATTTTTGAGGAAATCAGTAATTTCGAAGGGAAGCCAATGAATCTTTGAAATCTTAGGTTTTTATATATTATTTAACAGAGTCAAATTTGAGGTTAATGCATTTTTTCGTGCAGTTTTCCACCAAGAAAGAATTTGAAGGGCCCTTAAAAATTGGATTCTCTATTTATTTTTCCACCGAACCATTTCCTTAAACTTTGAAACATAAAAAAGTCGCTGGAAGCTCATCTCTAGTTGTTGGGAGTGAGAAAACTAATTTTTTTATGTTTTTAATTGTCAATTAATTATTATTCTTTAAAAACTTCCTCCTTAATTCCCCCCTTTTTTAACATTTGAACTATTTGGAAAAAAATAGAATTTAAAGAGATATTTTCCTATCAGTCCCTAATTCTTTTGACATTTATAGAAACATAAACTTAAATAAATAAAAATAAATAAACATTTACATAAGACAACATTTAAGGATTAGATGTCGTTGTAAATTTTATGTTTGCATATGCACAACATACGACAACTCGTTAAAATTTTCTTTAATAGATATTATTTCTATGTCTCAAATTAAAATTTATTACTTTCGAAAATCACATAAATTAAAGAAAAAGAACTTCTTGTGCAACAAACTACTAACTTCTCTAAAGAGTTTAGAAGCGTATTGTAACAAAGTTGCAACATGAAGCATAAACCTATTAAAATTATTTGCTGTTATGTTGCAATAAAAATTAATAACAACTAAACAAGAGACATGTGTTTGTGTAACAAAAGAGAAACCGATGGACGGACGGGCAAACAGGCAGACAAATGTACACATAAATAGATAACCATTGTCACCATTATCATTTACATAATGATCAACAATTTGCTAAAGGGTTGTAAATTAATCGAGTCTAACACTAATCGAATAATAGTTCACAATATCTAATGGTATGGATAAAATTCTTTTAAAATTTGATTCAGTTATTCGATAGAATATATTATTGCAGTAATATAAAAAATAATAAAGTAAAAACAAATGATACGGTAGATGTTTCTAAAGATGAAGGCATTTAAATTTTGAAAAAAAATAAGTACTTAAACGCCAGTGAGGTCCGAATATCTTGTCCGAATTAATTAACTTTTCCTTTGAGGAAACTGATTTAATAACTTTCAAATAACAAAAAAAAAATTGCTAAAAAAAATCTATTTCAATGTATCTTTTGCTCTTCCGTAGAAAAACACAATTTCGAATATTCGAAATATTCGAGTAATAAATCTACAATTTACTTTTGGACAAAAAAAAAACATCCTTACAACATGTATAATAAAAACGACAAGAAAATTCCAATGCACCCATTAATTTGTTTGTTCATTGTTGAAGGTGCAGTAGAGAACATTTAAAATGTTCATAGTTTTTGTTTAATTTTTATATAAATTTTTTAAACTACATGACAACATAGACAGAACATTTATGTGCGTATGAAAGTTTGACTCTCTTCTAACCGTCTGTTCGTTGTCAATATAAGTTGTAAAGGGTGTAAGGGTGTGAAAGTATTTCAGTTAACTCTTCGTTGATGATAAGAATATTTAAGTACATAAGTATATTAAAAACAAACTCCATTTATTTACAAACATATCCACGCACACACACACACACACACACACTTTGCATACAAGGACACTTAGTTGCATAACATTACGAGAGACAGCACTTCATCATCGTCAATATTAGAAACACATACACTTATATATACTAATAAGGAAAAAATCCTATATACAAAAAAGGGAATTATAAACTCCTACATCAAGTACTTAAAAATTTCTCCAGAAATAAGAAATAAAATTCCAACAAAAACTCAGTACTTTTATTTCGAAAACGCATCAAAACAGGAACGAATTGAAACTAAAATCTTGAAAAAAAACAAGGACATCCCATACATTTCAACATTTTACTTCATTTAACTAAATCCTCTATACAAGTCCTTCTGTCTTTTTGTCATTTTTTTGCTGCTGAGTATTTAAACTCCTTTACACATGTCCTTTTCAGACTATAGTTTTTCAGACTGTATTTTTTCTCAGTTTTCTTTATTATTTCCTACTAAAAGCAATAAAAGAACCGAATAGGATAATCCAGCATTTGTTTAAGTAGCTTTTTGTGTTTGTTCAATAAATACATCCACCCAACGAACGAACACCAAACACTCAAACACATTCACTTGCAATTTCAAGTGAAGTGTAGTATTTAGTAACTAGTCTGCTACAAAACTCATACATTTTTAAATAGAAAAAAAATTACTCGTATAAAACATATGTCCCTAAAACTCTGAGAACTTATTCTACGCCCACTTTAATCATTCTTTTGTCTATGCGGTCTGCATGTGAAGTAATCATTTCGAGTGAGGAGAGGAACATTTTTATTATATTCACATTTAAACAAAAGATGCCATTGCATAAGTCAGAATATTCATGAAAACACACATTGTTTATTATGTCCTTTTATTGTTTTTGTTTGAAATCCACATTCGCTTATTTAATTTTTATTTTCAAAGCTGTATTAGCAGTTTTTATATATTGGATTATATGCAAGGTATTTAAAAAATAAACAGAATGAGACTTAAAGTAGGAGCTTATGGAAGTGGTTGTTATTTTAAAAACAATTTAAATGCCATAAATTTTGTATTCACACAGCTTCTATTGAATCTAGAAGGTAGAGAAGGAAGGTATTGGTGAACTATGTGTAAGTGCCATTTGAAGATATACCCCCATATTCATAAAAATTTATCAAAGTCAATGTTGTTTTACAGTACGAATTTTGTATGAGAAACCCGGTTTTACTGCACACATTAACTTTACTAATTATTTATGAATACGGGGGATAGTGTTTCCTTTGCGCGATTCTCTTACACCAATAATTTATTTTAGATAGAAGTCACTAAGTAAGTTTGGACTCATTAATTGCGGGCTGTAAGTGGACTAGAAGTTCAAAATTCTTATTTTCTGCACCGCTACTCCCTTTGTCAGAATTCACACAGGTCGAAAGGCATAAAAAGAAAACAAAGCTCATTTTAAAACTAATTAAAAATCAGAAAAATGAGCATAAATAATAAGAATTGCAATCACATTCAATAGAGCTACCTCACAGGTGGTGCTAAGCAAGATGCACATGAGCAATGATAATGGAAGTGGCTTCCGAAAACAGCGTTGTTATGTTCTGCTGAGTACGTTGAAAACCAAATTGATGTTGATTTTTTTCTTGCTCCTTGGAAATGTTGATCATATCCAATTCTTTCTGAGAATAATATTACAAAGCTTAGCCTATATAGTCAATTTGGATTAAGTAAAAGTCGTTATTGAAAATTTAAGTACAAATAATACTAAATTTTATAAAAAAAAAAAAACCTGACTATGTACCAATCCAGGAATTCTGGAATCAAGTGAAAAAAGTTTCAAAGACATTTTATGTCAATGTTGACTTTGTGTTTTGGATATTTAAAATGTTGAAGTGGCTTAGGTAGTTAAGGTGCTGGCTTATAAACATGCAAAGTTCAAGACTAATTTTTTTTTTTTTGAAAATGGGAGTGGTGCAATATCTCACTGTATAAGCAGATTTTTTTCCAAATCAAAAGTATTTGTCTAAGTACGGTAATATAACTAGTACCACACAAGACACGTACCTTAAGTTTGTACCTATAACCTATCACTGAGTATCTTCATTATGCCAATTCCAACTCCACATAAAATATATAGGCCCCTCTCATATAAAGTTCCAGAACTCGAACCAGATGCTTGTCTTTGGGAAACCGTGACGCAACTTGTCTTGTGCGCTCTTCTTCTAGTTTCTAAGCAAAACGAAAAAGAAAGAAAATTAAAAATAAATTAGAAAAAATATTAAATTCAAGTGTATTCTAGGATTGAAAAAGAAAATGAAATAAGTAAGTTCCCAAAAATTAATGACGAACACAACAATCTACATATATTAGAGACATGTTTATTTTTTACGTTGTACTTATATAATATCGATTTTGTAGACTGTAATAATAGGGTGGCAACATAAAATCGGTTTTTAGATTTTCGGCGTAAATATGGCAGTTGGCTAGAAAATAAGATTGGCAAAGTTTCAGCCTAATCTACTGATGGTAACTTGTGCCGCATTGAGGTTAAAGTTAGGAAAAACCATAAAATTGAGTTTTCTTGTCTCATAATCTCCAAAAATATTAATTTCTCAAAAAAAGTTTGTAAAAAGAAAAAATGCTTGTGAAGTTTACGGCGTCTGATACCTAAAATTAGTTTTTTTCGAAATCTCATATTTAGCAAAATAAATATAAAATTTACAAACATCACTTGTTTATTTCAATGCGCCGATGAAAAATCAAAAATCGATTTCTTGTAACCACCCTACTGTATCAATTATCCCCATTATTTTTAATAAACTCATTCAACCCAAGACCTTTCTGAAATTTGCCTTGAAAACTGTCACTTTTTTTAAATTGTACAATATCTTTATGTACAATTCCGTATTAAATAAAGTAAAACCATACCAAAAAAAAAAAACAAACACCAGAAACAGACTATTTACTTCATTCGAAAATTGAACTTACCTGAAAACAAATCACGTTCGTTGTATTCTTAGCTTTGAGTCTATTTTTATAGCGCCAGGAAAATTATGTTAATGTACTGACAAAAACTTTGTAATATAAAATTATTTATTTTTCAAAATTTTCTTAATTACTTTACTAAATAATATAAAGTAAAAAATTATGAATTCTCCTATTGATTTTGGTTTTCTCGATCCGTTTTCCAATCCGTTTTCAAATACTCCGATTTTCGAACAAATTATCACAGTTTATTTTTTACCTTTCTAGAAAACCAACACAATAGATTTTACGTTAAATCGTTAATATCTCCAAACACAATTTTTAGACTTAAGATGTTACGATTAAACGACACAGATATATTGATTTTACTTGCAATCAATTAACGTAAAGTTTGTGATTTAATAAAAAAAACTAAGAAAACCAGGTTTTATTTAAAATAAAAAAGAAAAACAACAACATCTAATCGAAAATACTGAAAATACATATTAGGAAAAATGTATAAACGACTAGCATCTGTCCGCGACATCGGCCGTGGTTACTTGAGAGTTAGGAATAACAACTATCTTATCACATTTGCTTTAAGAGTAACAACAAGTAGTATCAAGTAACTGGATTTTCAATTTTCCACTTTACTAAATCTAAAGAACAAGTCTCGGAGTGCAGAAAACAATGCTTATACGTAGACAAAATTGTATTAAACTATTGACGCTTGTTTATTCGATGGATATAAGTTCAACCATGTCCTGTACGTGACGCAATTTGTCGGTACGTGACAAAATATAAAATCGTATTTTTAATTATAAATATATGTTTTATTTAATTTTTTTTCGCTAGCAGCTCTTTTTCCCCATGTGTAATAGTTTCGCTGGAATTTTCACTCAAATCAAGAATTTCAAATGTTGGTTTACTGGAACTGTCCCACACGTGACGGACTATGTCAACTCTTTTTCTTCAATGTTTGATGAACTATTTGAAAAATTTCTATGTGGGGTTAAAGGCTGGTATGTAGTCTATTAAATAATAGAAAAGAGAATAGTTATATGCTTTATCAATTATGATTTATGTGTAATATAAGCGCTAGAAATAGTTGAATTTGTCTGTACGCGACAGTGTAATGCTCCCTATATGTATCTCTTATCATTTAAACTGTCATTAAATAATAACGCTAGAGAGAAGAGCACATGACACAAGACAAGTCACTTGATTGGTTCCCAACAACTAGCAACCAATTACACCTCTGGGACCTTATGTGAGACGCACCTGTCACTTTTACATGGCGCTCTCATTGATAGGGGTCACTTGATAGCGATACTCTCTAGATCCAAACTTGAGCTACTTGTGCTGTGGCGATTTCTTTAATACTAAACAAATTACTGTACTTTAAACAAATAATTTTGATTTGAAAAATATCTGCTTGTACAAGAAAGGTATTTTATTAAAATATTTTATTTGTGCTAGTTAAAGTGATGTGTTTGTTCTCTTTTCACCGATCACGACTCGGGAACATATTTTACCACTCATATTTTCACTAGTTATAGGACAACGTAGACAATTGGTTAAACATTTCCTGCGGGAAAATTTGTTAATCTAATCAATTAATTTATTTAAAATTTCTCCTTCTCTCTATCATCTTTAATTTTCATTTAAACATTCAGCTACAATAGAATTTGATTGAGAAACGATGTCAGAAGAAATAAAAAACAAATCATTGCTAACTTATTTTCGTTTGTTTTTACATTTAGCCAATTTCGTTGTTTATATAATTTGTATCTGTTTTTCTACTGCGACACCTGGACTTTTACTTTTTTCATAATGTTGTCTCTTGCCGACATACTACAAAAACACTTAAAAACCGTAAAAGGCAACACAATTAAATAAACCCTCTTTAAACTCCATAGAAACCGTTTAAGAGCTCATACGCTTGCCTTTATTTTTTGTTTTATTCCTGTTTTCATCAATATCTTTAAATGTATTGGCATAAAATCGATTGTAACGAGTTATTCAGCACACAAAAACAAATGAGAAATCAAACTTAATACTAACATACACGGTGTTGTAGTAGAGAATAGTGCTAGAAATTGTGTTGGCTAAATAAATTGAACTTTTCTTATGGAGCTCCAGATTTGCAGACAGTAGAAGTCTCGTCCGATCGCTCTTTCGATAACTTAAATAGCCTTAAAACAGCCTTAAGATTAAAGAAACATCTGGGAATATCATAAATTCTTGAAGCAGCTAAGATGGTCCGATCTTGTTTGGTATATAGACTGCTTTTGGTAAATGCAAAAGCGGAAGCCTTATGGAGGTAGAAAACAATAGCATAGCAAATTTTATATAGTCTTGGACCAGTAGAAAGTACATACATATGTATGTGGCATAGTCAAAAGTTGTGTGTGACTAAATAACCCTGTTTTTTCTCGACACATGTACATAGTACCATAATATATAAAATTTTATTGAATATTAAAGGAATATTTGTCACACAACAAATGCATGCAGTTTGCTTTGTACAATATTCACAATACATTTTTGGTTGTTAACAAAATACCTTTTTCAAAATTTGGCTACGTTGTTGTCAAACAAATGTCATTCAAAACCAACACAAAAAAAAAGCACAGGACCATCTACTAACAAGGACAAAGTGAAATCTAATAAAATCCATATAATGTCTAATAAAAAAAGAAAAACACAAGCCAAATTTAAAAAAAAAAATCAGCCAATATAAAATGGTTATAAAATAAACTGCTACCAAATGACACTATCGCACTGACTACGAATTTGTATATATGTATGAATGTCGCTCAGATTGTCGTTCGCATAACACAAGATGATAACGTGGGCGACATTGTCGACTATTTTGTCATCAGGTTATAACAAATCAATCAATCAATCAATCAGCTTTGTCGTCAATGAATTAAGACATTGTCGCTCATCTTGTCCTCAACAAAGTTGAATTGAGAACAAAACGAAAGACGTCGTCGCTTATATTGTCATCAAAAGTGTTTACTAGAGGACAACTTGTGGAAATTTGTCGCTCAGAATGTCCTGAACGACGATTTCCTTTAAATTTTCGAGTAGAAAACCAATCTACAGAGGACAATTCGTACAAGAATAGTAGTTGACAATGTTGTGCAAGGCTGTCTGGCCAACTGGGTTATTTAAGTTTTATAGCCAACATGCATGTATGTATATGCTTGGTGTAAATGTTAGTAAGAGCCGCTTTTAAGATTTAAGAAACTGATAAGACAACACCATAAAAAGACAAAAAAAAAAATAAGACAGGCAGTTATTTATTTATAAAGTTTGTACTTTTGTACATTAAAACCAACGCTCACTCTCTCACAGTTAGTTGTAAAGCGATGACTAGAATAAGAAAGAATAGAAAAAGTATTCACATTGGCATAAATATTGCATCCTTAATGTTATTTATGTTTCTAACTTTACTTCTAGTACATACGCACACACAGCTAAGTGTCTATTGATTTGACTTCATCTTCCGCATGTTATGTATGTGCATTTTTTGTATCCTTAAAAAATCCATACGTTTTAATGTTATTTATGAAAGAAAAAAATTTTTTATTTATTTTTGTTTAACTTTAAATGCAAAACGTGGTCCTCTCAACTCACATCAACGTTTATATCATCACCATCAGCAAAAAGTAGAAAATATAGAAACAAAAAAAAATGGAAAAAGAAATGTTAAAACTGAGTATTTGCTTTGACATTCGTAAACCAACACGTGGGAATCTTTCTCGTTGCTCATAGACACTCCTTAAACTTAAAAGAAGATGACGACTAGGGTGGAGATGATGTTGATGATGATACAAAAAACCACTTGACAACCTTTGAATGTGTAAGGTGCTAAAGTAGTTCATACTTTTGCTATATACAAAAATAGGGTATTTCAACACAAAATATTATCAACTAAGGTCCTCATGTGTTTGTTCATATGATCATGCACAGTGAATAACTGCTCCTTGTGTTATACCTTAAATTTCAATATCCACTGCTGTACAGGACTAGAAAAACTTACTGACTGAATGACTGACTGACTGGCTAGTACTGGCTTGTTGGTATACGTACATAAGTACTTTTTACACTACTTATACTTGTCTATTTCCGAAGACTCAAACATACTTTTCAATCTACATAAATACATATGTAAAAATAAAGAATACATATACCCAGTAAACATTTTTTTGTCTACATATTTGACGCCATAAAAATCTGAGACTTTCCAGGACAATCAACTGAGCTGACTAAAATTCGTAAGACATTTAGCAGAAAATTCTGCAGTTTTTTTTTAATGACGTTTCTGCCAATATTTCGAAACATCCGATTAATATCAGACTTCCTTTAAGAGATTTAACACAATACTGTGCACATTTGCTAATCTATGATTTACGACTTTTATCTGTTACATTGTCTGATTTTAGCTTTCTTAAAAATTATAATTTATCTCCCCAGCAACCATTTTTTGCCAATTTCTATCCGAAGTTGTTCATTGTTGTTCAAAATGCCGAAGTCGGTACGAAAATGTACCGAAAATCACACCAGCGGTTGACAATAAAGCATACCTCTTTGTCTGAGCAAATTCTAAGAACTTTGCTGATATGTTTAAGAGAATTCTGTACGAATTTTAGTGAATTTTTCTGGGAAATTCGAAAGGAATTTTCGTCATGACTGTACAATTTCGGAAAAATATCAAGAGATAAATGAGAACTATTATGAAAACTAGAATCTGAAATCTGTAGAAGTGACTGCTAAAAGTTTTAAGTCGTAGGTTAGAAAATGTGTAGACTATTCTGTTAAATATCGTAAAGAAAATAAATTTGTCTCCAGATATTGTGCAGATTAATTTAATATTAATCGGATAATATTTCAGAAAATTTGCAGAAACGTCGTACCACAAAAATCCAGGCTATCCTGTCAAACAGCTGAGCGAATTTTAGAGAACTCGATTGATTGTCTGATAAAGTCTCAGTCGTCAGTCATGTTGGCAAAAAATATTTCCTGGTTCTTGAGAGTTTGTACATAAATGTGTGAGTTCTTAGCTTATGAAATATGGGTAAATGTTTTCTGAAAAAATACGATAAGCAGCAGAAAACTGTATGGCACAAGGAGATTCCCAGAATTACCAGACAAATCGAACAATTATATGATGTGTTGCCGGCTATTTTTCCGTCGTTGCTCAGTCGTGTTGAAAATTCCTTTAGAATCTGCATAGAAAAGTACAGAATTCTCTCAGAAATTTCGGCAAAGTTTTTAGAAAATTCTGACACAAAAAAAGTCCGCTTTTTTGTCAACCATTCACATGATTTTCGTTAAGTTTTCTGGCACACTTCGGATACGAATTTGGCAAAAAATGCTTGGTGGGTATACATACAGTAATTATGCTCTCATACATACATAAGAAAGTAACTTAGATATAATGTGTAGGAGTCTAAAATAAGTAAGTTTAGACGTTAAGCTTCAAAATGTCTTGTTAAATATAAGATTTTGTTTTATTCATTATACTTTGATCATATTTTTTCTTGTATTTGATGTCAGAAAAAGTGTATATGTGTATATGTATATTAAAATCCCACAGTAGGCACACATACACATAATATTATTTCACACACACATACAGGAATTAAACTTTCAACAAATTTCTTTAAGTGTTAATTTTATACGAATTACTTACTTTAAAGCCACATACAACAAAAAAATCTTATAATTAGATCAAAATTTATATTGTGTGTGTAAAGGCATACTTACATACATATTACATTGCATAAACACAATTTGCAAGTGACATCGCTGTCAGGACAAATCAAAATACTATTTGACAATTGTGGCATAAATGCAGATTGTTTTTATTGAAAAAATATAGCAAAACAAAAACAAACATTCAAACTAACCACATTATGGTGAAATGCATGCATGAAAAAATATACTGAGAGAAAAGTCCATACAGTTACAAACCATGCATTAAGAAAAATAACACAGGAGTAATTTAAAAATTTTCCGACCCAAAAACAAGAGTTTATAGTTTTACCCTCTCCCCTTTTAATGAAATTCTACATACATACGTATTCCGACACGTATTATTGTTCATATATTATAGCCGTCTAAATTAATACATGTTCGCCCCGTTTTGCGAAAACTTCGAAGTTCAACTGCAATTTTTTAAGTTGGGATGAAAATAGATTCAAAAGTTACAGTTCTTTCTTTATGACAACTCAATAATTTCTATAAAATGTGTAAGCAACAACACTAAAAACATTCCATGAAAAAATTAACGAAGATCAAAATTGCATTTTTCAGGATATATGAGGATAAAGCACACTCTCTCAGATGCTCTCAGGGTAATTTTATGTTTAAATTTACTTCGTGCTGACGATATTTTATACGGTGCTACGTTAAGTGTTAAAGGCTTTTGCTTGTGAAAATATAATATATAGTTTTTTAATAAATGCAGTAATTTTGTATTTACAACACTGTGAGGGCACTGTAAATATGTAAATCCAGTATTCTTAATTTAAGTTTACAGTGTTGTGGCAACATTGAAAACAAGAGTCGGAGGATAGTCATTCGATGTTATCATTTTAATACGATGAGTACATTAAAATGTTGGTAAAGCGGCCTTCAGACTATTAGACTTAGTATTAACACTTGTCAAAAACTCAAATCTTAAGTAAAAATCCAACAGTGTGAAAACAAATTGTTATGATTTGTCAAATAATACGTAAAGAAATTTGACAGTATTATGGTATTCGCCATTTTTAGGAAATTTTCTAAACAATCACATTTTTCATTTGTGTTTCAGTTGTGTATTTGTTTGCCGTCTTAAATAAAGAAAACGAAGTACGAAAAAATTTGCTTTATTGCTAATTATTTATGTTACGTTTTATTTGCAATGTGATAGTGTAGAAACAAAATGTAATGAGAAAATTTTCTTTAAGATTTTTTGACAGTCAGACTGATTTTGATTCGATTTTCGTCTTACAAAATCTAATAAAAATCTCAAAGCTTGTATTACAATGTGAAAGGATCTTAAACAGCATGTTGCACTGATGCTAATTGTACCCTCGGACCATCGCAGTTACATCGTGCTGAATATCTTTTTCTGCCTGTGTAACAATCATACTTTGTTGATGTGGTGTGGTTTTGAAATATAAAAATTGCTAAAATCTAAAGAGAGTCGTATATCTATCCTTAAAGCGGGTTCCATTGTGCTTTTATTTTTCAATGTCCGCTTACTTGCAAAGATTATTTGATATATTTTAACATTATATAGGTATTTGTTTCTGTGCAATTTTTAATCCACATTTATCCTTCTGTGGGTAGACAATTTAACCTACATTTAAAACAATTAGAATTTATAAAATCTCATATGTTTTTCTTTATTTTTCTATTACAAAAATTAATTTATTTACATGCAATTTTAGAACATGCACACACACACATACACATTCACAGTCATAAATATAAATACATGTATAAAATGTACATGACACTTAAAATTAATGAAAGTAAATTCATGTACAGACAAATAAACCCATGTTCTTCATATAGACTCTGTTCGTGTGCACGTGCATACAGAGGAATATTTTGCTAATTTGACTATTAGATACATTTGTTTTTTGGAAAATTAAAAATATAAAATAAAATAAATGGCTAACAATAAAACGTAAGAAATATGCCAAAATAAAAATTCAACAAATGTAAGTCATAACTAGCAAAAGAAATGTATAAAAATATTCATTCTAGAATAGAGTCTGTACAAAAAAAGAAATTGAATAAAAAAATCAGATAAATAAATTTTATTTCTTATGTTTTTGTACGTTTTTCCATGTAATAGAATAAGACACATTTTTCTCCCCTGTAGCAGCAGCCGTAAAAAATCTAAGTGAAAATGATGCAAAGATTTTCCTGCTACCGTTTGTTTCATATAAAATTTTGAAAAATCTTTGCAGACACTTAAATTATAAAAATGTATGATTCAAAAAAAGTGTTTTAAATTCTTTTAAGAAAAAAAAGTCGAAAAAATTAAGATTGAGAGGGCGAGGGGATATGTAAATCTTTGTTAAAATATGATATAGAGTTAAGTGCTGGCTAATAGCAAATTTTATTTTGCATGCACAACACAAACTAAAACACTTTGAACCTGTTGCCCTGTTGCATGTTGAGTATATTTGTAATATAAAGTAAAGTCTACATACATATATTTATACAAATGTATGCCAGTTAAATTATTTTTTAGTTATTATTTTTCATGTCTTACCAAACTTAAAAGCCGTAGTGAGAGAAAAAAGGCATTCTGCACACACTAAAGGTAAAAGACTTTTAAATATAAAACATTATGTCAATGTTTACATAGCCCTTGCTTGTATGAGGGCGAACTGCAAATTAATCTGTAAACAGGTAAAAATAGTCTTTACTGTGGTATCGCTTTCTAAGTTCTTTAAGAAGTCGCTCAAAATTGTTTTCTGATAAAACTTGATGAAGTTTCTCATAGTTATAAGTGTTTTACATGAAGGATTTTTAGCTAGGTTTTTTAAAGTTGATAGACGAATGGGTTAAAAAAAATTTTTAACCGAGTTATAACTTCAAAAGATATTGATTTTTTTGGAGTTGGTACCCCGCTGAACGCCTTTTTGCTACATGCATCCATAAAATTTACAAAAAGTGTAACTAAAAAGTCCTCATGTAAAACTCTATTGCCAGCAAATATAACGATCATTTACATAATACTGGGGGATTGTTATAAGCTGCGCCAGATTCATGACTTACCTTCATTTCTTGTGAATCTAAGAATTTACTCGCAATTTTATTTAAAAAATTTTTAAAATTCTGCTAAGATTGCCTTGTTCTTAATAAATATTTACATATATAAAATTTATATGTCAAATTTTTGTGCATTTTTTAAATCTTGCACACACACGCCATCACACAAATTTTGGTTTTAAGGAAAATGCAAAAAGAAAACAGCTAAAAGCGTGTTGGTTCCTTGTTACCTGTTCATGTTACAATTATAATAAATGGAATGCTTTTGGATAAATTAAAGTTACTGTAAATGGTTTTAACACTCAAGGGACTTTACGGTTGTGTGCAGACTATCCCGCACTGGAACATACAGACAAACGTACATGCTTGTACATACATATGTATGCAATTAATATGATGTTGCATGCGGCAGTAGAACAACTACTAGAGGAAAGTTGATGGAATGGTAAAAAAACAACTGGTAGAGTGAGTGGGAAAACACTCACAAAGGTGGATACTTAAAATTGTTACAAGTGTAAACCTCAACAGAGTGCATATGTAAATGTCAGTTTTTGTGCTTGTTGGGTTTCAACTTTGGCAGTCTGGTGAATTCTGGCACATTCTTACATATGTACATATCCTACAGAAGGAGCCAAGCATTTTATAACAGTTAAGGTTTGGTTACACTTGGCAAATACAGTAGACTCGGGGTACAGAGAACCAATTGATGCAAGGGCTATTCCTTCAATCCAGACTGTCCTCCTCAACCCAACGTTTTCTATAATTAACACCTAAAGTTGAGCGGTGCTGAAAGTTCTAGAGACATTAAAACTGTGGTATGTACAAGTAGTACGTACTGTTAGCGTATTTATGTGTTTTAAATAAGAAATATTTTGCGAATTCACAACCTGTTGTATGTGTTGCAAGTCGTATAAATGTTGTATTTCCACATTAACATTTGCTTAGAAACATGTTTATTTGGCAATTACAAACAAAATTTCTACGATCTACAACACATTAAATAGTTTGTGAATTGAGCAGTTGTTTTAAAAAGTAAGTTGTTTTTTCTTAGCTTACAGTGATTTTTGCTCAACAATATCACTGACATTATGGACATTATACACACATGACTTTTGCCTTCTTTTATGTTCATAATTTTCTTTGTTATGTGTAAACTCACACAAAAACTGCAAAGTTCCCTCTACATAGTACTCATGAGATCGAAAATTCCCTCTATAGATTACTCAATGACAGAATTTTTGCTGTCCCCTTGATCGAGTAGTTCCCTTAATCCTGGGTTCCCTATACCCCGAGTCTACTGCATTTGCCCAAAAACACGTAAATACTACTTTTGCTCAGAGTTAGTGTGATTTAACTTGATTTTTATATCACAAAATAAAGTTAATTATGTTGCAAAAAGCTATTTTTATATTGTTTTTATTAAATGCGAACCCATATTAAAATAATATGTTAGATTAAAGGAACTACAATTTTAGCTTGCCTGTAGGTTACATTTTTTCGCTAAATATTTACCAAGTGTGACCGCACCTTAAGTGTAATTATTAGGGATGTAACGATACGCCGTTTTACCGATCCGATACCGATACCGATATTTAAAAATAAATATCGCCGATACCGATTCCGATACCGATACGAATATTGAGTTCAAGTTTAGATCAACAAAACTCAAGTGCAATTTTTTTATTATATAAAATTACATTGTAAGAGAGAATATTTAAAATTGATTTTAACCCAGTATAAAAAATTGGAAGTAATTTTTAAGGAGCTACATTTTCTTTGCTTCAACAAATCTATATTAAAAATATGCAGATAATTAGTAGAAAAGCAAGAACAAATTTTTAATTCCTTTGCAATTTAAAAAAATACCTGCTTTTTTAAAAATCGATTTTTTAAAGAACATTTATCAAGTAATATTCTTCTAAATAACTTAATAGGTTAATTATCTAAAAGTTTATATTTATTCACTTAAATTTACATGAAAATAAAGTTTTGAGTTTAAATTCGCATAAAAAAATTGTGAAAATGGGTAATTTTTTATCCTTTTTCCTTGAGGAAAAACCATTACAGAACACCGAAAAAGAAATTTGTCCTAGCATCGCTTCCAATTCGGTGATTGGTAATCGAAAAACAGAACTTCTTGCAATGGCAAGGATATGTAAAACTAATTAGAAATTATCCAAATTTGCAATACTTCCGGATCGCGAATTCTACATTTTCATGACTTCTTTGGAGTGTCTTTTTTTGCTGTAATAAGATTTAAAAAACAACGACTTGAATTTGAATTCATGGCAAAATTAACAAAAAATAAATAATTATTTTACAAAAGAACAGAATAAAATATTATTAATTTTTAAAATTGATATTAATAAGATTTAAAAAATAACGAAGTGAATTTAATTCATGGTAAAATTGAACAAAAATAAATTATTTGTTAAAAAAAACTCTGAAAAAAATTTTAAAAGTATCGTCGTATCGACAGTAAAATATCGACGATACCGATGTATCGGAAAATCTGAAGTATCGCCGATATATCGGTATCGGTATTCGTTACATCCCTAGTAATTATATTTTATGAAATTAAATATTTTAAATTGTTTCAACTGTATGCACACCTTTACATGCATAAATGAAAAAAATTGTATGACATGACCACCATACGTACACTCCAAAACACTTTTGTTGAAGATTAGGTCGATAATAGTCGGCCTAAATTTACACACGCATTATTTTTGAACAAAATGTTTTTACTAAAAACAAACGATTGGCTTTGTGCAGGTTTGAGCCGCGACCTCCTGACTGATAGCCAGACGTATCTACCATTCAGCCATAGCCGTATTGTACTTTATGTTCCATTTTTTCCACTTGGACTAAATATGTTTAATTTGAAAGGGGTTTTCTTTAATAAAATAACTACAAAATCGATGTAATTTTAGACAAGGAGAAAATTTCAACACAAATTTAGACAATATATGATCGCAAATTTGAAGTAATGTTTTAGAGTGTAGGTGTAATATTTTAAGAACGCATACATACGTCAGAAAAAGATAATACTTTCCCAGGAAAACTTTTTTGGAATTTTAGCAATGAGCGGTAAATTTATAAGAAGCTAGAAAGTAAAAAGCATTAATTATTTACCTTATTGCTTGAATAAGAGTAAAGTAATCACTTCTTGGTAATGAATAAAATAAATACACATATTTTAGGGTTATTTGATATATTTCAACAAGCACATACTTTCTTAACAGTGTTTGCATACGAAAAAAGCTTTTAGCTCTCAAAATATCAGTCGGCAGTGGCTCAGTAAGTAGAGTATTTAAATTTAAGTCCGAAAACCCTGGCTTCGTAGTCTAGATGAGGCAAACTATATCTACAACGTAAATGCTACTATACTTTTTTAACATCCCAGTTGGTCAGATCATCGATTAGTCGTGTGCGACTTGTCGTCCTTTGTCAATTAAGTTTTCTGGTTGGTACCTTAAAGGAAATCGTCGTTAAATAATTACAAGATTGAGCGAATATGTATTACGTTTTGTCTCTATTAAAATTGTTGGAACAACATCAGCGACATGTCTTACATAATGTCTCCAATTCAACTTTGTTGACGACAATGTAAGCGACATCGTCTCACATTTTCTCTTCCGTAAAATTGTTGGGGACAGGATAAGCGACACCATTTTAGTTTTTGTCGTCAGTCTTATTTTGTTGAGAACAATATGAGCGACAGTGTCTTAAAATTTGTATTCAGTAAAATTGTTGAACACGATATGAGCGTCAATGTCTTACACTTTGTCCTCAATATAACTTTGTTGAGGACAATATGAACGACATTGTCTTACTTTATGTCTTCAGTAAAATTGTGGAGGAAAAAAGAAGCGACAAACTCTTACATTTGTCCTCCAATTAAGATAGAAAAAGTAAAACTTTTAAATATATAAAAATCTTTTTAAAGGGTAAAAATTTTTTTATCTTTTGACCCAGCAAAAAACTTCAAAATAAGATAAATCTTTACATATGGTAACACTGATTTTCGTGCACCCGTCATGATGATGTTTTTAAGACGTAGTGAACTGGGATACTGGTAAACAAACATTTTGCTGGGTACGTATTTGTACATTATTATATAGGTATTTGTTTTATTGAGTGTGTAAAGGCATGTTTAATTTCTGTCTGCCTAAGTTTTGTAAAATACGTTAAAAATTGTCAAAAAATGCTGGCTGAATTATACCTGGCCCTACGCAAGAGTATGTGCGTATCCTACAAAAAAATATTTAATTAAAATAAATTATAAACTCTCATTCATGTGTATTTACTGTAAATCTATGCAACTGCGTATAATCATCATATTTTATTTTTGCATAAAACTGTTCCAGCTTTAATGTAAATTTTATGAAATATATTCGTAAATACGTACATGTGTTTACATGTAAGTTAATTTAAATAAATAATTTCTAGCACAAAAGCAGGAGGGCCCTAAAACTGAATTGAAGTAACAAATGTGTGTAACACACAAAAAAACACTATTAGCAAGAGGAAAAAACAGTTTTCTTAGCGGGAAAACGAATTCAGTTATAAAAATATTACAATTAGATATATGATCGGGAGTAATTAGTAGTAGTATTTATTTATTAGTATTTATAATACTTTATTAAAAAGATACTTTTCTTATTTAGTAACAATTTCACAAATGTTTTCCAAAAAATACAACAAATTTTCTAAATACATTGAAGGAATTCACAAGGTAGTCCTGACTGTTCTAACTGTTGTAGCTACTAGCGTTATACAATAGTTGTTGATATTCTCAATAAAAAAAATATAATATGACACTACAACTTATTTAGATATGTTTTTATGGTGTGTTATGTGTTCAGCTGAATAATTTTCGCATGAAACCGTTTCTATTTAGAATTTAAATTTTTGTATTTTTATTGTATGTACATAAATATTTCTTTTAAAATATTTTGATGTTTAATTTTTGAACTTTTTTAGTCTTTAGTATTTGAATGTATGACAGGGTTTTCACATATGTCCTATTTAAAATGTTGTACTATGTTAGTACCTATGGCATTAGTACGCCTTGTGAATTCCTTTATTGTTTCTTTCGACTTGTATATTATTAGGCCAGGCGTTGTATAGTTGTAGACACTTATAGAACAATGATCGTTGCATTGTACTTGTTGCTACCCTTTCGATCCGATAGTGCTCAACATTTCTTTGTTGATATGGCTGGACCTCCCTTACGTACGTTATTTTCTCCGTTAGATATTGTGGCGCTTCAGTTTATAGTGTTTAGTTCAAGCCTTTGCTTTATATTAAGCCATTTTAGCGTTTCTAGCATAAAGTTGATTGAGGTTTTTTTTTGGCGCGCAGTGCTAAAATCGTCGAACCAATTTCGAAATAAGGGTTTATAATTGTATTTAAATATTTATTGGTGTTATGTATGAGACTTGTTTTGTTATTCGTTTGACAAACTTGATTTTTTTTTATAGATTTTTTTGCATATGTAGTCAATATGATTATTAAGATTTAGGCCTTGGTCAATAACGAAGCCTAAATATTTTATTTGATTCACCTTTTCTATTAGCTTATTATTTATTTTGAATATATCATTACTATTCGCGTTAACTTACATTATTTTCGTTTTGCTTTCATTTAACTTAAGCTTATTCATATTCAGCCATTTATTTATTTTTTCCATATCTCGGTTAAGGGTCATGTAGAATTGCTCAATTGACTCCGCTTCTGTGAAAATAAGTGTATCGTCTGCATATAATGTTATTTCACATTCATCCAATACGTTCGGCATATCGTTAATGTACACAATAAATAATAGGGCACCTAATATCGATCCTTGTGGTACTCCGTAATCATTTTAATTGTACTTGATTTTTCGTTGTTTACTTTAGTGACATGTTTTCTGTTTGTTAGATAGGATTCAAACGATTTTAATTCTGTATTCATGATGGCATATTTATAAAATTTTTGTAGAAGTATATTCCTGTCGATCGTCTCAAAAGCTCTTTTAAAATCGAGACTGATTGCAAAAATTTTGTGTTTTTTTATCTTTTTCCATCTATTTATTAAGTAATTAACTGCAGTTTCGCACGACAATATCGTTTTTAAAGCCGGACTGGTACTTTGTCAGCAATTGGTCTTTTCGAATGGCTTCAGGGTATTAATTGGACGAAATTCACATAATCTGGTCTTAGCGAACTTTTCTATTGGAGTTATCATCTCGGTTTTGCAATTCTCCGGGAATACACCTGTCTTTAATGACTAATATATTACATTTAATATTGTTTTTCCGATAATATTCCAGCTATTTAATATTATTTTACTACAGATTTTATTGTAGTCTGATTTGTTCTTTAGGTTCTGACATATATTTTTTAGTTCTTCTAGGGTTATTGCACGAAATATCAATTGCGAGTTTATCAGAGATATGTTGACATGGTTAATATGTTACACATTATTATTTATCGTCTACCTTATTGATCTAATATTATTAACAAAATAGCTATTAAATTTATCAGCTATTTCAAAATTTTCCTTATATTCTATTCCTTATATTATATTCTTAATATTATGATCATGAAAAGATTTGCTCACATAATAAAGTAGATTTAAAGAAAAATTGTCAAAAATATTTTTTTTTACACATTGATGTCAAAAAGTACACCAATTCTACATGTTTGGATAAGACAATTTTAGTTTTGGTTTTCAGAATTTTTATGTTACATTTCAGAACTCTACAGTCAATACACAATTATAAAAAAGTTCTTCTTAAGTATTTCATTAGTGAAGAGAACGTGAAATAGTATTGCATATTTAGTATATATTTTCACTAATTATTTATATATTTTCACTAATTATTTAAATAAACCGCAAGATCGCCTAATCTGGTATAGCTAACGGCGGCTAAAGTGGTATACTATATAACATTACACGTCCAAGAATATATGCATGCCAAAAAGAGATAATGTAAGAAAAGGGACACCGGAATATATGAAGGTATGGTATACCACATTAGGAAATACAGTGTACCACATTAACCGCCAACTTTTTAAATGGCTTCTTTATATGGTTTTCACTTTTTCTCCAATTTCCCTGAAACTTAGGCTTCAAAGACTTTTTAACATTTCCAAATGTAAACCTGAGAATTGTAGTAGAACACCAGTACAATAACATTTGTAAAATTGTTGTTGGTTTGTGTGTATTTTACTTGTAGATTTTTAACTTGTAGTTTTGAGAAACGGGCCACTGTTCTAGTCAAATCAAGTTTTTTTAAACTATTGCTGAATAACAAATAGGTATAACACATTACCCGAACTTACTTTATTTTAACTTTTATAACTTACATTTCTGAAAGATTCCACACTTGTTTTTAAAATATAGTTTATGGTGTATAGACAATTGCTGTAAAGTTTCAGATTGGATGCAAAAGTCGTTCTGCGACTAGAGCGGCTACTAGCTGATGAACAAAATACCTTTAAGACATGTTACCTAGCTACTTTAAACAGTCTAGCTCCTGAATGACATAAATATTTGTTCTTAATACTCCATAAAATAATTTGTAGTATTCTATGTAAAATCTAACCTTTCTGGGTACAATCACGTATATCAAAAAAAAGTTTTTAATTTTTTATTTCGAGCAGTATGACAATTTATGGTGCTTTTATCTCAACTCTTATGATCCATAATTCTCGGCATTTCTTAAGTTGAGGGTGTAATACAAAAAATATGATTGTATTTGCACGTGCAAAGGTAAGTCATGGCCAAACGAGTCAAATATATGACGAAATAAGGGAGATAATCATGTATGAAAAATTTTTATTCGCATTTTCTGTGGTGGCAACTACGTCTTCAGTACTTACGTCTACCCACTGGGCAGACTTAGTTACAAAATCATCCCTTACATGAAAAGATTATAGTAATGATCTCTGTAATTATTTTTCTATCGATCGTTCGGTTAAATACATAATTAAAACCAGATATTCGCAAACGATTGTTTCCGATGACATAAGTGGAGATACAGGAAATACGTATTCCTTCAGCTAATTGTCCCATCTGACCTTAACCTTGGCATTGTTTATGCCTAGTCGAGCTAAAAGCAAAACTTACATACATAAAAAACTGTTAAAATATTCATAAAAATTTATAGCAAAAATGTTTGTATTTTAAACAAAAATATTTATACGATTACTTTACATTCTATGTCCATTATGGCGGAAAATTTTAAGCACCTAAATTTTCTAAAATTATTGCCATTAAAACTTTGTTTCTTTTTATCTTTGTTCAACTCATCTGTGATTCTACAAACGAGCATGATAGAGAAGCTTTTAAAAGAAGTAAAACTTTAATACTGGAAAAAAACTTTGACTTTGTTACATAAAAAAAATTCCTAAAGAAAGAGAAAAATAGAATTAAATTTCGTTAATGCAGAAAATCAACAACAAGAAGAAAATATAATAACCTCAAAACATTAACGCCAGTAACGTGATTTCATATTTTCCGTCACATTTTAATACAATTTTTTAACAAAGCAGAAATAATATTAAAAACAAAAACGTAAAATGTAATTTTTGCATGAAATTTTATCATCATTCCCAGCACCTTCATACGTGCATGTTTTGTGACTTTCTTTAACTGAGAAGAAGAAGGAGAACGAAAGAATTTTTATGTTTATTTTGTTTAAGGACTTCAACAAGTAAAAGTCTCTTTAGCTAATTTTTTTGTCATATTTTTAAAGTTTTCCCTACAAATCATCTTTTGTTTCTTGTTGTATTAACTTGCAAGGATTAACTTTAACAAAATGTATGATGAAATCATAAATTTTCTAAAAGTAAACCAACAGCAGAGACATTTAAAATTCTCTGTGTTAAACAAGTGTAAAACATGACGAAAAACAAAATCCATGGATGAATACCAACAGCTGGACTTGATTGTTTGTTTTCTGTCTTTTATCTGAAAGAATGGGGGAGTCTCAATCTCCCCACGCTACTTCGATTTCATTTCATTACAGTTTTTCCCCGCATTAAACTAAAACTCATATGAAAAAGAATTAATGCATTTAAAACAAAGTTAGAAGCCATTTTGGCGCCCTTGATGGCTGCTGTTTTTCTTTTCATTACTCATGCTGTTTTTCAGTACTTTTTTGACAAAGAAGTTAAATGAATCAATGTATGTCTAGCTGGCTGGCTGCTCATTCACTTATCCCCACACACTGTTTTGTTGGAACAGTGACAATCTACTGCTATTGCTGCTCTGTGTTTCTTTGATGCCTTGGCAGCAGACACCATCAAATATTAAAGATGAACATGTACAAAATCAAAAAATCTGTGCTATACACGAAATGAGAAAAAAATTATTAATACAAGCGAAAAATAAATAGAATTTGTTACGAGTTTCACGACATAAAAACGAAAATACTGTCATTTATGTCATTCATATTTTTAGGATAACAAACAGGTATTCATTCCACACATGATGATAAATATATTTGATGATGAGGAGGATGATGTTTCTTTCTTTTGCTGATGTATGAACAAGAAATGTTGGAAAATAAAGCCTTATAAAAATTATATTAAATTTGATGTTATTATCGTATTAAACAATAATAAAATTACACAGAAGCACACACATACAAAGCACACTAATAGCAAACCCACATGATTTATTAAACTTAAAAAATAAATGCAGAAAAATAAAAAGGAAAAATTATCTAGAGAATTTTGCAATTTAAATCTAATATTACTAAAACTGTTTAAGCCTCATTATTATCGATTGGCGTTTATTCTTATTTCATGCTAAACCAGGCAACAAGGTCCATTATTGTTCATTACGCTCCTTAATAACAGTTTATTAATTTTAAATAAAAAAGTTCGATTGTAATTATTTTGGACTCCAAGAAGCAATAAACTTATAGAAAAGAAATCTTAAATTTAATTTTTATCGATAAAAAAAATTTTAAAACAAAAGTTAGAAATGGAGGTTAATAAATCTGAGGTCATTTAACTTTTTTATAAATGATCAAATGAAAATGTGTCTTTGTAAATTGCTAATAAACGATAATATAAAATGAAAAAATTTGTCAAAGGTCGTCATGGATAATATTTTGTTTAGGTTTCTTTATCGTAATGAAGTAAATATGAATAATTATTAACTTATTTATTTGCTATTATATATTTAAGTAGCCGAACTCGCTCGTTACACGTTAACCGAATTTAGGATAAATGCAAAACACATCTGTGTCAAAAAGGAATAAGTGCTTAAGTCAAGAAAAGTAGTTTTTCCGAAAGTTGTTACGCTACTGCTAAAAGATTTATAGGCTTATATTATAGATTTCTTGTGTGACCCTTCCTAGTGAAGGTATGATTGATTGTAGACACTGCAATCTTCAACTGAATGCGTTAATATTTAAGGAATAAAACAGTGCTAAAGAAAAATATGCTTAAGTCGACTTAAGCACTTATTGCTTATTGCCACTGACATGTTGAGCCTAATTTAATCAACCAAATTAGTGAAATGCTTTTAATTCTTAAATATTATACCATTCTTGATCAAAAACTCGAACAGTTGAAATATTTAAACTTCTCATAAAGCACCAAGAGAACAGCCAGAATCAATTGTCATCACGATTTTTTTAATTTTTGCAACGAGCGTCTTTTGCATCTCAGCTTCTCATTTCAATCACGATTAAAGCACTGAGATAAAAATTTTACAAATCTGTATGTCTGTACCAAGTCACATTTTGGAAATTTTACAGGAAACCGCAAAATCATATCTTTCGACTTTTGACAAAACAGGAGAGCAAAATACTATTAAAGAGCAGAACATGTTTAAGAAAAGTGAAAATTAAACACGGTGGTATCTCGACTAGAATTTTGTTTAAAGTTTCTTTTAATTTTTTGAGACATCTAAAAGTGGGTGTGATCAGTTGCAATTATAGAAATTAGTAAAATTTATAAAATATCAATATTTGTATGACTAAACGTCGTAGAAAAATGGTGATTACATAAAAAGGCACGTCTTAAAATTCTGCGTTTATAAATATGTACTACTATTTATAAAATTGTCTTAACTCGACATAACTGCTTTTGTCAAAAGTCCGCAGATATTGAAATACACAAATCATTCTATCTGTAGTATTAAAAATTCGACTTACTCCGAATATTTTATGTAACTCTAATATTATTTTTTCATGTCGAACATATTCTTCATAAAATAACGCTACTTATTAAAAATTACTTGGTGCTCTTTACCTCGTAGATAGTGCTGAGCAGTACTACGTCCCTGAAACATATTCGAGTTTACCCATCGATAGAGGAAAAAATGCTGATTCCAACAGTATAAAAAACGTATCTCGAAAAAAATGTGACTTGGTATAGTTTACCTACCACCTACAGATATATGTAATAAATAATTGCTTAAGTTTGTTTGAAATATTCCCAGAAATTAATTATTTTAAGAATTGTTTGTTATTTGTCGAGGGTTAAGCAAACCTAACTACGCGGATTTCGTTGATCCTAATGCCAACCAATCAATAGGTTGCAAGGAAAATAAATATAATCATATTGATCATAAAGTTGTTTGTTGAGTAATTCTCATTTCCTCCTTGAGATTTTTTCATAAGCGTACGAGTTTCAAAACTTTTCAAACATGATCGTTAAAGATCTACTGACGGGTTGGCAGTAGCTCCAACGAAATGCAGGCATATAGGCCAGGTTAGTCCTAATCAAGTCAGGAAATACTTTTAATAAATCAAGGCAAAACGTGCCTCAGAGACATATATCGTCACCTTAAATGCAAATGGACGTAACTTCACTATCATTTCTTTACAGGAGATGTAAAAAACTAAAATTTTAACACGAAATACAACAAATTCGAAGCAGCGTTAAGGCCGTTATTTACAAGCTCACACTATACATGTTTTGGTATGTTTACCATACGACTTTTTGTATTAGGAAATGCATGCAATTGTAGTTACGTCCGTTTGCGTTTCTTTAATAAAGTCGCCGTTTTTTATCGTAGGAGTCTAAAATATTGGGTGAACATGTAGTATGACAAAACTAAGCACAATCAATCAAGAACTTGATTTGGAATTTTTGGCCCATCACCGAAACCAATGAAAAGCTTAATAAACGCCTTAGGAACTCTGTACCATTAATTTCATTGTTTAAAAAGTGGTTTGCTGAGTTCCGTTGTGGTCGTACAATTAAAAATGACGCCAAGCCTTTTGGTTGCCCAAAGGAGGTCACCGCACCAGATATAGTCGATAAAATTCATGGATCGATATTGCTTAAAAATAAGACATAACAGACAATGGTACCAGTGTTGCATTTAAAGTTACTGCAGTGGAAATACAAAAGGTTAGGGATATATAAAACTTGGCTCATATAATTAATTTGTTTTAAAGTGTCATGAGATATCCGCTATTCATTTGATCGTTGCTCACATTGATAGTAAAATAATTTGCATAAAGCTTAAAGACTCGCGTTATTATAGTTTTGAAATTCAACGATGGTAATAAACGACATAAGTATGTCAGTCATTTCTATTTGAACTTTACAATTACAACGCCACTCAGCAAGATAAGTAATAAGGCATAAAATTCAAGCAAAGCCAAATTAGAAAGATATAAAACTCATTTACATTAATTGAATTTGTTTCGACCAAACGTAATTTGCGTTCCCTTTATTTAGACTAATCACATCTCGCAAAATTTAAAAAAAAACTGTTTCGTTCATATAAGTATATTTTGGTAAAGCACAACAATAATAACATTTTATTCCAAATTCTTGTTGTTGAATACTCTATTTTTTTACTTTCAGTTGCTCTTGTAACACTTAATTTTTCGACATCAAATATGTATTTTTTTCAACATCTGTATGCCCCTAAACATTTATTCATACTAAAAATGACATTCATAAAATATTTGCAACATTTTCTGCATATTGTAAAAGTTTATTCGCCTGCACATACAGGACATGTTTTTCAAAAATGAAAATAACAATTAAAAAATCAGACTCAGAGAGAGAGAAATTTTTGTATTTTTTTCGGAGAAGAGCGTTAAAAACTATAAAAGAAATGAAAATGTAAACAAAATAATGGTTTATAAATACACAATTTCTGAAGATTCCTTGCCGACCGTTAATTGTACAAAAGGAAAACTGACAACAATCGTATCTCTCAATGCTGAAAATCAAAGTAGTTTTTCTATAAAAGAATATATAACAAATTGTAGATTTTCCTAACCTCATAAATTAATTAATAAAAATATGGGCCTTTCATTTTTTTTTAATTTTTCTTTTGCTCTCTAGTTATTTACACTCTTCACATATTTCTACGCTTTTTCTCTCTTATTCTCTTTAAAAAATAAAGTCTCCAAAATCTGTTTTATTTGTTTCTTTTTGTGGTGTATTTATTATTGACTGAAGGTGAATTTCTTGTTTTGTTGCCTGTTTGTCTGTTAATAGCAGCGATACCAACTTATTACTTCCGCAACTATTTTTAGTGCTTTTTGTATTAAGGCATCAAAAAAACAAACTTTTGACTTTAATGCTTTTTACTAAGAAAAAGCACTTTCTTTTCACTTATTACATAACGCAATTTGTTCCCTTTTTCAGCAACTGAGATGAATAATATTCGTTTAGTTTAAACAAAAATTACTTAATTATAGACAAAAGTATTGAGATAATTCAATTGTGGTGAATTCTTCGATCATTGTGAATTTGCGCTAGAATAAATAATAACATATAGTTCTCGTATTGTATTTACATTCCTGATGTAACTTTACATACAACCGAACCATCTGAAACGATATGTTAATACATTTTTTGAAACCGTGCAAAATGTATTCCCGTTTTTTGCCGAATATATAGTTTCTTATTTGCAAAAGAAAAAGTATTCAATTTGGATAACTAAGTTTCGGATAAAGATAGAAGTTAAATATCATTTTAATGTTTACATTCATTAGTAGTTCGTGCCGTTAGGATTATTGTTCAATATTTTTGTAATATCTGCAAAGATATTTTTCTCAAGGGGCCAATTTTAGCCCCGACTTTTTCTATTTTTCCGTTAAACTGAAAAAAGACTCGAAATTAAATTTGCTCCAAAAAGATTAGCATCACTGGTTAATAGTTTCTCTTTTAAACTCTCTCACTCTCTTCACATTCTGTCATTGTGATGCTGCCTGAAATATTTGTATACTATTTGTATTCTTGGAATGAATAAATTTTATAATTCTATTTGATTGTTCCCAAAACAAAAGTTAAAATAAAATCGCTAGATGTTGACTTTGCTGCTGGATTTAGATTTCCTTTTTGATACCAAACATAACACAAGTTGAAACTCAGTTTTTTGTTTCTTAGCCATTTCTAAGTGTTTATTATAAGAATACTTTGTGTTAAAATATGTCTGAAAACACCAAGTTAATTTTATATCCTGCAGGGTAGTTACACAGTTTTTAAGCACTATTGTGCTACAGAAGATTTCTGTATTTAAAAATAGTTTAAATTCAATTTAATTAGCTATTTGCTGACAATTGATAGGCTGGACATTTGAAGTAACCAAATGTATGTCAAGCAGTGATAATTTTCAGATCCCGTAGCTTACTGTCAAACAATAGAAAGTCAGCTCCAAAACAATAGATGTTTGATGAATGTTTTCCACACCACCAGAGTCCAGTTGAAAGTCCAAATGAACCAAATAAACGTAAATAATGAGATTTTCCTCTATTTAGAATATGCCTGCTGTGATTCATACAAAAGGTGTCAGGAGTTGCGAAAATTACAACAACAAAAAATAGAAATAAAATAAAATCTCTTACCAACTAACCTTTCGAAACAATCAAACAATATAAATGAAAATTTCTGTTGAACAATAATTTTTTAGTACAAGCGTGGAGTTCGTTCGATATTGCAATCAAATGACATGTTTAAATTATTTTTTGACAGATTTGGCACAGTATGTTGCATGTAATTTTATACCTAACAAGCCAAACGTACATCCATACTACAATTTATTGGTGTGTAAAATTTTACATTAATTTAGAGAGAAATTCTATAATTTCATGGCAGCTTTGTTTGTTAAAGCAACGTTTAATTTTTGACAGTAACAATTTGATTGTAATTTTCATTACTTTCTACTTTTCTTTTCTTGTATGTAACTATTATGTATAATTATGAATAAAATGTTTCGTTAATTTGTCACACTTAATAATGACTGTCTTCTGAAAATGTGTTAATTCTGTTTCTTTTTTATTCTCTATGGAAACGGATTAATTCTAACCAAATGTTGCAAAAAACTATAGAAAACTAGCACTAATGTTTTCTTTTCTCTTCGTTTGCTAAGAAGAAGGGTTGCCAGTAAAATGTTTGAAGAATGTTTTTTAAACATTTTGAAAATTATTTAAAAAATTTATCAAAATTAGGATTTTTCCTAAAATTATAATCAAAGCCATAAGATTTTTTAACAACATAAAAACAGCTTAATATATTTCTTAGTACTAGGGTTTGGGATTTCCCGGACTTTTGAACTTACCGGGAAACGGGAATAGAAAAATCGCGTTCCAGGGAATTCCCGGTATTCCCGGGAAAAGTTGTTTTTCTTAATTAAGTAGATTTATTAAATGAAAATTAGTGAAATTTCATTGTTTTTATAATGTAAACATTCTTTTTAAATAAAAATAATATAATAACATTTCTAAAATAAATTTTTAAGAATTTTAGAGTGAAATCAGGCAAATAAAGATTATAGTTATTACAAAGTAACATAACGTATAAAGACTAATTGACGACTATTACCGTAATTGTTTAGCTAAAAATGTCATCTTAAGGCCTCTAAATCTTTTTAAAAATGACTTATTGTGATGTTTCTTGTTTTTCTTGCAAAATTTCCGGGAGGATTCTTATCGTTAAGCACAAGCAGGTTACAATACTATACTCAGCTACATCGAATTTTACACATTGTGAGCCACAGTCAATCTAAATGTGTTTGACTTTTTATTTTATTTATCTTAAAAGATCTCCTTCAGGGTTTCAATAATAGCATTGACATATAATAAATATCAGTAGTGACAACTAAAAGTTTTTACAGCTTCTATGATCTTTAAATTTTCACTAAACTTTCCAAAATGTTGTCATTAATTCTGCGGAAAATCACTCAAAATTCGATTTTACGATGCCAATATTTCGGCCGCTGTAAAGACGTTTCTGAACGGCCCAAATATATATTTATGAAGTTAAATGAAGCCGGATATTCAAAGTTTATGGAAAATATTTAATTTTTTTTTAAACTCCAAATTAAAAGAATGTACTTAAACTCTAGAGTCTTAAGGTAGGAGAGTCAATTTACCGATTGAACTCTGGAAACCTTGGTTCCGAAGGCTTCAGGTATTTTTTTAGAGCGATAAATCAACCGATGTTGTCCTATAAGATATATTAATCTTATAGTTTTATAAAGCTTGGTATGGAAAATCAGTCTTGAAGAATTTTTTAGAAAATGTTGACTACCACATTCTTCATTCGTATTAGCAGTATAAAGAATATGTAATTCAATCTGATTTTTATTTTCATACTTTTTATGCAACTGCTGGCATCTCTACAAGCAATGACAACAACAAGTTTCATTAATATAATAACAACAACAACAACTATCAAGTGACGGTTAAATGAGGTGTTAATTGGATTTTGAGCGCCTTCATCTCATTATCAACGTTATTTTAGTTTATTCATTGGAAGAATTTTTATTTTAACTATTCGTTCTTGCACACAAACTCTTCCTCTCGCTTTTTCTATCTCTTTGCATCAACTTGTCAGGGCTGCTACTAATGATTTCTTTCAAATTTTTACTCCTTACATTCATACATAAGTATAAAATCCCAGCAAACATTTAATATATCTGATATCAGATATGGCCTGAAATTCTCTTTGATATATAGCAGCTAGCACAGACAGGAACCACTTAGTCAATTATGTGGTTTAGCAATGACACAAGCAAAGTTGGCGATTGTCCAAAAATCCCAAGATTTTCCAAGAACGTCTCCGGAAAACTGCATTAGCATTAAAAACTTAAACAATCCGCAGCGGCAGCACTGACTACCAGCCGGAATTTTACGTTCCTGCCGGAGTTTCCCCATCAAGTTGCAACAACAAAACATGTACATTTCCTTTTGTATTTTCGTTACCATTATTTCATTCATATTACAAATTGTTTACCCCCCAACCATCGAAGCATTAACATTCACAAAAAAAATACAAATAAAAAATCAAAAACGGAAAAGGAGAGCTGGATCTTATTTGTTCTTGATTAGACACCAAATTATCGTAGCTGCCACTAACCATGTCGACTGTCACATAATACAAAAATTAAATTATTTGAATTCTTCCACATCACTTTTATATAAAATTCTAGAACTAGTCAGCACCAATGGGGAACCAGTCTCATGAGTTGCGATTGGCTTTCTTTCTCCTCTGGGATACGCTTAATTGAAGCCTAGTCAACCTATTGTCAGAGAAAAAAATTTAATTTTAGGCCAATATTAAGCAGATAGCAGCTACTATTCATTATTTTAAAAATCACACTATTGGTTGCAGACCCAATGGAGATGAAAAAGTTATAACAGCGCTTAGAGAGCACACCAGTTAACTTATTTTTTTATTAACTTAGTTTTAACGCAAAAAATAACAAAACGCTTCACTCGCTGTTGTGAAAGAGACCAGAGTCGCAGGCGGGAATCAATTTAACAACAAGAGTCAGAAATATCTGATAGATCTCGCATATAACTAAGAACGTAATAGATTCTAATGTTTTGTAAGACATTTTGCCGACATTTTTCGGGAGCTTTAGATAATTTCTCGGAAATATCGCTAAAGCTTTCCGAATCGCTGACCGAATCCGGAATAAATGCTTACTGGGTATCTCTTCTTTGTATTCTTTATTCATCGGTGTGCGGTTTATAAGAAAACGATAAAGATGTCTATGTACTTTTGGTATAGTGATGATTATCTTCCTTTTTATGATTATCAGGGAAACCGCTAATATGCTCTTGCATGTTTTTTCCAGTGTGATGTATGAAGGCAAAAATAAGATATTTATACGCTTCATAACTTTTTCTAAGAATTTCGCAATCAATTTGTTAGTGTATTCTCTTTGCATATTTTACCCTTTATAGCATGTTTCTGCACTTTTCTAGTTTTTGTGGCATGGCAGGTTTTTTTCCTGCATATTTTGGCTTTTTTTAATTTTAATATGAATTTTTATAATAAAAACCAGTTTGGGATCGAAAAATGGCCATTTTTGAGAAAAGTTGCTCATATTTAAGAATGAATAACTAAACTGTACACAATAAAGATATGCCAGTTGGCTATATGCTGTAAAAATATAAAGAAAATTAAAATAAAAATTTTCCGGATATTTAAGGATAAAGAATACTTTAGCATTTTAGAAGCACTTGTAGCAGGAAGCTATGTCCTTTTTTAAGTAGCATTCAGTAAGAGGAGACATTTCGAATGATATCAAATTTTTATATGCGATGACGCGTTGTAAAGTTATTCAATCATCAATATGACGAACTTTTCCCAAATATGGCCGAGAGAGGTCTATAAAATAGAAACCATATCGAAATAATTTTTCGTCATCTATCGCACACACAATAGTAGAATGTATATATCTAATTTCATTAAAATCGGAGAGGATAAAAATCCATACCGTTTTAACCCCATAGCAATTTTAATCTTTTTGTAAAGTATATTTTTTCAAATTCATAAAAGTTTATTTATTAATTTATTCAGAATTTATTCACAACTTTAACATTTTTTAAGTACTTTTAGGATTTTTTGAACAATACTAGTTTTTTCGATTGTTCATTTATTTACAGTTATAGGTTCTCTCTGGTGTCTACACAACACCGGAGTTGGTTAGAGAATGCCGGACATCCCTAAAAGAAATGGCGAGACCTGAAGCTCATCTGGGTACTAGAGCATGCTGACTGGACTGGTAACATTATTGCGGACAGGCTGGCCAAGGCTAGTAAGGGACCAACTGAAAAGCTGCACAATAGAAATCCAGCAGCAACTATTTAGGGAAGTACAAACCAAATGGACTGAAAGCATATATGACGTTTCCAGGTCTATCTATTTGTTCACAACTACGAATACTGGCGCTGTCTTATTGGCGCTCATGCTAAAAGATTAAATCTTTCATAAAATGACTTCTGCAGGGGCTGTGAAAATGAGGAACAGGAAAAAACTATCAAACACCTCCTTTGTCGATGTCCACGTCTGTCTAGAATAAGGGCGATAAACTTTGGATACTCCCATAGCCATAAGGAACCAGAATATACAAATTTTGTGCTATCAGAAATTAATATTATAAAAATTATAAACGAAATGATAAAGTTTGTAAACGCTTTTAAGCGCACATTTTTTTAAGTTTTGGAAGAATATTTTCAAGTTTTTGGTACATATTTCATGCGCATAAAACTAATTTTTTACATCATATATCCGGTTTCCCTGATGATTATGATTATATCTGAGAAGGAATGTGTGTGTGCTTGTATTTTGTTTTAACCAGTTATTAACACTACTACAGCGTCCACTAAGAATCCAACTATATTTGGCATCACAGATGTCCTGTTTAACTTCTTTTCGTTATTTCCTTATTTCTTATTTTTGGCTTTTTTTCTTTATGATTATGATTAATGTTTGAGTAAATGTTGGTTTATATGAATTTTTTTTTATTTTCTTAGTATTTTTGTAGGAAATATATTTCTTCGTTTCTGACTGGTTTTAATGTATGTGTGGCCTGTTATTGAAGCGGAAGTTAAATTCGAACAATTTTATTTTAGTTTTTTTTTTCTTTTCTTTAATGCTGTTCAGTGTTCGTTTTCTAGTTCTAGGTTAATGAAAATGATGACAGTTGTTAGTTCTTGGCTGATGATGATGTGGGTGTTGCTTTCTGTTGATGGCAATGACGATAATGATTATGATGATTTTGATCCTGAGAATGAAAGTGATGCATAATTAAAGTATGTTGCAGTTTATTATTAAAGGAATATTGTAAAAGATAAATGTTTTTTATTTTTGCTTTTTGTTTATTCATTTCCACTTTAATGATGTGATTGTTGATGTGAAGTGTTTGACTTACAGATGTTGGCTCTTTTTTCTTTGCTTCAAAGAATAACGCATTTTGACGTAATTACTATTTATACTTTTTTTGCTTATGGTGTTATTAAATTGATGATGGTAACCAAAAAATTAATTATAATAATGATGAATTTCGATTTTTAGTTGGGTAATGAAGTCAGACATTTTATTGTGTTTAATCGGAAAGAAACAAAAAAATTAATAAGGGTTTTCACGACGGTGATTTTGGAAATTTGCGTTTCGCAAATTTGCTGTGCAAATTATAGTAGATCGTAAACGATCTTTTTAATTATGTTGCATTTTAGCTTAAAACAGCAAAATTACTAAAAATAATAGTCTGGGGGCACTACAAACTGCTAATTTGCTGAAAAAAAAGCTGGCAGCATTGACCTTTATTGTCAAATGTTATATTTTGGTTTTTAAGTATATTAACATACAAACCACCAATTAATTATTAAATTATCTATAAAAAAAATTATTAAATGCAAATTGCTAAATAAAATTTAAAAATCATTGTATAAATAATAGTTTTCCTATTAAAAAAAACAATATGGGGGCCAATGTTATTTGCAACTAAGTAAATATGCACAACCATTGCTTAAGGTTTTTTTAGTGCAAACGAAGTAAAATGAAGCAAATTGTAAATACGTATATTTTTTGTTGTGTTGTGCAAATGTGTGCATTTTTGCATACATTTGCATCGTTTGCACACTTTGCACTACCCATCGTGAAACCCCTTAATGTTTATTTAACAAGCATAATAACCATTCCGAAATATTTATCTCCTAAATCACTTGTGTAGTAATTTTAACAAATGCAAGCGACTTCTTAATCTTTTTTTTTAATTTCTAATTGATATGATATTCTGTTTTTAATTTAATTTTGCCATACTGTACCTCCATTATTTTATTAAAACGATGTCTGCTATAATATTTGCGCATAAATCATTTGCCATTATTATTAACACTATTTTTTCATTTGTGCAAGTACATTACTATAAACAGAGTACAGCTAAAAAAAATTATCATCATTTATATTAATTTCTAAACCAGCAGACTACTTGAATTGAAAAGTCTACTGGAGAAGTGCAAAAATTTAATATATGACACTATACCACTCACTACTGGTGATAGTTGTAATAACCATGATTTTATTCCGTGGAATATTTTGTAAATTGTAACAATGCATACATACATTATTACATAGTACATACTTATGCATATAGATTTACATTTTACATTTGTATGTACGTATAATTTTATATGTTATAAACAGGGTTCGAACTTTCGTGCAAATATATACATGTTTTTTGTGGTGATAGATACAGAGGTATTGGCTAATTATCTAAGCGAATCATCAAATTTTAAGTAGTTTGGCATCGATTTGTTGTTGCATATTTTTGCATATTTTGACAATAAATACATATTTTTGGAAATTTTACTAATGCATATTTTTCAATTTTTGAAAAAAATATTTATAGACCGATTTTGGATGGCAACCGAGCCTCAGTTGAGTTATCAATTGCTGAAAATGATACTACTGATGGCAACTGGCAACTGAGTGCTGTCAATTTCAGTTGCTATTTAGTGCCTTTCTGGCAACCATTAATTTTCAGTTGCCGGTTGGCAACACAACTTAAGTTCGGTCGCATTAAATAATAGACTTAATTATGTTTGTCTTATGTTTTTACTCTAATAATAATAAGAAATTAAAAAATATATATTTTCATATTATTTTAGTTTTGATACTTTGTGCGTAGGTAAATGCATATTTTTGCGCATATTTTTAATTTTTAGGTGCATTTGTTAAGCGCTTAAAATCAATTTTTAGTTGCATGAAAGTCCGAGCCCTGGATGTAAATGTAAGTTATTCATATGTATGATTATAATGTAGATGACAATTGTTAAGTTAAAATGTCGTATTTTAAATGAGTTATATGCAGAAATTTTCCTTTTTTTAATTTGAGTGCGAACACTTACATATATTTGTTTTTTTTTTTCAAAATTATTATTTTATATTTAAATATTTAAAAGTAGAGAATACAAAATATTTTTTAAGCTTTAAGTTCCAAAATTTTATATACATCACTTGATAGCATAAAATAATATAAAACCGTTCTCTAAAACATAAGAAAATTTTGTTTTTTAGCTCCAACCAATATAAAGATATATTACAACCAATCTAAAGATATATTACACCCCCAGCATGGCTTTTCTACATCATACAGATTCTTATAAAACTTAGCGCACGCATATTGATAATACATCAATATGATTCTATAAGTGAGAAATACCACGCCCATATAAGAAAGTTACTTCTACTTAACCGATTCTCAAGAAAAATTGCACAGTGACACGGCTACACAAACTATATACTCATTTTTAACTACTACTACTACTACAAGATTATGATTTGAAAAATGAGCAATGCCTCGCCCATTGAAAGTAAATATATTTTTCAAATACTGATCGTTAGATATTTTTTTAAATATATTTGTGTAATTTATACTACTTCATCATATATTTGTGACATTTTGATGACCAAGTAAGGAGCTAAAATTTTATTAGCATTAACATATTACTTTAACTTGGCGATTGGCCTACAAATAATAATTTAAAAATTTCAATATTTAGAAGTCATTGAATAAAAATTGAGCAACTATTTTGTTACGGGCCTAAAACTTGTTTTTACGAAAATGAACATAATTTAAAAAACTCCACTTTTGCTCGCCAGGGGTTGAACTGCTGTGATTTTTTTTTTCAAATCAAATTTTAAAAAATTTATTGGAAAAAAGTTTCAATAGCGGAGTTCAGTGTTTGATGCAAATGGTCTTGCAAAAGTGTAAATGCAAAATATCGTAGCTTTTTATGACATTTTCAAGTTAGAAACTAAAATGTATAATAACACCGGACATTAAAATACAGAAATGTTAGTTACACGCTCCTTGTTCTGATTAATGTTTTGTTATAAACAAAAATGATTTTAATAAAAAAACTACTAAAGCTTATTTAATTCCACACAATTAAATACTCTTAACCAAATAAGCTAGAAAAAGATCTCGATCAACCAAATTAAATATAATGTTTATATTTGTTGTTATTACTCAAATAACAAAACAAAAAACCAAATGAAATTATACAATTAAATCGTATCCTTCTCTATTTTTTTGTTTCTTGCTGCTGCCTTGTTTTTTATTTTATTTTAGCTGGAGGCGAATTTTGTTTTTGTTGTATTTGCTAAATAAACTAGTCAAGTTAATGAACAATTCATGTCAGTTGCTAATTACCTTCTTCGTGCATAAAAATCTTCTTTACTTCTTTATCTTTAATCACTAGAAAAACAAACAGAAATTTTTATATCTACCAAAAAGCATATTCGTTTAACTGATTTCCATCACATTTGTTTGAATGACTGACTGGCTGACTTACTTGGCTGGTTCTCTGGAAGTTTGAATGAATGACTTGGTAACTGTATAATACATATACTTATTTTTCTTTAGTTTAACTTTACTTATTTTTATTTAATTGTATTGTTTTTGGACGTTCGTAAACAAGTAATTCTCTTAATATGCCACAAAACGTTATAGACAATAGCCGGGTAATTAACAAAGCTTTCATTTTTGTTGCTGGTTTTATACAGCCACCAACTACCTCTAACTTTCAGTTGCTTATCGTAAAACTAAACCCTTGTTATGGAAAATAACACAATTAGTTGCTGTTGCTAGTAAAATTTTTTCATCTGCTTTCTTCTCTGCCTACTCCATAACACAGCTTCTTTGTATGTACATATTTAACTTTAGTTTGGATTTTGACCAGAACATACAAATCATTGAAAAAATTTGTATTAAATGATGCAAAAAAGGACAATAAAATCTTATTTAGAGGTTTGCTAATTTAGCCATATCCCATACCCTCCCTCTATCTCCTTTTTCATATATTCCCTGTCTAATTCTAAGCACACTTAGAAGGCTTAATATTCATCTTGTCAGTCAGATAAGAAGTTTAGCTAAACTTAACAACAAACACAACGTATGCACGCACACAAGTAGTCTTAAGTAGTAAAGGAGGAAGGGAAATGTAGACAAAATGTGTCAATTAAAATGAAGAAAAGCTTTTATAGTGGCAAAGTATGAGTTAAATCAAATTAAATGGGACAATGAATAAGAGAATGATGTTTAATATGGGTTTTATATATCTCTGTGGATACAAAATACTTAAGAATACGTTCGTATCCTTGTCAAATATGATGCGTCCTTTTTTGCTAATTACTTTTTATAATTCTTAAGATAACCTTTTTTTAATACTCTGACAATGGCTTTTTATACTTATAATCTTGAAATATTTATCAGAACCGTGCCAAATTGGCTTCAGGCAGATAGAGAATAATATACATGACTTTTTCGTTTGTGCATTTAAAACAATGTTAAATATATAGCAAATTTTATTAATTTAGTTTATTTAAATTTGTTTGGATTTTTAAACTTAGAATGAAAAGGATTTCAAAAATCTGGTAAAACTTAAGTTGTAAATAAGTGGCACTATTTGTATTTTTTGCCTGTAAAATAACAAAGGAAAGGGGAGATGCTAACAAAAATCTAGAAGTATAACTATTTTGTTATCCAACTTCAAATCGTCATCCAAATTCAAATCAACTTTAGGAGCAAAAAAATATGTTTTTTGAAAATTTTCGATATATCTCGTAACAGATCAACAGCTTCTAAATGGGCAGCAATAAAAATTGTTTAAAAAAGTTTTAAGTTTTATTTCTGAAAATTTGCAAATCTTTAAAATTCCACCTACTGTTATTCCATTATTTCGAAAGTATTGTGAGATTTTTTTTTGCACATATACACACAAATACACTTACTCACATATATAGCTACATATATATTCGAACATCATCGGAATAATAGTCGAGAATAGCTTCATATGACTTCAAAACGTTGATTTCTGACGAAAGCTCAATTTTTAAAACCGGAGTGAAATCATTAAGCTCCCAGTTGTTGCTTATCCGAATCAGAATAATGAGGTAGCCAGCAAGGAAAAAGATTGATAAGGACTCTGTACACATCTAGGACTATTAGGAAACCCTGCTTTACATATTTTTTTGTATTATAGCTTTAATAAACTCTTTGCAAAAATGTTGCATCTTACTTCCGTTTTTAGTTTATAGCACCTTTTTTAACAACATAAAAAATCGTTCAATTAGTTCTTTTAATTTTATATTTGTTAAAGGTGTCATCATTGTTATCTTTTATATATTTTTTAATAAATTATCTTACAAACTTCAAAATAAGATTAAGTACTTTATAAATTATAAACATCTTCAGTAGACGGTTTGTGAAGATATTAATTCGTTTAATTGTTTTTCCTTTAATTTTTCCTTTAGTTTTCTTTATGATGGTCAACACGAGTATTCTTATGTCATTTATCACATGCAACTTCGACATCTTAGTTGGTCCCTAGTTTATTGTTTTTATTGTGTGGGTATTTGTGTGATATTAATACAACAATAAAAAGGAAACAGGAAGTTAACCATAGAGGTAAGTTTTGTTAGAAAATTTCTATACAATTTAATTCAATTACAAACAAATATTTTTTGCAATCTTTGCCTGATAGTTTTGTGTGTAACAATTGGCCACTAGAAGTTTTCAATATGACTACTTCCCTGTGTGTGGTGCAAATATATTTTAGATTTTCTTCTTCTTGTGTGTTTCTACTTTCATTGTTTGTCAATTTCCTCTGGGAATATTATTTTGACATTTCAATTATAAAGTTATTTTGTTTTCAATATCACAAGAAACTCTTTGTATTGTAAAGACATAATTATTTATTTAACTTAAAGCATGGTTTTGACTTTTAAATATGTGTGGCCACATAACTGTCAATTTCTAAGATTTCGGTTATAATTATTACAGACTGCATCTACATATGAACAAGATATTTACTGCACACCATTTTTATGAGCATAATATACATACATACATATTTGTTTGCTATTTTCCTACCAAAATTAAAACAAACAAAAAACACATTATCCTTGAAATGCAGCAAAGCCATAAAATTAAATCAACCTTAAAATTAAAGACAAGACACTAACTATAGCAGCTCGGTCAACAAATATTTGAGAAAATTGAGAAAGTGTGAATGTGCGATGATAAGAATATTTATTGCACGCAAAACAACCTTGACTTAATGACTGTAACTTACCCACAAATCGAGTTTTATAGAGGATTTGCCAAATTCTTGCTTACCGCAACCTAACAGCCAGTAAACCCACATCCATACACCATTTATGTAGTTTATTTTACTATATGTTTGTTTTTGTGCCTCTTCTAGTAGGAAAAATCATTTTAGATTTACACTCTTCAGAACCTTGAGAGTTTTCCTGCAAGCCCCAGCAATAAAATATTAAAATAAAAACAAAACTTTTCTCCATTTTCTTTTGTGTGGAACAACAAATAAAACATAAACAACAAACTATAAAATATCATATTAAAGTTTGATTTTCATAGTTTTGCCTTAAAACGAGGTAAATTGAAAAACAATATGAAACAATAATATTTTTGTACGATTTTTAAATATACATATATTTATAGTAAAAAAAATGGAAAATGGAAAGGTTTTACGAGGGTGATTTGAAAAGTCGTAGCAATAAAATACTTTAAACATATTTAGCTTTTAAAATAGCATATTTGTTGTATATTATAATAAAAAGTATTAATTCAATAGTTTTTGAGAAAATTAAAAAAAAAATATATATATAACGAGAAGTAGTTGAAAACAGATATTTACTTTGTATGGGTGTGACACTTCCCACTTGTTTAGTCGCAGTATTGTTGTGGCAAGGAAACTCAAGGTTTATCTAAAAAATTTTTAAGAATTGATAAAGTCGTAGTTGAAAACATATTTATTTTATGTGGGCGTGGCTCTGCCAAACTTTTTAGATTGAGCTTTACGGCATTATACATCCATGCTTGATTTTAAGTTAACTTAAGTCGAAGTACAGAATATTGATATTTATTTTGTGGGAGTGTGGCACTGCCTTTTCTTTAAATAATTTAATTATATTAGCCGAACTGCTTAATATGTGCAAAACTTCATAAGAATCGGTTCAGTAGATGTTATGAAAAGGAATATTTACTTTGGATGGGCGTGACACTGCACACTCTTTTAGTCAATATGATCATATACGACGATTTTCTTTCACATATAATATTTGAGGCTCTTTATAATAGAAAAACTAAAAAATGGTTAAAAAATCTTTCTAATAGCGGAGTTAGTTGTCTAAGATCGTACGATTTCAAATCGATTCGATTTACAGAGCAGGACCGTATAATAATAACAGAGGCCTGCGAAATAATATATTTTGTAAGTTTTTTTCTCAAAGAGTAATTATTTGTTTTTATTATTGTAAAAGTAGCGAGAAACGATATTGATATGATTCATAGCACGTTACATTTTCTAGATAACGGCACATTTGTGTTTTTCGGTGTATGCTTCTCTTGCAGGCGCCATCCAGAGTTCAAGGCTATTTCGATAAAATCAAGTGATATCTTTTTTGAAAGGCTATTAAATTACGCGACAAAGTGGTGACCAGAGGAAAAATGCCTGAGTTATAGTGGATCGAAGTTAAGATTTTATGAAATTTTCAACGTTTTGCAAACATTTTTGTAGTTTTGGATCAGTTTTGTGCCACAAATAATAAAAATTCTTAGTTTTGTAATTTTATTAAATAGTTCATGCGATTACGAAAGTTCTAATCCCTAAAGGGCGGGAATCGGATGAAAACTAAAAATTCTACAAGGAAAAAACCAAAACACTAGCATTTAAATTTACTAGCAAATCCGTTATGTAATATTTTTTTATTTTTTCTCTATTTAGTGCATTTCTTAGTAAACTTAAATGCTAGTGCTTTCTTTTTTTTTTTATTATATAATTTTTAGTTTTCATTAGCTTTCGGTCCACATTGGCTTAAAATTTTCCGAAATTACAAAAATTTATGAAAAACGTTAAGAATTTCATAACATCTTAACTTCGATCCACTATAACTCAGGTATTTTTTTTATCCAATTAAAGCCAATAAATAAATCTAAAAAATTAGCCTTAGACGCTGGATGGCACTTGAAAGAGAAGTATGCATCGAAAAATACAAGTGTGCCATTATCTAGTAAAAGTGACGTTGTACATTTAAACGAAGTTGATATTTGCAATATATAGACCAACAGCTACATGTTTTATATATAATTATGAAAAAAAATTCCATCGCTGACCTGTCTAATCATTGGGTGCCACTGTGGCTGATAGTTAGCAATGACAGCATATTAGTGCAGATGTCGTGGGCTCGATTTCCGCCAAAAATCTTGGGTGTTTCCACAGGCAAGCCAGAAGCTTCTCGGATTGTCTTTGTTAAAAAGAAATAGTTAAAAACGAAAATAAAGACGGTGCCGTGGTGTGTATTAGCATAGGATTCAGAAAAATTTGTGTTGTAGTTTTGAAATCGGGCTCACATTTCGCTAGTCAATGTGCTACCCACTGCAGCCATAATCAGCAGCATCAATCAAATACACTTTAGATATACTTTAATATAAATACCATCATAAATTTCATTTTAATTCAATTAATTGATGATATAATATAAAATTAATTTGAAATTAAAGTTAGTCATGTAACGTTGACTTTTCATTAATTCATTTAATTTAACGTGATAAAAATTAATATACCTATAAAAGAGAATTTTATGGTTTCAATATTAAACAATGTTGTTTTAAACTGAAAAATATTGAATGCACAATATTTAAAGTTAGATTAATAACTTTTCGTTTAAAAGTAATATGAAATAATGGTGATTTTAAATAAAGTCTGTACTGTTGCAGAAATTTAATATGATTCCCAAACAACATTGCGACATGATGATTTTAGGTTAATATTTTTTTCTATGTGTAGAACTTAAACAAAGTCTTGGCAATGAAGGATTTTACCCTATCCTAAATAATCTAAGCAAATAAAATCTGCTTATATTAATATGACTATTTCGAACGTATTTGCTTGTGAATCCAAATTGATTATTAGGCTAAGGTTCGCAAAGTTTAATTCAGAAAGAATTGGGCATGATTAATATTCCAAGGAACAAGGGAAAATTAACATCAACATAATTTTTCAACGTAGACAGCAGAACCGAGTAGCACCACTTTCGGAAGCCGCTAAACTTCTAACGTCAGTGCTCGCGTGTATTTTGCTTATAACCACTTGTCAGGTGGCTCTGTTGAATGCGATTTCAATTCTGCTTATTCTGAAAATCGGAAAATTTTTAATAAACGTTTTTGTAAAATGTAACAGCTGCCTCTTTAAATTTTTGAAACAATAAAGTCTGCAGTTCTATCTTAAGTTATAATAAGATTTACTTTTTAATTTCTTAAGTTATTAAATTTAAAAGAAAATTATTGATTTTCTTAAATAAAAATAAATAAAAAAACAATACAATAATTGTCAACCTTAAGTCTTTTTAAGGGAAAATAGTTCAAAATAAATCTGCTTTTTTAACAATGTTAAGCGGAAGTAAATGGTATGTTAAATCTCACATAAGGGTTTGCTAACAACAATGAACACAACAAAAACAAGGAGACGTAGAGAAATTATTGTTAAACGTATGTCTACAGACTGATTGACAAGTATTTATAAAGTATGAGTATGTTTATAATCAGCTTAAATTATAAAGCGGATTTAAAAAGGACATCGTTGTTCTTAATTTAAAAGGAAATACGCATAACTATTTGTGTTTGTACTAGTTTATGTCCTTAACTTCTTTCCTTCTGCTTCTGTTCAGCTTCCTTTGTGATTTAGTATTCGCATTATGCATTTCATGTTGCTTTATATGTGCTAGATTAAATTTAAACCTGGTTGACTTTTTATATCTTAGACTCAAAATATGCAACAAGAAATTTAGTTTTCTTTTCAAAATAAAACAAAAAAATTTATTTAAAAATGCAAACTCATGCTATTTTTACCTTTCGGTTTATTTTTATCACAACCTTAAAATTTTAAAGAATAAAATTAAAAAAAGAGAAATCTTAGCAGAATGTTATTTTAAAATGATTTTTGTGTTCTTTTTGATATCCTGCTGTGGTGAAAATTTAAGTTTTTCTTGCTGTTTTACTTTTTGAAAGAAAAATCTGTTGCGACAGCTGTTGGACAAGGATTCTGTAAGTCATGAGAATTTAAAGGAATAAAAGAATTGAGAACTGAAAGAAAAACAACAAAGATTTGCGGCGTTAATAATTAGAAAACAAAACACAATCCCATAAATAATAAAAACTCTACACAATACTTTATTCTCTCTCATTTACTCTCTCCTTCGATTATTATATCACACTCTCTTCTTTGTGCTTTGCAGCAATTATTTACGCTCTGTTATGATTGTTCTACGCCCGTTCAATTCCTTTGCATATCACACAAATGTCCTTATTTTATTTTACCTCTCTTTCGGTCTCATTTCTGTCTTTTTCTACAGTTCTCTATGGCACCCTTTTGTTCTCTTACTCTCTGTGGCCACTGTGATTTCAATTTTAAACCATCACATCTATATAAGGGTTGCTTGTGGCCATACACAAGTCAGTCTTTAGTTAGAACTCGATTACAAAACACCTCTAGTCGTGACTCTAAAGAAATTTAATTACAAATTTAAGCAAAGAAAAAATTTAATACAAAATCTATACAACTTAAGAAACGGGTGCGTCTTTTCGTATGAGTGTGAAAGCAAAATAAAGAAAACGAAATTCAATTAAACGTATCGCCTTTCTGCATACATTTTGATTAAATTTAATAACGTTTAATGTTCCTAATTAGACAAGAAACCCGTGCACAAATAAAAAATAGTGAATTTAAATGTACTAAAGAAAATTCTCAAATGAATTGTTCTCCTTATTAACCAAAACAACCGAAGTGTGAATATAATGAAAAAGTAAAAGATTCCAACAAAACCGAAACGTAACAAAGGTTGTTCATTTTCCTTCCTAAACGTAACAACATCAGTAACAACAAAACATTACAAAAACCGAAAAAAATAAAATTTGCTCTAGTTTATGTAAACGTCAAATCCTTAAACATCCTCATACATAGAAAAACAAAAAAATAAAGTAGAGAAAATAAAAGCAAATCGTTTGCTCGTGACGTGATGTGAAAATCGTAAAACGAACTTGAAACACACATACAGAATATTTAACAAACACACACATATAAATAAAAAAAATTGCTAAAATATTCTAAGAAATTTGGAAAAGTTTTAACGTTGTGAGCCAACAGCTATAAAAATAATCATAAAAGCAAACGTCTAATAATACTCACAATGCTCAAAGTGGATTAATTGCAATCAATTGCATTTTTATAGAAATTTTTATTTGATTTTGGAAATTCTTTTAAGTTTCTTTATTTTCGTATAATTTATTATTGAAAAAAAAAACAACAACATGGCATTAACTGGCAAAATTATCATCGCAGTATTATATATTGCAATCATCAGCATTGCAAGTGTTAATATGCAACAGCAACAATTACAAGCAGAACAACAGCAGCAACAACCATCATTATCTACACATATTACTCAACAGCAATTGCTGCAACATTCGAATGCCATTATGGGCGAAGCCGGTGTTTCGAACAACCAATTGCATACGCCTCCCAATGGGGCACACAATACACGCTTGGCCAGCCAGGATATGCGTTACGATGCTCCTGATGACTGTCATTTCCTGCCTGCTTTGGGACCTGATCATCCTGAAATTATGTTAACCTGTAATTTGCGTACTGTCAACAGTGAGTTTGACACAACGAACTTTAGCGTCATACCTTCCGAGCATACAGTGGGTTTACATGTTCTTTGCAATGATGAAATCATGGCTAAAAGTTCTTTAGAGCCTCAATCGTTTGCCCACCTTCTGCGTTTGCAAGAACTTTCCGTTCAATATTGTAAATTGTCGAAATTCAACAAACATGTCTTGGATGGCCTAACCCAACTAAGGAATCTGACAGTACGCACCCATAATACTTTATGGCCTTCACTAAACTTTGATATTGAGCCTGAGGCCTTTAATGTAATAAATCAACTGGAACGTTTGGACCTGTCCTCAAATAATATTTGGTCCTTGCCTGAAAATATCTTTTGCACATTGAGTGGCCTTATTTCGTTAAATATGAGCGAAAATCGTTTGCAGGATGTCAACGAGTTGGGCTTTCGTGATCGCACTAAAGATCATTCATCGGATACTACATCTTCACCGGACAGCAAACGTTCAAATACACCCTGTAATTTGGACATTGAAATCCTAGATGTTTCCTATAACCATTTTGTCTTATTGCCCGCCAATGGTTTCGCCACTTTGAAACGTTTACGTATATTGCAAGTAAACAACAATGAAATTTCTATGATTGGCGACAAAGCCTTAAGTGGCTTGAAAAATTTGCAAATCCTAAACCTAAGCTCTAACAAATTAGTGGCCTTGCCCTCAGAGCTCTTTGCTGAACAATCGGGTTGCATCCAGGAAGTGTACTTGCAAAATAATTCCATATCAGTATTATCTCCAAAACTCTTTTCCAATTTGGAACAGTTGCAAGCCTTGGATTTGTCTTACAATCAAATTACATCCACCTGGATTGATCGTAGTACCTTTGTCGGTCTTATTAGATTAGTGTTACTTAATCTATCGCACAACAAACTAACTCAACTAGATGCTGAAATCTTCACCGATCTCTATACTCTTCAAATCCTAAACTTAAGGCACAACCAGTTGGAAAATATTGCAGCTGAAACCTTTGCTCCCATGAATAATTTACACACTCTTTTACTTTCGCATAATAAACTTAAATATTTAGATGCCTATTCTCTCAATGGCTTATATGTATTGTCTCTACTGTCTTTGGATAATAATCACCTAATTGGTGTTCATCCAGAAGCCTTTCGTAACTGCAGTTCCTTGCAGGATTTGAACCTGAATGGTAACCAATTGAAAACTGTACCTTTAGCCATACGAAATATGCGTTTGCTACGCACAGTGGATTTGGGTGAAAATATGATAACGGTGTTGGAAGACAATGCATTTAAAGGTCTTAGTAATTTGTATGGTCTTCGCTTGATTGGCAATTATTTGGAAAACATTACCATGCACTCATTCAAAGAACTGCCTAGTTTACAAATTTTAAATTTGGCTCGTAACCGTATTGCTGTTGTGGAACCAGGTGCTTTTGAAATGACTTCCAGTATACAAGCTGTTCGTTTGGATGGCAATGATTTAAGTGATATTAATGGTTTATTTAGCAACATGCCTTCGTTGTTGTGGCTCAATATTTCTGACAATCGTTTGGAACACTTTGACTATGCTCATGTCCCTAATACATTGCAGTGGCTTGATTTGCACAAAAATCGTTTGGTTGAACTCTCGAATCGTTTTGGTTTGGACGGACAAATACATCTTCAAACTTTGGATGCCAGTTTTAATCAAATCCAACGTATATCACCATCTTCCATTCCCAATTCCATCGAGTTGCTCTTCATCAATGACAACCTTTTAACAACTGTAGACCCCGATACTTTCATGCATAAAACAAATCTTACTCGGGTAGATCTTTATGCTAATCAAATCAGCACTTTAGATATCAAGAGCTTACGAATTTTACCTGTGCATGATCTTCGTGCCTTGCCAGAATTCTATATTGGAGGTAATCCTTTCACTTGTGATTGCAACATTGATTGGCTGCAAAAAATTAACCACATCAAATCTCGCCAGTATCCTCGCATTATGGATTTGGAAACCATCTATTGTAAGCTGCTTAATAATCGTGAAAGAGCCTATATACCATTAATAGAAGCCGAACCCAAACACTTTCTGTGCTCGTACAAAACTCATTGCTTTGCTGTGTGTCATTGTTGTGAATTTGATGCCTGTGATTGTGAAATGACATGTCCCACCAATTGTACGTGCTTCCATGACCAAACTTGGTCTACGAATATTGTAGAATGCTCTGGAGCTGGTTACTCTGAAATGCCGCGTAAAGTTCCCATGGACACCACTGAATTGTATATTGATGGCAACAATTTTGTGGAACTGGCAAGCCACTCGTTCTTGGGTCGCAAAAACTTGGCTGTTTTATTTGTCAATAATTCAAATATTCTAAGCATCTACAATACAACTTTCAGTGGCTTGAAGCGTTTGATAGTTTTACATTTAGAAGATAACCATATCAAACGTTTAGAAGGCAGTGAATTCAGCAACTTGGAGAATTTAAGAGAACTATATTTGCAAAATAATCGTATCGCTACTGTTGGCAATGGCAGCTTCCAGGCCTTAAGAAAGTTGGAGATCTTACGTTTGGATGGTAATCGATTACTGCATTTTGAGGTATGGCAATTAGCTCTCAATCCCTATTTAGTCGAAATCGGTTTGGCTGATAACCAATGGTCATGTGAATGCAATTATTTGATGAGGTTCCGTAGTTATCTGGCCCAGAACTCTGGTAAAATTATAGACGCTTCGCGTGTTTCCTGTGTTTACAATAATGCCACTAGTGTGTTGCGTGAAAAGAACGGTACAAAATGTACACTGCGTGAAGATGTGGCTAATTATGTGCAGGCCAGCGAAATTGAAAGTTTATTGCCCTTTCTATTAATGGCTACCTGCGCCTTCGTTGGCTTCTTTGGTCTAATAGCTGGTCTCTTCTGCTATCGCCGTGAATTGAAAATGTGGGCTCACTCAAACTGCTTGCTAAGCATGTGCTACAAGTCTCCTGGTTTTGTAGAAGATCTGGACAAAGAACGCCTAAACGATGCCTACTTCGCTTATAGTTTACAAGATGAACACTTTGTCAACCAAATTCTAGCTCATACTTTGGAAAACGACATGGGCTACAGAGCATGCCTACACTATCGTGATATAAATGTTAATGCTTATGTAACGGATGCTATAATAGAGGCTGCCGAAAGTGCCAAACAGTTTGTGTTAATACTGTCAAAGAACTTTTTGTACAATGAATGGTCACGTTTTGAATATAAAAGTGCTCTGCATGAAATTGTTAAACGCAGAAAACGTATTGTATTCATATTATACGGCGATTTGCCTCAACGCGATATAGACATTGATATGCGTCACTACCTACGTACCAGCACCTGCATTGAGTGGGATGACAAAAAATTCTGGCAAAAGCTACGTATGGCTTTACCCCACATTCGTAGTAAACGTACCACCAACTGTCTCAGTAATCGTTCATCGGTAAATATTTATGCACCAGCTCATGAATTTCAAACAGCAGCCAATGGTCGTCTTGTGGGTCAAGGTGCTGGTGTGGGTGTAGTAAACGACAAACACTATGCAGACTGTGGAAACTATGCCACCATAAATGATTGTGTTCGAGGATATGCCCCCATACCAACAGCTGCAGCCAACTGTAAATTCAATACATTGAATGAGTTGGGTTACAAGGCAACTAAAGATAGCAAAGAAATGCAACATGCCAAAACGCTAGAGTTCCAAAGGCATCATCATATGAGGCAACAACCACTAAGCTCAGCCACACGTATGCATCATCAACAGCACGAGTATGCAGTGCCATCTTACTATGCCATAAGTAATGGCCAGGTTTCAAGGGGGGGAGTCGCTGGTGAAATTGTGACGGCTCCTACTTACGATAGTGTGGATTATTCAAAACAGCCTACATTGCAAAAGACAACAAATAATTGCGACTGCAGCCAGGAACAAGGCACAACGGCACAAACAGGCAGTAAGCGCAAAGTAGGTCTACAATCTAGTTTCTCATCTAATTTTACACCACCTCCACCTCCACCGCCAACCAACCCACAGATAACAACTTTCAATTGTAAGAAACCACCCTGTACATGTCGCAAATCAGCAGCATCAGCAACAGATGACAATATCAGTTGTAAATGTGCGGCTAAAAGTAGTAGCAGTAACAATAGTACAACCAGCCATAGTTCCAATGATAGCTGTCGGCCAGACGAACTCAATCAATATGAATCAAATTTGTCATTAAATGAAATCAACACAACGACGGCTTCAGTCGGCGATGAAAGCAACAGCTTATGGGCGTAACATCCAAATTATGCACAAAAACAACAACAACAGCATCAGGGTCACCAACATCATATTGTCCAGAGTCAACAACAAACAGCCGTTTGTTGACTTCCCTTAAATGGAAGAGCCGGTCCCACAGATGACGATGTCTTAGTTTTTAGGTTTTCTAAGGAGACAGACTACGTAACCAGTGAATTTATGAAGTGCACCTCTCTGTATTTCAAGAATAAAGGGATCTCCCAGCACTTTTTGTAAAAAGCTAAACAGTCCTACTCTTAACTACTTACTAAACTAAAAAAAAACATAGTGATTGTTTTTAACTTTGTTTTATTTATTAAAAATTTAATAAGGTTTTTAAATGTTTTTTAGACATTTTTTTTATTTCTTTTTTATTTTTCTATGGTTTTTGTAATTTTTATTGTAAATTTATTTTATTTATTTTTGATAAAAGAAAATTAAAAAAACCCTCTTAAAATTAAAATAAAAATATTTGGATTGTTATTTTATTAAATGAAAATATTGGGTTTAAACAGACTGATAAACTTAGTTCGTTCTTTGTTTAAGTAAATCATGTGAATTTTATTGTAAATATTTGGCTAAGATTTTTTAATTAAATGAAACAAAAATCCTTGAAAAACTTTAACTGAAATACATTTAAAAATAATCATAAAATAAAAAAATTAATGAAAAACTTTATTATTAAAAAGTTCTTTTTTTGTTTACTAATTTTGTTGGGTCTCAACTGTGTGCGGAATTTGAAAGTGAAATTGAACAAAACGCTGAGAAAAGTATGACAGATCGCTGGTAAGGCTTTGCTATGGATGGGTATGTTAAATTTGCTGTTGAACTTAAAGGAAATGAAACAATGAAATTTTTGGTACAAATATTTTATGGCCAAGTCTTACAATTTTCTTCGAATGCCTTTATTTGCTACGACAAATTCAAGATTTGGTATGAATTTTTTTCGATTTAAGGTGTCTTGTTAGATGCAGTGTAGTCCTAGAATTGCTAAAAAAGCTTCGCTAAAAATTTTAAATAGAACGTACAAATGCTTTGGATGAAATAGACCATACTCAGCTTTAAATCATGAACAAATTATATGGATTAGACGTTCTCTATCGCTAACACTCTTTTTTGCATAAAGAACATATATTTTTAAAAATAACCGTTAGAAACTAAATTTGTTTTAAAATAATTAGTTATAGAACTAGTGAGTTCAGAAGACCTTCATCCATAGAACTAGTGTTGTCAGAACTAGTGTGTCACCCATAATGGGCTAAAACAATATGTTCCACTTCTGAGAAGTTGAATGAATTCTATAGCACTGTTATCTAAGAAATGTACTACAAAGAAAGTAAAAAAGGAACAAACTTAAAAATAGATAAACTGAGAAGAAAAATTAACCAAGGCAAAGGCAAAGGCTAAACATTAGAAAACTAACTTTCATGTACCTGTGATTTTGTTCTGAACAAAAATCGGAATAATCTGTAAAATCCATTAATTATGTCAAAACGTACGGAACAAAATCACAGAAGTGTTAATTTTTTTAATGCTGCGTGTGAACTGCTTTATTCAAGGATAGAAGTATTGGTACAATTCTGTGTCCAAAACGAATAACAGCTAAAGCCGTGTTAGGACAAAATTTAGTGATTATTACCGTTATACTCCTTGCACTCAAATTCACCTGCATTCAAAATTTGATCATTGTAGCTCAAAAAATTAACATTTTATACCCAAAAATCAAAACAACCAAAGTCGATATTCCGCTTCTACGATTTTGGAATAACAACCTATCTCAAGTTTGTTTGTTCAAATAAATTTTTATAAATAGTCTTTTAAAAAATCGTGACTCTAGGATTTTATTGCAAACCGTGCCGTGAGTGTATTAAAGTGTGAAAATTCAGCCTAACTCGAGGTTAGTCATTATTCCGTTTCATAAATTTATTTTTATTTATTGAGTTATTTTAAAGTCAATCCATTTTGTTTGGAATAACAGGTTAAGTAGAGCTACCATCTAGAAATTAACAAACAACGAAAAGGGAAAAAAGAAACTGTTTGTTTTGCTTATATCTCTTAAGTTAACCGTTTTTTTTTCATTATAAATTAAATTACAAATTAAAATATTATAAAATTACTAACATCGAGTATACAAAGGTTAGCCTAATCTTAGTTCCCAGATTTCAGGCAACGATTTCAAATTTAAAAATGCTCCCGTCAAAACTTGATGAAATCGAGATTAGCTGTTATTCCTTGTGGGCACAGAACTGTTCGCTTTTTAGTACATATTCGATATCACGAATTATTTGGTGTAATTTAAATTTAATCGAATCTTCATTTCTGTATTCTATGTAAGATATCAATAAGTAGTTCTCTTGCCTATATAAAGAGACTTGATCTACGTGAAAGCCGAACAAAAATTGAGTTTTATTCAAATCTAAAGAATTCCAATAATGTTCAAGCTCATTAGTTTAATTTTTAATTAAAGGTATTTTCAAACAACTGTCAGAGCTGAAACATCGGCATTCGTCACATCTGTCACCATAAAAGCTCACTGTGCTCGTTTTTAAATCTTTAAACCAATTCATTGCACAAATTATTGCAATGTGAGTTAGTTTATTTCCAATTAGTTGTTTATTTCCAAAGCCCGCCTCACACATGCGAAAACAATTTAAAGGAAAGGGGAAAGGCATAGCTTTCCTTGTGATTTTTATAGCTCGTCTACTTTTTTTCAAAAACTAAAAACTTAACGTATTTAGAGAGCTTTCAAAAAATTATTTCCATTTGAATATATAATTATTCCTTTGAAAATGAAAGCCTCAAATATTCATATTTGACTTGAAAGCTCAAAAAATTGTGAAAAATGTAAACGGACCAGAACACATATCGCTCATTTACTTCAATGGTGTCATAACTCAAAAAAATGATTTTTGAGTTAATAGCGCAGAATTAATAATCATATCCTTCTTTATATTATGTAAAAATTTGGATAAAATGTCTTCTAATCTCACTTCTTGAGAGAAGAATGTACTTTTATTTTTCCATTAAGTTGTATGTGAAATGAAAACTAGTTTTATTTTTAGTTATGACGCTATTAGAGTAAATCAGCATTATGATCAATTAAAAACTTTTTTTTTAATAAGGACTCCCCCACCACAGAAAAAACAAATATTTCGCAAGTTCATACAGTATACAGATGGCTACAAACAAAAGACTAATAGAAACTGTACTAAAAAATAAACCGCTGTAAATTGTGCTACCTATTTTTGAGGAGCTTGTTAGCAACATTTAAAAAAAAATTCAAAAAAAGGTTGTTGTAGTCAGTCAGTGTTTCCAAAATGACGGTTTTACCACTAGAGCTGGAGGTATTTTATCGTTAATACTCAAGGTTTTAACAGAAACTATTAATGAAAACAAAAAATACACATACAACTAAAAGCCACACACTTTAAAAAAAAAAATTTTTCAATTGAAATCTACTAATTTTCGCTCTGGTGTAAATACAATACATATTAGAAAAAATGCAATTGCATGGTTTCAGAATTTTCTCAAGTAATTTTTTAAATTATCCAAAATCTTTCTATTATGCATGGCTTCAATGTATTGTGCTTCTATATAACAACTTGTTGAAATTGTGTGGCTAACATGATTATTGCACTAAGCTAAAGCTATGGTTCACACACACATGATTGTCAAATCTTTCCCGAACATTTAGAAATGAGCCTCACTCTTATTTAATTTCAATATGTGATCAAACCTTCATGCTTTTTAGGCAAATTCAAATCAAAGGAGGTAGGTAGTTATCAGTTCGTGTGCATTTTTTAAATGTTTGTTTATTCAGAGCTACTCCATTCATAGACTAATATATTTTCTTTAAAATGAATGTGGCGCTGTGGAATTTTTCTTTTATTCGTTTCCATCCGCCCGTCTCTGTGTTTTTTTTCATCTGTCTCTTTTAGACTCAGTATTTTCCAAGAACTAATGTTATAAACAAATAATATTTTTTTATTGGTTTAAAAGTTGAGCTGACTGTGATCTGACATACTTTTTATTAAAAGCTAAACATTCTACAAAAGTTTATAATGAAAAACCTAAAGGAAGGAAAACCAAAGGGAATTGTTTTAACAACAAATGAATTGAACTAAAAAATATAAATAAAACAAACATAAACGGCAAGTACTAGAAATAATTATCGTTTTAAGTTAAATTATTTATTTTATTGGTTTTGTACTTAATTAGAATTTAAATTTCAAAATAATAAGCGCCACTTTTCCGTTTCCCATCACATAACAGCAACAAAATTTAAAAAAAACAAGTCAGCCATTTATTGTTGTGGTAGTAAAAATCTACTAAGCTTCTGCTACTGGACTATAACACATTCACTCATAAACAAACCTTTAAAATTTCAAATACTAAAATAATAAATAAAACAAAGAAGAAAACAACTAAAGAGCAATAATAAAATAATTGATAATTTAAAATAAAATTTAAAAAAACCTGCTTATAAATATTTCATTATTTTCGTACATTTTCTCGTTTATTTTTTTTTTTTTTGTTGGTTTTATTTTCCAAGCACTTTCATACAACTTTATTAAACCAATTAATATGCTGGCAGTGTAACAAAAAACAGCAACAAGAAAAACAACAACAACAACCCAACTACAGCAACAGGAAGAGAAAAAAGTTTTTATTTTTATAAAACAAAAAATATACAGGCGAGCGAATTAACAAGCAACAACCATTTAAAAAAAGCATTAAATGCAACAAGAGTAAAAACGCGTATTAAATTTTAAATTTAACGATAAACATCACATAATTAATATTTAATAACTGTTATAAAAAATCTACCAGCAATAACAATTTTAAATAAAATAAAACATCAATTGTCTGTTGAAAATACAAAAAAGAACTAAGAAATACTGCCATCATTAAAACCAACAAATGACAACAAACAAATTGTAAATTAACTAAATACAAAAACAACAATTATATTAAATAAATAAACGAAGAAAATATTGGAAATCAAAATAATAAATAAGCACTTAATAGCCATTTAAATTATTTTAATTAATAAAATATTAACAACAACAACAACAACAAAATACCAACAATAATGCAAAAGGAATTAAAAAAAAAGAAAAATCTCTTCATAAAGATGAAAACGTGTTTAATAAAAGAAATTAAATTTTGTTTCCGTTTTTGTTGGTTTTTTACTCCCACTCTCTCCCTCGCTCTTCCTCCCACCAACCAATAAATTCATACAATTTTATCTCTTTTGTTGGGTTTTCTCATTAACTCATAAAATTAAAAATAACATGAAACAAAAAAAGAAAGCATCCTGTAAATTTGATACAAGCATTTTCACTACAAGTGAGTAAAAAGAAAAAGTTATTTTTTATTAATACGAATATAAAATATAATATTAAAATAAAATTTTTTGCATAAAATAACATTAAGAAATAAAATAAGATAAAAAGTAAATTAAATTTTAGCTAATAAAAAAATTTTACATTTTTAATAGAGAAAAATCTATCCCATAAATGAACAATTTTTTCATGTCCTTAAACAAAAGAAATAGAATTTAAAATGGAATTAATTCTTTGCTTTTATATATAAACATCAATAAGATATTAATTAATTAAAATTAATGAAAATTCTATTTGATTGATAAATATTTCTTAAAACTGCTCGTTGTACTTTAATAAACAGTTTTAATTTAATTAATTAACAATGATAATCAATCAAATGGTTGACTAAGACGAGGCGCTTTGTATATATTTATTAATGTTATAGGAATTTTTAATGGAGTCGTTATTATTTTCCAGCAAAGGAAAGAAATAGTATTATAATTTTTTAAAAAATATTAAGTCAATTTCACTAAGAAGAACTCCATTTAATAATGAAAATAGACAATTTGATTAAATATTTCTATTAAATTCTCAAAATAATTGAAATGTTTAATTTGTTTAGAAAGTTGGCGTGTTACCATAGAAAATATAATAGTAATCTTTTTACGGGTTCTATAGACAAACAATTAGACTAAGATCTGCTATAATATCAGTTCATATGACATAAAAAATGAGAAACTCAAAGATTCATTTTGATATTTTAAAGTTATAAAACTAAACACTCAATGGGAAAATTGTTTATTATTAATCTTTCTTTAATTGTTAAAATTTCCATTAAAACCCTTTAGAGATCCGATTTGCGCTCTCTCGATTACAATAGAAGACTGAAGATGGCACATAGCCGAAAACGGTAGAATTATAAGCCAAATTTATCGTGGAATGACGATAAGTCTTTTAAAATTAATATATAACAATCTAATACACCAAAATTATTCAGGTTTTCTCATTTACCAATTCCGTTTCGTTGAAGCCCATAGAGAACGAAAATACCGTTATGTAGATCACTTCGTAAAGTAATTTGTGTTGTGAAAAAAGGATTTTTTAGAATTTTAAATTTTTCTATATATAAGATCTGAATCTTACCTTTCAATTGAATTCTTTTACTTAATTGTGAACAAAATCGACACTTGTCGACCGATTTGAATGATTTATGGTTAATTGTATTCCTAGCATACCTAGATCTCTAATAAATTATAAAAATGTTACATTTTTACAATTTTAAACTTTTTTATGAGTTTTTTAACACGGAAAAAATTTTAACGTTGCATGAAAAAAAATAATTTTTCGCCGCTTATTTCTGAATAACTCCAAAACAGTTGGACATATAAAAAACTTATATATAAATGGAAGAAAAAGTAAATAAATAATAATTTTTGTACTCTATATTGTGACCTTAAAAGCCCGTTCAGAAAGGTAAAATAAGGAAGTAATTTTATTCCGCGTTCATTTGTGTTTGAATTATCTAAATCAGACAAATTGTTCTCCAAAAACCGTTCAACAAAAAAGTCAAAACGCAAAAAATAGCCTTAGGAGGATGCAATAACTTAAGCGAGTGAAGAAATTTAACACACACACTATGAAGTTGGTCGGCTATTTAAGCCAGTAGTTGTTTAGTGAACTAACATATTTTTATAGTGCATCCTCTCCCGCTTACGTGGATACAAATATGGATGCGAGTGTGACTTTTAATTCGTAATTTGATTTTTTATTCATTCATTGAATTGTGTGCGAAACTAAATATGTGACTCGATAACATAAAATTGTTTTTTAATTATATACACACATATAATAAAGGCAGGAGTATAATGCATCTGGGATGCCTCGAGGTAGGTGCATAAAATGAACCGAATCCCGAAGCCGATTGGTAAGGGAGAGCATCGATGTCTCTCCCTTATAAACCTGCTTCCGGTAGCCTGATATTTTTGCTGGGTTAAAGCCTGTGGAAAATAAAATTTTGAGGAAAAATATGTTTGTCATAGCACTTAAACCACCATAACATAGCCACTTGCTAACCGATGTTGAAAGGTTCGCCTTATTTGAAACATAAGAATCAGAATAAGACAATTTGGAGAAATCAATTTGGAAACAAAGAAGTTGAAACTTTAAGAAACCCATTTTTCACTATATTTACCATTTTAAACTTACTTACGAAGTGACCAAAGAAATCCAAAGGTATTTTCGTTCTTCGATGGGGTCCAACAAAACAGAAATGGTATATGAGAGCCTCTCAACTCTTTTCCCAATTTTCGTATCACAGTCTATTTAATGATACATAGAACTTCCCTATACTAAATTAAAAAATAAAAAATAATGGTAAAGACAAAAATAGAATCCCTTTACAATCCAAATTCAATTTATTGAACAGAAAAAATGTTGCATTGTTATTCTCTTTGCAAAAGCTAAATCAACAAACACACATTCATGTTTTGTTTACTTTTTAGCCTTTAAACTAATAGATGCATGATAATACTGCATCGATTTAATCAAATAAACTAGATTGTGCACAGCCATCAATAAATTTTTTTATATGATATAAGATTGGTCGAAATCGGCCATACAACGTGAGCATAAAATGAAGCAGAAAAATCATGTTATTTATTAATTCTATAGATTTCCTTAGTACATTTCCGAACATTCATAAAAAAGTTACATAAATCAAGAACAACTTCGAAATAGTTCAAAATTATGATAAAATCGTCGAATACAAGGTTAATGTTACATATTTTGGCAGTGATTTCGCTTCATAGGTATTTGATATTAATTCAACATAACTTTACAATAACATTCAAAGAAAATTTTTCCTTTTAAAATAACGACATTTCATGTTGATATCATATTCCATTGTAGTTAGAGCGAAATGAAATTTATTATGAACTAATAAGAAGAATCATATCGAATCAAAGTTCTTAAAATTTGATACAAATTGAGTTTGATACTGAAATCATACGAAAAATCATTTTAAATCATGTTGATACTGAAATGTATCGAAGAATCATGTTGAAACAACATGAATTTTATGTAGCCATTTTATTATTTATTTTAGTTAGTTAACTTATAAGGAGGGTGCCATGATGTGTATTAGCATCGGCATCAGAAAAATTTGTGTTGTAGTCGGCTTCCCTCAGCCAAGATATGAACTCGAGATCATCTATTATAACATAATCAATATTGAACAATATTGTTTTAACAGTGAGAAATATTAAATCAACGAAATTTTAAGTTAGATGAATCATTTTTCGTTTAAAATTAATATACAACACTGGTAATTTTTAATAAAGTCTGTACCAGAGATGGGCGCATATCGAAATTTTCCAACATGATACGACTCAAACACGAATACGGGGATGTCCAACATGTACGAAACACGCACGCCAAAAAAATTTTCAAAACACGACACGACGCAACACACATAAATTCAAACGCAAAAACAAAAAAATAAATGTCTTTTTATGTTCAAAGAAATATTTTCTTTTATTTTAACGTTTCATGTTCTATTTGTATTTTTATTTACATATTTTTTGTTAAGCAACAGTAACTCATTCAGATTTTCGCTCAATAATCCTGTGCGGCAAGCTTCTGCATTCATACATATTTTAATCTTAAAATCGTTTCGTGTTTTTTCGTGTCAAGTTTGCTCAACACGACACGACCCGAACACGAAGAAAATCAGATTTTCTGCCACGAACACTTCGTGTTGAGTCGTGCGTGTTCGTGTCACGAAAAAAACACGACACGTGCCTATCTCTAGCCTGTACTTTTGCAGAAATTAATTATGATTTCCATTCAACATTGCGAAATGTTTATTTTACATTGGAATAGCTTATACATACTAAGCGTTAGAACTGTGGGCTATTGTTTTCCTCAATAAAGTTATAAACTTACAAAAGTAAATAACGTTTCGACATGAATTTAAGAACTTATTTTCAAAACGCTGATTTTAATTTTTATTAGCTTCGAAAATACTCCATAACCAACCTTTAGATAATTAACATCGTTTCTGTGACAGAATTTTTGTTAAAGTGAAAACATTCGTATTTTTAGCGTGCAACATTTTGGTTCAGTTTTCACATATTATCATTAACTTTTATTGAGATAAAAATATTACATGCCTTTAGCCACAACTTTAAAGTTTGTTTACCCTAAAACCAATTGAGCAAATATTTATTTGCCAGCCCTCAAAGTATGCTCTAAAAATGCTAGTGTATCTCTTGTTTTAACACGAAATTTGACGGCTAGTTGACCACTTTTTACATTTACACAACACGAATATTAAAATACATACCAATAAAACAACAACAACAATGCTCATAACTGAGTACATCACAGCATTGTAGCTCTCTACACACTTAAACAACATAAAGTTTCTCATATATTAAGTTTTCTTTTCGCGGGCGTAGTATAAGATCGGCAATTCTGTTTTATCCTTCAGCAGTTTTAAACAAATAATACAAGATAGCGCAATCAGATTTTGAAAAACATTATATTTCTGCGCATTTACGTCACAGTAGTAAATGAACACAAATACGTGTATTTGGTATAATTCAAATTTGTTTACACTTCGATTTCTACGTCAGTGTAGTACCAAAAAGTTAATGGACCTGCGCAGTTGTATTCTTTGTTTCATTTTTCTGCAGCAAGTATCGAAGTATTAACTATTGAGATATAACGCATTTTCTACCTTTTGAGTGCCTTAAAAGATGATCAAAAAGTTTTTAATATCCCTATATTGGCAGATCCTTAATATCCATTAAATTTATACATAAATTTTAAAAATCTTCTCTTTTAAATAGTTCTTATGCTAAAATTATTGATTGTTGCAACTGAACTTAAACTAGGCTATGATTTCATAAAGTAAAGAAATGAAGAAAGACGTTGTATACAACAAACGAATTAATTCCTTTTTAAAACTGTTTTAAAAACATTGAATTCCCCCAAGAGAAAATATCTAAAAAAAGTGAAATAAAGTATAAAAATATAAAATAATGAATGCCAAAAGATTAAAAACCAACAAAAATAAAATTAAACAAATTTGTATTATATTGGTAGAGGAGTTTGAGTATAATTTACTTTTTTCTTCTATTTCTCACTCTCTATCACTCTGTCTAACCGTCTTTCAAATAATTTGTATAAATAAAAATTAAATTTTATTGAAAAATAAAAACTAAAAGAGAAAAACAAGATAATAGAAGAGAATAAAAACAAATTCATAAAAACAATTTACTAATTAATTATACACTAATAAATAATGGTAGAAAAACAAAAGCAACGAATTATAACAAATTTATTTTTCAGTGTAAATTGATTTAAATTAAAAAACAAACAGCAAATTATTTACTACTAAAAACTATTTATTATTTGAATTTTTGATTCTATTTGTGTTTAGTTTTATAAGCCAAATTTAATTCAATTATGTACATTTTGTTATGTTGCTAGTGATTGTAAAAAAATTTCTAAAAACACAAATTTAAATGATAAGAAGTAAAATATAAATTATAAAATAGAAAAGTTAAATCAATTCCGATTTTGACATGTAATTTTGTTTGATTTATGTTGTTTAGTTTTAATATTAAGAACAATTATAATAACTAACTTATAATAAAATATATTTTTATTTAAAAATTAAACAGAAAATCGAAAAAAATGAAAAACTCTTAAATAATAAATAAATAATAATTTGAATATTGCAAAAAAACTATGATGCATCAAAACAAAAAACAATAGTTTTTTTCACTCACTCGGAAACATTGGGCTGGAACTACCTTTGTACACTTTAGTACTTTTAACATTTCTAGTAATAATCGGCGACATTTTCTTTGTAATAACTAAATAACGAATAACTATAAAGTTTTCAAACTGTAGCGATTGCTACTCGCAGCTCACACGATGCCTTTTTTGTTTGATTTTTTATCGTATTTTCACGAGTGCATAAACATCAAAAAAGACATGAGCAGTAAAGTAAGTCTTAACATAAATTCGCCTGACTTTTCGTAGGAACTCCAAAAGAAACTTAAAGAAGTGAAGCAAAAAAGGTTACATAAATACCCTTTAAAACTATATATAATACTTATTCGAAATCAGCAGTGTATGTATATCGTAAATGAAGTCAATAAATATATATTGGAGCTCGTTATAACTTGACAATTTTCCATGTACACGTCATGATTAAAGATGAAATTCATGTAAAATATAGCGATCACGAAACAAATACATATATATTTTTTAAGAGAATTTATTGTGTTAACTTCTTGGGGAAAGGATAAAAGGAAATAAAGTTTTTCTTACAATTCTGCTATTGCGTGTTTTGTTAATTTTTATAGTAGTGTTGCAGAGCCTCTGGTTTTAAGTAGGCGCATTATTGCTGCGAAACTGTTTGAATCAAACCAAATGTATTAAACACACCTTCAAGACATCTTGTGCAACCCTTTAGTATTTAATATTCAGATTATAGTCTTTCTGATTCAATAAATAATATAAATATTTATCTAAATATATTTTGTTTGAAAGTTTTTTTTATTTATTTAATTTTTATTGAAGTAACATCTAATTGTTGCATTTTCACTACAAAATTCCATAAAATAAAATAATAAAATTGTATAACAAAATAGGCTTTTTCCGCTTTGGAAAATATTTAATATTAGTTAGTTTCATTATTGCATTTAATTTTAAATTTTAATTGTCGTGCAGCATTGTTGAATGTATTCGTTATTCATACTTAACATAAATTTATTATCATTATTATTTTGATATAAAACCGCATAAAATTGTACTTGAACACTTAGCTAATAATTAATAAATGACTCACATTAAAATGTACACTTTTTAACTTTTTTTTTAATTATTTATTACTACTTTTTAATTTTGAAATTTATTATTATGTGAATTACTTTCTGGTATTCAAAGCATAAATACAAAACATATAAAACGAAAGAATAGCAAAAAATAAGTGAAAAATGAACAAAAATACATTAAATTAATTGTATTTTATTTGAAAGGAGTTTTAATTGTTTAAATAAATTATAATTTATTTAATTTAATATTGTATGAAATCATTTATGTGAAAAATTGCTAAAATATGTTTTTAACTTGATGTTTTGTGTATTTCACTCATTCACTAAAAATACAACCACAATTTTGTAAAATTCGCAAAAAATGAGAGATACAGATACATTCCCTGCAGACAAAATGACTAGTATGTGTTTAGAAATATACTTGTTGCTGTTTAACTCAGACTAGTTGGCTATCGATTTTAACATTAGGTTGCCATATTAGCAAAACTAGTTCATTTGTATACAGTTATATCCCAGTTGGAATACCAGTTGTTGTAAAGTAGTGCTCATACTAGTTTTATTATTTATCGTTTTGTATTTCTTAAAAAAAATCTTTGACTCAACCGGGGTAGGAACATACATTCCTCATATTTCAAGGCAAGTACTCTATCCACTGAGCCACTTTCTACTTATTTTGTTAAGAGCTAAAAATATGTTTTATATATAAGTCGTATACCTGAAAATTATGTCCTTTTTTGACTAGTATCGTTACTAGTCTGGAGACAACTAGTAATATAACTGTCTTTTTTTACTAGTATCGTTACTAGTCTTGTTAAAACTAGTAATATGACTGCCGTTTTTTGACCAGTATCATTACAGCTAGTATGTGACTGTCCCAAAGCGTATCTAGTTGTAAATTTAGCTGCAGGGTTCACACACATTTATAGTATTTTACACATAAATCCTTGCATTCACTCGTTTAGTCAGTCATACATTTGTAAATGTTTTAATGTCAACATAAATTTTGTTGGAAAACATTTCTTTTCTGTTTTTTAAGTTTTGTTGTAACTTTTTTTTAATCTGCAAAAAAAAAACTTAGGAAAAACCATAAATTTAATTTCAAATGCATTTATTTGTTTAAATGTTTTATTATTACACTTCAGTTGCAACAACTGCACACAAACACTTGGTTTTTGGCATTTTTTAAAATCTACTACTTTAATGTGAAACTTACAAACCTACAATATTAATACATTTATAAATACACATTTACACATACACACATATGTACATTTACACATACAAAATTATTTATTTAAATTTTGTATTATTTTTATTTGTTGTTCCAACAAACAATACGAATCTGTTATGATGTTTGTGGCACTAGAAGTGGTAATTATAAATAAGGCAGCAAAAAACTTTTCGCAATTAAACAAAGTACATATTTTGCTATTTTAATAAACAATAATAGTATTTATTTTTGTTTTATTGATACCACAATAGCCCTTTCCACTCATTCTCCGCCATACATATGAATTAAATAATTTCGTCCAATTTGGTTTGATTGCAAACTAAGGAATAACTTGATTTGAATAAACGAACAAAAGTTTCCGTATGAAAATTTTTATAAGTAATTTTTAATTAACTGCTTCTTTTGTTGGGTTACAAAGCGTTAACTAAAGTAACAAGCGTTGCTTATTGATATTTTCGAATGAAATTTTGCAGTTATATAGCAATTTGCGAACTAGAGACCAAGCAAGCGAGCAAAAAAATGCTAAGATTTGCTTCTGGGAATCTCAAAGTTCCAAAGCAAGTTCAAAGAAATGGAAATTGTAATACAAATTGTATAGACTCTATAGTAGGTCTTAAGAGGTGGCGATTGTTTTTAAATTCCATATTTAAGATATTAGAACATATGTACGTACTATCATAAAAATTTTGATATAAAATATGTCTTATTGTTATATCGAGCCATAACCGCCAAAAAGACGTAAGTGCCAATCGATTATGATGTCACTCATGTATTTTTGTCATTTATGCTTCGATATGTTCCAAGACAATTTATTTTATATATAAAAAAATTATAGTGCCTTTTAGCAAAAATTATCGAAAATTAAAAATTTTTCCAATTTTCAACTTTAAAATTGGATAGTTTTCAACTCAGACGGCAGAGTTTCATAAAATTTTTTTATTGCTTTAACATTTTTTTTCTTTAACGAACAAAATTTTAAAAATCGGTTGATATTTGGATCCGATATCAGGAAGATACTGGACCAAAGTTTTCAAATATTGAGTAATTTCAATTTTCAAACCAAACATGTGTCTTCTAGATCTTATCAAGGGCTAAAATACAGCACAAACAAATGTTGACATCGGATAAGCAAAAAATAAATAAAAAATTACAGGCGTTAAAAAATTTTACATGGCCGAAGTGCCCTATTTTGGAACTTCATAGCTCCGCTCCTGAGCAGTTTTGTGAGTTGGTATTGAAAACATAAGAGGAAATATTCCTGCGCTATTTCCATATAAAATTTACTTACGATAGGAAATGCTTTATTTATTTTTTAAATGTTCTGATTCTGTCCCACTGTGCGTCGAGATAGACCCCAAGTATCGCATGCGTAGAGGAGTATGGGTTTCAAATATTTCGGTCTTTAAATATGCTGATATATTGTTAGATATCCATACTTTTTTTAAGCAATGTATGGCCCGACGGGCCTTGCTGACTCACGCACAATCGATGGCAAGTACAGCACTTGCTTTTTGGCTTCTTAAGGTAGCGTGAATTATTTTACATTTTTTACGTGATTTTGATTTCAGCTAACGACATATTTATTAATATGTACATGCACTAAAATACTTCTCTCGTTTACTAAGTATCAATAAAATATTTTTTTTAAATATCAAGGATTTTGCTTCTAGTCATATTAAAAATGAGGACATAATTCTATGAAATTTTTAAATAAATAAACAAAATTAAATTTTATTTATATATAAATGCCAGTACAGTATAATTTATTGGTTTATTAAATGCTATAATTAATAAATTATTCAAAATGCATTTTTATTTATTTAATAAAAATATATTAATTAAAACTAAAAATTTTAAAAAACAATTACGCTTTAATACATATTTTTAATAACCCTTTTAAATTAATTTCATATTCATAAATCTGGTTTGGTTAAAGAACATAATTTTTTCACAAAAAAAAAATGAAAATTCTGCTAAACAATGCAACACTTTCCCTTATTTTTTGCTTCATGCTATGCCGGTTTGCATAAGTGCTAAATTACCTTACCCAGCATTTAAGTACACGAGTCTTCATTTTTATTCATTTCTAATCCTCAAAATTAAAAAAACCCTTGTATTCTTCGTTAATAACATGCTGTGATAATTATACCGTTGGAGAAATATTTTCATTACAAAATGCAATAAAAAGGGAATTGAAAGTGTTGTGATATTTTAATATTTTACCGTTGAAGGAAATTAAATGCGGGCTGGCTACACTTCAACTAATAATCTCACATAATAATCGTATTTATGTGGCATTTAAAATGCTTGAATTATGACAATGATAGCATAAAAAAGAAGAATTATGACAAAGGCGATTGAAAACGACTAAGGAGCGCGCTAAGTTTTACATAAATTAGCGTTGTAAACTGAATCAGACCTGCCTACATACTCACCAACAGCGCCACCTATCGGCTCCATATATACTTATGGGATTTCTTTGAAGTGGGTTCGGCGCATCGGAAGCAAAAGGATTTTTGTATAATTTCGGTACTTTAAAAAGGTTTCCCCATTGTATGTATTCCGATCGTTTTTTTCGTTTTAAGTAATTTACTCGAGATATGCTGTTTTTCACAGTGTTAACAACTTACGATTTTTTCATTTCATTGAAATTTTTGCTAGCCACAAACTAGCTTCGTTGCTTTTCAGTCATAATCAACAGTAAAATAATATACAATTATATTTTCAACAATTTAAACAATATTTTGTGGTAGTAGCAAAATGTGTATGTAAGTATGTGTGAAAGTATTTAAATATAGACGAGTGTATGTTAATAATAAAAGCAACAACAACAAAAACAATTAATATACAGACAAACAAAATAATGATGGGTAATAAATGATGTATGTATATATAGTACAGTGGACTTCGGTTAAAACGAGCTCCGAATGACCGAAACATTTTGAACGTTATAACGAAGTTCGTTTTAACCGGAGAAAATAATTTTTTCCCAGCAATAAAAATAATACATTTTTAAAAGAGAGTATTTTTAAGAGATTATTTTAGTTTTTTCGTCGATTTTATTATTATTTCTAGTATAATTGGTTAAGCACAAGCTCAGTACCCATATTCTGCAACTAATGTGAGAAATTTTCAATGCGAGTAAATTGTTATCATCCTATAGAACACTGCGTGAGTGAGTATCAAAAAATTAATTCTTAATTAATCCAGTTTAATTATTTTATAAATCACCCTGCAAAAAACGAGATTTGGAATAGTGCTCCAAATTCTATTCAAATTGTGATAAATAACTCCTTCAATATTTCAAAAAACGACAGAGAAAAACAAGCGGTTCTTATTCGTTACAAGCGTATAAATTTCCATACAGTACTATTTTTAGGACTTGAAAAACAAATCGTTATAAGCGAAAATAACTCGCTATAACCGCAGTTCGCTATATTCTATGAAATATTAATGCAAAAGTGTTGCGAATGGAGAAGCTGTTCGTTATATGCAGCAAATCAACCGTTGTTCGTTATAACCGAAGTCCACTGTACTATAGTACTTGATTGACGTAGTGTGGCATAAATCAGTGAAAACTTTACAGAATATAGAATTTCATACAGTGCAAACAAACACATTTACACATTTAAATAAATACTCGTTTATTTATTCATATAAATGACTGATGACTTAGAAAAAAAATTATTTTGATGAGCTAAAGTAACCCTTTCTGTCCGTCTGTGCTTTATAATACTTAGTGCGAATTGAAGATAATAATTGGCCTTCTAACAGGCCGTTAGGCCATGCAATCAGCGTTAAAATTTTTGCTTTCATTATCTGAAATGTTTATTGGCAACAGAATGATTCTGATAGGCGGACCGAGCGGTCCAAACTTGTGCAAGAGAAAATTTTATTAATTAAGACCTGAACATCAATTATAAAGGAATCCTGGGACGAAGTGTCGCCTAGCTACCACTTTTGTCGACTAGTTTGGTGACTTTTTGGTTACATTGCCAACGAAGCTCCTACAGTTTTTATTCTACCTCTGATGGGTATCGAAGTTTTTGAGGGCTGCAAATTTATTATTGGCTTGATTCAAGCCAGACTTTCCAAATTTGAAACATTAAGAACCAAAACTGATTCAAAGCGCGCTGTATTTATTTTTATTATTATTATTACACTGGTCTGCAAAAAAACTGTTCTTTTGATAAAAATATGTGGAATATAGTAGTTCAATGAGCTAAATTAAAATGATATTTCAGTTTTTTTTTTCATTTTCAATGCGGTTGACTAATATTTCGACTAGGTACGTCAGTATATTTCACCCTAACTCGGAAAATGTATGGCAAATATCCCTGACCTTCAAACTTTCTTTATACAGTTTACCGATTTGATCAACATTTTTACCGCTCTTCACAAATTAGTATCGAAAAAAGTGTATTTTCAAGCAAAATTAAAAAATTTGTTCTTTCCAAAAACTCATTAAAAGTTTGCAACTGCAAAAACTTTAACTTTTAATTATTGTTCTGAAGGATAGGCAGCTTACACACAGAATAAGCCATAAATCATGAAAATCGATTAGTAAATGTTGCTTTCATTAGCAATTAAATGAATACACCCAGACACTTGACAGGTACTTTCATTAAATTTTTTTTAAACCCAAAATAAGTTTATTACCTAAAGTACCTCTTAAATGTCTGGGTGTATTAAGTTAATTGATAATAAAATCAACATTTATCCACCAACATTCAAGATATATGGCTTATTTTGTTCGTAGGACATCTGTCCTTAAGGGCACTAGTTAAAAGCTAAAGTTTGTGCAGGTTTATATTTTTCTGAATTTTTAAAAGAAGTTTTTCTTAATTTTACATAAAAAAGAATTTCTTTCGGCACTAATTTGTGAATAACTCCGAAGACGTTTATCAATTCGAAAAGAGCTCGAAAGCAATTTCGTCACGAATATTTTGGTTCTATGTTGAATACCTTTCTCGAGTTAGGATGAAATGTATTGATGTACTTAGTGGAAATATTAGTCAAACCCATTAAAAAAATCTAACGCATTAATCGGTTTATATTTCACATTTTTTAGTTAAATAGTGTTATTTAGAGGAAAGGTAGGAAAAAGCCACTCTTTCAATCTTAGGTAGACCTACAACCGTTGGCCTTGTGTTTTCGTTTCCCCTGGCCTTGTGGCAGTCTGTTCAACTGTGAGTTGAATAAGTGAGTATTTAAAACAAATGACTGCGTGTATCAGTATAATTTTTGTTATTGTTGTTAAAGGCTGTTGCACAATTAAGCCGATAACGATAATAATCCTTACGAGTTTCTCTATGAGAAGCGCTAGCAAAATGCTATCAAACAAGTTTAGATTGAAAGTAAAAAAGCCAACGTAACCATTATACTCATTTAAACTCATCTCATTCTCATTCCAATTCTAATTCAGTACGTAATCAACGGCAACTACAATACATTTTTCAAACCAGAATCCTTCTTTTCGTACTGCTTTATCCTTACAGCATTTTTTTTTTCTTTTTGTTTTAATACCCGTTTTTATCTCATTTTGTCCATTATCCTCTCTAGTTTGTTGGTGTGTGTATGAGTGTGTTTCAGTTTAGTTAATACTTCAAAATTTATACGAGTGGTTGAATTGTTAATTATTGTGTGCTAAAAAGTTGTAATCCCTACAGAAGATTTAATATGAATGAAAGGCACCAACCATTCTGCAGAGTCATGTATACGTAGAATACAATTGCGAATAAAAAAAGCTCTCGTTACATTTTCCATTTTCTCTTTTTGTTTCACTGTTAAAATTTATAGAATAAAATTTAAACTTTTTGAATTAAATTTTTTTTAGCCTTTTTGCTTAAACAACAAGGACATTTAGTTAATGAATGAACGAATGAGTATTGAGTTCAAAATATTTAAAAAAAACTTTTAACATGAAATTTCGTTTTATTTCGTTAGCTGTTTTTCTTTTTCTATTATTTCGAATTTATTTTGTTTCCATTCGTTTATTTTACTTAAGATAAGTTTAGTTTTGTAATAAAAGTGATTTATGACGTGTTGCAAGTTTATCTTTGTAGAGTCTATACAAGTGGAAAAAGGAATCATTAAATGGCTTTAAACAATTTTTTTTTTATTTTCTTTTTATAATCTTAATTCACTCTAAAAAAATAATGACCAAAAATAAGTTATATTATTCTTTTGATTTTCTTATACATATTTTTAGTTATTTGATCTTTAAGAGCTTTTTACATTATTTAGTTTTCTATTTAAACATGTTTTCTTTTTTTTTTTCTAATTTTTAAGTAATTTTCTATCCATTTGTAAATTGACACTGAAACTTAACTAGACTGGAACGTAGTTACTTTTCCATACTTTTGTATACAGACAAAATTTATTTGTGCTGAAGTTTTATTTGGCATGAAACATTTTGTAGATTTACGCATACAAGGGTGTATGTTTCCTGCACCCCAACAACTAAAATAAAGAAAATGAAACTAAATCGTTAACTAAACTCAAACCAACCGAGTAAAAAGAAAATCACAACAAATATTTCATAATGAAAAGCACATACATTCGTATGTACAATTGAATGTATGCTGCTATACACAGTGATGTTAAGTTAATAGAAAGTTAATATATGGTTACATACATATAACTTTCAGTTCTTACGATAGTTCCCGAAAAAGTGATTTACTTGCTATTCAGGGTCATCACAGACTACTAAGCTGCTATATAATAAACTACTTTACTTCCTGCGCACAAAAAAATTTCATGATAAAATCATCGAAAACAAGGTTTATTTTACATTTTTCGGTAGTGATTTTGCTTTATAGGTACGTGGTGTTAATTCAACGTGATCTTTACAATAAGCTTTAAGCAACATTTTTCCTTTTGAAATAATTACATTTCATGTTCCTTTAATATTTCAGCACAACTAGTGTAAAATGAAGTTGATACTGAAATAATACGAGGAATCATGTTGAATCAAAGTTATTTCAATTTGAAACAACGTGAATTTAAAATAGCTCGAATTCGATAATGAAATAATACAAAGAATCATGTTGAATCAAAATTATTTCAAGTTAAGACAGCGTGAATTTATAATGATACAACACGACAAATCATGCAGAATCAAAGTTATTTCAAGATGAAAAAACTTTGTAGTGTATTGGATAGTGTGCTAGACTATTAAGCGGGAGGTCAAAGGATCGATTTTTGACAAGATCCTGGGTGTTTCTGCAGAAAAGCCAAAAAGACTTAAGCATTGTCTGTCTTTATTTTTAATTAGCCATTTTATTTATTATTTTACTTAATTATCGGATAAAGAGGGCGCCGTAATGTGTAGTAGCATATGTATCAGAAAAAATTTGTGTTGTAGTTGGCTTGCCTCTTAACAGTGAAAATTATTAAATCAACGAGATTTGAAGCTAGACTAATAATTTTTTTGTTTAAAATTGTTATGAAACAATGGCAATTTTAAATAAAGTCTGTACTTTTTCAGAAATTCAAAATGGTCTCCAATCAACATTGTGACATGTTGATTTTACACATTGATATTTCTTTTTGTGTTTTCATATATATAAGACGCTTTCAATTAGGAGAATAGTTAGACTTTTTTTTGGTATACAATAAAATAGACTGGATTTAGCTAAGACTGTCACACAACTGTTCTCTTATTATGATGACTTAAATGAGCAATTCATGGACAGGCAAACCTGCCGGAATAAGAAATAATGAAAGTAAATTCATTTATGCCGGAGTTAGGTTGGTTCAATACAGAACCCAACTGATTAGGGATTTACATGCGTCTTGAAGGTCGACGTTACCGGAATTACACAGCTAACAAATTAGACTCAAATAAGCCACTTTATACTCCTAGCTCCTAACTGACAGTCTGTACAAATTTTCTAACTCACCAGCCATGTTTAAATTATTTGCAAAACTACTGGGCGTATACTGTATATTGTAAACACAAAAATGTGTACATACTCATATTTACTTAAACTGTGTAGATGTATTAGTAATGTGAAACTTTAAAGAAAATAGCAATAGCAGCAGCATCTAATGGACAAAATAAATTGCTCGTAAATAGAACTCGAACAACAACAACAACAAAAGTTTTGCAATCATCTCTAAAGTTGGAACAAATACATAAACGGGGTTGGTTAAAAGACAAACCGAATATGAACAAGATCCCCCATACCAAATAAGTGGTGTCATATACTGAGCAATTTATCAAAACCCAGCAAAAGATCTTCTAACCCAAAAGATTTAAAGAATCTGGAATAATAATTAACAAAGCTTTAGGCTTTCATTAGCCATTTTTAAAAAATTACGTCAAGTAAAAATCTTGCTGGGCTTGTTTAATATTCAAATCAAAGACATAAACTAATTCAGAAAGGCCACTGAAAAGAGAAACGAATAAAATGTTTTTTTTTTGTTTGTAGAAAATCGTTGAATTTGGCGATAAAATTTTGCCGCAAAAACAATAAAACGTGGACGACACAAGTGGCTGCTTCCATTGATGGGGCGACGATACCAAAGGAAAGATTAAAGTTACAAAAGAAATTGGTAAATAAATGAATTCTTGATAGTAATTTTAATAGCACGAAATATATGTATTTGTTTTTGTTACTTAACAACGATGTTGTATCAGAGTACAGACTGAATGATCATTATGTTAACAGAAAGAAAAGTATTTGATTTCTTACTAGACGAAAAAAAATTGGTTTTCTAAAGTTGTTATAACTTTTTAATAATCTTATCTTCTGATTCACAAACATGAACATAAATTTCTTTATGAAAATTTTTATTTTTAGTTTTTACTTTTAGTTTTTTAACTATTTTTCATACAATATTTGTGGAAAAAGTTTTATTTCGCCCTTATAATTAAAGCCCATAGTCTCTTTATAATTTTTGTGTACCATTTTTATTAAAATCTTTGCTATGTGAAATTCGCATACACTGACACAATTATAGTCCGAAGCTTTTCCCAATTAACTATTTATTCAGAAAAAATTTCATTTTTAAATAATATTTTAATTGAATTAATTTTTATTTTAGTTGGTTTTAATTCCCTTTTAAATAAATATAGAATAAAATGAAAATTTATACGTACCACTTGCATATAATTGAAAGCCGTTTGATACTAAATTTCAATTAATTATTTAATCAATATATTAATTTAAAAAAAAATCAAAAAATATTTTCACTTAATACTGTTGAGTTAATACTACAAATTTCGTAGTTGAATATTGCGTTCAATTTTATCTGTGAACAAAATTTCCACTGCTATCTGTTGATAATTGGATTTTGTCTGACGAGGGGATATTTTTTATTTCTGATTTTCCTTTACTGTGTGGAAGGTAGGTGATGTTTTTGAAACAATTTTCTACTTTGGAACTTACTGCACCTGAAACAATAGAGAGCAAGTTGTTGGAGTTTTTATTGCCTGCTATTTTTGCAATTAAAGAGGCAATCAACAATACAAGCAGCTTTATTACAAATGTATGCATTAGTTATTATGCGACTCATGTGGCCGGGTATATTACAGCCGATCGCTGTTTATAAACGTATATGCTCCGCTGCAGCCGCAACATCATTGAAGTTGGGTCGGCAACATCAACAACTCCAAGTACTGTGAGCTGCCAACTGCGCTTCTGAATTCTTTTCAAGTTATAGGTGTTTTAAAAACTGTCGGGTATTCGACGCCCATCCATAACCGTACCGGGTTAATTTATTTCATTGTTATGTAATGCTCGAAATATGTAGCGAAGGAGCTTCGGTCGAACATGTTATTATCGCTATGTCTCTCTTCCTTGTATATATTTTCTAACAGATTTAGGTCCTATGATTTTGAATCACCTTCTCCTTAAGTTGTGTCCACCTTTCATTTACTATATTTATATTGTTTATGACTTTTTCATGAAATTTGAGGCGTGTAACTTTTTTTATTTTCCAATTGAAAGAAAGGAGAAAAAAATACATGAAATGGAATGTTAAAGGATTATTCACAGCTTTTCTTACACCACTTGTTTCCCAACGCCTCCAAGTTTCATGAAAAAAAATCTTAAGAAGAAGAAATATAAATTTTAAAGTTTTTCTCTGATAAAAATTGAAAAATTGTATGAATAAATATTTGTTACACTTTATAATAGCAATTTATTTATATATGGGTTGCGTGGCTGCTTATTGTGTAATTTATTAATTTATGGGGAATAGAAAAAAATGTGAGTTTGTGAGATACCATGGGGAAATAAAGAATGTGACACATTCCAATGTCACTAGCAACCAAACCAGCCAACTTTACAGACAACAAGGCAGACTATCATTTGGAATGCTTATGTATTTTTGTGTTTGTACGTTTCCTATTAGCTAAATCCAAAATTTCGAAAACACTTATAGAAATCAAAATGGCCCACACTCTTTTTCTATGGCTGTGTGTGAAATTGCTTTACTTTGCCATGCTGAATGAGAAAAAAAACAAGTTAGACAGACACACAGTCTTAATCACAAAAATATATATGCGGACTGTTAGTTACATAAACAAATATGTATATGTTTGTATGTATATGTAAATGCAAATACCATGACAAAAACTGAGAAATTTCGGAATTGATATGAATGTTTATTTGTTTGTATTTTATAAAGGAAAAAACAACACAGAAGTATAAAAAAATAGGATTATACACTTAAAATATAATGTAGGAAAATGAACTGAAAATTACATTTAAAATACATTAAAATTAATTTCCTTATTTTTCATTTAAATTTTAATTTTTTCGAACTAATTTCCTTTTGAGTTCAAAGCGATTATATTGAGCTAAAGATCGTAACGTTATATTCAGAAAGAGTTAGACATTTCAACTCACAGCAGAGCAAGAAAACGTTATTTTCAAAAGTTGCATCATAAAGTGGTCTAAAATTGAGATACACACATGAACACTGATGATCAGACAGTGCAGACTTCCGAGTTCAAAGTTGAAAAGTAATGAAACGGAAATTTTTTTAAATAAACTACAATTAGTTATTGTAAAAATATTCTGAGTGTACAGATAGGAAACTAGATACATATACGCCAAACTACTAAATACTACATACATATTTAGATGAACCATATAACATAAAAGATACAGTGACATTTGATTGTAAAGCAAAAACGAAAAGGAAACATAAACAGAGGAGGACATATCACCAACGTCGTCGTTGTCATTATCATTGCTTGGTTGTATTGTAACCAAAAACTAATAAAACTAGGTCAGCATGTTTATGAATTGCTTTTGCTTTTCTTCACATTATTTTCTACTGATTCCTCTCGTTTTGCTGTTTTATGTTGCGACGGATGCTTCAGCTCAAACTATAGCGGATGGATTTTGGTGTGTTTTTCTATGCTACATTTGATACTGCTATTCAATTTTTACTACAATAATAGGTTTTCTGCCATCATCTTTAACAACAATTGGTACTGTTATGACGCTCTTAATATTTGTTTTTTGGACAACTTTGAATGTCAAACTTGAAGAAAGAGTAAAAGAAAAAAATCGATATGAGTTTTTCAAAATAAAAACATAAGAAATTTATTATGTTTTTACATTAGGGTGGATCGAACAAAAAAATTGGATCAATCAGCATTTCACTTCATCAGCTTTGTGCTATGAAAAAATGGGAAATTACCGTTTCTTCAACTATTTTCAAAAATCGAGTTTTTATCAAATATCACTTTGTTGAGATCGTAGGAGCTATTTGTTGAATTTTTGATAATAAACATTTTTATTTGTTGTGGGTTAAACATGCCTTTGCTTTACCAAATCATCAGTAGACTTCAACCATATTTTTGAAAAGTTTCAAACCTACTTTCTTATTATATGTCGTCTTAAAAATCCGAGGCAGTTGACTGCTTCTTTTGGCCCTTGAAATGTGTGATCAGTCAGTCCATCGAACATCACATTGAATTTTTATACCAAAAACATCAGGAGTTTCTGATTTCCTAATACTTATACCACCCATAATTACAAATGGAACAGCAGCAATTACGGTCATACGTCTGTGCGTAATAATAGAGCATTCCGTCATAAAAGCATTAAAATCGACTCCGATCGCACAAATCAATTCAGAGTTTCTTATAAGATCATGACTAATTGCCTGTTTATCGATGTGGAAGAAATTCTTTCTTTCTTACAAATAATATAATAGTGCATTTACATTGCCTCGAAATCTAGTACTTTCGAGCAAAATCGAGTTGTTTTTTACTATATTTCCCATACAAAACAAAGTCAACTGTCCACTAGATTTTGACGAAATATACTCAAAATCTGGAAGCACTTAGTTACACAACTGTATTTTTTTTCAAATTGTACTAAAAAATACTATGTCGTACCATATTTTTTCTATATTAGATTTGTGAACTATTAGAATTGTGAACTACACAGAAGAAAATCTTTGAATTTCCAGTGATAGAGGTTTTTGTATATGTACCGTTCTATGGATATGTCTTGATTCAATAAGAAAAAATTTTCAAATTTTCTGTGATACAGAAAAGCTGATAAATCTGATAAAAAAAATTTTTTTAAAATATTTTTATTTCTCCCAAATGATTTTTTAAAAAATTGTATTTTGAACAAAGATTATATTTGAATCAAATACAGGTTTCATTGAATCTCATACTATTTAAGAAAATTATCGTTGTTATGTATATGTAAGTTTGCATTTGTTGAGTTATTACAGTTTAAGATAAATTTCAGCACAGAAAAAATTATAATAGGTTTTTATTTTAACACACATGACTTTATATTTTATTATTTATCTGTTTGATTTTCAAATATTCCAGTACAATATTTTAATAGAAAAAAATTTTTATTTGCATATTAAATAATTACTAATTTTAGTTTTTAGTTTTACGAACTTTGTGGTAGGTCTTATTTGCGTAAAAAAATATTTGAAATTATGAATTCAGTAATAGAATACGAATTTAGTTTTTTCTGTGAGTCAAAGCTTTTGTCTTGGATGCGAAATCCTGAAAAATGTAAAAAAAACCTTGATGTAATCCTTTACATCATGATAAAGATTTCGAATCAAATCTACTAGATTTCCAGGCACTAAATGCACTATAAAACAAAACCAAAAGCTTAGAATTTATTTATATTTTAAATGCAATCATAAAATAAAGAATTCCTTCGACATCGAAAAATAGGCGTAAGTGTTAATTTTTGGGGCAGGATATTTTGTAATTGCCTATAATATGTATGTTGTTTTGTAATCGGCTTTAAAATTATCATCCTATTTTTGATATTGTTTTACAGTTTTACTTTTATTTCTTTAATAAGCTTGTGTTTGTTATTAAAATTATTTGAAATCAATATAAAAATAGTCCGAAAAACCAATCATTAAACATTTTTACAAAACCTACACTTATGTATGTTCATACTAGGGATGCCTGCGATTCTTCTGGATTGGCAAATCGCGAATCCCTAGATTTGTAAAAATAAATCCCGGGATTTTTCGGGATTCTTTGGGACTTCTTATTTAGGAACTTTTATTTAAAAAATAGGTAAATATTTTAATTTTCATTAAGAGTAGAAGCTACTGACTATTACTGCCAGTAGCCAAGCAGACTTTTGACAAAACAACTTAAGTAGAGCAAAAATAGTGTTAAAGTGATCAATAAAACTTTTTTTGTATGGGTTCATAGGAATCTGATAATTAAATATAATATAATTACAGTTGAATTTATATAACTTGAACTTCTCCAACTTGAATCATTCCATAAGTTGATAGTCTCGTGACAAAAACGGAAATAACAGCTTTAAAACGTATCCGATAACTTGATGATGAGAAGCATACACAAAAACACAGAATGTGATAGTGTATGTGTGGACACCACTGCTATACACACATATGTATGTTATGCTATATTATCTACATAAAACCTTTTAAAATGCATAAATAAAAAAATATATGACTAGATCCCAGGATTTTTAAAAACCAATTCCGATTGGCATCCCTAGTAAATATATAGTTAAATAACCCTTCATTTTAATAATGTGATCGTGCTTGGTTTCAGTTCACCCTTCCGTGCTTAAGAATTTCTTTATAAATAAAAATAAATATAAATTAAAAATTTAAATTGAACGAACATAAGCCAAAATAATTAAATATCTTTGCACTTAAAATTATAGTTGGACTAAAAACTCATTAAATAATTTGTAAATTAATAATAATAATTAGGCAAGATATTAATAAATTTTGCATAGTTTTATAAATTTTTTTCTTAGAAGTTAATATTGATTTTTTTCTCTCCTTTAGATATGACTCGAGGAAATCTTATGCCAACTTCGAAGAAATCTTATGCGAACCTCTGCATCCTGAAAAGAATCGTCGCATCCTCAAATTAACCGCATTTTGATCCCAAAACGTTAAACTGAAATATAAATTATTTGTGATAAATAAATATGCACGCACGTATTTGTAAATGTATCTTATGCGTAAAAATAAAATTATTTTTATTGTATCTTTTATTTAAGAAAATTATAAATAAAAACAAAATATAATTAATAAAAAAACAAACAGAAAATTGTCTATAACTCCGAAGTTTTTGAAAGTAAGGAAATAAAACTTTACAGCTTTGCAGCATGAAATGCGCTGATTTATATAGTTTCTGCTCGAATTTTGCATGGGTATTACTTTGGGAGATATAGCGGTTTATAATATAAATATCCTTTTTCGACTAACATAGAGGGCCCCTAGGCGGGCCAAAGGTTTACCATCGTGTAGCCAACCTTCCAATCTATTCAATGGTGAAACATTTATTTAAATAGCTTAAGTGGTTACGGAGATAGAGCGTTTTAAAGAAAGTACTTTTGTAAAAATCCACCTACTGCTGAGTGCTGTTGGCCTGGTGTTTTTATTTAACGTTTTGTTTCTTTCATCAGTTGTTTTTTAAGATAATTGCATGAAAATTGGTAGGTAGCATGATAGAACAAACACATAATGGAAAATAATATGTAGTTGTAGCCACGCCCCTTTTTAAGGGACAAAAGTGGGCGTTTATTTTAAATAACATATCTGCATTTTTGATGTTTCTTGTGCGTTTAAAAGTTCTCTGTGTTACAGCGGAGATTGCATGATATAGTCTTTAGAAATTAGTCTATAACTCCGAAGTTTTTGAAAGTAAGAAAATAAAACTTTACAGCTTTGCAGCATGAAATGCGCTGATTTATATAGTTTCTGCTCGAATTTTGCATGGGTATTACTTTGGGAGATATAGCGGTTTATAATATAAATATTCTTTTTCGACTAACATAGAGGGCCACTAGGCGGGCCAAAGGTTTACCATCGTGTAGCCAACCTTCCAATCTATTCAATGGTGAAACATTTATTTAAATAGCTTAAGTGGTTACGGAGATAGAGCGTTTTAAAGAAAGTACTTCTGCAAAAATCCACCTACTGCTGAGTGCTGTTGGCCTGGTGTTTTTATTTAACGTTTTGTTTCTTTCATCAGTTGTTTTTTAAGATAATTGCATGAAAATTGGTAGGTAGCATCATGATAGAACAAACACATAATAGAGAATAATATGTAGTTGTAGCCACGCCCCTTTTTAAGGGACAAAAGTGGGCGTTTGTTTTAAATAGCTTATATCTGCATTTTTGATGTTTCTTGTGCGTTTAAAAGTTCTCTGTGTTACAGCGGAGATTGCATGATATAGTCTTTAGAAATTAGTCTATAACTCCGAAGTTTTTGAAAGTAAGGAAATAAAACTTTACAGCTTTGCAGCATGAAATGCGCTGATTTATATAGTTTCTGCTCGAATTTTGCATGGGTATTACTTTGGGAGATATAGCGGTTTATAATATAAATATTCTTTTTCGACTAACATAGAGGGCCACTAGGCGGGCCAAAGGTTTACCATCGTGTAGCCAACCTTCCAATCTATTCAATGGTGAAACATTTATTTAAATAGCTTAAGTGGTTACGGAGATAGAGCGTTTTAAAGAAAGTACTTTTGTAAAAATCCACCTACTGCTGAGTGCTGTTGGCCTGGTGTTTTTATTTAACGTTTTGTTTCTTTCATCAGTTGTTTTTTAAGATAATTGCATGAAAATTGGTAGGTAGCATGATAGAACAAACACATAATGGAAAATAATATGTAGTTGTAGCCACGCCCCTTTTTAAGGGACAAAAGTGGGCGTTTATTTTAAATAGCTTATATCTGCATTTTTGATGTTTCTTGTGCGTTTAAAAGTTCTCTGTGTTACAGCGGAGATTGCATGATATATATAGTCTTTAGAAATTAGTCTATAACTCCGAAGTTTTTGAAAGTAAGGAAATAAAACTTTACAGCTTTGCAGCATGAAATGCGCTGATTTATATAGTTTCTGCTCGAATTTTGCATGGGTATTACTTTGGGAGATATAGTGGTTTATAATATAAATATCCTTTTTCGACTAGCATAGAGGGCCACTAGGCGGGCCAAAGGTTTACCATCGTGTAGCCAACCTTCCAATCTATTCAATGGTGAAACATTTATTTAAATAGCTTAAGTGGTTACGGAGATAGAGCGTTTTAAAGAAAGTACTTCTTTAAAAATCCACCTACTGCTGAGTGCTGTTGGCCTGGTGTTTTACAAAAATACGATTTTGCAAAATTTTTTCGGAAAAAACTTGTTAACGTGCTTTGCTTTCGCATCTTTGTTGTTTTTTAAGCTAAATGCATGAAATTTGGTCAGATGGTAGAACACATACTGGAGAAAATAATATGCATTTAGAAATTTGTGGCCACGCCCATTTTTAATGAACAGAAGGGGGCGTTTATATTAATTCCCTTATTTCCGCGTTTTGTTAATGTTTTTGTGCGTCTAAGGTACTTTCCGTAATAAAGCTGAAATTGCAATCTTTCTTTATCTATGGAAAATTTCATTAAAATATATCAAACGGTTCCCCGGATACAAAAAGAGAAACTTCGTTAAAAACATGCAATTTATTGCCAGTTTTTTTCTGATATAGTTTTTAGAAATTAGTCTATAACTGTAAAGTTTTTGAACGTAAGGAAATAAAATTTTATAGGTTTTTAGAATGAAATGCGCTGATTTCTGGAGTTTCTATTTGAATTTTGTATGGGCATTACTCTGGGAGATATAGAGGTTTTTAGTGTAAATAGCAGTTTTCGACTAACATAGGAAGCCACTAGGCGGACCCAAGGTTTCCCATCGTGTAGCCAACCTTCCAATCTATTCAATTGGTAACATGGTATAACACATAATGGAGAATAAATAATAACCATTGAAAAATTCGTAGCCACGTCCCTTTTCAAAGGACAAAAGTGGGCGGTTATTTTATATAGAAGATATCTAAATTTTGTTTATGTTTCTTGTGCGTTTAAAAGATCTGTTTTAAAGCTGAGATTGCAATCTTTCTTAAACAGAAAATGTCATCAAAATATATTAAAGGATTCCCGAGATATAAGAGACGAGACTTCATGAAAAACATGCAATTTATTGTCAGTCTTTGTCTGATATTGTTTTTAGAAATTAGTCTATAACTCCGAAGTTTTTGAACGTAAGAATGAAAATGAACTGTAGAATGAAATACACTGATTTATGTAGTTTCTGTTTGAATTTTGTACGGCTACTACTTTTTGGAGACATATAAGTTTTTAGTATAAATAGCAATTTTCGACTAACAAAGGGGGCCACTAGTGGAGCCAATGGCTTACCAGCATGTAGACAACCTTTTTATCTAACCTATAGCTTAAGTTGTTATGGAGATAGAGCGTTTTAAAGAAAGTACTTTGCATAAATCCACCTACTGATGACTTCTGTTGGCCTGGTGTTTTACAACAATACGATTTTTTGATTTTGCAAAACTTTTTCGGAGAAAAACTTGTTAAACCATTATGTTTTATTAAAGGTGGGACGGGACATCATGCTTCTTATTTGCAAATAGTGCGTTAATCAGCAATTGCTTTCGTGAGTTAGTAAGTAACAATAAAAGAACGTATTTGGAAGCACTACATTCTTGTTTGCAAATAAGCATTTTAGATAGGAACTCGGCCACATTTTTACATTTATAATTTTGTGCAGATATTATCTACATAAAACCTTTTAAAATTCATAAATAAAATACAAATATGATCAAGTATTCTTTATTCAAATTAAAACTGGATTTTACGAAAAAACAATGGATCCCGAAATTCCGGAAAATACCGGGATTTCGGGATCGGGATTTCAAAAATCCCGAATCCCGGTATTTTTATAAATCAATTCCGATTGGTATCCCTTGTTCATACGGTCCAGTATAAATACAAATAAATAAATTTTATAAATAAATAAAAAAGATCCTGCTATGAATTTATAGTAATTATAATTGAAATTGTTATAAATACAAATCGAATATGCACACGTATACCCCTTGAACACATATAAATAGTCACTTGCCCAGACAGTGGAGCAAAAAAATATGTGTACTTAAGCTTTTTTCTTTGCCAATGATACGTAAATGTAAATGTAGCAGATTTAATTTGAAAGAAAGTTTTATGCTGCAAATATTTATATGTATATACAAGGACTTTATTCATTATCTTATTCCTAATACATCTTTTGAATAAAAATGTTTTAAATTATATACTTACCTGTCTTGTTGTTCTATTTTTTGATATTAATGTTTAATGAAAAAGGGAACAACATCTCGATTATCGTACGAAAACTTTTGTCACTAGCTTTACTTCCGTAGTATATCATTATTATTTAATATATTCATCCTAACGAATATGTCTGAAATAGTATCACCACTACTACTGGTACGTATACATGTCACCAACATACATGTCGAACACATTCATGATCCCCATCCACAATTTTGTATCATTGCATTGATTTTAACATATATTTTTATCTCTGTATCATTGATTTCATTTAGACAGCTTGATATTCAGCGAATCCATTTAAAGCTAAAAAACGTAACACGAAAAAAGAGCAGAAATTTATATCAATTGTTATCGACTTGATGATAAATTAAATGAATTTAATGAGTTCGTGATTTGTGATGGTAGTTTTTATATTTAATGCAAATTTTTGCTTTCCAGTTCAATAACAAATAGCTGTTTTTTTATTTTTTGCGAGATTTCATAGGATTTAAACGATTAATTTATTGTGGGGGAAAAATAATGTATGTTGCAATTGCTGTTCTTGTGTGTAATTATAAAAACTTTTAAAACCTCCTGACCTAAATGAATTTTAATAAGTTTTACACTTACATTGCTTTTGGGTAATACGTAGAAAATTTCTTTGTTTAAACTTTAAAGTGAAAGTACTTCTTAGTATATTTGTTAAGCTTCTACGATCTAAAAATAAAATAATCTACTTGCATTGCCAATTATAAAATTCAATAAGAGTAGAGAAAGACAAAAGAATGATTATTTCTCCAGCTGTGTTTTAGTTCTTCGAAATTGCTTGACAAAAAAACATACCTACAAAGGCAGCATGAAATATTAATGGCAATGAAGTGTTAATTAAAATATGTGTAATCACAGAGTAATTTTACAACTACATTCACTTTTATTTAGCTAGTAAGAGGAGTCACAGTTTATGAGGCGTCTTAAGAAAACTTGACAAATAGTTATTTGAAAAGTTTATATACTTAATCACACGTTACATTCAGAAAGAATTAGACATGGTCAATATTTTTAGGAACAAGGGGAAAAAACATCAATTTAATTATTAGCCTACCAGAACAGAACAACGTTGTTTTTGGAGTTGCCACATTCGCATCGTCTTCTCATATGTGTATCCGTTTATCACTTCTGATTATGTTGCTCGTCGGTTGAATGTGATCCCAGCTCTTGTTTATAAAAATGGTATTGTAAATTTGCATACGAGAATTGCATCACTACTAAATTGATGTTACTGGAATACTAACCCCAGTACCCATTTTTCTAATCTTTTTGATCACCTTTAGCGAAACTTTTTTGGTTGGATTTTTAATAATTAAGTCAAACATAAGAAAAGCTCAAGCAAGCAGCCAACTGTTTACTTTAAAGTGATTATTTCAAATAATTTTTTTAGTCTAAACTTAGTTTATTAGACTGAGTTAAAACTTTCAATTAAATAATTTTTATTAGAAATAAGTTCTAAAGCCCGTAACAATTGAAAAGACAAAGAAAGTTTTAACTGTACGGAAGTTTGAAGTGACCTGTTTATTGTTTTTCTCGTTCCAGAAACAATAGAAAGCAGAATTGAACAACACAAAAAAATAATTAATTTCCAAACCATAAAATGAAAGGTGAAAAAATTAAGCGTGGCTCAGTCAAATTTATTAGAGTTGAAGGATATTTCACTTATTGACTGCAGCTGCCCTGATAGGCAGGTAGTGAGGTCCAAGTGGACAAGAGTTCTGATGATAACATCGCCTGAAATTTATAGCTATGATAAATTTTATTTAATTCGAACGACCCGTTTAAATACTGCAGATATATTTCTGGTATTTTATAGTTTAACAAACAGTCTTATTAACATTAAATTATACATTTGTGTTTATACTGTACATATTTTGAATCTTAGTAATATTATTCAGTTTAAAAAACATTATGTAAAAGGCATATTTCTAGATGATGAAAAGCCTTAATGCAAATTTTGTGGAAAATATTGTCTTGCTAGAAGCACAGACTACAAGCAATATAGAGCAGCATCTACAAGAGTAATAAATAGTGCAGAAAGAAAATATTGTTGCAGCAAAAAAATCACAATCAATAATTTTGCTATAACTGCTTAATAATTAAAAATTAATAATTGTATTTTTTGTTTTTACAACTAAGGCTGTCTATGAATGAATTTTTTTTCAGTTTAATAAACTAATTGATCTTAAAAATAACAAAGTTACTTCTTGTTGTGAGTTTAAAAAGTAAAATTTGGTTTCGGTTTGGCCAAATTTTGCAAAATTGGCCGAACTTCGGCTTCGGCATCGACCTAACAAATTGCCTTCGGTCGGACACTAATGAATAGTTTTCGTTACAATTTCTTGTAAATCAAATTATAGTATATAAAATTATTTGGTTTGGTGTGAATGCCCTTAATGTGATTGATAGCATAAATGTGTTAATTATCCCCATGAATTTTGTGTTAAGAATTTTATTGAAAACAAAGAAAATTTTTAAATACCTAAGAAGAATGGAGTTTTATTGTATGAATAAAAATTAAATCACATTCAAGAAACCCCAAGCAAAAAGGATGCAAGTACAAGGACACCACATAGCTACTTTCCAAATACAAGAGCTAAAGCCAAAACTGTGTTCCAATCAAAACTCCTGCTGGGCTTAGAAAATTAAAAGAAAGAAATAATATAAGTTGGTGGAATGAGTTCCTATAGAAAAGGATTTTGAAATATTGATGATGCATTGTAATCAAGGACAATGATGAATAGAAATATGTATAAGAAATGTAACATGCCTTTCTTTAGCTGAGCTGAGAGATGAAGAGAGGAGTAAAACGAAATTAAAGAACAAGAATGACTAGAAAACTAGTAGGTTGTAACAGCAAGCACCCCATTGACAATCCATTAATAACAATACAATATTGTAACAATGAAAATTAAAGTAGTTTTTATTATTTTATACACCATCATGTCCTCTTCATCAAAGCCGCTTTTATTTGAACAAGTAGAAAAGGGGGAAACGTTCATAATGAAACCAATTTATATAAAATGAAAATAAACTAATTGTAGTTTTGTTAAAGAATAAAAAATACAAAATAACAATTACTAAATGGCAAAATAATGATACTTGAATTGTAGGTAAGTAACATGGTGGTGACCCGGCCTTTGTTTTCCTTGATCACAAACTACCTCACACACACACATACCTCTTAGAGGTAAAAATTTGTGAACCAAAAAAAGGAGGGTTAACTAATTTTTCTTGGGTATATTTTTTTTTCTTGGTGTTTGATAAAAGCCGCTTTTGCAGTTTAATAAAAACATACGCCTGCAATACGCACACGCATACATACATCAAATTAAATGTCAAAAACACTTTAAATATATGCCATATGTCATCTCAAATGACATTTGCAGTGTTTCATCACCAAATACTGACTTCCTAACTGACACACATTTGTTTTTTTTTGTTTGCTCTTCTTTTCTTTTCATACTCCTTCTGTAATGAAGAATGGGGAATAGTAAATTGAATTTGTTTTACGGTTACACTCAGCCTAAAGAGGATAAGAAGTGAGTTTCATTTATGCTTTTAAAACTAAAAAAAGATTTATGTTTCTGCACTCATATGCATATATACAGCATTTCAAATGTAATGTATAACATGCCAAAAGGCTGTAATATTTATTAATTTATGATTTTATTGTTTTGAAAATTCATTTTTACTGTAAAAAAAACTCACTAAAATTTGCCATTATTCTAGGCGTCGATTACAAAATAAAAGAAATTATTATAATAAGAGTCAAAGTTTGTCAATGAGTTTTCACTTACAAACACTTTTACTTTTCTTCTTTTTATTATCATTATCTTTTTACTTTTAGAACATTTGTTTATTTTTGTCGTAATTATTATCTATGATGATAATTGTATAAGTACGCATACCATTTAAATGAAAATTGTCTTTAATTTTCTGTCTGATCTTGTTACATACATAGAATATAATAAATAGGAATACTGCGTGTGCTTTTGTTAGAAAACTTTATTTGTTTGTCTGTATGTCTGTCTGTCTGTTTGACATTATCAAAAGGCTGAATAAAATTCTATATAAAAAGACACGCATACCGGAAATCATAATCACAAGGAAATTACGCGTTCAAGTCACACACACACATAATACAAGTTGAGTGTATGTGTATGTGTTTTTGCGTGTGTAAATTCCCAGCGGTAACTCTAAAAAGGCCTTCTCAATTCATGTCTTCTTGAAGGCCTACTTACACCTTCTTTTAGAAGACCTCGACTCTTGCACAGAAAATACATTCTAATAGAAGGGAGGGGGAAGGAGTATCAAAAAATGTACTTTAGAAATGACAAACACTCTTGTATTCTATTTATGTGCAAGAGACATCATACATGCTGCTATTATGCCGCTTATGTTGGATCTGATTAACTTGTACTTATTCCGGCAAAACTATTCATGTCCAATTCCTTCTTAATAAATACATACACGAACTTTAGCCTCATATGTATAAAAAATTATTTTAGATGAATGGAAATAAATCGAAATAAAAAATCACATTAAACAAAAATATAGATCCCGGTATAAAAATAGCGAGATAAAAAATATACCTCCATTTGCTTTTTGACAGACCTTCCGTAGAAACCCTTAGAAGTTCTTTTGTCAGGCCTTTCAGAAGAAGCAAACGGAAGACCTTCTCGCAATGACAATTTGTGTAAAAATAATATTAAGATCAAATGGAGCGTGAAAAGAAGATGTAAGTATGACTTCTATAAGGCCTCCATACTACTTCTATTTTCCCGCTGGGCTTATATGAAAGTATCCATCTGTATATGTATGAGTATTATTTTATTTTCTTTAATATATTTCTGTATAAATGATAGAGTTTTCATTTTTTATTGTCATGTGAAAAGGAATAAAGAAAAAATAACAAGAAAAATATAAAACATTTTCCATGCATAACATTTAGGATGTCATTAAAAATTGTAATTACGTGCTTACATTTATAAAATAGTTGAACAGAACACACATACGTTTAAACATGTAACCATCTACAAACACACTCTCATCTGTAAATCCATTCATTCATTTATGCTGATATTTAAAATTTTTTTATTATTTTTTTAATACCAGTGTTACATGTTGGTTACAAATAATATTGATATAAATTGTTAAAACGTTAAGAAAAAATCTTAAATAGTTTATTAGCTGTAAATACCCTTTAAATATATTTATCAGTTCTGGAAAATGATTTGAATGTCTAGGAAAATATTCTATTATTTTCTTATTACTTCTCAAAATATACAAATACATACTTTTGATCTTGGCATCATGTTAGTATTGTTCTTAGAAAATTGTATGTACTTACAACATAATTCACGAAATTTTTTTTTTTATTAATAAGAGACTTATAAAGCGAATTTTTGTATGAAAATTTGTTTTATTAATCTGTTATAAGTCAGAAACATTTTTTTTTGAATTAAGGCATTAAACTTTTCACTGCTGGCTTTAGGCCAACTATTGACTGCTAGTAATAAATGTACTTCCCTGTGCTACTCCAATATTCTTAGCCACTGTAAGATTTAAACTGGAGATGAGCACCGCTCACAGGACTTGTATGCAAATAGCTTTGTTAATTTAAAAAGAAGTCGTGACTATTTCATGAGCAAAAATATTTGTGATCGTGATTAGTTATTCTTTACACTCACGTTAGTGTGCATGACCGTGACTCAAAAAACAAGTTCCTGCATGAACGTTCAGGAGTAAAATATTTTATCGCGTGCGCGCATAATCATGAGTAAAAACATACTCACGATCCCTTCCCTAATTTAGTCATTCACAGCCTTATACATAATAAAAAGTTAGCCAGAGTCTATACACTAACGGCCATATGCACAACAAAAACTAGGCATGAAGTTAACATAAATCACGAAGATGAACTGGGCGTTATTCTCCGATGGAGCCTGGCCTGGAGTTGGAGCCTAACTGAATATGTTCATGAGCTTTCCGTATAAGTTTAATTTTTACTTTTTCATTATTTGAATGAAAAGTGCTTCTTACACTGATAAAAATCCGTGCAACATAGGCTCAAACCCGATCGTACATATTACGATATATTTCGCATCACGAAATTGTTTCGTAAAATATACGAAATGTACAAAAATAATTTAAAAAATAAAAGTAAAAAAAGTTTGGCTCAACCGGGACACGAACTCGCAATCTTCATATATGAAGGCAGTGCTCTACCCACTGAGCCACTTTCTACTTTTTATTGTAATATGTAGGAAAGTTTCGCATACATATTCTACGAAAAAATTACCTACGAAAGATTTTTTTCCTAAAATGGTGCATTATTTTCAGTGTATCATTAATGACAATAGCGTACTTTAAAAAATATGGTTCAGAAAAGAAAGATTCATGCGTTTTATGTAATTTTTATCGCCATTTTTCGCTGCACTAATATAAAACACGGTCAATGTAATGGTTTCATTCCTCCTATAAAGTATTTTTCTTTCAGTGTATTGTATACTCTTGGTGCTGTAGAAGTTTTGAAGTGGGACAAACATTAATTCCAAAGATGAGTAAATAATTATGCATGCTTGTCGTACAGTAATTTACATACCTTTGGAACTGCACAGAAAATATTACTGTCCAGTTTTTCAAATTAACTTTTCAGTTAAAAAATTTTTGTTTTAATTAATATTTTAATTGGATCAACGTTTATTTTGATTGACTTTATTTTCCTTTAAAACAGTATTTTCAATAGATTTTTAATTAAGTTACTATAAAATGGAAAAAAATCGACATGCCAGTTATCTGCAGGTGTGAAAATTTAATAACTTTTCAATTAATTTTCTAATCGTTATAATATTTTTAATTGAAAAATATTTTCAATTAATTCTGTTGAGAGAGTATTACTACAATTTATATGATTCAACTAAAAAATAATTTTTTAGTTGAATCTGTGTTTTTCTTAGTTCAATCTTTTTGCTTTTTTCAATGTATGCATATACCACCTTAAAATTTTACAGTATCACATCTTATAGAATTACAGTTATACCAAATTTTAAAGAAAAAAAAAAGCTTTTTGCGTTGTCCGTTTCACGAATAATGTCCCATATGTCAAGTCTAAGTATAGTAAATAAACTCAGAAATGATAAACTATTGTAATAATATTTTGAGCATACCAGCTTAACCTTAATATATACATTTGGCTGTATATTTTATTTCATAGTATTTATTTAATAATTCTAATTACCTTTAAGTACAATTCATATAATGCCTGAGCAACTTTTGCTGTAGTTATTCATTTGAGCGTGACCATCATCAGTGTGATTATTTAATGCTCGTGTTATTACATTTAAATATTATGACTGGACTTATTTCATTAACATCAAATAAATTATTTTTAAACAAGCCTCAATTATATACTCGTATGATTATTATTTTTGTAAAACTTTTGTAATTGGAATGAAAACTAAAGTTCAGAACATAAAAACACTCATGGTTGGTTGGAAAAATATACTAGTGCTTCTGCATAGCAAACTAACCGCAAGAAGAGAATTTTCCACAAACTTAAAATTTAAGGTCATGCTTTTATGTAAAAATTGTTTGAATATCTGTATGTGTATGTGTATTTGCTTTAACACACTTACACACATGTTAATAAAAATACACAAACATGTGTGCTTATGTGTGTTTAAGTAATTAGTTACTAATTATATTTCAAAATTCAAGTTTTGTTCGGTGTTGAAATGTTTAAATAGGGTTGCGTTCTCAAATGTGTGCTGACGAGGTGTAGTAGGAGTGGAATATAAAAAGAAGGAACGATTTTATAATGACATGGGTTGTACCCTTTTCAAAAAAAAATAATAATATAAAGGAAATATTCGTACATTTTAACACACACATACCGAGCCATGTGCATACATGTGGTAATAAAGCGTTGAAATTGTGCTCAACTCATTTGGAATTCTGTATGAGCGTGTCTGTGTGTTTATTGTTGCGGCAAAGTTTCCTTTTAACAATTAGCCGAAACAAGAGTCAGGTGCGTCAAGGGTACTAGCCGTTCTTGGCTCAGCCAACTAACATTTATCTGGTGGCCATGATTTGTTTGTTAGTGTTTGTTGTGATTGTAATACCAAACTATACAATTCTCTTTTCGACCACCACCGTTGACAGGTTGTATTATTGTTGTCACTTTGCACAGAAAAAGACACACGCATGCAGATCTTTCATCATCAACTATAAACTCAACTACTGAACCTGTAAACACATGACTTCCTTCTGCTACTACTGTGGCTAAGATGTCAGTATTCTAAAGACATTTTTCTCCACATGTCAGAGTTGGCTGCTGTTGTTTACTTGTATTAAATTTTAAATAACATTTAATTTCTTTTCATGTTTCATCTCTGCCTGCTTAAAAAATTCTTTGCGGCATATTTTTGATTCGAGTACATGCATTGAATGATCTTTAAAAAAGATTAGTTTCGCTTATTTTCTAAGTACCATGGCTAATGAAAACATGTTGTTTGGTTTCTTTGTATGTGTGTTCTTCGATCCTTGTTATTATGCGGGCAGTGTTTGATACAAACGTTATCTATAATATCTTTTTAGTAACTGCTATTTTCTTAACACTTCAATGGTTGAGTTTTTGTATTACACTAATAATGCAGAATTGTGCTTTTGTGTATGTATGTGTGTGCATATGTTTTATTATTATTGGCCGTTATGCATATTGAAGGTAATGACATGCCCATTGTGCAAATGTTTTAATTTATGTGCGGTTGAAATAGTATTTTATTGTGTGGAAAACCTTTCTGTTCATTTTTTTATTATTTATTTGTTGTAGTATTTGTTTCCCTTTCTGTTAAAACATCCCGACCGCCACCACCTCCACCATGAGTTTAAAATTAAACACTGTGGCCAAATGAATGAGTGGGAAATTCAAGGAAAACAATATTCTTTTTTTTTCTTCTGTTGCTACAATCACCATAATAACCAATATTTAAAGTAAAAGAAAGAATGAACGAACTACAAGCAATAATAAAAACTATCTAGAAACAGAAAATTATAATAACGTGAGAAGAAGTATTCATTCAGCTGTGGTGTTTTCTACCGTAAAGTGTTACTAAATGCATAAATTTTTTATTTATTGGAAAAATAATAAAAAGGAAATTTTAATTGTTATTCAATGTTTAATAGCAATACTCTGATGTTATACAAATTTTCCTTAAAGCAAATTATACAATTTACATTAAAAAACACATAGGGCTGGTAATAATAGAAGTAAAGTCTGGGAAATATTTTAATATTTTCAGTTAATTTTTCAAAATTGTATTATGTAATTATTTTTTAGATCTGTGAACATTTTGAAAGAAGGTTCTATAGCTGTAAAACATTCAACAAAGTTCAAGGTATTTGCATTATGGCTGATTAATGTGAAATTAACTATAATTATAAATATGAGCTTTTTATTTGTGCAAGCTGAGTGATATTTTTAATATTTATTTAAAATAGAATTCCGATAAAAAAGTGCTTAAGAAGAAGTCAATGGGATCCATAACTTATGTTCTCAAAATAGTGAGAGCCCGGATCATTTCCAATAATTTTTAGATGGGCTCGCCATTACAAGAAGATCTCTTTTTTGTTTCTAAGTCATGCTCATAAAGCTAAGAACAAACGACTCTTTTCAATATATGTATTTGGAATATTTCGAGTTGGAGAACAAATAAAAAGGAATATGCTTCAATATTCATGAGAATGTCATGTAATTTATTCTGCTGAAAAAAATTCTATTAAAATTTTTAAGAGACAAGTTCGGAAAGTGTTTGTTCTATCTGAAAATGTTAACAGTCTTTTTGAAATTATCAGGCTATTTTTGTTATAAGTAGCTATGCCAATTATTTCTAATGTTCTTTCTTCTTTTCGTAAATTTCTAGTTTTATATTAAAAAAACTTAAGTTTTAGAAAAGTTCTATTAACTTGATTTGTTGTTGCTATCTATATAATTCTGCAACATTAGAATAATTTAAGCGAAAATTCAAATGTGGAAATTTAAGCACTAACCGATTTTCACTGGCTTGTTTAAACTAGTTCTTCGGTCAACTCTTTAAATACTTGTGCATAATAACAAACTGTCCTTAATTTGTTCAACATTGAATTTATTTTTATAAACTTTAATTTTGTCCCAAACATTAAAATGTTTTTGTGTGCTTTATATTGTGAGAGTTAGTTTGAAATATTTTCATTTTTAATGTTCCAACCCAGTAACCTTATTAAATTAGTGTCCTCCTTTGTGAATCAGCAGCAAACGGAAGCAGCAGTAGTAACAATAGTAAGAATAATATCATGTATAAATGCCAGGAAAACAACAAGATTTATACCACAAAAGCTTTTTTGGTTCCATTTTCATTTTCTATTTTTTTTTTCATTTCTGCTTGTAAGTCTGGAATGGGGTTTTGGTTATAACTCGTGCTCACAACAACAACCTTTTCAATGTCAAGTTAAATGCTTAATCTTCCCCAAAGTCTTTGCTTGTGAACGCCCACTTTTCACACAATATAAAACTTAGATTTTTTAATGGGAATTAGTATTTATTTCACTGACTTCCCACACTATACTTCATCAACGACATGAAAGAACACAACAATAAAGGCAACAGCTACAGCAGCAGTAGCAACAAAAGCAATAACATTATCTCATTGCCACTATATGATTTTGTACAAAAGCAATAACATTATCTCATTGCCACTATATGATTTTGTGTGTATGAATGTTTTGGTAAATATGTACAATCAAAGTTAAACAAACACAATCGCATGGCTTTGTAAGGACCCAGCAGCTAAATTTATAACTATATACCCTTTGCGACAGTCATACTACTAGTTGTAATGATACTAGTCAAAAAAGGACAATCCTACTACTAATTGTATCGAGACTAGTAACGATACTAGTCCAAAAGGACACAATTTTCAGGTATACGACATAAAACATATTTTTAGGTCTTAAAAACATAAGTAGAAAGTAGCTCAGTGGGTAGAGCAGTTGCCTTGAGGAATGTGTGCTCGTACCCGGTTGAGTCAAATTTTTTTAAGAGTTACAAAACTATAAATAAAAAAACTGGTAAGTGTAGTAGTTTACAACAGCTATTATTCCAACTGGGATATAACTTTATACAAATGAACTAGTTAAGCTCCTATGACACCCTATTTTAAAATCGATAGTTCGATTTATGAAAAAAAGACCCATAGGCTACTAGTCTGAAGTAAAAAGTAACTAGTACAGTTCTAACTACATACTAATAACTTTGTCTGCAGGGGAGTATTTGATTGTGTAAAAATAAAAGTAACAACACACAACTCTTTTTTGTTTGTATGTTTTAATCTGCAATATTTTCTTGGTTGACTTTGTCATTTTCCACATACAATTATATCCCTACATACATCCTTACAAAAGATACACATATGACCCTGCAGATAACGTGACTAGTCCATACACGCATGTAAAGTGTACTCCATAGAGGACTAGTCCAAAGGTAAGCCTCATATATAAAGAAAACATGGTCGATTTAACATTACGATGTTCTAGGGCTGTACCATATAACCCAACTTTGTACTACATCGGAGCAGTCTCAAAACTATTCCATGTCCCCACTTGATGGAGCACTCAAGTATACGTCTTGAAGTTTATGAAACACAAGTATTTGTCGCTTAACTACAAACTCTTGTTTGCAATGGCATGGTCGATATCTGCATTACATCGGACTAGTCTTAAAACTACTCTATGTTACTATTCGATGGAGCACTCAAGTATTCGTGTTCTACGATTGCACTCGTTAAAACGCAAACACTTGTCGGTTAACTAGAAGATATTGTTTGCAAATGACATGCTCCATGACTGCATTACATAGGACCATGTTGTAACTACTCCATTTCATTTAAAATGGACCACGTAGTCCAATATTATCTGTAGGGGAGTTATAAGTCCTGCTTTCAATGCTGTTGTATGGTAGGACGTATGTGTCTCTGTTTCTGTGTATGTTTCATATAAATAAGTGGTGATATGACTAAGATATCCTTATTTCATACGTATGTACCTATACACATATTAGGTGTGTAACCTTTTTATCCAGAAATATTATTCCACTAAAATATATGGAATGTTAACCTAAATTATGAGACTTTTGGAGAAGATTTTATTAATCATAATCTCATCACGTATGCTGACTTTATGCAAAGGTTTTTCTATGCATGCAGCCCATAATGTTTCAATTAACAACCGATTGTGTAAGTTACATGTTGTAAAAAGGTTGCTGGTAGTTTCCCTATAAACATGTTCCTAAACATGCTTAAAAATGTTCATGATATACAAGAGCCCTGCACAGGACGTCTTGAAGGCGTGTTTAACTGCCTTCTTTTTGTAAATATAATACTAATTTTCGTTAGGAAATTTATATTGAAATAACATTAAAAAGACTCAAATTTGTTTCCGTTTTTAATTCAAACTCCCTTGCTAAAATTTTTTTTATTTACAGAAACAGGCATTAAGACATTGGTTTCGTTTCAAACACTTCCACAGCAATAATTTTTCGTCGAACATACAATTTTAAAAACAAACTTTTATTGAACTTGTAGGTTGCAGAAAAGTTTTCAAAATTATTCTCGCAACATTACTGTCATTAAAGTACTTCAAACAACGACTTATTGTACAAGCCTCTAATATTTCTACTAAGGCTACGTACACACTATTCCATTTTATGACATCGCAAGCAAACATGATAGTGTGTTCTAGCGGCAACGTTTGCCACTTCCAATGTTTTTCGGTGTGTGGCAAACTGTTTGCTCGTCTAATTTGTACGGTTGTCACAATAATGCGACAATATATCAGTCACAAAAACAAAATGACAGCATTTGTCATTTGTCGCATTGAGTTGGTAATTTGAAATATGACGCCACAAAATGACAACGCAAATATATTTGCGAAGCATAACCCTCTGCGCAAACATACTAAGTGTGTTGGCACATAGCTCTAATATGTACAACATACAACTGCTACAATAGACTTTGAGCAAAATAAATATAATTTTTTATATAAATCTTTATGCTCCAAAAAGCTACTGTATATTTTATATTGCAAAAAGTTATGCCCCTAATACATATTTGTTAGCAAATGTTGTTGTGTTAACATTGTTCTCTGGCTTTTCCTTTAGCTTTAAGAAACAACAACAGCAACTAGATATATTATTGAGGGTTTTGGTAGCGGGAGTCTAAAGAAATTTATCACTATTTTAGTCGGGAAAAATAACATAACACACACACACACACACACAACAAACCGTCACTAAAAAATTATCCTTTTTTATTTTTATATTTTTTCTTTCATTTTTCGTTGATATTTGCTTTTTATTGTATTTTATTTTTAGCAATTTGTTAACAGTCCTGTGTCTGTCTGTACAGTCTTTTTATTAAAGTCATGTTTTATGAAATTAAGCGTAAATGTAGTTTTATGCTTCATAAATTTAATAACAAATAATAATTTTTTACAAATGGAATTAGTTGTCAAAAGATAATAACAACAACAATAAATGCTAAAATCTGGTTGATTTTTAGGAAATTCTGTTGATAAAACGAATGGGGCATCATATTGAATTCTAACAGCAACGATTTTCAAATTGCATCCAGTTGTAATTTTTATTGGCCAAAGGAAAATGTTTATTTTTATGTTTTTTTTTTTAGTTGAATTATTCAAAGGCATACATATTTTTCGGTTTTAATCAAGGCTAGTTTACTACACCCAGGTGGCGATTTTACGGCAGGTGATTATATTCTGCTCGTGTTATTTGGACCATTTTTCTGTCAAGCTCCACACAAAATATATAACACATTTTTGTTTCAATATTTTTATATAGCTTAACAGTGCTTAACAAAAACTATTTATTAGTAAACATATTGTTTTTCCAATAAAAGAAAACAACAACATTTAATATAATTTTGCAACATGTACGAAATAAACATGTTCTTTCCAAAAAAAACATGTTTTAGGACAAAGATTTAAGTTTCCATGTTTCAACATCTGGCTATTGCAATGCAGCTAGTGTAAATGCATTATATTAACTGCATTTCTATATAAAAGGGGTTTTTTGTTAGCAACTTATTTTTCTCCACCAATATAATCATCAGCATTATCCACACATCAAACCAAGAAATGTTAGTGTTTGAAAGTAGATTTTGCTAGAATATCTATCTTACAAATTTATTTATTTTTTTGCTTTTTTAAACAAGAAGTAAAAGTATACGGAATAGTAGATATTTATATATGAAAACAAACTTGTAGAAATAAACTTATTTAAAGTTAGTTGTATGCATGAGTTATAAGTATGTTAAGTAAGAAAAGTGGATGCAATTACCAAAAAATTAAAGACAACAAATCTATCACAAACCAAACATATAAGATACCAAACATTAAGTATGGCAAAAGCACATTGTCGAAAGGAAAGAAGCAACTATGTATTTAACAGAAGAAATACTCAAGGAAGTAACAGCATCAACAACGATCGACCACATTAACAAGCCAAACAAAATTCTGACTTCAGAAACATTAAGAAATAAAAGTTTATAAAAAAATAAAAAGTAAATAAAAACAAGAACACAAAAACCTAAGCAAAGGACATGAAAAATACTCATTTACATACATATAAAACTAATGACGAATACATGCTTGCATACAATTTTAACTTAAAGTAAAGGACAAAATCATCATTCTTACATGTGAAAGAGATAAATACATAAAATATTCCCATTTGTAGCTTTGCATATACAGAAAAATGAAACTAATAACCAGAAACACATATCTCTAACTTTTCTGCCAGTGTGTGTTTATATAGTAATTCATGTGAAACTTATACAGGATCAAGACTCACTCTCACTAAATTACTAACAAATTTATACAAAATTACCAAGGCTTTTATCACAGTAAAAGTTCTTCCAATTTAAATTTTTAGAATTTTATTTGGTTTTAATTTTTCTACAACCTTGGTCTTGTCTTTAAAGTTGTTACTGTTTATTTTCATCTTTCATGTGTTTTAGTAAAAATATCATACATTGCATTTTTTGTATATTATATTCTTTTTTTTATACAACATATGTATGTATGTATGTATGTATGAGCTTATTTTTGTGAATGTAATTGTTTGTCTGCTAAAGTATAGTTTTAGTCTAGTGGAGTGCAGTAGAGTGTAGAGTAATATAACAAATATGTTTGTCGACACAAAAACATTGTGCTTTCATGGCTCATATGAACATTTACACAAAAAGTAAATAAAAATAATAACAACAACTAATGGCCAACTATATGTGAATATAAAAATGTGTGCAGCGATAGATAAGTTGGCAAAGTTTTCAATTTCCAAAAATAAAACTTACTACGAGCAAAAAAAAAACAATCACAAAATATTTTAAGAAAATTAAAAACCAACCATGCCATTTAGCAAATATACTCAAATTTCAAAAACAAAAACAAACGCCAACAACTTTAGTTTGTTCTAAAAATAGAACAATGAAATGTTCTGCACATAGTCGAATATCTGTTCTGTATTTAAGCTTTATTTTAAATACAGGGCTAATAAACTGGTAAATTTAAAAATTCGCGATTGGTAATACATAGTTTGTTTTAATGTTTTTTTTTATAAAACTTTTAATAACATTTTATTTTGCACAGGACGTATAGGAGAAACGACTCAAAAAATGCTATATTTATATATAGCATAAATAATCCGAAAATACTGTTTATACTCTCTTCATACAAAATAACGTGTCCAAATGGCATGCATTAAGAAAGCAAGAAGTTTACAAAAACAAGAGAAAATGTACAACGATTGTAGAATATTTGCATTTGCTTTTCTTATTTTACACTTAAAATATTTTAAAAATAATAGGAATTATAATTTTTTTTTTAATAAATTGTTGTTGTAAGCAGTTTCTCTTTTTTTTTGTATGTTTCATTATTCTGTTTAAATGCTGAAATTGCATTAACAACATATACTAAAATAACAGCGTAGGTTGGTGCTTCTAAATGTTTAAAAGTTTTGTGAACTTTGTCAAATATTAATATATTGCAAAAGTTTATTTATCAATTATAGCTTGTATCCTCAAAAAAGTGCTGAGTATAACGATAATCTTTTTAATTAATTGAAATTTTTTAGTGTATACGCTAAAGTTTATGATATTCACAATTTTTCTTTTGCCTTCTATTATTCTTTAATAACTATTTAATCAAGCTTTAGGTGTTTTTATAAAAATTAACAAAATTTTATTTAAATCGATATTTCGACAAGCCTTTGTGTCTTCTTCAGAGGAAATAATTAAAATTCATCGAAGATTATACATCTAAATTGCTCTAAATTTAAAATATAGTGTGTGTTCTGAAGAAAATATTGAATTAAATTAGAATGTATTGAGCGTTACTTTAACAAAACTCTTAAATATAATATAATAAAAAAGTTAACAGCAGCGGAAAGGCAGAAACGATAAGGGGAGCATTATCCGATTAGAAATGTTATATTTCCGAAGAAAGTATTAGGTAGTTTGCATTTTGACATGAATAATCATTTGAAATTTACATAAATTTTAACGTTGTCGGTCGATTTTGCTAAAATTAAATTTTTTTGAAAGAAGAGGTATCCCGCTTTTTGCTCGTGTATTAATATTTGTAAAAAATTATTTTGAAGGACATGGGGAAACCCATGTCAAAATTAAAAAAAAATGGTTATAGCTTTCAATTTCAACTTACGATTATTAAAAACAATTTTACAGAGTATTTTTAGTGTTTTTAAGCCCAATACCCACTTTTTGTGGCGTTTTTGTTTAATATCATTTCTAGAACAACTGGGAAAAAATTTCAGGATCCATTGAATGAGGCAAAAACTATTCAAGTGAGTGTTGGATAAAAGCAAGTTTTCGAAAAGAACAAATTTTGTTTCAATCGTAATAATTTGAGCCGTAAATAATTCAATTCTGCAGGTGGGAGATACACTGCACCAAGCCCCATTTTTTCGAAATACGTTTTTTTATACTGTTGGAATCAAAATTATTTCCTCTATCGGTGGGTAAATTCCAGTATGTTTAAAGGAACGTAGTACTGCCCAAATCTATTGGGTGTTTTTTATTGAGGTATAGAACTTTAAGTTGGCATCACTTTTTTAACTGGCGGCTATTTTGTCAGCTGTCAAGTGATTAATATTTAGTTTGGTTTGCCATTTCATCATGAACAGGTTGACAAAAGAACAACGCTTGCAAATCGTGCAAATTTATTTCGAAAATAATGGTTCAGTTCGCGAGGTTTACCGCAAGCTCCGTCCATTTTATGGTCGACATAATCGTCCATCAGAGCAATTAATTCGGTTAACCATGGATCGTTTTCGCACTACGTTTACTCTATGTGATAATACGCATCCGCAGAGACGTCGAACAGTGCGCACCGAAGAAACAATTGCCGCTGTAGAGCAAAGTGTTGAAGAGGACCCGAATGAATCGATTCGCCACCGTGCACAGCAATTGGAGCCATGATAACCGACTATTTTGTTCCCGAATTGGATGGCATGAATGTGGATGAGTTGTGGTTCCAACAAGACGGCGCTACATGCCACACAGCGCACGTCACAATCGATTTATTGAAGGAAACATTCGATGAGCGCATAATTTCGCGGAATGGACCTGTCAATTGGCCACCAAGATCGTGTGATTTGACACCATTGGATTATTTTCTTTGGGGATATGTGAAGTCGCTCGTCTACGCCAACAAACCAGAAACGTTAGGGGACTTGGAAGCCAACATTCGTGGCGTTATTGCCAACATACGGCCCCATATGCTCGAAAAAGTGGTTGAAAATTGGACCTGTAGAATTGGCTTTATTCGAGCCAGCCGCGGCGGCCACATGCCCGAAATCATATTTAAACATTAATGGCATAAAATTATCCTTCCAATAAAGCCAAATTGATGGACATTAAAACGATTTTCTTGTGTTTTATTTCAATTCGAAGTTCTATACCTCTAAAAAAAACACCCTGTATTTCTGAGATAAAGAACAGCATGTCCTTTTTAATAAGTACCGGTATATAACGTAATTTTATTAAGGATGTCTTCGATACAAAAAACCAATATTTGAGTTATATAAAATATTCATGATAAGTCAAATTGTTAATACTACAGAGATAGAATAACTTGTGACTTTCAATATATTTTTGCGGTCTCTTGTAAAATTTCTAAAATGTGACTTGCAAAGAGACATACAAATTTTCAAAAAATATTTCACTTACAAACACGGTTCTGAAAAAATTTCATCAAAAACTTTATGGTAAGTTTTTGTTATGCATATAGCCTTGATTTGAGTTCTTTTACAAAAGAAATTTACAGCAAACAGTTGAAATTTTATTTCACAAGGCATTTTATACAATTTTAGGTGTCATCTTAATATTTAAAAGTTTTAGTCCTTTTAACCCTTAACAGATTCTCTTTTACAATGTAAATAAAATAAATTACTTCTTGTTTGTTTAAATACTAAATAAAAACTGTGTTATTTTATTTACGTTTTCTTAGTTTCTTTTAAATGAAACTGTGCTTAAATAAATAATTGTCTTCATTATAACAAACTCGTAAAAGATTAACTTTTATTCATAAAATATAAACATGCGTAAAGAACGAAAAAGTAATTAAATGCCCTTGAGAGACAATTTATTAAGATGAAACTCCAACTGGATATGAAGACATTTGTTTTTCTAGCCAGTAATCTAAATAAATAAATATTGTAAATTCACAATATCCATCTATAACATTGTAAATTCATTGTACAGAGCATATGGTAAACAAATTATTACCTTACAATTATACAGCACTAATATATTCAAGGTAAACCTTTTAAAAGAAAAAAAAAACAGCAGACAAATAAAGCAAATCAAATAAAGAAAATACTCGAAAATGAAAGCTTTATTCACATCGAAGCACTTTTTTCAACTCCTTCTGCTTAAATTGCTTTCTACTCCCACAGGCATGGTATATGTTGGTACTTTTTTCAATAATTCCAAAAAGTATTTAGTGCAATTTGTACTAAATACAATACGAAAGTCGTTAGATGATCGACAAGTTATTTTCTATAAAACTAGGAAAGTACTTTTGTTGCCTATTTTAGCTATTATTTTGCATCACTGTCAAAGAGGTGGTTGTTTGTATTTGCGTATTTCTTCTATTGCTTAATGGCAAACAAGCAAAATAACTAATTGCAAAATTACTATTTAGCTTCTTGGTTAAATCAAGATGATTTTTAAGGAAAATAAACTTATATTTTACCTTTAATACTCAGAAAAGCAAACATGCAAACAAACACAAATACATAAACTCTCACTTGAAGGCTTAAACCTCTCAACGCTTGCCGTTACTCTTCTATATACGAATCTATAAATATACTGAATTGATAGAAATTCTCATACTTTTTTTCTACTCCTTTCAAGATAAATCGAATTAAGGTCCGTGTCTGTGGCTGTGTGTGCGTCCATTTGTGTTTGTGTAAATAATTGTATGTACACAAATATAGATAAAGTTACTTATATAACTTGGTTAATGGTCTAATTTCTCAATTGAATACGAAAAGTTTTAAGCCACAAAATGCTTATCAAAACATCGACTACTTGTGCTGCTACAACTACTTAGTTTTACTTCCACTTCTACCAACAAAAACATAAACAACAACAAAAACATTTTCCACTTGTACTTATTTTGTAGTTATAACCGGATTGTTAAACGTAAATCAAACATTTTACCAACATTTGATACGCAACAACTCAGATGTAGAAATGTAAGAAAAAATATTTATATTGTATACAGATACTAATAGATAGATAAATGAATTGACTAAATGAGATTGAACGACTAACTAAATGACTGGCTGACTGACTGACTGACTGACTAAATGGATGGATGACTGACGCAATGCAAGGAGCAAATAGTTTCGTTGGTTTATATTACCTTGGCTGTACTCGTAATTGTATACAAAAATGGAAACTGTGTAAAATGTATGAAATTTGCTAACAACACTACAGTTACATGTTATTGAGAGTTTATCCAAGAGTTTAATTTGGCTTAAAGTAGTTTTTCTTCGAAATATAAATAAAACGCAACTTTGAAAATAAAAATAAAAGCAACTATAACAACAATACCCACAGTTACTACACTTCCGTTTACTTCATACATTTTATTATTCTTCAACTATTTTTGAGTTTAAATCTTGTTGTTCTTGCCGTTTTGTTTAGCTTTTCTGATATTTATTTTTCTTTTCCCCCAGTTATCATATAACAAAATAAACAAATCAACTCTAGATAATTATACAACATCAATTGAATTGAAATACTTTTATACTTGTGTTACAAACACATCACACATACATGAATACATCCATACATACCCTGAAGGAAGCCAGGGTCCTCCAAGGGATCTGCAAGTCAACACTTTTGTCGACAAGTTTGGTGACTTTTTTGTGACATTGTCAACGAATCGTCTACACTTTTTATTTCTTCTTTAATGGGAAGAGAAGTTCTTGACAGCTACAAAACTGCTTTTTATTCTCTCATTTTGTTGTGTTGAAAATAAATGCGGCTGCACGCAAAACTAAAAGTTTTCATAAAAAAAACTAATTTAATTGTCTTACCTAGTAAAAAGTCTCATATGTGTTGACTAGAATAATTAGTGAATCTCTGGTGCCCATGTCTCAATTAGGTTCCATAAGAACTACCTAGTCTATAGTAAGTCAATAGTTCAGAGGTCACTAGTGGAATCTGAATGACAAGCACATGGTAAATGTGTTTAGCACAGAACATTGCCTGGGGTACAATTATTCAGTAGTACCGGGGACAAAATCAATAGAAAATCAGTACAGTTTTACTATCGACATTTCCTGCAGGTAATTTATTGTGTAATTATTTGTGTTTGAGTTTTACCAAGAATTTTAACGATAACAAATTACAGGGAGCAAAAGTAGAAAAATATTGTTGGTTTATACATTTTTTTTAATTTCTTGCTACCAATTATTTTTATTGGTGAAGGGTAAGAGTATTAATTATTAACTTTGTTTTTCCATTGTAAAAATTGAGATGAGGTAAGATTTGAAACATTGTAGTAATTAATTGAAAGTTATTAAATCAGAATTGTGTCCGTTAATTAAAATAACTTCTATTAGAAAAGCAGGATAGCAAATCAATTCATTCTAATGAATTGATATATAAAGTTTTTGCCGGGCAACGAGACAACAAATATCAAGCTTGTGAGTGTTGGATTATTGATCAGATAGGGAAATTTCGGCAAAATCTAAGTTGAGTCACAATAAAAAAAATGCATGGCACGAATTTAAAAGAAGTCTTGAATTCTATTTATTTGCTGGCAAAAATTAGTTAAATAGCTGATGTTTCCTTGTAAAAAGCATGCACCTCCATAAGTGGTAAAAGTGAACAAGAACGCTGATGAGATGGTGTAGCGGCCTGACGAAATCAGTAGTACTGATCCGTTCTGATAATCTGATTTGAATATTCCAACACTCCACTCTTAATAAAAATAATTTGAATTTACATTAATTCAAAATATTGAATTAGAAAGCCGAAATAATAAAAATTTTCAGAGAATAAAGCAGTTAGTTTGTTGATGTTTTAGCAAACCATCATCATTATAGTAGGCTTCCGTTTCCGTTCTATGTAATCTCCTGCCTTACAAAAAAAAACATACACTTATACACATAAATAAGTAGAAATGTACATAACGACTACTGTTTTCCGTCATTTATTTATTCTATTTGTAACTTTAAAACATACGGTTTAAATTAAAAGAAATTTACCTCTTTATTTATTCTTCCGTTTCTTCGTTTTCTCTTCAGTTCTGTTATGTTTTGTTCTGCTGTGGTCTCTTCTTTTATGCACTCACATTGAAAGGTTGATATTTTCCAGACTACAAGTATCTGATGGTACTTTCTATTTCTTGTAATGATATTACTTATTTATGTAACAACGAAATATAAAAGAAAATATCGTATAATTCTTATTCATGCCGACACACATACACGCTCTATGTTAAACTTATATAAAAAGCGTAGGTTGTATAATGTAGTGGTTACTCTGTCTTTTATAGCCTTTTCATATTGAGGTTGTTTTTATTGCTGCACAATCTCATACACATTTAATTTCTTAAGAATAAAAATATTAAATGACTTTAGTCCTTGTTGCCTCAATGACTGTTTGTTGGTTGAATAGTTGGCTGTGTTAGTGGCAGTGATACTGGCAGTGTAATCTATAAATGGCATTGGCGATGATATAGCAATTCTTATTAATATGTATGTAGGAGCGTTTAAGAAGTCATTGAATTGTAAAGATATGAAAACGGAAACAAAACAGAAAAAGAGTAACGGTTTTATGTATAAAAATATATGTGGTGTATACTTCATAATATTTGAGTACATACTTCCTGAAACACTAACAAATACATACATACATAAAAAAGTATATGCACACCCTACATATCTGATATATACTCTCGGCCGAATTATTTTACCATCCACATGCTTCTATTACTAACTTTAAAGTTAAAATAAGTATGTAAGGAAATAGTAAGAAAGTAGACTGTGCAGACAGAAAAGAGACAATGGACTCGCTAAAAATGTTTTAATAAAACGAATTTACCCAACTGTTTTGGCTTGAAGTTTGCAGTGAAGAGTTTTGCCAAACGTTACCAACATCAGAACTGCTTGATTTGAGCTCACTCTGCCACACAAACTTTATTTGCAACTTTTCAAATTAAAACACTAGTACATGATACACATATAAAAACTATTAAAATGATTTGCGGCCGAAAAGTCACGGAAATGTTACATAATTTAATAAGTTTATCGAGAGCAATTTATTAGCAAATAAAAGCAATGGAATTTATAAGTTGTTCCTTTAATTGTAGTCCTTAATAAAACCGAAACAAATAAAATACTCACTCAATAAATTTACCAGTTATCGTTTATAAAATAAACAAGTTATACAAAATATTTGTTTATGGTTACTTTATCTAAACAAACAATTGTTTGCTGGGCTACTGTATCTAACTTATTTTTTCATACAGACATGTTTTTATAACTAAATATTTCGAGTGTTTTTTATGTTCAGTTTTTATATACATAAATTACTTTTAGGAATTTTTCAAAATAATTGTTGTTATTAAAAAAATAACTCAATTGATTGTAGTAATATTTAGTTTATTCAATGTTTGCAATAAACTATCGATTGACAATCAATCATGTTGCAATCAGAAAACACTTTATGTAGAGAAAACAAACACGGACATATTTGTATGAAAATACTTGTGTTTATAATAAAATTTGCTCCAATTATTTGAACTTTTATTTAATTGCAATGCAGGGTTAATACCTGCCTACAATAAAAACAAAAACAAAACAAACAAAAAAGTTATAGTAAAAATAACATAAACATAACCAAAATGTAAATATGTACAAGTGTGTGGCATATTGACATGTTTGCATACATACATATTTTTGTTTTAATAGAACGACCACTCACACGACCACACAAAAATAAAACATACAAGCTTACATAAACATTTAAAAAAAATCCAGTTATGTTTTCATAATGGCAAAAAAAGAAAACAACAACGAAAAAATACAAAATAACTGAAAAGACAGCGAAATGTACAAGAAAAATGTCTATGTAACAAAACAATAGAGATAACCTTTTTTAAATGCCTTCATAGCAATAAATACACAACCACATAAATACATATACATATGTATGTATACGCGCACACACATGTGTGAATGAGTTTTTGGGATTTGATGTATTAAGGTGGACTGAAAAAACTAGCAGGAGCCTTCTAAAATGTATCATAATAATTTTAAAATTGCATAAGATAAAATATGCCACGCCCCTCTTATAGTTTTATGTATTGCACTGACATTTAAAAACCGCAAATATAATTGCGATATAAATCCTATTCTTTAGACATCGCAATTTTTCGAATAATTTCACCCAGATTCAGTATTTGGTCCACTGTGCGATCGCGGCAGATCGTATTTGAGATCCCGTCCCCTATTGGAGAACTATTTTCAATCAATTTGTACCGTGACCTATTTTCTCAAGTCAGGACAAAAGTTTTGAAACAAATTAAGAGAAAAGCTTAAAAGGTTAAAAGGTTAAAACAACACATCTAAAAACTTTTCTTAGTCTCTTAAAAAAGAAGTAAAAAAATACCGCAGTCCAGGCATCTAAAATATATTTCGTCAATAATACTAATCAGTGTTACTCTTACGCATGTACTTACATGCTTACACACATACATATTAAATACATACATATTAAATACATACATATTTACACATATATATGCGTAAATATATTTTAAAGAAAATCGCTCACTGTATTTTATACACGATGATCAACAAATTAATACTTTTAAATTGCCATGGAGTAACAAAGTGTTTTACGAAAAGTAGTTGTAGTTATGGAATAAAAAAATAATTATACACCAATATACTCACACCAAATCCCCTATCAATAAAAATATATGCAAGCTACAATTATAACTATAATGGAATTGTAGAATACCAGTACATTGCTCCAATTAAAGCCCTACATGAAAGATTTGTAATTGTCATTTGAAGCTATTGTTGGAATAGGTATTGGCTCTATAATTATTGAATTATTGAACGATCCCTATAAAATTTGGAGCGGAGCCAGAGCTGTAAAAAATTGCAATCAAAATGATTTCAACCAAATTGATTTCATTCTTTGATTTCAAAATGATTTCAGATTTCAAACTGAAATCACACCTATAGTGTAAGTACATCAAAATAGTATGAAAAACGTACCATAATAACGTAGGTTTGTTAGCCATTTCATGCAGTTTTTTTTTATTATCAGAGTAAGCTTTATTTCTAGAAGAAAGAGTATCATTTGAAGAGAACGATAATTTTGATTTTGATTTAATTTTGATTGCAATCACTGGATTTGATTACAATCAATTTATATAGAAATTAATTTCAAAAAATTTATTGCAATCATTTTTATATAAATGATTTTATGATTTCAAATTGAAATCATGAAATCAAATTTACGATTTTGATTGCAATCAAAAACTAGCAATCATTAACATGAAATCATGTGGTTGCAATTAAATTGATTGCAATCTTTCACAGCTCTGAGCAGAGCTTTGTTATGGAACTCTATTATACTGGAGCTAAACATTTTAATAGAACGACTTGACAAATCTCAACAATAAAGTAATCTTGAACCTTGGTTGCTTAGGCGGTATATCTCTCGGAATAATTCTTACGCTTTGTAATGACCACGTAAGAGTAGAATATATTCTTACGTCAAATTTCAGAAAAATCTGGGAAGGCAAAAAATAAGCTCTTGTTTTTGTTTCGAGAATTTTTAAATTTATTCTAAAGGAAAGTTACTATTTATCATTAATTAGCATTAGATATTGTGATGCTATTTATGAGTGATTTTTTGCAAAAAAATTTATAATAAATTTGTATCTTTGAAACTTGCAATCCCATTAAAAAACGATGTGTGTATGTAAATATCATATGTAGAGGAAGACCTAACCATTAAGAATATTTAATTTTTTACCACTCTGTTGAAAGATAGGATGTCAAAGTTAACTACCTAAGCCATGAAAACCTTTGTTGGCCTGCCTCATAACTTTAACAAATATTATCTAATTTTATAAATTTAAAAAGCCAAATATCATAAAATATTTTTTTCGAAATTATCGCATATTTTCGAAATTATCGATATTTACGAAATAAAGAATAAAGTTGGTGCCAAAAACCAAAATTTCAAAATTCAAAGCTAATTACACAAGCGCCAATTAGAACAAATCTTAACGTTATTTGAGGCGCTGAACTCGAAACGGGTCTCGTTTTTCAAGATTGGCTCTAATTTGCTGCAATAGAGTCATAACTCAAAAAACACGATTAGCAGAAAACGAGTTTAAAGTTTTCAATTTATGAACAGCTTAATGGGAATAGGAATTTTAATTATTCTCTCAAAACTTGAGGATAAAAGATATTTGTATCAAAGTTTTACACAATATGAAGAGCGCTATGACTATTAATTCTGCATTATTAACCCTTCTTATCATCAAAAAGCGTGTTAAATGACATTAAATTATCACGATAATTAATTCAGTTGAAGAGCAAATAGGTAGGCTGAAGGAATTGCAGTATTTTGTGCACATATAGTATTTCAAAAATGCTGCAGGGTATCAATAATCTAGCCCATACCATCAAATATTTGTGCATTTTTGTAAGTAATCAAGTTTATTTATTTTCATAAATACATACATCAGTGTGTGTAAGTTATTATTCGTTGGAAAAATTAATTAATTTCTTCTCTCTGTCATTTGGTAAACTTTTTTCATGTCGATGTTGTTTCAACACATGAATATTTGCGAAACAAATTTTGCATAATCTGGTAAAAAAAATATTAATACAGATAAAGATACATAAAGTAAAATATAAAAAAATTAACAGGGGCATTAATAAAACGTTGACTGTAACAACAATCGCAAATGCTAAGTTCTTTTAATTAAAGAGATAAACACATCAATACAATATCAGTACACAGAAAAAATATTGCCCATTTTTTCCAATTAACTGTACACAGAAAAAAATAAGTTTCGTTTTTGATAACAAAAATCCCGGTATTCAATAATTTTTTTTTCAAATTTCCTGTGATAAAGAATTCCCCTATATTGATAACAAAATTATTTCAAAATAAAAATATATATATAAATTAAAAAAATGTTGACATGGCTGGAATACGAACCCGGGCTTTCCGGACGTAAAGCATACACTCTATAGCTGAGCCATATCCCATTTATATTTTTTATGGGATACAACTTGTTTTAAGTACTTATGTATAAAAAGAAAAGAAATAACCGGCATGGAAAAGAAATACTTACAACGAAATATTTTATTATGTTAGAGATAAATGTTATTGAAATTCATTTTTTTTAATAACATGGTTTTATTGAATATAATTCTTGTCTATTTTTTTCTGTGTATACTCAGAATATATATTTTAAATAGTATTTTCAATTAAATCAATGTTTATTTTAATTTGTCTTAATTTACAATGAAAGCAATACAATCAATAGAATTTAAATCAAGATAAGATAAAATGGAAAAGGTGTCTGCATGCCAGTTGTGTATAACTGACTTAAATGTATCTTACATGTATGGATATCGCCACTGATGTTTGAAAATTAATGGATTTCAGCTTTCAATCATTTTTTTAATTGATATAATTAATACAGTTTTAATTTTAAAAAATAGAAATAAAGTATTTTCAATAAAAACAGTTAAGTTAATAGTACAAATTAATTTAATTTTTTTAATTGAATTAGCCGTTTTCATAACAATTTCAAATTTAAACTAGGGCGTGTTCTTTTTAACACAAAAAACTTCAAAGAAAAGTTTTTGTTTGAATTTTGTTCATGTTATCGCCAGCACACAGCCCATTACCACCACAATTTTACTTCTGATTTATAACATTATTTTGGTGTTTGCAATAAATAATTTTCATATTATTTTTGGTATTTTTATAATAAATTTCACATCGGTTTTTCAGTGGTTAACTGAAAATAATTGGAAAGTTATGTGTGGTTAACAAACACAAAGGCCTCAAAAATACCACGCTCAGATACATACACGCATACACACAAATATTCTATATATGTACTTTTTTATTAACTTTCCACATTTATCGCTCATTTACAGTTTAAAACTCATACATGATGACAACGTTTGATTAAAAATAGAGGTTGCATTTTAATTACATGCAATGATATAAATATATAATAATTTCAAACATAAATTAAATAAAATTGTAATTTAATTAACAAATTTTTACGGAAAATAATAATTAAATAGTTTTTTTCTTCAAGTTATTTTTTTCTTTAATGTTTTAACTTATTTAAATTGCGGTAAAAAATAATTGTTATGTATTTTTTATATTGCTGAAATCTCTAACTCATAAGAGTTGAGGAAATTCCTGCTAGAAAATTTTGATTTAACTTTTCAATGAATACAAGAAGATACACTAGCTCTCATATTCTATTTCGTTAGTTAGATATATGATATTTCTGCCATCTTGAAGAACGGCGATGAGCTAGTGTAGCGGCATCGAAATCAATGTGTTTGATTGTCTGATGACTGGATATTATAATATTCATTTCCCAACAAAAATTTTAATTTAAACCAAATTCAAACACATGTATGTTAAAAAAAACCTATCATGATTTTTCCTGTTTGTAGAGAATTCAGTTTCCTACAAACATATGGGAAGAGATATTTTTCCCAAATAGTAAATACCGAGATATTAATTTTTCTTTCTAATAAAAAGGAAAAAATAAAAATCTGAGAGGCGGACGACTTTCCTATTAAAATTAAGAGCTCATACTTGGAGAGAATTTTTTCAGAGTATAAAGTGATAAAAAAAACTAGTCGATTTATTTGGCCCACCCTAGTACCCATAGAGGTACGAGATCTGGCCACGAAATCGGTTCCCAAGTGGTAGCGAATGGTTCCAGTTCCAGAAATCTATAGAAATAGATTTGTCATTTTTCCATGGCGTCGTCATTGGAAGAAGTCAATTGACATTAATACTTTTAACCGAAAATTCAAGGACAAAATTATTTTTTCAATGATTTTGATCTAATGTAATAGTACGTTAAATCAATGAACTGGTCCGTTAATTTTGTTACAGAATAACAACAATTAATGCTTTCAATGAAAAATTTTATATTGAAATTCAATGAATATTTTCATTGGAACAACGTATGCGTACATTGAATCAACGTAATTTTGCAAAGAAATAATAAATATAGGTCAATGAATGTAATTCGTTGAAATTGCGTAAAATAATTTGTTCAGTGTAAGGTACTAAATGAAACGTCCAGGTCTAACCTTAATTTACTGCTACAATTTTCTCCTCATGATATTCTTCCTATATGAAGAAAAAAAATCTTTCTGTCTTCATATGTTTGTTAAAACCGGCTTATAATAAAGAAGTACAAGCAAAGTGTTCGAGTTGTTATTGACGTTTATTTCATATAATGACATGACCGACCTGTTTTGTTGACAGCTTTAGTCCTCAACAAAAAAAACCGAAGTTTTTCGGACTGTACATCTTTTATTTTATCCAGTCGTGGCATAATTAGATACAGAATAGTTGTGAAAAAACTTAAATGTTTAGCATTTCCCGAGACAAAATATAATTTAAGAAACCTCTTAAGAATATACATATGTATTATATGAGTTTAATGTTGATTTGACCTACATTTTAACTTTTATATCTTAAAATGGCGATATGTGCTAAGAAGGCAAAAAAAAAAACACAATAAACTTTCATACACACAAATATATATATAATAAGCTTCATGAAAAACACACTAACACCTACAATTTATGTACATTCAAAGAGTTATAAATAAAAAATAAAATAAAAATACCCGATAGATCATTCAGTAGATATGACTAACACAATTAAAAGCCTTAAGAGCCTTATTTTGAAGAATTTATACGGAATTGCTTTTTGTAATTTTAAATGTTTTCTTGTAGAATTTCTCAACGATAAGCGTTGGTTTTACAAAGTGGGTGGTAAATCATTAATAGTAGAAAGACGCAACATTTCCATTAAACTTAACACGATTTTATGCTGGTGGCCGAATTGTGTTCACCCAGTAATACGAATACTATCATATGTGGCTTTAATTCCAGGTTGCACTGTGCAACACAAGTAAAGTAGTTATAAATATTATATATATAGTTTTCTTAAGCATAGTGACTTCTAGTGAAATTTTACGTATTAATATTTTTTATGCAAGCAATCATCATAAAATCACTTATTTTGAGAAACTTGTTTGAAATTATTTGTCAAAATATTAAGGCTACTTCTAAATACTAAATACTACTAAATACCGGCCAAAAAGAACTGCTGGGCTTAACTCGAAATATTTGGTGTACAGAAAACTATACACACAATCGTACATAATTGCATGTTAAATTGTATTCACATTTACATATACAAACATATATTCTTGTGGATGCTAAGAATTTAGGCAAGATATGAATTGAAGACAAAATGCAAGATGCCTTTCTTTGCACACGCAATTTCTCTCTAGGAATTACATGTGTTTACCTCAAATACAAGTTTCATTAAAATTAAACACAAGAAAGACAAAAAAAAATACACAAAACACAACTATTATAATAAAAGCAACAACATCAGTGCCGCATACTTGTGACAACAACTACCCTAAAGGAAATGTCGATAGACAACAGTTTTGATTTACTATTGACTTTGTCCCCAGTACTACTGACCAATTATACTCCAGGCAATGTTCTGTGCTATAGACATTTAGCATGTGCTTGTCATTGAGATTCCACTAGTGACGTCATATCTATTGACTTACTATAGACTAGGTGCTTCTTATGGGACCACATTGAGACATTGGAACCAGAGATTCTCTGGTGCATTTTAATGATTCTAGTCTAGACCTATTATTATATTGGAATAATGCAATTAAAATGGATTTGTTATGAATAAATTTATTTTTGGGTGCATCCGAATGTATTGTCAACACAACTAAATGAGACAATAAAAAAAATGTTTTTCATCTGTCAAAAACGTCTGAACCAATCAAATGAAATCTAGAAAGTTTAACAGAAAGTGAAACTAGTCGACAAGAGTGGTGACTTGGAGACACTTGGCCCTAGGCTTCCTTCAGGGTACTGATATACTTACACACATACATACATAAGCGCACACATATGCAAATATTACAAGATTATGCACACAAATACACTCAAGTTAGAGTATTTACATGTATAAATAGTATTTGTAGGATCTATGATTCATAATATTTATACAAGATTATATAGAATATGTGTATGAGTGCAAACATGTAGATTAAATGAAAATAAAATATTTGAGAATATATAAAAATGTTTCTTATTTTTCTCGTTTTTTGTTTTGTCAAGATGCAGTAAACAGCTTTTGCATTTAATCCCAAAGTCCCCATTGCAACACACTCAAGGGTAAGTTTATTTTATAGTGTATGATGGGAATGATGAAGACAAGCATGTTGATGATGTTGACAGTTTTACAAAGACATGCTTATTCAAACATATTCATTCATTCATTCATTCATTCATTCTTTCATTCGTTCGTTCGTTCACTCATTCAAACATACACACATTCTTTCATTTATTCCGATAAAATAGAACACACAACCAACACATACTTTCTTTTCTATATAATTTTAGTATATAAAATAAAACTCTGCATAGTTTTACAATTTATAAAACCGAATAATAAAATTGCGAACAGGAACTTATGAACTACTTTTCACTTCTTACATTTCTTGCTTCTTCGCTCTTTTTAACATCTTGAATATCTCCTGCATGTGCATTTTAGTTGTTAAGAAAATTTTACTAACATTTCCTCAAGGAATTGCGGTTGAAAATAAAGCAAGAAAAACAATAAAAGAAGAAGAAGAGAAAAAAACAAGAACAGAAAACATGCCTTAAAGATTACAAGAATCTAACCTCAAAACAAAGTAAAAAGAAAATAAGAATATGATATAAAAAAAATTAAACACCAGCCAGTAAAGGCTTAAATATATTTCAACACAAACCTCTAGCAAATTCTGGAATATATTTATTATAAAAAAAAGAATAAAAGAATAAAGAATCATGAAGGAATTTCTTTAAAAATTAATTAAATAAAATTTATAGAAAAATCTCAAATAATCGCTGTTACGCTAAGTAAAGTAAGCTCAGTAAAGTAAGACAATTTATATTTAAAATTTAATATGAAAATACTTACAAAAGAGTCCAGATTATATATAAAACATTCTAAATACACTTCTATGCACACATGGAAATTGCCTTAACAAAATATTTTAGAAAAAGAATTATAAAAACGACACAGACGAACATAAAAATACACACAAACAAACAAGCACCTGTACATAAATTGCAAAAAAAAGCTAAAGAAATAAAAATAGCTGACTAGCATGAATGCCAGTTAACACTAATTGGTAGCAATGCTTTTCACAATTCCTAGATACATACATACAACACCGTTTGTTCTATAGTAGAGAGCACAAAAAACTCTACATGAATAGACACACATACGTTGACATTCATTCATACTATCATTCATTCATACATAGAAAGTAGAAGGATTGAAGTTAGTTGGATGTTTGGACTACGTTTCGTATACGTAACATCAGCTAAACACTGGCGACACATTCAAACACTAAACAAAACTTATAGTTAAACTATTATTTAAGCTCGAAGAAAGAGTAAAAGTTTTTTTGTTATAATAATTATAGTATATATCTGCTACTATTACAACTACTTTTAATAGACAGCTCGTTATAGTAGTAACAATATTAGAGCAGGTCAGGGAGGAATCCTCTTATTACAAGATTTGGTAAAGAATGCAATAGCGCACCTTTAACGAACATTTTCTTGTGAGCTTAGGTTCTTTTAGAAGTGACTGTATATGAATTGTATTTAGACATTATAACTACTACTAACATACATTTCACCTTTTATGTTGTTTTTATTGTAGTTTTGCATAACAAGTGTGAGTGAGAATGAATTTTTAATACTTCTTTTTACTGCATCGAAAATTGTTATAGCATTATATACGTAGTAGTCATACATACATTAAGATGGTCCAAAGAAATAAATTATGAAAAATTCTAAAAACTGATAACTGGATACCAAAACACTTTTGTAAACATATTTCTGGTTTTTATTTTTATTCTATTATATTGCCGCTGAAGAGGAGTTTTTTCTTCATTTTTAAGAAAGGGCTAAAAACACCTATACAACGAAGAGTAAAATGTTTATCGTGGAGTTTCACATAAAAGTGCTGATCACAATTTATACCTTAATCGTAAGGCTGAAAATATTTCCTATGCCAAGTACAAATTGTGAATAAATACAAAATTAGCCCTTAAACACATTTAAGTTTTGAACGCTTTCTTGCATTCAAGTCAAGTCAAACTTTTCGTAGAATTTTATGGCGAATATTTTTGTACAACATTTCAGTCCACTATATAGCCGCTGAAGGGGAGTTTTGTCCACTTTTTTAAGATAGAGACGGAAAGAGTCATACAACAAAAATTCATAAGGTTAAAATTTTCTACAAAAATGTTTCACGTGACGTTTTACATAAAGGTGCGGAGCACATATTATTCCTTATACATAAGACTGACAAGATTCCCTATGCCAAGTCACTACAACTATTTGGAAAAAGAGGGGGAAAGAGAGATGGACTTTAAATTCTTCTAAAATGAATCTCACACACAGTGATTTAATGTCGTATATTTAATGTCGGCGAATGCGACTTAATAAGTTGTAGTGGTTATGGGGTTTTTAATGCTACTTTGCTCATTTGATTTATGTATGTTATTATCAAACCGAGTTTCATCATTTAAATATATTCCACTGTGCGGGCTTTGCATGATTTTTAGTCTTGGCTTTTTTCTGTTACAATTATAATTCTTCTCCTATCCTGTAAACGGAGTCCAATTAAATTTTTAGTATAAAAAAATCAACAATTTGGGACAAAAATAGTTTCATTGTTTTTGGATATTTTCAAGAATATGTTCTCACTTAAATGAAATAAGAATTGCGATAAATTTTTTTATTTCGACCGAAATAGGGCCATCCTTACTTTCTTGCTACTAATATGTCTATCTATTTATTATTATATGTATATGTGAGTGTGAAGATATTTCAGTATATTGGATTCAAACGGATGTAATGAATTAAAGTGCAAGTGGCAGTTAGTGTTGTTTTATTTTTCTTCTATTCGCTTTTTCTGCATGTAGTATTTCTTGCTTTCTAACTAACATTCATTTTTGTTTTTCTTGTTTATGTTGTGCAAAAAAGACAATTCATACGTCGTGTTTTTTGGAGCATAATTGTTTTATGGGCCTTTGTTACCCCCAATAAAAAATCTAACAATAGCAAAAACTACACAATTAGATATACATGGTTTCTTATAAAATGTCTTAAATCTGTACTGCTGCAGTCTCATACTGCCATTTAAGCCATTTAAGAGTATAAGCTACGTACAAAAAAATATACAATATATTTATTCATGGTGCTTTTTTCCAGTTTACTTCAACATGAAATTTCTTTTATATGAGTTTCTACGAGTTTTTATAACTCAAAGCATTTCTTTTTTCTTAAAAGTTATTGTTATATTTTTTAATGTACAAATGCTTTTTATAAATTTATATATTTTTGCTCTTCTTACTCTCTAACTGGCTTAAGCTTGTTTAAGTACAAATATTAGACCTAATGATTTTGTGTGTGTGTGTATGTGTTCATTTTTGTTTCAAGTATTTTTACCTTGGCATAAGAAACGGGAAGTTAATCTAGAACTCTGAACTGAACTGATTATACATTACTACTGCTTTTAGTTGAATCAAATGTACAAGGATGTGTTGGTTTGTTTGTTCGTTTATATGCAATAATCTTGCACATTTATGTTGTGTTTGTGTGTATGTATACGAGTGCTCATTTATACAAGAGTTATTATAAAATTGTTGCTGTTGTTATTGTTGTTTTAGATCTTGATGTTGTTGCTTGTGTTACCTATTAACCTCAATATAAATTCGAAGAAAAAAATCAAAGCACAAATATACACGCGCAAATAATGTTCATGAAATTTATAATTCATATATAGGCTATATAGAATTATAGTATGTATGTATTTGAGTACGTGCTTAGTACTATATGTATTTATGAATCTGTGTGTTTGTGTGATTGCGTGCTTTAGAATTAAATGTACACAATAACAAAATGTTGTGAGTCCGTAGGTTTTACTCAGATAAAGGTATATTTTGTTAACGTATTTCTACACTAAGGGAAAACGGTCGTGTAAAAACAAAAACTTGTCATATTAGTTCAACAATTTTCAATTCAAAAGAAAAACATTATTGAAATATAATAAATCAACAATTTTCAACTTTGAATAGATATGGTTCAGTATTCAAATAACAATTTTCAACATGGCTAGACTTTCGTTAATGTTTCTTATTAAATTAGTGTGGTTTTTATTGATATTTTTCTCTGTGTGTATTTGAGCTTACTTATATTTCAAAACCCAGTAGGGAATCTTCCAAGATCCAATAGTATATCTATTGACTAAAATGCCATTTTTAATTATGTAAACTATAACTGACAAAGTAGCAAGAGGTAAGGCTGATAATATTCAACAGTTTGATTATTTATAATTATGTAGTACATGTTTAAGAAAATTAGATTTTCACAAATAATACTGTAAAGCCAAATCAAACGACTGATTCTGGTAGAGGGTAGCAAAAAATATAAATACTTATATGTATCTGTGATTTTAAATTTCACTCTCTTTTGCACATACTAGTTATAGTGAGTCGCCATAGGAAATATTGTAACCATTATATTTAAGGTATAAGATATGTTCAGCAATTTTATGTTAAACAACACTAAAAAAATTTTTTTGTGGGGCACTTTAACCCTCTATCACTTCGTAATATGGGTCTTTTTGCCCCTTTCTTAGAAAAGGCAAAAACTCCTCTTCAGCGGCGATATAGCGGACTAATATGTTCTACAAAAATATTCCTCGTGGTATTTTACATAAAACAACACATACTGTGCCTTAAACGTTAGGCTAACAAGATTACCTACTTCGAGTACTAATTGTGAATAAGTACGAAATTAACCCTTACGAACAATTTAACCTTTGAATTATTTCTGGCGTTGAAGTTAAGTCTGGAGTTTAAGTGTCAGTAAAGGCATACAGTAAAATTTGTATGGCAATTTTTTTTAAATATTACGGCCCTTTTTTAAGAAAGGGACCAAAAGATCCATGCAGCGAAGATATAGAGGGTTAAAATATTCCACAAAAATGTTGTTCGTGGTATTTAACATAAAAGTGGAGAGCACATTTTATACCTTAGATTTAAATCCCCGCGAAATGACTCCCAGATATTAGAATCATGTAATTATTTTGTGTTGTACAGTGTAATGAAAAGGTGGATTCATATCAGCTAAACTTTTTAGCGGAAAGTCTGAAAAAAATTATATAGTATTTGTATTCTTCTCTTTTTTCTCTACCATAAAATTAGATTTGCGTCAAAAAAACTGGCCTGATAAAAATTCAGTCTTGAGGCAGATTTTATAAAAATTTTCGTTTCCGAATGTTTTAAGTTTGTACGGAAAATAAAGCAAATACGTTTCAGAAAATTGTTTTCCATACAAATTTCAAAACGCAAAAATTATTTGTATTTATTTACACAATATGGCCTTTAAAAAAATAGTTAACACAACGCACTTGTTTAACAATACTGTCGACGAAATAAATATACCAATCTTAAGGAAATACGGAAATTATTATACTATATCAGGTTTCCAGCAAAAACTTTGCTTACTGGTAGGCAAAAAAGTATATGATGATTAAAGTCGTAACTACTTACAATTTGACTCGATAACTACTTATTTTTGTTTGAAAAGTCCAAAAAATAAGGTATACCCCTTATAAATGTATTTACATTGTCACAGCAATTAGCTAGTTATTATTTGGCTTACTTGAAGCTAAAAAATAAGTAGCCAAATAAACAAGTTAAAATTAAAAAAACTTAATTTACACACATTATATTTTATTTATATTTTTTTCAAATGTTTTATTTTTTATTTTTTTGACCAAGCTGGGATACGAACCTGTGCTCGTTCAGATTTGAAGACGAGAACTTTACCCACTCAGCTATTGTTGACTGTAAATGTAAGCAACAAAAATTTGTTTTCATATACAAACACATGTGGACTTAAAAATTGTTTGCCTACATATTTTATTAATACATATCAACAAATTGTAACTACTTTCAGATAATGAGAAAAATACATTCTAAATTTATTAAGAAGTAGGTAGTAGTTCTAGTTTGAAGCATAGTAATAAGATAAATAAGTACCACTCATTACTTTGTAACCCATTAATAACACCCATTACAAAAATCACAAAAGTTTTTGCCGAGTTTCTTTCTTTTTGTTAATCGGATGCAGAGAAAATATGAGATTTTGAGATACTAAAATCGATTGCTGACAAATTCTTTCAATAAAAACATTTTCGAAAAATTTTAACAAGAAAGAATAAACTCAAAATAAAAATGAATTGAAACATTTGAAGCATGAAAACAGTCACAACTCAAAATACTTACTGCCGGTTTTTGTACTTTGAAACAATTTATTTTACGAAAAAAAGATTACAACTCGTTTTTTGTGGTAAAGTAGTGGTGAGAACAATACAAAATTTTTATAGTTAGTAGATAAGAATAAATAATAACGTTATAAAATGAAAATTTCGAGTTAATACACTATTGTTAAACAAGTGCTACATATATAAATATATTTATTTTACTTTAGAAACCAAAATGTGGCTGCATGACAATTGTCGTTTTTAAGATATCGATTTCCAACCGGTACCTGACCTAAAGATGGCACTTAAAAGATACCTTCCTTTCATTTTGTGTACTTATGAAGATTCTGTGTTTCCTATTTAATAATGAGGTCTTGTCTTGTATTTATACAAGGAAAACATAGCAAGTACATTGTTGCTTAAAGTAAAATGTGTATGTATGTACAAGTACATTAAAGAAAATTACACCATTTTTCAATAGCCTAAAACAACAACAAGACAAATGAACAAATGTTAAAACGCACATAAATTACAATTTCTGTCATGATTATAAACATCAAACCTCGTATTATATTTAAGGCATGAACTTCAACTTAACGAAACTAATTCGATGCTCCTTCTTTGTTTTTCTATCTCGTGAAGGTATTCCACACATTTAAATTTAAAAAAACTCAAATAATTTGACAAAAGAAAAAAATTTATCTATGTCAATATAAGTAATTTATACTTCATTTTAAGGTTTAATTAATTTTTTTATTTATTTTAGTCATGTTACTGTCAAACGTTCATGAAACTATCTTTTGTTTCTTTTTCTTTTGTTCTGTAAATTTTCTTAATCTTGTCACTTAGATTTTCTTCTTATTTCTTTTTAATTTAATTATATTGTGCATACGATACTTTAAACTATTTTTTCCCAAGTGCAAAAAAAAACTTCAATATGAAATACTTTTCAAGCTTCTCTCATCCTTGTTGTAAATATTCCCTGCTGTTTTATTCTTTCTATGGAATCAACTGTCTGTCAATGTTCGTAGATGTTGGTGTTTTTTTGTCCTTTAATTTTTTTCTCTTAAATGTATTTTAAATATTTAATTAAAGACAATAAAGCTTGAATGATGTATAATACGAAAAAGACAATAGATGGGAAAGTATGTTTAAAGAAAGAAAAAACAAACAAAAAAGACATGATAATAAAACTTTTTACCTTGACATATATCTCATCGATTTGTGTCAATTACTTGTTGCCTAAAATAATAAAAATGAAATAAAGCATGACGACATAGCAACAAAAGAAAAACTTTGTCCAACATTTTCCAGTTTGGCAGTTTCAATATGCAGTTTCATTATACACACACACAAATACATACATACATAGATTTTACACAGTTAGTAAGACTGTCATACATAAACTTACAAACTTATACAAAAAAGGCAGATCGCCTCTGCAACCGACCTGCTTAACTACTTGCTAACTGTAACGTTTTAATGAAACTTTTTTATTTTAAATTTTACGAGAAAACAATTCCTCCTTTAGTTTTTGCTGATCTTATTTTATTTGTTTTATTTTTGCAGCACTTGTGTAATGTAATTAAAAACTTTAGACTTACGAATTACGAAAAAAGGAAAATACTATAGAGGGAAGAAATAAGAATAATGATGCTTCGTTGTCAATTTTTAGGTTTAATTTTCCACGATAATAATGTTGATGCAACTGCAGCAGTAAGATGTCTCAAAGGTAAAACTAAGAGAATGAAAGTTTTATTCGCAACTCGCAAAAAGAATGATGATGATTTTATAACCCAAAAACCCTAAAATGAAATAATTACAAAAAAACTTTTATTAAATTTTGTGTCAAGACAAAATTTGCGTTATTAAACAGTAATTGAAAATACGAGCTAAAAGAAAATGTTTCATAATTTATTTTTGCTAAGTAATTTTGTATGAGCAATATATTTTTAATTGGTTTATTAATATTAATCATACGCATCATAGTGCAGAAAAAAACGTACATACATATGTATATACAAAACTTCAATGTCTTCGGTGCGTCAACTTTTATTACGATCGGGAAAAAGTGCGATCGCTGTTCTTACTTTGTTTTTCTGCCCTACACTATTTTGAAACTGGAGTTTGTCGCCAAAAAAAGTCATTCCCTTATGTATATCGTTAGCTGAAATGCAGAATCACGTACCTACACTTTTTGAAGTTTTACAGGAAGGAGAAAAAACTGAATAAAATACTCCAAGCAACTGAGTTAAAGTCTATTTATTTTCCTTTTAAATTCGCCTTATTTTTATAATAAATGTATGAAAATTCGTAGGAACATGCGTGATGCTCTCGGGCACGTCCTCCCCTCGTCAGGGGGGCGTGCTGGAGATTTACACGGACGGATCTAAATCGGACTTTGGAGTGGGTGGCGGCGTCTTTATTCCCCGTTATCAACAGAGAATAAAGTTTAAGCTACAGGATAAATGTAGCGTGCTACTAGCCGAAATATCAGCCATAAAAAGAGCAGTTAACTGGATGAGGTACTATAGGATATACAATTAGGATAAGCTGCGATCAAGTCTCTATCGGGCGTTTACGCGACATCCAATTTGGTGTACGAATGCCGGATGTCTCTAAACGAGATAGTGAGACATTCAAACCTGGAGATACTCTGGGTCCCAGGGCACAGCAATGTGCTCGGAAATATTGCTGCGGACGAACTAGCCAAATCCGGGGCTCGAATGCACACTCGAGACACGGATCAAATGGTTGGCGTACCGCTAAACTGCTGCAAATCTAATATTCAGCAAGAACTATGGTCAAACGAGGTCACGTGCTCGACGTCGAGGTTAATATGGCCCTAATACGATTGTAGTCGATCTGCAATCCTGGAGGGGACCGCTCGTGGGCAAATACGCACACTTGTGGCGGTAATTACAGGACACTGTTTTATTGGTGCGCATGCTAGGAGATTGAATCTACCGTATAATGACTTCTTTAGAAGTTGTCATAATGAGGAGGAGGAAGAAAATGTAGAGCACCTCCTCCGTCTATGCCCCGCTCTCTCTCTCTCTCTCTGAGCAGCCCGCTGCTTCAGGATCTAGCAGCCCTATCAAACTGCGACATTAGATGGATAAATTCTTTCATTCCATTGTGGGGTTGGCTTAAGTCTGATCCGAATAGGGAAACGTAAAAGGGGGTTTTACTTATCTGCACGTTCCCGCTTCAGGTAACACAACGGGACCTATAAGGACCCAAGTGGGCTGGTTTTAATCGGTTTTTAATCTGGCAACCTGTACAACCTAACCTAACCTAACCTACGTTGTTTTGCATTTCAGCTGAAGATATATTTTATTTTATCCACATCCTATCAATAATATATCCGTATGCGTATGAGTGTTATTTACATGAGAACAAAAATATTAATCATACGCAAATTAACAAAAAATCATTTGTTGTCGGTGTAACCATATTCATTGTCTACTTTACCGATTTAAAGCTCCAAAATTTAAAACACTTATGTAATATCAAATATAAATCAATCAACATTTCAAAAATTAAATGAATTTTAGCAAAGATACATGGCAAACTATATTTTATAAAATAAGTTACGAGTTGAAATACGACGTGCATGTTAAAAACTCAAATTTCTGAATTGTTTAACTAAATTAATGGGTTTGCAACCAACGTTAGTTTAGCGAAAGCAAGAATGCAAGAAAGGGTAAAAGCTATAGTCCTTCCCAACTATTTTTAGTTTTTAGAATACTATACAGAGGCTGGCAACACTGATTATTGCATTTTGTTATAAAAATTAGCATAAAAAGTTTTTGGATTAACAGAAAAATTAAGTATATAACAATTGTATAAATGCAGTTACTTTAATTGCACAATAAAATCGCTTCATTTAACTCGAATTTTATACAACTTTCCTTTGCCAACTCAACAATGATGTGTTAAATAATTTTTAATTTGTTTTCCCCATCAGCTACTGCTTTTGTTTCTCTTGTTTTATTCCTGCTTTAATTATATTTTACCTTGGAATTAATAAGCAAAAAATATATATAGCAAAATCCAATAAAACAACATTTGTAATTCTAAATTCTCTTTTTTCCAGATTACTGTTTCCATGTTTTATATATACTTTTGTAACTCTGTAAATTTATTTTATTTTTCTTTCGGCAAAAGCTCTTTTTCACTCGAAACCTTTGTTACCGTCTTATTTTTTATGTACTATAGTGCAACAGCATAAACTATAACGATGGTTAAAGTTTTTCAATCAGAAATATATATATTTGCACAATCATACATACATAAGCACTCAAGTGAGAGTGTGAATATGTGGGCAGATTCATGACTATGTAGATATACATAAATGTATGTGTGTGTGTGTGTAAAACAATCACATATATCAACTGCATTATATGAGTTTTAAGTTGTAAATTGCATGCTATACAAGAGTAATGGTAATGACAGTACAGGTAAAAATGTTGTTGATGTTTTACTCTGGGTTCTTCAACTCTACTACATATTTCTTATAACTTACTGTTGCTGCTACTCCTGCTGAGGATGGCACGAGTATAGTGGCACATTTGTGGCTGTAAATGTGATGGTGAATTGTTCATATAAATCCTTTTTGCCAACCACAATTCATCAACAAAGTTTAAACTTTACAACGTTATAAAACGTAAAGTAATATAATAAAAAATGACATTTTCTTTAACCATTTTCACACTCACATAAACCTTCATATGCTTTTACTTACATACAAGCGCACCTAAAGACATACAGATTGCAATTTAATATTGAAGGAAAATATAAGCGAACGCGAGTCAAAAAGGTTGATTTTTTTTTATTATTCATTCGTTCAAACTTAACAATTTTGCAATTGTCGGAAGAGGTTGAAATACTTATTTAAACCATACATTTTGTCACGTTTTTAATGAGACCACAAATCATGCGATGAAAAATTGCTACAACATACAATAAATGTATGTAAGCAACTACAAATATTCTGTCATAAAACTCATGTGAATGATTCTGTAAATATGTTTGAGTAATTATAATTTGTTTTGGTGCATTTGTCATTGTGTCATACATTCATGTAAGTACAAAGTAAAAGTATGTATATGAAGACCATTAACAGATAAAATGACATAATATGGACAATTTTGGTATTGTGTCTGTGTTGCTATCAAAACATAAAAGCAAAAAAGTAAATAATAAAAATAAAAATCTAGAAAAGAAATTAAAATTTTCTAAAATTACAAAACTATAAGCCAAAAGAGAAAAATTTGCGACAAAAGTTTAAGTTTTTAAGGAATAATCTGAATCAAACTAGAGCATATATATTGCTACGTTTTTATTCCTTTTCGCAAAATGGCTTTTGTTATACAGGTTTGTTGAATTGCAATAAAATACGGTTATTCAATTTCACAGATAACTTCTTGGCGACACTGTTTAGTTATTTCCCAATTCGAGTAGCTACAATTATTTCTAAATACGATGCTATCAACTAACTCTTCTTGGCACTGACTACTAAACAACACTGGCAAGTCAGTGTGTTGGCGTCACTATTTACACTTTCTATTAAGTCATCCTGATCAGTCTAACAAGATCTCTTCAGTATATCTGAGAGTTTCTGGAAAGTTCTATTTCCTTTATTTTGATTTCCATCAGCTTTTGTTTATTGAACTCAGTATGGAAAGGTGGCGATTTTAATGTTACTAAACACAGATTAACTGATGCAGAACAATTAGTGCTGTCAATTTGTATCGTCAAATTTGAATCTTAACTTCATTTCTTAACAATATATGTATATGTTATATATTTGATATCAGTGGCTGTAAATTTTTAACAACATCAATCAATAATTTTATTGTCATAGTAAAAATTTTAAATTTTTTCATATACTCAATTAAGTATTTAATTTAAAAATAAGTATTTTTTTACTATTTTTTGTTAACTTTTATGATTTAAAATTATAATTATTTCATTATTTCAACTTTTAATTGTTATTAATAATAAAATGCATATAGGCAATGCTTAACCTTCAGCAAATAAATTTCATTTCAAATAAAATTATGACAATATGGCAAATAATAAACTTCTTAAAGGTTATTATTAATAATAAATGATTTCAATTAATTTTAATTTTAATTTTTTTCTGCGTACTTGGCTCCTATTTCTTAGAACAGTTAGGATTTAGGTATTCTTCAAAATATACTTAAGTTATGCTGGCGCAGATGCAAAGGGGACGGAACGAGTAAAATATACCCAATTTCTATAAAGTTTCAAAAAACAGTTTTGCCAAATAGTATGTTTCCAATAGTAAGTTCCACAACTAAAAGCTCAAGCAGTGCCATTACTAACAACTAATCGCAATCCTTAAAAAAAGCAAAGTAATTTTATATAAACTTTTAATAAAAGTAAAACTTTCACCACAAAAACAAAACAGTAATAAACAAAATTTGTCATTAGTAAAGAAACAAGTTTAAAAGCTCTCCACTCATTCATTTATGGCGACATTGCAACATACAACTAGACAATTTGTATAGTAATTTTAAATTAAATATTTATTTAAATTATGTCACATTTGCCAGCTTTTGTTGTTCGCAAGTTGTGCGTAAAAAATCCCAACAAAAAATAAGGAAAAATTGTAAAAACTTTTTCGGTGCATTATATTTTCTCGATTTGTGTTGTTATTATTTCGAGCTACAACAAATATTTCTTTTAGTTTTGCTTTCAAGTACTTTTCATAAACTTGTTACATTTTACCAGTAAAATGTTGATGAGGTTTAAGCTCTTCTTCTTCTTCTTCTTGATTGCTGCTGCTGCGGGGGCGGTTGTTGCATGTTGCTAGAAATATTGGTTGGCTGTTACAGAAAAAGGTTTTTAATTGCAAGAGGTTTGAGTTGAGCTGGTGGTGGTTTGAAGGAAACTGTTGTAAATTATACTAGAAGAAGAAACAAATGCAAGAACACAAACCATCATAAAAACATAATAGTTTTCCCTTTCATGCTTGGGTTTGGAAAAGCGTGTGCATGGTTTTTTTTTTTTTTTGTTTTTAATGTGTAAGTGTATTCATACACATGAATGTTTTCAAGTAGTTTTTTGAAAACTAGCAACAACAACAATAACTAAAACTTAACCGATTTAGGCTGTAAATATTTTTGCTGTGGCAAAGTACAAAATTGCATTTTATGTTTTTCAAATGGTTGTTGTTCTTGTTGCTACAATTTCTTTTCTTTTGTTTCATGTTGATGCATTTTTTTTTTTCGTTTTCTAAGCAGCAGTAGCAAATGCTAGCAGCGGGTACTGGCTGTTATTGTTGCCGGTTGATAGTTTTTTTTCTTGGTTAACAATATCTATAGCGCTGTGCTTTTGTTTAGTGTTTTGTTTAGTTAAAATTAAATGCCCTTGTCCTTGTTTTAGTTTTCCAAAGTACAAGTACGAGCACATGTAACAACATTTGTTAGCAGTGCCAGTACTAAACAACAAAATTTCTTAAGGAAAAAAATCGAAATAGTAAAAAAAGTATCCAACAAGCAACAGTGGTTCATTGTTGCAACAAAATTAGAACAGAGTAAAAAAAATATACGACAAACTTTTCCATCTAGGAAACCACATTGACAAAGTTTTGTTGGGCAACGAAAATTGTTTGTTAGTATAAATTTGAAATATTTTATATTTTTTTTAATATTGTTTCAATTTGTTTAGCCATAGTGATATAGAGCTTTAAGCTTAATCCTAAGAAAACTAAAGCTACTATGCCATTCAGTGTATATGTAAAGATTTGGAATTTTTTTTTTAGTTTTTAATTTCACTAGTTGATATCTAGATATTTTGCAATTTAAACACAGAGTTTTAGGATGCTGATGACTTGGTTTTGACAAAACTGGCAAACTTCATGTAGGCCCCTCCATTATAAATTGTTGATGCGTATTTTAAGGTCGTTTCACTTGTTTTCTATTAAAAACCATTTTGGTTTTTTCTTTTTTTTTTTAAGTGCAGTTTAAAATAGTATAAAACTTTTTTCACCACACATTTGTAACTAAAACATTAAGCCTTAAACTAGCTGCCGTTTTCTCTATTCATTTTGTGCAATTTTTTTATTTCTTTTCATTTTCAGTTCTATACAGCAGCCATACGTTAAATTGTAATGTAGTTTTGGTTGCTGTGGCACTTTTATTTCCCTTTAACTTTCAAATTGTAGTAGTGAATGTGAGTGGGTGTATGTAGGTGTAAGTATAAGTGTGAAAAAAACTATCGCTAGTTTTGTATTTCAAAAATGAAATAAAAATAGAAATTAACTTCTAGATTAGTTTTTTTTAAATGTTTCTATTCTATTAAATTTAGTTTCGAACATAAAACTGTACCGCATTAACTTTATATTAAATGCGACCATAATAAAAAGTTTTTAAAGTGCGTAGTGCTATAAGATCCCGACAACAAGAAATACTTAAGTACATCATTTTTATATTTTTCTTATTTAAAATTAAACATCATGCAGGATTTACAATGAATGGCATATGGAAAAGCTATTAAAGGTTGTCATTACTGGGGGCGAGAGCTGAATGTTTCAATGGAAACTGAAACAAAATCAAAAAAATATTTCACATTAAATTATGAAAAGAAAACAGCTGAAAATTCCGTTTAATGACAGCGAAAAATCTCAACAATAAGTCAAGGATATTAATTTGTTTTTTCAATTGCTGCTGTTGTGGCATAAGTTTATTTTCTTTTCATTTGTTAGTAGCTTTTCTTTAATTGGAATATGTCTTTTGATATAATTTAAGCTTTTAATAATTAAAACTAAAAGCATTTAATCGTTTTTTTTTTCTTGCAGAATTGAAAAGAAAAACGTTTAAATAAGGCACCATAAAAATAATACAAAGAGCTGGAATATTTCAATGGCAGGAGGCTTAATTTTTTTTAATTCATTTAAGTACTCAGAGCACTTAAACAAACATACATTATTGTACATAATTCAATGTCAGGTGCCTTCTCAACATCATTAAATTAATGGGGGCAGGTAAAAATGTAAAAATTGCACAAATTTTTGTTTAAAAACAAATTCAAACGCTTCTCATTTTTAGCATTGAATAAATTATGTTATACATGCGACATAATTTCGCCGCTTGAAAGACTGATTAATTTCTATTCAAATTAGATGATGAAATTACATTAATTTAATGGAGTCGAGAAATAAAAATTAATATTAAGCGTTTAAAGGTAATTATCCCATCAATCCACGTTCATGATGTTTTCCCCTTATTTAAATCTCTTACACTGCATGCAATTTTTGCTCATGGCCCACGACGTTTGTCGGCTATTTACATTCACATAACACAAACAATCAAAATAAACAACAACAGAAAGTACCAGAAGAATATATATATGTGTATCGGCGTTTTGAAAGTTTACATCCGGGATTTTAAGAGGAGTTGAATTTTTCTCTTTCGCACATACTTACAGTGTCTCGACATAGGACATTTTGTAAGCCTTACGTTTGAACTACAATAAAAATTCAGGACTTTTATACAAACTAACACGCGGAACACTGTTGTGGAACATTTAAATCCTCTAGCTCTATAATAAATAGTTTTTTTTTCTTTTCTACAAAAGCGGCGAAAAACTCCCCTTCAGCGGAGATATAGCGGGATGAAATATTCTACAAAAATATTTTGCATATACTCTACTAGAAGTCTTTAAAGTGTCTCAAGCTCTAGAAATAACTTGAACGTCAGAAATCATTCAAAACTCAAAAATGCTTTAAGGGTTAATTTCGTTCTTTTTCACAATTAATACTCGTCATAATAAATCTTGTAACCCTTACGTTTAAGGTATAAGACGTGTTCAGCACTTTTATGTTAAACACCACGAGAAATATTTATGTAAAACATTCCAGCCCGCTATATCGCCGCTGAAAAGAAGTTTTTTGCCTCTTAATTAAAAACGGGACGAAAAGACCCATACCACAAAGAGTTAGAGGGTTAAAATGCTCTACAAATATATTCTTCGTGGTATTATACCTAAAACGTAAGGCTTTCCAATGGCGAGTCAGTCAGGATTGGATACTATGACAAAAAAATTTTTAATAGTTCTGATTTAAAAGTATTGATTTCTATTACTACAAAATTTTGTGGCTACTTTAGTTATAATTCTAACAGCAATCAGATTCCACAAAAGCTTTGATTAATACTTTGGGAGCAATGCAAAACTACATAGTTCTTTTAAAATATTTTAAAAAAATGTTTGTCGTAATCAAAGAACTTTTTTTTAATTTTTAAACAAATTTTTATTTGTTGTAGGCTATATATAAGCTGTCTATATACCTTGACTTTATTGCTGCTAATGCCAACTCATGCCAATGCAGAAATATAGACAGGTGGTAACCCAAAAAAAGAAAGTTTTTTAAAATTAATTAGGAGAATATCACGAAGAAGTTTAGCTTTTCTTTGTAAAAAACTATCTCTGGAAAGCGGGAAGCGAAAATCAGGCCTGCTTATGACAGACAGTTCTGGCAGAATTTATGTAAGGATCAATATATTTCCAAATTAAAAAGTATCTTTTGGTCTGCAAGTAAATAAATCAAAAAATGTTAATGGCGCAACATAGAGATGTGGCAAAAATAACGAGTGATTTTTTTGCTATTATCTTTTTGGCAACACTAGTTTTGACAGCTCACGCACGTTTTGTATCTTGTGTCACTGTCAAACATCTTCAGTTTGGTCTATAATTTAATCATGAATCGAACAACGCTTGCAAATTATTGAATTTTATTACCAAAATGCGTGCTCTGTTAAGAAAGTTCATCGCGCGCTTCTTCCATTTTATGGTCAGTTTAATCGACCTACTGAGGCTTCTATTCGGGCTATTGTAAAAAAATTTCGCACCAAATTTACATTGTTGGACATTAAACCACCAACACGTTTACGTAGAGTGCGAACTGAAGAAAATATCGCAGCCGTATCGGCCAGTGTTGGTGATGACCGTGAATTATCGATTCGGCGCCGTTCGCAGCAATTGGGCCTCTGTTACTCCACTACGTGGAAAATTTTGCGGAAGGATTTGGGTGTGAAGCCTTATAAGATACAGCTGGTGCAAGAATTGAAGCCAAACGACCTACCACAACGCCAAATTTTTGGTGAATGGGCTCTTGAAAAGTTAGATGAAGATCCACTTTTTTATCGAAGAATTGTGTTCAGCGACGAGGCTCATTTCTGGTTGAATGGATACGTGAACAAGCAAAACAGCCGTATTTGGAGTGAAGAGCAGCCAGAAGCATTGCAAGAGCTACCAATGCATCCACAAAAAACAACCGTTCGGTGCGGATTATGGGCTGGCGGCATCATTGGGCCGTATTTCTTCAAAGATGATGCGAATCACAACGTTACTGTGAATGGTGAGCGCTACCGTGCGATGATAACAAACTTTTTTCTGCCCAAAATGGAAGAGCTTGACTTGCATGACATGTGGTTTCAACAAGACGGTGCCACATGCCACACAGCACGCGAAACAATGGACCAATTGAGAGGCGAGTTCGGTGAACAGTTTATTTCACGCTTGGGACCAGTCAATTGGCCGCCCAGATCGTGCGATTTAACGCCTCTAGACTATTTTTTGTGGGGCTATGTTAAGGCTAATGTCTATAGCGACAAGCCCGCTTCGATTGACGCACTGGAATCCAACATTGCCAACATTATTCGTGAGATACCGGCCGAAATGTTGGAAAGAGTATGCCAAAATTGGACTAAGCGGATGGACCATTTGAGGCGCAGCCGCGGCCAACATTTGCATGAAATAATCTTCAAACATTAAATTATATCGACCCAACTATCGATCCAAATAAATATTTCATGCATTTTTCTGAATTTTATGTGTTTTTTTTTTTTTTACTTTCCGATAGTTCTTATAAAATCACCCATTATTTACGCAATAAATTGAATGTAAGGTTTCTTTGCATTGGTTTGTAAGTGGTTGGGCTTTAGAGTATTAAAAAGAGACTTTCTTTAAAAAAAATAGTATTACATAAACTTATGGCTACCAAAATGTTTGTGGTAATAAAGCTTTTGTTAAAAGAAAAAATGTATGTGTTTGAAAAATATTTCATATTTGCAAGTGTCCATGATATCATGTGGAACTTGGTTTATTTTAAACAATTTTGTACAACAAAATATGCAGTTATTTCAATGTAATTTTGAATGAAGTTTAAACAATAGTTTTTGGAAGAAAATCAATTACAAATTTTATTTAATTCGCTATTTATTTATTTTATTTCACTATTAAGCTAAACAAATTTTAATGTTAATTATTTCGAAATTTGGAGGGATTTTGATATTTAAGACATCTGGCAATCAGGACCAGGAGATCATTGAACTTTCCAGTATTGGAAACTGCAATAAACACAAAAACGAGTATTAAGTAAACAAATCTAAAGAAAGCTAAAAACCATAAACTTCCGTCATTATATGTTTGTCTGTCTGTTTGTGTGTCTGTCTGCATTAATATAATAAAGCTTATAGAACAAGTGTTTGAATACAAAAGCAAACAAAACAAACAAACATTTTTTATCCTTTGATTACAACGCATTTAGACTTGCTTACACTCTATAGGCAGTCTATATGCCTGACTGGTTGAGTGGTTGTCTAGCAGTGATTAAGTTTCATCTCTGTGTATGTTGTGTGTCTATATCTTACTAAGTATTGTTGCGATGGATCATTTGTATATTAAAACAGTTACAAACTTATTGATCAACAAATGCATAGACGAAATATTGCCAACAATATTGTGGAAATACACTTGAGAATACAACCAACAGCCACAACATGAGCTCATCAAGGCATGAACATACAGAAGGCTACACAACGAAACCTTAAACAAAGAACTTTGGCAAAAAAAATGTAACAAACATGTGGGTTTATCGAGACATAAACAGGAAGATGTGGACATAGAAGTCAAAGTATTGTTAAGTTTAAGCACAACACAATACATTCACACGTTTATTCCGGCAAATAAAAAAAGAAAGGCTATGAAAGGAAAGGAAACACGCACACTTTCAAATACGCTTGTTTTACACAAAACCATTTTGTACAGACACATGTAAATATAAATTGGATATACTTATAAAATATTTACACATTTATTCATAATGTATGGTTGATTATATTGAAACACTCTTCATTTTACCATTTAAATGTGTATCTAGATGCATAAAACAATCCCTTTTTATTCGAATTTGCTTTTTTCGGCTCGAATGATGTTGATGATGATGACGATGTTGATGACAGACAGACAGACAGGAGGAAAAGGAGTAAATTGAAAATAAGGTGATGGGTTGGTTCTTTAGTAAATACAGATAAGGAAGAAAAAACTTTGTTGTTTGTTGTGAGCAAATTTTTGTTATTGCTATTATAATAAAAACCAATTTGCAACATTTGCATGATTGACTATGTTGTATAACTTATAGACAGTATCAACGGCAACAGAAATAACAACAACAATAGACTGACTGCATCAAACTTAATTTAATCATGGCACAACAAAAACAAATATTTAAATAAAATTTAAACAAGCAGTCACATACACAGGCAGGCAGAGAAAGGCAGACAAACAGACAGACAGACAAATAGTCAAAAGGATAGACTGACAGATAAGGAGAAGTATTAATAGCTAGAATAGAACAATACCCCATAGATTGGATACAATATTGAATTAAACATTTAAACGCAATACAATACAATAAAAGCAAACAAAACTTAACTCAGATGGATTTTCCCATACAGCTTGGGCTTGTACATTCATTCCATACAAAGCAGAAAAGGGAAACGCACTTAATAGTGATAACAGAAAATAGAAGAGATGAAATACTTATTATCATCAACAGATTTTTAAATATAAACCAGTTTTCCTACAAACTGCCAGTGGTCTGATTGCTTTCGTAATAAAATTTATACACAGAAACCAAAGTTTTTATAAGAAACTGCATGAAAAAAGAAGAATCTGGAGAATTGAGTCTAAACGAAATGTGAAATGAAATACTTAAAAGCCAGACATATGAACAAATAATGGTTGCTGCTGCATTCGTTGTGGGGAAATCAGTTATTTAGTGAGTCAAATAGTCAGTCATTCTTGCACTTATTCACTCACTCATGCATTCATTCATTTATTCATTCATTCAGTCAATGAGTCTTTGTATTGTGTTGCATTTACCAGCATAACAATTCCTGCCTATCAAGAGATCTTTTAGGAGAATTTCAACAATTTTCCAATTTAAATGATTAAATAATTTGCATACCACTTGAAAATTGCGTGTAAATGTTTTACACTACAAAGCAACAACAATAACAATTGTACTCTTTTGTACATATTTACAGATAGATGTTTGAATGAACATGTAAGTATGTATCTGTATGTTGGTGAGAATGAATGAATGCAAACGTGTGCATGTGTTTTAAAAGGAAACAAACTTATTTTTTGTGGGTGTATGTGAGAGTCAGCATATACAATATTTACAACTCCATCACAATGAAGGACTGAGGGTGGAAAGTTAAGAAAAGGATATGCAAAAGTAAAACTTTTGTTCATTAAAAAATAAAACATTTTACACTTTGAGAAATTATCGAAAAAAATCTTAAATTGTAAATGAAGACTTTTATCTCTTAATTCTTGTGACTCTTAAATTAAATCTTTTAGTTGAAATTAATTTATAGCAATTTGTCCCTGAGAGTTTGCTGCACTATTTTTTGATAGTCTAAGCTTTGAAATATAATTAAACACTCGAACATCGACAGCTATCTTGTGTCTTTCCATTACTGAAAACCAAGCCAAGTAAAGTTTCTCATTAAAAGAGGACACAAAAAGATGTCCTAACGCGTCATGTTAGAAAATAGAATAAGATCGGGTAATATGGTATACCTATTTTTATTTAGCTATAATTTATAAAAACTTGTTTCGCTTAGAAGAGATCTCAGCTGGAGCTCTACTAGAATTCTTAGGTTTAAATTCGGAAAAGTAAACAAGTCTTTAAAGCCTAAGTTTCAGAAAAATTTTATAAAAAGTAAAAAACCCACAAACAAGCCATTTATAAAATTGACGGTTAATGTGGTACACTATTTTCTGATAATCTGGTATACCATACCTTCATAGTTCCCCCAGCCTGTTTTCTTACGTCATCTCTTTTTGACATGATTATTTACTTGAAAGGATAATGTGATACAGTATACAACTTTAGCCGCCTTTATCTATACCACATTAGCCAACCACGCGTTTTATTCAAATAATTATTTAATTCAAAGTATACAATAAATATGCAACATTGTTGCATATGTTCTTCACTAATAAAATACTCACCTTTGACTTTAGAATTAAAATAATGAATTTGAATAAAGTTGTGTTAGCAACGTCGATGTGGATAACTTGGTAGTTATTATAGATGAAAGAAATGATAGAGAGGCTCACACAACTCTATTATACTTTATAGATCGCTTTACTCAGCGGTATTATCTAGACTGTAGAGGAAACTTTCAGATAATTACAATTACTCCAATGTAATTGTAATTATGTATTGTATTAGCGTTGGTAGGAAAACCGTGGATATAAAGGGCAATTTTCTAAATTAGTGAATTTCAGTTATAGCGATATTTAATTTATTGTTATAGAGTTTTTATGCTCACCTTGCAACGGTTGCAAAAAAATAAGTTTTTTGAGTTAATTTTAGTTACTTTGATAACTAAAGATTTCGAAATTTCTTGTAGATTTGTAGCAAGAAATTAAATTTACATTTTATGTATTAGCGAGTACTAAATTCAAATTGTACTAAATTCAAATGCGTTAAATTCAAAATATAACTTTTTAGAAATAAGTATAAATAATTATAAGCATGAAATATAAGTAAAATTTATAATGATTTATAAAATTTTATCTAAATATTTTTATACTTTAATATTATTATAGTCCAAACCATGTTTAGACAAAGTTTTAAAAAAATTTGTTTTGACAGATCACAAAAAAATCTACAACGCTGCTACGCATATGTATTTTTCCCGATTGGCAATTTTCATGATATAAAAAATCTAATATATTAACACACTCTTAACTTCCTGAAAGCATCAAAATATTAATATTTGTACCATTATTCCTATACTCTAAGTTTTAGAGAAAAGCAGCTATACCACGTTAACCGGCTATACCACATTACCCGAAATTACTCTATCATTTCCATCGAAAGTATTTTAATTCTGTAAGACCGTTCTTCAGGAAATGAAAAACGAAAGCTTGTTTTGCAATCAACAAAATTTCAAACAGTAATTGCCAAAGAGTTTTTGTACAAGCTAAACTTTCACTAAAAAGTAAAAAAAGATGAAAGCAAAGATTTGAAAACCAGCTTCACCCGTTAACAAAAAGCATAATGTAGCTTCGCGTATAAGAAAAGTGGAAAGTGGCGCCTTTAAGTATGAAAACTTTATCGCTGTGAAATCAAACTACAAAATTTATAGAACCTGAAGAATGTCTTAAATTCCCTAAGTATTGCTGCAGGTAGATCCCAAAAAAATATTACAAAACTTTAAGAAAATATTTAAACTGATTGTATTTATGCAAATATTTTTTCTTTATTTCTCTCTGTGTATTGCATTGTTATTGAATACAACATTGAGCTCTTAACACATTTACAAAACACTTCACTTGGCATTGAAAATCATTTAATTATAAAAGGCAATTGTTCTCAGACAGACACAGTCCGATACACATACAGATACGCACATAAGCTTAAACGCAAACACAATGAAACACATAGAGCCAAATCCAGTAAACATACAAGATCTATTTCAATGCATAATGAATTTCAGTAAAACCTCTTTCGAAACGTCAAACACTTGAGTACGATTTGAAAAGAGTTTGATAAACAGAGTTTTCTTAACAAAACGTGGAGTTTTAGTTCTGAAATAATTTTGCCAAAGGGTTTTCAAATCTGGACTGTAGATAATGTCAAACATGAGTGAACATGAGCATTATTTATCTTTAACTAGTGTTGGTAAATTTCAACTTGTCAATTCATTTGAGAAGTTATTATTGTTAAAATAATATAGTTCTCGTATTTTTTTTAAGTTTTGAATATATACACTTTAATTTATAAGGGGGTATTGCCGCCTCCGAAAATAACGCTATGAATAAATCAATATTGCATATGTATACAGCCTTCTTTTGTGTGCTCACTTATAGAGAAATTTTGCGTAAGATATATTTTAAATCATCCTATAATCCGGTTTAGTTGTGAAAGATTGATGGCGTACAAGTTGAGTTTTGGTATCTTTGAAGACTTATAGTAGAATATGTTAGTAGAACATTTCAGTACGCTGTATTGCTTCTGAAAAGGGAGTTTGTTTAAACTCTTTTAATGAAAGTGACAAAAAGACTCGCGCTAAAGGGTTAGAACATCCGACAAAAATATTCGCCGTAGTGTTTTGCATAAAAAGTTTTAACACATCATTTATCTTAAACGTAAGGATTACAATATGTCCTATGCCGATTCACTATAGCCATGGGCAAAAGGAGGGAACTCTCCTCCTAAAATGATTCCCAATGTAAACTTTCAAAATATTGTTATTTGAAAAAAATTACATTTTCTTGTATAGTGCTAATGTTGAGTGAGCATTAAATTGAGGAAGCGCCATTTTCTCAAATTTGTATCTTAAACGTTTATCTTTTTAAAAAGCCAACAAACGCGTCAGCTTATGTCTGTTGGTATCATTACTGAACCAATGGTGGTAAAATGCGAAAAATACATCATCTGTAGCAACTTTTAAGCAAGAACAAAGAATAATCTCTATTTCAGTCATTTTACATCAACAATATTAACAAACGTTTACTATTTTTTCTTGTTGAAATTTTGAACGAATAAAATGTTTTGGAAAAAAACTTTGCAAATTTTTGAATACAAAAGACTTACTTTACTATTCTTTGTAAAAAACTTCTCTTTGTAGTGTTGGCCATGTCCAACAGCAAAGTGGAAAATTTAAGTCTTTAAACACTTCTTTTGCTTTTTAATTGCAGTCATTATATTTAGTTGAACAATTAATAGTTAAAAAAGTTTCTTTTGTAATGACTTCAATAAACGTAAATTATAAAAGTATTTTAAGGAGTTAGTATTTCAAGCCAGACAGTAATTCAAACAACGTGCCATCTTTCTATGTATTATACAAAATTAAAAAAGTGCAACAATCTTACAGAAAACATTGAAAACTTTAAGAAAGATAAAAAGTTTTTTAGCAGACAAATTTGTTTAAAATTTCTTATAAACTTTTCAATTATACTACGTTAATTTATGGTTTTCTACATAACATTACCTAAATATGTATATATCCTGCGGAAAATTTGGTGACAAATGATCCAAAAGTACTCATCCTATGACTTGAGAAAATGGGAGGGATACCAAAAGTAAGGAGTAGTGAATGTTGAGAAGAGGCATGTAGTGTAAATGGTCACATATTAACAATTTTCAGTCAATTACTTAGGACTCGGCCTAGTTTTGAAGTAAATGGCACTGAACAAATTCGATGCAGCTAGATCTAAGACCTATCACATTGTATCTAAATAATGTTAATTGTCTACCTCCAATGAGACAGCCATGCCACTCAGGAACCAGTCGTGTAACTATATTTAGATATTAACTTCAGCTTAACTAGTACTTATAATTTTGAAATATAAATGCCCCTGTGGTCGAGTGGATAGTGTGGTAGCCTGTCATGCCGGAAGTTGTCGGTTCGATTCCCATCAAAGACTGCTTAAAATAAAATAAAATTTCTACTTGCATTTGTAATAATAAAAAATAAATAAATTCAACTATTAATCAATTATTACAGCTAAATGTCGGAATAATATTTATATATAATTTATATTATTCTACACCGATTGGGTCTCTATAAGATAGTTTAGTGACAAGTCACAAAGTGCATAAAAAATATCAATTAACCCCTTCCTAGGCCATCCCCATGTAAAAGTGACTGGTCCGCTTCATAGGAAGTGTTAGAACTCGGACTGGTCCCTATCACTTGGGGACCGGTCACGTGACTTGCTTTGTGCCAGTTCCATTTACCGAAGGGTACACACATACTAGAGGGTTGCACACGTTGTTTTGAAGGTGTGCTTAACATATTTGGTTTGGTTCAAACACTTTCGCACCCTATAAATTCATTAAAAATGTATTTTAAAAAGTCCTTTGCAATACATGCTCTTCACAACATCACTGTTGTGAAAATATTTGAAACAAAACATATGTATTAAGCACACCTTCAAGACATGTTGCGCAACTCTCTAATACATACATATGCAAAAAAACGTGTATATATCGTCACAGAAAATGCAAAAAGCCCTATCTAACATTTTTAAAGTTTTACAGGAGAAGCATTAAACTTGTTTAAATGAAAACTATATTGAAAGTTAGTGCAAAATCTTACACCACAAGTAGGAAAGGACCAAAAAATGTATATATTTAATGTAAAATTTTGCACTAATTGTCAATATATTTTTTATATAAATAACTTTTATGCTTATCCTGTTAAAATTTTAGAATGTTAGATAGGGCTTTTTGCATTTTATGTGACGATATGTTTCTGTGTATAACAAGCACATTCATATTAAACATTCATGTCTGAATATTTGAGTCCATTAAAATTTTTAAGGAAAAATACAAATTTATATGAAAGCAGACAGACATACAGACAGCCACGCATGCTAAATCAAAATATTGTTTAAGTTTATTTGCACCAGTATGAGTGTTTAAATGATTGCGTATTTAAATAATACATACGAGTGTTTGTGTATACGTTCAGTTGTAAATTTTTGCAAAACAAATTAAACTGCATTGCAAATGTCAAACGAAGCATATAATACGACAAACAGTCGTATAAAGTCGTTTTTAATTCATACGCACACAAAAACATTTAAGAACATTCAAAAACATACAGTCATACAAACAACCACATTCATTGTCGTCGTGTAACCAAATTATATACCGTTATAACGGTATTAGCATAGCAGTGTCCTAGATCAGTGGTTGCCAAACATACACTATCTTATTCTTTGCTTGTGTATGTACTTCGCGGCTAAATAGGTAGGATGTGTGTCTCACACAAAGTGTACGCGTGTTGATGGTAAAAAAAGCCTATACTCGCGAGTATAGAAAATTGAGAGAATGGCCACCACTGTCCTAGATTATTGCATGAATGCATATGCGTTCATGCGCGTGTATGAGTGTACATGTTTTCGTAATAAAATGTACTTTGTAGCAATATTATCAACAACTTGGAATTCTACATATTAAAAGTTTAACATTTTAGTGTTTCCATGCGTGTTTTGGTTGGTATTTTGACAATTTCCAAACTGGAAAACGATAAACATTTTATAAATAATTGTTACAACTTTTCTTTCACTTTTCGAAAAGTGTTTAAAGAGTAATAAAGGGAAATTTTAATATTTAAAAGGTAAATGGGGGAAAATATTAAAGAATAAGAGAAAATATTCTACATAAATATTAGCATTTTTTGTATAAGTATTTATTAGAATTACATTAGAAATTATATTTAACTTTATTGAGCAAAGTCTCTGACTCTGAGAAACTCACAAAGTACTAACTGAAAATATCCAGGGACGTATGGCATTTATATGCTTTCTACAACAGAGTTGTAAGAACGTTGTGCGGAAACTATATATTTAGGATAATTAAATCGAGCCTATTGGCATATCATACACCGAAGACCTAAAGTAAAGCTCATATCAAAGACTGGTGAACATCTGCAAAAATCCTGCAGAGCAAGCATTTTTGGCTCGTTTTTCCTCAAAATGGTGGAGAAACTCTTACGCTGACAAAAAAATTGTCGCAAAGATAATATAATTTGACATCAATGCTATGACAACAAGTGCTTCTGGGTCATCATTGCTATGTGAATGATTACATTAGCTGGTCGCATCGCAATCCATGATAATGATGACTATTCTCTTATCAGTGAATTGATTTAATTCAATAAATAAAACTTTAATTTTCTTACTTTTTCCTTGTAAAAAGCATCCACCTTCGTAGTTGGTAAAAACAAGAACAGTACTACTGATCCGTTCTGTTAATCTGATTTGAATATTCCAGCACTCCACTCTTAATAAAAATAATTTGAATGTACATTAATTCAAATATTGAACTAAAAGCCGAAATAATAAATTTCAGACTTATAACTTCAGTTCAAAAAATTAAATTACGTAAAAAATAATTGCTTACTTTTAGTTGTTTATATTTTAAATTTACTTTCCAATATATTATTTTATTATTTTTCTAACTTTGGCCTTGATCTTAGATTCTTCAAGATATTTTATGTTTATAAGACAACGCCTTTACCAACTTTACTACGTGATTATTTAATATATCGACAGCACAAAGTCGACATGAACATATTTTTGATGTTGATGCGGCAACGTATGATGACCAAGTCTCATCAATATGAAGACAAGCTGTCATATTCTCGTTTGCTTAGGTGTTTTTCTGTGCATGTACGATATTCTGTAGTCTTCCAGATTTTACCATTAGTTTTGTAATACTAATAATGATGAATTTACGTCAATGCTGTGTCATTTATTCAGGTTTCTCAAAATTCGTTTTAAAACAAAAATCATAAATACAACCATCAAATGAGTTATTAAGCAAATTTTTTGGTAATATTACACAAAATGCGGCATAAAAGTGATATCGTTTAACACACTGAGGCCATTTATACCTACCAGTTAATTAATTAATGTGTTAACTTCTTTGGGAAAGCGATAGAGCAGGGAGAACAGATGATGAAGTGAGATAGAGATAGAAAGATACATTTTTTACAACTCTACTATTTCGCGTTATGTTAATTTTAAAGCAGTGTTACAGCAACTTTGGTTTTCAGTAGATGTATTAACTCTCTTATGTTTGTAGCCATTTTATAAATTTTTTTACTTCGCTGACGATTTTGCTAAGATTACCGACGAAAGGAGGCGCTGTGATATACATTAGCATAGAACAGTATCAATCGCTGCAGGTACTTCTTACTGACCAATAACTTAAACAGTCCAACAACAACTAACAAAACACCACACTAATGCATATCAGAAAAATGTATGATGTTGATGACTGACTGGCACAGGAATCGAACACGGCATCGTTTTCCTTGTAGTCAACACGCTAACGACCTCAGCCAATAGCACCCTCATTGATGACAATTGCCAAAACTTTTATGTCACATTTCTGATGACAGATCGTCATCAAGCAGTTTCTATGAGCTGAGAGTAGCAATGGTAAGCAGTTGAATGTTTGAGCACAAAATTTTGTTAAATAAATAATGGATATTTTGAAAGGGCAAAGTAATTCTCCTCGCTCTGTTTCCTTTCCTGATCACTACTGAAATATGGTTCCCTAGAACAGAAATGAATCCACCTGTGTTTCGATGAAAGGGTGCTACTATAATCATTCCTCGTCTTATCTGTAGGTTGGAGGTAAACAACATCAAGTAACATTTTAGAAATTTTATTGGAGAGGTCAACAACATGCTGAAAATCTACAAATCATTTTATATCACTAGTATTAGCAATTTTACTTAATTCGAATATTTTATATAACTCTAATATAATTTCTTTATGACAAAGATATTTTTAATCAAATTACGTCATATAATATTACTGTTACTTATTTAAAAGGACTTGGTGTTCCCAGATGGTTTGCGTCCCTTGAAACATGGGACTTACTTGAATTTATACATCGATAGAGGAACAATTTTGATGACAATAATATTAAAAAAAATGTATTTTGAAATATTTTCATAAAAAATCAAAAAAACATTTGATATTTTGACTGCCATATTAAATCTGTAGCAAGCTTCTTGTGTAGTCCATTGTGTGCAAATGAAAAAAGTATGTTTGGCAAGCCGCTTGTGTAGTTTATTTTGCCCTTTAGAAGTGATTGAAAAAATAGGCAAACCAACATTATTTTCATTCTTTGTGGAATGATTTTGTTTGGTTACCAAATGAGTGCAAAGCTAAAAACAAGTTGGCCATAAGCCGTGGCTTGCAGATGGTGGAACTTCTTCTTACGTGGGATCTTAAACTATAAGCAGTTTGATTTGATTACGATATGTTATGAACGTTTAGACAACATGTATATATTTTATATTTAAACTTTAAATTTAAAATTTTTATGAGTTAAACTTGCCCTGTATGCAAGTTGAAACAGTTTAAATGAATCTTAGATTAGAAAAAACTTCATTGGCGAAGGCATTTAAAATAAATTCTTTGCTTGAAAAAGTACAACATTTTATATCGAAGTCGAGCGATTAATGGGTTCGCGATTTCGATTACGATTATATAATCGCTGTGCAGACATGAGTTATACGGCACACTTGCTTAAGATTCTTCGTAGAACTATATCCCAGAATACGATCATTGACAAAAACATCGGTCCAACTTAATGTATGTTTCTGAATGAGAAGGAGTATAATGCACTACGGCAGCCAAGTGACTCTGGAGACATGGTGCATCATATTAATTTAAAGAATAACTTATCAACTATCCTTGCTACACTGACGCGACTACAACCGTTTCCGTTGATACACAGCAATTTCGATGCCCCTATAACTGAATAAAGTCAGAAATTCCCTGGACTGTTATATATCTTAATAAATATGGCTCCTAGAATAAGCTTATATTATGTTGACTTTTTAGTCAACATATAGGCTCAAAATAGTTCCATTTGACTGGATCGTTTCTTTGATATATCAACTAAAATTGTTGAATAAGATTTTAATTTAATTGTAAATAAATTACAAAGAATAAAATTAGTCCAAATATTTAATATGATATTTTTGAAATATTTTTATTACATTTGAATAATGCAAGCAAAATATAATACTGTTTTAATTTCAATAAGTATAATATGCCTGAAATGTTATACTATACTTAAGCCATTCAATGAAATATATATTGAAAATATTTGTTGATCCATTAAATCAATTTCAAAGAAGTTTAATACATTAAGAACGTCCTTTAATTCATTCTATATTAGGATTTCATAAATTATAAAAGTTTTATATTATGTGAATATTCATAAACAGTAAAAGATTGTCCAAATGATATTAAATGCAAGATTTTAAGTATTAGCTTTTGCTGTAAAGAACGTATAGATTTTACTGTAGCACACAGCCACAACAGAATGGCAAGCAGACCAATATACGCATTTTAGATGGTACACAAGGATTATCATCCTTTTCACATCTATTTACTTAGTCTGTATGTTTGTGTAAGGGATTGTGTTTGTGTGTGTATAGATCAAAGCACATGCTTTGTTGTACACTACGGCATTTTGTTACAACAACGTTATGCCCAAAGGATATCCGGCATGGTCTGCCATCAGTATTTCAGGAATGTAAAATATTCAATTATTAAAATTAATATCAACTTTTAATACTTAACAATTACAAAAGAAAACAAAGCACAATGTACACATTTTGGAATTACACCCAAAATAAATAAATGATTGAGCATACAAGGACAACACAAGGAATTATATATAAAATATTTAAATGAATGCCAAGATGTTGATGGTGGTTGGTTGAGCTAAATATCTTTCAACACTAACAATTCACTAAATCACTTACCTAACACATAAAGATAAATATGCAGTAGTGTACTTAACAAATTGTTGTAAAATGATCAAAAACGTTTAGAAAAACCATCTGTTGTTGACCTTCTAGCCCTACTGTGAGTTATTCTGTTTTCCTCTTCTTTATCAGGCTGATAATTTTTTGCCATTAAATAACATTTAGTCAGATGTTCAAAATTTATTTAAGCGTAAGAAAAGCAAAATTATAAATTAAAATTTCATACAATCAACCACTTTCGTATGCAAAAGGAACAAGAAACTGAAGCAAAATAAAACTGTGTAGATAGTATAGTTTAACGAAAAGCTCTCCTTATACATTTACTTGTGTAAAAGATCTATTTGATAATAATAATGAAAAAATTAAGCAGTATTTTTTATTATTTAAAAAGATATTAACTTAAATTAAGAGTGCATAAAATCTGTGGGAAGATAAGCTGTAAAATACGAAAGTGGTGTCAAAAGCAAAGAAGAAATTAAAAGAAAATAATGAAAAAATTGCACTAATCCTTGTTTATTTTTCTCTTATATAACAAAAGATAAATGATAAAAAATTTGAAATTTATTTATTACAAACACCGACTATAATCCAGTAACTATTTTCTGTTTTAAAAATCTCGGAAAAAGCTTTTCTTTGGTAAAGTTCTCTAATCTTTTTGTGTCCTTTTTTGTTGTTATATTCCCATATAATTTTTTAAATATTTTTATTATTGTCCTAGTGGACTTTTAATGGTATTCATTTATATTAAGTTCAGTGATATTGTATAGCTAAGAAAAATTAAACATATGATTCACCAAGAGGAATAGACCACCGTGGCATTATGGGGCAAACTAATTATATTTTGCTCATTCTGTTTGGAAAACACACATTTTAAGTTTTGAATGATTTCTGACGTTTAAGTTGTGTTTGCTATTTTTAGAGAAAAGAGAATTTTATGACAAATACTTTTGTAGAACATTTCAGCCCGCTGCTGAAGTGCAGTTTTTGTCCCTTTTTAAAGAAAAGGAAAAAAAAAAACCCATACAGAGAAGAGTTAGAAGGTTAAAATATTCAGTAAAAATGTCCTTCGTAATCTCTTACATAAAAATTCGCAACACATCTTATATCTTAAATGTAATGATTAAAAGATTTCCTACGCCGATTCACTATAACAATGTGAAAAAGGAACTTTGACTTGCCACTTTCGTGCTCTCTACCCGAGTCAGTCGTTAGAAGCTTGTAATATTTTTTTGTTGTACAGTGTATTTTAGAGTATGGTGCTTTACAATCAGAGACATAGCAAATTTCCTTAAATTTGCGCTTGCAGTGAATTTTGCTAAAGTCAAATTTCAATTATTTTTATATATTTGAAAGTTATTAACTTGGGCTTAAGCTCGTTAATTTAATTCATTATAAATTAAAACGTAGATGAACATTGTGGAATAAAAGAACACACAACTACACTTATAAGAGAGTAAAGCGATTATCAAATAGAATGACTGTTAAACTAATGACCTCAAGCCTGATTTAAGAACTTCAATTAAAATCAAAATATTGATATCAAAATATTTCAACAAAAAAATTTACTGGGATATCCTTTCACACACACACACGTAGATACACTAACTATTCCACCGGATAAAAGTTAACAACATTTGCTAATACTAATGGTGATAATAACTAAATCTATTCAGTCATTTAATGATTCTCTACTCGACACGAATCATCTTCAGTTGTTGGGTATTCTTAGTTTTATTATTTTTTTCTCAAAGATTCCTGGTACAGGAAGACCAAACAATGGAATAAAAAAGAAAATACTAAGAATGGGAGAGTATATAAATTAAGTTGGAAACTCTGATTTAAGCTTAAAACTACAGTCACTGACAACTTTTGCACTACGACAATGTTCTGTTGCACATTCACAATGAGAATGTGTCTTACTATGTTTAGAAAATGTGTATGTATGTGTGTTAGTATGGATACAATACAACTACAAGTCGTTTATAACAAAAATATAAAACAAACATTTAAAAAGTAGAAACAACGAAAAAGGAAAAACAAAAACAACCTTAAAGAGATTCTATGGTAATAACTGCAAAAGAAAAACTAATAAAAAAAAGGTTTCATCATTTGCGTTTCTTCTTACACAAACACACTAAATAACAAATATGACGAAGTTTCATTCCCTGCAGAGAACGTGACTAGTCCATACATGCATTTCAAAGGTAACCCAAATGTATGGAGAAAACATGGTCGATTTAACACTACGATGTCCTAGGACACACGTTAAAACGCAAACACTTGGCGGTTAACTAGAAACTATTGTTTGCATATGACATGGTCCATGACTGCATTACATGTAGTCCAAATGATCTGTAGGGTTACTACACACTCAGATATCTCATAGATACCTTGCAGATAACGCGACTAGTTCATACACGCATTTAAAGTATACTCCATAGAGGACTAGGGTTAGTCCAAAGGTAGGCCAAATGTATGGAGAAAACATGGTCGATTTATATGCACTACATCGGAGTATTCTCAAAACTACTCCATATCAATAGTTGATGGAACACTCAAGTGCTCGTGTTGAATATGTTAAAACACAAGCACTTGTCGCTTAACTACAAACTCTTATTTGCAAATGACATGGTCCATGTCTGCATTACATAGGACTAGTCTTAAAGCTACTCTACGTCACTATTCGACGGAGCAGTCAAGTGTTCGTGTTTTAACTATTGCACTCATTACAACGCAAACACTTGGCGGTTAACTAGAAGCTATTGCTGGCAAATGACATGGTCCATGACTACATTACATAGGACCATGTTGTAACTTTCACCTAAAATGGACCACGTATACCAATATTATCTGTAGGGTAAACTCAAATGTATAGTCATTTGTTTAGTTGTATACCAATATTATCTGTAGGGTAAACTCAAATGTATAGTCATTTGTTTAGTTGTATAGTTACTATTTCATATCAATGCCATTAAATCTTTTTCTGACCATAATCTTTTAGCTGCTGTTCTAAGGACTCAACTCTCTGCTCCAGTTCCATTAACTATTTATATTTCCAGCATTAAGTTGTTTTTTTTTTTACCTGCACTATTGTTGCAGTGGCATGTTAAGTTTTACTTGTTGGTGTTTCAAAAATTAAATCTTGATTATAAACTTTAACAGCAGCATAAGAACTTCATAAGAACGAGTATGGACACAAAATTTTCTTTTTTGTAATTTTAAAGTTTAATAAAAAGTACAAAATTTTTATCTGCAGTAATAAGATTTGTATCTATTAAGTTATAAAATGTTGTAACTTTTGTTAAAACTAGATTTTTTTAATTGTGTAAAAAATTTACTTTATTGATAAAAGTTAAAGAAAATTACTTTTAATTGAAGTATTTATCTGATGTGTTCTATATATTGTTACTAAATGAATACATAAAAACTTTTGAAGCGCGGTGTAGTTTGAGATTTGGCAAAGTTAAGGTTCATACGCAGAAACTTAACAATGTACTGAACTACGAGTGAGTTTCTTTGGAGAGATATAATATTTCTGTAGGAGGGAGATAAACTTCACCAAGTAAGTCTCGTCAAAATTTTAAACGTTTCTAAAATATGTGGAACGATTTTTTGATTATCTGACTAACCAAGAGTAAAATGTAGCACAGCTCACAACAAATATATATTCAATATTAAAAATTTTAAATTAGGAGAACAATATAATCAACATAAATAATTACATATAGTAAGTACCCAGCAAAAACATTTGTAATTTTGTTATCGGTAGTAATTTATTATTGGGTTACAAAATAATTAGTGGTACCTATTTATCTTATTAATATGCTTAAAATTAGAACTACTACCTAGTTCTTAACAGAATTAGTACGAATTGTTCTCATTATCTGAAATTAGTTACAATTTGTTGATATGTACTAATAAAATAAGTAGACAACCACTTTTTAAGTCAACATGTGTTTGTATATGAAAACTAATTTTTGTCGCTTAAACTTATAAGTCAACAACAGTTGAGTGGGTAAAGTACTTGTCTTCAAATCTAAACGAGCACAGGTTCGTATTCCAGCTAGGCAAAAAACAAAATAAAAAATTGTAAAATATAAATAATATATCATGTGTAATTTTTTTTTAATTTTAGTTTGTTTATTTGACTTATTTTTTAGCTTCAAGTAAGTCAAATAGTAATTAGTTAATTTCTGTGAAGATGTTAATACATTTGCAATGCTTACACCTTATTTTTTGACTTCTCAAACAAAAATAAGTAATTATCGAGTCAAATTGTAAGTAGTTATGACTTAAATCCTCATGTACTTTTTTGCCCACCAGTTTTTGTTTGATATTTTAAAAATATTTTAACTGACTTTTTCATCGATTCTTTAAAAATATCTCAAGTAATTTGCTATCTAATATCATGTTTTTTAATTGAAAAATTGTAAAGTACTTTTAATTAAAAATCTACGAGATATCTCATGACCGGTAGAAAACTAATTAATATAATAATCAAATCGATAGTATTTTTAATCGAATGAAGCTTTTACTTTTTCCTGTGTAAGAAATTCGTATAAAAACTAAACCTCTTAATCACGATTATGGAACAAATGTTTTTCTAGCAGTTAAGGGTTGGGTTTCCGCCAAATACTCTGATATATTTTATGACAGGTGGAGAAGATTTTTGTAACTATGATCTTTTAATTAAGCCGGCATATCATTTGTTATTGTATTGCAGCATTTAATACATAAATAAATATTCCTGATATCTTGCGCACATTCCATTTCTTTCTTATTATATTATATATTGCAAGAAATAATATTGCTTTTTTTATGGTGATGAACTATATACAACTATTATTATGATTTTACTAGAGATAAAAAATTTTCCGTATCCAGCAATGATTGAATGAATTTTAAATGAAGACAAAAAGTGCTTCCTCATACATTGAAAGCAGCAAACACATACACACAAATAACTATAATATAGCTCTCTTTCACACAAAAACCTTCAGCCAGAAAATGAAGTATTTTGTTAACACTTTCCTTAACAGTTCGTATTCTTTTTTGTAGCCACTATCACACACTTTGATATTTTTTTCTGGAAACTTGAGATTTTCTTAACAAAATACCAACCAGCGGAAACATCATTATATTTTTTATGGGAATCTTTTCATAAAAAGAAAAATAAAAAGGAAAATATTGTTTTCATGGTTGTACAAATCTGAGATTTTATTTTTCTTATATTTGCTCTCAGTTCATTATTTAGTTTTGATCATGCATGGTAAATGAGACAAACCAAAAATAAAATAAATAGAAATAAAAAGAAATATGGCAGAAAATCATTTCAATTTTATGTTTATTTCCGTTACGAAAACCATGTCGAGCATGAGAAATAACTTATACGAGTAGCACATTATGAAACAGTTCAACAGTAAATAGAAATTGAAAAGAATTTTTCATTTTAACGGAAGCTTAGTACTGCTAAAAATTTATATATTTATATTTGTGATGTAAAAAAAACAATAATTCAGTTTACAAATAAGCGTAAATTGGGGCAAGGATATTTTTTGTTAACATAAATTCAAAAATATTGGTTTGAAAAAAATTGTCTTAAAAAAGAAGATTCGTAAAATGGCTTCAACTGTTTTGAAATTTCAATCGGCTAGATCGCTGAAAAATGTTATTAGTGAAAATATAAGGACAAACTAGAGCAAAAGAGTATTTTGTTACTTTAATTTACAAAAGACGTATCTTACATATAAAAAATTTTAAGTTTGATAGACAAAACTTAATGAAAGAACTGCAAATAGTATTATATACATATATTTTAAGAGCTATGAACTATGTAGGCTGGATCGTTTCCTACATTTTTTATAGTTCTAAAATTATACATAAGCTTTTCTTATATTTTTTCATTAAGTTTCTTGTTTCAAACTTAAACATTTTTTATATGTTAGATACGCCTTTGGTAAATTAAAATAACGATTTGTATTTATTCAGCTATATTCAAGAGTTATTTCCGTTAAAGAGCGGAATTCAATCCACTTAATTTTTGTATCAGCTGGAAAAGAGAAGGAAAACTGCAAATCTGTCGGGTATGTATAGAGTGTTGGCGGCACTGGCTTACCGTTTTTGGGGTGGATTGAATTCCGTTTTGAATAATCCAAACGTATCTGTTGAAATAAGCTTAAGCACTAAATAATGTATACATTTTTTAAGGAAAACATTCATTAAAATAAACAAGTGTTCACTTAATAAATGAGCATATTATATAAGGCATTTTTATTTTTCGCGTAACGCTGAAGCTACTTTTATTTCATCGGTCTGACAGTGACTTAAGTTTTTAAGAACTTTTAATAAAAAGCCTTCATCGGTACCTTGTCAGAATGTAGCAGCCTTGCTGCCATCAGCCTTGCTGTCATCAGCCTTAAAATTTCATTAAATTTACTGTATTAAACAAGTGAAAGCTGAAATAGCTCAAATTCCTTGTTAAAGCCTTCGAGACTTCAAGAAAGTAAAAGCTCTTTCATGTTTCAAAACTCTATTGATTTTCTTTCTTGAGGTATATATGTACATATAAATATTTGTAGTTAAAAATAATATATCTACGTAATGAGTTTTAATACACCTATAAATAGCTAAACAATATTGTTATGAATTTTAATGCGATTTACGATATTTGCATTTTAAAAGCATCTTTATAATCCCCTACCACACGTTTACTTTTTAACATTTTTGTGCAAAACTCGTTTTATTGAAGCTGTTTATTTGTCTGCTGTTATATGTGGTTTTTCTTTGAAATCTAAAAGTTTACAACAATAGCAAACAAACCAAATTTATATCCTCATATAAAATTAAGGGATTTGGTGGTTAAATGAAACAAAAATATACTCATGCCTGCAAATGTTATTTATTTTCAATAACTTTCAGATGGTTGTTCCTGCTGGAATTTATATGTTATACGAAAAAAATCTCCATTAACGTGTAAAAAACTCCAGAAAAGAGAGTATAATCCAATACTGGCAACATCATTATTAACACTTCCAGTATAGAGAACCGTCAAAAAAAGGACAAAAAATAACATATTTGCCTGTTAATAACAAAAATACAATAAATAAATCACAATATAAACATACTCCCACCACTGAACAGTGTACACGCTCCCATCTACAGTAACCACTACATTTACTGCTTTAAATGAACATAAAATAAAAATAAAATACACCAATACATTTAAAACACTCAACCAAACATTCACCACAAGGATACAACGACAACAAAAATATTTTATTCCAGCTTATGCAAATAATTTTAAGCACAAATAGCGGCTTCCTAAAATAATAACTCAAAAAAAAACAAGATAAAAATCATACACTACAAACACACGCACACACACACACACACACACTCATATACATACACAAGTGAACAAAACCAAACAAACTTTACCATTCCATATTTTATTAAAATGAATCAATCCTTATAAAGAGCTTCCAAATTCATCAGTTGAGCATCGTCTTAAAAGGTTACAGTTTCCCAGAATTACAACTAAAACATTGATTTGGTTAAAGGCAAAGAACGAGCGAAGGTGAGCAGGATGAGGCTGGAATTGAAAACAATTTTATTTGAAAAAAATAGCTCATGCGAGGGCTATAGTAAAATTTTAGTAAAATTGAAGAAAGCCAGCATAGAACTAGTCACCAGTGTTGCCAGGAGATGAAGGAAAAGAGATGCTAAATCGGTCTTTTTAAAATGCTAGAAAAGGCTAAATCGCACAAAAATACAAGCTAAAAAAGGGCAAATATTTTTATTGCAAACACAATGTTTTCTTTATTATAATTGGTGATTAAAACTGAGTGAAATCAAACAGCAGTTGTAGGTGTCCTTGAAAGCAAATGGTAGCCTGTTTCGTGAGATAAACCGAGAACGTAGCTATTGCAGCATGTCGGTTTTGGAGGAGCTCCAATCAGTGTTAAAATGCCGTGGAAAATAGTAAAATAACTTTCAGTAATAAATACCACAAAATACGATAAAAGCAGCCTTCGTATGTTTGTAGCTGAATCCCGCGTTTTGTTTTTTATTACTTTTTTTTCTTTTTTATTAGATATTATGTCAAGACATCGCGTCGCATTGCGTGTGTACGTGCGCATATTTTATTTACTAACGACCCCTTTTAACGGGAAAAATGTGTTTTCGTTACGCTTACCATCTTTATCAAATAATAATAATGTTACCCTATACCACAGCACATCGTCTTTAAAAGCAAAACAGTAAACGACAGTACCCTTCTTCTTCTCATGTTATCGAAACAGAAAAAATTCCTTCGAATCATAATGAAAACACAAACAACATCACAATAAAACATACAAACAAATATATAAAGAAGAAATCAAATTGAAAATGTTAAACAAAGTTTACTTACTCTTACTTTTGCCTAAAATAGAAACAAGAAAAAAAATAAAATATTAAAATATAAAACTTATAGCACCCACACTCTTTTTTCTTTAAAATCTAAACTGTAAGAAAAGGACCTTAATACTTACAATACAATATTTACGGTCTGGCATATTGTTGCTTTAAACAATTTTTATTATTTTGTTGTAGTTGTTGTTATTCCAGTACCATTGCCGGGCTTTTTATATATTGTGTTGAACTTTATGATGGCATTTGGTATTGAATAAAAGGCAAAAATATATACAAATGAAGTATGAAAAAAAAACACTTAAAATTTGCATGCCAAAATATCAGCAATGGCAGCAACAGCAAAACCGGCAAAAACTACAAAGGCTCTATCTCACATTGTCTAAAACACTCAAAGAAAATGATAAGACATATTTATCTACATATTTAAGCTAAAAGAAAAGCTTTATTTAACTTCACAGAACTTGTACGAAAGTGAAAAAATTCATATATTTCGATACGTATTGTATTGGTTTTGCTCCTTTAGCATTCACATACCATTCAACATGCAAAACTTACGAAATTACCACATATTTGGTTCTCCTAAAAGTATGTCACAGAATTATTTAATGCTTCTTTTATTTAAATATTTTCAAGATATGTGTATGCTCATATCACAAAATGTCATTCCGATCAAAAAATGAAAAACTAAAACTTCCCGTATAATTAAACCATTATTAATTTTCAAAGTGGAATTGATAAACACTTTTTCTATTGGCTTTTTTGCACTTAAATTCAAGAGAATTGCATACTTTTGGGATGATTAAATAAATATTTGGCCAAAAGCTTATTGTGAGCTTTGATTGTAAACAAAGTTTAAACAATCACTTCAAGGTATTTAAATTTTAATGCTGTAATAAAATTTTAATAAAATAAAATCTATTTGAATACAAAAGAAACAGAATCTAAAGAAGGTAAAACAAAAACAATCGGAATGCAAGATTAGAATTAATTGAACAAAAAGCTGACTAAAAACCAATCAATAATGTCTACATTAGTGATTATGTATAACCGAAGAAGTTACTTGCTTCAATATATTATTTTCAAACAAACAAAACACAAACACTTTTTTCTGAGTGTTTAAAATTGAAGACCTGAATGGAGAAATATGCAAAATATCAGCATAGAAATAAAAACAGCAACAACAATCTAGATCCTTTAAAATTTAAATAAAAGTAAATGTATTGCAAAAATAAAAAATAAAGCCACAAACAACACAAAAAAACCGAACTCATATTAAAAAAGGTCGTGATGTTCACTTCTTTTCCTTTATTCTCCTATTTCACACTCACTCCTGAATATGTATGGATTATATTATATTTTTTTGTTGATTCCATCGATGGTATTGGTTTTTGAGTGGAAACGGTAGACACGGCATGTTATATTATTCTGAAGATATAACGGTAATTGAACAGCAACAATAGAGAACTTTTTTTTAACTTGACTTTGCCTCAAACAGCTCTGTATGTGTACATACATGCATACACAAATATATTCATATAAAAAATAAGGATTTGAAATCAGATTTTTCTTGTAGCAAATAAAGTGTTACTTAATGGCAAAATTATGACATACTTAAGTTACAATTATTAGTTATTCACTTTTTATACTCTTAAGTAACGAGTAAAAAATAAAGCAAAGGATTTATTTTTGCATATATATTTAATTTTTTTTTGTGTTCAGTAAAACTCTTTAAAAGGAACAAAAAAATATCAGTTACGTAAAGTAAAGCCTTTTAGATAAATCAAAGATTTATAGTACCTTGATTCAAACAGAATTTTTAAAGTATTATGCAAATTATTACTAAAAAATAAGTTTTCAACAAGATTCTTTATATTTATTTGCTTATATTCATGCATTTTGCCTCTGGGTCTTCTTTTGTTATAATAATTTTTAATACAATGATAAAAATAAGGGGTAAATTTTTAATTATAAGATTTTTTTGTCATAATTTGAAACATAAAGAAACTTAATTGAGGGTTCAGTTTTCTTTAATATTATTATTTTGTAATTCTATAATAATTGAAATAAAAAAGAATAGTTTGTATTGTGATAATTAATAAAATTAAATTAGGAAAATTTAAGATTCAATACAGTGCAATCTCAATTAACGCATTTTTTTCGTGCTAACACTGACTTTCACTATTACGAAAGTGATCTGCAGAGAGTTTATTTCACAAAAGAAAATACGTATAAATATTTTTTAAGTTTTGTTAATTTTTTGTGTTTGGATAAAAATTCTATGAGTTTTGAGGGAAGAAATCTACAGGTACCAGCAATAAATTATTTTATCTCAATCAAGCGATGAAGTTTAAGTTTATATCTGTGACTCATTTTAGGTGGAGTTAAATTTTTCCGCTTTCTGCACATTATTTTAATGAATCGGCATAGGAAATTTTGTAATCCTTGCTTTTAAGGTATAAGAACATTTTTTGTTAAACATTTTAATCCTCTAAATCTTCGCTGTAAAGGGCAAAAATTCCTCTTCAGCAGTGATAATAATTTTCGTCGCAGTGTTTTTCCAAAAAGTAATACACACACCTTATACCTTTAATGTAAGACTAACAAGATTTCCTATGCCGAGTAATAATTGTGAATAAGTATAAAATTAACCTTTAAGCCCATTTCAAGTTTTGAATGATTTTTGGCGCTCAAGTTGCTGGAGCTTTGATATCTTTAAAGAACTTTCTGGCAAATATTTGCGTAGGATATTCTAGCCCTCTACATATATCGCCGTTGAAGGAAAGTTGCGTGTCTCCTTTTTTAAGAAATAGGCCAGAAGACCCATACAAAGAATAGTTAGAGGGTTAAAAGGGTTAAAGTGCGGAGAGCATCTTATAAGTATGAAATTAACCCTTAAACACATTTTGTTTTGAATTATTTCTAGCGTTTAAATTGAATCTGGAGCTTGGTGTCTTTAAAACGTATAGTAGAAGAGTTAGAGGGTTAAACTGTTCCACAAAAATCTTTGTCACTGTGTTCTACATAAAAGTGGTGAACACAGTTTATACCTTAAGCTTAAGGCTTACAAGATGTCATGTGTAGAGGCCCTACAAGTATGTGCCAAGGGGGAAGAGGATTTATAACTCGCTCTAAAAATAATCCCAGATGTATACTTGTAAAACACTAATACACGTAACGTATATATTTTTAGGTGCCCTCTACCAGAATCATTCGTTAGAGCCATGTAATTTTTTTTTTAATTTTTTTTTGTATCGTGCGATGCTCATTTTTCTAATCATAATATTTATATGTTCAATAAAAATAATATTTCGAACCTGCTCATAATGACAAACCGAGATAGTAAGGCAGACGTGTAGACAGATAGCGTCTTAAATGAAAAATTTAAACGACTGGACCAATCTTGAATGCAATAAAAATGCTATAAATATCGTTTCTTATATTTCAGTATCTAATGTTATAATTTTTAACATAATAAAAATCACATTGGAGTACAAACAATATATTTCGAGATAATCACATTAAATAACAAATCGTATCGAATAATTTTCTAAGCAATGTTTTCCACATTTTTTCGCGGACCCTCATTTAGAAATAATTCAATATTACATGCTATAATTTTATAACAAACAAGTTATTATTTCTAGGCTTTTGAGTTCAAGACCCGCTTTCCCTAACAGCTTTGGCCAAAACTGAAGTTTATACATTTATGAAGAAGTTAAATGTTTTTTGACAAAATTTATCAAAAAAATACTTTAATAAATAATTTAAACTGTTAAAGCTTATAAGTTATATTTAACAACTCAAAATAGAATAAAATTATCATTAATCATAATTTTTTTTTCTCTTTGCTCTGTCTAACATAATAAGAAACCAAAAAAGTAGAACTAATTTGTAAACCAAGGTCAATTGTAGCATAAATCATTAATAAACATGAACGTTTTTAAACACAACCTACAAAAAAATTCCAAGAAAAAAAAAACTAACTAAGCCTCAACAAAAAAAGGTTACAAAATGTGTAACACAAACATAGTTTATCAACAAAATGAGAAAATCGAATCTAAAGAAAAACAAAAAAGAAACATATTGCAAAACTTACAAAAGTGAAAATTTAAGGACTACAAAGCGTATGATAATTATAGGGAATTATTAAGGCTACTAGACCATATGAGCAATTTATTTAATAATCGTACACTCAAATGCTTTCATGCTAGAATATTACAAACCATATTTAATAATAAATGTAATTGTCTTTCTTAATCTTACAAACGAATATATTAACAAAATAAGAATGGCTATTAAAAATTATAAAAGCTATTTTGTGTATTTTCTTAAACATTAAAACATAAGAATCTTCCAGATGTAAAAGTGAAATTATCATCTTAAAAATTAAATTTAGTATAAGAAAAAAAAAATCTGTATGAAATAAAACTCTAACGCACTTCCTCTTTTATTCTGAAATAACTAAAAATGGAAAAATAATGTTTAACATGTTTCACCCACATTACTAATGTCAACAGATACATTTGCAACACATAAATGTTGCATATAGATACAAACAGTCAAAAATGTATGTCTTTATGTCTGTCTATATGAATATAAAGTATATTCTTAAAATTAACAAGATTAAGAGACTTTTCCTTTTATTCTCTAAATATGTGCATAAGTGTGAGTATGCGTTTGTTTGAAAAAGCAAATATGTATTTTACTATAAAAGGTGAACTGAAGAATTTTATTTAAAAACACACACATTTTTATTACTAATGTCATCAAAAAATTTCAACACATATGAATGGATGTTAACAGCAATTCATTTATTATATTTTGTGTTGAAAGAAAAACGAAACATAAAATTAAAGATATAACTGGGTAAAAGAAATGTGTCATAATTTTCTTTTTATATATATATTTTTTTTCTTTCGCCAAACAAGTTCTAAACAAGCTTTGTCAGCAGTGTATCATAAACTCCCCAAAAAATATAAGAAATATTCAATAGTAAAAGCTTTTAAATTGATTGGCATCATACAGTGAAAAACACGTTTGTTAGTTTTTTGTTACAAGAGAACACACACACACACACCAAGGAACACACTCAGCAAAATACACATAAAAATATTTGTATTTTACAGGAGTGCTGGAATATTCCTAATATAAAACGTGACCAGGTTAACCAGCAGCAAGCAGGAGAGCAACAGTTTTTATTGGAAAGGACATGTGGCAGAACGATTTTAAGATGGCAAATAATATAATCACTTCAGATTGTTTTTAAATAGTTACTATTATTCTTACTTAATTCATTTATATCCTTAAAATTATTCAAATGTGATTAATATTTTTTCCTGAGGCGGAAATTTAACAAAAATTTTGTACATATCTGTGTCATTTTATCATAACATCTTAAGTCGAGTTAAGTCAAAATTGAGTTAAGGTCATATTCGGGTTCATCTTCTTACTATCCAAATTTAGGTACAATCCTTTTTTGAAATAGTCCAATTTTCCAAAAAGTTATCACGGTTTATTTTTTTATTTTCTAGAATACCAACACAACAGATTTTAGATTAAATCGTTAATATCTCCAAACACGATTTATAGACTTAAGATTGTTAGGATGAAACGGCGCTAATATTTTTACTTAATAAAAAAAAATGTTCGCAAGCTTTTTAATTGGATGAAATAGCAATACGCAGGTATAAAATTTTAGGACCAAAACAAAGCATGAAAATTTTTCAAAATATAAAAAATTTTTTTTAATTTTCTAACTTCGAAACTTTATAATTAGAGTTGAAAAAAGTGTTAAAGAAATTTTTCAAATTAAGAATTTTAAATATATATAAATCATTTGTAAAAACTATACCACATACTTAAAACTTTGATATTTCTTGGGAAAACATGTTGCTCCTTAAAACTGCATATTTATTAAATAATTTACTAAGTTAAACAATGAGAAGAAAGAGCCTCTAATAAATTTCAATTCTATGCACAAATGTAATTGTTTATGTATGTATGTGTGTATACATGTGTATGTGTGTGTATAGACTTATATGTATAACATGCCAACAAGACTATTGACCTTTAGATGCATAAAAATAATAGGAACAAACCAAGCAAGCATCTAACCAGCAACACACATCACACACATTAAACAAAACACGAACTTCCTGGTTCAACATTAAACTGCTTGCACTCATACCAATACAATCGCTTATACTACAATGCACTTAGCATAATATAGGACAATAAAAACGACAAAAAAACTAGAACAACAACAAAAATAATAACAACTATAATGCAAAACATAGAGAGGCATGTGCATCTTTTCATCTATTTATATTGCGAATTGTAAATTCTTCTGTCCAAGACTTTACACGATACAACAAAACTAAACCAACAACAACAGCAATTGCTGCAACAATGACATGGCAAAGAATAAAACGTTTTTGTAAAAAATTGCTGTTTGTAGCACCAATACCATCTCAAAAAAAAAACAATTCTACATTTGGCCAGCCAGTGAAACATACTCACAAGTATGAACTGTCAAACACACACACACACACACACACACATATATATATATATACAAACAATACAATCCATGAATTATGCAATTTTGTGTAAATGAAACTAGTTTTTTTTTTTCTTATCTTTAGGTTTTTACAAATGATAAAAAATTATACCCACTAACACACATACATATGTATATTTTATTGCACATACACACACATACATTCATACATATTTAACAATACATGTCTCCTCACTCATTATCAATACACTGGTGCCACAAACAAATGTAAAAGAAACAAAAACATTTTTAAAAAAATTGTTTCTTTAGTTTAGGATGGTTTCATATAAGAGCTGAGGGGAGCAGAATAAACTAAGATACAGCAAAATATGGGTGGAATGAGCAAACAAACACGCGTGAAATTCTAGAAATAAAAAAGGCTTTCATATAGATAGATATATAAATACATAACTGCATATGAACGAGGACAGGTTGTAATTTTTTTGTAATGCAAAGAAACAAAATTCAAAAATTTTCTTAAAGTTCTCTGATTTATAAGTTAATTGATGAAATAGGTTTTAAAAATATTATTTCCTAACTAACATTGCCCAGCAGAAATAAATTTGAAACTGGTAACAGTCAAATAAACTCACGTCATATAGAAAGGTTTCGCATAAACACAAAAACACAAAGTGCATACTCTTCTACTTACGAAGATGCAAGTATGTAATCGAGTGAAAGCCGAGAAGTCGGTCGGTTATTTATATTATATTAATACGATCATCAAAATAAATAACGTCTATATAAAAAATAAAATCTTTTATATAGAAAGTGCAATTTTTTATGTAAAAAGTACATGTTTTTAAGCAAAAATTGCAACATTTTTTTAAGTGCAAATTTTATGTTAAAACTCCAACATTTAATATAATAGGTATATCTTTTTATATAAAAAGAGTAACTTTTATGTGAAAAATTCAACTTTTTATGTAAAAAAGTGCAAATTTTTGGGAAAAGTAAACCTTTGTACATAAAAGTACAACTTTTTATGTAAAAACCGTAAACCACATTTTATTGAAAAAATAAAATGTTTGATATAAAAACCGACTGCGTAAAAAATAAAAGAAAACAACCTTAAACCGTCACTGATCCTAAATGGTCATTCAAAATAAAAAATTACAAGAGAAACCTAAAGATGATTTTCAAATACTTGTCGAATGATACCCATTTTAATATTGTACGGCGACTTTTTTGTTTGTTTTTCGTATTCAAAAAATGGCGTCTGTTGGACGCCATATTGAATTTTGACTACAGTCATATCTTTTGTGACACTTCCGGGATTAAGACAAATCGATTGACGTAAGAATCATCAAAACCGGCCTTCGCGTTCGGTTTATGTAGTGCCGCAAAGGAACACACATACATACATACATACATACATACATACATACATACATACATACATACATACATACATACATACATACATACATACATACATACATACATACATACATACATACATACATACATACATACATACATACATACATACATACATACATACATACATACATACATACATACATACATACATACATACATACATACATACATACATACATACATACATACATACATACATACATACATACATACATACATACATACATACATACATACATACATACATACATACATACATACATACATACATACATACATACATACATACATACATACATACATACATACATACATACATACATACATACATACATACATACATACATACATACATACATACATACATACATACATACATACATACATACATACATACATACATACATACATACATACATACATACATACATACATACATACATACATACATACATACATACATACATACATACATACATACATACATACATACATACATACATACATACATACATACATACATACATACATACATACATACATACATACATACATACATACATACATACATACATACATACATACATACATACATACATACATACATACATACATACATACATACATACATACATACATACATACATACATACATACATACATACATACATACATACATACATACATACATACATACATACATACATACATACATACATACATACATACATACATACATACATACATACATACATACATACATACATACATACATACATACATACATACATACATACATACATACATACATACATACATACATACATACATACATACATACATACATACATACATACATACATACATACATACATACATACATACATACATACATACATACATACATACATACATACATACATACATACATACATACATACATACATACATACATACATACATACATACATACATACATACATACATACATACATACATACATACATACATACATACATACATACATACATACATACATACATACATACATACATACATACATACATACATACATACATACATACATACATACATACATACATACATACATACATACATACATACATACATACATACATACATACATACATACATACATACATACATACATACATACATACATACATACATACATACATACATACATACATACATACATACATACATACATACATACATACATACATACATACATACATACATACATACATACATACATACATACATACATACATACATACATACATACATACATACATACATACATACATACATACATACATACATACATACAAAGACTGATAAATACAATACCCTTCTTTGCGTCGCGCAGTCGGGTAAAAAAAGCAAAATTTTATTAAAAAGTGCAACTTTTTAAGAAAAAATTTCAACTTTTTATGCAAAAACTTAAACTTCTTATGGAAACAGTACAACTTTTAATGAAATAAGCATATAAAAGGATTTTTCATGTAAAAACAAAACTTTTTATGCAAAAGTGCAATATTTTATCTATTAAATGCCACTGATTATGTAAAAAATCCAATTTTTATGTGAAAAGGTATATCTTCATATGTAAAAAGTTCAGTTTTATGTAAAAATTCAATATAACGTTAGGAACACACATCATTTCTGAAATCCAGGATGTTTAAATAATGAATATAAATAAGACAAGATTTTTATGCTTCTAGGATATATAGAAAACAGACCATACTTCGAGACGTATCAAGTGAATTATGCTCTCTCTATCTCTCGCTTATAAACCTGCTTCTGGTGGACGGAAATTTTCATTAGGTATTATGTGGCAATTCTCAGATTGACTTCGTACAGCGATTGTATGCACTACATCTTGGGCTTGAATGTGTTGCAGGCATATTTTTGCACAGTGCTCCCACTGTGGTATTACTCTTTCACTTATACTCTTAACCCACCATGAACGAGCATTAGAGTCAGTGACAACTGCAAATATTAAATGCTTTAAAATAACATTAAGGATTAATATACACACATCGACACACCTACTGATACCCATAAAATAAACAACATGAATATATTTCTGGCTGTGTATGTATACAAGAGATGAGTACTAAGTACATAAAAAAAGCTTAACAAAACAAAAAAAATTAACTCAAACTAACTTGTACTTACAGTTTACTGACAACTTGTCGAGTTTATTGTTGTTATTGTTATTCTACTTACACTACACTTCTAATTTTTTTTGTGTGTTTGACTGACTGGCTGTCTGCCTATGTGTGTGTATGTCTTTTGGCATATAAATATGCATATATGTTTTTATATTTAAATATATATGCACTTTTGTACATCGCTATGTGAGAACTCAAATAGAAGGTGGCTAAAATAAATAAAACATTTAAATTTAAATGCAAACTACAAATATGAGTTTTTAACACTACAACAACACTAGCTAAATAATAATATAAAGAAAAAGAAATAAAGCAAAACAGATTAAAGTTTTAGACTCAGATTATTTATACAATTGTTGATCTTATTATGAATTCATGTATAAAGGAAAAAACTAAATATTGAAAATTCAACTTATGCGCTTAAAGGATATTTATGTAATCCTTTATGCTTTTATTTAGATATAAATTAAGTAAACTTACTCTTTCTTTCAAAAATAAGTTTGTCTAAGATTAAAAAAACACAGTAATTACAACATAAATAATTAAACAAAGCCTTTTTTTAACACAAACAACTTAACAAAAGATAAATAACTTCCAAACATGGATCAATGATTTTAAATATATGTGATTGACTATTTTTCCATTACATATTTATCATGTATTAAGTTCAAATATTTGTTCTATTTAATAAAAGTAAAGAAATAACTAAATATTCATTAAATCTTTGATTTTCTTAAGAAAAGATAATGAATTGTATGCATGATGAAATCATGATTTTTGCAATAAGTAAATAATTGTTATATTGGTTTCTTTTTATAAATCATATATGTACTCTCCATAGTTAAGATATTATTTTTCTATAAAAATGTTTGCTTGTATTGATATTTATATATATTTTTTTTCTTTGTTTGCTTGTTAATTTATTATGCAGCCACATTTGGATCTTAAATACTTATTATCGTATAATTTTTAAACAAATCATGACAATAAAGTGCTTTTATTTTCAAGGTGTTTTCTTTTCTACAAAAAAATGCTACATTTCCATATAAAAATTGTAATTTGGTGCTCGTTTCTTAAAACTTTTTTGCTGTCTAAAAGGGTGGTATGTTTTATTCTAAAAAAAAGTCGCCCTCACTAATAGTGGAAGACATTGCACTTTACACCCCGTATAAATCTACAGTGTTGATAGTGGCCTGTAAAATGGTGGCTTTTATATATAAATAGTGCTAAAAGACGAAGTTGTGAAAAATCCGCCACGAACTAGATTTCTAGTAAAAACACTTCCAAGTAAAAATTAAGTTTTTAAATTTAATTTTTCTACTGTTTTATAGAACCACTGTGAGAAAACATTACATTGTTAATTCTAAATTGTCAGTGAAATAAAATCTGACTGCATTCAGTGTTATAAAATTTTTCTTAAGAAACTCTTAAATCAAGAAATCGTTACAACTTCAGGTCGATAAATCGGCAATCTGGCAGCTGTATTTTCATACTAAAGAAAAAAGAAAAAGAAAAGGAAAAAGTTAAAGGTACGGATACTGCCACGCTCATTACATGTGCAGAAATTACAACAAATGAATTACATATTGGATTCATCCTCGTCTTCTGATGAGGTAGAAATGTTAAATTTATTTAAACGTAGTCTTTAGTTGAATAACAAACTTATGTGTCAGCTGTTAAAAACGGGGTGCTGCACTTTTTCATAACTTGTGTTTTGTTCTTGTCAAATAACAAATAGCATTATTGCAATAATGGAAAGACATTTTATACATTCACCTTTCAACAAGGTGTTATTTTTTGTGTAGAAAAGAAGACATCATAAAATTCTCAGAAACTTGAAGGAATTAATGAAAGAGTGTGCGTATGATTAATCTTCATGTCATTGCTAATATAAGTTTGAAATTACTTATACGTTGTGTTTTACCTTAGTACAAGGCGAATCCATACAAGGTGATATTAGTGGCGAACTCAATTCGCCGTAGTCAGTTGTCTCGAACCGCATACATGTTAAACTTCTTATAAAAAAATTTTAACAAAAATTGTGTGCACCGGTGGAAAAGTTACAAACAAAAGAACTCCGATGATCAGATCGTGATTGATCTCGAAAATATCATGGTGTTTTAAGTTCGACCCTTGTTTCGCCAAAAATTGTATTTAACTTTTCAATTATTACATGTTTTGAATGTTCTTTTATAAACAAAATAATTTAATAAAATTTTAAATTAACGAACTAAAAAGCTTAAATAAAAATTAAGAACTGGAAAAAAACGACATCACCTCCTTACTTACAATCCTTAATATAAAATAATAGCAGTAGTTGCCACACCCAAGAAACTACATTTGCTTAAGTTTCCCTGCTGGTAGCTTCCAAAGCGTTCTAAAATAATTTTTATTACATTTTTCTTACCAATATAAGAAAATTCTCTTGTATTTTCAAATAAATTATTCACACGCAATTAAGCACAAGAACTATAATATCATCATAACATTTGAGTCCAATAAACTAAATATTTTGTTATAAACTTTTATTATTTGTTAACAAACTATGTACACATTCACCAACTATCCTGTCCGTTAAGTGATTTATACACTAAATGAATATAAAAAATCTGGGGAAAGTCCTTTTTATAACTCATATATTTTTATTTTATTACGACACATTATATGTTTGCAATTTCTTATTTAAATATTTCAGAAAGTATTTAGTAATTATAAATTGAGTAAAAAGGAAAACAAAGAAAACAATATTGTATATATTTTTATTAAAGGAAGTATACAAAAGAATAGAGGAAGTAAAATATATAAAATCTGCATGCTACATTTATTTCAACACATGTTTATGCAACATTTCAAACTGTGAATTTAATTAGGAAACTTTTTGAAATTTTTAATTAAAGTTTTTTGAAGAAAACAAAATTTCATAGAAGTAAGTACTTACATATAGTATATGGCTCTTTGTAGGCTGCAACAAAATGTTGTTTACACACTTATGCATTCAACTATTACATCTTCATATGTACGCGACTATACCCTTTAAACATTTGGAAAATTAATGAACATCGACGTTTCTTTTTTATTTCTTCTGGGTGATAGTCAGAGAAAAGTTTGGATTATGTGCGTAAAAACACAAATCGTTTTCTAAGAACATAACACAATAACACAAACCAGATAATTTTCTCAGCATATTCGCATGTTAATATGAAATTTTGCTGTTTGGTTATATTACTTTGTACTACAAAATTAATTTTTTCAGAGGTTCTTTTGTATGTTAAGTTATAGTTATATTCTACAAAAATGTTTTACATAAAAATGCGATACATATCTTGCACCTTAAACGTAATAATTTCCTATGCCGGCACGCTATAACAGTGTACAAAAAGTGATCAACGTTAGCTCCCCCTAAAATGAGTTCCGTGCATCAACTTTCAAAGCGCCGATGCACGTAATTGTTATTTTTGTCCACTTTACCAGAGGAAGTCGTTAGAACCATCTTATTTTCGTTGTATTGTACAGTGTTATTAATAAGACTAAATTTAGATGATTAAACTTTTCACTAGTTTTAATTTAATTCTTCTTTAAAGTTGCTACGTCCGTTTATGCGTTGAAATAATCATGCAACTGTACAGTTATGTTGTTGGGGCGTAAACTACACCAAGTCACATTTTGGAAATTTTACAGCAGATCGCAAAAACATGTTGAAAATCACAAATCTAGTGATAATAATTTGACTCACCCTGAATATTTTATATAACGCTAACATAATTTTTTAATGTCGAAGGTATCTTTAATAAACTTAAGTCATATAATATTACCGCTATTTATTAAAATTGACTTGGTGTTCTTTACCTCCCATGTGGTTTTGAGCAGTACTGCATCCCTTATAACATGGGACTTACTGGAATGTACCCATCGATAGAGAAAAAAATGCTGTTTCCAACAGTATAAAAAACGTATTTAAAAAATGTGACTGGGTATAAGTTACCTCCCACCTACAGAGTTATACGATATAAATATGTCAACGATTGCAGTTTCTATATTAATATCATGAAAAATCTAATGAAATAAAATCATACCTTTTCCTACCCCGCAACTAATTTCTTGAAAAATATCAATTCATTTTGCAAAATTATCACTTTGTAATGTAATGTAATTTTATTTAATAATATGTAAGGTAATGTAATGTAATGTAAACTAATGTAATGTAATGTAATGTAATGTAATGTAATGTAATGTAATGTAATGTAATGTAATGTAATGTAATGTAATGTAATGTAATGTAATGTAATGCGATGTTATGTAATTTAATGTAATGTAATGTAAAGTAATGTAATGTAATGTAATGTAATGTAATGTAATGTAATGTTATGTAATGTAATGTAATGTAATGTGATGTTATGTAATTTAATGTAATGTAATGTAATGGGATGTAATGTAATGTAATGTGATGTAATTTAATGTAATGTAATGTTTTTAAATCTTTTAACAACTTTTTAATACGCAGATTTAAGTACCACTACTCACTACAAAAATTTTTAAAAGTTTGGTGAGTAGAAACTAACGCAATAGAAAATGTTTGCAATGTGAAGTTGCTGCACAGATTATGTTGTACACTTGTACTTTTATACTTGTACTTGTATAAATATTTACAAATTATATATGTGAATGAATGTATTATACAGTTTTTATAGGCTGTTACAACTTGTAGCTATTGTATCAATACAAATACACACTTACAAAGTAAAATGAAAGTAAGTAAATCAAGATGCTTGAAAGATGAAATATGTAGCTTCAGCCTGGGCTTTGCTATTGCTCTTAAGTACTGTTAAAGTTTAATCTTTTTATAAATTTGTTTGCATGTTAAAATAAAATGCGTTCTTTTTGAAAAAAAAAAACTCGGTAATATTAAATTGGAATTGGGTCAACAGAGTTTATTCCTGCCTATACGATTCTCTACAATAAAAAGTTTATCACTAAAAATTATGTTTTTAAACAACAAGCTTAAGTACAAACCTTACATGTGAGCATGATTGTAAAGACTTCTACTTACAAGTCTTCTTCCCAAGGGCATGATTTTTATATGGGTAATATTCACTTGAGAGTTCTAAGGTGTAGGCTACACGAGCATTTTTAAAACGTACGTTACAGCATATTTAAACTAAATTTGTAGTTTTTGAGCATTTTATACTATTAGAGAGTATTATTTTCAGTTAGAGAAAAATTAGTGAGGTAAATATAATGAAAATCGCACATTTTCTGCATTCAGCCTTAATCAAAAAATTAATAAATTTGTTGCTCTGAAAGATGTTTCATACCCGATTTCGTTTGATACCTGATTTAATAAATGTAAAAAAAGTTTTTACTTAAATTGATTAACCAAATTATTGCAATATTAGAATTTTTATTTTCTCACTTAAGAGTATTTTAACCATTTAATGGTTTGCTGTTCTACATTCATGTAAAGTTTTTATATTTAATATCGTTTATAGGCCACCAAATTCTCTTATCACCCCCGAGGCCTTAATATGAGCAATACCACACACGCTACATGTATGACATGTAGTGTGTGGCAAAATAACGAGAAGCAAGCAGGATATTTCAGCAAGTCTTTAGGCAAAATGCAACAGAAACAATTGCAATCATGTACATACTGGTACATTAACACATGTAATGTTGTATATATTCGTATGTAAGTTTGTTAAATGAATTTACAAAAACAAATGACATTCGTTCGCAATGTATGGGAACAAATAAATGTCAACACATTTGCTATAATAACGATAAAAATAAGAGTATTATTGCAAATAATTAATTTTTATATGTGTAAGAGAGAGAGAGAGAGAGAGAAATCTGCGTATGGTAATTGTAATAGTTACATTTTCAGACAATCTTCTGCCAGCCGTGCCATCCCGGTTTCTGTGCACTGGCTTTGATGCATTTACCAATGGAAGGATGATAACAACTTTAAAAATGTGCAATTTCATTTAAAAAATTTCAATATTATTCTTGGCAATTCTGTCATCAATATTATAGGAATGTATGGAATTTCTTTTAATGCTCATAACTTTTATAGGCGAATAAAAGGATATAGTTTACATAGAATAATTCGTTTTTCTGCGTAAGACTAAAAATCTCCGGCTGTCACAAATTTTAACAAAATTTCTTCAGGTTTTTTTTCCCATTTACCATTTACCAAAAGTTTTATTAAATTAGAAAGTTTCATAATCGTGAGTTAAGTAGAAAAAATGGAAGAAGATATCCCCAGATATGATTGCAAATCTGAAGACAGACAAACAAGATTAACATTAAGTAAATTTTCAAAAATAACGAAATTGAATTTGTTAAAAATTATTTATTAAAAACTCATTTATCCTTTAACATATTTCTCCTTAAAACTTATGTTTTGCCTTTCTAATAACTAATTTGTTTCAGTTAATAAAAACAGCTTTTATGCCATTTTAGCTGCATTATGAATTAAATTTATATGGCCATTAATATCAAATTTATGATTCCAGTAGAGAATACATTCACAAAATACTCAAAATGCACTTAGATAAATAAAAAATCAATAAAAAATAAATAATATACATATCAATAGATATAAAATACATATTTAAGAAATATTACAATAGTTCTAACCCAACTCATACCAGACAAGACCAATAAATTCCTTTAATAATCATACAAGTATGACTGAATATCAATTTAAAAAATATTATATCATGTACTCGATATAATGGCTTTTATAGAAGCATTTTATGTGCTATAGAGCTTTAATACAAATAACAAACAAAAAGTAGAAGAAAAAAAAATTCTATTTGAACAGCTCTTCATAACCTAAGGACAGCATATTGGAACAATTGAGTGTCTCTTTGGAAATTAAATGTGTTTGTTTGAGTTATGTGAGAGTATATTACGCAGACAGACCTCTTTAATATTTGGGTACCTTATGTTACACGTATGTATTTATGTATGTGAATGTGCACTTAAGGGTAAAATACCAATTACTATACATATATTATAGGATTGACCCCTTTTTGCTTTAAGGATTTGGGCAAATCTATCCAACAAAATATAAACATGTTTGTAAAGAAGGAAAATAAACAAACAAAAAAAAGAAAAAATCAATTCCAAAATAACACAATTTCAATGGTTTTGCAGATAATTTAAAAGCTATCGACACCCATTCTGTTTATGCCGCATAAATTGTTGAATGACCAAATAAATCACAACAAAAGTGTCATATAAAAATCATAATCAGAAGATATTGCAGTCAGATAAATGTCCATATGTGGACTTAAGTACGCAGCTTTTATTACAACAATTTTGGGCAGAGAAGAGTGCAAATAAAAAATAGAAAATACAATTTAAAACCCTTAATAGTATTCTTATACTTGTCTACACTTCTTCGATTCGTATTTTTTGTTCTACATTAAGCTACGAACTGTAAACACAGACTATGTGTTGTAGTCAGTAAATATATTTTTAACACATACTCACATATAAAAATGCCTTCAAAAGAAGATTGCAGCAGTGTTCATGGCTAGTTTTTTTTTTGGGCAATGAAATCTAATAGGAAATAGACAAAATGAATAACACAGCAAGAGAAGTGGGCGACTTTAAATTCGTTCTCTGCTCTGTTGTTTGTTGCAGCTCTTATGCTTTCACAACAATGCCTCCTCCAGAATAAATGAGGTAACCAAAAATCTTTTATAGATCATAAATGGAATTTTACTCCCACAAATGCTTTGAAGCTTTCCTCTGCGAGGTAGAAAATTAATATTTCCTTTGGAACATACGAGCACCCTAAAGCAAAAAGCAAATTGCTAAGGCATTGATGTGTCTGGTATTGGACTGTAGATAGTCTTTGAAGAACATTTAGTTTAAATATTGATTATAAAATGAAAATTAAATGCAGTCGTTTGTCGAGCTAAATTCTTCATTTAATAAAAGATAATATTTGGGGAAATTAAATCAATACATTTGCAATATGTTAACTATACTAAAGTAGGATTTCTGCGCATACACAAAAATTAATACATACATCCGTACACACAAATTATAAAAATCTTTATATATAACCCAGTGATCATTTTTTGCCGACATGTCTGCAGTTAGAAAAATATCTAAAACCTTATTACAATTTCTTTAAACATTTAGCAGAATAGTCGACAATTTTTTGTACGACGACTTTGGACGCGAATACGGATCTTGTGTATACTCTCTGACCGAGTTCGACAACAAAAAGGTTCACTGGGTAAGTTTCATGAAAGCAAAACTTTTTTTTTATTTCTTGTAAATCAATTCAATGATACCAGATGATATTTTTAATAGTATCCAGAATTACGAGTATAATGTATCTTTGTCCCCTTTAACACACGTTTTTATGGTTTTGTTACTCATTCAGTGTACTTATTCATTTTTTTAATACAATTAAAAATTATACTGAAATTTCATTTACGGAGCATAGTAACAATGTCAACACTCATTGTAGTGAAGCAGGCCAAAGTATTTTGTGGGAATCGAACTAATAATACCCAGCTTAAGAGCTTAGCATTCCACTAACTAAAAACTTGTTTATTAGAAGAAGATGCAAGAAAAATATTTACATACCAAAGAACTTTAAAATGTTTGTTTCACAATTTTTTCAAAAGATTCCATAAAATTACTTCTAAGTTGCCTATTTTTTATATTGTAAAGGGATTTATTTCCTCAAATCTGGCAGCATAAAGCATTCCAGCAAAACTACTACTTCGGTTGTTGTTATTTCTCCTACTTCGAAAAGCGCTTCGAACAGGCGCTTCTTTCGAAGCATAAAAAATACCCAAAAATCATGTCTTTTTGTTTTATTGCGTCAGCCAATTGTGTCATCGTTAAACTACAAACAAAACAAATCGAGTTTTATTATAAATCTCTCTCTTCCATGCAATAAGTGAAAAATGTAAAGAGAGCATGCTTAAAATGTGTATTGAGTTTTTAAATGTGTTAGTGTTTATGTGAAACAATGCGTGCGAAAAACCTTTGTTGCCACTGGATAAGATTTTGTTTATTTAGAAGTTCGTGTTGAATAAATATAAAAAGCGGATTAACTTTGTAATTTAAACAATAGTGGAAATCACTCTTTGTGGCATATCATTTTCTGCTACAAAGAATGAGTGTCTTCTTCAAACATGTAGGAAATACATACATACATACATTATGTATAACTATGTAATTTTTCAAATGTACCATAAAAAACTACTTTTAATATTTTCTTAATTTATTATTTGTAGATTAATTCTGAACTAACATTTATTAAAGATGCATACATTTGATATTTAAATACATAAAATAAATGAACAAATAATATAAACGTACACACACAAACCAACTTTGTTTACTTTTCTTGTTGAAGCCAACTATTAGTTTGTATTTTATTTTCATGTTTATGTTTTATACACTCTCAGAGAACCTCTCTGACTAATTTTGCTAATTGCATATATGCTAGACAAGTTTCCTACAGTTTTTAGTATTGCATATCTGCTACTGTGTAGGAAATGTTAGTTTCTTATATTTTGTTCTTGTTGTGTTGCATATTGTAGCATATATCCTAGACTTGCATAACCTGCAAGGTCTGCAATAGCAGTTTTCAACGAAGGGTGATTTCCCCTAATATGAATACTCAGAGATCTTTGCCTTTTTTTTAAGCATCCTCGGAGGCATTTCGAAACATCGCATGTGGAAGACAAGAACATTTTTTACTGAAACATCATATCTTTTTGCTGGGATATGTGCAACTCATTAAATTGCTTGAGCCTTCGAAATTTCGTATAAAAGCAAAATAGCTATAAAGAAGTTAACAAAAATAATACATTTAATATTCTTAAGTAATTACAGTAAAATAAATTCTATACATTTTATATTTTATTACAGAATTTGACTTTAGAGTATTTCAGAGAATTACTACAACATCATCAAATAAGCAATAAAAATTGTATAGGATTTATTCATTATACAAGTATTTATTAAAAAAAAATTTAATTATAAATACCACACTGGCCACACTGGGGCATTTCGCAAAGTAAATGGTAATAAATACAGAACTTCTAAGCTAACTAATATACTAGGAGCAGGTCTTGTATAACACTGTTTGCAAAAAAGTGTAGATTATGCAAAGATTGCGTTCAGTGATCTAAAATAAAAAAATATAAAAGTTCTAATTTTCCAGGTTTCATACCACAAATAAATACAGTATTTACTAAAACAAATTCTTTTAAAAAGTTATTATCTATGAAGCTTCCAACAGCTTTTGCCTCACACACGATTTTCTCTAAATCACGATTTTCTCGAAATAAACTTTCTGTATAAAACTGTTATAAAAAATTTTGCATTTTGGGAGACTTAAATTTTCAAATGCACTTTGCCAATGTGCAGATAAATGTTTGTTTTTCGATGTATACTTCTCGCTAAAGCCCCATGCAATGTCAATCGCGAGTGCTATTATGATGAACCATATCTTGTTTTAAAGGCTACTAAATTTCTATGGAATAGTTCGATTAGAAAATTTGTAAGCTATAATGCACCGAAATCATATGAAAACTAAAAATGCTATACTGAAAAAATTAAAACTCTAGCGTATAAATTTTATAACGATTTATTGTGAAAGATACCCCACTGTGTTGTCAAGAATTGGACATTTTTTATTATGACAGTTTGTAATAAAATTTTACAGAACGTTTGCATAAATTTCCTTAAGGTGCACTTAGAATGGATAACAGATACAGATACATACATACATATGTGCATGTAAATGAGAATACTACTTAGGGGAAAGCACCGTTTTAATTAATAATATGCAGGGCTCGGATATTCATGCAACTGCATGTTTTATATCTTTGTAAAAGATATCGACTAAGTAGCAATCGGAAGCATCAAAATTTAAGTTAGTTGGCATTGATTTGTAGTTGCATATTTATGCATAATTTGGTAATAAATGCATATTTTTTATTTTTAGGTGAATATTTAAGCTTTTAAAAGTACTTTTTACTTGCATAAAAATTCGATCCCTGGCAAATTGTATATTTGTAACATAAAGTAATAATTCTTAAACCACATTACATAAAATATTATTTAAAATAACAAATTAAAAATTTCGCAAGAAAAATAATACATAACATCTATCATAACTAAATAAGTAAAAGTCTATTATTGAATATGTAAAATGCTGCTTAATTGGAAATTTAAAACACAAAATCAAGAGTTTAAATCTTTTAATTATAGAGAGTTTAAATCTTTTAATTATAGATGTGAGTCCTCTTAACTTAATTGCAAAATATCAATAGTAACCCAAAGTAAATTCTCAACCCACCCACCTTTAGAGGACGGAGTTAATTTAATTGCACTTAATATGCTTCATCCCAAAAATATTCATACTTTTTTCCATTTTTTTTTTTCTTCTTTTAAAATTTTGTAGTTGTTGCGTTGAAAAAAGCAATCAAATTCTTTTTAATGTTCAATAAATCTTTGAAGTCAACCACAAAAGACGTGGATAACAGACCCGTGTTATGCAAAAATGAAAAAACAGAATCTGAAAAACAGTAAAATATTTCGAGGTCTATTAATATAACTCATACAGCCATAAGTACACTCTCACATCCACCTTTACTTATTTTCAGGCATCCAGCAGCTCATGAACTTATTAACGTGCATATGTGTACATATGTAAGTATGCATGTATGTATGGATGTATGTATGTTTATATGAGAGCAACATAAGTAGTCACTTCATTCACTCATGGAGTTCATATGTGAACATTATAGCTCGCACAAACATCGTCAATCCGTTTAAAATTTTTCCAAAGGCCATACAGGAAACGTATCGTATTGTAACGATAACACTTAAATGTTTCAGATTCCTTTAAGTATGACTTTTGTTGGCTTTCTTTTTTTTTTTTGTTCAACTTGATTATTTGCTTTTCTTTTTCGTTTTCATTTACTTTTTTTAACTCCGATGGCATACCAAATGTGTATGAAGATGTTTGTGTGTGTGTGTGTGTGTGTCAGAGTGGAAGTGTAATTTTATGTTATTGTAAGTGTGTGTGTGTGGATGTTGGAGAAAAAAAATCTGCTATACTACATGAGTTGCAACTTTTATGAGTAATGAAGTTTAATAGAGGACAACAGCAGCAACAAGAAAAAATATTAAACAAGAAAAACCTTCTAAAGAAAAAGCAGGCGACAAAGATAAACCTGGCTAAGAATCAAAGTGCACAAACAGTCACACATTTTTGTACATTTAGATTCATATTCAAGAGTGAGAACGTTTATATGCCATCATTATGATTTTGATAATTATGTTTCAACACCTGATTACGTTAGTTATTTTCTATTTTTATGGTGAATTATAGAATATTACTTTGAGACACATTTTAAGTGAAATTCTTCGCTTGTTAAAACGTGTAAAACTTATTATGCTTGTATGTGAGTTTGCTTCACTTCTCCACTTCTTGCTGCAAAGTCACTAGTTTTTGTTATTGGACAATGTTGCAGAGTAAAAAATGCCACTTCCTGGCATGAGCACAAACGAAAATTTGTTAGCGGCAGAGTAAGAAAAATTGTGTCAGCATACGTTACGTGACTGCTTAGAGCTCACTAATCAGGTATTCCTTCTTTTTGTCGTTTTCTTTAAGTAAATGAATTCAATTTACTATTTTGAATAAAAGTTGTATTGATGCAACGACTTTCTTTGGTCGTGGCAATAAGGATTTATAATAATAATTTCTTACTAACGTAATGTCAGCTGCCGCTATGTTGCTGCCATCTGTATAATTAACTCAACTTTCTTGATAGTCAAAGCGCTGACCAAAACAGCTTCAAATATACTTTAGACATACACTAATATAAATACCATAAGTAACATGAATTTCATTTTAATTCAACATGATTTAATTCATGATTTAACATAAAATTTATTTGAAATTAAAGTTATAGTCATGTTGATTTAAAATGAGTTGTAACGTTGATTTTTCTTGATTCGCTAAAGTAGATCCAACTTTAATATAACATGATAAAAATGGATTTTACCATAAAACAGGTTTTAATTATTCAATATTGAACCATGTTGTTTTAACAGCGAAAAATTTTAAATCAACGAGGTCTAAGGTAAGATTAATAATTTTTCGTTTAAAATTAATATGAAACAGTGGTAATTTTATGTCAATACTTTTGCAGAAATTTAATTTGACTTTCAATCAACATTGCGACACGTTGATTTTACATTGGTTTTTTATTTTTTATTTTTCAAAAATTTTAATTTTTCACAAATTTGCGAATACGTTTTTAATGACCTTCAACAATGAAGTAAATCTGCTTAACTAGGCCTCACACGCTATCAACGCATTGTATACTCACAGTAGAATGCGCTGCCTTTCACTTGGGAAAGTATTGTCAACTATAGTATCTTAGTATACAAGCGAGCAGTGTGCTGAAATATTCGTGTTGGGGGTATCTGTTTGTACCAACACACTGGGTGTTTGTGCAAAGAACAAAAAATAAGAAATTAATCTTATTAAACTTTTGGATTCTTCTCATAAATATAAATTGTCCACCCATGTGTTTACCTGTGGCACGTAGCTCTCATACGGTTGAATAAATTCTGATTTAGCTTTCTTTATTTCAAAACTGATTTTGTCTTGTTTTCGCAAAAAGTATATATGTATCTAAATGTCCTCGAAAATAATTATTTTTGTTCAAATGCTTCAAATAATATAATATCACTAATATGTACCGAATTTCCCACCTTTGAAATATTTCCTTTCCAACAACCAAACGGTAATGATCATTATATTTCAATATTATTCTTTTAAAAAACCTAAAAAATATTTCTAAAGGTGCCAAAAAACGTTGAAGAAAATGCAAACAATAAATCACCATACAAAGCATAAAGCAACGGAAAGGAAACAAGGAAAGCAAAGAATATTTTAATATAAAGGAAATATTTTTAAGAGTGTCGCTAACTGGATTGGCGTATGATTAACACTAAATGCTTGTTCATGACAATATCAAGTATTGGAAACATAAAAATGAAAATAGTAATTCGTTCTCATTCTAGCAATGCATTACAGTTGCTATAAAAATAAATACGTTTACATGAGCATACTTGTAGCCAGACTTAAAAATGCATAAAATTGTTGATTTTTTCATTTTTTGCACACAAAATGTAGCAAAAAATGTTCTTTGATGCTAAAATTTAAAGAAAAAATATATCCGTGTTTTATTTAGCATCTATGTATATGTTTATTTCTTCCCAGCGGGAAATAGAAGGAGTACGGATGCCTTCTAAAATGCCTTTGTACTCCTTCTTTTGGATAAACAAGACCTGCTCGCTCTATTCCATACTCATATCTTTTTTACACACGTTGTCATTGCGGGGAAGGTCTTCCGTTTGCCAGTTCTAGAAGCCCTGTTAAAAACTTTCTAAAAAGGTAATTTTGAAGGGTTTCTAGGAAGGTCTGTTAAAAAGCAAATCTTTTATCTCGGTATTTTTATATTTTTATAGCGGCTTCTTTAATTTTGATTAATGCTATTTTTTATATCGAATTATTTCCTTTCATCTAAAGTAATTTTTTACACGAATGTATTTTTATTAAGAAGGTTTTGGATGTGAATAGCTTCGCCAGTTTAAGTATAAGTTAATCAACTCTATTATAAACGGCATAATAGCAGCACATGATGTCTCTTGAATGTAAATTTCTGCTTTATATATAAATTACTTGCGAAAAAAGAATATGAGAATGTTATTTATAAAAAACATTGTTAATGAATAAAACCAGCGTTGTCATCTCGATGCTTTTCGCACTGTTTTTAGTGCTTTTTCAACTTGTCACTGCGAACATATTTAGAGATACTGCTCGGTGCTTTTTTAACCCATTTTTAGTGTTTTTTTTTTGTGACGGTGGCACTAAACCCAAAATTCCGAAATAAATTTGTTTATCTAAAAAATGTTTTTTAAGGGTAAAATTTTTTATTTCGTTTGATTGACACTTAAGAGTAATTTAAAAAATGTTTGACACAAAAACAACAGTTTATATATTTACCCTCTTGTTTCAACGAAACTCGACAATGCTGAACAAAACGAATTTCTTTTACTTTGGCAAAAAAAAACAAACTATGCTACTCCTTCTCTTCTCGCTTCTCATAGAAGCAAATGTGGAATGTGTATCTTATCTTTTATACGGAAAAGCCGAAGCCATCTTTAAGGCATTCTTTAGCAGTTAGATAAGAAAGGTAATTGAATTAAAAAGCTATCTAGGCAGTCTTTTAATAAGGGCTGAATTAAAAAGGTCTTCTGAGTTTTCCCGCTGGGTTATTGGCACATACACACACACATACACATAAACAGTTTCACAAATATTATGCTGCATGTTTTGCCATCATCAGTTTTCATTCGTTTATTTAACGTTTTTAAGCATTTGGCAGTTGGCTTAATACGTTTGGGAAATTACAATAGGTTTCAATCAAATCCATTGCAATCCCTCGTTTTTCTTACTTAATATTTTGCTGCGCTTTTTTTGTTGCTTTCTGTTTTTGTTTTTTTTTTTCCTTCTTACGGTATCGTGTCTTGCTAACAGTGCATGTACAACGTGTTTTATGGTTGTGTGATGTTGATGTGCTCATTTCTTATTTTGTACTGCTTTTCTTTAAGATCCAGTGCAGCAAGTCTTTCTTTTAGGTTTATATTTCTTTTGCTTTCTGTCAAGGTTGTAGTGGATTTTTATTTTACTTACAGCTTGCATCCTGTTGCGTAGAACTATTACAAGGCATCCTCATCATTTTCATTCTCATCTTCATCAGCAGCAACACCATTTGCAGTTCGGTTTTTATTTTGTCTGGGGAAATTCACAATTTTCTGCACGATAAGATTTACTTGTTTATGCTCATACTTACACTAACGTTTATTTACAAGATGTATTTGTAGAATTCTATTTTGTGTTCAAATACATTCATATTTATTTCTATTGAATACAATTTTTTGCCCTAAATTTTGGTCTCTTTTTTTTAAATTTTATATAAAAAAGTTCAGATATTTCTTTATTGCTGCAACTTGCATGTATACACTGTAAAATATATTCGAACGTAAGTATACAAGTACATGAATGTATGCTTTGTTTATTGAATTCACTTCTACACATTCTTCTATACAATTGTATAGTTAGTGTTCATTTGCAGTTTGTTGCTTAGAACACATTCATTGTGTTATAGTTGTTTATATTTAATGTGGCCAATGTATTGGATATTATGATCCAAATATATAAACGAGTACGAGTTTTTATGACTTGTAATTTTTTTTCTAAAAACTCTATTTCCAAATGCTTAAAACATGCTTTGGTTGCAACAAAATAACAAAACCCACCAACCACATCTGTTTCCCGTTCCAGACAAACTCGTTCGTTCGTTCGTTGCATTTTAAGAAAAATTAATATTAACAAGGGCCAGGGAGATGATTGTGTTCATTAAATAGAAATTGTTGATCTCAACAATTTTGTGGTAGTTATACTCTGCGGCCATTTTTTTATTTTTTATATGTGATGGTTTAATAGTTTTTGGAATTTGGTGGTTCTTAAAGTTGCGAATGAGTTAAATAAGTGTATTAGTGTCGTAATAAAAATAAATTCTGCTAATAATCCTTAAATTGGGTTTTTTAAAACATGCTTACATACAAAACTTAAGAAATTGAGAATTTTTTTTATAACTATTTTTTAACAATTTGCTATATTTTTAACAGGATGTTTTTTTATGTATTAGCTTTTATTATAAGCCCAGCAAACAACAAATGCTACAACATTTGAGTTTGCATTAACAACTTATTATCAACTGAACAGGGGTGTATTTCGAGCATAGTGTGCAAACAAACAAAACTTTTCGCAAACGTTTCATGCGAAGACACAAACTTTTAAAATATTTTTAGTCGTTTCGTACATGAGCAAAACCAAAACAAATACTTTTGCAATGACAAAGATTGCAAACAAAACAATTGGCTTTGCACTCATCTGCTTGCTTTAATATCCCGTTTCAATTATACAATTGCGAACAAAACAATATATGAATAGATCATTGTATTTACCATAAATACGCAAACACATTCTCTATTATGATAAGCAAATTAATCGGTAAACGTTTGCAAACATATTTTTTTAAGACTTTTCAATTTTGTTCTCACTATTTTCTTTTATAACTGCGTACATTTAAGTTGATGTACATTTAGTGTACACAAGTAAAAGATATATACAACTAAATGGGACAATCATTCTCGTTGTTTTTTGTTTTGTTTTTGTTTTACTCATTGAATAATACAAAACAAAACCAAAGCAAACGTTTCATTTTGTTTATTTTAATACTCTGATTTAGAGGGAGGAAGAAAATAATATTTTCTATATTTTTTATTGTTCTTAAGGTCTGTGGAAAAATGAAAGGCTTAAGACCAAGATTGGTTTACTGAGCCTTCATCACTATGAGATCAAAACTGAAATACGCCGCCATAGTGTTATAGCCGCAAATTCAACAGATCACAGCTAGTTAATAAGATTTATCGACTTTTCTGTTTTTCGATCACTTGTGCTTTGAAGACTTATCTTACATATGCAGGCGCGGATCCAGCTTCAGCATTTTGAGGGAGAACTACTAACTAAAACATACTATTTTGCAAAACCTCTTTTAACACCCCCAAAAAAAATTGGGTATATTTTACTCGTTTTTCGGAGGAGGGGATATCCCGTCCCCCCACCGCTTTTGTATCCGGGCCTGTACATATGCCTTGCTTGTCATTCGGTTCACCTAACTGAAATTACATGTACGAACTGAGAAAAATTTGATTATAATAAAAAAAGTATAAATTACAGCTACAATATGTAATTGTAATTGAAAACATTTGAATTACAATTACTTGAAATTTTCATTGAAAATACCTGAACAACAACATGTAATTGTAATTAAATTCTTTCAATTGCAATTGAGATTTTAATGGAGAGTTTTCAATTACAACTGCTTTTATATGCAATTGTTGTTTTTAATTTTCAATTACAACAAAATGAAATTCTAATTCAAAAACTTCAATTACAATTAATTGATGGAGTGGTGGCTTATTTCTCGAAATAATTTTTTTTGTATTTTAAACTAAAGTGGAGTTTCGTAGATATGATTCAATATAAATAATGAACTAAAAAGCTGAAAATAATAAATTTCAAAAAACAATATTTTATTTCGTGGATAATCGAATTTTGTATGTAAAAGAAACCGAAAGATATTCGGATACTTTCAGTGATACAAAGTATTTTACTCCTGCTCAACAAGAAGAAAAATTACTGTACCACTGCTCTGTCATCACTCGTAGAACGAGTACGTACAGGACAATTGACAAATATTTCCCGCAGGATTATTGTTACAGGCTTTAGTAACATAAAGTATTTGTTGAAAAGGAAAATTGAAAGCTGATACTAAGTTTTATAAAAAAAAATGGAGTTTTATCTATCTCAGGTTGTTCTAGACCTTTTTTATTGTATAATTTTTTTATGAACATATTTTGTCTTTTTTTGTGCCTAAATGATTGTTGGGTATTTTTCAATCATTTAGAAAAGTTTTAGTTGCAAGCGTTATAAAACATGGGTGCATTTTATTACAGATTATAAAAAATTTCAAATAACCATTATCCACCCAGTAACTTGTAAAAACAAATTATGTATATAAAACATATAAAAAAATTATTATTCTTGTTAAAAGCACTTTTATGTATTTAGGGGCATTGTTACAACTTGGCGTTAGTTAAAGGTAGGATTTTGTAGGACGGGTATACATTTTGTCATTATTACAACTTTACTTTAACCTAAAGTGAGCGATAAGTTAAAGGCATTTTCATCCTACCTGGTAGGTTAAATGAAAGTTGTAATAATGACAAACTGTTTATCCGTCCGACAAAATCCTGCTTTTAGCTATTGCCAAGTTGTAATAGAGGCACTTATAACTTGGCAATAGTTAAAGGCAGGATTTTGTCAGACGGATAAACAGTTTATCTTTATTATAACTTTACTTTAACTGACAGCGAGCGATAAGTTAAGGGCAAGCCCATGGTAGGTTGAAGTAAATTTGTAATAATGATAAACTGTTTATCCGTCCGACAAAATACTGGCTTTAACTATTGCCAAGTTATAATAATGGCCCTTAGATTCTAAGGCTTAGAATCATAAAACTTTTAAAATAAGCTTCTAAAAAATTCCTTAAAACTTTATTAATTTATTCACAAAATCTTCAATCACTAACTATTAATTGCCATATATTCAGCCATTTCTAAGCGAGATTAAAATTTAAACAACATTAAATCCCATTGTATCAACTTCGTTTAAAGTATTTATAAATTATTAGACAATGACATCAAGAATTAAATTGTGCAAAGTTGTTGAAAGAATGGGAATAAATGAAGCTTATCATTAACAAGACTTAAAATTTCAAAATACAAATCCCAACATTAAGCAACCAAAGCTGGCAATAATAACAAAATTATAAAATACAAAAAATATATTCTAAAGAAAGAAAGTGTGTGTGTACGTTTGTTAAACTTTTACATTTATGTAGAGATAATAGAAATTGTCTTCACTTACCTTCTCTGCAATGCAATGCAATCAGTCACGTTTAATATACTTGTCACTGAAAAATCATCCATAATCTCTGCTAACGATGAAGAATCTTAATACTTTTATGATTAAAGTGAACATTTTTGTGCTGTTGCCAGCCAGATGATTATGGAAAATCCTCATAATTTTTTACATCATTATTGATGTTGTTGTCATTAAGGAATAAATAAATATGGATAATTATGATGCTTCTGCGTTGTTCTTCTCATAACCAGCCAGCATCATGAGGCATAAAAGTGAATTATTTAGGTGGCCACTTGCTTTTGAAAATTTCCATTGTTAAAACATTAGCACTCCATCTTATAACTTAAACTAAATGTTCATCAGTATTCAAGATGTTCTTAAGTTGTCATTAACTCGTCATTGAGTTACAAGTACATACACTTTTTCAGGTGAAGTCAGTGTAAACTGAGAGGGTGCACGTATTGGCAAAGTAGGATTTGAATTTAAAACTAAAATAAAGTGAAATAAAATTAAAAGAATTTTTCACTGAAAGAATTAAATGAAGGCTTAAGAGAATTTTAATAAAAGGTGTAAATCTAATTACATATTTTGCTGCCAAATAGACCAAAATCATAAGAAGATAAAGTTTTTGGTTTATTTTTGCGATGGGTGTGTTAACTTATCTACTTACCTTCCTAACGGTATATAAGTTGATCAATATCCCAAATCAGGGCAACCCAAAATAGTATTCAAATTGTTTTTTCTATTCTAATTTTAAATGTACGGTGTTGTGTACATTATACACATTTTCATTTTTGTTTTTCATTTTTATCTTTAACGGAAAATAAAATTAGTTTTGTGTATGGAACGTTACTATTATTTTTTAATTGCTTTTCATTTTCGCTATTAATCTTTATGAAAGCGAGAAGTTTCAGATATTATAATTCACCGAAGCGTTTCACCTCTTTTTAATATTTTTGCATTGACGTACAAAAACGTAAAGTTTTAATATAAAAGTGTACATAACTGCATCTCTACTTTTATTTTCTTTAACTCGAAATGTGCTACATCGTTTCTAATTTTCCGTTGGTGGTAATTTCATTTTATTTCAACTCAAAACAAATTGGATTTCAGGATTTTGTGGAGGTAACGTTCAACGCATTTTTGTATGAATTTTATATTTTTTTCTTATCACAAGCTACAAACTTAATGCACAAAAACGAAGATGCATAATTTTCGCTGAGCCTTAATAAAAACTTCTTAATTATATACAAAAATTTTTAATAATATCAAAAACTATGGATAACATCAATACAAATCTTAGGATGCAAACCATGATCGCTTAGTAAAATATTTTAAAATTTAATAATACTGTATGAATTCACAAAACCATTAAGTATCAGAAACACACTCATTTCTTATATTTAATGTTTTTCTTGCAATTTCAGCAATTAAAAGAAATGAAACATACTAGAAAAGTGTAACGTACAATGCATACAAGTGCGTGCAACAACAAATGATTGAAAAAATTACTCTGCATTATAATTACTTATTTTTAAAACATTATAAATTTGTTCTCTTTACAAATTTACAGTTCTTAATGTGCGGCAGCATTCAATATGAACAAGTCCTTTTGTGTGGACTTGGTATAAGAAGTATTTTTGTACTTTGTTTTGTAGCCTCATTCATACTTTTTAAATTGTGCTAATTCTTTCAACTACGGGCTTATTCGTGTTCTCACTTGAAAGTCACCAATTACCACCTATTTCATCAAATATTTGTCCAGTTTGGCCATGCCGAAAATATTCGAAATGTAATCAATAACTTAAATATTACCTTCTTAATTTTGACAAAATTAAACCTTTATCACAATCTAACAAATACTTAAACATCAATTTCCCTTGTGGTCCAAAGACTCATTCAAATTTTACCTGTCTTATTTATTTGTTCACTTGCAACCAATAAAAAATATCTACAAATCATAAAATCTAAAGCAAATTGGTTTTATGAATTGTAGCTTAATTATTTATTACTTCAAATCCATTTCATAATGCCAATGAAAAATTACATTTTTACCAGCATGTTGTATCATGATAAAATTTGCCGGACCATAACATCAGCTTATGCAATCAATTCTTTGATCCCAATAAGTACCAACCAGTACATGAACATTGTCGTAATACAATTTACGCAAAAGTAACTTGGTCCCCTGTTTATGAACGAACAAAATAAATGGAGAGTTCTTAGTTAATATCTTAACAAAAATTTAGCAAATATAATTTCACACTTCATTATTCTCGACTAATCTACCCAACTTTGTTTATGCTTTTCCTTTTCTTTCCTATTTTTTTCGTCTTCTTTTTTTAACTTGTGGGTGTTTAACCACCCCAAATGACCAACCATTTGGGAAAAATAAAGGAAAACACCCTCTATTTTAAGAAAGAGACATTTAAAGTAGAATTAAATGAAAATAGTGCAAAGCCACAAATTACGATAAAGAAAAATTAAATGTATTAAACGCACTAAAATAAATAATGTTATCAAAAGAACTTTTGCACTAAATTACAACGCATACAGTTTTATATATATTTTATCAGTTGCTGGAAGAGTAATGCAATGTGAATGGCCCAACAATGGAATTCTAAGGGTGTCTGGCTGGCCATTAATGACCAAAGATGCCAATGATATTTACACAAACACACTCCCATAACCATTAAGCCACGAACACAGGAAATGAAAAAAATGTATGCGGAACACAAAGAAGCTATCTTGAACACATGAACTACTGTGAATATATGAGAGCTACCACCATCACCACTATCAATATTTAAAATCATCCATACACTCATTCGCACTACAAAACAGTTTTAGCAAACAAGTGCATTTATATTAAATGTTTATGACTCATACTCTCATTGTGTGACCAACATGTTTCATGGCCAGACATTCTTCTACCATAACTTGCATGATAATAAACTGATAAATTTTAAGCTTTCACCCAGACAATTTGTAGTTAGTGAGTATTAAGTATTTCCCAGACATTCAGTAATTTCTTGATTATTATTGGCAAAACATAATGAACAATAGAGCAACAAAAAGAAAAAGTAGGAAAAAGGAATGTATTGCAAACATTAAGTCACACCTAAATACAATTTAGATGTTGTTTGTATAAACGAGCCAAACGAACCAATACATATATTTCTAAAGACAGACAACAATCACCACTTCTAGTCTAGTTATTAACAGGGCGAAGCAAAAAAAAACTAACAAAAAAGGTTGATGGCGTTTGCTTTATTATTTTCTCACTTTAATGTTTACAAGCATAAAGTAACAGAACAAAAAAAAAAGAAATCAAAAAAGGAAACAACAAAGTTAGAATGATTCAATATGAACTCCATGAACTTTTCAAGAAACGGATATAACAAATGTTTATTTCTTTATCAGATGAAGACAGTTACTCCAACAACAAAATAAAGAAAGAATGAAATGCTACAAAAGCATCAGTGAATGAAAGAGGGAGTGCAGCTTGTAAGCGGAAGGTAAAAGACATCAAATAATTTACAAATACTAAAAATATTTCAATTTCAGATGAAGTTCTTTTGCACAAACATTTATTTATAATTTGGTTAGCAATTGCAACAAGCCAATCTAGTATATGCAACATCTTTATAAAGTGTTCGCACAAAGTATAAACACATTAAGGAGTATTTTTCCAGAAACACCAGCCTTTTTAGTCATTTATTTTGGCTTAAAAAAAATTAAGTTATTATCAAAGGAATTCTGTTTAATTAAACTGTGACGACAGACAACAGCAAAATGTTGATAAGTATATTCGAAATGAAATTGTTATTATTATCCATTTTTTATTATTATGAGTATTATTTTCATTTCTTTGCTCAACGTCATTAACATTTTTATAGATTTTTATTTAAAGAAAAAAAAGCAATTTAATTAACACTTGCTAGGAAATTACAGTATGTTGCAAATCTAAAGAATAACACAGATTGTTTTATTTCAACGAATATGAGTAAGCATGACTTGGTGGCGGTTTTGCAATTTTGAATGAAATTTTTGTCATTAAAAAATACTACATTCTTTTAAGTATGAAAAATTAGATACAATGCCTTTCAAGGCAAAACCCAGAATAGCTCTAGCCCCTCCTACAATGGTGTTAGAGTAATTTTGATAACATAAGGAAACGTAAGGATTACAAGTTCCCCTATGCCGAATACTAATTGAAGCGAAAGGGTACAAGTGCCAAAACCAAAAAAAAAGAATTAGTTATATGCAGGAATAAACACTTAATACCAATATCCATCACTCTATAAAAATTCAAAACACTGTATGTATTAGAAACCAAAAATATTATGTATGAAATGCATGGGAACAAAAAACTTTGAAGCTTAATTAGTCAGAATTTAATATTTTGCTCTTGCACCCCTCTGCTTTTAAGTCACTCAATTGTGAATAAGTATGAAATTAATCCGTTATTAAGCGTTAAAATGTTCCCCAAAAATGTTTCTCGTGGTGTTTTGCATCTCATACTTTAAACGTCAGGCTTAAAAGATTTCCTATGCCGAATACTAATTATGAATAAGTACGAAATTAACCCTTTTAAACACATTTCCAATTTCAAATGATTTCTGGCGTTCAAAATGAGACTGGGACTTTGGTGCCTTTGAAGACCTATAGTAGAATTTAATGTCAAATATTTTTGTAGAACACTTGAAGAAAGCGACAAAAAATCATATACTAGGAAGAGTTAGGGGTTGAAGTGTTCCACAATTTTTTTTTGTTTTGCATAAAACTGTTGAGCACATCTTATACTTTAAGCATGGTACTCTGTTCATCATTTCGTGCTAAGTGCTGTCAAAAGTCCATATAAAAAAATTTACACGAATTGCTCACAAAAAATTCTTGCAGAAGTATTATTCTGTTTATTTTGTGAAAAACATATGAAATGTATCTACAACATTTTGAGTCTTTATGCGAAATAATCAGCCGTGTCACAGATTCCGTTTTGATTCTGTAGTTGTCATTCCGAAAAAGTTCATTTTTGGTGCTTTAGATTCCGTTTATTTTGTATTTCGATTTTACAATAATGTTTTATACCTCGAAGCGTTTGACCAAATATGTATTTAACACTCCTAAAAGTATGCATGTTTTTAAGTATTTTGTGCAAATAAATTTAGCAGAAAAGTGTTTGTCAATTCAGCTTTGCAATTTAAAAGTGGTTTGATTGCGAAGTAAATTTAATTTTTTCGTTTTCTGAAGAAGCAACTTACGGAATTGAAACCACTTCCGATCGGAATGGTATTCTGTGACATGGCTGGATATGAGCACCATTTTTTCGTGTGGAATTTACAACAACCATATTGGGTTTTTTTAAACATACACAATTGCAGCATACTTTCAAGGGCTAGTTATGATTGGTTACTTATCATATTTTTCGTATGAAAAAACCAAAGTCGATCAACATTTTTCGCAAATTTGAACAGCGTACTAAGCTTTAAACGTAAACAAAGTTTTCCTATGGCGAATTACTAATTGATATAAACGTTTGTTTGTAAACAAAAACTCCGATTTTAGATTATAGAGTCTTTACAATTGGTCCAAAAATAGCATTTAAATTTAACGATTTCGTCTAAAATCTAAATTTTAAATGCATCTTTACGAATTTGACACATCCTACGTTTTAAAATTTCTTAAAATCATGAAGTTTTTGATACTCAATGAATACAAGAACCAACTGAGAACCATTAAATATTAATTATTAAAAATCCCTGTTATGCAAATAGAAAAATATCAACAGTTAAAAGAATTTTGACACTTACCTAAGGACTGTTACCTAAGCACTGTTATTATACTCAAAGATGAATTGTAGGAATAAGTCAAATAATATATAAAAATCTTGTTATTCTATCAAACTTTTAAATATACCCTAATTCGTTGCAACAAACAAAATGACTGACTTTCGTAGCATTCATATTAGCCCTTCGTTAGGGTATCAAAAACACTTCCACTCATTCATACTTTTTTTGCCAATAAAATTAAAATAAATGTTTTTGTTTATTTGCGCAAAAAATCCAGTTAATTTGAAGCACTGGAATTAAATGTTCAGACAGTTAGTCAGTCAGGACAAGACGGCGTAATACAATCATACCTTTTGACTCAATAAAAATGTAATTATTTTCCATGACTAAAAAGAAGATGATATATATGGAATTGTTATTGTTGTTGTTGCCGCAGTTGTTGTACGAGTACAATTATAGTATAATGCTGTGACTTAAATAAAATTCCAAAATTTTCTTAACTGTAATATACGGAATATGTTTGTAGGAGTATTATTGAAGGTAACACAAACCCACACACACACACACACACAGAAGCACAATCTTACAACCAAGCGAAAATAATAATCATTTTGAAATTCTCTTTTACATTTAAACAATTTAAAAAAAAATTTAATAACAAACAAAAAATTATACAAAACTGGTTGACTGAATGACTGACTGAAGACTGACTGCAGTTGTTGGAATTTTACACACAAAGTTAAATGGAGTGGGAGGAATTTTTATATAATTTTTCTACTTTTTACATCCTTTACGATTGTTATTATTATTTAAGCTACACTCACAGAAAAGAGTAAAAATATTTTCAGCTTAATTAAACTCTATAGAGACATTACACACACATACAACTCGCTAACACTGTGCAACAGCATATATGTCGAGAAAAGTTTTAAATATTGAATTTCCTTAAAAGAATTGTTTTTTTACCTTTCTTAACAAAAACGAAAACATACTTTGCTGTAAAAAGCAGCATATTTAGCAGTTTACATACAAATATCTCTAGAATTACCCGGGACTGTTTTGTTTAGAATATCTGGGTTGAGCTGAATAAGCCAACATTCCTATCTTTAATGAACTTTGTTTATTTTCCTGATAAATATTTTATATATAGTCACAGAAAATGCAAAAAGCCTTATCTAACATTTTAAAAGTTTTAAAGGAGAAGCATAAAACTTGTTTATATAAAAAATTATATTGACAATTAGTGCAAAATCTTACAATAAATATATAAATTTGTGGGTAATTTTTTAGTTGTATTGTAAGATTTTGCACTAATTGTCCATATAGTTTTCATTTAAACAAGTTTTATGCTTATCCCGTAAAACTTTTAAAATGTTAGATAGGGCTTTTTGCATTTTCTGTGACGATATATGCTTACATAAATATTGTTACTGGGTGTAATCAGACATATAATGAGCCAGAGAAAATTTTCGCAGGCACAAAATTTTTTAAAGGCATAAAGTCGTATTTTATTATTCATTTTGTATATAGAATTATATTACAAAATCATTACATAAAGGAATGCAAAAAGTTTTTATCGTTTCTATGCACACTACACAAGATGTTGTTCAACTGAGACCCATTAGGTTGCATGAGTTGCCCATCTCGAGGCGAGCTTACTCTGAGGCCGACTCACTACTGAACTCCTTTTGCACCGTTCGCGCATAACTTTAAGAGAATAAATCTAAAAAGTCTTCATGTAAAACCAGTAGCATAAGTTCGGTATAGGCCGGTAATGTTGTATGGTTTTCTCTTAAACTAAGAGCATAGGAATAACGGTAGCAATCTTAATAGTTTTATGCACCGTTATCATATCGTACGCGTTTTTACGATATGACAAAACGGAAATATCCACACAGTGTCGTCATATAGTAAGTTTTTTACGATATAACAACACTGAGATATCAGTACACGGTGTATGGATATCTCAGTGTTATTACATCGTAAAAAACTTACGATATGACGACGCTGTATGACTATTTCCGTTTTATCATATCGTAAAAACGCGTCCGATATGACAACGGTGGTTTTATGCGCACAGAAAGTTAAGAGTGCGTTAGTGTATTAGATTTTTGCATGTAAATCGTAAAAAATATGCGTAGCCGCGTGGTTGACTTGTTTTGTGCTCTTTTAGAAATTACTTTAATTCTTAAACTGCATTATTTTAATTTTAAAGTAAATTATGATTATTTTATTAGCGAAGAGTACACGAAACAATATTGCATATGCGATTAGTATTTTTAGCTCAATAATTATTAAAATAAACCTCGCATTCGGATAATGTGGTATCACATAGAGAAAATAAGCATGTCAAAAAAAAGATGACCTAAGAAAACGAACAGTGGAATAAATGAAAGTATAATACATATACCACATTATCAGACCATGATATACCATATTTTAAATGACTTTTCTAAGGATTTTTTTTAATTTTTCTCCAATTTCTCTGACACGTGGGCTTGAAAAAGTTTTTTTACTTTCTCAAGACTTGTGGTAGAATACCAGCTGATTTCTTTTCCAATCGAATCAAGTTTTTAACAACTATAGATAAATAATAAATAGGTATACCATATTCAGCTGCGGATACAAGGAGGGTGAAAACGGGATATCCCTCCCAACGAGTAAAAGTAGTACTCCCTAAAATCTCAAGCTGGATCCGCGCCTGACCATATTACCCGAACTTACTATTTTAAACTACCCGTGTATGAAAGAGAAATTAAACAAAGTTTTCGTAATATTCAGTGGCTTCTGAGATTCCATATTTTTTAATGCTAAAAGAAAAAGAAAACTAGTTTCATGTATTGAACTTTAACCTTTTTACCCAGTGCTCTTTGTTTTCGTTAATAAACTGTATGTTTCTTTTTGTAGACATTCTCTCTATATTTTCTGTTTTTCCGTTATCGTTAACTTCTTTCTACGATCCTAAGACTGAAAGTCTAATCATTATTCTAAAAGAGTAACGTTCTATACATTCTTGAAAATTTTTTAAAAGTAACGTACTATACATTTTTATATGAATTTCATATTTTTGTACGAGTTACAAATTAAATTACCTACAACTAAGGCGGATAATCTTTTTATTTTTTTACAAACACAAGCGACTATATAATTTAGCTTGTGTACGGCAAGTCTCCAAGGTAAATGGCGGGAACCGAACCCATGAATCCCCTCTGGCATGACAGAATCGCCACCAACCGATAAGTTTTAACAAAAACTTTTTAAATGCACACAAAAAATTTCAAATGCTTTAAAAACAAATGGTAACGTTCAATACATTTAAAAAAAAGCATGATTGATTGATGAAACCTTTTTCATTATACATAATAATATTTGACAAATTCACAATATGGATTTATAAACGAAGTTTTACTAAATTTAGCATAATTCATAGTCAGTTTGAAAGCATTTCTTCCACGTGATTATTAAAAATAATACAGACATTTATTTTATATTTAAGAAAATAATTTCAAAATATTCTTTATAACTTTCATCAGTAAAAAAAACTTTTTGCCATCATCAAATCATAAAAAAATAAAACTTATAGAAAAAAACATTTTTCCTTTAATTTGCCTCCATTCGTCATTAAATAAGTATAAGAAAAGCTTAAGTCAATCGCATTAAATAAAAAATACTTGAAATAAACTTAAATTGGCAAACAATTTTAAAAATTAAACTCTTATAAAGTATTAAAATGTTTGCAAAAAGGTATAAATAAATATCGATTTATATTTATTTGGAATTGTTTAGGGAAATTTTTTCGTTTATGCTGGCGTTATAAATTCATGTTATCAAGCGCTTTAAAATTGTTGCAACAAACTCTAATAATGAAAGAAGTAAAGCCGCCAGCCAATACTTTTTCACTTTTTAACATACACATACATGAACAAACACTTCATACATATAGTTACTGGAGTGCATAGAATTTTCATTCTATAAATTTTTCTCTCGTTCAAACTCAAAGTCCCTTATGCTGTAATTGAAACGTGTCCCTAAAGGACTATTTCAGTTTAAAAAAATAATTTATAACGAATGTTTACGCTGCTAACGCTGATGATGTCTTTTCCGCTATATCTTTTATGCAGTTTCCCCAAGTAAATGGTCGTCTGCCTCGCCAGGCCTCAATTTTATTCACTATTTCTTTTTTCCCCTCTTCTTTTTTTTTAAGCTGTGATATTTTATTTTCTAACTTTACCAATAGATTTGTTGTCATTACTTGAAAAATATTTATTTGCTTATCCAAAAAAAAATTTATACAGGAGTAATAAAAAATACAAACAAATACTCCGAAATATTTTCACACACATACACATGCATACATACATGTAGAAAATATTCTGTTGAGGTTGAGAACATTGAATGTCCTTTAATTTGTAGTAAAATTTTGTTTTATTTCCAAATATTTGGTTCTACAACATTGTATATGAATGCATGTGTGTGTGTGTGTGTGTGACATGTTGTTTATTTGTAGGGATATATTGGTTTATGTAGTTTAAATCGATTGAGACGAAAAGATTTTCCGGTGTTGTCATTTGTCGTTGTGTTCTATATCCCTTAGAGGTTTGTGACATCTTCTTCGCGCTGAACATTTAAAAGACATTTGTTTGTCATTTGGCTGCCTATTTTGCTTTTTTTTCGTTTGTTTCTTCCTTGTTGGCCTCCTCCTAGTTTCGTCCTTTCTTTAGTTTAGCAAAAGGACGAGACAGTATGAATTCGATATAACTTGCCAAAGGTCTTGTATTTAGTTTCCTTTCAAATAAACAATAAAAAGAGGTCTGCTCAAAAATATCTACATATTTATTTATATCTTCTAAGAGCATACAAACTTTGACAAAACATACATATGTATATGACCATATCGTTCATTTACTGCAAGGTCGTCATAACTCAAAAAATTTTATTTTTGAGCTAATACACTTAAAAAATTATTCAACATAATTTCAATGAATGACATTCATTGACCTAGATTCATTTATTTTTTTCAAAAATACATTAATTCATGGTACGCTTTCGTTGTTTCAATGAAAATATTTATTAAAGTTCAATGTAAGACGGTTCATGCAAAGCATTCGTTGTTTTCATTTTTCATTCTTTAACTAAATTAATGAACCAGTTCATTGATTTAAGGTACTGTTACTACATAAGGTAAAAATTAATGAAAAATTTGTTGAAGCAATGAACTTTTTCCTTGAATTTTTGGTTCATTGTTATGCAGAATTAATATCACATGAATATCTTGTATAATCAACTCTTGAGTGAAGAATAAAATTTACTTTTTCCATTAATTTGTATGTCAATTGAAAACTTTAAGCTCATTTTCTGTAAAACAAGTTTTTTTTCGAGTTATAACGATGTTGCAGCAAATGAGCGATATGTATGTCCGTACATAAATTTTTTAAACTTAGATGTAAGTATGTATTTTTTTTTAATGTCGCATGCCAATGGCTAAAAAATGGTTTGTGTTGTTTTCCATTGGATTTGAAATAAACGTTATTTAATGTAAAACAATATTTTATAAAAAACTACACAAAAACTTAACAAATTTTGTTTGTACATTTTCAGATTGATTTTGCTTAAATTAGGGAATTTAGTGAGGGAATTGGATCAAATATTTTATTATTGACATCGGCTTAGAGAATAATATTAATGTTTGAAGAATTAAAATATGTTTTAGCAGCTTAGCAAACAGTAGCTAGATTTATATCTGATATAAATAGTATATGTATACTTAAAAAAAGCGAAGAAGTTGTGTAAGATCTACACAAAATTATGTAATTTGGATTCAGGACTAAATGTTGCACAGTGCTTCCACGTGTAAATCGGTATCTTGGAAACTTGTGACCCGATTACAAAACGATTTATATAAAAATCATAGATGATGGACCTAAGCTGTAAGAATATTAAACAATTGACTACGATATTGAAAGACATGGTGAGCTAAAGGGTGTCAAAGTTAACTATTTACCTTAGGCATTAAAAACCTTGTTCGCCTCATAACTTTTACAAATATAATCCGATTTTAATCAATTTAAAGTTGTTGTAAAGTTTATAATTAGATAAAGAAAATACAGTTTGATTCATTACGATACTTGGCTTTGAATTTTGAAATTTCGGTTTCTTACCAAGATTTTATTCTCTATATTTTATGATTTTTAATACAATCCCTGCTGATCTGCAAAGAAATTTTTTAATTGTCTTAACTCACGTAGTTGTGAAAAAAATCAAAGTCATGACTTTGAAATGAGAGTGCAAAATCATGACAAAAATATTTCTTAATTATTTGAAATTTTTGTCAAACTAAAATGTTTCTTTTTTAATATTTTAAAAGAATAGACTTCAAAAATAGCTGCTGATGAAATTTGAAATCGATTAAAGCATGCGCGATATATTGAACGAATGTCTTGATTTTTTTTACGAAATTTTAAAGTTTTTTACATATTTATTGTTACCCGCACGCTCAAAAACTTGGCCAGGGGAGCAGATTTTCTAAAATTGTAAAATTTACAAATGCATTTTAATTGTAATAAACTTTATATTTTCATTTTTGTTTCTTTGCTATTTATTAAGAAACATAGTAGCCTTCTTAAGCTTAAAAGTTTTCAACGATATACATATCCAACGGGCATTTTTTATGAATTCTCAATTCCAAAAGAAATATGTGAGGAAAATATTAATAGCCAATTTTTTTTTCAATAAAATCAGCATGATCAACAGCAGGCACTGTGCTTGCAGCCTTAGAGTACGGGTGACTGCTGCTGTGTTCTAGTGTTAATAAAATAACTGAGAGTAAATGTTTCTGGCAGAGAGGTTTGCAGAAGTATAATTGTTCAGTTCACAATCTGTTGTAAGTGTTGTAGATCATATAAATATTGTTGGAAGTTTCCACATAAACATGTTTCTAAGCCAATGTTTATGTGGAAATCGCCAACAACATATATACGATCTACAACACATAGAACTAGTTGTGAATTGGCCAAAAAACTTTTCAATTGATTGTTAATATAAACTTGCAAAAAATCAAATAAAAATATGCACTAATTGGACGTAATTAAAAGAATTATTATTTACCTTTTTTCTCGCAGGTAATGAATAATATTTTCGAAGCTAAAAGGCATAGAAAAGTCCAGAATTGTCGCTAGAAAAAGCTAAACTGGCAACACTATCAGTAGTCTCGTTTTTCACATATATGTTTGTAATTGATTAACCTAAATATATTTAACAGACAAAATTTTTGAATCAAGCTAAAATTAACATTTTTAAATAAGTCATACTATTAAGGTTTTTCTTTCGCACCTGTCTTTTTTTTGTAGATCTTTGATAAAATACTTGAATCAACTGCACCTTTACTGCCAGCTAAAAATGAACTTTCAAACATTATTGTTCATGTGCATGCAATATCTTAACGTTTATATTGAATTTTCAAACTTTATCTCTTTTTTATAACGAACATTATTTTTTAAACTATAATCATAAAAAACTAATATAAATATTTATATTTTTAAAACAAAGCTGTCCATAGAATTCTCTTATCTATATGAGAGTAATGTCATCCATCACACAAACAGATGATAAATTTAATACAAAAAAAGTGGAAAATAATATTTTTGCAAATTAAATTTTTTCATTTTCTGGCAAATACTCTAAATCCAAAATGTATGAAAAAGATTGACTAAAAAATGTATGCCAGAGACATAAAAAAAATTAATTTTTTTAAATAAATTTTAAAAATTATTTTCATAAATGCAGTTCAAACAAATTTTGTATGCAATAAAAGACTGAGATTTTTTTATAAAACTTCATGTATGAATGAATGACAGTTTCTCTAGTTAAATAAATGAATGATTTTAAAAATGTTTGCATATTTCTAATAAATAATAATATATGTTTTATTGTTTATTTTTGCAAAAAATATAAATAAAAGTGAAAAACAATAATATTATCAAATATAAGAAGAAATATAAAACGATATTTGTTTATAGGTCATTTATTTATTATGGAAAAATAAATATGTTCAAGTTTCAGGATATTTAAAATAGAATTATTCTAAAGATAATAAATTTTATTTACCAAAATTTCAAATAAAATCACTAAAGACGAATTTTTTCAATAAATTGCTTTTAAAATATGTTTTTCTTAATTTATATCACAAAACTTTTCATTTTGCCATTTAAGGACACTTCATTGGTTTTGTAGTCAGTGGGTTCTTTTTTTATTTATTCACTAAAAGTGGCCGCTTTTTTTTTAAATTGTGTCGTAATTTCTTAATCGATTATCATTTAGTGTTTATCAACCAGGAAGTAACAGCGTTAAATGAAAAACTGCTGGCTATAAAATTGATACCAATATTTCTTCTTTATTTTCTATTTCCTGTTCCTGTTCATGTAGAAAATATTTATAATCAAATAAATGCAAAATAAAATTCTATGAACGACCCTCATTAAGGGATAGACAGTTTTATATTTTTTAGTGTTTTGCCATTTCTTCTCTGTTACTTTTTATGGTTAGATAAATATATTTTTTCAACAAAATACTTTCTTTTGAGTGCCCTATAAAATTTATGGTGTACCAAGACTTATTAATCGAGTAAACAGCTACAAATTTTAATAATTTTAATATAATTAAAAAAACAAGATTTTTAAACAGATATATTTAGCCTCTTCAGTTTTCCATACAAAATGAAAATGACCGGAATTGTCATAGCATTCATTGTTGTTATATACAGCCGATTTTGACAAAGCTTATATCATTTTAATGATATTTACTGACAGGTGTGCACAATATATATTGTTAAAATCGCTTCAGTATTTTTGGAGCTATAAGCGTTTAAAGTTACTACTAATACATGTGCACATGTTACACATGTAATTTATATCCTGTAGTCCCAGTTGTTACCGACGACAATCAGCGATTTGTCGCCTATTAAATACATTTAGAATTAAGTATAGCGATAATATGGTATACGTCGTGATGTGTACAGAATTTGTTATGACAAAATTATGCAAATTTGTGCTACAAGAGACAAAAGGAAGAACAACTGCATGCAATATGACTTCTATACAGTTTTATTGCCGACAACAAGAGTAAGAACTGCATCGAAGTTGTCGCATATACGATTTTATTGCCGACAACAAGAGTAACAACTGCATCGAAGCTATAGTGCCTCCTGTATGTACATTAAAAAGTTTAATTGACCATAAAACATGTTTTTTACAAAGTTTTTAAGCACCTCGGTAGGCTAATAGGTAGCGTGCTACCTTACCAATATGGAGATTGTGCATTCGATTCAATTATTATATTTTTAAATTTTATTATTATTCATCAACGACAACTTTATGTTACCAACGATGTCATCAACGACTTTTGTGCCCGTTCTTCAAAAATGTCGTCAATTCGTCGTAGGTGATAGATAATTATTTCGCACATGCATCGATGATAATATCTCGAAGACTTGGCCTACGGGGTAGCAAACATGCTTGAGCATTCCGATCACTTCGAAGTGATTTAATTATTTTTACGTAATTCCTTGTAATACATATCGTCACATGAAACACAAAGCCATGTAAGTGGCAAAAGTTTCTAGACCGGTGCTTTAATTAATTAAATATTAAATGTTATATCGAAGTTCATGTCCCTACAACTGTTTATGCTCGGTGACATTATAATCAAAAAGAAACAAACGTAGTCACTTTCACTTGTACTATTTTATAAGCTTTTTCCTTTTCCTTTAAAATTTAAAAAAATTGTAGTTACATGGTTTTACATTTTATATGACGATATGTATGTATATTGGTTTGTTAATTGAAGAAAGTAATATATGTAGGTGCTAATTAATTAACAATTAGGCATGTTGTTTTCAAAGAAAGCAACTCCTTCTTATCAGCGTTTATGTGTTTGGTTTTATTCCATCTTCTATGTGGTTGATAGTTGCCAGGAATATCAATTGTTTAAACAAATTATTAAATAACAAAAAGTACAAGAATTTGATTACTTTTTCTTATTAATTTCTTAAGGCATTAGCGAGCGGTTTCTTCATTCCTCTTTTAATAAATTGCTACTAGTATAATCAACGGACGACACAATCGCCCGTATTATAGATTTAGATAATTTTATTAAGCTTTATAGAGAAATAATACACCCATCACTGATACACAATAATTAATTAGTGATATATAGAAATTTGCATATACTGAAAATAAAAACATCGGTAAGATATACAAACGAAATACCTTAAAATATGCTAATTCAATTTATTAAACTCTCTTCCATTTAGTCTTATGCCTTTCCTACAACAACACCAATTCAAAGCTGAGAAACCCTATTGTATTATAATTCCCTTTGCAAATGCGAAATCTACATATACTTGTTCTCTTTGTTTTTTTTTTTTTTGCTTTAAGCTAATATATGCATGTGTAGTATGTGCGCATGTATTAGTATCAACTTTAAATGCTTATTACTTCCAAAATACAGAACCGATTTTGACAAAATATAGATTGTGAGTATTTGTCAATAAAAAGCTTTATAATTTTGTAAGTTTTGTTGAAATCTATTATATAATATGAGTGTAAAGTGCATAATAATAAACAGTCTTTCCTCTGAATTACATACATAAATTTTGTTTGAAAGTACAAAAAGCGCACTCTTAAAAATGTACATACTTACATTCACTCCTCTTAAGACAGATTTAGCCGAACGTAACGTTGATGTAGTTACATGTGCTGATCGTCTGTCTCATAGCTTTTCAATGTGACAGAAACGATCAGCACAAGCAACTACATCAACGTTAAGGTCGGCTAAACTAGCCTTTACTCAAAAATAAAAGTTGAAATATGAAAATAAAATTATATTTTTCTTATTATTATTCAGCGCCCCAAATAACATAAGAAATAACATTCCGTTAATTCAGGCAAAAACCTTGCATACTTGTGTTATTTACCGTTAAATCATAAAATTTCGTGACGAAATAATATCTGCATAGTTTTGTCATAACGTCTTAAGTCTAAAAATCGTGTTTGGATATATTAACGATTTAATGTAAATTGATAGCTTTGCTTTAAAAAATGTATTATATACGAACGTAAAAACAATACCACCTTTTTAGTAAAAATCCGCAGCGTAGTGGATAGCTAGAAAGCTAGACTATTAAACGAGAGGTACCATATTCGATTTCTGCCAAGACCCTCGGTGTTCCTGAAGAAAAGCCAAAAAGGCTCAACCAGCATGTGTGTTAGTTATAACAGAAATTCAAAATTTTTTGCTGGGTTGATATAAATTTGTAGTTTTAGAATTAATTTTTGTATTTACAGGTAGTCTCAAATCGGCTACAGCAAACTTGTTTTTTTAATTGTAGTGCAACCAACTGAGAGCTCCCCATATAAAATCATACCGAAAGTTTTCTCTTGATTACAAAACTTATAGTAAAACGTGATTTTTATACAGTAAGATTTAGCTTTCTTTATATAATATAAATTAAAGGTGAATATATTTTATTAGCAAACTAAACTATAGAGCATTTTGAATTCTTCATCGCCAAGGTCATTAAATCTCTTTGCCAATTTTCTTCAATATATGAACAAAAGATTTTACAACTTCATTTCGTTTTCCTTTTTTCACATTTTTGTCAACAAATATTTTCATATTTTATCACTGGCCAACACCAATCACCATTAACACAAGGATATGCGTATTAGAGTTTTAATGAAGTAGAAAGTTTAAGCATATTTTCTTTATCAAATTACTCGCATCGTTAACGTTATATCACACTGTTGGTTGTGTGGACACATTACGATAGTCCATAATAAGAAAGCAAAAAATATGTATAAAAAATAAATAAAAAAATTTAATATTGTCATCATTTTATAGTGGCCACAACATGTAAATTTATTTTTCCTTTTTACAAACTATGCATATTTTTTAAGTAGTTTGTTTGTGTGTATGTGTAAATAAATAGAGGAAAGTGTTTATTTAAAAATTGTATAGGAAAAAGGACCGCACAGACACATACATTCAACTATAAACACTCCAAAATAAAAAAGGATGTGCAAACACAGACACATTATCGCATAATATTATGTGTAATTTTACCGTTATTTTTTTCTTTTACATCTTTTTATAAGTCTATTTAAGTTGGTGTGAGGCAGTGTAAGTTTTTGTGAGTTTGTTTGTATGAGTGAATGTCTATTTGTGTGCAATGCAAATTAAGTTGATGATATGATAAAATGTATACAATAACGATGATTATAAAGGGTCGTTGGTCAAATAAAGAACACACAAAGTGTATCCCATTCATAAATGGCATATTAAATAAGGAACAAAAGCAACACAAACAACAATAGGGACAACGGCTACAACAAAAAAATGTCATGATAGTAAAGAAAGGGTAAATCTTTAAAAGATTAGACTGTTAATGTGTAAAAAGATTGCAAGTGGAAAATTTAAATGATTTTCTAACAATAACAAAAATAAAAAAAATTAAATAATAAACTGCTTTACAAAGGAAAGGACATTTTTGCTAAAGCTGTCATGTCTGGGGGCTATATTAAGCAACAATCATACAGATTGCTTTGGTTTGAGGGGTCTTTAAATTCTTGAGACAGCATTTTGCATTTTATTAACAAAATCATATCTTTGTCATTTAATACATTGAATTTTGAAACTGAAAAACATCAATACAATATAGATATTAGAATACGTTTGAAATAAATTCCAATTTTCAGGCTTACTGCTACAAAAAATGGTATCGCAGTAAAGCCAGCGAAGTAAATTTGATTTAAATTTTTTCACTTTCCTTATATTGAATTATTGATCCTATAGATATTTTTTATTCATATAAAACAAAAGAACACAATAAATATCTTACTCATACATGATTTCAGTGTTGGTTTCATTACGAAAAAAATATGTCGAAATTTTACTTTTATTTCTCATTCTTCTTTTCATTATTTTCTGTTCATTTATTGTCTGATAACAGCAGTCCATGCAGCTCATATTATTTTTAAATATTCTTTTTTATCTTCGCATTTATTTATTCATTTCTATGTAGATCAACTATTGTTATTTCTTTTTATTATTATTATTATATATTTTAAAACATTCTTTCTTTTCCTTTGCTGCAGGGCATGCAAACCATTTGCATTTGTAGTCCAAAAAAGTTAATGTTGAAAATATTTTGTGTGTAAAAATATATTTTAAATATAGAACAAAACAATTCCTCCACAATTTTCATATAAAATTTTGTCCCGATTATTAAAATGGGTTATTTAAAGTAATATGACTAAAAACAAAGAAAATTTTAGAACGGAAAATAAATCTATTTATGAAATAGGTATGTGGGTAATTCTTATTTAACATGCTTTTTTACCCCCATATTCATAAAAATTTATTGAAGTTAATGTTGGTTTACTGTACGAATTATGTATGGGAAAATCGGTTTTACTGCACACATTAACTTTACTAATCATTTATGAATATGGGTGTTAGTGTCTAAATTATATTTCGAGCTTGCGGCAATTCCAAAATATGTTGGAAGTGAGTTAGTTCATATAAAAGCAACCAATGATTGTATAAATATACGATGTCGTATGGATATCATTATTTAATGAAGTGATAAAATATTAAGCATACGCTGTGGTACCTAAAAACTGCTTGAAACACTTTTCCAATTTTTCTATAATAAAGTCATAATTTTGGAACCACTGGTGATAGTCCTCTAATTTTTTGGTCGAATGTTAGTCAAACAAGACTTAATACCATACCATTTTTTATTATATTCAGTAGGGGTCTGGTTCAATCATTTTCTGGTTTTATACCAATAATTCATTTGCAACATATTTTGGAATTTCCACAAGCTTGAAATCCATTTAAGACTCATGGTTTCTAGGGCAAACTTGCTCAGAATTCTTCGTAGAAAAATATGCCCCTACGATTTTTTGTTTAAAAAATCGACCCACCCTAATGTACATGAAAATAATAAAAAGTAATTGTTATTGGGCTAAGGCTCGTAACATGTTTATTCAGAAAAAATTGCGCATAAGACAATATCTAAAGTAACGTTAATTAATTTCGCAACCTACATTATAGACCATTGCATTGTGTTTCGCCACTGTTCAATTTATGACTGCAAATAGAATACGAGAATTACTCATAATATCCCAATAATGAACTGCTTCAAAAGAAGCCGGCTTTAAATTTTATGGAGTAAAATTACAACTTACAAAACTGTCGATATCGCTGCTGATTTTTGTACGGCGAGTTCTCGGTTTGGAGTACAAAAAATTTTTTTAATTAATTTAATACAGACAACACTGTGCAGCAGAGTTGATTTTGCCCATCATAACAAAGGCTATATTTTTAGGTTTCCGTAAAACAAAGATGAAAAGGAACCCTATTGTTTTCGCTACGTTGTCTATCCATCTATCTGTGTGACGTTCTGTCCTGAGATTTTCACAAAGTAGAAATAAATATATCCGCTACACTAACATATACCAAAAGCTAGAAATTAAAGGTTGCGCTAAAGCGAGTAACGTAAAATGTGGAAATTTTATTGTCTATTGATAACCGTAATATAAATATATGTAATGTTTTGTCCGTTTGTTGTTACACATACTACAACAATTAATAACAAAATTTAAACAAAATAAAAATAAAAGGATATTCTTCCAATGAGGGTGCTGTTGACTGAGTAGTTAGCGCGTTTGACAGCAAGCCCTGAGGTCTTGAGTTCAAGACAGGCAAGACAACAGCATCATGCCCTTTTCTCGTGTGCTATTGTGTTGTTGTTGGACTGCTAAAGTGATGAAGGGATGGCACTGATCACTTTGCAGTACCGGCAGCGATTAATACCAACATATCCTAATGCACTTCACAGCACCCTCCTTTGTCGGTATTGTAGCAGAACCGTGGCTAAAATACCTTAAACAACGCTACACAGCTTAAGCAACGCAATGCCTCTGATTGACATAAGAGCGGCTTGTAACACTGCTCTACAAAAAACAAATGCAATAGCAGGGTTGTAAATGAATTAAGCTTTCTATCTCTCTCCCACTTCACAACCTGCTCTCTCTACACTATCCCTTTCCCAAAGAAGGTAACACATTTATTAATTAACTGGTAGGCATTAATTGCCTGATTGTTTTACTTCTCTTTAAAAAGATGTAATTTTAACAATGGTCTATCAAAACGTAAAAAGTGGCCAAGACAAATAAAAATTGATTGAGTGGAAAAAAATGCCAAAACGAAAAAATCGCAAAACTAAAAAAATCTCCAACAAAAAAAAAACCCAAAAAAAATCGCCAAAACGAAAAAATATTGCAAAGCTAAAAGGAGATATACGTACATACATGATATATGTATGTTGTATTAAATACTTAGTATCCATTCCCTTCGTGTTCGATTTAAAGTGGCACTTTACTTTTTTAATTTTGAGGTTGCATTTGAATTTTGTATTGATATTCATTTTACTTTAATTTTATATCTAATATTTAAAAATCTGTAATGGCGTTTTATTTTCTAGAAAAAACTTAAAATTTGTTTATTTTTTATTAAGAAAATTGATATTTAGCATTCCTTTAAAGAAAAAATTTACCTTCGTAAAGGATGATACAATAATTTCTAATAAATTCACTCCCTCCAGGAATGATTAGTTATATTGCAAATTTTCATTGAAAAGTGCAAACAATGCAATATTTTTTTGTAGAAAAGAAAATGTCATAAGTTAAAAAATGAAGATCGTCCCGGCATGTAATTTGTTTTTAGTGTTCTAGCTCATTATGAAAAAGAATTTCACGATTATAGAATAAGTTTTGTCATTTTAAATAAAATCATTTATAAATTTGTTGCCCCTGTAGGCCAGAGGCGAGTATGTGTAAATTAAAATTCCGCTAACAATTGGACATACATAATTTTAAATGAAAGTTTATTAATATGCAATAAAAGTATTTCTTTAAATTAAAAATGCATATGCAACTAGATATAAATAACATCTTTTTACAAGGTTATTTATGTTCAAAGTAGAATTGTGTTCGGCCACATATAGTCTATTAGTCGGTACGTTGTTGGACTCTGTTACACCAGTCAGTACATACACCAGTCAGTACAGCCAAGAACCAGCTAGCTAAGACAATATAGTGTCGTCTTTTGATCCAAACACATACATGTTAACAATTGTAGCTTCACTTTCAAAAGTGCGATAAAGAACTTTGTTGTAAATCAATAAGAAAAATTATAAACTGCTTTTTACTTTTTATTGAACTTTTCTGCCTGTCTCCTTGTCTTCGAATGACTTAATTGCCAGTTTCTAGAAGAACTTGTATTATATTTTATTCGGGTTTCGCATACACAATATCATTTAGAAACAAATTTTACGATTGATAAAATAATAAATAAATAATTCTAATTACTTTTTGTAGAGATTTTATTAATTTTTTATCTATAAAACTGCCAAAAAAATGCAATAGTTTTATATTCGTTTTTTGTTTTATATATAATATGATGCACACAATTACAAGCACATACATACAGAAATTCATATATCAGTAGATGGGAGGTAAACTGCACCAAGTCACATTTTTTTAAAACAAGGTTTATTATACTGTTGGAATCAGGATTTTTTCCTCTATCGATAGATAAAATTGAGTAAGTCCTATGTTTCAAGGGAGAGTACTACCGCTCAAAACAGTCTTAGGAGGGAAAGAACACCAAGTCCTTTTTAATCAGTAACGGCAATATAACACGACGCAATTTTATTTAGGATTTGTTATATATAAAAATAATAATATTAAAGTTATATAAGATAGTTGTGTTAACCCTAACAGAGATAGAACCATTTGCGATTTTAAACATGTTTCTGCGGTCTCCTGTAAAATTTCGAAAATGTGACTTGGCGTAGTTTACCTACCACCTAAAGATATGAAAACTAAATGAATAAACATTATTTTATGTGTGGAATAAAATTAAAAAATAATACGTTAGATTAAAACTATTTGCATTTTGCATTTAAAATAAAAAGTAATAGGATATGATTGAAATGTATTTTAATTGTTTTCAATATTTGTATGAATGTTTCAATTAATACATCAAAAAATATTAATAAAAACATTTACATTAAAACCACAAAATAAATCCATTAGATTTTATTTAGCAGTTTTAAATTATAAAACAAAACTAAAAAGAACAGAAATAGTTATTGCTATAGGAATAAAAGAAACACTTTTTAGCTTCAAAATCGGTTAAATGAAAAACTTCATGGTCTGGCAATAATTCAAAGTTAAATAAATGTTGTTCTTTTTTTTAATTTTCATTTCAAACTCTAATAAGTGAAAATGCAATTTATGAAAAACAGCTTAGTGTTCTTTTTTGTACAAATTTGCTGTTGAAAGAAATTGTATTTTAATTATTGGACGTTAAAAAGATGGATAAGAACAATTTTCATAATAAACATTATTTAAAATTTTTTTATGATATAATGGCTTTTTTAATACATATTTTTTTCTTTTATACAAAACTTACTCACACAGATACACAAGCTATTGCATGTGTGCGTTAAATGACACCATGTGTTCGAGTTTTATTTATATTTCGTATATTATTCTCATACTTTTTGTTTGTTAAAGCAAAGTTTTTTAAGGATATTTGTTATTTTTTAATTTTTTCTTTGTTTCATTTTTTATGATTTTTCAGTTCATTTAGCTTTCAATGCAAAAGTATCTTTATATACAGACATACGAACAAACATATTTGTAGTTAAAGTGAAAAGTTTTTTATATCTGTTACATAATGCTGGTCTGTTTTTAACGCACTTTTTCGTGCTGCTTTATTTTATTTGGCTACTTTTGTGAGTAAAGTAGTGGTCTATTTAGAACTTTATAATCATAAAAGAATTACCGAAAAATTATATTCATGCTTATGCTCATAAGCTCTCAAGTGATAGAAGAAAGATATGATTATCACACCTGATTGGGGTCACGTGATTGGTGTCAGTATCTATTTTCTACCGATTACTAGAAGAGAAAAAAAAACTTAAAATTTATATATGTATAAAGAAAATTATTCCACTGTCGTATAAATCTGATCCATACTTGGCATGATGCTCTTCTCTCTTTCTCTATCTCTCTCTCTCTCTCGGCAGCCAACGTACCCCTAAGGATCCCTTATGTAATAGCCTTTTAGTTAGTGATATATATTTGCAGGAAAAAATTCTCATTAGAGTACTTCAAAGTCGTTGTTTTACAAAAATTTTTTTCTGTTTTTTCAACAAAAGTTGCTCAAAAAGTTTTTTCCGCTTCCTTTTTTTTTTAATAGAATGGTCGAATTTTTAAATATGTATGAAATTTTTTTTATCTCTTTTTTAATAACATAAAAAATATGTAAAAGAGAAAAGTTGTTTCGGTTGCTTTTAAAAGCCGTCATAATAAAAGAAAAAAAGAAAAAATTTTTTAAAGGTTTCTACTTTGTTTTAGACAGCTGTGATACTAAAATATACAGCCCTTTAAATAGTGATTATTAGTTGTTCTTTGTTTTTTAATAATATCCACTTTTGCTTAATATTAAAAATTTAAGCCAGAAACTTGAAATTTTTGAAAAAAAACCACAAAATTTATTTTACTCAAACATTTTTTAAAATCATATTTCATTGTTTTACTTTGCTTATTTCTGTTATTGTCACGTTAATTTAGGGTTTGTTTCCAAAATTGAATTCCATTATATGTATTATTCACTGCAGAATTGAAAATCCATTAAATATATTAAATTTCTTTATATTCAATTTTTCGTTTTTTCTTCTCTTTTTGGCAACAATATTGTCATTAAGTTCAGCTAAATAAAAAATAGTGATTTGAAATATGAAGTGGAGTATGAAACAAAAATAAATAGAAAAACAAAACAACGATTGAAGAATACACATTAGGAAAGCTGCAGCAAAGGCATTAAGGTAGCACTTTACGTGAATAAAATAAGAAATGGTTTTCTAGTAATGTAAAAATACAATACATAGAAAAATTCTTCAAACATCATTGACTACATCAACATAATCCATACGCGTTACCACTTCTTGTGATGCAGTTTATAGTCACATTATACAGCCAATTTTAACAAAACGTGTACTATTTTAAATATATTTTTTGGCAGATTTGCACAATCTATATTTTGCTAAAATCGGCTTAGTATTTTGGGAGCTATCAGCATATTGGTCACATGAATGTATTAACTGACATTTAAATAAAAATAAATAAAGAAAACATGAATGCGTGTTTGTAGATTTTGCTTTTGCAAGGACAATAATAATACAACATTTTTCTCTGCTTTGAATTTCTCTTGTTGTAAGAAAGACATTTCAATAAATTGAATTTGAAGGTATTCCATTGAAGGTATTCCGTTTTTGTATTTCAACTTTGTTTTCTAATTTCAGTATAGACAGATTTCTATATATCATTATTTAGTTATAGTTGCATTATATCGACCTATAATCCCAAAAAATCTTAACCGCCATGATGTAGGAATATCGTTTTTTAAAGAATATTCGATTTTCGACCAAAAAAAGAAAGTTAGAAATTTATGTTAGTTAAGCTTTTTTGCGGTTATGAGTCGGTGTGCTAGTGATTCGAAAGTCTTTACAATAACTCCTGCTTCCCTGCAAGCACGAAAATCAAGAAAGAGCTTGCACAAGCGATTAGTTCATCACATGCTCCGAAAAAACTAACAATTTTATATTGGGGTGGTCCGTTGGCTATACTATTTTTTGTATAAATAAATAATTTGAGTATTAAAATAAAAACTTAAACAATTGTTTTTATCTTAACACGTTGAAAGCAAATATATAATTGGTCAGTTCCATCAAGAAACTTCTAAAAATGAGTTTATTTGTATGCGTATTGCACTCTCATCTTGATGTATGCTGCACCCTAATACACAAAACAATAAGAGAAACATCCATATGAGTTCAAATAAGACAAATAATGGGTTACTAAACTTTGGCAAAATAAATGAAAAACTAATCTATTGTATTGTTTGGCATAATGACAATAATTCCGATTTTTATTACCAACTCTATGTCATCATGTGTATGTGTGTGTTTGTACGTTTGTGACATTTACTTAATATAAATCAAAAATACTTTACTGCAACGAAGTAAGAAAATAATCATAATCAAGTCCTGTAGTTTACATCAGAATTTTTTCCATTTTACAATCCTTTAATGCCATTGACAGGAAACATAACACACTGGCATCTAAGTATAAATTGCATTAAACTTACGATTTAAACTCAACCAGTGTCATCATTATGTAGACAAACTATCAAAATCATCACCTACCTCCCTTCAGCGAGCAATAGACGTGCTGCCTGTTCTGCACCTGTAGAAAAAAAATGCATAAAGACGTTGGCTCGTTCATTCATTCCATTCATTGTTGGCTCTTGGTTGGTTGGTTCGAAGACAACGGAAACACTTTAGTTGTGAACAATTTTTGTGTTACATTTATTTAACGGGCTTAAAAGGAAACTCCATCAATGTTTTGTAAAAAAAACTAGAATAAAACTAAAACAGCGTAAAACGGAAAATGCATCGCAGCGTACTCTATATTTCTTCCGAAATGAAATTTGTTTTAAATTAAGAAAGGTGAGGATGGCATTACAACAAATTCATGTGACACTGTGCTTAGAAGAATATTTTACATTATTTTGTATGTTTATGGATTTTCAAATGGGAAAGGAATTTTAGTATTAGGATTTCTTTTCCGAATCGAAGAGTCGATTTTATTCGGAAAATTAAATTGAAAATCAAATCGCAGGTCAGACAGATTTAGGAATGGCACATTTTTTGCAATCCTACTGTACTATAATTTATTGTAAAAAGAAGGAAAAGTTAACGTTAATTGATTCCATACTTCTCATTGCAGAACATGGCATCACTGGCTGCCAAACTCCCTCACGTGTTACGCCACTATTCAGGTGTCTCGGTTCTGTGTGAATTTAAGGTCTCTTTTATGATTCACAACTCAACTAGGTTGAGTTGTCAATATTACGACCCAACTCAACCATTTTTTTTTTGCATTATAATTCACAGCTAATTTTAGTTGTCTTCGAAAAAATGTTAGAAAAAAAGGTTCTTATCTATAGTCTTTGTTTTTTGAAATCATAGTAGCCATAACAAATATTTTAAATATTTTTAGTTTTGGCCTTACAATTTTTTCTTGAGATTTTGGCCCCTATTATGATTCACAACTCAACTGTACTCTATACTCTCCGTTTTTTAAAACCTAGTAGCCATCACAAAATATTTTAAATATTTTTATTTTTGGCCTTACTATTTTTTCTTGAGATTTTATGCTTTATGGACATGACAACAATATTGCTTGATAAGTGGAATAGATTGGCGCCTAAAATCAGAATTTTAAAAGTTAGCAAAAGGAACACAATAATAGAAATAAAAACTAAAACAGAGCTGCTAAAAAGCAGTTGTCTCACTTTGATGAAAGTTGTAATCCATAATAAGAATTTGACAACTATGACTCAACCAACTATGAATTTAATTGTGAATCATAATTGGGGCCTAAGTATTATTTATACAATTGATGGCTGGAATTAGGATACGAGAATAATGTTTTATTCTAACTCAAACCCAACTCCACCATGAACGACAAATTAAAATTAATGTTTTCAATGTACCGTTTTACATTGAGTTTCAATAAATATTTTCATTGAAACAACGTATGCGTGCATTGAATCAACGTATTATTTTTTTGACATTTATTAGGTCTAAACTACAAACCAAGTTTCTCAATACTTTAAATAACTGCTTTTAACCGATTATTTAATCATTCGATTCCAAAAAATTTACTTTTTCATCGGGACACTAAGAAGCAAAGTGCAAGAACTATTTGTTGCATGTAAGAGAGGTAAGAAAGAATAGTTGGTTTGTGGCTTTAATACAAGCTTTGTATAACGAGGACAATGACAAGAAACAAAGCAACAACATGATGGGTTGTCAACGCCATTGAACATCAAAAAGTAGAAGTTCAACATCCAATGATGATATACATTAAAAGATAGCCAAGCCATAAAAAACGTGCCAAAACATAATTTTCCATTTTACAGAAGCAGAAAAAAATGCACTAAAACCAACAAGAAGGTTAAATAATGTTAAGATATTTTTTTCTATTCCTTGCTTATTCTTAAATAAAATTTTGTAATCTTAAAGGTAAAAATAGCACAATTTAATATGGAAATTTTAAAATTGTTTTTAGAAGAAAATAAAACTATATATGTATGTATATAAAACTCTAAAGTTTTCTATCAAAGCTATTTTATTTCAGCTTAAAATAAACAATAAAGTTTTATGCTGTTTAATATTTAAATGCTTTAAATATATTTAAAAATTTCTTCTTATATTTGCTAAAGAAATTTCTTGCATTGGGGCGTGTCTGCTTCCCCAGTTTATTATAAACAATAAAGTAATCTGTATTAAAATACAAACTAAAGACAAATATTTTCGCGTTACCAAGGGACATATTTAAACAAAAACAACAACAATAAAAATAGCACTAAATGATAATATGAATACAGCGGCAACAACAACAGCTACGGAAGTAAAAAGTTCATAGTAAAAGAAGTAGCAGTGGCAGTAAACAAAGTAGCAGCGGCAGTGGTGGCTAAAAGTAATAACAAGTGTAAAAGTAGAAACAAATTTAACGCCAAGATAACAACAAACAAGTCTTACCAAAATAAGCTAAAAACATTCAACCATAAAGAGATGTTGTTTCCAGCCGGTAAGTATGTATTAAAACATACAACTAGTCAAGCATAAAGGAAACAGGAAACTAACTGCATACTGGTTGATATCTATCTACTCTAACTACCTTTGTTTTCCACCAAAAATTAAACGTTTTTCATGAGCTTCTTTTATTTTCCCTTTATTTTGTGCGCAAGAAATTCGCAACAAAACTTTGTCTTGTCTTTTGTTGAAGGAAATTTTGTGATTTTAAAACTAAACCAACACATGCACTGAAATATTTCCTTTTTAGCCAATTACTCCCATAACTTCAGCATGCCAACATATGAAATGAATGTAAAATTAACGTAAACCATACGCCACGACAAGCGTTTTTCTTCTCCTCTTTTTTTCTTCAAATGTATGCGTGCCTGTAATATGTTGTAGTTAACAAAATAAAACTTTTAAACAAAAACAAAGCAGACAATTGCAAACCCACAAATACCAACTATCCCTTTATCTAACTTAAGTTTATTCAAACTTAAATTAAAAAACTAGTTCGATGGCTTCTAAAGAAAAACCTAAATTTATTTACGCCAAAAAGCAAATTTTTAGCTACATTATTTCTCGCAATTTGTTGTTCGTAGCAACGAACATATTCTTGGTTCGTTGCCTTTCATTATAATTAACTTTTACTTAAGTTAAATATTTACCATCGATTAGAACGAAAATGAAATCCTAGAATGTTCAATTAAATAAATATTTTGATTTAATATTTTACACACAGATAGGAATACAAGTGAGGATGTTCTTTTATGTACATGTGCAATAAGAAAATTACTACAGCCACCCTCCCAATAACTTTGATTATAATGAATTAATATTATTAAAATATTGGTGATAGATGAGTAAACCTATTTAAGATTACTTTGTGTGCTTGATGCTTATATCAGTATGAATGGTATGAATTAACTACAACAGTAATTAACAAAATGACCACATTACATTCATGTTGTTTTAACTTGAAATAACATTGATTCAACATGATTCTTAGTGTTATTTCTGTATTAAATTCACGTTGTTTCAAATTGAAATAGCTTTGATTCAACATGATTGTTCTTGTTATTTCAGTATCAAATTCAAGTTGTTTCAAATTGAAATAATATTTGATGCAACATGGTTTTTCATATTATTTTTGTATCAACTTCTTCATTTTGCTTTAACTGTACTGTAATATTAAATCTATTTCATGTTGATTTAATTAATTATTTTAAAAGGAAAAATTTTCTATTAAAGTCATTGTAAAAAAATCACTGCCGAAGTATATAAAATTAACCTTGTTTTCGGCTATTTTTCTTCTGTGTGTACCAAAATGTGACCTAACTCGGTATCGGTATCGGTCTTGTAATAGCAAAAATGCGTATCACTGCGTGCATCCATTATTAAATTAATTTTTAAAATATTGACTATGAGGATACATATTAGACACATATGTAATTATTGTATGTTCCTGAAAAAAAAATTTTTTTTTGATAAAAGAATGATAAAAGAATGAAAAGGAATATTTCCATCAATTTTATTTTAGATTGTTGTTTACCTAACAGTGAAATAATTGTGCTAGTTGGTTGTGATATGGCTCCGATATCCTGAAAATACTGAACCAATGTTTTGAAATTTTTGGTAATTTAGAGTTTCACTAACTGTAAAAGATTAGTGTAAGACAAGATAAAGGCTATAAGGCCACAAAAAATTTTGGAGTCAGACATGAAACAAAAAAATTGCTTTTCAATTTAGATGAAAATTGTGGATTCACTACCTTAAATTCATATTTTAAATAACATAAGATTTATAATATTTTAAGAAATTTTGCCGTTGACTAAAAGACTAATTGAATCAATTACAAAATTCTTTGAAAGCAACTTTAATTTGTGATGAATTTTTTAAATGAAATTTTTCTAAAGAACAATATTTTTATGTAATAAAGGAATGGCATCGAGCCGATTTCTTTGATATAGGTGTGCTGTTGGCTGAGTAGTTAGCGCGTTTGACAACAAACCCAGAGGTCTTGAGCTCAAGACTAGTTTCAGGCAAGCCAATAACATCATGCCTTTTTCTCGTGTGCAATTGTGTTGGTTGTTGTTGGACTATTAAAGAGATGAAGGCATTTCACTGATACCTTGGCAGTACCGGCAGCGATTAATATTAACATGTACTTCACAGCACCCTCCTTCGTCGGTATTGTAACAGAACCGTCGGCGAAGTAAAAAAACTAATAAAATGGCTGCACACCTTAAACAACTCAATCCCTCCACTTGACACCAAAGGGGCTTGCAACACTGCTCTACAAAAAAAAACGCGCAATAGCAGGGTTGTAAATTTTATATCTCACCCACTTCACCACCTGTTCACACTACACTATCCATTTCCCAAAGAAGGTAACACATGAATTAATTAACTGGTAGGCATTAATTGCCTGGTTGTGTTACATCTCTTTAAAAAATATATAGATTTGTGTAACATTAGGCGTTGCTAAGCCAAGAAGTATAAATCATAGTCTAGAAGGCTTAAGACATCCTTGTTAACAGAATAAGTCTTTCATGAATGGTTTATAATCTAAGCTTCTACCAGCTAAGGTTAGTTTGTGTTTAATGTGTTGTGAGCCCTATGAGGAGTTCAATCTTTTGAAGAAAAATTTCAAACTAACTTTAAACTTTACACCTTTTGAGACTGGTAGCTCTTGATGGTAGCAGGTGGTGTTACTAGACGCTATAATATATGTTATTGTCTAACGTGGCCAACTGGTTGAATATAATACGGGACGAGCATGAGCTATCTAGCTCAATTGAGATGTTGTGTCAGAGAGATGTTGGCATTTTAATAAAGTATATGCATCGCCGAATCCGAACTAATACGCTGCAGGTCTCACTGTGAAACGGAGTTTAAAGAATTATTGCCTGTATTTGATATTTAGTGGTTACTGTGAAAGCCATTACAAATTAACTTAAAATTGCTAGTCCATGTGATTGATATGCCTTATTAATCGGCTTTTCTAGTGCCCTAAAAACCTACATGAAATGTTTAAACTTAATTAGAAATAACAAGTTTCGAAAATTTTAATAGCATCACTGAAAAAATATTCAGCCAATCATTGGCCAAATGCATTAAAATCTTTAAAGTATTGAGTATGCAGAATGCAAATAATTCTATTATTAACATTTTTGCTTTAATTTCCATTAAAATCTAGGGTTTGATTGAGTTTGTTTATTTATTTTAGAAATTTGTTCAAGAATTATTTAATTAAAATATTAGATTGGTATATATTTTCAATAACCATAGTATGGGAAAGAGAGAAAGAGCGGGTGAAAAAGAGAAGGACTAAAATGGAAAAGTGGTGGAAGCAGCGAAAATTTTACTCGTTGAATGTTTTAAAACGTATTTATTAATTTCCTAAATAAATATTTGTATTTTCAAACAATGATCTCTATTCAACGCAACTCAAATATTCACTTAAAGAGTCAAGCGAGTTGTCTAAAGTTTTCTTAGAAATTTAGTATTCAACAATTTATGTGATACGCTATTTCTCACTCTGATTTGCACATTGTCGGAAGGAAACTTAATTACCTTTAAAATATTTAACAGAATAGCCTGCAGATTTTCTGACCTATTTTATAAATTATCTTAGGACTATTATTTGGCACATCTGCACATTGTTTGACTTTACTTTTCGCAATAGTTCTAAGATTTTGCCGTTATAAAACATGAGTTAATACTTCTTCATGAGCAGCAGTGAAATTTATGCCTCACAAATAATCAGACAAGTCTTATGAAATTCTTAATAGATTTATAATTTTATGTCAGACTTTTGAGCGACATTATCACGGGAAGTCGTAATAATTCTGGCAAAAAAACCGACTTCAATACAAAGAACCAAACTTTTCATGCCCATTCATATAAAAAAAATTAATAATCGGTCCATAAATGGACGAGCTATGCTATAATCAATATTTTGGAGGGGATGGAGATGGAAAAAATGATTGGACCAAACTGCAGCAAAGCTTCTCAAGCAAAAAAGAATATCGGTCCGTAAATCGAGGAGTGTGGCAATGATCAATACTTTGGGCGAGGGGGAAAGAGGAGTGGGCAAATTATGGGACCAAAGAGCAAGCAAACGCTTGCAAACGAAAAAAGAATATTGAAAATCGGTCGAAAAATGAAGGAGTTAAGCGATGATGAAAATTTTCGAGAAGAAAATTATGGGACCACATTACCCTTCAAACAAAAAAAGATTTTTGAAACCCGGTCCATAATGGTTAAGCTAAGAGGAAATCAATTTTTTTTTGCAAGCAAATCCTTTCAAGAAAAAACGATTTTGGAAATCGGTTCACAAATGACAGAGTTATGCGTGTACAGACATATAGAAAAATACACAAATTGAAGACATCCGCCTTTTTTGAAGTCGATTAAAAAATATCAAAAAAACTATAAAATTTTCCGAACTGTTCAGTCATGTAGAAAATTCCTTTATAATTTCATCATAAAATGCAATCAGAGTTCGCACATAAATCTTTTAGACATGTAGGGAAAGCTTTTAGCACTTCTTCTGAAAGTCTGCTTTCTTGTCACATGTTTTCGGTACGTTATCCATGTGCAGACTTTCTTAACGAATTCGACAGCATATGTGTACTGGGTACACAATTACCTAGCAGATACTTTTTTCCAATTTCAGTCCGAAGACGTTCAGAGAGTCTGCACAAGATGCCGAAGTGGGTACGAAAACGTACCGAAAATCATATGAGTGGTTGACATGAAAGCGGACCTCTTTGTCTGAAGAATTTTTGCGCTATATGTGCACAGTTTTGGAAAACTGTCAAGAAAAAAATTACAATTATTACGAAAACTAAAAATTTTAAGTCGTACAGACTGTTCTATTAAATGTCTTAAAGGAAACTAAATTGGTTTCAGAAATGTCTTACCAGAAAATCGGATATTCTGTTAAATGTCTCAGCGAATTTCACACAGTTCGATTGATAGTCTCAGACGTCAGACATGTCGGCAAAAAATGTTTCCTGGGTATATATGTACTTGAGTTAGTATTTGTCCTTTTATATGTTTGTATGTATTTTAGAAATTGATTCGTTTGCTGTAAAACAGTTTAACGCCAATTTGAAATAAAACTTAGAGCCATTTTTGTTATATTTCTTTGATACGCTCAACCCTTATGGAAAATACTAAAATTTATAACAAAAAATCAAATCAAATCCTTTCACTTTGAATTTTTTTATACAACCATTTGTTTGCTCCATCATTCAAAGTTGTGCTTTAAAACATACAAAACTTGTATAAAAGTATTTTTGTGCATGTTTAGTAGAGTAGTAGAATAGTAGTATGTGTGATTTTAAGCCAAACTGTTGTTCGAGGAAATTGAAAAATGCTCTTAATTTTATGATTGGTTTCTGATACTTGTTTTAACTCGTTGTAAATGTTCGTTTGTTTATTCTCTCCTGCTGTTTTTCAGCTTTAAAAAAATTTGTCTTACAAACCCGCAGTTTCCACAACTTTTTTTTTCAACTCATAAGTTCAATATTAAACTGCGTACTTTTTGTGTTTTTTTTTTTTGCCATTTATAAATTGTTCCATCCTTGTAATCATCAATAAATGGTTGAAGGGAGCTTTTTTAATGGAATTAAAATTTAGAAGGGTAATCGTCAATATTAAACTTAATGAAAAAAATGAGGAAAAGTAAAAAATAAAAATTATGTTCAAACAATATTGTACAACGTATGGGAATAAATGCTATAAATCATGGATGCTGATGTCATCATTTACAGTATTGTGTGGGAAAAAATCAATTTATTCTTTGCTGCAGACATTAGACATAGACATACAAATGTAGAGATATTGCATTGCCACATATTTATTTAGAAAAAGGGTTGTTTTTATGGTAGAATATTAGTATTTTTTGTAACTATTATTTGCATACATACTCGTACAAATATAAATTACTCACATGTCGTTTACTTAATAAAGAAAATGGAAATTGACAGGATTTGTAGAGAGAAATTGTAGAGGAAAATTGTGTAATTTAATCTTGTTTTGCAAAAATTAAAGTAATTACTTTGAGAAATTTTCTAATAAATATTAGTGGGATTCCTGTTTGACGACAGAAATAAAAATTCATGTGGTAGTATAGTTTTTTGTTTTCTTTATTCTATAAAAGGAAAATATGCTAAAAGGATATTGACTTACAGAGACATTTTCTGTTTAATTAGAAAAGATATAGGCGAGCTCTTTGAATTTGAATAGGCTACTATTCCCACAGAGTGTGGCATTTGCCATATCATAAAGCTTTGTATGAGAAAGTTTGATATCATTGCTTAAAACTAAAATAACAACAGCTCAAATCGGCTTCGTAAGGCGTGGCACCTCGCATACAAGGAAAACAAAAAATATCACTGCAGCAGCTAGCACAGAGCTTATAGTCTGTGCCATTATGCTAAGAACCACAGAATCTAAAGAAACAAGAAGAAATCTATGAAATGAACCCAGAAAAGTTAACAAGAGAACAGAACAAATCATTAAATCGAGTTAAGATGGAATCTTTTTATATAAGATGGTAGTCTAAAGGGTCCCAAATGGAACCCTTTTGGACACACATCTGGAACAATTTTGACGTATGAAAATTTTTCTAATAATATCCTCACCAATATTATATTCTTTAAACATTTTTTACGGGTTGTACAAGTTGTATGCACCAAAAGACATTTCAATTGATGTACTAAGTTTTGTATGATGTCTCGTGAGAAAATAAAATTTATTATTCTATTCAAAATTACAATATAAATATTGCTAAAAATCTGCATATTTTTTAAAACATATTCATATAATATAATTCCAACAAGATATAATTCAGTCCTATTTTAAAAATAAATTTATTAGCATTGAATAAAACCTTGAGCCATTATCAAAAAGTATTCATCGAATTAAATTTTCTATTATCAATAAAAAGGAAATAACAAAAATAAAAATAAAATTAAAAATAATTTGCTTCGTTGGCTCTTTATTTTACTTTGAATTATTGTAAAATTCATAAAAGCAAATACTGCAGTAAAACCTCTAATAATATTGGAAAAAAACAGCAAAATATAAATTAAAAAGAAAAGTTAATAAAGTTTGCCATTAGCTACATACAACAGCTTATACTGTTGAAGCAATTAAGGCTGGTTAAAAAGTGGGTTTTGTATTTTTCTCGCTCCTTTTGGTAGTTAAAAATAAGTCAATTTCCGAAAATCTTATAAAATAAATTTATTTCAGTTTTGTTTTCTTTATTCAGCAAAATTAATGGTTAAAATTCGTTTTTACTACTTAAGTTTTAAAATCATAAATAAAAATAAAACAGAAATTAAATATAAAGAAATAAAAAAATAAACAATTCCATTATAAAGCTGACCGTTTTTATAGGTTCTATTTATGTTTTATTTTGTATTTCAGAAGGGTTCTTAACAATCATAATTTAATGTTTATATATTTGTTGTCTTAGATACAATCTCTGTTTTTCTTGTTTTAATTAAATTTTTATTAAGGGAATCCATTAAATTTTGTTTACAAAACCTCGCAGCATTTGGAATTAAGTTGAAGCATGTTATTAATAAAATAAAATAAAATAAAATAAAGTATTGTCAGGAGAATTTTTATTAAAATTTAAGCAGATTTAAAATAGTAGCTTTCTATTTTAAGGAATTTTAGATTTCTACTTTAATTCTGGGTTTCGTATAAACTGGAAAAAAGAAAACAACACAAGGAAATCTAAAATTTACTCCTCATTTATTACCTTGATTTTGTTCATTCATGTTGTGTATGTGTGTGTGTGTGTTTTTCTAAATATCTGTTGTGGAAAATGGTGCTTAAAACCTGTTTTTTTATTATTGTTGTGTTTACGTTTATTTTTATTTGCTTTGTTGTAGTTATTTTCCCATTCATATTTTTGTTGGTGTGGGCGGATTGTGTGTGTTTGTGTGTTCGTTGGTATTCTCCTTAATTTTCTTCTTTCATTTATGGTGTTTGCTTGTTTCATGCTTGATTTTTTTCTTTCAATGTTCATAAAATTATTTGAAGAAAAAAATTGTTTTCGTTTAATTTGGGGGTTCTAGACTTTATATTTCGGGGGTATTTTATTTTACTTTTTATGTTCATTGTGGCGCCTATTATAGTAGTAGTTTGGCGCGTCTTAATAACGCCAAAATAACCATATCGAAACAGGATAAGAACAACAGCAACAACAGCAACAACAACAACAAGAGCAAGAACAACAGAAACATATAATAATAAAATAAACATATAAACACATTTACCCACAAACACACAAATCTACTAATAAACGGAAAGAATTACAATTTGTAGATACGAAGAGGTCATTAAATGCGAGATACCGTAGAAAATAATAGATACATTTTATGCCATGAGGTGGAAAAAATAAACTATTTTAGTGTGTTATTTGAAAAAGAGCGGAAGCTAGAAATGTATACTTATTTTATATTTGTTTAATTTCTTAATAAATTTAAAAATGAATTAAAAATGCTACAAAAAAACAAATTGAAAATTATTAGAAAATACTCGTATGTTATAATTATCCAGTCAAAATATTAAAACTATCCACCGACCCTTTAAATTTAACGGTAAATCTTGTCCGAAAACTGGTTTAACAAGAATTGTAGATCTTAAAATGGAGTAAGAATCAAAAAAGATAACTTTTTGCAATGACAAGACTTTGTTAAAATCGTTAGCAATAATTTTCTTTGGAAAAGTAACACATTCAGGCAATTAATACCAAAAATTAATTAGCTAATGTATTACCTCCTTTGGGAAAGGGATAGTGCAGAGAGAACAGATTGTGAAGTGAGAGAGAGAGAGAGAGAGAGAAAGATAGAAAGGTTATTTTTTTGCAACTCTGTTATTCAGGCTTGCCATTTTAGTGCTAGATCTAGCACTTTTCAAATTCATACATTTTAAAAAGATAATATCAGGAACAAAACAAAAATATTACTATATTTTAGTTGCCAAAGGTATTTCGTTGTCAGTATGAAATGTCACCCATACTAATTTATCCAAATTAATGTTTGATTCGCCATTTGGAATATTAATTTTCCCTCTAGTGGCGAGAAATAAATAACCGACAGGAAACAGTGCTAAGCATTCGCCCGGGTCATGCTTGTTATAAATGAACCTAATTTCTTTCTGAAAAAAATTAGTGCAGCTAAATTGATGAACTACAGAGCTTTTGAATACAAACAAAAAAACAACTAAAAAGTAGTAATGAATTTAAAGTACACAAACTTAAAAGTTCCCTTTATAAAGATCCTTTTCATGACTTGGCAAATTGTTTGATTCCGCTTTCATTTACTTAATAAAATTCAAACTCAACTCTAATTGAGTGAGTGTTCAAAAATTTCCTACATATTACGAAAATTACATTAAATATGTTAACAGATTTTAGCGCTTTTTTCTGAGCTGTAGAAAATTTTAGCACTCTTTTTCTTCAATCTAGTAATTTTACTATTTCATCTTATGGCTAAAGCAAAAGTAAAGTCAACCACGCGACTATGCATATTTTTTATAACTGTCTTTCATGGCATTTTCATGGCATACAAAAATCTGATACTCTAACGCACTCTTAACATTCTGAGAGCATGAAACTATTTAGATTGATGCAATTATTTCTATGCTCTCACTTTAAGAGAAAATCAGCTATACCACAATGCCCGCCTATACCACATTACCCGAACATAGTCTCATATTATGTCGTAGTCGGGCAATAAAAATGACTTTATTTCATCCCAACAAATTTATTATTAAAATAATATCTGAACAAATGTTTTTAGTTTTTAAAATAATCATATAATTTACATTTACATTAGTGATACATGTCAAACGATGTATTAATTAACAAAAACGCTAAAAGGTTTTCTGTTTCAAGCATATAATTTTCATCTAATTATACACAATAAAATAAAAAGATGAAAACTTTTTATCTTTAAGCATAAAAAAAAAAGACTCACATCTGAAGAATGTTTGAAATTGAAATTAAAAATATTGCTACTCCAAAAGTACAAATATTTTTTGTTCTTTAAATAAAATAAAACTAAATGTAGGGTGGCCAGACAAGAACAAAAGGAAAAGATATTTAAATAAAATAACAGACGTTTTTAGATTTAAAACTGGAGTTGGCTTTATTTTAAAGCTACATTATCGAAGAAATTTTTTTTTTGTTTTTTGTGAAAATACGGATCTCCAGCGTCTAATTAACGAAATCTGATGATGGGATCGTGGTTGTTCCCGAAAATATCATGGTGTTAAGTTCGACCCTTACAAAAGTCAAGAATTTGTCTTTGTCTTTTCAATTATTATATGCTTTGAAAAATCATTTCTTAATAAAAATAATTTAATAGCAAAATTAAATTGAACGAACTAAAGCTAGAATAATTTCCTTGAATTAAAATGACAAACGTTGCTGAATATATCAACAGGTGCTCAAGTATAACAATTGCAAAAACTAACATTACAGTTGGGTCACTCTATATGTGCTTTTAATAAAAGAATGTCAGCCATGTGAAAATTTTCGTTGTTTGCTTGGTACATACTCGTATTACCCAACGAGCCATTAAGCCAAATATTAACTATAACAGGAAAGTTCTGCTCTACTTACATTTCAGTTTAAAAAACATACTTCTTACGCTTCAAAATGGCTTTTGGCTCATGTTTAAATTTGGCTAATGGCGAAATAAAAATTTATATTTCATTATATGTTAAATTCTAAACATTTTTCCCCCGTATAAAAAACAACAACCCTTTGATCGTTAATTATAATTTTGTTTAATTTCTTTCTTTTCTGTATTTCGTTTCAGCATTAGCAGCATAATATCATTACTCACAGCTAAAGCAACAACTAAGGAAATCACAGAAGTATTCTAGAGTAGTCATCTAATAGCAACAACAATAAGAACAGCAATAATCATAATGTGTTAGTTTAACAACCCCACTAACGAAAAATTAAGAGAAAAACCGAAAAACTTTATTTTCAGTGACATGTAAGAACTAAAAATAACAGCAAATAATGTGAGACTAACTCCCTGTACAAACTAGCTCACCCAGCAGGAAATAGAAGGAGTACGGATGCCTTCTAGAAGGCCGCTGTCAAAAAGCAAATGGTGGTAAATTTTTTTTAATCTCGGTATTTTTATAGCGGCTTCTTTATTTTTGATTAATGCGATTTTTTTATTTCAAATTATTTCCTTTCATCTAAAGTAATTTTTTATACGAATTTATTTATTAAGAAGGAATTGGACATGAATAGTTTCGATAGAATAAGTATAAGTTAATCAGCTCCAACATAAAAGCATAATAGCAGCATGTATGATGTCTCTTGTACGTAAATTGCAGCTTTATATACAAATAACTTGCAAAAAAATAATATGAGAATGCTTGTTATTTTTTATACAGTAAATTTTTGATGAACAAAACGAATTTCTTTCGCAAAAAAAAACAAGAAATGCTACTCCTTCTCCTCTCCCTTCCCATAAAAGCCAATGTGGAACATGTATCTTATCTTCTATACGGAACAGACGAGGCTTTCTGTAAGGCATTCTTTAGCAGTTAGATTAGAGTGGTAATTGAATAAAAAAATGTCTAAGCAGGCATTTGATAAGGCCTGAAGTAAGAAGTTCTACTGAGTTTGCCCGCTGGGCATATGTGAAAATGCAAGCATACACATACAGAAGTACTACGAATTAAAGTAAGCGGCCATACACAACCATGCAAACACAATAGAAAACCACCCAGTTGGCCATGTGGTTAAGACATCTTTAACGACGGGCACAATACAACAGTAAGTCGTTGAAGACATAATGAGGACAGCTCAGTACAAATCGTCGACAATATTTTCATAAAAAAGGCGGCGAGGTCACACAAGTCCTTTTCGCAATAACATCTTCTTTAACAATTTCGTCGACGACTATATAAAAGACAATATATCTGACAATATAGCTGACAATATATCCCGCAATATACTTCGTCCTGTCGTCAACATGGATATAGTTACAATCTCATCGTTAATGCCCATTCTGGTGACAGTGTCTCTCGTGGTGTCTTCAACGATCTCTGTAGTTTCATTGTCTCTCTTGGTATCGTCAACGAATCTATGAGCGATATTTCATTTATCTCGTCTTCAACGATAATATAGGCGACAATGTCGCCTTTATTTAATATTTTTAATACTGAAATTTAACTTCTTACTTACTTTTTTCAGTTTTGTTTAAATTGTTGGTGTTGAGGATTGACTTGACTGGGTTTCGAACTGAGGCTACATGTCTATAAGTTACCGCGCTTACCATCTTGCTATAGCACCACCTAGATTATCGACAACAAAAGGCCATTATATTCATTTCTTTTATTAAAAACAAAACGTAGGACATTGTCGCTCAGATTGCCCTCAACAAAGTTTTATTAAAAACAAAACGTGGGATATTGACGCTCAGATTGCCCGCAATAAAAGTATTATTAAAGACAAAACTATGTCCCCAACAAAGTTTTATTTAAGACAAAACATGCGACATTGTTGCCCAGATCGTCCTCAACAAAGTTTTATTAAAGACAAAACGTGGCATATTGTCGCTCGAATCGTTCCCAACAAAATTTTAATAAAGACAAAATGAGGGGCATTGTCGCTCAGATTGTCCCCAACAAAGTTTTATTTAGACAAAACGTGGGCGCGCAGATTGTCCTCAACAAAGTTTTATCAAAGACAAAGCACATTTTGAGCGACAATGTCCCACGTCGCTCAAATTGTGCTCAACAAAGTTTAATTGGAGAGAAAACGGACGACATTGTCGCTGATTGTCGCAAATGGCGATTTCCTATAACGACATGCCGTACATTAATCGTCGACGAAAATGTCATTTACGACGACTTGGTCAACTGGGAAGTAGGCTCACACACAAACACACACACGGACACAATAGAAACCCTATCAACCCTATTAAAACCAACACAATGCAAGTAACAAAGCCACAAAGTAATTCAGCATGAAATGGAAAATATTGTTGTTATTCTTCTTGCTATTGCACTATACAATAATGCATTTTCCTTAACTTTATTCTTTACTTCCTGTTTATGTTCTTTCCTCTACTCCCACTTCTCTTCTCTCATCTATATCTTCTCTTCTTGCCTTTATGGTTTCGCTTATGGGATTTAATGCTGAGAAAAGGCAGCCAACATACAAGTAAAACTTTTTATGCACTGCAACTGTAACGTAACTTAATGCTCAAAATTTGCTTTAACACATACACATACACATCACATACACAGAGTTACAAACTCACAAGCGTACAACAAGTGGAATACAAATTTACAATACACTGGATAAGGCACGCGACCCTGTCAGTCTCACTTAAAAAGTTGGCTTAAGTTAAATTTTTCAATTATTTGTATATATTTTAGTTTTTTCCTTTTACTCTCTTCTTCCATTTCATTATTCTGCTAAACTTCAATTTTCTTTGTTCCTTTTATATACATATATGAGTGTGAGTATGTATGTGCAGTTGTGTGTGTGTATGTGTGTGTGGGAGGATTGTTTTTTTTTCTTCAAGTTAGTTATTATTCAGTTTAATTTTCTTTTGCCTGTGTGAAAAGAAATATAAAGTTTCTTAATAAAATTATTTATTTACTATTAAAACCAGGTGAAAGCAGAAAAAGAAACTGCATTTCCTGCGCCATAAGTATTTAATATTATTTTAACCAGTCTATTAAAACGAGTTTAAAAAAGATTATTTCTCCTTTTTCTATTAAGAGCGGATACTCGTGCTATAAAAAAATCTTTTAAACAATTAAGAAAACAATCAAACGAAGAACTGAACTTATTTTTTTAGATTTGAAAAAAAAAATTCTTGAAATAAATTTGTCTAGGGATTAAAAGAATTTTTTTTTAACAAATAATTGTTAGAAAGGCTTTAAGGTGGAAGTCTGGAAATAAATTAATACTAACCATTTACGTTTTAGTCTATTAATTCCAGATTGACAATAAAAGGAGTTTTAGCTTTCGGATGTGGGGTATGAATAAAAGTTTTCATGGACAGATAGAGTTAAAACAAAGGGAATATATGTCTTAAGAGAAATATGTTGTTCAAAGTTCAGCAATTAGGAAGTGGACATTCTGAAAATCGTTCTTAATTGTACATGGTCTTCATTTTAAAAAAATAATCAAGTGGTACACAGGTGCGATTTGGTGAGAGGTTTATTTAAACTCCCACTTCTGCGTCCACCAGTTCTAAAACAAATGATTAAAAAAAATTTTTTATTCAAATGCGAATGCTTTCTTAATTCTGAAAATTGTTAAAAAAAAAGTCTATACAAAGAACATCGAAAATTTCTGAAGTTCGATTTAAATTTTTTCTTCAAAAATGCTAGTAACATTTGCATTTTCCTTTTCTATATCGTTCAAAGGAGTAATAGGAAAGTATGTGGCCAAATATTTAAATAAATAAATTGTGAACTAAGGTTCGACAGAATATTCAATACCAATATTCCGCTTACGGCTATGTTGAAAGATTGTGGTCCTAATGAAGATTGCTGAAGTGAACGATGTTTTATTCATGGATTAGAAACCCAAGACACCAGAGAGAAACCCCTCCAACGTCTTTGGACCTAACGCGAATATATATGTCATTAATATAAATGAGGATCCTAAGGATTTTGAAATCTCTCTTTTCATTTGAACCTCGATCCAGCCTCGGTTTAGAGTGATTCTGCTCCCTACAGAAGCTAGCAACAGGAAACAAGGTTCCAATTTACTGGATACCTAGTCGTAGTGGTCATCGTAGCGGATGGTAATGAGGTAGCAGATGAATTAGTTTGGCGGCCCTCTGATACGTTCCTCTTTAAAGGAGAAAGAAATTTTTACCACGTAAAGTGGGATCCTGAAATTCAAGAAGAATGGCCTACTAATGGTCATTTCAGACGAAACTATCGTTTATGTGGAATAGACGTGGTTCGAGGTCAACCATAGATATCAACCTTTAATCAAACCCTTATTATATTTAAATGGGTTTGATCGTAGAATTCTATCAAAATTAACTAATTAAGCAGGTTCGTTCAACTCTGTGTCGTTTATGGATGGAAGCAGGTGAAACAAACACAGGTGAAACAAATACACATATCCTTTTGCGTAATAGTAGAAAGTAAATTCTTCACATTCAACTTCGGCGATATTAAGCGCGAATTTCTCCAGCCTCCATATTGACTTTCATTAGAAGTGTCATACAGATCTGTGACATAAAAGATCATTTAGGTATCGCAGTGGCGGTCTTTGAATCAAATTAATTCTTATTCAATAGCCTCTACCAAGGCACAGATAGAGCTTGAGCTTTGATGTGAAGGGTACTTTTAAATGAAACATAGCATCTTGTAAAATTTCTTTTAGAAACTCAAAAGAAGTTACGTATATTTTATGTGTTTTATGAGGAGAGGCGCATATCCCTTTCTCGACATTTATACGCGTCTGTCCCTTCTTATATAATGCATTGTGCTTGAACTATGAAATGTGGTTATAGGAAAAACGGATAGAGACGGTAGTGTTTGTGAACATTAGATTTGAATTCTGCTACACTAAAGGTGACAGGAATGACTCCCGCAGGAAGTTTATTCCACTTATGAACTGTTCGGATAAAGAACAATTTTTTTCTGTAATATGCGTTGCGTTCCAAACTAACCTGTTGTCGGTAATGTTAAAAGAATCGTCGGCAAAGTAAATTAATTAATAAAATGGCTATACATATAACTTAAGAACGTCAGTGCGCCTACTTAACGTTAGAGGCGCTTCAACATTGCTATAAAAATTAACAAAACGCGCTATAGCAGAGTTTTAAATCGGATAAGCTTTGTTTACTACTTCACTAGCTGTGCTCTCTATACTATCCCTTTCCTAAAGAAGATTACATATTAAGTAGTACGCATTAATTACGCAGTGGTAAAAATACCCAGTACGTAATCGCTGATGTAAGCAATACTTAGTAGCTGCTAGCGGTGTCATAAGCGTGCCATAGGCTGTTTAATCGATGCGCTCTCGCTTAAAATGTAAGCTACGATGTCAGTTCCTGTCGCTACTGTGCGTTTACATCATAAGTGGAACTGTAAGCGAGTTTGTTGTTGAAATGTAGCCTAAAGTAGGCCACAATATTTTACTCTGTACATATAAGGGTTAAATTCCATGAAATGCAACGAAATTCTCACATACACAATGCAAAATAATCGAAGCTTTTAGATTACACGTACATTACAATGTAAGTACTTCGATTGCCGCTTACAACGTCATCCTGACATCATTGATTATTATCTAAGTACTCCGTTTCATTTACCACTGGGCAGCTTTGCATGCAAAATAAAATTACCAAATTAAGCAATAAACTTTTTTGTCGCAGAGCATATTTTTAACAAAAAAAATTAACTAACTAAAAACAATTATCGTATTTTTCAGTTTTTGCATAATTAAACGAGAAAGAGTTTGTGTGTCAAACATTCTTCAGTGAGAAGCAGACACAAAAATCACGTTTTAAGACAAACTTTTTTTATAACAATTTCCCTTTGGTGCAGTTAAAATAACGCCCTTTTTTATTAATATTTATTCAAAAAGATTAAAGATGAATATAAAATACTTTTAAATAAATAATTTAAATTTTTTAATGGCATACAATTTCGCACAATAATGAAGTTTATTAAAACGTTTCACAGGTTCGCTTTTTTTTAACCAGCTTCAATTATTTATGCAAATTGCGATAAAATAACGCATTAAATATGAGTATCAATATTTCCATATCAACCCTTTTGACTTTGAAATATATTATAAGTTGGTTTAACTTTCAAACGCAAATCTAAAGCTATTAAATTGGTTTTACCTTCTTGTTTTACAATTCTTTTTAGCCTTAAACGAAGTAGAGAATATGTGTTTGTAGTATATTAAACAAAATAATAATAATAATAATAATATATGCATCAATTCAAAGAAAAGTGAAAGACAGAAAGAGCGAGAGAAAGAAAGGAAGAAAGAAGAAAGAAATGTTGTATCCTTTGATGTATTCTAATACATGTTCTTTGTGAAAAATAATATAAAGCTGAAATAATTTTAGGTTTGCAATACGTGACAATATTATCGATAAAAACAACATAAACTCAAGTAAAGCCGAGTTGTGTTGAAATGCGCATTGAATTTGAAGTGGTATGAGGGCGATAAAAGGGAAGTGGTATGGCTTGGCATGGCATAGAAGGAGATAATGAAATGATCGGATATATATTCGACTTTTTTTTCATATTTATTACACTTTGATTAGTCATGTGTAAGGCTTTCATAAGAATTTAGAAGCTTTTATGAATAACTAATAACAAATAAATTTTTCATTTAAAAAACTCTCTTTTATAGGAGTGGTCAAAGTTTATTAAGTTTTTCTTTACAAGCTTGAATATTATTAAATATTTTACATTTACGGTATTTAACCTTTTTTACCGTCTTTACTAATTTTTTAATATTTTAAGGCAACCAGCCATCTCTAAACACTTAATTGTGTTTTTCCTTTTTTTATTAAAAAAGAATGAGTTTACAAAATCTTTTTTGTTTTAATAATTTAATTTGCCCTCTTTCGGCATAAAATTGGCGCAAAAATTATCAATTATTTCTTATTTTTCTCTTTCCTTTAATCAAGTTATATTTTCAAAAATTTGGATCTCGTATTATTTCTATACTAAATTATAAAAACCGTTCAACAGCCACTACCAAAGAGCCACATTTATGTGTATGAGAAAAGAACTCTTGATATTGCTTCTCAACTAAAATAGAAAACCATTAAAAAATAGAAGAGTAGAATAAGAAAAAATAGAGAAAAAAGATTTATCAAACACAGTGTAATTAGCTTACCCTTACACGACTCTTTTAGCCTTGGAAATTTTTGCGTTTTTTTTTTCTTAATCAGCTTCCCTTTCTATTTAAAAGGGCTAAATTATGTAAAATGCTTTGAGTTGTAATGAGAACACAACACTGTGATAATAAAGCAAAGAAACAAAAAATAAGCCAACAAATTGTTTTTAAATAAATATTTTTCTTATTCTGTTCTAACGAATTCTTTTTATATGCGAGCAAAGGAGCAAAAGAGCTGATTATGTAAAAGATATGCACACACCAACATACAAATACTAACAAATATATTCAATCTGAACTTGAGTATTTCTTAAGTTTATATTTTTATTAAAGAAAATATATGAATATTTTGACACACGCACACACTTTAAAGTTAAGATAGATAAAAGTTTTTCTTTTAACCTAAAACTTGCAAAATATATAAAGACAAAAATAAAATAGAAGAGTTTTGCTTCATCCCAGATGGCCTGACTGCCTTGCGCGACATTGTCATCTACGATTCTTGTACGAATTGTCCTCTGTTGATTAGGTTTTCTAATCGACAATTTACTTTTGATGACAATGTGAGCGACAATGTCTTATAGTTAGTTTTCAGTAACATTGTGGAGGACAATATGAGCGACAATGTTTTAGTTGTTGTTCTCAATCCAACTTTGTTGAGGACAATATGGTTTGTAGGGCAAGGTTGCGACAATGTCTTCCATTTTGTTATTAATCAAGCAAACGAATATGTTGGCCTCTTGTTGTGGATGTTCTAGGTAGTGCAGCAGCAGGGTGGTAATCGCGAAAACTTATAAGCATGCAACCTCAGTTCGAATCCCAGCCAAGTCAGTTAATAAGCTAAATGAAACGGAAACAAACAGAAAGCATTTGTGTGTTAAAGATATTAATTAAAGTCCGTTCAGTTATGACATTGTTGCTATGTAATCGTTGGCGACAAGATAAACGACATTGTAGCCTACAAAGTCATTGACAACATAATAGGCGACATTGTCGCCTTTTTAATCATCTATGACAAGACAGGCAACATTTTCATTTATATAATTATTGACGACAATCGTATACAATTTTCGCGAAACTTGTTCGAAAATTTCATTGATTCATTGATTTCGGCTGTCCGACATTTCGTTACCTCCAAATACGGATGTCGTATGTAGCAAAACTTAACTTTTCATCAGCAAGAGTCAAATTTACTGTCACCATAATAGGAAAGGCGTTATTACCCTTTTGATTCAGAATACATTTGTCGTATATCACGTTTTTTAACAACTTTTAAATTTTTTCTTTGAACATACGACAAAAAGCATACTGGAAGCAATTAATCTGCCAAAGTACAATAAGAAATTTTATGATAAAACCTTTAAAAAAAACTTTATAGAAACCAATGAATATATATTAAAAACGTTTATTATTTAATTTAAAAAAATAATATATATAATTTTGTGACGTACAATATAATGCATACTGCACATCTGCGAAAATATAAGGCTTAGGAAGAAACTGATAACACCATTAGAAAGAGCGAGCGAATTTTATTATGAATATATAATAATTCCAAAATTGAGAATTTTGACATACGACAGCCGTATTGTGAGGTAGCGATTTGTCGTCGAGGATTTAATATTGTCGTGTACCTGTCATTAATGACGTCTTAAAGACGTGGCCAACTGGGAGATTTCAAAATTATATATGTATGTATCTGTGTAATTGTGTATATGTATGCACGTGTTTTTGTTTTGCATGTACAACTCTTAATATGACAAAGACTTAACAATTTATATTTAATGCTCAAAAGCTTTTGTAATTTGACGTTATCTTGACAGTAATAAACAAACAAATAAAATATTTCAAACAACAACAACGGGAGCTCTTAAATAAACTTTGAAAATTTATTAGAACTTTTTTAAATGATAAAACAATAAACAAACAAGTTTCGTAGAAGTGCTTGTTGCTACAATTAATGTCGAATGAATGAGATACTCCTTTTTTAAGCTTGTTAAGTGGTTCTTTAAATTATCTGGTCAATTTGAAACGTTTAACAAGCATTTGATATTTTTAGGTTCAGAAAATTTTATACATAAGTGCTTTCTTTATCAGTGCCATTTTACAATCTCGAAATGTAGAAAACTGAAAGTGGTCGTATGATTGATAAATATTTCAAATGTGTATTGAATTTTATAGTAGAAATTTGAGATGGGATCGTGCCACTCATGATCATGCGTAAGAAGTCATGCACACGTAAGAAGTCATGCACACGGTACACACGAAGAAAAGATAAGGTTGCGGCATGGTTGCGTTAGCTATGACATGTTTCCCGACACAGTTTTTGAATGTGCCAAATAACTTATTATTGTATTAAATGACTGTGAACCTTAATTAGTTTAAGGCAAAAAAAACTAACGTTTAGATTTAATAATGAAATTATTAGATTTCATGAAAATTGATACATTCTGACAATTCTGACTACAATCATGGTTTATTTAAAAATTCAACAACAGAATGGTTCTATAATAATAAAATATCGTTCTTATCTATATTATTTTGTTTGCAATAAAGCTATGGTTATAAAACAGACATGGGTCTCTGCTTCCACAAAAGTTTTTGTTCTATCCCTTTGTTGAATGCTTTTTGTTAATTTTGTGTTTTACTTGACAGCATTTGGTTTATTTTTGTGAGCGGTTGGTGTGAAAAAAAGAAAAAAATTAAAATTAAAATAACAAAAAGTGATATATTCCGGCAATTAATGTTCGGCCATGTTCTGAAGACCATTTAGTTTTGAAATAGCAAAATTTCAAAAGCGAAGAAAAGTGTTCTTTAATCGGACATTTTAGTGCATTCGTAGCTTTGTTCTGATACGATATGCGAAATATGTGAAACGCAAAAACCAACTGAAAACCTCCAAAAAGTGAGCTTTTTAGTTGGATTCTATCCTGAAAGTTGCCGATTTAACAACGAAATTTTTTTCAGAACATGCCCGATTGTAAATATAAAGACGTTGCGTTGGTGCAATTTGAGTAGGTTGTACACGAAATTGCAACGTTTGTGGACTCGTTGTATTAAGTTGTGTCTTGGTTGTACGAAAGATCAAAAAGTTTTGTTGTACAACACTGTCGCAACTTTTGTGTGCCTGTCGTATACTATTTTTTGTATTATACGTGTTTATTCTTGTTGTCACCACCTTGCAGTAAGCATTGAATGTGAGTATCATTTGCGGACAACATAAAATGAGAGATATTTACTTGCTCACAAGTTGATTGCAAAATGAAGTTGTGCATGAGATCGCAAACCAAATTGTATCGTTTGTGCGACAAGCATACAACTTGATTAGTAGCTGAGTTGTACCAACGGTCGCAAAGTCTGTGGCTTGCATAACATGTGTCAACAAATATGTATGTGTCTATGTGAAAATAGATAATAATTTTTATTTCAGATTCAACACACTGACGACCAGTTGAAAAATTTTGTTTTTGATTTAAATTGAAATAAGAAAATTTTTTAGCTCCTGTCAGTTTTTTAAAAACTTTTTTAAAATATACAATTGATATTTTCTGGGAAAAATTTCATCAAGTTTGCAACACAATTGGAAATGTTGCATTATTGTCTAAAAGTTCTTCTTAAAAAATCTAGTGGTAAAGACTAAAAAAATTAATTCATAAGTTAAGATCATATTTTCGTGAGCATATAACGTAGTGCATGAGCTTGCATGAGTAACGGTTATTCTTTGGTAACTTGCATTATTGTGAGTGAAAAGACTCCTACGGTTCCAATTTTATTTGAACATTATAATAATGATGGTTTTGCTTTACGAAAACTTATAGAAGAATCGGTCTTATTCAAACGTTAGCTTTTTTTTTGGAAAATGCAAATTGTTACAAAACCTTAAAAACACATGAAACAAATTTATTTTTATATCTTTAATAAAAAGTATTATTAAACACCATCCTAAATATTATGTTAAGCTCATCAAATTTTTAGGTGTTATAAGAAATAAAAACTTTAAACCCTTTCAAAATTTGTTGACTAAAAAAATTGTTCTCCTAATTTGCAAAACATATAAACAAAAATTTATTTAAAAATATATAAAAAAAAATTATGCAAATTATTATTTATAAAGTGGGTGCTAAAGAAAACTTTTATACATTTTTATTGTTTAAAATTATTCTTTATGTTTTGTTGGCTACAAAATTTGATGACATTTTATGTAAAAAAGAAAAGAAAAATAAATCCAGTTTATAACAATTTTAAGGTCGGCTTTATTTCGTTATGGATGATGGCAAGAATGGGATGATAATTTGTAGCCAGCCAGTAAAATTTTTCTATATTTTTGTTTACAACATTGTTTTTATTGTGTTTGAGCACTTTGAGAAACGTTTGTATTTAAGTGCAACAGTTAGGCTTAGAACACGTATTCTACCAAATTATTATAATGTTCAAATAAAATCAAAATATATGTACATATATTTATACTTCCTTTCATTATTCTGCTGCCTCTCAGCCGATACATTCTTCTTTTTTGTCTAAAACGAACGATTCCTTAAAGATAAAAAACAAAGACCCTAAAACATAAAAAATATACATAAATATTATTTTTTATAATTTTTCTTTTTCTTTTAGATGCACAACACGTAAATATCGTAAACTCTTTTTGAATGTACGAGTATGTAGTATGCTTGTGCCTTTTATAACCCATGGCCAAGAACGCTTCAAATAAAATATTCTAAAAATTATCATTACAAGTTCAAGAAGGAGACGTCGTCGTTTTACAGAAAATAAAAGCCAACTCTGGAGGCAGTTTTAATGCGTCAGCAAATTTTCACAATTGAAGTTTTTGTTGAAGTTTTAATGGGAACATCATTATACAGCCAATGATATACTAAAATTCTACTTCAAATAATACAATCATCCAGACGAGAATACACACATACACATTTAAACATACGAAAGTATTATATATATATAATTTGGCGCATATTTTACAAGGACAAAATCTTGGAGTTTGTTTGTTAAAAAATGATAAGATGACACTCAGCAGCATCGCCAACAACAACAGCATTAAATAAAAAAGACATTCAGATACAACAATCAAACACACAAGAATTAAACTAAGAAAAATTGTGCCTCATTTTTTATACTTCCGTGATATTATGACAAACTCATACATACTTAGTTACACAAACACATCTAAATTAGGCACATACTACCCAGCGGCGAAAAGAAGTAGTAAGCAGGCCTTCTGGAAGCCCTTATTTGTCAGACACATCGCCTTCTTACCCCATTCCATACTCAGCCAGAAAAGGCCTTCTACGGTCCCATCTTCAACAGGTCTGGTAGAAGGCCTTCTTTGTTTTTTGTCTTTGTTGTTTTGTATTTGAGTGTGATTTTTTAACGGTTTATCAGTTTAGTTGCTTCAAACGCAGTACGTGCGCAAAATATATGTATGTGTACATACACCTAATAAAAAACAGCCTATGTAGAAGGGAGTAGGTAGGCCTTCAATAAGGCCTTCCTGAGAACGCAAGCAAGCATGAGTACTGGATCTAAAAAAAGTTCTAAGAAAATCTTTCAGAAGGCCTTATATATGAAGGTCTCCAAAAGTTTGCCGCTGGGTACATATATGTATGTGTACATGTTATACTCGTATATAATTTACACGTACCCTTAACTTTTTCTTTCCTGTCACTGTTTTCTTAGATGCTGTTTTGAAGCCAAATTGCGTCTGTATTTCATATTTATGATTGTATTAATTTGCAAACTTTTACACTTTTATCTATTTTGTTGTAACAAAAAAAGTATGTATTTAAAAAAAGATATTTTAAAGAAATTTTAGCATCATAATGATGATACTTTCTTTATATTAAAAACATTTAATGCTTTTTAATATTGAAACATTAAATAAAAGATTTGTTTTCAAAAATTTGATAGTCGCTCATTATCGTTTACTCACGTGCTTACAAAATTAAATGAGACTTTTTATGGATATAAAAAAAAATCATTAATCTTCCGAAGCCTAGATATTTTCGGTTAAAACACCACGAAAAAAAGTTTGTGAAACATTAGAAAGCTCTAACTCTTCGTTGTATGGGTCTGTTTGTCACTTTATTTAAAAAGAGAAAAAAAGACTCCCCTTTAGCGGCAATATGGCGAGCTAAAAATGTTTACAAAAATATTTGCCATAACATTCTACCATATTTCTTCGAACACGCCCAAGCTCCAAACTCAAGTTGAACGCCAGAAATCATTCAAAACTTAAAATGTGTTTAAGAGTTAATTTCGTACTTATTCACATTAAGTGTTCGGCTTAGGAATTCTAGTAAGCCTTAAGGTATGTTTACACTTGGAAAATATTTGCCCAAAAAAACGTAAGCACAAAATAAAGTTAATTATGCTACAAAAATATTTTCGTCTGTATTTACAAATTTGTTTGTAGGTCCGTTTCTAAACAAAATATTTACTAATTCATTGAATTTCTTTACTGAAAATTTTCCAATTATTCTGATACTTTATACGACTTGTAGCATTAACATCGGAGAAGTCTTAAAAAATTCTAATTTATCAGTCATGTATAATAAAATTCACACATGGAAGCAGGAAATTGTAAGACCTCGTTTACAACTCAGTTGAGTGTTTAGTAAACATTCAGACTTTTTCTGACATCAGACATCTAGGTAAAAAATCTTTACTGTGAAGTTACTAATGATAAAGCATTAAAGGGGCAGTTCACATCGTATTAGTATTTTCAAGCTTATACTAGCAATGATATGTAGATTAATCATACGCCCCCACTTTCATTACTTCCTTAAATTTTCTAAGGATTTCACTTAAAGTGTGATTAGTTTTAAAGTCCACTTTATAGCCATGATTTGTTTAAAAATTATACGATAAGAAGTATTAAAGTCCCAATTATGGCTGCATAATAAATTAACAAGTAAACAAAGAAAACAAACAAATTTAAATCAACACAAGCAAACATTTTTATAGACTATACTAATAATAAAATAAATATAAACTACGGACAATGTCCTAAATAAGCCACTTTAAATCAATATGAGCGTAAAAGAAAGTCATCAAAATGCCACGAAAAACAAACGAAAATCATTGTTTTATTTCACCAAACAATTTGGTGTAAGGGAATGAATGAAATAAAATAAAAAAATTATCTTAAATATGATGGCATTCCAACAACAGAATTCTTTAAGAAAATCTCAACAAGAATAAGAAATTATTCGTATAATCTGGTGAATATTTGTTATAGGCAAAATAAAACAATGAGAAAATATAAAATTAAATTTGAAATAAAAGCAATAAAAGCGAAAACGAAAATGAATATTAAGAGCAACTGAGTTAGTTACTTACAAATGCTTATAAAAGCATAAAATCAAAGCGCCCTCTACGCAACAACAGCAAAGAAAAACAATACACAGATGGTTCCATAATTGAATAAAAAATCGCTAAAGCAGCCAAAAGAAATTTGTTTAAATTAGGACTTGCAAAATACAAGAAGAAAAAGGGAAATAAATGTCTTTATCAACGTTCCTTAGACTCATTCATATAGCAGCAGCCACATCAACAAGAGCCATCGAAAAAAACATGTTTAAACAAATGAAAATCGTATAAAAAATTAACAATTGTAGTATTCTTTATTTTATTATACTCCTGTTAAAATTTTCTTTCATAATAATTTTTTCCCATTTGTACAAAATTGCGATGCGTAAAAATAAAGTCAGAAATTTTTCAGCAATTGTCAAGGTGTAAAATTTAATTTTCTTGTATGACAATAATTTTCGTAATTGGTAATTTAACGCAGTTTGTACACGTTTACATTCAAACATACTCCCCCATACAATTTCTTCTGTTTTCAATTACATACTTGTGTTTGCACTTTCATTTTTGCCAGAACGGAAACGGAAATAGTACTTGTGTTGATTTAAGCACAATGACTTTTGAATTATTTACTCGAAAATTTGTTCTTGCTTGAAATAAAAATAGCAAATAAAAAATTACCATCTTTTAATTTTTAGCATACACATTTGCATAAACTCGTCGAAAACAAAACGGAGTTTGGTATTTACTTTTGAAAATAAACTGGCAAGATGAGTACATATTTTAATTAAAATAATTAAAAAAACACTTTATTAGAATTGTCAAGAACTAACATATATAAAATAGTCCCTCGTATTATGTTACTATTTGTCGAGATCATATCAACGCAATACCAAAATATTGTCACTCATCTACCCATCATCGTTAATTAATTGACTAATATTCCCTAAGGCCTAAAAATTATTGTCAAAAATGATCAGAAAAGTGCAACCTTTTTTTGAGTCGAATTGAGATGACGTCAACAAACAGTTACAAAATATTTATTTATTTAAAACATTAGATAATAATTATAAATTTGCAACTAATGTATGTAATAGGCCATGGCCTATTATTTATTATTTACAAATTCATTTTTTTATTGAGAAAGAAATACTAGAATATTTAATCATCACACTAGCAAAACGGATCAGTACTGATTTCGAGGCCGCTAAAATATCTGCGTTATTTGTTAGTTTTTAGCACTTGGCAAGGTGGATACTAGTGAGTAGGAATATCAGCGATTTAATCAAGCTAAATATTTAAGGAAATAAAATATGAGTAGTAGTGTAACTTCAGATATTTATTTACAAGTTATAATAAATCAATTTTCGTTAGTACGAAATTCTACATATCTGATGATCATTTATTCCACATTTTTTTTTTTATTATTCTCTTTATTTACTCCAGAGCATTCTGCTGCTGAGAGATAAAGCTCCTTTGTTATATGTCTAGACGAGGTTCACACAGGGCAATTTTTGTTGTGCAGCTTTTAATTCAGCCGCGAGAAAGACACAGATAAACTGTGTAGCTTTCTCTGTATTTATCACGGCTGAATCAAAAGTTGCGCAACAAAAATTGCCCTGTGTGAGCCCCGTCTTAGTTGATTATATTTAGAATAAAGAGAAATATTTTTCTCTCAAGAGTTGGATATACATGATATACGTATAAATCCTTTACACAAGATCCAGAACGGTATAACGATTTATTTTGCATTTTATTAGCTCAAAAAAATAATTTTTAAAGCTATGACGTTGTTTGACTAAATGAGCCAAATGTTCAAATATTATTTTATACCTTTCCTGAAGCAACTTTGACAAGGTTGCTTTTTATAATTCGTCATTTTCATCTTTCTTTTAAGTAAGCACACCTGGAAGGAATACTCACTTACACACTTAATAACACACGCACATTCCATCCTATTTATATGAATGCATTAAGGAAATATGTTGCATATTTTTTAACATACTCATGTTCATATGAACGCACAAACACATACTTATAACTATAGCATACTCGCACTATATTCCTTACTTCCTTTAATCTTGTTAGCAGTATTATCACATGCGTTTAAGGCGGTTGCTTTTAAAAACCGCAAGTTCAATGAAGAAAATGAATTTTTTTTCTTCATCGCAATATTTTTCTTTGAACTCGATTTCCTTTTTTCAGGTGTCTTGCTGAAGAAAAAAAGCTTCCTTTTTTAAATATAGATGTGTCATTATTTTTATCATACACAATACTCAAACATAAAAGGATCAATCAACGTGTCAAATCGACCTGAAAAGACGTTCTGGCTGTAACCTAAAAAGACAGAGTGTTCTATACCATTTACTTTAGCCGCGTTGACATCAGACGCAGCAACAGCAGCAACATCATATCAATCTATACAAACATTTAGAAATTTTATCATGTGGGTAAATATTCTACTAAAACCTTGCGGTTTTCTTTCCAATATATGAACATATTGCAGACATATATAAGATGAGTTAGGTTTCGTTTGTTAAAACAAAAAAAATGGAATGACTCTTAGGGACCTCATAAGCTTAAACTCGTTATTTTTAAGGATTTGTGTCAAACTCTGTCAGGTGCTGAACTTGTTCAATTCAAAGAAATTTGTAAAATATAAGCACACGAACAGATTTAAAAAATATGTGGAGGCGTACAAGAAAAAGAAAAAAATGTCGAAGAAAAACAAATACAAGTACAATTGACTTGTGACAGGTTCAAGTAATACTACATTTAACTAACACACATATTTATATACAACATAGTACATTGAATATCTGATCTAGAGTGTATTTTTGTAGGTAAGAATCAACATATGTTTTAGACCTAATAAATGTTGTTAGTAAAATATTAACTAAGCTTTTGGTTTTAAGTGGTATAAATAGTTCTAGCAAGTTTTCATCGTTATTTTATTCTCTTGAGATATTTTTCTTAAATCAAGCTTTTGCGTGTCCATTTTATTTATTTTTTTATTATTAAATTACTAAAATTGAAATATATTACACTGTATAAAAAATCATTTTTTTCAAAATGACAAGTTTCTAACGACTGGTTCTTGTAGAGGACACAAAAAATATATAAAAAATATAATATATCTCTCCCTTCTCTATACTTTGTTATAGTGAATCGGAAATGTTTTAATTTTTACGTTTAAGGCATACGATGTGCTCAGCTCTTTTATGCAAAACACAATGAGGACCATTTTTTTTTGTATATCTTATCCCTTTAACTCTACCCTCTATGGGTTTTTTTGTTCTTTTCTTAAAGAACGGCAAAAAAATCATCTTCAACGGTGATGTACCAGGTCAAAATGTTAATTTCTGTTTGTGTTGTACAGTGCTATTTTTAAGAATGGAAGCATGTTTTGTTTTAGCACTTTGGAAGTAAAATACAAATTAAATTAAATCAGAAAGGATCAGGCATGATTTATATTCCAAGGAACTTGGGAAAAAATAAAGAAATAAGTATCAGACTAGTATCAATTTTCATGAAAAATTTGTATATATAAAAATTGTAATACCATTCAACAGAAGCCACCTAACAAGTGGTGAAAGCAGAATACACATGAGCACTGACAATGAAATGCGTAGCGGCTAGTGGGCCCCAATATGTGTATTGAGAAAATTTCTAGTCGGGATAACGTTACGAAACTTAGCCTAATAATCAATTAAACTATTCTTGGTCCGAATTTGTTCAGCAGCTCGTATATTTTAAATCTTTTTGATGGTTTGTTTGTGTCTAAAACTAACTTCTGGACTAGTTCGACCCAAGTCTATATTAAATCAAGTTTTGCACACTTTTGTTGTTTCCTGTTTTTCCTGTTTCTAAATTTAAAGGATCGAAGAAAAAATATTCTTCTTTAGACTAATGCATTCATGCATGTGCATTATCTGGGCATGTATTAGCAGAAACTTTAAACGCTTATATCTCTCAAAATACTGAACCGACTTTAAACAACTACAGACTAGGCATATCTGGAAGCAAATACCTTTCAAATCTTTAGGTTTTGGTCTAAATCGGCTATATAATGTGTTTGTAAAGGGCGAACAAAAAATCGTCCTGCCTCTTCATTAAATAGAGAGATAATTTTTATATTTATATATCGAACTACGAGTATATATTTAGCAAATCTATATTTTCGTCAAATAATCTTTAAACTATTTTTTTACTATTTAATTTTTTTGGCTGTTTGCATTTAGTATTTATTTATGTCTAAGGATGTTATCTATGTACTTTCACACAAACTTATTATAAGAATTTTTTGTAATATTTATTAAGATAAACTATTGATTCAAATGCAGGTTCCTTGACTTTAAATAAATTAAGCTCCAACCATGAACACATAAAGGATTTCTCTCTTAGAAAAGGAGGCGTGAAGATATCATAATAGTAACAAATTACTACAAAGTTAAAGTAATAATTTGTGGAGGAGATAAAGAATAATGTCAAGATGAAGGGTTTACTTGATTAGGTTGGTTAACTTGTTACTTAAATATTATCATCTTTTTATTTTTTTATTTTCTAATTTGTCTAAAACATGGCAACATATGTACATATTTGTGAGCTGTTTTAACTCCAAGACATTTAAAATGATTTGGCATCAAAGTCGACGTTGACATTTTTCATTTGAATTCAATCAATTTTGAGGTTTAATGTTTTTTTTTTTTTTTTGCTTTTACACTCGTAAATAAGCAATCAAAAGCTTTCCTTAATAAGAAGGTGTTGACTTTTGCTCGTCAATTTTTATTTTCTTTATATTTAGCCACAAACCGCGTATATACTTATATTTCTCTTAACTTGTTTTTTAAGCCCTTAAGTCGTTAAAAAAAAAGAACAGTGATTGAAAGTGAGAAAGAGAGAAGATTTAAAAAAAGCGTACAGTAATAAACGAATTGTTTAGAATCAAGTCCCTTTAGCTATGAAATTGTATAGAGTCAAGTACAAAGTGTGACTTTGACAGCTTGTAATGAAATTCGACGCTTCACGCCCGTAAGCAAGTTTCTATGAATATTGTTGCCAATGGTATTTCTACAAGTCGTTTTTTTTGCGTTATTGTATATTGACGTTGTCCTTAAGTACTTTAGCAATTTTTCTTGTCTTTATTTGCGTACGTACTCAAACGCCTGTTTCCTGTTTTATTTTTTTTTTATAAAAAAAAGAATAAGCAAACTGTTAAAGTGAAGACATTGAATTGAAACTGTGCAACCAACGTCTTGTCGTCATTTAAAATACTGAATATTGAATTTTGTGTTGTGCGGTATTGAAATAGAATTTTAAACAGGCTGATCTGGTAATACAAGGTCTTTTGATTGACATCTGATTACACAGAAAAAATTAATTCTAAATATGTATGTACAAATAATGTTTTAATGTAAAAATACTTAGAGAAGCATTTTAAGACATCTGCCATTAAGGAGAGGCATTAAAGGGCAAGCGGAAGGGAAAAAATTTAAAGTCCAAAATTAGACAAAAGCCGTGCTCATGTCGTTAATTGAACAGAAGACCATTTTTGTTGTTTTAACAAATTTCTTAATTGTTTTAATTACATGTTTTAACAAACTGCAAATAAAAGTTAACAATATAATTTGTGAAATTTTATTCTGTGTAAAGAATAAATTCGAAACTTTGGTGGTGTTGATTAATGAATTTTTATTTTTTTTTTCGCATTAAATCGCAATCGTGTTGTTTTCTTTTTGATGTATTAGTTGTAAAATGGGTAGGACGAGTCAATCAATTGTTTGTTCAGAAATTTTTACATTATTTGCATTTGATTTTCATTGTTAAGGCGGTGCCCAAGCAGAAACATTCACCAAATAAGCAGAGGTTTTCATGTTTTTTTCGATTTTTAATTCTGTTTGTTCTTTTATTACTTAATGATTAATTGTCGTTTTTGCGAGTCCCTTCTAGTGTTGTAGTTGTAATCTACATTCAACTAATGATTGCTACAGACAAATACTAAAATATTTTAAGCAAGTATGGACAATATTTTAAAAACTGAATTGTATTAATATCTTCTATATAATTATAGGCGAGACCATTTTTTGTGCCATGCAGGTCCTTTAGAAATGCGCTAGTGTAATCCCCGGCTAATTACCTTGATCAATACAATCATTATACTGGGTGAAAAGGGAGAAAGGCGAACCAACGTAAAATCTTTTTGATTCAGTTCAAACATTTTCGATATTTTTGGAAATAAATAAAAAACAGAAATACCACGTATTTGCGATTATATCGAAATCATTTGTTGAAAAAAATATATGAATGAATGAAAAATCTATTTTGAAGGCTAATTTGGTTTTGTAAACTATTGTAATTCAATCACTTTTTTGGCTTGTAAAAGATTAAAATAGTGTTGTATTGTTTGCTATTTTCGGCAAAGTTTTCTTATATATTTTCTTACATCAAATTATAAATTTTATAACTCGAAAAAGTGGAATAAAAATTCTAGGCGGGATCTACCTCTCAAAATCTGGATAGTTCCGTCAAAAGCGGGATGTCTGGTCAGTTTACTAATAACACAAAATAAAGTGTAACTTTAGTGCAGACCACTTAAAAATAGCTGAGCTTAGAGACTACTTATCACTAAACGGATCGTGCATTCAAAATAACTTTAGACGATATTTGAAAATGTGGCATATTTGAAAATGTGTCAGCACAACCTTTCCCAACCTAATCTTGTTTAAAAAAAATGTTTAATTCATTTCAAGATCTGAACTTTTTCAAGTCACCGAACTGTTTTCAATTACAGTTCAGGTGCGGCTGAAGTTTAAAGATATACATATCTAAAATTAGCAACACTGGGTTTGATTATGACCAGATCTAGAAAATTAATTTGGCAAGAGTTTTTCTAGCAATTAAAAGAACACTTTTTTTTCGAAAATTTTCGATTTAGAGCGCATCAATCGATTTGAATGGAGTTGGCGTGAATGGTTGTTTATTTTTTGAGGTTGCATTTTCACGAGAACTAATTGTGTGTGCGAATTTCCATAAGAATCGGTTTCGTAGAAGTAGTTAAAAAGAATATTTACTTTGCATGGGCGGGCCACTACCCACTTTTCTAATTACAATGTTGTATTGCCCCCGGAACTTAATGTATGTGCAAAATTTCATAAGAATATTTACTACGTTTGGGCGTGCCGTTACTCACTTTTCTATCCAAAATGTTTTATTGTCACGATAACTAAACGTGTGCAGTTTCATAAGAATCCGTTGAGTAGTAGTTGAAAACGCGTGTGTATTTATTTGTATGGGCGTAACCCTGCCAACTTTTCAACGGGACCAATCTGGAAGAACATCTTTTCAATTTAAAAAAAGCCAGTCCAAAAACGGTTTATAAATGGCGGAGTTTTGAGGGAACACACATAAAACCGATAAAAAATACATAACGAATTGATAACCTTTCTCCTTTTTTGAAAGCGGTTAAAAAACTATGTTTTATTAATAGAATTGTCGTTAAAACTACTGATAAATGTTGTAAATTTTTTACTTAGCCGGAATTTTTGAAATTCCTTTGAGGTCACTTACCCAATAACAGGATAGCCAAAAGAAGGTGTAGCTCTAGTGTAAATCAATTGGAGATACCTAAGCCCACTATTCGAGATGACTTCTCACTTAACCGATCGTTTATATGAATAAACTCTCTAGGATATTTGAAAACTTGTTGTCAGAAATGACTTGTTTAATAAAATTTTAAATTGAAAGTTATTATTTTTTACGAACATACATGCACACAATTAGAAAAAATCCACATTGTTTCCCCGTGGGTTGAACTGCTGATCATCAGTATAATAAGCACAGGCCCTACTGATGTGCCAGTAAGAGAATAAATTGCTTGTTTATTTACCAGTAAGCAATTGGTTACACTGTAAGGTAATGCAGACAAAAACATTACCAAGTTTTTGCTGGGAAATTAATAAACTCGGAATTATTGAAAATTAGTAAGCGCAAAATAATGCACTCAAATAATTTTATAAATTTTTAATTTTTTCAAAAGTACTTTGCATGGGCGTGCCACTTACAAGACATTTAATCAGATATAATAGCAAATCTATTAACACAGGAAATTAAGATTCATTCCATTATAGAACTGAAAATCATTTATTTAAAAGCAAATAAAAAAGTATCGAAACAACATAAAGAAAGTGTGGACAAAGGAAAAAGTAATTGTAAATATGTTTGTAATAAAATATTAATATAGCGTCAAATAATCCAAAAAACTAACACCATTAATAAAATGCCACAAACACTCGCACACTTCTACAATTTAATACCAAACAATACGCGCATTTTCACTTTATAACAAAATAACAAAATAAACAAATGAATACCGAGTTAAATACAATGAAACACGTTTTCAAATACAATAACAAAAAGCATGTCTGTTTGGTCCTTGTGCGTAGTGAACAGCGCGCACAAACGACACAATCCAATCAACTTAACAATTTTCAGGGTCCAAAATAAAAAAAAATTGTTTTAAAAGCTCGCAGTCGTTTGTACATGTACTTCATTTATTAGACTTTGTTGGTCTATAATTGGCAAGAGACAGAGTGAGAAAGAGAGCCGGCATGTCATAATGTCCCCTTAAATATAAAATATTGGCAAATGAAACAATTTTGACACTGAATTTAATACAGTTTTTCTTGTTTTGTAAAATTTTAATCTCAAAGGTCTGCTACACTTTTCTTATTATTCTTTAATATTTCAAGACAGTGTTTAGCAAAAGTAAGCAAACATCTAACTAAAGTTATATAAAGATTAACATGATAATTTTTTTATATTTCTATTATTAACAATTTGAAATGTAGTCTAGTCATTTTAGAATGAAAATGAAAATGTCTGCTAATCTTTATATCACTTTAGTTATATAAAGTCATATAAAGATTAGCAGACATTTTTATTTTAAATATGTCAGAAAAAATATCCTAAAATCACTAGACTGCATTTAAAATTTTTCATAATAAGCAAAAAATTCTGATGTTAAATTTTCATTGAAAACACTTTGCATCAAGAGAAATGACAAAGATAGCCCAAAGTGATTATACAGTTTAAGATTCGTAAAGAAAGAATTAGACATGATCAATATCCAAGGAACAAGGGAAAAATAAATGTCAATTTAATTTTCAACGTAAACAGCAGAATAGAACAGCGTTGTTTTCGAAAGCCGCCACACTCTCATCGTCAGTGCTCATGTGTATCCCTGCATATCATTATTTGTAATGTGATTGTAATTCTTATTTATGCAAACTTTTTGGAAAATTTACATACAAGAATTATATCACTACTAAATTGCTGGTTATCTGATATTTATCACAACAAATGTGAGAGTTGACACTGATTTAATTTTTTGTTTGTATTTTGACTTATAGTGAAATTTTACGTAAGACATACTTTTAATACAAACTAGACCCAAAAACCGGTTTTATGGGATATTTTAGCGCTAGTTGTGAATAAGTATGAAATTAACCTTTAAACACATTTTAAGTTTTGAATGATTTTCGGCGTTCAAGTTGAATGTGGATCTTTCGCGTCTTCGAAGACCTGTTATAGAATTTTATGAAAAATATTTTTGTAGAACATTTCACACTGGTATTTCGCCATCGAAAAGGAGTTTGTTGAGCCTTCTTATGAAAGGAAACGTTAGAGGGTTCAAATATTCGCTAAAAATGTTCCTCGTGTATTTTAGTTAAAAGTTTTGAGCACATCTAATACCTTAAAATAAAGAATTACAAGATCTTCAATACCGATTTTCTATAACAATGCGCAAAAGGGGGAACTTTAACACTTCCTAAAATTAGTTCCAAGCGTAAACTTTTAAAACTCCGATCGATACACGCATACAAAATGAAAACACCTTTTCCCATCTCTTTTGCATAGAGTAATTGGATTATTACCTGACACCACCTGGATAGTAGAAATACACATAAGCGTTGATGAGATTGTTTAGCAGCCTTCGAAAGCCACATGTTGCTAAAGAAATAAAAATTGAATTAAGAAGAAAAAATACTAATAAAACAAAAATAGCTTCAAAGCTTTGAAAAAGAAATTTGCATATAAAAAATTTTTATATTCTTCATGTAGAGAGGCCATAAATTTTGCTCAACACTGTAACAAAAATAAATAAAAAGAATATGCTTGTTTAATGACTTATTTTATTTAAAGTGAAATATAAAAAGAATTATATCAGTTTTACGACAATGCTTGTCTTAACAGGCAAGGATATTAAAAAAACAATTATAATTTAAACCAGCTAATTTCCTTTTGACTAGGAGAAACAAATTGTTCTTAATAGAAAGACAGTATTAACAAAATATTTACTGCGAAGTTGTAATAAAATGCTAAAATAAAAAATAAAATTAGGAAAACACATACTTGAAATATACAAGTGTATGAAACAATACGTGTTAAGTCTTATTTATGATGGGGATTTACAGTAAAAAGCCTTAGAGAATTCTTGGGTGGCACCGGATTCCCAACAATAGTTGACCGCTTGAGCTAAAGTTACTGACTTCAGGACGGCTACTCTTTAATTCGAATCGAAAGAAAATCCTTTCGAATTGCAATGTAATTAGTTTGAAAATTCGAACGTTACTCTTGGAATCAAATTGAAGTGTGTATTTTATTTCAAAGGAAGCAGTGCCAATGTTGTAGTCATGCCGTTTTTACAGGGTGATTATAACATAATTAAACTGCATACATTAATTAAAATAAACAAAGAAAATTGAAGTTGTTTGTTACTCACTCTGTGCTCTACAGGATGATAACAATTTACTCGCATTGAAAAGTTCTCACATTAGTTACAGAACATGGGTACTGACCTTTGATACGAACCTGGACAGACAGTCATACATTGGCTAGGAAAATAAGCTGCATTACAACATACGCAGGTTCCAACAGCAGTATTGACATGAATAAAATTTATTTTCTAATTATTCTAATTATAATTATTTCTAATAATTATCTGCATTTTTGAATATTAAAAATTTTCAATTGGCCATTAAAATATTTTAGTATAGTTTTGAAAATCATATTTATATTAAATTTATTTAATATTAACTTCAACTTTACATATTGACCCACATTACAGCTTCAAAATGCTAAAATGACAAAAATCACACAAAAACAAACAAAAATAAGTCTAAGCAAAAACGCCAATATTTATTTAACTAAAATTTTTGTGTTTAAGTTTGTTTATTTTCATTTTCATTGTTAAGCCTTGACAACGACATTTACAAAATTAACTTCAAAATTTAAGCCTCTATTATTTTAGCGATTATCCGCTGCAGCGAAAAAAATATGACAAAAATATACTCAAGCTCAGTATTCTAAATATCTGGCAAATGTATACAAATAGAATATTAGGGTCATACTCTAAGCAAAGAAATTATAACAAATAAAATGTATTAGTATTAGAGAGTTTTTGAAATTAATAAAAATTATAAATTACATAACTACTAATAAATTAAAAAGGTACATACATTATACAATAAATTGCCCAATATTTTTAAATTAAATAAATGTGGCAGAACTTTCCTCACAATATATAATAAACATAACCTACAAGCAAAACGAAAACAATATTAAACAATGTGGCCAACACATTATACAGTTTTCTTGGATTTGCAATAAAAATCAAAAGCCTCTTTATGTTTTACAATATATCGTGCAACCATCACACACATATTGCCGATATTATTGTTCAATATTAAAATTTGCACAATTATGTATATTGCAAGTGTATGGGCTCCTTAATCATTTTTTTCTCATTTTTGTGAATGAAAATTTTCAATACTGCCCCTAAAGCACTTGATATATGTAAATTGGTTCAATGTCGAATTGCTTATACATATAAGTGAATAAATCGGTTTATATACTTTTATAATCATATTCATTTTGATAAATTTGAAAAATGTTCGTAGGTAAACACAAGTATGTTGTAGATCGCTGAATACGTTTTTCAAATTAGTGTTCAATTGTGGTATTGATATTAGAAAAGTTAGTTGACTTTAGAAGAGCTTAGCACTTAAATTTTCTAGCTGATAATCTAGTTTCAAAATAATTTTTAAAGGGTATTTCAAGGACACGATAAAACTTCGAATTACAGGGCAGATGTGAGCATAAAGGATATTTTGTGTGTGCTAGTGTACCAGAGTTTATGTAGTGACATTTATTGTTAATTTAGCATTTGTGTTTTGTTTATTTTTCTGGTTTAAGTTACAAGAATTATGCGTTCATATTTTTGAAAAATATTTGCTACTACCCACATGATCTGATATTGAGAATTGAAAAAGCTCCGAATAGTCATTACAGCGACCAAAGAAAATGTACATAATGTAAACGGTCGAAATACCTAACTATTCTCGAAAGCTTCCATATATATTTTATGAATGTTTAGTTCATACATAATAAGTGAATTGAAAGCAAATCCTCTGGTAGGCTGGTTTTTTCTTTTCCAACTTTCTTAAAAAAGGCATAAAATACTGCCCTTTAGCGGCGAAATAGCGGACTGCATTGTCCTACAAAAATATTTGTCATATAATTCTACTAAAGACTTAAAACACTACCTACTACTAAAGTGCAACTGATAAGGTTTGTTGTTATTGCAAATATTACATCTACAGTATTCTTTTGTATGGTGAGTTATAGTGACATTTTACTTAACACATATTTTTAATTCAAAATAGGCTCATAAAATCCGGATTTGTGGGATATTTTAGTATTAGTTGTGAATAAGTACGAAATTTGCCCTTAACCACAATTGAATTTTTGACTTATTTGTGGCGTTCAAGATTAGTTTAGAGCTTCGGTGACTTTGAATAATAGAATTTCAGAATTTCATGACAAATACTTTTGCATGACATTTTAGACCGCTACTAGCCGTTGAAACACAGAAAAAAAAATAAACAAGAATTATGTTCAATAACACCATGTTATTGAAAAAAAATATGAATTTCAGTAACATTTGTCATTAACTTAATACAATATTTCGTTGTAATTCTTTCTCATACCGGTTATTTCTTTTCTTTTCAAACATAAGTACTTTAAATAAGTTTCTCATATATAAATATATAAATAACTGGGACAAGGTTCAGCTGTAGAGAGCATGTTTTACGTCCGGGAAGCCCAAGTTCGTATCCCATGCATGTCAAAATTGATTTTTTAATTTATATTTTTTTTCCTTTGAAATAATTATGGTATCAATATAGCGGAATTCTTTATTACAGGAAATTTGAAAAAAAAATTATTGAATACAGGGATTTTTGTTATCAAAACGAAACTTATTTTTTTCTGTGAAAGGAGCTTATTAGCCATTTTTTAGGATAAAAATATTTCACATAGTGTTTTACATGAAAAAGCTGAACACTTCTTATACCTTAAATTTAAGGAAATGTTGTAATTTCTTATGACGATTCACTATAACAATGTGCAACAGAAGGGAAAATTTACATCGCCCTAAAATAAACTGCAGTAGCAGAATTCTGCAACTTTTAACGATCCGATAATCGTAGCATTTGTCGACATATTGAGTCGCTTGCAGTAACGATAGTGCGATTGTGTATTTTTATTCGATATCATGTAGCATCTCTGTTAAAAAAAAAGCGAAAAGCGCAAAGAGGAATGGAAAAAAACAAATGAATTTGTCCATGCCAAACAGTGTACAGACAGTTTTTTCATTCGGTTTGTTAATTTTGAGAAATATGTATATGTTAAATAAATGTTTAAATAATAGAAATATTGTTATTTATACATAAAAGTGTTTATATGTTTCTATATGGTTGTATAACAATAACTTTTGTTGTTGGCATAAAGTACGTGCTACGGCTGCACAGCTGACTCTTGTCTATCCATTATTGTCGTTAGTTAACCGACAGCGAATATCGTTATAAATGTTACTGAATAACAAATTCGATAAATTTTCATTATATTTACTTTAACGATACGATTATCGTAATAAAAGTTGCAGAATCGAGCTGCAGGTGTAAAGCTTCAAAGCTACGATACACATACATTTTCTTTTCGTGTCCTCTACCAGAATCAGTCATTGGAACCTTTTCATTTTAGAAAAAATATTATTTTCTTGTACACTGTTATTTTGAACCAATTTTTTACTATATCGCAACCTATTCGATTCGCTAAATGAGCTTTATAATTTTACGTCATTGACGCATAAGTGCCGTATTAGTTGAGTATCAACGCCAATCAGCATCGATCAGTGATACCAGTTCACACACATCCGTAGTATATTTGATGCCTTCAGTGAACTTCTAACAGAACATTGTCAGATCATCAGTGCAAGCCACAAAAATATCGTTACCGAGTTATTGAAAAGTCACGGAACGAACACGGATCGGACACTACAGCAACATTTGAGACTGACAGCAATATCAAGGCGCACGGTGGGTAGAACTTGGTCCTCATCTTGGTCTTAGTACTTTTAACGGCCGAAATTTTTGAATAGGAACTTGGCCTTATTTTCACATCTATCGTTTTATGCGGACTTTATTTATAGGTTAAAGAAAATATGAATGATTTTCTTACGGTCCACTTGTCGTATTGCTGGAAATTTGTTATTGATAATACGAACGAACCTAATTACTAAATCTATGGACTAAATTGTTGGTCAATTGGGCTTTTCATCCACACACAGAGATATATTCATACTTATGTATTAAATAACTACAACATTTGCGTGTTAATATGAATGTGTGTCTGTATAAAAGTAATCGTTTTTCCCTTCCCCACTTATTAGTTTATTCGAACGAAAAATATGAAAATACATTTTGAAAAGCCCATAAAAATTCCTACAATCGCATGAAAAGATTTTATTTTTATGTCTTTTTTTCAAAACATAGTGGCATATAAAAATTTTGTTGCCAAAATAAAAACAGCAAAACAAATTATTAGTTAATTTGATTTTGGCTTTAAAGCTATATGAGGCAGTCAAATATTTTTAGATTTTAGATAAATAAACAAATAAAATTTTTAGCCGTTCATGCATCAACTTTGTGAGCTTATGAAATTTAATTTATTAAATAAACTCCAGCTTCTACAGTTAGAAATAAAAAAAATTTTTTCATATCCCATATTTTTAAGCTCTTCAATAGCTAACAATAAAGCTTAAAAATACTATTGTGCTTTGAGTCTACAGCTATTAGAACGCAATCAACTTCAATAAATGAAGAAAATATATGCTTAAATGAATAAACAAACTTGTTACAATTTACATTTTATATTAATTGTATGAATACGGATAAAGCACCCTTTACGTCGTCATTCTTGTTGATGTCAATTTGTAGATGCGCATGAACAAGTCTTAAATAATACTTTTGGCTTATTTCATCTCAAATTTGGACTTTTAAAAAACAAATTCAGAATTTTTCAAATCAAATTCATTATTTTTCAAACAAAACCTGAATTTTATATGAAAAAGGCGGAACTTGAAGTAAAAAGCTTATAATTTGAATATAACGCTTTTACAAAAATATATGAATATAAAAACTCAAATAAAAAGATTGAATTCTTTTAGGAAGATGTCGACAGTATTTGTATCTTAAAAAGTAAAACAAAAATTTAATTGGGACAGTAAAAAATATTTGCAGGAACTAGGAAACTCGAACATTTCCGCACTTTTAATTACTAGACGCTGTCTTATTCTATTTTGCTGCCAGAGAAAAAATGCTTACTTATTTACGATCTTGAAAATATCCAATTAGTAATTTGTATGTATGTACTATAAATGTAACAACAAATTGTATGCAGCCAAAAGATTTTTGAAACAGAGCTTAAGATGAAAAAGCACAAGCTACAATGAAATTTATAACAATGTTTTTAACCAAATGACATTATGTTAAATTGTTTTTGTCGTGCTCTTTTTTATATGATTCGTGCAGTTCCTTTTTAAGCAAAGTCGTACTAAATGATTTTACTTGTACGAGAGTTTGTTGCATACATGCCAAGTAGTTTTGAAAATGTCGGCTTGTTTTTATTGCACTTAAGGAATGAAAACTAGGTTTTTATAAATATGAGTTCAATATTTGTTCATTTATGACCAGTGTGCTAAAAATTGCTAGTCAAAAGCATGTTATTAAGTAAGCAGTGGTGACGTTTAATAGCTAAAGATTTTATCGGAACTGCAGGGCTTTTATTAAGAAACATTGATGTACAACACATTCGTATAACCATTATGCATAAATGACATTCCACGGTCTGCATATAAGTAAAATTTTAGCCATATTTTTAAGCAGTGTGTAGTACACAGAAAAAATATTACTAGTTTTTTTTAATTAAATCATTAATTGCAAAAAATCAGGCTGTCAATTAATAACTTAAAATCAGCACGTGTTGGCAATAACCTTTAAAGCAAGAAGAAAAAAATTTGTTTCTTTATGAAATACAGTAGTTTTGATTTAACTGCCTTTTGCTTAAGCGCACTTTTGACTTAAATGCACAAAATTATAAATTTGTGTCATTATTCTTTAAAATCCCATACAAATTAATTTATTAAGTGTACTTTTTATACCTGGACTTTTAAGATAAGTTCCTTAAATTTTTGGCATTTCAAAACTATTTTCATACAAAAAATCAATCTTAACTACATTTTGACTTAAGTGCACAAAATATTTGTTTTCTGTGATTATTCTTCATAATACTAATAATAATAATAATTACGAACGAAATTAAAAATTATTCACCATACGGTGCCCATTTGGAAAATATTTATCCACCATTCTATCCAATCCAAGCCTCACGTTTTTTTAATTTTTTAATTAAATATTGTGATTAAATTTTTAATTGTTAGTATTAAATATTTAATCAAAAACTATTTAATTAAATTTGATATTAAAAATTTAATTGATTTAGCAATTGGTTTACTGGTGCAAAATTAACTAATTTTTTATTGACACAACGCATTTTTTAATTGAAATCAATTTTTTTTTTCTGTGTATATTTACATATTCAACATTTGTCCAGAGACAATCGTAAAATTTAAACGCGCCAACTCACGACAATGGACAATAAAAGCAACTACCAACTACATACTAGTAGTACTACTGCAGTCTCTAAAAGTTTTCGTAGATAATAAATGACCCACCATTAAATTGCAATTAAAAGCTCATATGTGTCCGTAAACTGCTACGAAACGTTAATTTTCGAAATGTTGCCAAAGCCAACAGAAAAATGCAAAAATACTAGTAACAACAAATAATAATGATAATAACAATGAAACGAAATAAAGCGAATGTTGAATGGTTAATGTTGTTGTCCTTAATTTTTTGTTTCCTCTTCCTCTCTCTCTCTCTCTCTCTCTTAAATATAGACCCAAAGACGTGGTTACACACATACACATAGAAAACTTATACTCTTGGTATCCTTTTTGGAGAACAATTTGCATTTAAGTAGTTTATGTGTTTATGCATTTTTGCTGCCCACTTTTATAGGCAACAATCTGCCGTAAACTTAAATAATGGACCATTTTAAAAGTTTCGCACTGCCAGCCAAAATAAAGGAGCCCAACAACCAACCATACAGTAACATAAACAAAATACAAAATTGTATTTTATTTATCATTATTACTTTAAGTCCGATGTATGGTAATACATTATTGGTCAACAAAATTAAAAGAATTATAACATTAATTGAGCGCTACAGAATTATACGCCACAGCTAGAACTTTGAAGGAGTGTAATCCCAAGAATAGGAAATATTGCAAAAGAAATTTCAATTTATTTTGTTAATATTATTATTTTTCAAGCTGTTTTGGTTAAATCAGGCTAAAATCAGTTTATTTACTTTTTTTAATTAAAAAATTAATTCGTAAAGTATGTGATAAGTTTTATGGAGCAAAGGAAATGCCAATTATTTTGGCAAGACAGCGTAACGCAACAATATGTACTCCACTGATTAATTGCTAATATATACGAGAAATCAACATACCAATTTCAATATGTGATACGAGACCGAAAGTTATCATCACTAATTGCACTGTACGATAAAATCAAATTGAATAATTCTAGTAGAGGGCACTAAAAAATAAATAAACGTGTATCGACGTTTTGAAATTTTACGTCTAGGATTCATTTTAGTGGGATTTAATTCGCCTTACTCTCTTTTGTACAAGAAGTATTCTAGACCTTACCTTTAACATTACAAGATGTGCTAATTAGTTTTATGTAGAACACCACGAGGAACATTTTGTGGAATATTTTAAACCCCTAACGCTTTGCTGTATGGATCTATTTGTCCCTTTCACAAAAAAGGTTTGAAAACTCCCCTTTAACGACTATACCGCCGTGGGCTAAAACCTCCCAGAAAAATATTGGTCATATAATTTTATAATATGTCTTCAAGGACACTAAACCTCTAAACTCTACTTGAACGCCACATATCATTTAAAACTTAAAAAATATGATTAAGGGTGAATTTCGTACTCATTCACAATTAGTACTAAAATATCCCACAGAACCGGATTTTATGGGACTAGCTTGTATTAAATATATGTATGTCGTAAGTAAAATTTCACCATAACCCACCATATTAAAGACAGCTGGGTGAAATGGGAAGTTTCTTAAACCTTTTTTTAGAAAGGTACACAAAGGCCCATACAGCGAAGCGTACTGGGATTAGAATGATCCACAAAACTGTTTCTCGTAGTGATTTACATAAAAATATTATACCTTAACAAGATTGCAAGATTTCCTGTGACGATCCGCAAAAGGGGAAGGGGAACTTTTACTCCCTCTCAACGCATCCCAGATGTAAACTTTAAAAACGCTGATACCCATATATACATACCTATATATATATATATATATATATATATATATATATATATATATATATATATATATATATATATATATATATATATATATATATATATATATATATATATATATATATATATATATATATATATATATATATATATATATATATATATATATATATATATATATATATATATATATATATATATATATATATATATATATATATATATATATATATATATATATATATATATATATATATATATATATATATATATATATATATATATATATATATATATATATATATATATATATATATATATATATATATATATATATATATATATATATATATATATATATATATATATATATATATATATATATATATATATATATATATATATATATATATATATATATATATATATATATATATATATATATATATATATATATATATATATATATATATATATATATATATATATATATATATATATATATATATATATATATATATATATATATATATATATATATATATATATATATATATCTATATATATATATATATATATATATATATATATATATATATATATATATATATATATAACTATATATATATATATATATATATATATATATATATATATATATATATATATATATATATATATATATATATATATATATATATATATATATATATATATATATATATATATATATATATATATATATATATATATATATATATATATATATATATATATATATATATATATATATATATATATATATATATATATATATATATAATATATATATATATATATATAATTTTTTCGGTTCCCTCTACCAGAATCAACCTCATCAATTTTGTTTGTCTTGTATAGTGTTATATTTTTGAATATGTAATTTGATTTATTGCTTTTAATTAAAAAATTTATATTTTCACGTGAATGTGCTACTTACTTACTGCATTATTGTTATCTTGGAAAAAATTTCGCTTCTGATATTCTTAAATTTTTTTTTCATTTGTTATCCAGCCAATATGAAATCGCTCTTTTTAGCAAACACAAACACATATATACATGCTTTATTATTGCACATAAATGCACAAAATTATTGGAATTAGTCTCAGATGAATTTGATAAAATATTAGCTTATTTAACTTTTATGTATCAAAAATGTCATGAATCATAATTAAAACAGTCTTCGTTCATACTGACCTTTGACACTCTGAACATTAAACAAAATAAATGCCATACCATAAAACTAAAAAATACTACCAGATTTTCTTTAGTTAGTACTTGCTATTAAAGATCTCTTCCTCCTCAATAATTTTTTTTTTTTGGTATTCCATAAATGAGAAAACCTTAAACTTAATTAATGGCAGATATGTATGGCACAAACACAAAAGCAACTTAATTCCACATCGATACATTTAAATTCATTTTAACCCATCAATGCTGATGCTAGTCTAGTAAGTTGGCTGACAACATTTTTTATATAGAGATGGAGTTTCTATACCCACGTCTATGGCCTTAGCAATAGAAAAGGAAATCATTGTCGATTGTTTGCTCTTAAATAATCGAAAATATAGAGTACAATATTGACACTATCTCTTTTTACTCTATGAGAGATAAATTTACTCTCTCGCTCGTTCAACTTGATTAGAAATATGTTCGGCAAACATTTTACAGAATTGTAGGGTAAAATTCATATAAATTTTTACTAATAGCTGTTTACTGATACTTGCAACTTCAAGTCAGTCTGCGAAGTACCCTCTTGATTCTGTATAACACTTTATTAGCAGACTGGTCCAAGATACATAGTATATGAAATTTCCCGAGATAATTTTTTTTTCTTATCATTTTTTCTTATCATAAAACATAAAGACTGTATACCAAAAAAAGGAGCGATGTGGCCATATTTTAGTGGCTATAGTTTGCGAACTTTGCATAAAATGTCGGTTTAATTTCGACGAGTACATGAAAAAGCTTCAAACTATAGCGACCTCTATACACATACATAGTATATCAATCAATTTGTCCGAATCTTTTTTTTATTGGAGGCCATAATTTACACCTTTTTACACTTTGGACCAGTCTACTGTATTAGCTTTATAACAACAATTTCTTATCTAACTACAAAAGCTTTCACAAAATAACTTTTCAGATTCTCCTCGTCAAAGCGGAAGTCTATAGAGTTTCTGTTTTTTTTTCTAATGCAATTTTAAAAACATAAATAAAAATTTATGGCCAATAAGCTAATGGTGGGTGAGTAGCCATAAGAAGTTTGATTATGGTTTTATGTGTGATAAAATGTGTTTGTATTTGGGCATGAATATGCAACAACAAAACTTATATTGCAAATAAAGTAGAGAAACGAAATCGCTTTTAATGAATACAAAAAAAAAAAGTTTTAATGGATTTTCATAATAAATTATATGCATAAATGTATATATGTGTGTAGGTGCAAGGAAAAATTTAAAGTTCACTGCAGTAGTAGCTGAAATAGTTTTAAGTGCATACACATTTATTTACTTCGAAGCCAATGCTCAGTACTTCAATGAATGAATGAATGAGTCTCAATTTTTAGACGCCATTTCGGGTGTCGAAAATAGTGATGCAGACTGTACTTCTTCATTTATCACAAACGTACCGCATAACAGCTGTTTGTATCACGCTAAAGGTAGCGTGAGGGAAAATGCTACGAAAAATTCCAACCAACTTTGACCTAGACCATGGGTCTAGTTCGAATAGAACAAAATTGTGTATGGTAGTTCAGTTTTCTGCAGCTAACATATGTGTAAAGGATCAAATGTCCAATGGTTCCAAAATTATGATGCCTTTATTATAGGAAAAATAAAAAAAGTGCTTGAAGCAGTTTGTTTCAATACAGGATGGCTTATGAGCGGCGTTGTCAACTCGTTGCTTTTCGCACCGTTTCTAGTGATTTTTAAACTTTTCGACCAGAAAAATTTTTAAGTTATTGTTCGGTGCTTTTTTATTCTGGCGCCGAATCGTCGCTTTCGATATCGAGCTGATTCGATCTAGTTTTCTATGTTTTCTGAACATGCTTTTTTACAGTCTTGCAGAAGAAAATAAAAAATTATATTCGAGCAATCGAAACAAATTTTTCTAAAAAATTTTACACATGTGAGTAATTAAAAATTTGAATATTAGTAATCGAATATACAATTTTCGTCGGAGGTTGAGCTTCAACAACGAAATTAATTGAATCTGCAGCTGTCGTAATTGAAATCGTATATTAGAGTTTTCTGTGCTGCTTGAAAAAAATTTAAATTTTGGCTATTATTCAGATAACGGTACATTTGTGTATTTTCGATGTATAATTTACTTTAAAGGTTCAACTAAAATAATGCCTAATATGCATTGATTGGATAAAAAATTACTGATTGGATAAAAAATTACTGAACTAAAGTAGATCGAAGTGAAAATTTAATGATTTTCACCAGTACAGAAGCTATTTTGTTGTTATGGTCTTGTAATTTGGGGTTTTAATTTTAAAAGGGCACTTTAATACGAAACGTGACAACTCTTAATAACAAAATCCATGATTTTATAATTTTAGTTTTTTCCTTTTTTCAAAAATGTGTAGCTAAAAAATGTTGTTTACGGTTATATTTATTTATTGTATCTTCAATAAAATTGAACTAACAATAAGTAATCAAATATTAACTCTAAAAATTTTTAATTTTTTAAGTCCAGCCAATGCCAGACAAAAATAATTGTTTCAGCGGTTGGTTCTTTGGTTGTCTATGTCTCTCGTGTTCGGCTGAGAGCAAGAGGGGCCCTCCTTCTCAGCCGAGTTAAATATAATAGATCGAAATCGGATGAAAATAAAAACGATATAAGGGAAAAACGAAAACAATATCATTTAAATTTATTGTGAATAAGTTCGAAATTAACCTTTAAACACATTTTAAGTTTTGAATGATTTTTGGCGTTCAAGTTGAGTTTGCTGTTGGAGTATCTTTGAAGACATATGATAGAGTCTTATGACGAATAAGAAGTTTCAAATATTTCACAAAAATTTTCGTCGTGTTATTTTACATAAAAGTGCTGAACTTATCTCATACATTAAATTTAAGGATTATACGATTTCCTATACCGAATCATAAAAATTTCCTATGCCGATTCACTAAAACAATATGCAAAAGAGGGACATGAACTCCCCCTAAAATGAATCCCAGATGTAAACTTTCAAAACGCCGATACACGTAAATTTTTATGCGGTGACCTTTACCAGAATCGATCTTTAAAAATTGTTACTTTGAAGTAATTTAATTTTGTTGTACAGTGTAATTAGTTAATACATCTTTCACCAAAAAACATGGATTTTCATGAAAATCCGAATCCTGTTAATTACAATTTTATAACCGTTTCTTTATTCTTAGTTTATTTAATTGCTACATTAATACATAAAGTATATAAAGAAATAACTTCGTCACAGCCGGGTGTCATTTCGTACTTCTTTTTGTGATTAGTCATTTTATTCGCTAGTGCACTACTGCAAACACACACACGTACTTGACCATTGTTATTATTATAGGTTTTATAATACATGTGTATGCTCACACTCATAGATAGTACATATGTATATGGTTATGTAAAAACAAATTTCCATAAATCAAAATACGTACATACAAAAATGTATTTATATAATAAAGCTAAAAACTCTGCAATTGTTATCAAAAAAAATATATATATATTGTATTAATAAATATGCATGTATGTAATCTAAATAAAAGTAAAATGTCATAGTCAATTATTATAACCTAAAAAAATGATATAATACTCGTAAAATAAATGCCACTAAAAAACAACTACTGAATCCATTCATGCTAATAAAATAGTTTTTTCCTGCCTCCAACTTCCTCTGACTAGTAACTTTTAAGCTCTCTCTCTCTCTCTCTCTCTGTATTGTATGAAATAATACGGGTCACTTAGAGAAAAAAAGACCACTGGTTGCCTTAGTAACAGCTTTAACAAATAGGGCAACAACAACTTTTATGGTTTAGAACAACTGTTGAGAAAAAAGTACAAGTTACACGGAAATCAGGACAGGCGGACAGACAAACAGAGTTCTTAACCACTTACATGTAATGCATTTTGCACGCATTTTCAAAAATACAAAATCCACTTTCACATGCTTTCATAAAAAAGTATTAAAAAAATGAACTAAAATCCATTTGAACACATATGCACGTACATGCGTACACACATAACATGCATACAGAAACACATACATGCACACTCGTATGAAACTTTGGGAGGTCCGGTAGTTTTGCATAGTTTAGATTCAGTGAAGCCTACAGATTTTAATATGCAACTGATTGTGAGTTGTACAACCACAGCAAATCTCTTGATATCTATGGATGCACTTGTAGAAGTATAGAAAAACAACACCAACAAAAAACTTTGCTTTTGTTGAACTAGTTTTTTTTTCGTTATATGTATATATTTTGCTGCAGTTATTGTTTTATTTTCCTGCTGCTTTCAGTTTTTTTTTATTTCTTCTGTCGATGAAAGCCAATTTGTAAAATCCTTTCACAATCAAAATCAACCGCAGAACCCAACAACATTTCAATGTAAAATTTTGTAATACAAAATGTACGAGTACTGCATTCATATACATTTGTATTGGTGAATGTGTGTGATCTAAACCCATATACACATACACTCACATGTGGTCCTACATGAGGCAATATTAGTGTCATAACAAATGTTTATCAACACATCCACTCATACATGCATGTAACTGCAAAACCGTTTAAATCAAAATGTATGTATGTGTGTATATACATGTGCCCAAATGCATGTACAATACATCCATATGCCTACGTAATCACTCACGTGTGCCTGTCTGTTTAGTGGGTGTGGGTGTGGGCATGCATATGAACATATATAATAAATGAAAGCTGCCCGTTTAGGCTACAAAATTGTAATCTAATCTGCCACAATTACCCAGTGGTTTAAATAATGACCGCAAAAAAGTTGAGGGATTAACAATTAATTTTATCATGTCAAATCATTTAATGGCTATTAAAATCAGTTCGTATGTATTGAATGGGCGGTAAACATAAATTTCTTTTCTATCATAATCCATCTTGATAGAAAAAAAATATTTTTTTATACATACAATATTTTTTGTATACAAGTTAGTAGTTTTCTTTAACCAAATGTATTGTCACAAATAGAGTAAAATTTAATTTTCTTTGAACTTTTGTATACGTCTAGTATAGAAAAATTTACAATATTTAAAAAAAATTGTATTATTAAAAAAAGTAAATTTAATACGTGACCTTTCTTAGCAACCATGAAAAAACTATGGGACTTATATATTTAAGTCTGATACATACCTCTGAATTTCAGATTGCCATAAAAAGTAAGCGCCTCATTTTTTAAATTAAAACGTTTCTATACGTTTGAAATTTGTTTGAAAAAATTCTGTTTTGAAACGAATTTTCGTTGTTTTTCGAACAAATTTTAAACGTTTAGAAACTAAATCTTTTTCAAACCCATCCTATACACAGCAAAAATTTTGATGACAAAGTAATCAGTTAAAATGCTAATAAACATACCCTTCACTACTTCTAATTTGCCATTTTAACAAATTACTTTAACATTGCGATGACATTGGAGGCAAGTATTTACGACATTTGGTTACAAATAACAAGTTAAAATTTTCAGTATTTAGAAGGCATCGAATAAACAAGATAAGCATTGAACGTATGCCCTTTTCAGTTATTGTTGTATTTTATGTCAAGTGTTTTGTTCACTGGTCTACTGCATAACTAGTTTGATACGAGCATAAGAGTTGTTTTTAACAAACATGCACGCAGTTAAAAAAAAGTCTATTTTGCTTCGCCAGTGGTTGAACTGCGATCATATATATGATAAGCAAAGACAGTACCTTCTCTGTCAATAAGAGAATTAATGGCTTATTTATTTGCTAGTATTTGTTTTAATAAGTGTAATGTAATGCAGACGGCATGTATTTTGTGGTGAAAAGTATTTTGCTTGGTAATTTCAGCACATTACAATGTTTTTTCTGGGTAAGTGTAAAAAAAACTGAAAATGGTTTTAAAACATTTGTAGAGGCAAGTTTCCGTATGATAGTACGCAGTTCAAAATTAAAATCATCTGAATTTGTGTTTAGTAAACAGGGGTGTCAAGAAATTATTTCATTCGTACAATTACATTTAAAGCAAAAACAAATTCTAAATTTTGAAACGGCTACATGGCCATGTGCACACAAAACAGCGCCATAATGTCCGTGGACTTTGGGAAACTTTTGAAAATGTCTTAATGTTCATGAAAACTGTGACATTATAATTATTCATTATGAACAATCACCCGAATTTCTACGCTGGGAGGCTTCGCCGAGTTAAGATGTTTTGCCCAGCAGTGCTTCGGCCACACTTAAAAGTTTAATAGCTACTTTGCTAAGTTAATCAGGTATGTGATGGAAAACGGTCGTTTTCAAAACGATTTCAATACGATTGTTTTAAAATGTGTAATGAACTCCGACCGATCTCTTCAGTTAGTTTTGAGCCAATCTCAAGCTACTGACTTTTAAAAAGCTCACTAGAAGATAAACAATGCAACAGAACTGTAAAGAGAAATTTATCAAAAAAGGTTGAAAAAACAATTAAAAACGACTATAGCAAACACATCACACCTTTTATCGCTTTCAAATCGTCTTTGTGTCTAAATCATTTTTCATCACATACCTGAATATTTTCAGCTTAGCCTTCGGCTTTTGGTATGGTTTAAGCATTTTAATTTTTGAATTTGTCAAATTTAGGATTCGTCAAGTACGGAGTTGCTGCTAACAAACCATGGATGGATCTTATGAAATTACATTTGTGAATATTTTGACACATCTAGAAGTGAAATTAAATTCATGGACATTATGACACTTTTTTGTATGTCATAAGCTCCACGGACAAAAAATGGAAAATAAATTTCATAAAACTGAATTCAGATAATTATACTTATTATTCACCAGCACAGAACCAAGCATTATTTCATAATTTCAACGAACTTGTCGACCTGGCCTCGTATTATACTATCTGTAAGAGTATTTATTTTTCTTGGCAAAGAAAAAATGTATGTATACAAATATAAATACAACTGTTAAATTGATTTCTAATTCGTTTTCATCTTCGTTGTCGTTTTCATTACGAGAACATGAGCAAACATCATAATGCAAACGGATCACGAAATACGTAATAATAACAACAACAACAACGGGATTAAGGACAACACAACAGCAACTAAAACAACAAAACTTCAGATGTCTTGGAAGCAGTTGCAGGAGTATTTCTTGTTAAACACATACACGTAAAAAGCAAATGTAAGTATAAGATAAATAGCAGCCCAGCAAGCATGCAGGTTGGATCTTAAAAGTGAAACGTTTATAATAAAAATCAGTCGAATTACAAGGCCACTCAAGATTAATTCAGGGGTACCGCAAGCTCCATTTTTTTTCTCCTGCGCCGTATTTCTCATTTTTCTTAATGACCTTCTCCGTAAAACTTCCAGTACTATCTACTCTTTTGCAGATGAAAGCAGTATTTGTATCTTACGAGTCTCAAAAGAAGCATTGAAGTGCCTCGGTTCTTTAAGACGGTGTAAAAGATACTTCACTCCATCTGTCTACTTAATAATTATACCAGCTATATGCGACCGTAAATAGAATACAATTCTCATGTATGGGCCGCTGTTTCAAAGTATATTTTCAAGTAACTCGACCGCGTACGGGAGATGGCGAAGAATTTCATCGGCGACAGTAGGGTAGCCAGCTCTATTGTCTCGCAATGTGGGGTGTATTTCGTTGTTTTATCGTTACTACAATGGTATGTGTTCTGATGAAATCAGAGAACTTGCTCCCGAAATCCGATCTTTTCTGCGAACAGTGGGCTCTCCATTAAGAGAACATCCATTTGTGGTCGATATACTAATTAATCGCACTACGGATTATAGAGAGAAGTTGTTCTTTGTGGTCGATATGCTAATGAATCGCACTACGGATTAAAGAGAGAAGTTGTTCTTTGGCCGAACATTTCGTATGAGAAATAAGCTTCCTACAGAGAGGTCTTTCCTGTCACTTTCAATGTTGGAAAGTTTAATTCAAATGTCCATAAACACTACTCAGTATATCCTCCTCCCAAACCCTAATTCTGGCACAATGAATTGCATGAGTATGGACCATCCCCTTAGTGCTGTGCCTGGTTTCTGTAACAATGGTGGGAGTTTCTCGCATCGAACAGTTTATTATCATTCTGTGAAAAACAGGATGGGTGAGAAAAAAATTAATATTTGTTTGTATTTTTATTAGGTTTAGAGGGTGATTCATTTAATAATTCAATTAATATTTTATGAATCGTCTTACAAAAGATCGTATGACAATATTTTATGAATCGTCTTACAAAAGATCGTATGACAAGTATAATTATTAGTTATTTTCTTGATGTGAGAACTTCTCACACGTTACAGAAACGAAGCACTGGTCTTACAATACATACCCAGCAAACATTTTTTGTCGATGCTCATTCGAAGTCGGTCAAAAAGTCTGCACAAGATGCCGAATTCGTGTCGTAAGTCAGTCGAATTCTGGTGAATTTTCTAGGGAAATTATAAAAGAATTTTCGACATGTCTGCACAATGTCGGAACATTTTTTGAAAATTACGATTTATCTGATACTTTTTACGTCCTCTCGTATTAATGTCGGAGCTAAAATTGGACATTTATCAGAAATGTCGTATAAAATTAACATATAAAATTAAAAAACTGTAAGACTTTTGTGGCAAAGTTTTTAGAATTTCCTCAGATCAAGTGGTCCACTTTTTTGTCAAACACTCATATAATTTTCGGTACGTTTTCTGACCGACTTCGGATACTAATTCGCCATCTGACCGACTTCGGATACTAAGCCGGCATATTGTGCAGACCTTCTGGCCGAGTTCGAACCGAATTCGACAAAAATGTTCGCTGGGTACATACATGAAATATTGCACAAGTGTATGCGTTCACAATCCATCATTTGATCTTTTACTGTTATTTTACTTATTTTTGTATGTGTGCGAAATTTATTTGTTTTAGTATAGAATTTACGGTTACTGCTGCTACTTTTCTTGCTATTAATATCTCGTTTTCGTCTTATTATGTATTTGTTTTAGCGGTAATTACGAATTACTAACTTGTTTGCAAACTGAGTACGAGATACATATGTACATACATAGAAAATACAAATGGTAGAGAAAGTGGCACAAATTATTTTTATATGTATGTCGTTAAGGTGGTTCAACGTGGGTGTGTGTGTGTGTGTGTGTGTGTTGGCAGGGGGTTGAAGATTTTGTTGAAACTTCAATGTTTGTTGGTTTCCACATTATGTGCCAAGATTTAACAAGTAGCTTTGGTAGGAAATTTACAGCAATTAAATGGCATTAAACAGACAGCAACAAATAAAGCCTTAACGTCTTTGAAGAGTTGCAACTATTTAATTTTAATGAAAAACGGAACAACAAAATAATTAAAATACAAGTCACTTTTTAATTTTATTTTTTCATCTTTGTTTTTGTCTGAATTTATTTTTTCTTTTCTCATTTTTTACTTCCAAAAGTGTTGGTGTACTAAAACAACAACCAACATGAAAATTATATATTTTTTTAACAAACAATATTTAAAGTTTTTAGCTTAAGTAATTTTCAAATGTAGTGAAAACAGTTCATGGTAGGGGGTGCATATTTATGTTTTTTTCATGTGTAAGTGCTGTGTGGAGTACTAGTACTGTAGTTTATTAATACTGGCCGACTGGAAGCATTGGTCACTTCCTTCCTACAGTTTTTTCTTTCTATTTATATAAGTATACACTACAAACAGTAAAATTAAATAGAAAAAAACAAAGACTATGAAAACATCTTTGCTAAGTTGTAGAATCTAAGGAAAGGTGCCGGTAAAACTGAACTGTTAAGCGCTTTACAAAAAATATATAGATATAATTATTTTTTTTATAAGAGTAAAAAATTTGTTTTTTAGGACTTACTGAAACTGCTTAAAACTTATAAAGAATTTTAGAACATTAATGTTGCCGGTCATACATACATATTTTAATACCATTTTATATAGTAATTAAAATCTCAGTTGCAGTCCACTACAACTTTCAAAAGAAGCAAATTTTTCCAGCATTTTTCTCTAGATTTCATTAATATATACATAACAAAAAAGTTAAATTGATTAGCTAATCACAACAAATCAATTTAACTTTTTTGCACATAAATTGTTGAGAATCTCTCGAATAAATACATTTTGTTAATATATAACAATAATTGCTAAAAACCTTTGCAATTTTTTTACAGGAGTAGTAATCCCAAATTCGTTTTAGTCAAATAATTTTATTGTTTTCTTTCATTTGCCTGTAAGAAACAATGCCGCTGCTTACTCTTCTATCTTTCCGACCACTGCCCATCTTAAAAATCAACAACAAGGACACGAAATGAAAACGAAATGTGTACATACTACATTCTCATGCATACGTATGTACATTAGAGCGACTCAATGAATGAAGATTAAAAACGTGGTTTTGTTATGCCTCTCAAATTCAAGACAGTATCGCTTTATGACTACTTACAGAATATTTTAAGGGTTTAGCGATGATGGTTCATGAGTCTTCTCACAGAAAAACATACCAATATAAAATCATGATGTCGCAATGTTGTTTAGAAGTCATATTAAATTTATAAAAAATAATTTGTTGTTTTAGTGTGTTGGTGTTCATTTCATTTGTTCTGCTCAGTTCTGTGACTTGATGTTGTTTATTTCAATGTTCGTGTTATTTAAATGTAAATAGCGGGCAAATAGCCATAGTGGGATGTTAAATCAACATGAAATATAGTTATTTCACAAGGAGAAATATTCTTTGAAGGTTATTGTAAAATTATGAAGATTTAACATGAAACACCTAGGAAGCAAAGTAAAAAATTAACCTTGTTTTCGACTATTTTAATATGAAATTTTTCTGAGTGTTCTTACACGTTTACATATTTTCTCTCAGGACAGCATACAGATTTTGTGAGATATAATTCAATATTTTCTTATATAAAAAATACAATCTGCGAAACTATTTAGCTTGTCGGCGGAAAACATCACATGGGTCTATATGACGGGAATCGAACCCACGACCTCTGTACTGACAGCCTAGTATCGGTACCAATGAGTCACGCCGGACGGTTTTTTAAGCAGCATTTAAATTGGCCATAGGCAGTGTGATAACTTATTAAAAAACTACTGTTTTTCAGAATGCCTTGTTAGACAAGTCTTATTCAATACAGTTTTTAAAAATACACCCTTTTTTAAAGACGGTCCAACTCTCGAACTGTCATTGCTGAACCACCAAAATATTTTGGGAATCTTGATAGCCTTAACCAATCTATAGTTTCAGGGGGCAATAAAACATTTTTTTCCGTGAGCCGCTCTAATGTACATGTATACAGACAGATATACATATCTAATAAGAAACTCAAATATACAAACAATACACACATACGTAAATAAGTGGAATAAGTACAATGAAGAAAGTAAAATGACGACTCACAAAATAATAATAATCAGGACCCGTACTTTCATTTACCACCACCACTACCAAACACACACATATTTCTAAACCAACAACAAAATATTAGTGGACATCCTACTTCTGTTTACACTTCAGTTGTAAGTAAAATAAAACAGAATAAAATAAACAACAAAAGCAACTGCTTACTAGTCAGTCAGTTTGTCTACCGCCTGGGTAAGTCAAGTAGTAGAACTCACACAAGATGAAGCAAGAAAAAAATGTGTTTTACAAGATAAACGGAAACAAGCCAAGATGGAATTAATTTTCCGCTTTGAACAAACAAGCGGAAGTAAATAAGAAGACCAACTTCTGATATAAAAAAATCAACTCACTAGAAAATAAACTTGTAGCGGTATGAATGGACATTTAGAAAGAGAATATACTAGCCATGGTTGTTGGTCTAATATAAAATTTTATTGTGTGTATTTAGGTTTGAAAGTTTAAACTTTCTATTTCGACATAAAATTAGATTTTGAAAACATGTACAAATCCAACCACAAGTTTCATCCATACGAGAAATGTAATGCAGTCAACAACGCAAGGCATGCATAAATGATTGAATGTGAAATCTTGTGAGATGATGACCACTAGTGTTTTTCATTCGGGATTTCCCGGGAAAAAATTCCCAAGATCCCGCACATTTTTTGGGAAATAAATCCCGGGAAAATTGTGCGGGAATTCCCGGGATTTTTTAAATATTATTATGGTAACTTTTATTTGTAAGCACACATTTTTAGTGCTGCTTTTATTTAGAAAAATATGTAAATAAAAGAAAAAATATGTATTTTTGAACACATTTTATCTGTCTACATTTTTATTTTCATATTTTTCTAAGAGCATCGCTCAAAAAATCATATTTCGTGAAGAAATGAAAATAACAGATTGTCACTAAGTAGACATAGCGAAAGTGGGCATAATAAAGAAATACTGGTCTATATTTTCTGAAAATATCAGATTATTATTTTAAGCCACATATGCGTTTTTTGAAGCTCAAAATTTTGAATTTTTCAAAAAGGTTCACACAGGGTTCAATTAAAAATCGATACAAAAAAAAATTTATTTTCAGTTGGTCACTTTTCCGCAACTTAATTATTTCAATTCAGTTTGAGCAGTATGAAATGCTCTTTAGTGTCTTATGAAATAAATCATAAATCATTACAATATCTTTTCTACTTAAGAAGTTAGATAAATTATAAAAAAGTATGAATTTAGTAATTTTTTTTTTTTGCTTCGGGTGGCTACTAATCAGAAGTTATACAATAAAAAATAAAATTTTGTAATTTAAATTAAAAAGCATGCTAAAGACCTCAAATTATATAATTATTTTACTATTTGTTTTTGTTCAAATAAATTAAGTGAAATACTATTTTGTATCGTTTTGTATTGGGCGGCAATTGCCGGGAATTCCCGGGAAATTGAAAAATCAATCCCGCTTTCCTGGGAAACGAAAAAGTCCGGGAAAAGAAAAACTCTAATGACCACTAACTAATAGAACAAGGTTAAAAAATTAATCGATTGAGTATGTATAAATTTCTGTGAAACAAAAACAGTTTCTTAATTTTTTGGTTTGCTAAAAGTCACAGAACACATTTTTAACAACACATAGATATGTACTTTACATCTGTGCCATATATTTTGAGCATTAAAGTGGCCTAAGAAATACTTGTCTTTTAATGTTATAGATTTCCTAATTAATTACTTGTAGTAATGCTTGAGCGGCCCACCGACTTGCAATATAATTGTGCATTATGTATTTCGTATTGTACAATAATATGGCCAATGTGTATGTCATATTGGCAAAAATCAAGACTTTTGATTTTTATTGTACAACAATGAAAATTGTGTAAATGGTGGTAACATTGTTTACTTTTCCACTGTCAGGAAATTTGTGCAATATTTTTTTTTTAATCTTCTGCCATTTATTACATAGTATAGGTCAAAACGACCATAATATGTACAATAACATATGTAATAATATTGTATAATGGATGGGCCGCTTTATGTTTATTTTTTCACTGTCAGGAAAATTGGGCAATATTTTCTTTGAAAATATTGTGCCATTTACTGCATAGTATAGGCCAAAACGACAATAATATGCACAATAAAATATGCAATAATCGGCCATGTCACAGAGTTCAATTCCGTTCGGAAACGGAATTCAGTTCACCCCAAGATGTCAAGCCCTACCCGGAGCATACGCCAATATACAAGCGCCGCCAACAGTATGGACACACCTGACGAATATGCGTATTTTAGTTTTCTTTTTTAAACACCAAATGCTACAAAAATGGGGTGGATTGAATTCCGTTTCCGAACGGAATTGAACTCTGTGACATGCCCGAGGGCTTGCAACAATGTTCTACAAAAAAAAGCGCAATATCAGGGTTGTAAATGAATTAAGCTTTCTATCTCTCTCCCACTTCACCACCTGTTCTCTCTACACTATCCCTTTCTCAAAGAAGGTAACACATTACCTAATTAACTAGTACGCATTAGTTGCCTGATTGTGTTACTTCTCTTTCTAAAAAAAAGAAAAAATAAAAAATACTACTATAAAGGCAATGCTTCTTTTTAAAACTGTAAATTACATATCAATTACTATAATTGCTTTTAATATCAATTTGTTTTACATCAATTGTTTGGAATGTAGATAATATCAATCAGTTTATATCGTCAGCATTTTTTTTTTCTTAATTTGCTGATAAGGTGGGTTTCTCTTCGCTTTCTGCTCCTTGCCTCTTTATCCAGCATAAAATATTCACCCATATAAAACCGCAAAGTCCCATGTAAATTACTCGGAATCTGGGTGCTATCAATACAAAATTGAACACTTGAGCGGGCAGCCAAAACATACAAGATCTTTCAAAAGTCGGCAAAAACTTTTGCTTCAATTCCTCAGTCAGGTCCTCGCGTCCTTCCATCAAAGACATGCCTGTAATTAAAGGGTAACATTTTCAAATGATTTTTAAGCAATTAGTGGTATGGGTTACCTGTATAGAACACAGTCAATAAATAAGGTGTTAACACAAATTGATCGATGAACAATTTTTTTAAAATTACATTCTTGGCAGTACCGGGAAATGTACGATCCAGCCATTTGTACCTTTATTATGAAGAAACAAGTAAGTATTAAATTTCTCTGAACCTTTGTTGAATTGTACAATTGTTGTAAACAACATGTTTGGTGCAACTTTGAGTGCTTTTCATTTAATATTGGTGAGAGTAGCAATTTCAATTAAATTCGTGAGTTATTGTTAAAGCTTAATTTAAAAAGCAGGTTAGTAACTGTTAGTTTTATTATGAAAACAAATAAAGCTTTAGCTTGTTTCTACTCACTAGAATCTAGTGCGACATCGTTTTGTGCCGTTTTTTGAAAAAAACATCTATCCCTCTATTGCAACTATGGTTTATAGATATCTGAGAAAATCATGTAAATTGAAATTGGATTTTTTTTATATAAAATGGCTTTGTATTGCAATGTGGATGATAACACAGTGCACACTGTGGACACTTTCTTCCCGAAAACAGGCGCACCCAATGTGTAAACTTAATTCGATCATGCTGATTTCAGTGATGATAGTCATTTTTCTCTGTTAGCTTCTAAAAACGAGATAACTAAGATTTAAAGTTTGAGATTTTGAACCATTTTCATTAGATTAAAGACGAAAATCGAAACATAAGTTACTGAGCACCAAGAATGAACCTAAACGGTATGTAAAAAAACGGTCAATGTTTAGACCTACCCAGGAAAAATTTTGATGGCAAAGTAATGAGTTAAAATGCTAATAAACATGCCCTTCACTGCTTTTACTTTGACACTTTAACCAATTACTTTAGAATCGGTCGAGTAGAAATAGTTGAAAGGGCATGTGTATTTAATTCGTATGGGCGTGACCCTGCCCACTTTTCAACGGGACCAATCTGAAAGTACATCATTTTAAATAAAGGAAATAATCCGAAATCTGCTTATAAATGGCGGAGTTTAGAGGGAACATCCATAAAAAACATGACGAATTGATAACCTTTCTAGTTTTTTGAAGTCAGTTAAAAATTACTAGCACGGCTTGTTTTTTTTTTTTTTACTATCATAGTGTAATTATATAAACAAATTGTGTAAAATATACTCTTATTCATTACGAGCCATCCATTTCTAGAGCAAGAATATTATTTTTTGCAATAAATTAACGCTTTGCAGAGGTCCTTCCTGTCACTTTCAATGTGGGCAAATTCAAATAGAATAGCCTAAAAGCTGTAATTCTTCTACCCTACTCATTCCTTGGTGTTCTGATCCAATACAAAGTTAAATGATGAACACAAAGGTAGCATCGCATATAGGATTAATGGGTCGTTTAACTTAAACTAAATTCAGGAGTTTTTGTGGATTAGACAAGCCTCCAAGACTTTTGGTAGATTCTGTTCCAGAAGGTACATCTTACATCTTGGTTGATTAAATTTGTAATGTTTTATATTTTCCCAGGCTATATCTAATTTTACATGCCGTGCTCTGTAAATGTGTATAAACAGATTTTGGAATTTAATGGCTCGATTATCGATGGCAACCGAACTTCAGTTGGGTTGCCAGTTGCTAAAAATCATATTACGAATGGCAACTGGCAACTGAAAGCTGTCAATTTCAGTTGCTTTTTAGTGCTTTTCTGGCAACCACAAATTTTCAGTTGCCGACTGGCAACGCCAGCCTCGATTATCGGTTGCCATCGATAATCGAGCCATAAATTTTATCGATTTGCCTGCACACAGTAATATTGTGAAATTGTTTGAAACAAAGGTGGCATCCAATCATGTCTAAGGAAATAACACCTATGGACATTATTTCCACTTCAAAAAAGAGATATTATATTATCCATTGATACGAGTACTATTTCCATTTTTAAAAGAAAATAATGACATCATATGCTTTTTGAAAAGAAAATTACTGCTTTCGCAGAGGAAAGATTTTGTGTCTAGTAAAAAATCTTTACTCAGCGAAACCACTATTCGACATACCCAAATGAGAAAACGTTTAAGCCCGAACAAAGGCCGGCTATTCAAAAACTTCTTACCCTGCAATACCGTTTTCATGGACTTTATTTAAATTGTTTGATGGACATTAGGTCTTAAACATGCCCTCAAGACGTCTTGGCCTTTAATACGCATGTAAATCGAATGGTAATGATGACAGTTACAGACATGTCATAGAGGTGGTGTGATAATGGATCTGGATGATATCCGGGACCGGAATTTGGCTACAGTACTTGTTATTTTTTTATTATTTTATTTTCTTATGAAGATTCACGAATAACTTTTAAATTGGTACAACAGTTTCTCCTTTACGTAAACGAAACAGATTTGAGTCCATATTTCTATGGTTTTCTTGAATAACAGCATATGTCGACTTACGTCCATTTTGAGTTATTAATGCTAAATAGCTCTATTTTAAACGTTCTTTCTATGAGAATAAAAACTTCCGAAATATCATGGACCAGTCTCGATCTTGTTATGTGCAAAACAACGTAACTTCTACATTGATTTCATAAATTTTCAGCGTAACGACTTAATTATTCAATTGTGTGATGATTATTGAAACACACAAGCAGAGATACGTTGTGATTATCCGAACTCATTTTGAATTTGTTTTATTCTTTTTTTACTTGGTAGATGTCACTTAAGTTGACATAAGCGGTTATACGAATCTTTGCGAAGATCTCATTCTTAAGCTGAATTCATTCAAAATTTTTGTGCGGGTAAAATGTATTTTATAAGGTCTGTTCTGTATTCCATTCGGAATGAAAATGTTCGTTATTTTCATTGCATTGTTGTTATAAATATTAATGTGTAACAGCAATGCTTTGATAATTCTGAACATTTTAATTCCGAATGGAATACAGAACAGACCTAAATATGTAGTTTGACGTTCTCTTCTTGACAGAGACGTCAAACAAAAAAAATTTCCGAACAAAATGGGTGAATTCAGATTTTCAAATTGGCGTAGCTAAGACCTTCTGGGTGGCGAGCTAAGCTACCCACAGAATCGGCCCCCGTAAAAAGTCAAACTATTGGAGTAATTTTGATAATATAAGTTAACCCCCCAGAAAACTTTCTAGCTACTCCAGTGGATTTGCGTTATTTTTGCCTGAGACTATTACTCAAAGTTCCTTTGGCATATATTTACGAAAGTGTAAGAAGAACAGTTGAACGAAAAAATGAATACCGTCTTTATTCAAGAAAACCATAGATTTATCAGCTTAAAGTGGACCTAAATTAAATTGGTGTAAACGTCAAATATACAAAAGAAATTGTAGTGCAAATCGAGGAATAGATGTATTATTTGAAACAGGGATGACAAAGTTGGTACAATTGTACCATTTTTGGTACAAATCGAACCTTAAATGTACAATGTTACTCCAATGGCTTATTTAGTAAAATTAATAATGCTTGTATTTTTTAGAAAATATCCTTATTGCTGCTCTTTTATTATCACAATATTTTATACTTTTCGTCCACTTGTACATATGCGACTTTTTATCTGAATTAAATTTAAACTTTCCCAAGCATTGAGAACAAAGTTCGACTTGAACAGACGAATATATAAAGAGATCATATAAGATTAGCTCACAAAACGTAGTCACTGAAATTTCAAGCTTTTGCTGATCATGATACATATTAAAGCCTGAAAATGATATATTTTCTGTACATGTTTCTGGGTTTAAAATTTTGTTTGTACAATTAAGCTTAAAAAAGTACAATTTTGGACTACAATTGGTACAATTTTAAAATTTCATTTGCCATCCTTGACATAGCACGTGTTACAGGTTTTGTTTTTTATTATGTAAACAAAACAAAAATGTGATTGCATGTTAAAAGCTTTTACAAAAGCTCAAATAGTAACAAAACAAATGAGAGAGTATTTCAAAATGCTATTAGTAAAAGAATTGGTGAGGGAGTGAGTCAGTGAGTGAGTGACATGACATAAACATACCTCTGTGCTCGTTTTGCTAATTTTTTCTATTAAACAAAATTAATGTAATGCTGGTCGCAGTGCTTTCTTTCAATAAAAATGTCAATTCAAATAAAAGATTTTAACTTTCATATACATATGTACATACATACATCTTGCATAGAAAGGTTAAATGATTCAAAAGTGACAATAAAAATGCAATGATTTGAAATGGTAGTTTATGTCTAATTAAATTGTAGGAAATGAAAAAATAAACGAAACAAACCATATATATAACGAGGGTGCATAAACTGCAGTTCCCATTACTGCATATCGACCCACTGTAGCATAATCAATATCCTCTTTTAAGGAATCTTTTTCCACCTAAGATTTTTCCAATAACAAAAGTGTAGATAGTAAATTGGTGTATTATGGTGAGTGTGTTTTTTAAGTACATACATAGTTTTGTCTTTTGCAATATCTTTGTTTATACAACACAAACATGAATTAAATATTTTTTGACAACTTACCAGGATTCTTTTTGCTAAATATTGTTGAGAAAACTCAGCTCCAACATAAAGGCTGCCATACACTGCACTGTTGGTGAGAAAAGGGTGTTTCTTAAAAAGTTTTCCCACAACATTAAATATGTTCGTCATTGTGGATGAATTCTTTCTTTTATATTATTTTATTAATAGCTATTTATTTAAAGCACTTAATAAAAGAATTTTTTTAAGATTTAATTAAAAAATGTATTTACGAAAATAATCAATTTAGATTTGTGAATGAATTTCTCTACACGATGTGTTCTTTTCGACTGTTTGACTCTCAATTAATGTTTATTTCTGGTTTTGATTTAGATTTAGGGAAAAAACTTGTCTTCAATTGATTTAGATAATAATTTTATACTGTAAAAATGTGTCTCACACAACGTGACAATAAAAACAACAACAAAATAATAACTATAGCTGCAATAAATATAAATAAAAATTGTTATGAAAGCAATATATGGCTCTTTTACTTTTTATATGTAACTATTTTGAGCATATGAAAGATAATAGAGAAACTATTTTTTTTACTTTCTTTTTATGGAAATAAATATTAATAATCAAAAGACTTGGCTGCATTTTTATGTCAAAGTAACAAGTGTAAAGAAAAAGCGTTAAAAAATGAATTTATTTTTTAACAAGAAGCAAATGTTTGAGAACATTTAAAATAGTTTTACCAATAGTTTGGGGAAATTGTTTTAAATTCGTTGGAAATAATATAAAACATAACTTGACGGAACGATTTATACAATGAAGTGCTGCCAAGTCAGACATACGTATGTACGTATTTAAAAATCCGTTAAGTTCAATTTAAAAAACTTTCACTGCTTTATTAACTTTATAGTTATAACGATATTTGAGATTTTGACTTCACTTAGATATAGTGTGAATATGAACAGAAGAACTTGGTGAAAATGTTCTTTAGAAATAAATTTTAAACTACTGTTTCGATCGATACCGAAGTCTTGTCAGCTCTTAACCCCCAAAGAGCACAACGTCTATTGTCAAAAATTTTATTAAAATCTATTAATGCTTTCGAGAGATATCGTTGTGGAAATTTTTCGAGTTTTTTTTAATTATTCCAAAGATTCTTGTCGATTTTCTATATTCAGTCACTTTTAGGGCGTTAAATGCGATCCAAATCGGTTAAATAAGTCGAGAAATATTCACCCTTATTCTGTAACTGTTCGTCAACGTCACGTCAAGATAATATCAAAAAACAAAGACACTAAAGGCCGTGTCAGATACAACTTTGTCGCTTTGCGTGACGTTTCTAACTTTGATAGAAAAGTGTAAAGCAAAAGGTGTATGACAATGAAAACTTTGACAACAATCGCGCATTGCTCGTTTACCAAAAAAGTAGTTGATAATTTTGCTATTTATTATTTTTTTGTTATAAAAATAAAAGTCAATTATGTTATTTTACGATTTATTATAAAGAAATAAATGGCACATACATATTTACCTTTTATTAAAACAGATTCAGACGCACGATATGTTTCGTTTGGCAATATAATAAAAGAAAATTATTCCAGCTGATTGTACAAAGCAAGATAAAAGATGAGAGATGCCGAACTTTTCGCTTCACGCTGCGTTAAAAGTGCTTTATGTAGCATGTTTCGTATAAGTATGTACATTTCATCTTAGATGTCAAAGCGAATCTGTAACGCAACGCGAAACAAAAGTTTTATCTGACATGGCATTTACGTACTCGTCGTCGATAGCGATTGACTACTCTTAACAGTCTCTTGCTATTTTTTATGCCTAAGAGAATAGTAAGAGACTTTCAGCAGTAGTCAATTGTTGTCCACATAGAGTACGTGTCATATTTTTAATATTGTCTTGACGTGACGTTGACAAATAGTTACAGAATAAGGGGGATTGTTGTTGAAATTTTTCAAAAAGTATTCTTTAATTACTTTAAAAATCTGTGAATTTTCAGAGTGCTTTGAGCTTGAAGTTCCAGGGATGGCCTACAAAGTCAACCGTTTCCCATAAAAAATGTTGCTTTAATCAAAATCTTAATTTAAAGTCTAGTTGGCAAACAATTTCGAAACTAGACTAGTATTTTATAGATCAGGACTGTACATTACGCATGGCTTGGGTAGTTAGCCCAAATGAATTTCAGATTTAAAAGCTTGTTTGGAAGAAAAATACGTGAAAATATTCGTGCATTAATTAAATCTACAAAAAAATCAAAATTCCAAGGCTAATGAAAGTTCAAAAAGATATATTGGGCCTGATTGTGTAAGGCGTTGGCGTAAACGCCTAAGTCGTTTTTTGTAGTAGATTAAAGAGCACGGGTTGTGTTACTTTAATCTATTACAAAAAACGACATAGGCGTTTACGCCAACGCCTTACACAATCAGGCTGATTAAGAATTCTATCAAACATAGTTTTTAAGCAATTAGTTAAAATATCTGTTAGTCTGCTTGCGTTTAAATTTATCTTTAAATTGTATATCCAAAAATATTTGTCTATTTTTAGATATTGTTGAATTTATTAATATTCAAGGCAGAAATTGGACTCAAACACGGGTAGAAGTGCAGCATCATGCCACTTTTCTGAGACCACCATATCTCCTCATATGAGTTCATATGCATATTAGTTCTTGTGGAAAATTTATCTTTTCCTTGAAGAATTTTCTAACAAGAGTTCGAAAAAAATCTTGTAAATTAGTTAAATCAATTAATTCCTGAAATGTCCTTTATATATCTCGAAATAATTTCTTCATAAAATAAAATTTTGTTTTGACTAAATTCGTACGATGAAACATTTTATGAAATTTTTCGCATGAAACTTTTTTTATTTGCCAATAGGATAGACAGAGAAGCAAGTTATGTGAAAAGTGCTATGAAATGAAATTTCAGACGGTTTTTATCAGATTTCGCTATCTTATTTGCTTCTCCACACTTGCAGAAATCAAATAAAATAAGTTTCTTAACAAAAATTCTATGAAATATTTTATCGTGTAAATTTGATCTTTAATGAAAATGAAATTAAAGAGCTTGACTTAAAATATTCTTTAGAATACAACAAATGTATTTCGAAAAAAATCGGCATAAAACTTAATCGTAAAACAATAACGGTCACATGTATAACAAAAACTTGGCATGAAATTAGCAAAGTGACGAAATTAAACTGTATCTTAACAAGTTTTTCCAAACAATTCGGCATTAAAAATCACAATAGATTGCAGTCTTGACTCAGGACTATATTATACGGTGATATTTAATGCCAAATTATACGGAAAAACTCGTTCAGATCCAAATCAATTTCGCATTTTATACTAACTGCTGCCCAAGTTATTGTTATGCATTTGGTCCTAAGCTTTCAAACAAAATGTTTTGTTTCGTAAAATTTAATTTTTTCTAATCATTGTTTTCCAGACCTCTTTCCATTTGAGAACCCTTGCTCTAAATAATGTTACAAATTGATTAAAAACGCCCTAAGAGTTTAACCATTGCGCCCTAAAAAATAACGAAAGTTTATCAGTAGATACAGCAGAATTCCAGCAAAATGTATGGATATTTTTTGAAAGTATACTATTAAGTTAGTGGATCCAATATACATAATGGTAATAAAAAATATACATAATGGTTATAAAAATAAAACTAAAATAAGACATTTCAACAATGTTTAAACTTCCTTATATTTTATTTTATTACTTTTTCTTCTTCCGACTGCAAACAATAACTTTAAATGGTTTAATAACCAAAAACAATAAAAAAAAGTAATTTTGTTTTTGTTTTATGAATAAAGGAAGACGTTTTTTTTTTTTTTTTTTTGTTAAACAATGATGACTGGCGAATTTTTTTACAATGATATTTGATTTATACACAATTTCGTTTTTTCTTTTTTTGTTTTAAGTTTTGTGGCATAAAGCTTAAATAAGAATTAATCAGGTGAGCAATAAAATTAAATTTAGAACTTAAAGTTACAAAAAAATATATATATTAAAAAAGATAATGATTATATTAAACAATGGCCAAAAATAAAGCAACACATAAAAGTTCCTTTTTCTGACAACTGTTGCGAGTGATGATTCAAAGGCTTTTGGTGATATTGTTAAATAGACGACGACCCCACCATGATTCCAGATCAAATGGTTTGAAGTCACTTAAAACAGGACTTGGAGGCTCAACGCAATAAATTGAAGACGAAGAAGCTATTTGGCCATTACCATTAGCTGATTTTATGATAAGGGAGGTAGCTAAAATGTGCAAAAATAAGGCCAGAATTAATGAGTATAATAACGTTTGATTTAATGATTGCAATACCAGTATTATTATTAACATCAGCTGCAGGTTGATTTGTGGGCGCTCGATCGTAGGGATTGTGTGCAACTACTATATTCCAGGCTAAATTAAGAATTTTTAATTATTCTAGGCGTTGATATATTATTCTTTAAATACTTACAATCATTTATATATTTGATAATTTCCTCATGTTGGGGTGTCAACACTTCTTCTTCAACTATTTTAGGATGCGTGCAAATTTTCTTTGTTTGAAAAACTGGTCGAGGTACGCTGATAAACAAAATTGTTTAAGAAATTAAGAATTTTGTATTTATCTATTTTTGATGGTGCAAAGCTTTTTCGTTAACAGAAAATAAATGATTCATGGGTCTACGACAGTAAAAATTCTATTCTAAAATGAAAGTGTGGCAATTTCGAAATTTCGCAAGCATTTTAGAACACATACATACATGCATACATAAAACATATAAGATTTTATAAAAGGAATGAATAAAATACATACATATATTTAAAAGCTAAAAATTGTTTATCTAAATTTAATGTTACTTGGAATTTGCTTAATTAAAAGTAAATAAAATATAACGAAATTATTTATAAAGGTACGACAAAAAAAATCCATTGAACATATGCACGAAAACGCTCGTACATATTACGAAATATTTCGTAATTTCGCACCACGTAATTCTTTCGTAAAATATACGAAATGTACGAAAATAGTTAAAAAATTTAATTTAAAAAAGTGTGGCCCAACCAACCTGCGCACGAGCTCGCAATCATCATATTTAAAGGCAAGTACTCTACCCACTTAGCCACTTTCTACTTATATATCGCTACCTCATTTCTGTTTTGGCTCACCGACCATTTAAAAAAATTGCGTTGAGTATGGGATAATATATATTTTGAATATCCTCTTTCAGAATCCCAAATCTGTTTCGCAAACTTGTTTCTGGTTTCTGAGATATCAAGCATTCATTGTGCTGGATATCATCAATGTTGATACATTTTTGTAAAAAAAAAATTTAAATAAATAAAATAAAAAACAGAAATCTAGTAAAATACCAAGTTTCTTCAATATTTACTTTTTATTCCATGTAACATTTATATGCTTATTTTCAATAAAAAGTAGAAAATTTCATCTCAATAACAAGTTACTCAATACAGAACAGTTAGTATACACATGGAGCACAAAAAGCTACTTTTTACAAATAAAATAAAAAAGTGGTTACTGGAGCACAAAACAAGATTTTTTACATTCGGTAAAAAGATGTTATTTTCTAACCGGATTGATGAAAGTTCACAAAAATTTACATTTTTCTTCCAAACATATGCTGGAAGCAGTGGTTAAAATACAAAAAAGTTCTATCGGGTATATTTTGAGAAAACTTCATGTAAATCTTCTTTGTTCTTTTTCTCCATTCCGACTTTTTGGCATATGAGTTAAACCAGAACTGAGGTTGCGATATGTCAATTTATAATAAATAATTTTAATTTATTTTTCTATTTCAAATATTTTTTAACAAGGAAAAATGTTTACAATTGGTTTTCGTTACTTTCGTAAATTCCAAAAAATATTGCCTAATAATTAAGTTATTAGTTTTTATTCCCAATTTTGTCGTAAAATATACGAGTTTCGTATATTCTACGAAAAAAGTAACTACGAAAGTTTTTTTTCCTAAAATGTTGCATGGATTATTTTCAGTGTATAATAAATGCTTTTCTTTAAAAATAAAAATACTTTGATTCTTTCTGAATATAACGTTACGAGCCTTAGCCGAATAATAAATTTTGATAAAAAAATACTTTACAGCATGATCCTTTTCATTGCAATAATGAAAATAAGCTTGGGTCAAATTTGACCCAAGACATAAAGAACATAAAGAACAAATGGATAGAAAACTAATGTATGTAGATTAGAGTGGTTATTAAAGATTAAAGCTTGAGTTTCTTCAAGTCTCATAACCCAAATCGATGGGTATTTATAAAAAAAAAACTAACCTAAAAATGTTCAGGTCAATCAGTCAAGATTAACTAAGGGGTGTCGTGTCGGACGTCCACCAAAGTTTGAGAAAATTATATTTTTCTGTCTTTTATGTCTCATAACTTAATAAATATAATATTAGCAAAAAAGTCCTCTAAAAAGTTGTTGATTGTGAAGTTTCCAACAGCTTTTGCTTTATCGACTTTTATCTAAATCGCATACATATTTAACAAAATAAAAAGTAATATCGCAAAAAGCCCATAACTATTAAATTTTAAAAGAAAATCCATAATTTTACAAATTTGGGTAAACTTTTTCATTCCCTAGAACTTGAAGTTGTTTCTTTAGTTATATGGGACGCTGATTGCGAATCTGCGCTCGATTTTTTTATCGTCTCTAGTTTTCGAGACACAGCAGCATTCACGAATTAAATTACCTTAAATGTCTTTCAAATAAAGTCAATCTAAAAAGTCTTTGTGTAAATTTTGGTTTAAACATTAAAAAGTTAACACGAGTTGGCACGTAATTGAAGACATATTTTCCTGTTCTGCATTTAACTCAAAATTAAAATAATGTGGTTTTACCTAAATATTGTTTTTATACATATTTTTATGACAAAACTATGCAAAATTTACATTATTATCATTTCTAATGAAATACAGAACAGGGTCCATAATTCGAAAACACAGTAAATATATACATAAATATATGTATACACACTCACATATCGCACTTGATCAACAAGATGGTATTAACTCAAAATCTTTACAATTTCACTTTTTGCAAGAAATCAACTAACAACATTAATAATATTAATGTAACGAATACCGATACCGATACCGATATATCGGCGATACTTCAGATTTTCCGATACATCGGTATCGGCGATATTTTACTGCCGATACGACGATACTTTTAAACATTTTTTCAGAGTTTTTTTTTAACAAATAATTTATTTTTGTTCGATTTTACCATGAATTAAACACACTTCGTTATTTTTTAAATCTTATTAATATCAATTTTAAAAATTAATAATATTTTATGCTGTTATTTTGTAAAAAAAATTATTTATTTTTTGTTAATTTTACCATGAATTCAAATTCAAGCCGTTGTTTTTTAAATCTTATTCCAACAAAATAGAGATACTCCAAAGAAGTCATGAAAATGTAGAATTCGCGATCTGGAAGTATTGCAAATTTGGATAATTTCTAATTAGTTTTACATATCCTTGCCCTAGCAACAAGTTCTGTTTTTCGATTACCAATCACCGAATTGGAAGCGATGCTAGGACAAATTTCTTTTTCGGTATTTTATAATGATTTTTCCTTGAGGAAAAAGGATAAAAAAGTACCCATTTTCACAATTTTTTTATGCGAATTTAAACTCAGAACTGTATTTTCATGTAAATTTAAGTGAATAAATATAAACTTAGAAGTCTTTTAATAATTAAGCTATTAAGTTATTTAGATGAATATTAGTTGATAAATGTCCTTTAAAAAAATCGATTTTTTAAAAAGCATGGCGAGTATTTTTTTTAATTATAAAGGAATTAAACAATTTTTCTTGCTTTTCTACTAATTATCTGCATATTTTTAATATAGATTTGTTGGAAGCAAAGAAAATGTAGCTCATTAAAAATTACTTCCAATGTTTTATCAATTTTAAATATTCTCTCTTATAATGTAATTTTGTATAATAAAAAATTGCACTTGAGTTTTGTTAATCTAAACTTGAACTCAATTTCAATATTCGTATCGGTATCGGAATCGGTATCGGCGATATTTATTTTTAAATATCGGTATCGGTATCGGATCGGCAAAACGGCGTATCGTTACATCCCTAATTAATATATGTATATCTACAGTAAATGTTTCAACGTAGTCCGATTACTCTTTCATATCGAAAGCCACATTTGAGAAAATTTTCGTGATAGTGTAGTGTAGTAGTATAAAGGTATATCAACAAAAAGGTATTATTTTTAGTTAATACTAAATTTGAAATAGAAATACATAATATATTTTCATAAAAAATGTACTATTTTGATTTGAGCCTTTATTCAAGTTAAAAATAGTCAAATTGTTTTATTTAAATTTGGTTGCAATTTGATTTGATACAGTTTTTTTGAAAAAATTTGTTTTACTTTATGATTTTAATTCGAAATGTGACTCTTCTTATGATAAAATTTTTCACTTTTTTTTGAGTTGTGATCCTTTTCATGAAATCTGTGGCAATAAGGAAAAAGTGCTTAAGTAGTATTTTATAGTTTTGTAGTAGAACACTCACTTTTAAACGTTTAAGTGGATTTTTAGAAATTTATACCTATTGCACTTAATGCTGACTTTTCGTTCTTCGATTCTTTTAAGTTAAGAACATATGATTCTATCTACTATAATAAAGATATTCAATTTTAAATTTAATATATTATAAGTTGAATTAAGCTATTATTCCATATTAGATTATGAGTTGAAAAAAGATAAACAGCAAGTCATTAGGCTATAACTTCCTGATAAATCGTACGAAATAAAGGAAAATTTGCCCAAAGGTACTTTTGAATATGGAGATTACAATAATTATACTAACCCAGAATTTCCTTATCTCGACTTAAGCACTTATTCCTTATTGCCACAGAAATAATTCAATCCTTCTTTAGTTATAACCATTTTCATGATGTAATTGCAAAAATTTAACAGAAAAACAATGTAAATATATTTTCAAATGGAATTTGCTTACTATGATGTATTCGGATTAAAATGTAACCAGAAACAATTTTTGACCTCTATTGAAAATTTTAAAATTTTGAGTTAAGACCCTCTTGCTGATCAAGTGCGATATGTATATGTACACATGCCTGTTAGAATAAAAATTAGTTTAAGGTTATTATTTCCAACTATATATCTATATTTTTATATCAGAGTGATTTTTATTAGGCCGTGTAGGTTTGAATTAATTTACGTTAATTTTCCCCTTATTCCTTGGAATATTTTCGCATGAAAATTCTTTCTGAATAAAATTTTATGAACTTTAGCCTAATACTAAACACTTTCTGTTAAAAATATTATGATAAGATTTGGATGATTTGGTTTTTAATAAAAATTAACAGAAAACAGCACGTTGTTATCAGAATTAATTAGATCAATTACGTTGTTAATGAACGAACGCATGCATCGAGATTTTTAAATACCTAAAACATAACTGAATTTCTGAGATCATTGCAATTCTGAAAAATGTTAATCAAAAATAAAAAGGCCGGTCTGTCACTCTTATCTTTTAGATGGGTTAAATAATTATAACATACAAGCAACGCATAAATAATAAAAATTAGAACATACTAAAGAAATTGTTTTATTTGCTATTTTCTTGTTGCGAGACTTTTGTTAATATAATTTTTTTGTGTTTTGTTTGAATAATAAATAATCTAAACACAAAACACCTTTGCCTTCACACATAATAATAAATATTTGTATGTACTATAATAAAGCACATCAGTTTCCAAGTTAACCTTAACAACAAAAGCAAAATTTCCACGACAATAAGTTCTTATCTATTAGAAGCAAGTATATATTGTATGATCGACAGAAGAACTAGCAACGTTCGAAAAAAAACATCATCGATCTACATACATATAGAGATCAGCAAAATACAATTACGCATATACATACAGTGCAAAGAAAAAGTAATGAATCTCTATAAAACATAATATGTAATACTTTATCTACAAAATGCTCTGTTGTTGCGAAAAAACTATGGTTTGCAAATGATATACATACATATATAAATACTTTTATCACAAAGGGACCATTATTATTGGACCCAAGTGGACTGGAACCCTTTCTTTATACTTTTCACCAACAACCTGATAACCTAACCTATGTAAATACTTTCATACGTATGTACATATTTGGAAAATATTTATTATTGAACGGGTATACTGCCAGTTTGGTCTCATTGTTTAACATATTTTATGTTGAAGTTGTTGTCTATTTGATCAATAAAAAATTTATACTCGAATTTTGTCGAATTTTGTAAAGCAGTTCTAGTTATTGTTAACAAAAATGTGACTATTTTGGCATTTTTATAGCAATTTTGATTTAGTTTGGCCTTTATTACACTTTTAAGTATCTTATTGTCCGGCAATATTGATAAACTGAATCCGAGTAAATTTCTAGTTTTCCAAAAATAAATAATGCCGCCATTAATGTATTTTAAATCATATACATATTGTAAATTAATTTCAGATACAATATTTTAAGGTCCAAACAATAGGAAATTACAAAAAAAGTCTGAAAGATTTTTCTGTTAGTGGATTTAATTTCTCTAAATCGAACGTTTTCATATTCCATATTCTCAAATAGTTTTTGAAAGTCTGTGCATAAGATAAGAGGTTTTTAACTGTTCAAAGTTGTGGTTGAAGTCTACTGACGATTTGGTAAAGCGCCAATGAAATGCATATAGACAATGCTTAACTATCAGCAAATAAACTTCATTTAAATAAAATTATGATAATCGGAAATGTCATAGAGTTCAATGCCGTTCGGAAACCGAATTTAATCCACCCTAATATGTCAAGCCCTAGCTGGAGCATACCGCAGCAAAAAATAGGTATTTTTGTTGGAAAAAAAATTTTTTTTCGCAGTTTGAAAAACAAATCGACCAAGTATTATACCATTTTGGAATTTGTGCTAAACGCGCCTACTTTTAATGTCACTTGCCAAAAGTAGCTGGTACATTTTTTTTCAACACGGCCGGTTAAAGTTGGGAGTAGTAATAAATTTAAGTACGTCGTTTGAAAAATGTAAGATTTTCTTTGAAAATCAGGCCACTGCAGTATGAATTTTTAACTGCCATTTACAGAATGATATAGGAGAAAAAAAATACGGAAAGTGAAGATTTGTAGTCACAGCAATAGAAAGATCATTACAGGGTACTTTTTTAAACTGACAACACCTTTTAAAATAAGTGACATATTTTTTTTACTTTTTTGGAGCAGTCACTACTTGCCTTATCATCCGCTTTCGGCTCGACGTTGATTAATGGGACACCCTGTATATGCAACAAAGAGTGCAAACTATATTAAAAATCTTGCATATAAATACAAGCATAAGTAATTTTTTATTCCTTAAGAATATGTATCTATGATTTTTATACTATGCATGCATAGATACACTGAAAGAAGCCAGAGGCCGTGTCTCCAAGCCACCACTTTTGCCGATACGTTTATTGACTTTTTGGTGACATTTTCAACCAATACTTTACACTTTTTATTTTGCCTTTAATGGGAAGAGAAATTTTTGAAAGCTACAAAATGATTTTTTATTCTCATTTTGTTGTTTTGGAAATGCATGCGGCTGCACGCAAAACTGAACATTTTCATAAAAAATCTAATTTATCATTGAAATGCACTAGCGAATCTCTGGTGCCAATGTCTCAATGTGGTCCCATAAGAACTACCTAGTCAATAGTAGTAAGTCGATAGTCGATGCCAAGCACATGCTAAATGTCTATAGTGCAGTACATTGTCTGGGGTATAATTAGTCAGTAGTACTGGTGACAAAGTCGATAGTGAATCAATACAGTTACATTTTATTCACATGTCCTTACAGGGTAAGTACATATGTACATACTACTGATGTTACAAATATTCGTATTCGTATTCGAATCGCCGAATATTTGCCTCTTTCATGATATTCGTATTCGTATTCGCCAAATTCAAGCGAATATTTCACGAATATTTTGTGAATACGTTCCAAGAAATAATACATAAAAAAATACTGAAAATTAAACAAAAAATATTAATTTTTACAAAAAAAAAATTATCTATAACGCAAAACAATAATCTTCTTTTAGTAAAGAAAAAAGAAACAAAATATATTTCACAACGACATGGTATTTAAAAAGTAAAGTCCTGTTAAATTAATTTATTAATCATGTTAAAGTATCACTCAAAGCTCAGCAGAGGAATGTTGAACTTCAAAAATAAGTTTTGAAGCCTTTTCTCCATCAAGCCTATTGCGCGGTGTGTAAATAAGCTCCGCACCACTAAACATTCGCTCGCTCGGAACACTCGCCGCTGGTGTCACTAAATATTGCCTCGGTATAGGTAAAAGAAGCTCGTATTTTCCCTTATTTACTTTCCACCAGAAATTTCAAAAAGTGGCATTCGGATGCTAAGTTAATAATTTCAAATTCCGTCATCGGAATATAATAATAATGTTAAATACCTATAGTATTGAGACAGTTTTTCTCAATTTATTGTTATTGTCGCTAAGGGAAGATTTTTTTCAATTAAATTTGAAATATTAAGTGGTACTATTTAGATTGAATATTCGTATTCGAATTCGGCGAATATATTTTCAGATATTCGTATTCGCGAATATTAAAAATTGATATTCGTAACATCACTAGTACATACATGCATATATATCTACAATAGACAGAACACATGGTAATTAATCATTTGATTTTTAATTTTGTAAAAATAAAAATACATTTAAAAAAAAAAATATGTATTAAAGCATGTGGTTGCTATTGTTAAGTAATTACATGATTTGATTCCAAGGGACAGGTAGGGGGTACATTTAGTGATGAGCAGCGAATGATTACTTTTGCATTCATGCTGTATGTATGATGTTGGGGAAAACAAGCAAAAGTTTATTCAACTTACCTTAACTTTTCTGGACTATTTGCATCGTTGTTACGTTTACTGCTTTCTTTAATTGTCTCAAACTTTTCGAAATTCTGTGATAAGCCTTTGAAAATTACAAATGTAGAACAAAATAATTTATTTAAATTTAATTAAATACTTAAGCGCCTCTTGTACACAATAAATTAATAAAATAAACAAACCGGCACAAAACAACAATTGAAAAGGCAATTACACTCAATTCTATATTCTCTCTGGAAAAATGGTGTCTCTTGAGTGTTGCTTTTTCTTAACTCTTTGAAATGGTGTGTTGTGACATAACAACTTTAATAACATATTTTTCCGGAATAGGAAAATTACTTTTTGTTAATTTTATTAATTTATTTACTGGCTTTTAATCTTACCTCTTCGTGTCTTGGCCACAATTTTGCTAGGACCCTTGGAAACAGTATACATTTTCTTGTCGGGACTTTATTTGTGTATTGCGTTTTTTGCGATTTTCTAATAGGAACTTTCTTGAATTTAGAAAAACACTAGGTACTTCCTTATTTTCAGTAAAATGTAAAAAAATTATGCTTATTGTATAATATACAACCACTGTGCTCACTGGAATATTTGTTCAATAAGAATTTCGTATTAAAAATCAATTTTGCTGTATTTTGTGATATATTGCTTTCTTTCAGCTACGACTTGTAATTATAATAAAATATCAAAAGTAACGTGCAGTCACTTCGTTGATTCTTTTTTCTGGCAGTCGCAAAAAAAACTCAAGAGTATTTTAAGGCAACAAAAAACCAAAAACAAGAAATAAGTCAGCTGTGCTGAAGAACATTTCATTCACAGAGAAATGTTTCCTTTTGTAGGGATGTACATGGAGACATGAGGTCAAATTACTGTTAAATTTACACATGACAGTACTTTCATGAAATTTTTGTTTACCTATTATCAACGAAAAAGAAAATAGTATTCATTTCTCTGTCTTTCTCATAGCTCAATCAAAAGTGTGTTAGTGAAAAAGTGTGAGTGTATTGCGACTTTCTTGCAACTACTTTCATGTGTAAATGCTAAGTAATGTAGGCATTAATACTATGTTCATACCATGTTAGTCCGCTCTATGAATCACGATTGCGAACCTTGGTGTTCAAACGATTGTTCTTGTTTCATCTTGAATGTTAATCCATTTACACTTTAAAACACGTTTCACTATTTCTTTTTTTATATATATGAAATTTATTTGCTGGAGTTTAAGGGCCAGGCCACACGGGCGTTTTTAAAACGTGCGTTTCTGTTTTTTTATATTAAATTTGAAAGTTTTCAATTTTTAAACTTTCAAATTTAATACAGAAAAACAGAAACGCGCGTTTTAAAAACGCCCGTGTGGCCTAGCCCTAAGCAATTGTCTATATGCAGCATTTCGTTGGTGCTTTACCAGTAGACTTTAAATACAATTTTGAACAGTTACAAACCCTTTATCTTATGTGCAAACTTTTAAAACCCATTGAAAATTTACAAATATATAAATGATTTTCAAAAAATAAGCATAGTAGGCTTAGAAACTTATACAAAAACCCAGCAAATAATTTTTTATTCGATATGAATCTATTATGACAATATGTCAATTATGACAATACGTCAAATAATGAATTTCTTAAAGGTTTTTTATATATGTATATATGTAAATATATGATCTTTTTATATGTTCAATATGTCAAATCAATTGTCTGTGTCTCGCACACATTCATAAGCTCCCTCTAATTTACTAACACATGCCCGTTGTTGATAGAAACATACAAGAGAAGTGTCAAAATCGATTGCTGTGTGATACATACTTTCTCAAATTTACTAGAGCAGCTGATGTCGTAGTGATACCTGTTTAATGTACCCTGGGTTGTCAGCTACAACATTGTACACTGTGCGAAAAGTAAATAAATAAACTTGTATTAAAAAATTACGAAAATATGTCTGCCTTTCACGACAAAGACTCTGTGTCTGTATTTAATTCTTAGTTTATATTCGGTAGTCGAAATGTTTAAACGTGATTGTTTCTTTCGCCCATAACTACCAGAAATATGTCAAATCTATTGTCTGTGTCTCGCACACATTCATAAGCTCCCTCTAATTTACTAACACATGACCGTTGTTGATAGAAACATACAAGAGAGTTGTCAAAATCGATTGTCTGTGTGACGCATACTTTCTCAAATTTACTAGAACAGCTGATCTCGTAGTGATAACTGTTTAATGCACCCTGGGTTGTCAGCTACAACATTGTACACTGTGCGAAAAGTAAATAAATAACAAACTTGTATTAAAAAATTACGAAAAAATGTCTGCCTTTCACGACAAAGACCCTGTGTCTGTATTTAATTCTTAGTGTATATTCTGTGGTCGAAATGCTTAAACGTGATTGTTTCTTTCGCCCATAACTTTTTCAATATTAGATAATAAAAAACATACAATTTAATTTGGACAGACACTTATTTAAGCGAGAAAGCATTGAAAGCTAAAAAAAATAATATATGGCTATAAGCTAGGATCCATCTTCATCGATCTCCTTACAACTCAAAAATCCTTTTATAGTGTAGCAATAATCGTTTTAAAAATTCATTGCAATATTAAGGTAAGTGCATGAACATTTTACCTTAAAAAGAAAAGAAATTATAAAGTGAAACGATTTTAGCAAAACAATTATGTAGGTGGGGATAAACTACACCAAGTCACATTTTTAAAATTTTACAGGAGACCGCAAAAAAATTTGTAAAATCGCAAATTATTTTACCTGTAGATTAACAGTTTGACTTACTCCAAATATATTATATATCTCTAACGCCTCTTTTCACAATGTACGATTAAAAGTTAACATGGACTTAACATACAAAACTTAACATACAAACTTAACATAAATCCACCTAACATACAAAACTTAACATAAATCCACCTTGGTAGAGAGTAAACCTACTTTTCGCGTTAGACGCGTCTACGCCCTTAACGTTTTGTGCTAAGTAACAATTACACTGATTCTACTTTTTTGGCGAACGCTTATAGCGCGTTAAAGCGTGAAACGCGTGTTATGGACTTTCAGCTTTATGTACATTTTTCAAAAATTTCAGGAGAGTAAAAATACTATTGAAAAGCAGAATGAAACTTTTTGTGTATGCGTTTAAGGAAAATTAAAATGTAACATAACTAATCTATCTCGGTTAGAATTTTATTTAACGATTTTTTCGCTGTTGATCAGTCGCAAAATAGCAAATAGGGAGATAGTTCAAATTGTTAAAATATTAATATATTTGTAACTAAGGACCGTAGAGATATGCTGATTAAACCAAAAGACATGCCTTAAAATTCTGCATTTATGAATACCACTATTTATAAAACTGTCTTAACTCGAATAAAGTGCTTTTGTCAAAATTTCACAGATTTGTTTGCTACCATTTTACCGAACTTTGCCCAAAAAATAAAGAAACGCGCATAATAAAAAAAGTGATAGAATTAAATTTATTTGGAATTTACCATAATGCGTTTTATATATGTACATATTGGAAAATTTTCGAGATGGTAATTTTAAAATTATACATACATACATACTATTTCCTAATTAATAATAAATTAACATCTTAAAAATATCTGTCCCACTAATGTCAATACACTTTGAAAGCAATTCTCGGAATCACGATTGCTCATTTGCAAATATAAATTTCCTAATTGTTTTATAGCCAGTTAAATGGGAACAATAATTGGAAATTCAGGTAAAAAAATTCATTAAAATATGCAAAATTTTCGAAATTTCCTGATAAATTTAATAATCGCTGTAATCTCTAGCAATAAACTTAAGCTCGCAGGTGTGATATATAAATGACCTGATGGCTAAGGAAAGGTCGCTAGTATATATACATCAGTTTTACAACCACCACCCACCCGTTGACACACACAATAATGGATCAAGCTACCTTAGCTCAGCAATTGATATATAATCTAAAAATGCTAAACTTAAACAACGAGTTCGATTTTAGCCAACCTCGCAATAAGGAAGAACTCAATAAAACAACTTCTGAAGAATCAGAAAATGTTGTGGCAAGTACTCCAAGTTCGACGTGTTCCTGTCAGGTGGAGCTGAAAAAGAAACGCAAGCAGCAAAAACGTGTTACGCCATATGCAGCAAAATCTTCGTACAAGGCCAGGAAATCCTTGAAATTTTGATATGGTATTAAATAAAGACGAACATTTATTTGGATTAAAACATTTCGATTGAAATGTTACTTTTGGCAGCGAAGCTACGTTTACTTAAAAAGTCTTTGTAAATAATTAAAATAATAATTAGTAGATAATTCAAACTAACGTAATTAACAGGTATGTGATGAAAGTTAATTGATTTCAAAACGATTATTTTGGAAAGGTTTGATGAATTTCGAGCGATTTCGGGAATAATCTTTCAACCAATCGCAAACTAATTACGTATAAAGCAATATCCAGTAAAATTTTTCGAAAAAGGGCTAATTATAAAGTGTTTACTTTCTTAGGCAATATCTTTTGTCGCTTTCACTCGGTTAAACGTATTTTTACCCCTTTCGAAAAAAATTTGAAAAGAAGACTTCGTCTAAATCCTGTAATATTTATACATATTTGTTCTTGCAAAAATATTTAAAACGAAATATAGTGAGCACATCGCAGACTTTTTGGTTTAAAATCGTTTCGTTTTTAAAATGGACTTCCATCACACACCCGATAGTAAATTCTTTTAATACATTTTTGTAGATAAAAATATACATATTTAATTTTTCCGTTAAGGAAGAAGGTAAGCGCCAGGTATTAGCTGAATTTTTTCTATAAAATCCCTTTTCAGCGATACATTAGCAACAGTTTCAATTTATTATTTCATACAATACATTTCAACTACATATTAATTTAACAAAATGTGCGTAAATTTTTTTATTATTATAGAAATCTTGATAATATTGAGCTTCACATGCAAAAATATGGCCGTTTCGTCCTCATTATCTCACGGATCACATGCTGAAGACTTACAAGGTGTGCCAGAGCTATTTGATCGTTTATTCTCATCCCCAGTAAATCAATGGAGTATTGTAACATTTCCAGTCGATTATGACACTACTGTCTTGTCCGATTTCAATTTAACGGAAGTGTTAACTGTAAACTGCACTGTTGTATATTTTGATCATTGTGTTTCCTGGAATAAGTGTCGTCACAGCTGTGGAACTATTGGCGCCAGCAGCTATAGATGGTTTCACAATGCCTGCTGTGAATGTGTGGGATGGAGTTGCCTGAATTATGGTCTGAATGAAAGTCGATGCAAGTTTTGTCCAGAACAAGATGATGACGAATTTGGTGAACACAATTCTTTATAAGTCAAATTTTTTTATTCCAATGTTAAAGATAATAAAATTTAAAATAAAAACGGTGGAAAGTTTTATTTCTAGTTAAAAGGAAAAATACAATCTTATCATTGCGTAACCGGATTTCGCTTTCAGAGAACAGTACAGGAGAACTTTTGACAAAATAGCTTAAGTATAATATTCAAAATTTTCAGTAGAGCAACAATTTTTTAAGAAAAATAGCAACTGCACACTACTTCGATAAAAATTTTCTGGATTTGTTTAAACTTTTTGTGGCTGTAATATAATGGCCCATATTTATACTGCCATATTAGCATCCCCTTCGAGAGCATTTGGTCGGCATAGAAAGAAAGAGCTCTTGAAATTAAAGCTAGTTTTTATATCTGTCTTCACCAATATTAATTGAGTTTTAGATGAGTTTAAAATACTTACACCAAAATCGAAATCCAATTTACCTTTGCACTTTATTTATTTTAATTAAAAAGTCGATTCAATTTTCGTGCTGAAAAAAACAATTTTCAAAATTTCTAAAAAATCATGCTTTCATCTATAAATTTTCTATTTCTATTGTCATTAGGAATTCTTTCTTGGACTATTTTGTGTTATATTCGACAAATCGAAGAATTTGTAAACTTAAATACCAACATACCACAAGAAGTTCCTAAAACAGGTTAGTGATTTCTCTAAAAATTTTAGACTCATTTAAAAAATGTTTTCATTATCATTATAAGAAATTCCCACTATGACTGAGCCAACGCCTCCACAGATAATAAAACCTTCCATCTCAAATCATGACAACTACAATCTTTATGTAAATTTCTTGTGCATTTTTGTTTGCTTTTATGCACTGTACAAAATAACCAATTTAGCAGAAATTTACTTGGCAAAATCTATTCGATATAAAATGTATATGAAGGCACCGTCAATAATTAACAATTTGCAAGATCAACAAGAAAATCCAAAAGGGAAAATTAGTGAATTGAGGAAGCAAAACAACGATGTTATATATAAAGTTAAGAGCGCAGTGGAGAATCATTCGCCTACACCGACAAATCTTGACGAACAAATACAGAATATATTTATAACCAATAAACACATACATTTAAATCGTCAGATCTATGTTACTCAGAGTGGTTCTCTTAATATGGAACTCGAAAAGGATAAAGGGCCACAACCGAGCATTTGGGAAAAGTATATGGAGCTAAAAAAATCGCCGTGTCCCTTAAGTAACGAAAAGATCGCAACTCATCATATACCTGTGGTAATGTCTAGAGAGGAGTTGGAAAATATCAAAGGTAAATTAATACCATTTGTGTAAATATTCACAAAGTCGTTATGTCGGCAAACCCGGCTTAATGTATTAGAATCATCTTTTACATTCGTTGCGCTTTATAGTTTTAGAAAATATCCACTATGCTATTTAAAAATTCGATTTATAAACTCATTTTCTCCTAAAAATGAATAGTTATTTACTGAAATTTATATGAAAACACAGTTTTGCGTTTAAATTCCTATAAAAAGAAACAAATTGCAAAAATGGGTAAATTTTAACCCTTTTTCCTAGAGAAAAATATTATAGGACGCCAAAAAGGAATCTTTTTAACGTCGTTTCCAATTCGGCGATTAGGAAACGAAAAATAGAACTTCTTGCAATGACAACCCTATGTAAAAATAATTAGAAATTATGCAAATTTGCACTACTTCCGGATCGCAAATTCTACATTTTCATGACTTCTTTGTAGTGTCTAATAAAATCAAGTATTTGCCAGAAAATACGGGTAAATTATGAAAAATTAACGCTTTACGTAGAAGTAACAGTTAAAAAAGAACTTACAATTTTAGCATTATTATTTAACATTTTAAATTTTGTTTTAGCATCGTTTAGCATTATTTTCGACCCGATTCAGGTGCAAATTTTTTTAGATATGGCTACAGACTGTGCCACATATATTCATAAGTTCTCTCAAATGTTAAAACATCGGAAAACTGGCAAAAGCAGTTGGCTGTGTGACGCACACATTCTCAAATTTACTAAAGCATCTGTTCTTGTGCTAGTACCTGATTAAGTTACCTTGAATGCGACAAAATAGTTCTCCTTATTATGCAAGTAATCATCGACGTCCTTTTTACACGACATAAAAAATCTGAACTTTTCTAGGCGTTTGTCAATATGTAGCAATTGATTGCTATTATCAGCCTCTTATTATTTTCTAAGGCATAGACAATTCAAATTAATTGTCCACAACGATTTGACAAGTGCAAATTTTTTGTTGTCGGGCTTACGTGATGTCGACAATTACATAGTTGCAGAACAAGAGGGTATATTTAAGTATTAAATAATTATTTAATAATAGAATAGAATGATTATAGCCATTCCATTCGATTGCCACAAAATAATTTATATAATTTATTTTTTTACTTTTAGGTATATTTTAAAGCTTGCAATTTTGCGGTTTTTTGGGTGATAACAATAAACATTTTTTAATACATATATTTTTTATAAATGTACTTTTTTATTCAATATATTTTTAAATTTAAATAAATTAACGTCTCAGAATACATGCAACATTTATCTTGGCTAGATAAAACGGTTCATAAGGCAGTGCGCTGTTGAAAAACTGGTTGAAACGGTACCCGTTAAGCATACATTAGCCAAGGCAAACACCCCTGTTACTCAGCAGTTATTACAACACTTTTACATAACGAATTGACTTGTCAATTAAGCGTTTTTGACGATACGAAATAAAATGATATCCAACTATGTTAATACCACACATATTCACAGTTTTCTTGTAATTTAACTCATAAAAGGAATCCGCTCGAATTTGTATGTTATTTACATTGGAATTTGAAAGCGATCTAGTTCTACCAGGTGGCAGTGCTAAGACAACAAATAAAATAGAAAAACAAGATGGAGTTTTGGTGTACGATGAAAGTCATACTTCAAACAAAATACTTCACATAAACCATATATAAGAAGCAAGATAGACCAATACCAGATAGTCGCAAGAGGATTCGCCGTGGAGAATTTATAGTTGGACTGTCAAAAAAGCTGATACATTAATACAGTTGACAGACCATATATGGAAAAGAATTCACAGTCACCTGAGCTCTCGAGTCCACCTGTTATTGACTGGGCTTGATAAGAACTTTACCAAGGCAGAATTATACCAGGTTCTTCGACATTATTATATTCCTCAAGGGGGAAATTCAGATATGAATACAAGTTTCTTTGTCTTTCTCACAGCTGAATAAGAAGCTGATCAATAAGACTTGCATCGTCTGAACATTGACTAACTTTCAGATAACATGAGAGAAAACGTCGACAGAATAATAAAAACCAAATTTCGATTTTTCTCTTAATCTCATACTAGGGGAAGTCGCAATTTAACTTTTCCTATAAGATTTAATTTTATGCAAATGCTCATCGAGTTAACATATATTACTTGTGCATAATTCGTTATTTTGTTTTTAATTTTTCACACAAATTTTAGTTTATAAATCAATTTACCACATTTACTCATATATTTAACACAGAAATTTTATCAAAAACATCACTTTTTATTTATTTTAATAAACACTTATACATTCACATGAATTTATTTTCATGTACATGTGTTTTGTTACAGTTCATCACATTATGTCGTTGTTATAAATTTCTTATAACAACGCTCATAAAAATTCTTATTGAGATGATACTAATTTGAGGCCTACAGGTAATTTAATTCTCTGTGCGATAGAATTTGATAATCTCATCTAACATATTATGTTGCGTGTAGACCTAACACAACGTCTTGACGAGACATTAACTTTGAGACTTTGACATGAGAGAAAACGTCGGAAGAATAATAAAAACAAAATGTCGATTTTTCTCTTAATCTCATACTAGGGGAAGAAAGACGTAATTGTACTCTTCCGATAAGATTTCATTTTATGTAAATACTCATCGAGTTAATATTCACTACTTTTGTACAATTATTTTTAGTCTTTCACACAAATTTAAATTTATAAATCAATAAACATATTTATTCATTTATTTAACGTCGAAATTTTATCAAAAACATCGCTTTTCATTTATTTTAATAAACAGTCACACATGCATACTCTTTTATTTTCATGTACAAGTGTTTTTTGACAGTTCATCTCATAAGATTGCTATAAGAATTCTTATAACAACGCTGTCATAAAAATTCGTATAACATTGAGATAACACTAATTTGAAGTCTACACGTAACATAATTCTCTCTGCGATTGAATTTGACAATCTCATCTTACATATTGTTACGTGTAGAGCTCAAGTTAAGTAAAGTTTGTAGAAAAATAAAATAAATTTATGTGCAAGATTCATTTATACAGGTATTTTCTCTCAAAAGTTTATTATATTTTAAAACCATGGAAGTGATAAAACAAGTGTAAAGAAAAAAAATCCTTTGAAAACGGCCCTATGCTCCTTGCAGGAGTAAAAGGAATATATATATATATATATATATATATATATATATATATATATATATATATATATATATATATATATATATATATATATATATATATATATATATATATATATATATATATATATATATATATATATATATATATATATATATATATATATATATATATATATATATATATATATATATATATATATATATATATATATATATATATATATATATATATATATATATATATATATATATATATATATATATATATATATATATATATATATATATATATATATATATTTATATATATGAAAAAATCCAAATGTTTGGGAGCTGCAGTGACACAGATTGAAGAGAATACAACTGAAAAACGGTTGGATCGATTTCCCTCAAATATAGCAAAGGCACTCTCGATCAACTCACATTTCAAACAAAAAAATATATAAAAATCGCTCCAGCCATTTAAGCTCTACGACGGTACAGACACATACACAGATACACAAGAAATTTATAACACCTCCTCTATTTTGGACTGGGGTTAAAAAAAGAAACACACAATCATATTATATTAACCATTATAGTTTTCCATATAATAAAAGCACTATAATCATATATAAAAGCGCTTAAATGACATGTTGTTTGTTCATCCACTTGTTGTCAGCTCTGCACTTTTATATTTAGTTGTCTTTTGTCAGTCATTCGTTAAGCATTAGAAATCGGTCTTTGTATTTAGTTGTATTCACAAAATTTGGTGCCGTGTTAAGTGGAAGATATAACAAAAAAGATTAATTTAAGTAAATATCTTTTAATATAAATGGAATTTATTATAAATAAACACATATATCGGTTGTTTGAACAAACTTATTTGAGCGAATTTAATTCTACTGATTAAAATGTAATGTTAAATCAATTAATTTAACAAAAAAAATCAAAAGAAAGAATGTTCTTTTTGTTCGTTCACCTACACTTGCATACGATCCATCCCGTAGAATGTAAATATGGCAATGCGAAAAATATAAGAGATAAAGAGAAACTGTAAAAGAGAGAGTGTTTAAAGAATAGTTTAACAAAACACGCGCATCGCAGTTAAATAAGCAAAGCGAGTTGAGAAAAATATTAAATTATTAATTTGTTCACATTAATTGAAGTGATAAAATCTAAAAAAGTGATATTTTTAAAAATAGTTTCACCGTGTGAATAACTTCTCCATTATCGCATTATACGTTGGTATTTCTGATTAAAATTTTAATGTAAGTAAAAGTAAATTAAAAAATATGTATGTATGGATGGATATGCATGCATACATAATATTTATAGCTGAATTAAATAAATGGTCCCATCGATAAGTATATGTATATGCACCTATTATTAAAAATATTCAGTTTTAAAAATTTTGCCAATATGCAAATATTCAAAACGTGCTAAAGTATACATACATATTTCAGAATTCTATGTTTATATTTTCGACTGTCTAAATGTCTGTCTTTAAATAAAAAGGGTACAGAGTGTTAGAATGGGTGTACATAACTTACATATATGTATATTTACTTAATGATTTGATTAATATTATTCGTGAGCGTTTTACTTCGAAATGTTAGTGTTGCTACAATATTCATACGTTTAGCACCAAATTCTGAAAAGTTCCAAACTTCGATGGATATGTAGGGATTTTTAGTTTTTAAGTAACGATATTCATATAAAATTTTTGCAAATTTTGCAGGAAAAAGACAATGGTACCTCCGAAAATAAATATTTATTCTAAATTTTATTTGTTTTTATAAGAAATTTCATAATGTTTATTTCTTTTAATAATGAGTATTGAGTAAAAATTGAGTAAAAAATTTTCTTGTTGTGAGGTAAATCTTTCTAAAACCATGTATTATTTTCCATCAAAGAATATATTAATCTTGCAAAGCTTTTGACCAATCTAGAGCATTTTTTGATAGCATTGTTTCTTTTAAAGTGGAGGGATCATCAGACTCAAATTCGTTAGCACAGAAATTGTACGAAGATCTCTTTTTTTAGCAATTCTCTCAGATCGACGAATTTCAGAAAGATCTTCCCTTGGTCTTGTACTAGTTTGTGTCCGTTCATTGTTGTTGTTTTCATCAGGAAGCCCCAAAAACTTTTCATCATTCACAAAAGATTCAGTTTCTGTTTCGAGGGGGAATATTAGGTAACATTACATTTTCTTCATAAATTGTTTGCATACTTTTTTGATTTTCTTCAATTAGGAAAAAAATACTTTTTTTTTTATATATTTCCGTTTTCCAAGAACACCACATCTCTGCTTGTAATGATTTCTTTAGTTTTAACGATTAAAAAAAGTCGATAAGCTTTTGAATCTGAACTATATCCTACCATAATACAATCAATTTATTTTCCAAATATGTATCAGAAAAATTCGAAAAACAAAACATAACATTTCACGGAAAAACTGCTTACAGGAAAATATGTAGTTCAATTTAACACACGAATAAAATAATTTAAAATTCTCTACAAAATACCGAAGTACTAAAAATAAAAAAAAATAGCGATTATCAGACGTGTTCTGAAAACCACTTTGTTTTAAAGTTACAAAATTTCAAAAATTAAAAACTGTTTTCTTTTAATCGGACAATTTAGTGCATCTGAAGTTAAGTTCCGATAAAATTTCGCAAACATCTAAAACATAAAAACCAATTAAAAAGCTGTAATAAGTAAGCGTTTTTGTTAAATTCTTTAATGAAATTTAGAAATTTCAAATCGAAATGATTTTCGGAACATGCCTGTATAAAAAGTTTAAACCTAAGAAAAGAAATTTCTCAAAAATATTGCAAATTTACACAAAACTAAAAAAGAACAAAAAAATTAAGAACTTCACAAAAGATTAAAATTTGGGAAACACTAACAGAAAAATCGGAAAGAACTCAAAATATTAAAAACATTGCGCAGATTTTCAATTTCTTAATCGTTTGATTTCTAAAATTATGCGAAATTTTAGAAATTTTACTACATACATATATATGTATGCATAATAGTCGAGAAAGCAACTAGGTAGCACTGTTTAATGTAAAAACATTAAACTATTTAAAGAATACATATTTTTGCCAGAAAGTACCAAACCATCGAACACATCACTGCCACGTCTTCGAAGTCCCAATTGTAAGTGACGGTGTGTTGGTGATTTCTTTTTATTTATTTATTTATTTTTTGTAAAAAAATTAGCTGAAACAACAAATATCAGTGGAAAATAAACACAAGCAACAAGATCTTGTTTGTTTACATTTTGTAGTTGTGGCTTTAAGTATTTTATCTTTTGGTGAAACGCACTCTTGTTTAAAGTAAAACTAATAGGTATGACAGAGAGCTTTTTAAAATTTTTTTCATATTTCTTTTACGAAAATTACAAGATGGAATTTACTAAAAACAACAACCTGCAGTCAGAGAAACAAGCCGAGGCAAAATTATCGGCGGCGGCGGCTGGGCAGATGTTGGGTCGGCAGCGTGGCGCCGACAAAAATTTCGGCGGCTCAAAAATTGCGAAAAAAGTACACCCAAAAAAATAAATTTTAAAATCAAGAAGAAACAATCTTATTTTAAGAATAAAACCGTGATGAAATCGAACTAAGTTTGTTTAATCTTATTTTAAAAATGTTCATTCTTGATTTTAAAATGCATGTTTTAAGTTGATAACCAACATTGATTTTAAGTTGACCATACTTAAACCAAAAATATATATTTTTGAATTAATAATTGAACATTTTTAAACTAAGAATGAAGCGTTTTTAAATTAAGAATCTTCATTTTTAAATTAAAAATAAAGGTTTTAAATAAAGAATGAAACATTTTTAAATTAGCAATGTAGACTTTTTAAGTTAAGAATATGCGTTTTAAAATCAAGAATGGACATTCTTAAATTAAGAATGGATAATTTTGTTTATATATTGCTTCATACATACCATATACCATACAATCAAGAAATGGAGATATTTTCAATTTCTTATATTATTTCTTATATTTATTAATTAATATTGTTTTATGTAGAAGAAAATCTAATAATATTACAATTATTTTAAATTATATATCGTTAATTGAAGCACGAAACATTGTAACCAAGAAAAACTGTACATTGCAGTTTTATAACTAACTGTCACTTAAACTAATTGTAAGGCTTTCTCCTTATGTAAAATGTTATTTACATGGTTTCGCATTTAATAAGATGAGATATTTACATCCATTAATTAATATACATCCATTAATTAATATACATCATCATGTTCAAATGAAAATTAAACTCCTTTAATAAATCCAATAAATTCCATGTCAGCGGGTTCATTACACAATAATTTCTTCAATAATATCAATCACTCAAACAAACGTTTTTTATGCACAGTTTTTTATAGTTATTTTTATTTTTAACACACTCACTAAGTAGAAACACTTTTTAACACTTTCTGCAGATATTACAATTTAATAGACATTTGTAAGAAAATAGCGAAAGTATTATACGTGATAACGTGTTCAAAACAAAAATTAAAATTTTTGGTTTAAACAAACCGCATTGTAGTAATAAAAATTCAGACTTTTAATATAATAACGAAACAAACATGTTTTTTTTATATTTTGAAAAAACTGTGGTTTAAAAACTAAAAATTTAAGTTTTTGATTTAAGAGCGCTGCATTGTAGTAATACAAATGTTGACCTTTATTATAATAAATGAAAATTTTTGTTTATAAAATGTTTAGCAAAATAAATTTCTTTTAAAAAATAAAAATTTTGATTTAAAAACGCTGCGTTGCAGTAATAGAAGCTTTAAATTTTAATATAATAGGAAAGCACTTTTGTTTTTGATTAAAATACGCTGCATCGTAGTAATAAAAGTATTTAACCTTAATATAATAAGAAAACATTTTAGTTTTTAAAATGTTTAGTAAAAAATGTTTGTTTTTCAAACAAAAACGCACGTTTTTGTTTTAAAAATCCTAATTATATAAATAAGAATGTTAAATCTTAATATTAAAAGAAACATTCTTGGTTTAAGAATCATTTTTTAAAATGTTGCATTTTTAAAACAAAAACGCAACATTTTTATTTTAAGAATGCTTTTTTGGTTCAGTGTACGCAAATTTACAACCCCGTGGTGAACAAATTTAAACAAATTCGGCGGCTGGTTTTGAGCCGATGCGATCCGATGTAAGCGTCGGCGGCGCGATAGTTAAAAAAGCAACCGGCGGCGATGCGCCGTCGGTTCAAAATCTAATAACAGCTATTTTACTTCGTTTCTTTTGAAGTCACATATTTTCCATAAATATAAAACTTCATTCTCTCCATGGCAGTTCAAGCATATCGCGAAAATTTCGAAAATTCGCGAAAAATTGCAATATTGGAAACTAGCGCCAAAATTGTAAAGAAAGTCAAAGACTCGGGGAAAAACGCGAAAATTAATAAAATTTGTAAAAACTTGCTAAAGTTTTAAAGATTACAAAGCGCAATATTAATTAAAATTCTCTAAAAATGTAATAAAGGCAAAAATTTGGAAAATTACGCCTGTCGCGAAAACAAGTGAAAATTCGCGAAAAATTGCAAAATTTTAAACAAGCCATATTTTAATTAAAATCGCGAAAAGTGTGAGGAATGCAAAAAATTTTGTAAAAATCGCGAAAATGGCGAAAATTCGCAAAAACTTGCTAATAGCAGCATTATTATTATTGCTTTAAAAAAACCGCAAAACTGTATGGAAGCTGAAAACTTACAAAAAGTCTCTTTTATTGCGAACTTTGCAAACATTCTCAAGATGTTGCAAAATTGGAAACAATACCTAAACTTGATTAGAAATCGTCAACACCATCAAAAACAAAACAAAAATCGAAAAAACGCGAAAAAATTGCAAGTTAGCGAAAAATTTCTATATGTATTAAAAATATCACTAAACCTGTAAATAATAACAAAATTCGTTTTCCGACATAAATTATATACTCAAAATTAATTGACTTCATTGAATTGACATTTAAAATACGACAAAATAACGATACAACAAATGTGTGTTCACAACCACATAAAAAAGTATCGTTTTTGTTTTTAAACAATAAACCATACGACTGAGCTTGTGAATTGAAGAAATGTTTTTTACAAAATTTCAGTGCATTTATCTATTTAAATTTGTTTGATTGATTTTTAAATAAAAATTTTAAAGAAAAATGAAACAACTAAATGTGCAAAAATAGTGTATGTTAACTCAATGAGCATTTGTATTAAATGAAATCTCATAACAAAAGTATAAATACGTGTTCCAGTTGTATGACATGAAGAGAAATATCAACATTTTAGTTTTCTTATTATGAATTACAAACGAAAATAAGGTATAGTCCAGCCTAATCTACATATATATAATAAAACAATATTAAAAAAAAAACTTTTTTATATTACGTTTTTAAAACGGACTGTTAGGAAAACAAAATGCTAAGTTTCATAGAAATCAGCTTAGTAGAAATAGTTCAAAACGCATATTTACTTCTTTTAGACAAAGCGCTGCATACTTTTCTAATTATATTTAATGTGTATGCTGAATTTTGAAGGAATCGGTTAGGTAGAAGTATTTGAAAGGCTAATTTCCTTTAAAGTTTAAACTATACTATTAATATATAATTACTATAAAATAACTATTACTATATTAATTACAAAATTCCACCCGAACAGACATACAGCCAGTGACCGTATATTAATACTTTTAAAACCATATTTTGGTTTTCTTTTTGTATCAAAAAACAAACACTTGTGATTAAAAAAATTATATTTATCCATTTGGATTTTTTATTTGAAACAAAGTATTTTTATTTTCTTTTCGAAAGAAAATAAAATAAAAATCGTTTATTATTTATCGTTTATGATATTTTAAAATTTTTTCATCGGATGAAAAAAATTACAAAATTACGATTGATTAAAAGCTCCAAAAATGTAAGAAAACCATAAACTTTGGAAAATTTTCGCCTATTGCAAAAATAGCGACAATTCGCGAAAAATTGCAAAACTTTAAACAAGCCATAATATTGATTAAAAATTGCTAAAACTGTAAGGAATGACAAAATTTTGAAAAAAATCGCGAAATGGCGAAAATTCGCAAAAACTTGCTAATAGCGGCATGATACCAAAGTCTAATATGGTTTAAAAATCGTGTAAACTACAAACAGCCTAACAACTGGCAGAATGTTCGGGATAGGAGCGAACAATGCGAAAATTCACGATAATTTGCAAAATCGAAAACAAGCCCTAACATTGATTAGAAACCGCCAAAGCCGCATGTTCACGAAGAATTGCTAAAAATATTGAATAGATCACTAATATTGTAAGGAATAACAAAATCTCGGAAGAAACTTGTTACATCGCGGAAAGTCCAATGTATAGTAGAAGATTTTTTTCTTTAATTTTGGTGTGAAATATTTTCAAATATTTAAAATTTGAAGAGTTTGAAAAAAACAATAATTTGAAAATTTTTCTTTTCTGATATTTATCGTTGAAGATTTTTTATTTTTTCATCATGATGGATATTTATATTTGAAAATAAATATAAATATTTTATTTTTTTTGTACAAATGGAAATACATTTTCATCAGCAAAAATATTTATATGATATGGAAATAAAAAATAAAGTTTCCGGGTCTCTGCATACAGCAAAGCGAGTTAATAAAAACTTAGTAAAATATTCACGATAATTATAAAAAATATAAATTTTAATTTAAATTCTATCAAGCTTTTTAAGAAAAGTTAAATATGTAATGGAAAAGTATTGCACTTAGAATTTAATAACACAAAATATGTATCTGCAATTGTTTTCTAACAAACCATTTTATGACAATGCAATGAAATCTCCTGGATGCGTGGGATGACAGATTTATATGTGCGTTTCTGTGTTTGTGCAAAGACGTGTGAGTTCTAAAACGGAAATGTCAACATTGCTTTGTTTCAATGAGAAGCATTTTTATTGTGGCGCTTAAATACAGACATTTAGACACATTCTTACCGTCAACTATCAACATTCACATACAAAGGATTTTATTTTAAAAGTAGCAAATTTTTTTATTTCATTTCATTTGTATTTCTTACAAAATAATCGCTTCAAATTCAATTATATACGGTCTTCTCGTACGATATTTCTGTGCAATTTTTTAGCATTCGTTGTTAAATCGTTTCTTAATTTTGAGTATTTTATTTTATTTTTAGAAGAACGAACGAATACACAAGAAGGCATTTAATTTAAATATAAGTCAATATAATAAAGATTAACTTGGTGCGGCTTATCAAATTTTTATTCCCATTTTCAAGTATATATTTTATTTGCCACAAACACATATTTACATACATATAACTTTATATAAAAATTAATCTGCATGTGTATTGTACTACCCTGCAGATATTTGTATTTATTAATAAATATATGCTTTTCTAATACAAGACATAATGTCTTATAAATTATAGTATTAGAATCAGACAACCCGGCAAAAAACATCATGTTTCTGGAAGCAGTAAAAAACTTTCATGCCTTCCACATGTGATCTTTTGAAGCGCTTCCGAGGATGCTGAAAAAGAAGGCAGAGATCTCTCAGTGTTCATAATGCTTAAATTACGAAGTTAGTCAGCATTTTTCATTTCTTCAACACGAACTCCAAAATAAACAAAATCATATTCAGTAGCATTGTAGCTTTCAACAATATAAATTCTAAAAAATTGTCGCACACAGTATTTCACATAAGCACTAACACATTTTAAAACTTAAAACCCGTTTAAAGTATGCTCTTTCTACATTTCCCACCTATTACAATTTATAATAAAACACGATTTGTTTTGTCTGTAGTTTAACGATGATAAAATGAGACATGATTTTAGAGCATTTTCGATGCTTCGAAAGAAGCGCTGTTTTATATCAAAACAAGAGCTCCAAAGTGGGACATCGCGAACAAAAATCATGCATGTTCGAAGCGCTTTCCGAAGCAGTAGAAACAACAAAACTAGCTGCTCTCGCTTATAAACCTGCTGCGGCCGAAGCAGTAGTTTTTGCTGGGATATTATATATCCTACCACAGGACTGATTAACATGATCAGACCAGGCTAAAGTACTGTTGAAAATTACACCAAAGTTTCTGACGGAGTTAACTATATCCATTTTAGTACCTCCAAGGAAAATATCAATGTCAGATTAAATTTTTACTGCTTTTTTACAAATTATTAAACATTTAGACTTTTTAGGGTTAAGACGAAGGCCATTTGCTGATGCCCAAAGAAATATGATATTTAGTTCAGTATTTTGATTACTAACGTTAGAGGTAATGGAAGCCTTAGGACTACTAAGGTAAATTTGAATATCATCGGCATACATTTGTATACAGGAATATCTGAGTTGTTGTGGTATATCATATGCATACAGTGAGAACAACAATGGTCCGAGTACGGAGCCATGCGGAACACCTCTTTCCACCCCTAAATTATATGAAATCGTATCAAAAGCTTTTGAGCGGTTAAGTAATACTAAAAATTATATTTTCCTAGGATCTAGGTTATCCCTAATCTCTTCAACAGCATCAGTTAGGGCAGTTGCACAGCTATGTTGAGGTCTGAAACCTGATTGACGATTGCATTGAATTTTATTTCATATATTTTCTTCTTTTCACGAACTTTAAAAGTGAATTTAGCCGCGAAAACCATTTGCCAAAAATTTTTATTTTCATATTTTTTAAAATAAATAAATAATTTATTTGACAAAATGGTTAACAATTATTGCGACATATTTTGATAGCAATAAATATGTACAAAACAGAGCAGTCTACATCCGATATAACATAATTTTAACATTTGCTGCAATAAATATTAATATATCTATTGCTAGTCTAGACGGGATGTTAAAGCAATAAGCAATATTGTTCAATTATTCTGCCGACGTTTAATGCTAATCTAGACGGGGGTGTAATAATACAATTTCAGAGCAATAAAGTATATTAAGTGCTTTAATTTTTTCTGCTACAAAGTTTTCAGAAGCCATTACAATTTTGCGATTCTGGAAAACTGAAAACCTGTTTTGTTTATTATATTTTTTTGTTCAATTTTGCACGAAAACTAATATATTGGTAAAAAAGTTTTAATAATAAAATTATATTCAATATGTTTTGTTTGTAGAATAATATCTCTTTTTCTGGAATTATTATTCTTATATTATGTATGAAGCATAAGCAGCTAGACCCAAAATATCTTTTGCGAAAATATATTTTGTGAGTGGTTATATAATATACTTCACTTGGAGTAATCAGGATTCCTCTAAGAAACTTCATTCCGTATGGCCGAGGTTTCGGTGTCTATTCTTGAATTTAATACGACCTCAGAGTTAACAATAATAAATTATTGTCGTTTGAGACCACTGTTCCGGCTAGTAGTCTGAGGTTGTTTTTGTTCATTAACAGTAAATGACGAGCAAACACCACCTGAGTCCATGAACTATTCTCTTTCAACACTCCTCTCTTCTCAACACTCCTCATGCAGAAGTCAACAGTTCTCATTCCTCTAACCATTCTAAATTGGCCTGACTAATTAAATTAAACTCGCAACAAAGGAACACTTATTTACTACCAAAAAATACAACAGAGCAATATGTTGTTGTTTTCGCACGCATGAGAAGAAAACAAACTTTGGTAAAACTTCAAACCATTTTACACAGATGAAAACAAGGTATTTTGTTATGTTTACATTCATATACGTTCATCCATTCAGAAGTTATACACTGCAAACTTTTTAAAAATTGACAAAAATCACCAAAAAGTGTTTCGTTTAAGAAATAAAAATCGTTGTTGTCCGCAATAATCTACTGTCAATCGATAGGAGGCAAAAATAGGATTCAGAAAGGGGAGTTGAAACTTTCTGAAATACTTGCATTCAGAAGTTATACCCAGTAAGCTTTTTAAAATCGGTGAGCGCAATAAGAGTTAATGGCAATCGAACAATAGCTAATGGCAATCGATAGGGGGCAAAAATATAATCTGAAATACTTGCATTCAGAATTTATACCCAGCAACTTTACAAAATTGGCAAACATCACCGAAAAGTGTTTCGTTTATAAAAATAAAAATCATCGGTGAGCGCAATAATGGCTAATGGCAATCGATAGGCGGCAAAAATACAATTCAGAAACAGGGCTTGTCACTATCTGATATACTTGAATTAATAAGCTATACCCAACAAACTTTTTAAGATTGACAAAAATATATGAAAAAAAATTTTGCTAAGAAAAAGAAAAGCTTCGGTGAGCGCAATAATGGCAATCCATAGGGTTCTATTTACTTTAAAAAAATCTTTTCAATTTGATCTAAAGGATAATATATGAATTACTTTCTTACTTTTGCTTAATACTCATGATTTTTGCATTCGATCTCGCCTAGCCATTTTTTGGCTAGTTTTTAGCCATTTTTTTTGTCTACATTTAGCCATTATTGGTGGAGGAATTCTGGCATCCCTGATCCTAAACCAACATCAATTTCATCCTAGTTAAATTTATATCGTGAAGCATTCAAACAAATGCAATTCATCAAGTGAAACAATATTTTGAAATAGTCGAAATATGTGCCTACTACAAGAAAAAAAAAACAATGTTTATTAAAAGTGCTTACAATGAAAAATCACCAAATCCCTCCCCACGAAAATCTGTCCCCAAATATTAATTGAAATCCCCAATTCGGGGACGAATCCCCTCATCTGGCTACACTGCATAGGACCATGCTGTAGCTACTCTATTTCAGCTAAAATGGACCACGTAGTCCAATATTATCTGTAGGGTATTGTGTTGAGTTTATGTGTACTATGATCGATAGCGGCTTTGGTGCCAGCGGGCTAGCTGGCGATTTTTTTTTGCTTTCTTATACACTTCATTAAAACATGATCAAACAAAAAAATCTTTAGTTATTGATGATCTGACATCTTCAAAAAATTCGAATTCTATAATTGTACCAAAGTATATATGTACTTTGAGTTGTACTTTACAAAAATAAATATAAATTTCCTAGTTCAAAACTTAAAACGAATAGTATTACAGGGACATGCATGCATGTTTTATTATTTTATTAAAGCATTAAATTTCAGCTGTATCATTGCTGCTGTTTAAATTTGAATTGTAAATGCGTGCCCTATAATACAATATTTAAACAACAATGTGGCTTTCACCATTTCCGCTTGCAGTAATTCGGGTATCACACATTTTTCAGAATATAGCAAAAGTTTTAATAAAAATCACTTAAATTCAGATTTTCTGACGAAAATATTCTTCTTGATGAAGGGTAGATATACAGGTCTACGATGAAAAGGTTTTTTTTGTGCATAATTTCATATAAAACATGTAGATGTTGGTCTATATACATACTGCAAATGTTAACTTCGTTTAAATGTACAACGTCACATTTACCACATAACGGTAAAATTTTGTTTTTCGATGTATACTTACTTCTCTTTCAAACGCCATCCAGAGGAAAAGGCAGATATAAAATGAGTTATATCTTGTTTGAAAGGCTACTAAATTACGCGTCGAATAGGTTGAATAGTGGCTAATTTCCTTTGATCGGATAAAAAATGCCTGCGTTATAGTGGATCAAAGCTAAGGTTTTATGAAATTTTCAACGATTTTCACCAATTATTGTTATTTCGGAAGCTGTTTAGTACCACAATTAATAACAAAGTCCATAGTTTTAAAATTTTATATAATAGTCCGTTCGATTACAAAAATTTTAAGCCATAATTTTTTAAATCGGATGAATACTGGTAAATGTGACGTGATATGAATCATATCAATACCGTTTCCCGTTACTTTTTACGACAATAATTATACATATGTAATTTGAGAAAAAAAAAATTCTAAATGAAATCTTTTCGCAGACCTGTGTTACTCATACATAATTTTTTATTAGTTATTGGTATTGTATATACAAAATATAAACACTTGTTAAAATGTTGGGAAGAAAATGAGAGCAATAAAACTTTTAAGGAGATTATTTACGAAAAAATAATATCAAGAATAAACTGTGCAAAAATTCTATTTATAAATAAATGTACAGTGGTGTTTAAAACAACAAAGACATTCATACATAAGTAACGTCTAGATAAGATTATTCAACTGAATTGTAGTCTTGTATTTGCTTTAAATTTTCGCAGCTTAAGGGTTTTCACAGGTCGCTTAGACTATTCCTGTTTTGCATTCATTCGCAAACATACACATCTCCACGACCATATACACGTACAAGCGATTGTCATATAAATGAACAAACACTTTATTCTACTCGTACATAAAAAGCAGCTGATAAAATAATAAAAAAGAACATTGTTAACACGAGTTTAAAAATAGAATCGCTCTTGCTAATTGATGAAATTTTGCTTGTACCAGAGTGTAGAGCATTTGTGCTTGATACTACGTAAACATTGCATATGAGATTGTGTGAGTGTGTATCTGAAGTACTCTAGTATCAGACATTTGGTGGGTTGATCGTTGGTCGTTTTGCACAATGGCGAGAAATAAGAAAAATTTCTATGAAAGTTTCAAATTACTTAGCCAAATTATAGTAAAAATATTTTGGTTTCTAGTGCAGATGGGACCGTGATTAACATGTCACTCACGATTACGTGAGTATATATGTATATACATATACATATACATATTCATGAAAGAATATGTGAAACTAACGAATTAGTTCAGAGCTTCCCAGTTAAGAAGCAATCACCACATTACAATTCTACTCATCCACGCTCACTTACGTGGAAATTTTTCGCTGTTATTCAAACGAGAATAAAAATATTTGTTACAAGGCTAGCTGTCTTATGGCGGGTCTTGCTGAACTAACTGTGCACGTGAGCAGCTACAAAAAACTCACTGCCATCATTTGGTCGGTACCCATTTCTAGTATATTAAATTTGCGATTATTGCATTTTAATAAAGGGTAGTTCGGAGTTCGTAGCTTTTCTAAATATGAAAGGATTTTAAAGAGTTTTTGTGTTGTGAAACAAACTACGCTCAATGACAAAGAAAATCCATGCTACACTACAATTTATTGCATGCACTTATAGAAAAATTTGTCTTCGTTATGATGACGTCTTGCCGTCAGAACTGTGACATCAGTGTTATGGCAAATGTATTACAAGAAGAGAAAACTGAGAATAATCTGATTACAAACGTCATGATAGAATTTGGTCATATTTAAAGTGTTACCGCAGCGACGTCAATTTGATGTTAAATTTTTTATATTATTATCGGCCATACATAATATGCATAAGAGAAAATAAAATGAGTATTGTTCTAATGTTTGCAATTTGTATTTAAAAAGAAATTTGGTGGTTGTATTTATGATTAATGTTTTTAGGCGAATTTAAAAAAAAGGTGAAAAAAATAACTTCGCATTGATGTAAATCGATCATCATGACAAAGCTAATAGTGAAATCTACAACCATACAGAAGAGCGTACGTGCACAGACAAAACACGTAAGCCAGCGAAAATATGACACCATAATAGGCTCTATTATTGAATGCAACCGAAATTGAAAATTAATGGTTGCCAGAAAGGCTCTATATAGCAACTGAAATTGACAGCTCTCAGTTGCCGGTTGCCATCAGTACTATCATTTTCAGCAAATGGAAACCCAACTGAGGGTCGGTTGACTATTAATAATTTTGTCGAAAATTGCGAAATATGAATTAAAAAAAATTTATAACTCCAAAAATATGCATTTACCACGAAAATATATAAAAATATGCAACCGATGCCAAACTACTTAAAATTTTATGATAATTAGTCTATACCTCTTAATCTATCACCACAAAAACATGCATTTACATGAATGTCCGATCCCTGCTTATAACTTTTTTAATTTCATCCTATTGTGCGCCGGCAAAGTAGATGTCCAATAAATTGTTAAACTTATGTGTTATTTTCATGATTTGTTTTATTATTATTTTTTTTGAGTATATATGTAGAAGAAATTCCGTACATATTTATTTTATTTAACTTCTGACAATACGAATATTGAGAAAGAAAATATGTGCGTATGTATCTTTACTTTTACTGTATTCTCCACAACTACTTACTTACATATGTATGTACATAAGTTAATTTGCAAGAGCGCTTAAAATGAAAACACACTATATAAATGTACTTACATACATACATATCAATTGTATGTAGATGTAGTTTACTTTTTACATTATTTACATATTAATATGTTCATACGTATGTGGTTTATAAAATACGCGACATCACGTTATTGGGATTGAGCCATTGAGAGTATGATCTTATAGAAAAAGAGCATACGATTTTTGAGGTACTATGGGTTTTTGAATACACTCGAAAAAAAGTTCTTTAAAGCGGGCATTGTTTGTTCACCCCTATCGCGAATAACAAGTGAAATTTCGAAGGAAAATTGCTATCGTGAAGTTGCCGTGAAAATTTTTTCGGCTATCAGTTCTCAGTGAATGTAAAAAAGGAAAGAAGTTTATTAGTAAAATAAATTATAAATCAAATAATTTTTTTTTAAATAAAAAATACATTGCTAAGAATTGGAATTATCTTTTCATTCCATGAGCAGTCTAAACAACATCGAATTGTTCGTTCAGGTTTGCTAGATGCATCCAATCCCTTGGAGTACCCGAGCCATTATCAGCAGCCTAATTTTAATATTTTTGTTAAATCTTGGGTGTTAAATTGAATTTTCTCCAGAGTGAATAAAAGTGAGTTTTTGTATATATTCTGGACGCTTTGAATGACTCTCTACAGACGCGAAAAAATCATTTGCTATTCCATTACCGCAAAACTTAGTCAAAAAGGTGTTGTAAGGAACTAGTATTTATATAAATGTGATATAATTAAGATAAATGATCACTATTTACTGATATTGTTCTACAAATAAATATTTGTAAAATATACAATAAATATGAACGAAAAATAGCAATTACATGATGTATTTATCCAGTTCGTCTGCTAAAATAAAGTGAACAAAAACAGGGGAAAAGGGAAAGAATCCATGTGAAAAAAGTCATTCATGATAAGCGGAATTTTTCGAATATTTATTCACGATAGCAAAACAAGGGAAAGGAAAAACATTTCGAGGGAAAAAGTACTCACGATAGGGGTGACTATATAATATGAAGAAGTGTGGGTTGCCATATAACGATAGGGCAAACATTTTGTTCTGACTTGAAATTTTTATATCCAAGAATCCAAGTTATCGAATCCGGTAATCGGTGTTAAATCCATTCCGGCGCATTGGAATGAATATCTAATCAGGTCGCCTAGACAAATCTGTGATAACTCTGATAGGTCGTCTAGTATACGATTGCTCAAAAATTTATGCCACGACAGATGCGAACCCGGCCATTCGCAAAGAAGGTGGACAACTGTTTCTTGTTAAAGACCAGTTTGGTAAAATTAAGCGAAAAAGCAAAATAGCATAGAAAAACTTAGAAATAAAAACAACAATATTTGAAAAGCTAAAGCTGTAAAAAAGTATGCAGTTGTAAAAGTGGGATGCCAAATATAGGCATTTCTACAAAAAAGTCCGCTTTCTATCACGTTAATTAACAATGCAATTAAGCTTTTTTTTTTAATAGCGTAATTAGCACTACACTTAGTAAAAGAGAAGCAAAAGTCGAACTACATGGTTCTAAAATACAAGTTTAATTGCTTGGTGACGTAATTAATGTGACAACATTTTTTCAACTCATAAAATCATAGTTTTCACTGCACCATACAAAAATGTCCACTTTCTTCCTCCGTGTTATTGAAGATACATTAAATGAATTGACGAAAAAATCTTTGTTTAAAATTTAGTTGGATAAACATGCATATGCATATAATAAATTCTGGTTGCGGTCATTACATAATTTTTGTTTTTTTAATATAAAGAGAAGTAATACAATCAGGCAATTAATGCCTACCAGTTAATTAATTAATGTGTTATCTTCTTTGGGAAAGGGATAGTGTAGAAAGAACAGGTGGTGAAGTGGAAGACATAGAAAGCCTAATTCATTTACAACTCTGCTATAGCGTGTTGTTTGTAGAGCAGTGTTCAGCCATTTATTAATTCTGTAACTTCGCCGACAGTTCTGCTACAATACGGAGAAGGATTGTGCTGTGAAGTGCATTAGGATATGTTAGTATTAATCTCTGTAGGCACTGCCAAAGTGATGTATTAATCCCGTTGGCATTCTGAATGAGATATTTTCATATAACCTTCATCAAAAACAGTTCTTTGGGAGTACTTTGAAATGACATTTAATTCTTTACTTAACTGTTAAAATCCTTTATTTTTTTAATGTATAAAAAGCATTTTTAAAGCTCTTCCTGTTTTATGCCATGACAACTTAAATATTTTTTTTAAAATGAGAATCAGTATTTCGAAATTTTGCTAAGCTAAACGTATGTATGACCATCGATTTGACTTATTTAAATAAGAAAAAGTATTTCCATTGTATAAAAATATAATGATCATTATTTTTACCCATATCTACAACTACAGGTTCCAGAACATTTTATTTATTGATTAAAACTTTTTTTTGGGTGTCTGCAAATTTTTTCTCAGTAGATGGTTATAAGTGGTATTCATGCCATAGGCAAATGCCCATCTCTCCTTAAGGCAGATACCACAACGCACTCTCAATAAGTACAACCAACTCACAGTGTGATTTTGTTTTCTTATTGTAGCTGTTTTGGGCGTTGTTGTTGTGCTAGCGAAGTAGAGCGCCGCACTTGTGCTTTGCGAGCAAAATCAGTATTATTCTACTTGTCTGCGATAATAGTCGTCTTTATTTTTTTGTATTAAGGCCATACGTCGCTGACGCGTGCTACAATTGAGTGGCTAAAAGAAATAAAATAAAACAAACGAAATAATAAATATATTTAAAGAAACAGAAAAAGTAAAAAATATAATAAATAAAATATTTTATAAAAATAATTTTTAACTTAAACGTCCGTCTATAGTATGTGAATAAATAAACAACACTTACATTATTTCTTGTACATAAAATTTTTGCTTTTACAATTTCTTTTTATTTTTTAATACACTTTCAACTATTTTATTATAATTTTTTCTTCTTATTCTTTCAACGATTGCTCTTCAAGTGCGAATTGAATTTTATAAGATTTTCATCAGCTAAATACACGTATAGATTTTTTTATATTAATTTTATTGTTTTTAACTGTCGATTTATAATTATGTTTTTTTATTTTTCCATTGCGGCTGTTGCTGAAGTAAATAATTAAGTGATTTTTAAAATTATCTTTAACATTATTAAATAAAAGGAAAATATGTACAACAAAAACCAAAAAACAGACAAATAAAAATTTTATATATGTATGTGGATTAATTAAATAAAGGAAACATTCTCTGTTTAACATGTTGAAACAAATTTGTAAGACAGTGATTTTTTAAATAAACTATATAATTTATTAAATGTCTTCTTATATCTATGAAGTATATTTTTGAATCTTTTTTTCTTTTTAAAATTATGTACTGAATCCTTGAATTTAACAGCTCATTTTAGAATATAATTATCCTAAAGGAAGCGAATGAAAGAGACGAGAAATTGCATTTTTTACTTAAAATAAAATATCATTTAAACAAAATAAAATAAGAAAATATTGCAACATCACAAAAATTGAGTGTGAACATTGAACATTTTTGTTTTTAAATTGAATTGTGAGTATTATAAAGTTTTTACATAAATATAAAGGAAACTTAATAAAATTGTTTCTATTAGATTGCTTAAAATTTTGATCTGTTTTTAACCCCGAACCAAAAGGAGGGTTTTATTAGCCGGAAGTGTCTATCTGTCTGCACCATCGTAGAGCAAAAACGGCTGGACCAATTTTGATTTAGTGTTTTTTTTTGCTTGAAAGGTAACTTGATAGGGAGTGCTCTTAACTATATTTGAATAAAATCGGTCCAGCCGTTTAGAAACTATTTATTTATTTTTTGTTTGAAAGGTGACTTGATCTAAAATCTTCTAGCTTATGTTGGAAGAAAATTAGTCCAGCCGTTTTGAAGTTATAAATCATGTTCTAGTTGAGCAAAGGATAATACCATTCAAGAGGCATGTTTGAAAAATGGGTTTAGCCATTGGAAGTTATGAGCTCTCTTCCAGTTGAACTTATTCTGCAGCGTCAATTGTGTCGGAGGGCATTACATTTTTAATTTAATGTTATTCTTGTTTTAAATATAAAAAAATGTTTCTAATATCCATGAAATCAATTTCATTTACAAGACTTTAATGTTTGATTATTATCTCCGTCATGTGGCTTCCTCCGTAAGAGTGCTACTAACACTTCATAACCAAAAATTACTAAATATTAAATGAAAAGTTGTTAGAAAATGGCTAATGTAATTTATTTTTTTGCTGAGAAATATCGTGAAAATTAGTTATATGTCTAATATACTACATTCTAAAACATTTTTGTTGAAAATTAGGTCGATAATAGTCGACCGCACTTTACTGATTATTATCGACCTAAAATTAGACTAGCATTCTCTTTGTTAATTTTTGAAGAAAATATGTTTAATACAAAAAAATAAAAGAAAAATGCCTCCTGGCTGATAGTCAACGTAGCTACCATTCAGCCATAGCCGTATTATACTTTATGTTAAATTTGTTTCACTTGGCTAAATATGTTTAATTTGAAAAGCTTTTTCTTTAATAAAAATGTGTAAGTACATTTTCTTAATTCATTACATTTATTAAAAGAAGAAAAATCCTTAGAATTTTGTTTATAAGGCAACAATATTTACTTACCAATACTTACAAAATTTATATTTAAAATCCTTTAAATACCAGAAATTAAACGTTGATGACCGAAGAAAAATATGGCGTGCTTCTATTTTTAAACATGTTCTGCTGTTTTTATACACAGATTGCTTAATATTCAAAATTTTAGACATATTTTGTTCAAAAATAAATGCTTTTAACAGCAGATTTGTATTTTTGCGAAAAATTAGACAAATTATGTTTTTTTTTGTAACAAATAACTCAAACACGATGCAATTTTAAGTTATGTTTTAGAGTGTATATATACTTATTACGTTTTGTACTATTTAGGAATAAAATCTAAAATTCGAAGGTTTATAGTAGAGGATCACCCTAATTCATATATTTATATGTATGTGTCCATTTAATTTAATAATTTACGTATTTTTATACATATGACTTTGGCTATTTAAACAAATAATAACTTTATCTTAGACACGCGGTTCTTATCTGGACTCTTGGAATTTAGAGCAAAGTTGCATATGTACATATACATACGTATTTATTATTTTTTTGCGCTGATCAAATTGTTTTAATCGTAATTTAAAGCTTTCCATTAAAGGTAGTTTACTCCTGTTTTCTGAATAGAAATATAAAATTTGTTTACTTCTTAATTCCTCAGTAGGCAACTATATGCTTTGAAATATATATATTATATGTACTCACCAATATTTTTATCTTGGAGACCACAATCTACATAACTGTCGCGCATGAAAATCGAAAGAAATTCTCTTAATCTAATAAAATTTATATGGCGAAACTGATATTTAATTTTCAACTTTAATCCTTAAATAGAATTTCTTGAACCAGCTTCAACGGAACTAGCTGTTTTAATTTGGGATGTTAACTAAAATCATAAAGATAACATTGTAACATGTATTAATTCTATTATCTGATATATTCTCCCAATTTTATTTAAAATAAAGATTTATTTGTTGATATGCATTTCATTGGTACTTTACCAAATCATCAGTAGACTTCAACCATACTTTTTAAACGCTACAATACTTTTGAAAACCTCTTATCTTATGCACAGATCTTCAAAAACTTCTGAGAATTTATAAATAATTTACAAATGAAATGCATTTAGACTTGCTTAACCCTCTACAAATAAATCTGTATTAAATAAAATTGGAAGAATATCTCAAATAATAAAATTAATAAATGCTGAAGTCTATTTGCTGATAGTTAAGCATTGTCTATATGCATTTCATTGCTTCTTTACCAAATCGTCAGTAGACTTCAACCACAACTTTGAAAACTTACAAACCTCTTATCTTATGCACAGAATTTCAAAAACCATTTGAGAATTTACAAATGATAATATTTTCGAAAATCACAAGAGAATAAGATAAGCGTAGTAGGCTTAGAAACTTATACAAAACCCAGCAAATAATTTGTATTCGATATGAATCTATGTTACTTTTCTACACCTTTGTACAATAAAAGTATTTATAAGGCAAAATGAAAAATGAAATCCTAATTTGACCTTTAAGAAATTTATTATTATCAAGTTTTTTTTTTAACAAAATTTAGAATTTTTAAAGAAGTTGTTCCCCAGATTTATAACTTGAAAACGACTAGTCCAATTTACAAATTCGCCATAATCCCCTTTAAGTTATTCTAATATAATTTTTTTATGTAGGCAATACATTGAAATTAATTAATTAATTGAAATATTTCTAATTAAAGAAAAATATTTATTGAGTTTAAAAAATACCGTTGATTTTTTTATATTAAAAATGCTTAATAGTTTGTTTTTGTTTCAATTATTAGTTCTTTACATTTGTAAATAGTTTTTTTATTTAATTAATATTGTAAAACAAATATCAGATTATGCGTTTTTCATTAAATGTTAATATTTAATAACTGCTATGATATTTATTTAAATTTTTTTGTGGTTTTTGTTACATTTAAAAATAGAAATTAATAAAATTATAAAACATACTACTCGCACAATGGACCTCCTCGGCGAAACTGGGTATTTATGTCACCCAAACAACAATTTCATATATTCTCACTAATTTGGATTGATTTTTCTTTTAATTTATTCATTAATCTTGTTTAAACAGATCATTTAAGAATTAACTGAAGTTTTATTTTAAATGTGAATTAAAACAAATGCCACAAATGTAAGAATGGCAATGGATATCTACTTAAAGAAATAAATTGAGCTGAAAAGGAAAAGATTAACACAAAACGAAAAAGATATCTCAATGAGTTAGTAAATTTATTCATTATCAATTATTGTATGTTCTTCATTTGGGTTAAATAACCAACGGTCACACACAAACATGGACATACCAATAGACATGTATATCGTCACAAAAATGCAAAAAGCCTTATCTAACATTTTAAAAATATTACAGTAGAAGCATAAAAGTTTGCTAAATAAAAAATATGTTGGCAATTATTGCAAAATTTTACAATAAATATATAAATTTGTTGTGTCTGTATTAAGCCCTGTACAAACGGGTGTCAGATCTTACAATATTGTCAGATCTACCAATATGCTGACTATGTACTGACAATAAAAAATTGTCAGCACAATTTATTGGCAGACAATTGTCTGACAATAAATTTATCTGACTATTTTGTTATTAAAAAAAATTGGCAGTTCACACGATTGTCAGATGCAAAAATTGTCCGATCTGTTGTTCGGCACCGGCAGACTCAGAGCATTTAACAGAAATTATTAATTATTTATTATCTGTGCTTGTGTTAACTTTAAAAATTGCAAATATAATTTAGTATTAAACATAAAGAAGCGATTTTAACTATTTTAGCTGCATAGTTTCTTTTATTTTCCTTTTTCCCTAAAAAAAAATGATGTGTGCAGTGCTGCCAATATAAAGAAGTCTCTGACAATGACGCCATTGTCAGATGCAGAAACTTTGCACATCTGACAATTAAAAAATGTCTAACAATAATCTGACAATGGCAACACGATGTGTTCACACGATTCTGAGATATCTGACAATTTTTTGTCAGCAGGTAGTATTAAAATCGACCAACAATGCTTTTTCTGCTAACGTTGTCAGACAAAAATTTTCAGTTCAAACGATTGTAAGAAATTTTTAGAACAGTTTACTTACAATATTGTAAGATCTGACAATCGTCTGTACATAGCTTTACTTATATTGTAAAATTTTGCACTAATTGTCAATATATTTTTTATTCAAAGAAGTTTCTTGCTTCTCCTGTAAAACTTTTAAAATGTTAGATAGGAATTTTTGCATTTTCTTTGACGATATGTAAATGGCCGCTTCTCATTCTAAGCGTACATTAAGGCATATGTATATATGAGAAGGTGGAGTTCATATTATAGTTTTCGCCTCATTCAATGGATCCTGAAATAAAATTATATATTTCGATTTTTTAACATTTTTGTGTCTTGGGCGTTGCATTTGATTTCGCGTTTGTTTCAAGAATGATTTTTGCGAAAAAATTGCACCACAAAAAAATGAGTATAGTGTTTGAAACAGAGGTGCCAGTTTAGGGGTTTCCCCCTAGATTTAGAGGTTTTTATGTCATTTATTGGCAAATTTAGGGGGCTATAATTCTTAGGGGGAAATTTAGGGGGCATAAATTTATATTTAAGAGATTTCTAGGGGATTTTACTACTTGCATGCCTATACAAGACGTAATTTTTATTATATTTTACAACTGGTCAACATCTTTTTCGCAGTAGATAATTCAGTATCATTATTATATATCGAGCCTTTGCTGCAATAGAGTCATAACTCAAAAAACTTGTTTTGCAGAAAACGAGTTTGAAGTTTTGAATTAATAACAACTTAATGGTAAAATAAAATTTTGCTCTTCTCTCAAGAGTTGAGTAATCAAGATATTTGTATGAACTTTGTACACAAAATGAAGAACTATATGACGATTAATTCTGCATTATTAACTCAAAAATCAGGTTTTTTGAGTTATGACTCTATTGCTGCAAAGGATCGATATGATAGCTAGGAGATTTCCCTATAATATCTAATAGTTTTATATTTTACGTAGTAGATAACGTAAAATCAAACTACATATATTTATTTTTTTTGTTAATTCAAGTGCAAGATTTACAATGAAGTCTTTTGAAAATATGTTGTTCAGTTTATATACATACTTACATATCATCATATAAAATGCAAAAGGGTATATTATCATTGTTAAAAATTTTGCAGGACAGATAAAAAAAACTTAATAACAAGCAAAGTATTGTGATTTCAAAAACTGGGCTTTCAATATAGTATCAGTAATTTAGACTTCATTAATGACACTACCCAGAAAAAATCATTTTTATAATCATGAAAGTTTGCTTCCTGTTAAGTTTTTTATCTCCTGAAATTTTTTTAACAATTTCAATTCAAATGTATAATCTTCGATGTATTTTGCATAACCTTACTGGGGGTCTCCACGAGCAATAAACTTGGAAATAATTATGTTCTCATCTGTCAAATTCTATTTCCAACATCATATGTTCACGTGTGGACCGCAGAAACATTTATTTGCAAATAAATTGCGACATAATTGTTCAAACTTATGTTCAAGAAATAATGTTGAACATAAGCTGTCAAATTTGATCGGCATTTGTTGTTTGCGTGAATTAAACAAAAGATACTTGTAGCTGTGGTAAAAATACAAAGTTTTTTAAATAAAATAAAGCAAATTAAAATAAAGTAGCTTTAAACAAAATTTAATAAATTAAAATAAAGACAAAAAAACATCGATCCATTCACAGTGAATTTTTTAAATTTATGTCCAATACCACAATACGTGTTCTATAGCTCAGAACATAAGCCTATACATGAACATATTTGTGCTGTTATTCTGCCGACGTTATTTCTTATGTTCGGAAATAAATATTGCGCGTGGAGACGTGCAGTTAGATATTCACTAAAAATTTCAATTATACTAAAAACATATGGATAACAAACAATCAGTACATTTTTTTTGGATACAACAGATGATTGATTGATGAAACGATTTGGAAGTACAAACCTACGCTGTTATTGTAGTGTATGTTGTTAATGCCATTTTAATAATTAAAATGAGTAATGAAACGTACTAAAAACGCGTAACGCTCAATACATAAGACTCCGGACAACAACAATTAAAATAAATATATAATATCTAATATTTTTCAGAAACTTGATGTGCAAAAGAAGAGAAGTAAATGAAAATATTCTAAAAAAGTTATAAATTTAATCTCGTTTTAAAAAAAAATCCTAGTTTCTTAATGTGGAAAATCAACAGCATGCATTAGGGACACGCCATTTTGTATGAAGAGAGTAAAAAACAGTATTTTCGTTCTTTGTTTCTAACACAAAATGGACAGTCTTACCTTATGTACAAAAAACCTTATGTACATTTATTTATAATCTATTAAATCATGCTAAGCAGTTTAAATTTTTAAATTCATGCTTTTATTTTATAAAATATTTTACTATACTTTCAACGGACACGAAAAAAGCATTTGAAATGCGAATCAGCCAAATATATTTTCGTGCATTTAAACTTTTCGGTCGTTTTCTTCTGATTGTTAAAATATGCATCATTTTCTTTAACAAAGCGAGTGTTTCTTCCTTCGCCCAAACTAATATATACTAAAAATAATTTTGCGCAATTCTTTGTTCCTTCCTCGGAAATTTCTTTAAAAAACTATGACCAAAAAAATAGAAAAATTACAAAAATAGACATTTGTTTATTAAGAAACAAGCACAAAATTGTTAATTCAAGTGTTATTAAATCTATTTTAAATGCAAACACTCACACTAACTATGGCAAACAACACAAGCAAGCAACCTGTATTTGTTTTAAACAAATATCTTATTAAATTGAAATTAGATGGGGTCTGTTTTTCGATTGGTCAATTAATGTTTCTGTAGAAATGCAGGGATGGGAAACTTAATTTAAAAAATAAACTAACTAACAGCGCGCTGCGGTCTGTAATAAAACCAAAGAACTTCTCTACACTCAAGCAAATCTATATAATTATATAATCGGGGCTATTCGGGAATACACGCTTCACTTCTTTATCGTGGAACATTCACTTTCGACAGTACGACGTCGACAGATTCAAAAACATATAAAAATATATCAAAATAAAACTAAACAGTGAGAGTTAAATTAATTAAAAATATTATAAATGGCGATTTAAAGAAATATATTAAAATAAAAATCGATGGACAACTGTTGGTTTTATTCACAATTGAGTGAAGGAACTCAATTCATAAAAATCACCATTTCCATACAACACATATACACACACACGCAAATTAAAATTTTACTGTTGTATTTAATTTTTGATTTTTGCCAATCGAATTCCATCATTTAATTGTGAATAAAACCAACATTTGTCCATCTATTTTCATAATCTATGACTTATTTCAATCCTAGTACATCTAGCTCTCAGATTATTGATAAAAATGTAAAATTTTTGCAGTTATAATTTTTTATGAATATTCTGTGCTTAACTTTTTTCACGATCTAAGTTTTCTTTTCCATTCCCTGCACGATTTCGGAACTGGAGGATGTCGTCAAAAAAAGTCTACTCAAAAGCAATTGTTTAATTTTTTTTTACAATAGCCTTCAATATGTGATTTTTATTACGGAAATTATCATGTAAGAATATTTTGTAAGACAAAAGAAACGAACTAATTGAAATTTCATTCTTAATGTGATAAAAATATTTTTATTTGTTTAGTTTTGATAAAACTACATGTATTTATTACTTAGTTGATTGCTTTTCTATGGCAGACAGTAAAAATATTTGATAAACCTAACAATTTTAGATTTTCGGTTGGAGACAATAAACAACTTATAGGTATTTCTTTTTTGTTCTATTTTTAGATTTCAAATTCAATTGAAGCATAACAAAAATATTTTACACACTGGTTTTGAAAGTTAACAATGAAAATTATAGAAATGTGCTGAAATTTATTTTTAGACAGCTAAACATATGTGGTGTGTTCTAAAATAAAGAAGTAAATTGATTTTTAATCCGCAATGTTTGAAAGAATTAGATATTAGACAGTATTCCAAGTATCAAGAGAAAAATTATCGTTAATTACACAGGAGAAAATTGTTGAATTTCCTGTGGTAAAGCTTTTTGTGTATTATTGTATGGAAAAGTGTTGATTCAATAAAAAATTTTGAATGTTCTGTGATAAAGATTTTTTCTATATTTGATAAAACAACTGTTGAAAATATTTTTATTTTTCCCTAATGATTTTTTAAAAAGTTTTATTTTCAACCAACATTATATTTGAATTAAATATAAGTAATATTGCCCGTGTTGAATATTTACTTTTTTCTGTGTACTTGCACAACTTACACGGCAGAACGTAACAACATTATTTTCTAAAGATGGAACACTCCCTCATCACCTTACATGTGTATTTCATGCAATTCGCCACTGTTCAGGAGGTTCTTTGCATTCATGACTGAAAATAGAATACGAGAATTATATAATATTCTAAAGCAACCTCAACTCCACCTTTATAAATTTATAAATTAAAATTTATTTGAATGCTGTCTATAATTCAATAACTACCTAGTGAAAAACTAGTTTCCAAAGAAGTTAATAAGATCCCAAACTTTTGGTCCGAAAGTGCTTTCAATCCGGATAGTTTCTAATGATTTTTACATAATATGTAGTGCAATGTCTTCGTCTCTTAGACAGTCCACCAACAATTAATTCATGATGTTGATGATTTGCCTGTTGATGGGCTCAAACACACGACGCCGGTCATATTTTGTTTTTTAGTCAACGCGCTAACTTTTTCAGTCAACAGCACATGTTCGGTTCGAACCACAGACAAGCTAATCTCTTCGTGGGATGTGTTTGTTTAAAAGAAAAATATATAAAAAATAATAATGAAAAAAAACTAAGGAATTTTATTTCATGAAATATTTAAAAGTCAACGCGTCTACCACCCGATTTAAAAATCCAACGGCACGAAGTTAACATAGATATGTATAACTTTGAGATCAGCTGTGAAAACTTTAAGATGAAGAGAGGTTCGCGGAAGTAGATTCTACTTAGTAGAATAACATTTTCATTAATTAACTAGATGTTTTTAATAATAGCTGCCTCATAATTCGCACTTATTGATACTTTGGAAGCATTGAAACAAGTAGTCATATCATTTGTTTGGCAAGCAATGAGGGCTTTTAATCACTTAGTAAGGATTTATCGCCTAAAGTAAAAAATCATTCTTGTTTCTACAACTGCAAGAAAAAAAATCTAAATTGTATTTCCTTTTTATATCTGTCTTTATTAAATTAATTTTTTCTTCTTTTATTTCGCTTGGCAAGATTTAAATATTTGTTTATATTTCAATTTACCTCTTGTTTCTATTTCAGCCGGTTGTACATATTTTTTTTCCTTTTTAATACCTTTTATAAAAACATGTCTAAAAATAAGTAAACGAAAAATAAATAAACAGTATTTGCAGGTATGAAAATTTTGCCAAAAATACTATAAAAAATATTTCATTGATGTGCATAGAATATAAACGAAATGTTCAACTGAATTATACAAACTATAAATAATTTTCAAGTCTGTATATCTAATGGGTTTATAAAAAGTTTATTTAAACCATTTTTTTAAATAGAATTTTGGCTTGGGGGAGTGATAGAATTTATTAAAATAGCCTAACGTTTGAAAGTTTTATATTTTAACTAGGACGGTTATGCTTTTAACTTTTGTTAAAGCCGCAAGAAAACATGAAAAATAATTGATATTTAATTAAAATAAACTGGAATCTAATATGAAATTAACAATGAAATATATAATAATTTTTAAATCGAAACTAAAAGAAAACAAATTTTTAAGCTGCCAACTTTCATTAACTAAATATTTTTTGGTGATTTTGCTGTTGGATTAAAAAACAATCTGATACAATTGAACACACAATTCCTCATTTTCTCATCGCAAAGTCGTTAAAGACACTTACAAATGTACCAATATAAAGCCCTAATTAAGATGCTGTTATTTTCAATTTTAACGCCACTTGTTGTATGAAAATCTACACGTACAAGCAGATACATTTGTGTTTATTGCCTCCGGGTAAGAAAGTGTGATAAATTGTAAAAAAAAAACATACTGAAAATGACACACTCACTTTGTACGTTAAGTCAGAAAAAAAGTCAGTAGATGTCTCAGTATATAATAAATTTAAAAATTGTTAATTATTAAAAATCGTGTGATCATTTAGCACATTGGCCAATGCTAATTAGAGATTTTGTGGCAAACTCAGCTTAAAACAAGTTTTTTTTGGCTTGTATGTGTTTTTATCTGCAAAATAATTTTTATATTTGTCACTGGAAAATTTAGTTTTTGTATATAAAGTTTCCCCCTGGTGGGCATTTGCTATTTAGTTTTTTTTGTATACTCGCAATAATGGTATATTTTTTGTTTGCTTTTGGTTTCTGTGTAGAATTTTGAATAGTTTCTTTGAGATTACAAGAAAGGCGAAAATGTTTGGTTTCAATTGCATCGAATCATTAAAAAACTTCGCAGTAAAGTAGAAGTTAGTTACAGGCTCCTTTAAAAGTTTTTCATTATTTTAACTTGCCTGTAAAATAAAAGCTATCTTTTTCAAAGTATGGACATACTAGAGTATTTACCGACTATTGTGAATGGTTAAAGAATGCAGCGGCATCATCATACATATATATTTATTTGCCAACTTTAAGTGACTAAACTTGCCGATAAAAGTTATAGGTAGAATGAACTTAGCTATAACTTATCGCTCTCTCTTATGTTAAAGTAAAGTTGTAATAATGAAAAGATGTTTATCCGCCCGATAAAATCCTATCTTTAACTAAATCCAAGTTGTAATAAAGGACCTTAGGGGCTATTCACATATTACGTAACGCTAATTTCGGAGTTTTTATCACATTGCTATAAATCACGTGACTTTAAAATCAATAGTGGTCATGCATATATTTTTTCACCTTTTTTTGTAAGTTTTCTATTGTATAGATCATCAAATATCATTTCTGAAAGAAAAATTTGTCGTATATGGTTTTCAAAACGTCTGCAGGACCATTATTGATTTTAAAATCACATGTGATTTAAAACCATGTGGTTTTAAGAACATGCCTGGTTTTCATTGGGCGGGGTCAATTGATATAATTCAAATGCTCAGCGATGGTTCTAGATTCAACCTTAAGGTTCTTGCCCTGTGGAGGTTTCTTTAATTTCATTTGGAAAAAATCTGCTTGTACAGTGATGGTATTTTGTTAAATTTATGTTATAGTCTGGAAGGACTATGTATGTAACCAGTGCTTAAGCGTAATAAAATATGCCTAACTTCGATTGATTTTCTAAAAGAAATTTTACAAAATGGTATGTTTCATATAAAAGTGCATATAAAATATCCGCGTTTGCATAAATATATACATATCTATATACATATGTGTATCTTGTCATTGCCATCGTTGTAGATCTAGAAAGGTGGAGCATTTTCGCAAAAGTATTTTTATTTAATTATTTATCTTAATAGCTTTTTTGGAGTTTTCTACTAGATATTTTTATATTCGGAAACTATTTGAGTTGTTCTTTATTTGTTCAAGTATAGATAACGTAATTTGCCATAGCGAGACAAACGTATACTATTTGGTTCCAACATTAAGGTTAAACAATTTAAATAGATCATTTATTTGTTTTGATTTTATTAACTGGATTTCGCCCATAAAGTATTTTTTATTTTCAGTTTACACTCATAAAATTTGTTTTAGTTATTTTAGGAAAAGAAATGAAACATACCATTTTGTAAAATATCTTTTAGGAAATCAATAGAAATGAGACATATATTTTAGTTTTATTTCGTAGATAAGCGAAATGACGTCAAATTATCACACATTAGTTTTTTTTCACAAGTTTGAGTACTATTTGTTCTCTCTACACAGCATCTGATATCTACCCTCTAGTCAGCCTAGAACCATATGTCTCTATGTCAACACACTTTTCTCTAGCGACAATTGCTCTAGTTAAAATGTCGACAACTTTCCTTTTATGCGAGAGTAGAGATACGTTGTAGACAACAGTTCTAGTGTATTTCTGGTGGTATTGTCAACAAAAGCGTCAATAGTTCGTTTTCCTTTTTTATTATGCTGTGCAGTCAATAGCAGAGTTGCAAGCTGATCGACAGGTAGCCACTCCCGCTTCTGATGATTGACTGTTTAAATTTTAAACAAATGTTTTAGCAGAATAATATAATTTTTTAACTGAAAATATATATATCTTTTTTCAATTTTTTATTTCAATTGTAATTTTTGAATTTCAAATGGAGTTTTTGAATTTCAAATGTAATTTTTGAATTATAATTGATGTTTTTTTTAAACTGAATTGATATTTTTTAATTTCGAATGAACATTTTTTAATTTCAATTGATATGTTTTAAGCTACAACCGGAAAAGGTATATAATATATTAATATTGCTGGCAAATACAAATACCGTCATAAATTTTTCGAGTGTAAATGTTTCGCAAATTATCGTTACTAATGTTATTCACCAAATTAAATAAAACTCCACACTTTAGTGATAACAAGATATATCTACAAACTTATTTTTTTCTTTTTAAAAATAATTATATGATAGTCATTGGCGTTCAATCGAATCAGTTGCTTTTCTTAATATGTGTTTATAATAAATTACACATTTTATTTAAAGCAAATAATATATTGGTGGAAATTTTCCACAGCACAAAAAATATAAGAAATATCGCAAACTGTTATGATTTTATAGCAGCGCTGCATTCAACCTTTTTTTCAATGTTTTTGTTCAAATAGACAGTCTAAACTGTGAACAAATAATTGGGCAAATTAAATGTACAAAAAATTGGTAATAAAAAATATCAAAATATTATCCAAATAATCAAGCCCGTTCTGCATTTCATGCGGAATGAAAATGTTCGGAACTATCAAAGCATGGTCGTTTCAAATGAATAATAATAACAACAATTCTATGACAATTCCGAACATTTTCATTCTGCTTGAAAAAGAATATTTTTTCTTTTTAAATAAATTTATTGTACAATAATTTGTTTGTCAATTAAATAAATACATTTTATACATATGTATGTACATAAACCTTTATTAATATTTTGTTTTTGTTGCTTTCATTAAACGCACAAACAGACAAACATAGTTACGTAGTGTTGTAAATGAACGAGAACAAGTACCATACGAAACTATTAAAATAATTTTTCAATCATAAATTTACTATTTTATTTAGTTTTGTATTTAAATTAATTAAGCTGTATACTTATTAAGGCGAGTACACACGAGGCAACCGTTAAAGCAAAGTGTTGCGACAACCTGTTTACCTTGTTTAGTACACACGGGGCAACCGTTGCTGCAAATGAAGTGCTTTTAAGTCAGTCTGCGAATAATAAATCTAACTTCTCAGCATGCTTCCTTTCCACGAACAAAGGCGGTAATATTACACACGAAATATTTCCAATTTCCAATTGATTTGCAAATTTACATTGTTAGTATGTTTATTGTCAATGAACTCAAATAACCCACTTGACCAAGACTTTCGTTAATTATATCGATTTCGAATATATCTCGAACATTTGTCGTGTAAAACTATCGAGAATGATACTCAAAAATAAATCGAAAAAAATTTACATGTCGTTTTGTTTAAAAAAAATCGATTTCGAAGTTCGCTTTAGCGAACATTCTCATTTTTTAAATTTGCGAAAAAATATCGAACAATTTTGTTTCAAAATTTCTTTGCTTTAGTGAGCGAGCATTCGTTTATATTAAATCTGAGGGCAAGTGGGAAGACAAATAAAATGTTTTTCTGATTGATTTTTTGACTATCAAAGAATAAAGATACAATTAATAGAGAGAACAAATATTTTTTCACTATCTCGGAACTAAAATCAAACATGGATTGCTTAGTATTAATTTGCAGTGTCCCATCGAACGTAGAATTTTTTCAGCCCAAACCCAACTTCGGCAGATTTTTCAGACTTGACCCGAGCACGAAATCGACCTATTTTTTTAATCGGCTAAATACAATTAAAACTTTTTTGTATTATTTATTTAATAACACTTATTTAAAAATTTTAAACCCCCAGGTAGTCTAAAAGGCTAGACCAATATTCTTCAAACATAGCTAACAACACTATCTATCAAGTCACCTTAAAAAAAAAATTGGACTCTCCTGTGGAAATGCCCATATGTTGCTGCCACTGTTAGTACTAAAAAAATAGGAAATTTAACGCTTAGCTGTGGCCCTTAATATGCAGTTCCTAATCAATTTTAATCGAATTAACGACAAAAAACTGTACGTAGAAATAAATATAAAGTCATGTACAAACATAATTTGGTGAAGAAATCTATTAATGTCAATTTAAGAATATTTTGGCCTTTGCCAATCAATGTACGTTTCTGTGGCAGCTTTTTAAAGTTGATAGAAACGCTAATCAAGTATCATAGTTTCCATAGTTTTAGCGGTTAAATGTTTAGATATGAAGCAACTTTCTTCTGGATAATTAATGATGTTTATAATTGTCTGTAGATTTGCAACACCAACTGACAACAATCTTTTCGCTCAAAAAATGTTTTAAACAATTAGCAGCATAATTGTTTTATACTGTGTGCAGAGGGCTCCTTGTTCTATGAGTTTCTAAATTTAACTCAGTTAGTTCACTGATTATATTCTGCTTCTTATTAAATAGGGATTTCAATTAAGATATAATTCTTCGAATTTCTTAAGCTTTCAGTAGAATAAAGTTGAGTTAAACTGTAGAAGTGCCGCAATAATAACAAATTGATATGCAAATGGTTAAATGCAGTTGCATAATTCTAAAACTTGTGGTTAAGCGTTTATGTGGGTTCTAGTCACAATCTCAGAGTTGAAATGTGTGGTAAGTTTTGACCATACAACAAACAATAATGCTTCAATTTACTTAGAACTTAAAGCGCCAAGGATAAATTTTAGATCTGTATTTAAAGGTTGATATTATTTCTCAAATTAAAGTTTAAAACGGAAAAAGATTTGAAAAGTTTGTTAGAATTTAAAGAGTATTAAATAGAAAACTCTTAATATACATTTTCTTTAATCGTGGCAGCTGGGTAGGTGATTGCTTCTGAATTTATGGGTGGATGTGAATGAATTAGCTGGCATTTAAAATTTATGAAATTCATACAAGCTTATATAAGTGCAGTGAATGCGATAAATAGTATTGTAATTGATTGCTTAGGTAATGCGGCTAATTTGAACACACATTTTTTTTCAGCATTCATAATTTTAAAACTAGAAATTATGTTAAATTTTTGGCTTAAGCATATTACATAACATATTGTACGCGTGGATAAAAAATATGTATGCATGACCAGCTAATAGATAATTTAGTGAATTTTTTTTAACTCTCCGCTATCATTTCATATTATAAATGTTGCTTATGAAACTTTAAATAGGATAGCATTAAAAAAACTATAAACTTTAAAATAGTTCGAAAAAATGTTAATTTAAATCTTATGGCGTTTTCTTTTCTACATAAAAATTTGGCATTGTTTGCACATTTGAATGAAAATTTGCAATGTTATCATACATATTTCGAGAAAGTGAATTTATTAGAAGCTTTGCGCGCTTAAAGTTCACTATATATGACTATAACGTGTATGTAAAATATAATATTAAAATGTTCTTTATACATTGTTTAAAGTTCCCGTTATAAAAAATAAACAGTGCTGCCAACGTTCAAATGCATTTTTTCTACTATATTAGTAAAATTGCGTATATTCGCTTTTTTCTATTTTAAAAGTATCCTAAGTTTGAACCAGGACTGCATAGTACCTCCATACCAGATTTTATTGAAATCCGTTTGTGTGATGTGTGTTCGAACAGACAGACAAAAATTCCAAAAGTTGATGTTTTGTGTTTATGCCATCATAAAAATTTTAAAAAAATATTGTACACACACGACCCTTTTACAGTTTTATTATATTTTATAGATTATTGTACCATCTCTTACGAAGGTACATTTTTGCTTTAAAGGAATGCTAAATTGCAGTTTTTTAATGAAAAGTATAAAATGTTAAATATTTTATAGAAAAGAAAACCCTATTAAAGAGTAATTCTCATATCGTGTGAGAAACATAATCTACGGACAATTTAAAAACTTTTTTTTTCAAGAAACCATAAGCTGGAAATGAACTTGTATGAAGGGACTATAAACAGTATTTGCGTTCTTTATTTTTTTTTTGACAGATAGTTTTATACCAAAGAAATATGAACGCTCATTCATAAGATGTTAAATTTATGCGTTTCGAGTATAAATAATCTTGTATGTTCTGTATTTCATGTGGAATTCAAATGTGTGGAATTATCAAAGGATTGTTGTTATAAATATTAATTTACAACAACAATGCTTTGATAATTCCGCACATTTTAATTTCACATGAAATACAGAACATGGCCGTATGTTTTTATACTTTCTGTGGACACAAACCCGACTAGAAATTTTCCCAATACTCATATTGGGGCCCGATTGGGAATACATGTGGCACATCCAAAAGGGTTATCCCATTTGTGATTTGATGGGGAGCTTGTTGGGATAGCCCATCTACAAATTGATGACTTAGCAAAAGTTCTTCCCAAGTGGGAAACTATTGGGAACTTGTTGGGAAAATCTAACACAGATTTTTAATCAGATATTATGCTCATCTTCAAAAGAGGTAAATGTTACATACTTTGGTCCCTTGGATAGCTTCAGCAATTTTAATTCAATATTAGAGTTTGATATTTTCCCGATTTGAGCAAATTTTTGCAAGATTTTGATACTTCCCCACAGGAAACCAATCGGGTCCCAAATACGTTTCTGCGTTACATCGGAACTGGGATCCCAGTTAGATCCCAAATGTGTTTGCATAAAAATTTCTAGTCGGGAATAAAAGCATTGTAACTGAGAATAATCCTAATATATGAAAATCACGTGTCTCTAACACCAATTTTCGAAAATTTCTAAAGAATTTCTACTATAAAGTGCAAATAGTTTACCATCCGCACAATAATTAAAAAGCTTCGAGTAATCGAATTAATTTTATTCGAATGACAATCGTATTCTTCGCTTACCTGACTTTTTTAGGTTCAGTTTTTTTTTTTTTTCTTTTAAAAAGAAAGCACAAAATGTTTCGAATTAACTATAAAGTTAATTTGTTTTGAAGTAGTAAAAATGTTTTCTTTATAATTGCAGTTGAGAAGACTTTTAATGAAAAGATGGAATCTAATAGAAAAATCATTTATTTGTTTTTTGTTGGGCTAATATTTTCATAACTGACTGCAAATGAAAATCAAAAATGTCTGAGGGTCGCCACTTGCAGCTGAGTAGCACATTTAAAATTAGCATAAATTTATATTCTAATTTTATAAAAACGCCATAAAATCAAATGTGTTTAAAATGGTTGTGAAAAGTATAACAAATATTTGACAATCTTTTTAAGTATGCTTAAAACTGAAATAAAATGCTGAGTCAGCGTGTTATACATATTTAGTAATACATACTGCAATACAAAATATTAATCAGAATTTAAAAAGGCAAAAAATAGCCGAATCCTAAAAATTAATTTGTCAAGAACTCCTAGAGTAATTAAAAAAAAACACTTCTTGAAAAAATTTTCGACAACAACTATCTCGAACCATTTTTTTAAATCGATTTAGATCAAATTTGCGCTGTTCGATGCAGTTTTTAAGTACAAAAAAGTAATACATCCTAAAAATTGATTTAAGAAGAAGTTTTGGAGTTATTAAAATAAAGCGTTTTTTTCGAAATCTTTTCGTCAAAGCTATTTCTCGAAGTAATCAATCCATTTTAATCAAATTCGCAGCAGCCAAGTTTAAGAGCTCATTACATTTTGAATTCAATCAGTTTAGTAGTTTTATCGGAAATTATCAAAATCTATAATTGAAGTCAATGTAGGACTTAGAATGCAGTAAATTTGGTTCCGATCGGTTAAACCATTCTCAAATTATGAAAGGTTCATACACACACACTCACACATACGAACAACAAAGTAAAAATAGTTAGAAAAGGTTTTATTGACTTCAAAACATCGAGAGTTGGGTGGCTGTTATGTATTTCGATTCGAAAAGAAAATAATTTATATTTGTATACTTTCATTCGTATTTGTATGCTTTATACATTGTGTTTCGAAAATGTTTTCCTTCGAATCGAAATACGTAATAACTCCCCTGATGAAAACTCCATGTTCGAAAAACTAAGTTAAATCAATAACTCCCTACACTGAACCAAAAATTCAAGGAAAAAGTTCATTGTTTCACGAATTTTTCATTAATTTTGACCTAATGTACTAGTGCATTAAATCAATGAACTGGTTCATTAATTTTATTACAGAATAACAACAACGAATGCTTTCAATGAACCGTTTACATTGAATTTCAATGAATATTTTCATAGCAACAACGTATGCGTGCAATGATTCTATGTATTTTTGCAAAAAATTAATGAATCTTAGTCAATAAATGTCAATCCTTGAAATTATGTAAAATAATTTTTTTGTGTATTTTTGATAGCGGAAAGTTAAAAATTAAGTTTTACTGCCTAAATGAAACATTTTTGTGAGATTATATTTTGGTTTGGTAGAAATAGGTTTAAAATGAAAACTGCTTCCGAATTGCCAAAATGTTTTTTGAATTTACTTCTACCCGGAAGAACGAACGATCTACAATTTGACATCTCAAACAGCATTTTAGCCACTTTAGTTCAGTCAAGTTTACAATACCGAAAGCTGCTTTGTAATATATTTCTATTTTCACTGATTCTTAATTTCCACGAGAAGTTCGCTATTAATTATTTATCTTTTCTTTAATTACACCTTAAAGTCAGTATGAAATTAATGAGTGTGCTTTTTCTTTTGGATATCAAATGATTCTTTAACTTGCAAAGAAGAGCAAGAGATCACCACCAATCCCTTCCTTGAAGTGCTGAATATGTAAATGTTATTTTCGCTTGAACTTTTCTTTTTGAAAGGAACACTTGTTCGTGGTAACTTCCATTAAGAAGTTTTGTAAATAAAAAACTATGTTTTAATGAACTTCATATTGTAAAGCACAATGTATTCATAGTAAGCGGTATTTCATTTGTATATACTTTCAACGACATTAGAAAGAAAACATTTTGAATCTAAAGTGATTATATAGGCAGGTTCGTAACGTTATACATATTCTTAAAGAACTAGATATGATCAAGATTCCAAGGAGAACGGAAAAAATTAACATCAATTAAAGTTTCAATGTATTAAGCAGAAGAGAACAACCTTGCTTTCGGATGTCGCAACACTTCCATCGTTAGTTCTCATGTGCATCTCTGTTTATCACCACTTTTTAGGCGGTTGAATGATCTATTCTGTAGTTACTACGTTCGAATATTTCAGTAAAACGAGTATTATACGAACTTCAACTGTACGAAGCAAGTAAAAAAGTAAAGGAGTGATTTTATATGACAGATGTGGCTTTTGTGCAGGCTGATTTAATGGTATTAACTGCGGAATAAACTCCCGCTTAAACGCTTTGTTTGAAAAACCACCTCATATGGAAAGACCCACTATAACAGGAATTATTAAACTTTCCTCTGAAACGAATTGCACAGTAACGAAGAAAGGAGAAGTACATACTTTTCAACGAAAAACAAAATATGAACTTTTTGTATGAAATGTCTCAAAATATAACGAATTGTAAAGCTTCGTTGACTGACACAACCTTCATCTGTTACATTTTATTAACTGTTATGCCAATTTGTTAACGAGTTGTTAAAGCATAGAAATTATGAATGTTTTCTTAAACAATCTGGTTTTGACTTGGTAAAATTTAAATCAAATATAAAAATTTAAATTTATGGGGACACGTTCTCGGGCAACAGATACATTTTTGTATGGCTTAAAATTGAATGGCTTAAAATAAGTCCTTAACAAAATACAAGTATTCAAACGGGTTTTCCTAAAATTTCAGTTAAATCAAATTTACAATTTAAGGGTCATGTTGTGTGTTTTTTTTTGAACAATATAATAGCTTAGATAATTGCCTTAAATATCTTGTGTTACTTATGCAATTAAATTTTTCCCATTAAAATTGTCAAAATCTTAGAAACTATTAAAAAAAAAAATGCAGCAGTGCATAACAATATCAAAGGCAATGAATTAATTGTCTTTGACAATAGGCTGAACTTTGCAAAAGAAAAATGGTATATTTTTTTCCACATACATGACTTGTTCAGTAGGAAAAGGAATAATTAATGCGTTTGTAAAAATACTACGAACTTGATTAGCCTTCATTTAAGATTACAGGCGACAAGGTGCTTCTGTTTTACTCGTTACTCAGACTCTTGCCCATTAATTATTGTTTTCGATATTTCTTCTTATTGTTATAGTTGTTCTCGTTGTTGTTTTCTTTAAGGCCAACCAGCGATGCTTACTTTAGACTATTTTTTATAGATTTTTGCAACTTATTTTTTTTTTTGCTTATAATGTGCAAAATAATATTTTTTAAACTGTTATCGCTACTAAAAAATATGTACATATTTATGTTTTTATGTACATATTATATTAATTTGTTAAAGATTGCATTAATTTTAAAAGAAGAACATATAAATAGTATGTAAAAACAAAATTAAAGAATAAAAAGTTGCTGGTAACAAATTCGATTAAACAGAAGAAAATGAGTTGAAATTCAATGTGTTGTAACATGAGTGAAAGAAACACTTGCCTAACATTGTGAAAATTTCTGCAGTGATTTGGTTTAAAGATGGATATTGTATTTTTCTATCATCTACAGATTTTTTATGGACATGCCTAATAAATATTCTGAACATATCTGAAGATATTCTGAAACATATTTGAATCTAAACCGAAGTTGTATCCACTAAAAAGCTAATACCTTCCATATGCTTGCTAACAATTTTAAAACGTTCAGCGCATTTTGCCAAGTTTCGCTTTTTTTGAGATATGCGTTGGATGCGTTGCAATAAAGGAGCGATATAAAGTTTTTTTATATCAATACATTTTCGTGAAGTTTTGACAAATTCATTTTATATTATATTGCCCCTAGGTTATCTTCTGGTTTGCATTTGCAAAAGCAATAACTTGGGATTAGATAAAAATAATTCTCAAAATCGTTCGATAAGCAAACTTAATATGTTGCATTTAATGACTGTTTAATAAAAAAAAAACATGTTTTGGATAGTAATTTCAATTTTGGTTAGTTTGCTTTTTTTCCATTGTGTTTCTTTCACACACACAATTAAAAAATTTGCAAGTTTCGCGTATCCTGCTTTATTTTAGTTATATATATTTCAATGATTTATTGTGTGCTATAACTGTCTTATGTGCTTTTTAGCTGTAGAGGTGAAGAAGTTGAACAAATTTAAATTGTTGCTAAGCAAATTTGCGATGATTATTTAGAGTTGATAAGATTACGATATGGATTTCTCTGAGGGATATTTTCGTTCAATTTTATTTAAAAAAAAAAAAATATATATATATATATATATATATATATATATATACATATATATATATATATATATGTATGTATATATATATATATATATATATATATATATATATATATATATATATATATATATATATATATATATATATATATATATATATGTATGTATATATATATATATATATATATATATATATATATATATATATATATATATATATATATATATATATATATATATATATATATATATATATATATATATATATATATATATATATATATATATATATATATATATATATATATATATATATATATATATATATATATATATATATATATATATATATATATATATATATATATATATATATATATATATATATATATATATATATATATATATATATATATATATATATATATATATATATATATATATATATATATATATATATATATATATATATATATATATATATATATATATATATATATATATATATATTAGGGATGTAACGAATACCGATACCGATATATCGGCGATACTTCAGATTTTCCGATACATCGGTATCGGCGATATTTTACTGTCGATACGACGATACTTTGAACAATTTTTTCAGAGTTTTTTTTTAACAAATAATTTATTTTTGCTCGATTATACCATGAATTAAATTCACTTCGTTATTTTTTATATCTTATTAATATCAATTTTAAAAATTAATAATATTTTATGCTGATATTTTGTAAAAAAATTATTTATTTTTTTGTTAGTTTTACCATGAATTCAAGTTCAATGGGGAAAATTCCATTAGCAAAAAAAAGATACTCCAAAGAAGGCATGAAAATGTAGAATTCGCGATCTGGAAGTATTGCAAATTTGGATAATTTCTAATTAGTTTTACATATCCTTGCCATTGCAAGAAGTTCTGTTTTTCGATTACCAATTCGGTGGAAGCGATGCTAGGATAAATTTCTTTTTCGGTATTCTATAATGATTTTTCCTCAAGGAAAAAGGATACAAAATTACCCATTTTCACAATTTTTATGCGAATTTAAGCTCAGAACTGTATTTTCATGTAAATTTAAGTAAATAAATATAAACTTAGAAGTCTTTTAATAATTAACTATTAAGTTATTTAGAAGAATATTAGTTGATAAATGTCCTTTAAAAAAAAATCGATTTTTTAAAAAGCATGGCGAGTATTTTTTAAAATTATAAAGGAATTAAACATTTTTTCTTTCTTTTCTACTAATTATCTGCATATTTTTAATATAGATATTTTGGAAGCAAAGAAAATGTAGCTGCTTAAAAATTACTTCCAATGTTTTATCAATTTTAAATATTCTCTCTTATAATGTAATTTTGTATAATAAAAAAATTGCGCTTGAGTTTTGTTAATCTAAACTTGAACTCAATTTCAATATTCGTATCGGTATCGGAATCGGTATCGGCGATATTTATTTTTAAATATCGGTATCGGTATCGGATCGGCAAAACGGCGTATCGTTACATCCCTAATATATATATATATATATATATATATATATATATATATATATATATATATATATATATATATATATATATATATATATATATATATATATATATATATATATATATATATATATATATATATATATATATATATATATATATAATATATATATATATTCATATATATATATATTCATATATATATATATATATATATATAAGAAAATGCATGATAACTGAAAACGACTAGATCGATTTTCTTCAAACATAGCTAAGAACACTCTCGATCAAGTCACCTTTCAAGCACAATTTGATGGCATTACATTTTTTTTTAATTTTTTCGAAATATTCTCCCAATGATTTAAAAAAAAATTCATTAGTTGAAATACTGTTATATAGGCTTACCTAGTAGCCCACAACAATTAAGAATTTGGTGTATTAAAGCTCCCTTGCTAAGTGTCCCAGATATAAATACGATTACTTCTAGTATTTCCAAAAATTTTCAGGTGGTGAAGTGGGAGAGAGATAGAAAGCTTAATTCATTTACAACGCTATATATATATACATATATATATATATATATATATATATATATATATATATATATATATATATATATATATATATATATATATATATATATATATATATATATATATATATATATATATATATATATATATATATATATATATATATATATATATATATATATATATATATATATATATATATATATATATATATATATATATATATATATATATATATATATATATATATATATATATATATATATATATATATATATATATATATATATATATATATATATATATATATATATATATATATATATATATATATATATATATATATATATATATATATATATATATATATATATATATATATATATATATATATATATATATATATATATATATATATATATATATATATATATATATATATATATATATATATATATATATATATATATATATATATATATATATATATATATATATATATATATATATATATATATATATATATATATATATATATATATATATATATATATATATGTATATATATATATAGCGTTGTAAATGAATTAAGCTTTCTATCTCTCTCCCACTTCACCACCTGAAAATTTTTAGAAATACTAGAAGTAATCGTATTTATATCTGGGACACTTAGCAAGGGAGCTTTAATACACCAAATTCTTAATTGTTGTGGGCTACTAGGTAAGCCTATATAACAGTATTTCAACTAATGAATTTTTTTTTAAATCATTGGGAGAATATTTCGAAAAAATTAAAAAAAAATGTAATGCCATCAAATTGTGCTTGAAAGGTGACTTGATCGAGAGTGTTCTTAGCTATGTTTGAAGAAAATCGATCTAGTCGTTTTCAGTTATCATGCATTTTCTTCGGTGGTTTTTACAATTTTTAATACTATTTATACATACATATGTACATTAAGGGAATGACTAAATTTTTACAGAAAATTTACCTATCACCATGTGATAGCCAATACTAAATTAATAATAAAACTCGTTGTCCTTTTGGCAGAAAAACCTTCCGCACCAAATGCCATTTCTAAAAACTCACAGATAATTTTTTTTATTAAATTAATATACATATACATTTCATATCGATTTTGATAAAATTTAGTATGAATGATGCCTTTGGCAAAAATACTATTAGTGCAAAATCGTAGGTCACTCACTACTTTGCCTAGTTCGCGAAATATCGAATCAAAAATTTACAAGATTTATTTCAAAAAATTATGTATATATTTAAAACTACTTATCCTAGATATTCCGTTAAGATGGCATATTAAAGGGCACAAAATGGCCCTTCAAATGTCATATGCTTTGATTTTATTTTGAATTATTCAGAGGTAAAATTTTACGGACCTTATGTTCGCGGGCGATTTTCTCGAAGAATGGTATTTTTACAATTCTTAAAAAAAATGCATTTTAAGGGCAATTTTGTGCCCTTGAACATGACACCTTAATGGAATATCTAGGATATGTAGTTTTACTGGGGGTCTACATTAGCCATGGACTTGGTATGAACATCATGTCTGACATCGCATATGGCTAATGTAGACCGCTCATGTCCATGTTTCGTCCATGCTCTGACATCGCTGCCCGAACATATGGCTGAGCATCAATGTTCGCAGAACATGGACATCGCACGTATTCACCACACCAAAGGAGCTGATGAATTTTTTACAGTTGCTCTGCCGGCGTCATGTTAATGTCATGTGCAAGTCGATGGCTCGTGAAGACGTAGGGTTAAATACACACATATTTTTGTGAAGTCAGTTTAGTAAATTTTTGTAAATTTTCCTTTTTCCTTTAAAGTCGAGGTATTTGGCGAAGTAGGCAGAATAGTGAACTTAGATTTTGCACCAATATTAGTTCTGCCAAAGGCTTCATTCGTACTAAATTTTATCAAAGTGTAAAGGGGTAAGGAAAACTGGTTGGTTGGTTTTATATGTTTTAACACATACCTAGACCAAATTTAAACTCGTTTGCTGGGGTAACTTTTTTCACAACAGCATAGAAGTAAGATGACGTTTCTTTATAATTTTTATGGCCATTTTGGCTAGGGCATACACAATTTTATATTTGTAAAAATAGCAAAAAAGTCATACCCTAATGTACATACTCTACTGCAAAGTTTGTGTTTTGGCCATTAGAATAATTTGCCCTAAGGCGTCGATATAATGTGCATATGTATGTCTGTACATATATGTATGTAATACAAGTTTAAAAATATGTACATATTTAATAACGTAAATTAATAACCTAAATTTATAGCAAAAAACACGTAGAAATTAACAATTCCAAAATTTGCGTCAAAATTCAACTTTAAATCGTATTTCTTTGCTTAAATAACTTATCTACCTTTCAGTTTTATTCCTGTAGCTTTTTATATCCTAACATATGTACGTAGATAAAGAGAAGAGAGTTAAATAAAAGAAGATAAAAAAATGATTCTTATCTAAAAGTACACTAAATTCGCATTACAGATAAGAGTTAATTTTCTGTATTTTGACATAAATGAAATAAATTCTAACTTATCAAATAATTTTCTGACGTAACAAATATTATACCATACAAATAAATTAGCAAACAGCTGGAAAAATGTTAAGGCGTTTCGTTTGAAGGTCTTCTTAATTACATAATTGTATAATGTAATTTATTATTTGAGATATTCTCCCAATTTTTTGAAATGCAGGCATATAGACAAACTTAACCCACAACAAATGAACACTTTTTATATGTATACATATTTATATAATTGTTTTTTCCTTGTGTATTAATTTTCATTCGTTAATACTTCCTTAAAACTTTTGTTATTCTTCTATTAAATTAATATTGTTTTTTTGTTTTAAAACTTATACTTGAAATGAAAGTAAGATGTTATGTGTATAATAAATAGCGTCTTGTGAAGGCCTTAGTGTACCCTGTTGTTCATCTTTTCATAAATAAATGAGCACATAAAACTATCCTATTAATATGATAATAGATAATAGTGTGTTAAAAAACAAAATATAAAACGACAATGTATGTATGTTTGTAAGTATTATGTATATAGTTCATTTTATAGTTTCCAAAAACAGATAGACACATTTTAGCATCATTATCATCACTACGTGTGACTTCATATAAAACTTACCTAATATCTGATTAAAAGCGGGACTCCTATATTTTCTGTATATAATTCGCAGATAGAAATTATGCGCTCCCAATATGTATCAGATAATAAATATAAGATAATTTTTCAAAGCAAACACAAATGGTTTCCTTGAACATCTACTTATTTCTATTTCACAGACCCACACTGAGTCTAACTGAATTGAACACAATATTTATAAAAAGTACTTGTATTTTATACATTTATATAAAAAGAAAATTATCTTTTAGCACAAATAATTGCTATAGAGATAAGAATGATAATCAGAAATATTGTGTTTTAAAATTAAATAAAAGCAGTGAAATCTTTGTAGATAAAATTTATTCAAATGCTGGCTAAATTTAGACAATAATATCGTCATTATTGTTGTTGTATTTAATTCTTAATAACATTGAAATTTATTTTTAACCAAGTTTTATGATACTGTTGTTGTTATTGTTTTTATGCATTTAGTTTTTGGTTAATGTCGTTTAGCAATAAATTAAAAAAAATAATAATAAAAAAAAGAAAACACTGCTCCACCTCGATACTCGCCAAAAATGTTGATAAACAAAATGCAAAAAAAGCAACAAAAGTTTTATTATAGCCTGTCTAAGCAGTACCAAAAATAAACTTTTGTTTATTAAAAAATAAATTAAAATTTTTGTTATATAACATTTAATGAACTAATGCCATCTCACGTCGTTGTCATAAAGAATTTTGATTTTTGTTAATAGTCTAGTTCAGCTGTACATACCTATTTGCCAAAGTCAAACTTTATTAAATAAATTCGATTTTAAAGAAAGATATGTGTGAATAGTTTAAAGATATGAAACTTAAAAAAAATCTTTGAAATAATAAAACTCGAAATGTTAAATGAAACTACTTTTTAATTCTCTGCAGCGTTTTGGCATCATCTATTTATTTAAAAAATTGAATATTTACAGTTAACCACCTTTAGAAATTTTACTTGCTTTTGCATCGAATGCATAAAACTTTACAATGTGGGTTGATGTTCAATATTGCGCTTCCCAGCAAAAAATTTTCTTCTCAATAACCTTTGAGGCATAAGTTGTTATCTAAGTTGCATCAATACAAGCTATTGGCGGCAATTAAATAGGCGTGTCTTAGTATTGCATTAATGTGATGCTGAAAAAACAGTTTTATTTTATCTGTAATTATATTTTTGAATTAACCTTAAACATTTTATAATTCAGGAATTCATGAATTAAAATAAACCAAAATTGTTTGCCGTGCTATATAACTTGAAAACTACAAGTTACGCGTGTTTTGTGGTTGTTGTAGATTTGTGTACCTTTAAGTAAGTGTTAATGGAAAATTGAAAACATTGTACTGAATGTTTTGTTTGTCACGCACCGGAAGTTGTTGCTAAGCAAGCATACAGGTTTTTAATTTACTTAAATGCTCCTCTGAGTGAGTAAATGTTCTCTTTTTTTGTATTAAGGTAGGCGTTTTTTTTAAATATTTTTTCTTGTGGTTGTACTTAAAGGTAAATGACTCAAATTAAAATCAGTTAATAAGTAGTGAGGAAGTGTTTGGTATAGACTTCATCACAAGCAGAGTGTGTAATATCCGTTTGTCCGTTTGATTTTGTGAAGACTCCAAAATCGGTCTAGTTTGCTCAAATATTGCCAAAAAGCTTTAATTGCTTCAATTGTTATTATTTTTTGCTTTGATATTTAGGAAAAAATTGTACAATCTCTAAATTATTCAAAGAATCAAACCTACGCCCAATAACACTGTGCAACAAAATCATATTTTCAAAATGAGAAGGTTCTAACGACTGATTTTTGTAGAGGAAACCAAAACAAGAAAAAATATAGGTACGTGACAATTAGAGTTTTTTTTTTATTCCCGTACTTTTTTGTTTCCCTGGAGAACGGGAAATAAAAAAGAAATCAAAAATGTAATAAAATATATACCAAAAACGTTAATTTCCGGAATCCATTGATTTTTATATGAGCAAAATTAATCATTGAATAATTCTTTATTTTAAACTGAGCTTTAAAAGTATTTCACTGACAAAACAGTTTCTAAAGAAATGAGATAAAAAATCAAAAATCTTGACATGACAAAAACGAGGTAAAAAAGAACAATATTTTTATCGAAATTTTAAGGACTCTTCGTATTTAAAAACTATTTTTGGGTGCCAAAATCAGTACTTTTTTATGTATATCCGGAAAAGCGGGAAACGAAAATAACCGATTCTTCCGAAAATTCACGGGACGGGAAATCCCGGGTAAAGCCCTAGTGACAATGGATCCTCATCTGGAGGTCGTCATAGCATTTCAGTTCCTGTTGTTATAAATGCTACACAAAAGTTTAATTTACTTTCGGGCAATTTTAAATCAATATTGTATATACATTAGGGTGAACCTTAAAACTAAAAGTTAGGTTTCTTTCAGTTTCACTGCTAAGTTTGGTGAATATTGATTAAAAAAATTTATCCTGTCAAACTTTCATATCAATCCGTTGGGAATAAGATGTGCTGCCAGGTGCCCGTTTCTCAAAACTACAAGTTATAAATCAACAAGTAAAATACACACAAAACAACAACAAAAAACGTTTTGTTGTTTTGTGTGTATTTTACTTGTAGACTTGTAACTTGTAGTTTTGAGAAACGGGCCCCAGCAATATTTTCTTAGCAAATTGTTGTGAAATTAATAGTTTTTAAGTTATGACACAAGAAAATTAAATTTTGTGGTTTTTGGTTTATCCTTAATAGATTGAAAAAAGTTAATAAAAAACTTCGCTATATAGTTAAGGGTTACCCTAATGTACATACTTACATGCATTTTTAAAGAAAGTTATTAAACAATTTTGTTTAAATTGAAAACTAAATGAAATTGCTTTTAATTTATTCTAACAAAGTTTGTTATAAATTCTTGTGCATATTAATTTCCTTTATTCTCAACTTTTTATACCTTACAACAATTTCAAAGGGCATATACATTTTTCATTCCATATGTTATTTACAATATTATACACAAAAAAAAATTTAACTTTATTCATAAATTCACATAAAACATTTACAACAATGATTATTATTATAATTGTAGGGTTTAGATATAGACGTCAATATCTAATATAACCTTCATGGTCCTTAACTTGAATTTTCTTGTAATAAATATGTATAAGAAAACTCAAACAAGTGGATTGAATTTCTTATTGAACTATTTATTAAACTACTTGCAAGTTTTTCTAAAACGAATTCTTCTCTTTATTCTTTGTATTCTTTAGTTGGATAATTCTCTCTCATGTACTTTTCAGGGACAAGTCTGGTAATTTATAATAATCGTTGTTGAAGCTTTTTTGTTGTTATCAAACAACTACCTTGTAAGTATGAGTATTTAGTAGATAAATATATTGAAAGAATTTGGGCTTGTCATATTTTATTGCTTGCTGCTGCTGCTTGCTATTCAAGTAAATAAAAGTTGTCAAAGTAAGAAAAAATTTTTTATCCTTTAAGTAGTTTTCTGTTAAACATTGTCCTACAGTCCTGGAAATCTTTTGTTTGTATTTTATATAAAACTGTTTTTTTTTACTATTCCATTTTATTTTATATTGAAGGCATAAGTCCACAACTTGACATTATGAATTGCTTTTTTATAACTTCTTTGCAAATTGATGTTATATACGAGAATTTAGTGAATATTTGTTTTATAAACAATTTTGTATGCCTTTTGCTTATAAGCTTCTTCAGTTAGTGTAAGTTATTTGTTCTAATATTTGTAACTGTTTACTTTGCAATTTTCCTTTAGAACTTTTGTTTTCATAATTGTCAGAAAAATTTGTAGGAAGGAACGTGCATAATTTGAGGCATTTTTATTGTTTGGTAATTAAGAAGTTATGCTAAGTAAAGTTTTTTTTTTGTTTTTGTGCAGCAAATGAAATGTTTTTTGCAAAAAAAAATTTATACTATTTTAAAGCTATTTATCGATAGATATGCTCGATTTTGCTAAAATCGGTTCAGTATTTTGGGAGCTATAAGCGTTTAAAGTTTCTACTAATACATGCGCATATATCAAACATGCATATACATATTAGCTTAAAGTTAAAAATAAAAAATAAACAAATAAACAAATCATGCATATGTGTTTGCAGAGTTTGGTTTTACAAAGAGAATAGCAATAAATTTTTTTTGCTCTGCTTTAAATTGCTATTGTTGTAAGAATGATATGTAGAAGGGAAGAGAGTTCAATAAATTGAATTAGCTCAGTTGTTTTTGTATTTTACCATTGTTTTTCATTTCAGAATAAGTAAGTTACTTTGTATCATTAATTAATTATAGTTGCATTACATAAAATGCATTAATTTATTCGAGATAACTTATGTTTCAAAAATATTTTTATATGTCGTTGGGTGCTAATGCCAAAAGGCGATCGTTTCTCAAAAAGTAAAAGTTACAAATCTGCAAGAAAAATACAAACAAATCAACGATAAAATTTGTAAAACTGTGGTTTTGTGTGTATTTTTACTTGTAGATTTGTAACTTGTAATTTTGAGAAACGGTCCCCTGATCGGTAGATTCATATCGAATAGAAATTGTTTGTTGTATAAAATCTATTATGCGTTTGTATTTCTAATTCTCGTATTTTGTTTGAGAGTATTTCTATATAAGCATACGAGATTGGATGTTAAAGATCTACTGATGAAATACAGATATATAAAAAAGCCGGCATGCTTTTCGAAAATATCTTTTTGATCGAAAACGATAGTTTCTGTTAAAGTTTCAAAGTCATGTTCAGTACCGTTACGGAAATACAGCAAACAAAATTTAAGTCAAAGTGCATTTTTTGGTAACTGCAAAGTTTCGGTTAAGCTAAAATTCTGATTTTCAAGTAGAGCAAAACTAGCCCCATAAATATGGAAATTAACCCTCAAGCACATGAACTTTGGAATAATGTTGGCGTTAAAGTTGACTTTGAGGCCTTGGCATCTTTGAAGACTTAGTAGAATTTTGTGATTTTGTGATTTTGTAAAACATTTCAGCCAGCTACATCGTCATGAAGGAGAGTTTTTGTCCCTTTTTTATGAAAGGGACAAAAAAGATCCATACAGCGACAAGTTAAAATGTTCCACGTGGTGCTTTACAAAAAGTGCTGAACACATCTTGTACCTTAAACGTAAGAATTACAAGATTTCCTTTGCCGATTCACTATACAATGCGGGGGAACTTAGGCATCGTCTAAAATAAGTCCCGTGCGTAAACTTTCAAAACGCCGATACACGAATATGTTTTTCTGATGCTCTACAAGAATCACTCTTTAGGAGCTTGTCATTTTAAAATGTTTATTTTGTTGTACACTGTATCTATAAGATAAATAATATGAATAAACATTAGTTTCCAACCGAACGGGTTCTTTCAGACCGAATCCAGTACATTGAATAGAAATAATTTTCACTTTATGATTTATTTATTTAATAAAAACAAAATGGACAAATATATAGTACATTGTAGATTTTGTAGCTTTGATGATATACAAACTTGTACAAAACATCAATACATACCAAGTTCGGCGTTCGGCGAAAATGTTACCTAACGCCGAACTTTGATCGGACATACATTTTTTGCCATACTCCGGCACCTAAACCGAATCTTCGGTCGGACTCTAATAAATATCCATAGTATTCTATATGATCGTATTAATTGCATTTATATTAATTAATACATTTTAAGAACTCGTATACGCAATTTAATTATATGATATTTACTCGCAAAGTATGTATAGTATAAATATATTTTTAATACATATTTTAAAAATTGTTATGGAGTACGAAACAACAAATAAAATAATCTTGAAAATTAGTTTAAAAAAACTCTTAATTGTATAATAAAATTAATCTATTATTAGAGCAAAAAAAAAACAAAAAGCTTTATTAGTAACACTACGTGAATTAGTTTATAATCTTTTACGCTGTGACTGATATATAAACAATAGAATAAATAAAATACTAGTAGACAACGAGTATACAAAAATCATGAACATTCTATTAACACTTTAATAATTCTACTACACATACAAATATATCAACATGTGGAATACATAGCTAAATTTAATATAAAACGGTAAAAATATTTATAATAACATTTTAAATCTGTTAAGAAAAAATATTAAATAAACATCCTAGAGAAATGTTGAATGTTTTTCCCTAGAAAAGGACTTCAAGAACCCTGCAGAAATCGCGACTACTCCATACACGCGTATATAGGAACCAGGACTAGTTACAAAGTGGTCAAAATGTATGCAATAAACGCGATCCATTTAACATTGCGATGTCCTAGGACTTGATCATATAGCCTATCTTTGCAATACATCGGATTTCCCCAAAAACTATCCCTATGCAACTCTTCCATGGATCACCTGAATGAGATTAGTTTTGAAACTTTTCTATTTCACTACTTGATGGAGCACTCAAGTGTGTTTTAGCGATTGCATACACTATTTGCAATCGTTAAAACGCGAACACTATAAACTCTTGTATGCAAATGACACGGCCCATGACTGTATTAGGACCATGTTGTAACTTACCCAGCAAAAACTTTTGTTATTTTTGTAGCCGGTAGTACTTTTTTAATGGGCTGCAAAGTAATGAGTGGTACCTATTTATCTTATTACTATGCTTCAAATTAGAGCTACAACTTAGATTTTAATAAAATTAGTACGTATTTTTCTCATTATTTAAAAGTAGTTACAATTTGTTGTTATGTATTAATAAAATAAGTAGACAAACACTTTTTAAGTCAACATGTGTTTGTATACGAAAATTAATTTTTTTCGCTTATACTTAGAAGTCAACAATAAATAGCTGAGTGAGTGAAGACTTGTCTTCAAATCTGTACGAACACTGATTCGTATCCCAGCTGGATCGAAAAAGAAAAATAAAGTTGTGAAAAAATATAAATAAAATATAATTGGGCGATTCAAAGTAGTGTCATATCAGTCCTATTTTTGATATTTCATATTATTTTATGCATGCATACAATTTTATTTAAAAATTTCAAACAAAAAATACATAAAATTGTACACATAAAGGCATGTGTTTTAAAAAAATGTATTTCATATTCTTTAAAATTTTGATGTTTAAAATAAAATAAATTAAAATAATTTGTTTATTTCACTACTTATTTTTTTTAGCTTCAAGTAAGTTAAATAATAACTAATTAATTGCTGTGATAATGTAAATATATTTATAAGGGGCACCCCTTATTTTTGAACTTCTCAAAAAAAATAGTTATCGAGTCAAATTGAAAGTAGTTACGACTTAAATCCTCATATACTTTTTTTTTGCCTACCAGTAAGCAAAGTTTTTGCTGGGTAGTCCATTTTAACTAAAATGGACCACGCGGTCTAACAATTTTTGCACGGAAGCTCTTAAATTATTTATTTATTTAATTATTTTCCTTAAAGTAATAGTATTTAATATACACCTCTTTTTGTTGCCTTAACATGAAATTCATTTTCATTTTAAGGATTGATAGAATAAGTAAGAATAGCTTTGATATAATGTCATTTAAATTCTATGAAAATAAAAGGAAAGAGAAATATTATAAACGAAACTTATTACACGCAGCATTGTGCTTGTGCTTGTGTTAATGTGCATTTTTTATGTATCTCTCACGTATGTATATTGATTTATAAAGGACTTGCGCTGCCTGGTCTGTTCATTTGACTTTCCTATCCTTCTTTTATGTTCATGCGGCATATAGCAACATTAATAAGCTGTTGTCCGTCCATGAAGAACACTTCAATATATATTTTTATAATGTATCATACTGCGTTCATATCTTTGTTTAATTTTGGTAGAATTCCAGCAGTCAATGAAATTCATTGTAGAGTTCATAACATTAAATTTGTTATTGTATTATTGAATGATTCTTCCTATGCTGACATCAACGGAATTTGAATATTACAGATTGCTTTAAATTTTAGCATTCATTTTGTTTTCGTTGAAAATATTTTATTACTAAAAATTTTAATTTAACAGAATCACTTTCTTCTTTGACTCGGAGAAGGTATTTGGGTACGAATGCTTCTTTTCCAAATATTTGTAAACAATTTTTTTGGTGTAATAAAAATATTTTACGAGAACAGTATTTTACAATAATAATAAAAACAATTTTATTTAATTTTTCATCCCTTTTCTTATACTTTCAGTTATGGATAAATGAAATCACTAGTGGCTTATTGGTTTTTTACAAAATTAAAAACACAGCAACTACATCACCAGTCATCACAATAACACCATGTAAGTAAACTAGTAAAATTAACTTACGTAGACGTTCACCACATACATAAATGCAAGGATAATAATAATTTCATTTATTATATTTCACCAGGATTTATTTTTATACTTTAGCTCAAACTTGCTATAAAAAAGATTAGCAAGATTTTTAATAAAAATTTTTCGCTAAAAGCGCAACAAATGAACTTAAAAATGCTAAAAAAAACCAGAAGTAAATTTATTGCAACTAAAATAAAAATGTTTATAATATGCGCATATGTACACTAAGAGAAAAACAGCAATTTAAAAATAAAAACTCGTCATATTAATTCAATAATTTTCAATTCAAAAGAAAAACTTTATTGAAATACGCTAAATCAATAATTTTCAACTTTGAATACATATCGTTCAATAGTGAAATAAACATTTTCAACATGACTAGACTTTCGTTAATGTTTGATATGAATCAATATGTTTTTTTATTGTTTGTTTTTCTCTGGGTGTATCTATAGTAAGTATGTATTATATGTTTTTAACACACCTGTAGTCCTAGTTGTTACCGACGACATTTTCATCAATGTTGTCTGCAAGACAATCAATGATTTATCGCCTATAAAACACATTTAGAAATAAGTAGGCGACAAGGTTGTATACGTTGTCGTATATGAAGAATTCGCTTGTGGAACATTATGAAAATTTGAGCTACATAGCCTTATTGACGACGAAACTAAGAGAAAAATGGCAATTTAAAAATAAATACTCGTCATATCAATTCAATAATTTTCAATTCAAAAGAAAAATTTTATTGAAACACACTAAATCAATAATTTTTAACTTTGAATAAATATGGTTCAATATTGAAAAAAAAATTTTCAACATGACTAGACTTTCGTTAATATTTCTTATTGAATCAATATGCTTCAATATGGGTGTAGCGTTCTAGCCTACCAGTGTGGAGGTTGAATTCAATTATTACATTTTAAAATTTTATTATTATTCATTGACGACTTTAGTAGCATGTTACTAATGTTGTCATCAACGACGTGCCCTTTGTTCGAAAATGTCGTCAATAGTTGGGTTGGTCTGTCGTCAATTTGTCTTAGGTTATAGAGACTAGTTTCGAATATTCATCGATGATGTCTGGAAGACTTGGCCTACAAGGGTATTACATAACATACATATAAATAACTAAATCCATTCTTAAACCGTATAATAAAATATTTTTATGAATGTTATTGAGTAATTTTAAAAATGTTCGGCAGAAAAAAAGAGTTTATTATATTTTTTTACACTCTACGAATTTCAATTTAATTAAATTCAACTTATATATATATATATATATATATCCTACATACGCTCCTACATAGATTTAGTCCGCAACGTTTTATGGTTCCTGTTTTACAGTCATCTAAACTGACCAATCTCGGCCGCTTTTGCGAAAAATTGGTCCTATTCAAGATTGCACATCTTTAAATCGCGTCATCAGATATTAATAATAATTTTGGTGTCATTCGAAAGGTTTCGGTATCCTCTTAACAAACATTGATTAAAAAAGACACAACTTACTGCTACAATTGCGTATAAAATTGCAAGGCATCCTTTATCTTTAAATATCCTAAAAGAGTGTTGTATTTTAATTTTCTTTATTTTATGGAATGCATCCGATCTGGTTTAATCTTTAGAACTTTACACAATATAGACCTCTGGACCTTTTAATTAATATATTTTAAAAGGAGACCAAAACCTTTCGAATGGCACAAAACTTATTAATTACTCTATAGAATAAATTAAACAATTATTATTATGAAATATTGTTTAAAAGCTGTCCAGTAAAAACTTTACAAAAAATAGTATCATTTGCAGTAAAGAAATTCAACGAATTAGTAAATATTTTGCCGAGAATACGGCCTACAAAGAAATTCGTTAATGCAAACTAAAATGTTTCAGTAATTTAATTGATTAAAGAATTTGCTTAAAACTGAACACTGTTGTACATCAACAGTATATGTTATTATATATCGGTGTTTGAAAGTTTACACCCGGGGCGAATTTTAGGGTGAGCCAAAGTCCGCCTACCTTTTTTACGCATTGTTACATCGAATCGGCATAGGATACTTAATAATCCTTACGTTTAAGGTATACGATATGCTCAGCACTTTTATGTAAAACACATTGAGGAAAATATTGGTGAATTATTTTAACCCAATAAGTCTTCTTAAAAAGGAAAAAACCTCTTCAACGGCTATGTAGCGGCTGAAATGTTCTACAAAAATATTTGTCGTAGAATTCTACTATAACTCTTCAAGGATACCAAAGCTACAAACTCAACTTCAACGCCAGAAATTATTCAAAATTAAAATGTTTTAAGGGCTAATTTCGTACTTATTCACAATTAGTGTTAAAAGTATCCCCTACGTAGATGTAGATGTAGTAATATGAGCACTATTCACTGAGGTGGTATGTATTGCTTAATTTTTTCTAAACAATGAAATCTTCCTAACCTAGAAAAACGACTAACATAATAGAAATCAGCGTGCTCGAACTATTTCCACCCACCGCGTGACCCGCTTGTTGTGGTTCCTACTAGCTCAGTGTAATTAAAAACTTTTATAAGATATACACACGTTTACATTTGTTGTAAGGCGGCACTTTATAAGATTTTAATAATTCAAGCTTTTAATGGCCAATTAATAAATGTTTGTTTTAATGATACAATCATTCATTATTAGCTTTTAATTATTTATTTTCAATTCTGTTCTAATAATAACTTAAGTTAATAAAGTAATAGCCATTTGTCATCGACATTGTGACAGAAGTACAGTTGTTTTAATTTTGAAAAAAAAGCAAATAAATGAAAAATACAAAGTAAATAATCATTAAGATCTTCTTATAATTTCGAATGTAACAATTTTTTTCGTCGATAAAATGCTGTTATCAAACGAGAAACAATTCAATTAATATAAAATGTTAGCTCGCTTCTACCGAACGCACTTTCCGAAAGATTAATGATCAGATTGATTGAAAAAAAATATTTTAGCGAATGGTTTTATAAAAAATGTATATAAAGAATTACAGTGGCTTACCGGATAAACGGAAGATATAACGTTAGACCTATTTGCTGAATTAAACAATTTGTTAAACTGAAAAAGAGAACATAGAGATCAGTAGTAAAATTCTTGATGATCTCAACTCAAAGTAGTTCTGACAGGCCGTTGTCACAGGACGGAAGTGATCCAAAGAGCTGAATACTATGCGATTAAAAGGTTGTCTAGAAAAAATGTTGCTGACAAACAACAGTTTTTGAATATTAAATTCAGTACTTGTACTGGTTGGTAAGCAATAAAAATGCTATCGCTTTGGACAAACTTCAGATTTTTTTTCTTTGCTGGGTTTGTTTTATTAATAAATAAAAGGGATCCAAAATGTTCGATTATTTAACAATGAACCAAAAAGGAAACCAATTCTGAACGTTACTTTTAGCTCTCAAAAGCCTTTCTTTATGAGAGAAAACGTTCAGATATAAACATGCCACCATCCATTTCACTTCTTTTTACACTGAAAAAAATTTTCTTCATAAATTCTGTGAATTTCGAATATTCATTAAAATTCAACCAACAACATGTCACTTTTCCATATTGTTAAGGTAAAAATATTGCCAAGGTTGCAGCTTGTCTAGAAATTAGTGCAAGACATTTATTTATTATTTTGTAGTGCCATATGCATGTTAAATTTTGTTTAATTTGTTTTTAATTTAATAACATTGAAGCATCACCAAATTAAATAATACGTATGTATTATAACACTGTGTACAACAGGCATGGTTAAATTTCCTATACCTATTAATTATTAAAAACTAAAAATGTATTTAAATAAACTATAAGACAAATTAATTAATTTTATTTTAGTTATTGTTGAAATATAATACGCAGAATCACTGGTTGTAATCGCTGGGTTTTATTATCGATATGTGATAATTTGTAAGGTGTGATTCCTTTGGAGGTACTTTCATCCAACATAAACTTAAATTCTATCGTGCAGAATAATACGATGCAAAAATAGAATACGAGAGATTTATAATCCATTCCTCATCCGATTGTGTTTGATTTTCTTTCATGAAACTGCTGAATAATTTGCAGGTGCTGTCCTGGAATCAATTTTGAAAAGTGTATCTTATATTGAATCATCCTTTACTGTGAATTGTGGAAAAAGGGAAAAACTCTTGCTCGTTTATTGTAGATTTTGTTTTACCTTCATTTGTCAAAAATAAAAATAATAATAAAAACACATACACTGACACGCTATTGTCGTGTTCAGACATATGGTTGCTGTATTATTATTGTTGTTTGGTGTCAAGTGCAGTTATTAAGTCATAAATTTTCATTTAGTTTTTTTACTAAAACATTGTGGTGTTTTTCAAAAGCTCTTATTTTTCCTATTACATACATATTTACACACCCACCGTTATAAATAGCTTCTAAATTCGTCAATATGTGTTTGGTTGTGTAGTGGTTGTAAATACGCTTAATAATTTTCATGTGCAAATGTGAATTAGATTTAGTAGATTAACTAACTTTTTCAAGTGTCTTCAAAACTTATGAATGCTGTTAGACATTTGTAGGGAAATAACATCATATATCTGTGGTATCATGAATAATAGCATATGTCTAAAAAGTAATTGTTTTTACAGCCAAAACAAGATCTATTTGAAGTTGTGGCATCGGAATTTATTCTAACAGTTTCTTAAATATATGTTTGATATCAAACAATTTGATGTCAAAGCAAATATTACAAACCCGCTTATTTCAACGAAACCCAAGACACATACATATATGCTAATGAAGTGCGTTACGACATGGAAAATGTGTATTCCATTTTGCTGCTGTAAACCACCTATAGTCTACAAACTCTACTTTGGTACCGCCAAATAGAGACAACATTATCAATTACCGGTTGCAATTTGTTTAACCCTACGGTCAATAACCAAAAATATTTACGTTAGTCAATGACCGGGTACCCGGGTGCGCTTATGTACTTGTTCTCCGTTTTTAAAATTGAAAATCAAATGTTTGCGTTTAATATTTGTTAAAATCATATTCGGGTATGTTCTGTATTTCATGTGGAATTAAAATGTGTATAATTATCAAAGCATTGTTGTTATAAATATCAATTTACAACAACAATGTTTTGATAATTCCGCACATTTTAATTCCACATGAAATACAGAACATGGCCGATTGTTTAAATATTTATATTCATTTCGTTCCAACTAACGTTGTTATATAGACCGCACGTAGGTAAAAAAGCGGTTTCAGGGACATTAACAGATTCTTTTCATTGATACTTTTTAACGGTGCACAGTGGTTCCAATTTGAAAAAACAAAAACAATTTTTTTTAAAAGTATATTACAAAATTTGTATTTTTAAACATGAATTTTTAGGTTATATAGTTCATTTCGCATTAATTTATTCAAAGAACAAACAAACCCGCGAAGCGATCAGCTTGGCTACGGAAAAACACCCACGGTCTATGGCGTGAATCGAACCTACGACCTCTGGAATGACAGGCTAGCGTTGCTGCCCCTATGACTAAGAAAATTGCGATCCGATTACAAAACGATGTGTGAAAATTGTCAACATTGAAAATTAAGATAAAAAGCTTATTAAAGAATAAAACCAATTAGAGAATGTGTTTTACTTAATGATGGCAGAACAGTTAAGCTATAGCGCAAAATAAATAGAAATTGTCTGGGGGTACCGGGTTACCCGGTCATTGACTCGCGTAGGTGTCAAATTTTAGACCATTTTAAACATAGACTAGGTTAGTACGAATATTATTGACTTACTTTTTCTGTTATGTATATAAAAACCTTAATCGCAACGATCTAGAGTTTTATCGCCATATCTTCATTATTACAGAATTTCGAGCATTTTTAAATGGAAAAAGTTACCCGCGTACGCGGTTATTGACCGTAGAGTTGGTTAAGTGGCATTTACTAAGTGTAAAATGAAAAAAAATATTTTTGAAAAATGCCAAAATGTGTTCAGATATTAAAAGTTTTGAACAAAAGTTAGGAGCGTTTAAAATAAAACCGTTTGGCCTAATAAACTCTAATGGCGTTTTCTTTTGTAAAACAAAAGTGTTACATATGATTGGGTAACATTTTTAAATGCTCCCCTGATTTTTAAGAAGTGTTGCATATTTGACGATTACAAAAGAACACTAGTTTTTTATTTCAGAAACAATAACAAAACAATCTGTTAATGTAGTGCTGCACTAATCTCCCTTTAATTAAAATGAGTGTTGAACATGTAATTTTTTTTCTTTTTAAGGGCATAAGAAACGAATGCGTTACACTTTTGAAATAACACATATTTTTCAGAAAAGAACATAAAGAAATGTACAAGGCAGAATAAATGCAGAATATTACTCAGAAAAGAAAACGCCATAAGTCTACGTATGTCGAATTAAGTTGTTATACACAAAAACCGCAGCTTTTTACAATGTGTCTCAATTTTTCTTCTGTGTGCTTATTTTGCTCATTTTGCTCTATTTTTTATTTGCAAACAAATGTATAAATATTGAATAGGATTTAGTGTTTTGTTATCATAAAATTAGTTTTTTATTTCCACATTAGTATGTGTTGAAAGCATACATACATATGTACATAATCGGATATGTTTTGTATTTCATTGGAACTAAAATGTGCGGAATTAACAAAACATTGTTGTTGTAAATTAATATTTATTAAATACAGAACATACCCGAATATGTCGTATTGTTTTTATTGTGTAAACTCGCATGTGCAGATTAGTGCATAACTTTTTTAAATTTTTGGAAATATCTAAGCAGCTCCTAACACGCGATAAAGCTTAGAATTCTGATTTTTAATCGAATTTTCTATACATATTTAAAATTTGAGTTGAAAGGGAAGGTAGCAGATTTTTGTATAACCCTTTTTTGCTAGAAGGAACCCTATTTGCAGTTACAAGTACCATATGCAAAATAAATACATATGTATACAATCACGTTTTAAGCGGGATCCAAAAAAGTTAACAATGATTATGTGCATCATTGGCTGAATATGATTATGTATTATGATCTTATATATTACTGGAGCTTCTGCGTGACGTTTTTTATTGCAAAATTATACTTTTTGTTTGTTTTGTAAATAACAGAACATTGGCCATCGGTTATTGGCCTAATGTAAATACATAAATAAGTGCAATACAATATTGTTGTTAAGGTGGCCATAACTTTTTACTTATTTGTAATAAAATGAGTTTTATATCGAAATCTTTTAGTTTGCAGCCCAATGAAATTGTGAATAATTAGGCTAAAGTTTGTAATGAGATAACTTTTAGGGAATAAGGAAAAGTTAATTAATTCCAAATGATAATCATGTTAAATATCAAGTTTGCGAAATACTGTAACCATTCTAGCTCTCCAACGACTTTCCGCTCCATTATGTAACTTTGCAAGGACTGCAAAATTCATTCCATTTTTTAAAATATCTAAGTATATTAAAACAAACTACATCATTGGTTTTTTTCCATCACGCTACTTTTTTTTATGAGCCTTCTTCATATTAACACGAGGTATACCAGTATAATTCACCGTAACTTGAAGGCGGTATGTCCGACGTCGACCAATAACACATAGGGTAACTAACAAAATTTGCTTCAAATCATTTTAATATTGTAAGCTAAAAAATCAATGGTTTCTTAGTCATTCGTAAAATAAAATTGAAAAATACATTTTTTTTCTAAAAATTTAACAATTTTTTTTCTTCTAAAAGTTCATAAAAAAATCAAAAATGCAAAATATTGAACTTTTGGCCATTGTCTTTAAAGGCAAATGTGTTAAGAATAAAATAAGCTAAATATTATGAAAATCGGCAAAAAATTTTAGACTTTATTAGTAATTTAACGAAAACACCAAAACTCACAAAAATATTAGGTAGAAGCATAAAATAAAATATGGACATGATATGGAAAAATTGAGGACACACTATTTTTTACCGCATTAAACTGATTAAGAAACGTTAAGTTTGTTCAGAGCGAAAAAATTCAGAAAACTGTGTTATTACCTAAAGTGATTTTTGTGAGCTTGGGTTTTTTCACTAATTACTAATAAAGTCTACAATGTTTAGCCGATTTTCATAATATTTAGCTTATTTTTTTCTTAACACATTTGCCTTTAAAGACAATGGTCAAAAGTTCAATATATTGCAGTTCTGAATGTTTTATGAGCTTGTAGAAAATTTTTTTTTAAAGTTTAAATTTTTTTTTAAAGTTGATTTTACAAATAACTAAGAAACCATTTATTTTTTTAGCTTACCATATTAAGATGATTTGAAGCAAATATTGTTAGTTACCCTATGGTGTTTTATTGGTCGACGTCGGACACACTGCTTTCGATTTATGGTAAATTATACTGGTATATATCGTGAAAATATTTGGTAGACTAATAAAAAAAAAATTGTGACGTGGTGGAATTTTTTTAAATATTTTTTCTGAAGCTTAGTATCTCATACTAATCCGAATTGCTTATTAATTTCTTAAGGGGGAAACCATCGTGGGGTTCTGCTATCTATATACTACTATAAGCAATTAAAAAAAATTGTGAAATTTAAGTTTCATAAAGGCTCGAAAAAACGCATACCTGCCGGTTGATCCAAATATGACCTTATGCTATAAAATTGTTTGTATCTATACCGTCAGACCTTATCTCCGACTGTATAAAATTGCATTTGGCTTACAAGCAATCGAAACGATCAATACGGCCCAGCATATTTTGAGAGTTTGAAAACAAAGGTCTAATACTGTGGTACTAAATTAATTTTTCGAGTTAAACTTATAAACCAGATGGTATGTAAAAGTAGCTAAAAAGCAAAACAAAATTTAAGTTATAACTCATAAAACATATTGAATAACTGAGCAAAAATCTTTCTTGTTAACTAATCGCAATATCGATTAATGGCATTTTCAGAAGTCAGTGGTGGGTGTGCGGTAAAATCTCGTATACCTATGGCGCATTTAATGAATCTGATTCTTCTTGATTTTTGCAATAACGATCGATGCTCGTTGTTTTTATAATAAACCTCTGGTCATCTTTATTGTAGTAAAAATGTGTTTTTATTGTTAGTTTGCCTATCGCACTTAAATGTAGAGTGCAATCTTCGAGATTGTTATTGTTGGTGCTTCGTGGGTGCCATACAAACAAACGACAACGAAAGCTTTTTCTTTCTTTTATTATATTGTATTATTATATATTTTTTCGTAGTTACATATATAGTAAATTATAAATATACAAGTAAGTACCTACTCATACAAACATACTTCAAAACTATAACATGGGCCTATATTTGTAGATATATCGTTCATTTGCTGCAACGTCGTCATAACTCAAAATTTGTAATTTTTGAGCTAATAATGCAGAATTAATCGCCATATCGTTTTTCATATCCCAGCAAAAGCGCTGCTTACTGGTAAGCAAAAAAGTATATGAGGATTTATAATTTGACTCAATGTACTTCCATTGTTGCTAAATAAGTACCACTCATTACTTTGTAGCCCATTAAAAAGTACTACCAAAATACCAAAAGTTGTTGCTGGGATTGTGTAAAAATTTCATATATGTATATAAATATCTTTTATACTCAACTCTTGAGAGAGGAATGAAATTTTCTTTTTCCATTAAGTTGTGTGTAACTTAGAAACTCTCAACTCGTTTTCTGTAAAACTAGTTTTTTTGAGTTATGACGACGTTGCAGCAAATGAGCGATATATTCTCTTAATTTGTGTATTATTTACGCCACACAGTGTGGCGGCAGAAAACTAAAAAAAAGTTTATTTTTAGCTTAACGTATTTTTAAATGGCCTTGGATCGTGTACGAGTGAGCGCGAATTTGAAATACCAAACGAATAACCAAACGATAATCTTGAAATAACCAAACAATGATCTTGTCTGTTTTCGCTGTAAAAAAGAAATAAATAAAAAAAAACGGAAAACAAAAAAAAAAACTGAGCGCCATCTAAAGTACGACAAATTGAAAACAAATTATGTATGTGTGCACTCACACACACATCCATATAAATATATCTAAGTAAGCAAATATGTATATCTACACATGTATGCATGTATGTGTATGTTTTTCAGATACATGCTGCTAGTTAAAGTTACTTTTACACGCTATGTATTTTACAGTGCCTTTGTCAGCTTGTTGATTAGGATAAGTGCCAAGTGTGGTAAATTTCTAAGCCACCATAAAATAAGCTTAAAGCCAGGAAACATAGAGCTTTAATGCAATTGGTTTAATGCCAGATATTTACAGCTTGACTTTGGAGGCTGAGTAGCATAGAGTATAGAGAGCTCTGACGATGGGATTGTAGTTAATCCCGAAAACATCGATGTTCAGTTCGACCCTTACAAAAGTCAAGAAATTGGTCTTTGATCTTTTCAATTGCCACATGCTTTGAAAAATTATTTCTCAATAAAAAAATGATTTAATTGTAAAAATTAAATTGAACGAACTTAAGCCTGAATAATAAATTTCTTTGGATAAAACCCATATAGTTCGACTAAATACACACAACTTCAATTTTTTTAATTCTACACGTAAAAAACATTTTTTTTGCCGAATGAAAAAAGTTTAATATCGAGGAGATCTGATAAAATATAAGGAAGTTATAAGCCATTAGTAAAAAAAGCTGATTTTATTTCCCATACAAAATTATTTTCAATGAAAAAAAATTTTAATACAACCTGATTTAAATTAATTTTGTATGAAAAATAACTAAAAAATAATATAGCTGTTTTCGCTTAAGGGCTAATAACTTTCTTATTTTTTTATCAGAATCTAGCGATTGCATCCATCATGTGATCGTCACAAAATTATCTTTGAAATACAGCCCGAAAAAAAAATATACTTAGTATATTTTTTCATCTTAATAGAGCAATTTAAAATTATAGTTTTTGGGAGAAGGTCTAAAAATATACTTTCTTAAGCTTTTAATGCCTGTAACTCTATACATTTGTTATACGATCGACACAATCAGTGTATTGAATGAAAGAATAGAGAGATATCTACACAACAGTGCACAATTTATTTTATTTAGATGAGCCGTTCGCGAAAGTTTTGCCAATAAGCGAAAAAACTAAAAATAATCAAAAAAACCTGTTTTTCGCGAATATCGGGAAAACGCGCACTAAGAAAAATAAATGAATATCATTTTCGTGATCAGCGATCTCAAATTATCTTAGAACATTTTTTTTCTGCAAGATATGACAACGACTTAGAAGTTCGAAAATTTGCTTCATTATTTCATCTTAAGTTTGTCTGAAATTTGACCTTATATGTATAAAATAGTGGATACATTGAGTGCAATAAGTTATGAGAGCTACAAAGAATATATAATGTTGCATCATATGATGTTTCACAAATTGATCGATTTGATCTCATATTCAAAATCTTGATGCTGCGGTAGAGGGCCAAAAGTAGGTCCCAATATTTTTTCATTATTTTTCCCATGTATCTAAAAATAAAATGCAACCTTTTTTGCTATTCGAAATTGAAATTCGCAAAAAAATCTGACGTTCCACCCTAATGTTATATCCGCACAAAAACATAAATGTGAAAATTAGGCTAAGTTCCTACCCAAAAATTTCGCCCGTAAAAAGCACTGAGATCAAAATTAGAACCAAGTTCTTGATAGGTACAATACAATCTTATTTTCTCAACAATACCTACATGTGTACCAACTTTAAGTTTTCTACATACAAAGAAGGGGCACTATAGCCCCCCGTGTCCGTTCTCAGATTTGTCTGACTATTTTCTCATCGGGAACTATATGCCTCATACAAAGAAAGGGTACCCTACCCCCCCAGATGAAAAGTGTCCGCTTTCAAATTTTTTTCGTTAATTGCTCATCAGGACCTACCTGCGTACCAAATTTCAGCTTTCTATCTATAGTGGAATATTGATGAGTGAGTCAGTGAATAGGTACTAAAATATGCCCTTTACACCTTCATATCTCGGGAAGCTTTTATGATAGAACGAGCCATTATTAAGTTTACCTCTGCAGGGAGACCTTATGTTTCAAGTTTGATTATTTTATGATTAAGTGGAGCAAAGTTATGAGGGAGTAAAAACAGCTCGAATGGGTTCGTGTAATATACACAATAAGTGGCCTGAACTTGGCCTGGCTCACTACCGTGTGACCACATGCATAACGAAAACTAGGCATGCAGTTAGCATAAGTGACGAAATTTAACTGGATCTTAACGAATTTTTCCATATTAGTCATAAGACGCGTCTGCAATCTACATTGATTTTTAATATCAAATTTCATAGAAAAACTCGTTAAGATCGAGCTAAATTGCGTCACTTAACTTACGTCTTAGATATCTATTAGTTTAAATCTCTGCACATGTATGCTGCTAATGTTACTAATGAAACGAGCCATTATTTAAGTAAAATCGAAGCCCAAGTTTTGATTTGTTTCGCAATTAAGTGGCGCTACTTCATTGACAAAAGCCCTGCCTTTCCTGCTGCTTAAATATTACCGATATTTGTAAGAAAACAATTTTTCTTTTTATATAATTTTTAGATTGCCCACGTAGAGTTTCAAACTAAATTTAAAATCTCCAACAAAACCTAAATCGTTTTACTTAGAACATTACAAAATTCTGTTAATGTTTACATATTTTTAAATTGACATAAATCCATTTAGAGCCTTAAAACCTATTTAATGAAAGGCAATGTTAATATGTAATGCTAATTGGTTTAGTACATTCTACACTGTTAATGTTCAACTCAGTGAACATAAACTGACTTACGCTACTTGAAGCTCAAAGGCGCTTATATTAACGAAAATGTCAAAGAATGAAAAATAGTGGCGAAATTTAAATCTAATAAATTATTGAAGGATTTTTTAAGTGTAATAGAAGCCATACACGCTGCGACGTTGGTACAACTTCAGTAGGCTGTACATAAAATTGTCACGTTTGTGGGCTCGTTGTATTAAGTTGTGTATTTTTTGTACGAAAGATCAACAAGTTTTGATTTTTTGACATGTTGTACAACACTGTCGCAACGTTTGTGTACCTGTCGCATACTATTTTATGAAGCATATGTGTTTATTATTGTTGTGACCGCCTTGCATTAAGCATTGAATGTGAGTATTATTTGCGGACAACATGAAATGGAAGATCTTTACTTGGTCACAAATGAAGTTGTGCATGAGATCGCACACTAAATTGTATCGTTTGTGCGACAAACGTACAACTTGATTACTAGCTGAGTTGTACCAACGGCCGTAACGTGTATGGCTTACATAATTCTTGAACACAATAAAAAATTTATATAAATTTCTTATAATAATATTCCACTTTTCAACGCTGATAATGTTACAAACGTGAAAAATAATAAAATCATTGATCAGACAGAAAAGATAGTTTGCTGCAGCCCGGGGTTGTTTTTACACACACTAACCTAAAAACATTTTACAATTTGTGCTTGTGTTTGCAAGTATGTAGTAGTTTATATTTTCAGGAAATTAAGGACATTCTGTATTCTTTTATATGCATTTTATAAAATGGCATTTCTCTCTATGTTTTTTTTTGTTAATTTTTCTAAATAAATAAATTAGAAATCTCGAATTTCTGGGAATTCATCTGAGGGCCACTTGTAACAGTTTGCAAGTTAATGAATCATTTTTAATTGATTGAACAATTTGGTACGAGTAGTAATAAAAAGGCGGTGTTTTTTTCTTTTCTTTAACAATGTGCAGTGGTTAAATTAAAAAGATAGTAAAAAAGGAGGGAAGGGTAAAGAAGGTGGGATGGATGAAGAGTATTGTATGGATTACAAGATATTAATTCAGACATGTTTACTACTCGTAGTATGTGAATTTTAAGCGAGTGACAGGGTAATTATTTTTTGGCTTGTATGGTTAGCTGGCTGGCTGGCTGGCTGGCAGGCTGGTTGGTTTCTTGCTTGATTGACTGGTTAGTCAGATATTTGTTGTGCCATGCAAAAGATAAATTACTTAAGCTGGTTTTCTAAGCGGTTTAACTAGCTGCGATATCTAATCAATTTTATTTTGCTTCGATTTTTTGTATGTTTTTTTGTTCATTTTATTTAATTTAATTCAAACATCCAACGAGTTTAAGTCATATTACACCATATAAAGTTTAAGTTGCGCCTCATTGTCTGTCTACGCAGAAAAAGTGCAAAAATCTTGTTGCCACCATCAAAGTACCCAATACCATAATAATTATCATCATAGATGTAGTTATTGATAAGCTGTATGCATAGCTGAATATACACGATTAAATTAAGTCAGTGATAGAGATTCTTGTTTATCTGAATGTTTGGGAAATCAGACAGAGTTCTGTATTGTTATACATAATAAATTAATTTTTGAAGTAGATATTCCGGAAAGCAGAAATATGAATATTGTTACAACTGCTATTTTAGTCAAAATGTTAACGGCAGTATGCATAACCAAAACTTGGCACGAAGTTTGCATACGTGACGAAATTGAACTGACTCTTAAAGAGTTTTCCTATACAATTGGACATTAAAAACCACTGTATCTTATAGTCCTGACTCATCACTATATTTTACAATGATTTTTAATGCCAAATAGCTCAGCAGAACTCGCTAAGAGCCAGTTCAATTTCATCGGTTATGCTATTTTCATGTCAAGTTTTCGTTACGCATATGGCCGTAACTGTTCAAAGTAAAAAAAAAAATAATAAATTCGTACTTTGCAAATAACTAAAAAACTGGGAAATCGGACTGTGTAAATATTATATTAATTTCTGTTATTTATTGTGAATTTACTTATTTATATAAACATTTTAAAAGAACAAATGGAAATTACAGAAACTTAATAAGCTGAAATTTATACAAACAATATAAGAATAGCAACAAATAATTATGCATATCGAATACAAGTTGTTTGTATAAGTTTTTCAATTAACTATGTATTTTTGTAAGTCTCGTTTGTTCTTTGAGAGTTTTTATGCTTTTAAAATGTATAGTTGAAGATCTTCTGATGAGCTGGCATAAGCATCAGCGAAATGGAGTCATGCATATAGGCTGGCAAATAACAATTTCAGAGAATACTTGAACTAAGTTTATCTCTTTTCTATATATGTATTCATTAATTAAATTATTGTATTGTATTAATTAAATGTATTTTACTTTTTTAAACAATTTTCTATTCGAATAATGAACGACTCTAAACCATAATCTGCTCATGTGTGTTGTGTTGGTCATCATCAGCAACCATGTCTGCTGACTGTGAAGTTGTTGATCTGGTTTTTTGCAGGTGTTTATTACCATAATGTTTTATTTTGATTTCCACTTTATTTTTTTCTTCTTATAAATATGATTGTGTGCATTTCCAATAATATCTTGAGGTTTATGCTTGTTTCAATTTAAATATATTTATTAAATAATTTACTACAATATATACTATGTAGCATTTTTGTATTTTAACTACATTTATCAGCTTACTCTTTAAACTGAAGAAATGCTCATTAGTTTATCCCTCTCTCTCTCTTGCGTTTGCACACACCGAAACATAATAAAATACGCAAACAACGCTGCCAGAAACTTTCGAAAGAAAACCAGAAGGCATAAATTTGTGTGTGTCTTATAATAAGCTAATAAGGGTGTTACGGCCTCCGTAAACATTACGTGTGGTGTTACGTGCTGTTTCATTGTTGTCAGGTTTACTGTGTTGCTTTAAAAAATAATTTGAACTAATATTGCGATTTACTAAACTCAAGTGCAGTGTAATAACTTTCAACTCTAATATAGTTCATTATATTATTGGAATTTTCGTACAACCGGTTTTTTTAAATATACACTTTTCGTGTTATTAACGTAACTTCCTTAGATTCAAACTTTGTTTTCAAAAACGGATTTTTTTGGGAAAATTTCAAATATCATTAATTTGCTCTGGCAACATTGTATGATGCAAACAAATGCAGGTTGATTTTTAATTTTAATTTTCTTCAGTTTGTTTACAGAATGAAGACAGACGTAAACAAATTTTGAAGACAAAACGTGTTGGAATGTGCTGTTGCTGCTACAATTTACTATACCATCCGTTCGTTCGTTGTTGCTGTTCAAGTTTTGTTTTAATTTTTTTCGTTACACTGTATAAAATAATTTTGTTCAAAGGTTTTGTGTTGTTTGTTTTAATTTATTTATTTGCCAAAAACTGGATTTTTCTTAAAATAGACCGTGGGGAAATACTTGCAAGCGCCCCACATGTGCACCATACACAAAGTTATCATGCAGGCAGACAAATAAACAACACAAATACATACGAGTGTAAGTATATACCCAGCGAACAGTTTTTTGTTGCCGAATTCAGTTCGAACTCGGTTAGAATGTTTGCATAAGATGGCAAATACGTACCTGTGTGGTTCACAAGAAAGTGAACCTCTTCGTCTGTGAAAACGTTGAAAACTTTGCCGAAATGTCTGTGACAACTCCTTACGAATTCTGGAGAATTTTGTAGGAAAATTCTAAAGAGATTTTTAAAATGTCTGAAAAATTCCAAAAAAATATCTGACAAAACATCAGGAAAACTTGAAATTTTTCTGATACTTTTTACGTCCTGTCGTATTAATGTCGGAGAAAAATCGGAGCCTAAATTAGAAAACTTTCAGAAAATTCGCACATAGAATCAAAAAGTTCTAAGACTTCTCCGACTCCTCTTGTGACATGCATTTTTCTGCTACTTATGGCAGTTCATCAGAAAACATTTACCCATATTTTATAGTTTTAAAAACTCATACATTTATGCAAAAACCCTGCAAAAATGAGTGCTTGCTGGAAGCAATCTTGTAAGGGAAACAACAGAATGGAATCACTTGCAATTGCGCTTTTATAATGCATAATTTTTGTTCGCGATGAGCCGCTTGGAAGCAATAGTTTCTGTATTCCACAAAATGCTAAAACTTGAAATATTGGCGAGGATGATGGATGGACGTGTTCACAAATGGGATAACGTCATGTTGAAGGCTTATTATTTCTTATCTTTAATTATTAATTTTGTATTTTTACTCACTGTTTGTTACTTTAATTTCAACTAGTATCGAACTAAGCATCTTCAGATTTGAAATACAACGCATCAACCACGCAGCCAAAAATACTGTTGCAAACCGGCGGCACTAAGTTAACATTAACTTACTCTTACAAATACATTGTTTTAAAATTATTTACTTTACTTTTTAAAATGTACTGTTCGTATATACACGCATACCATATGTATGTGTACTGTGCGTGTATACAATCGTAGAACATATTTTAAGAGTCTCGCTTAAGAGAGAAGTTAAATCCTAATACTCTGCTTCTTTGCCTATATTTTTTACATTTTAAAATTATCGTCAAAAGCTAGTAAGTGTTCGCCCCCATTTGTTCGTGCTCTTTTGCAAACGTTAGTGCATTTGTGTTAGCATTTTTGGAAGCATTTGTTCTTAGATATGCAATGAATGCATTGCTTCTAACAGCTTTTAGTGCTTCTAAATGTCGATCTTTTTTGCTGGGAACTCTCAAGAGATAAATGAGAGTTATTACGAATTTTGAAATCACACAATGTGCGGAAGGAAAAGATCAAAGTCGTAAGTTAGACTATTTAGACTCTCCTGTCAAGTGTCTTAAACAAAATTAAATTGTCTTCCGATAATGAGCAGAATAGTCTGCTATTAATCGAATATTTTCGAAAATCTGCAGAAACGTCGTACAAGAAAGTTGTCGACTTTTCTGATAAGGGAATTTTAGACAACTCGCTTGATTGTCTGGTAAAGTTTCACATGTCGAGAAAAAAAATGTACACTGGGTATTTTTAAACACAGACATTCCCCAACACATGATAATATTAAAAATACACTGCAATCATATAGCAACTAGTTGTTCTCTTTCTTCTTCTGTGTTTATTTTGTTTTGTTTACAAATCATTATGTTTTTTTTTTGTAAAAACAGTTACTGATAGTGTAAGCGGGATAACGACCGTATTTTTAAGTACGTTTTTGGACTAGCATTTTTGAAAAGACTACTATACTGTTTCTCAATATATTCAAATTCAATAACTTTCTTAATTTTTAAATGTTTTATCTTTCACTTTATGATTTTGACAGAATCACTATTAGAACATAAGGTCCGAATTAAAAATTGTGAGTATTTCGAGGGCATGAAATTCGTGGCCGTGTTTAATATTTCTTTACACTCACTTGAGCTCGTAATACAAAAGTTGCTCATGATTCCATCTCTGCGAAGCTATTTTTAATATCATGGAAATTTTCTTAGAATGCAATCTCGCATAACTACACTTACTCTATAATGTGTATATGAATTTGATATTTCAGTAAAGTTTGCATAATTCTTACCATGGTCTGAAACTGGCTATGGAAATACTTAAAAGTGTTCTGAAGTGGGTGGCTTTTTAAATTTTGGCCAAGCTGTTTTTTCGGACAAAAAAAATTAACTTGTTTTCTTATTAAACTTTAAAATGACTAAAGTACTTTTACTTTTGGTACTTCTTGTACATAACTTTGGAGCGAAGTTAACATCATTGTTGATTTGATTAAACTCATATTATGTACGGTAAACTCATAAATATTCCTGTCTGGCGTTTTTTTAATACAAGTTTTTAACATGAATCAATTTCATATACTACAATGTTGCAAACCATCAGTTTGAATTATGACCACTGGCAGTATCAAAGTTTCAGTTGTTTGTAAACTAGTAAAAGTACATAAACACACGTAATTGTGGTGAATACGACTTTGTCAATTCTATAAAAATAAATTTTCTAAGAATTTTAGATAAAAGGCAGACAAAATTTTAATTTTATTTTTAAGAGGATTTGCAGTTGAATCGAAAATTTTAATATTTTTAAGAAAATCTTGTTTACAGCTTACGTCTCGTGCTAAGCAATAGTTAAAATTCCTTTTTTATATGCAGACAAATAAATGAGCATGCCTTTAGGAAAACCAATCATTCAAATTAAACAATTGGTTCATACTTACATAAATAAAACTAAAACAAACTTAAAGTTGTTATTAAGAAAATCTTATTTAAATTTTGTTCTCCCTTGGCCTTTAAATACAATTTTAAAAATTTTCTCTTTATGCCGGCTTTATCTGTTTCAAAATTCCTCTTTACTTGTAAAATGTCCTTTATTTTATTTTATGTTTGTTTTTTTGTATGAGATTAATTTCAAACACAGTTATGTAAGAAGAATAATGATGAATGGATATTTGTGTGCATGTCTTCACAAAATGTTCCCTGTCTATACTTTGTGTACTCATCGTAAAGTCATAAAAGTTAATCAGGCACGTGCTTACCATGTCACTTATCCTTGCTTTTTGTTGTGTTTGTTAAATACAAAATGAATATATATCTTTGCTACAATAACAACAAATATTTCATATAAGTTGAGAAACAATAGCTTTCTGGTGAATACACTGTTATATTTTTTTCACTAATATTAGATTCTCGAAATGCCGCAGTTTCACTCACCACTGTCATGAAAAATTACTATTGGAATCAATAAAATGTTAAAACTAGTTTGCAACACCTTGTTAGAGATACTTTTTTAATAGCGATTTTTCACAGATAAAAGCATGAACTGAAATTATTCAACTTTGTTACAAAAATTAGCGCAAAAATGTGGTTTGCGAGATTAGCGCAGCAGGTTGTCTTAACAACTTCGAGAAAATAATTCCACGAATTATTCTAAGCAAATTTGTCATAGAAATATAAAATATGTATGTATGTTGTAAATGCCTTAGTTCGTATAAAACGAACCAGTAGTGGTTGGGGCCAGACCCCCTCCGAATAGAATAAAAATAGCTGTGGCAGTTCAGTGTTGTCAACAACATTTGGCCAAAAAATCAGAGGACTAGCGCCAGCGGCTTCTAAATTATGATGCCTTTATTATAGGAATAATTACAAAAAGTGTTTGAAGAAGTTTGTCTCAATACAGGATGGGGCGTATGAGTATTGATAAAATATTAAGTATACGGCCAATTTCTTGAAACACTTTTTGTAATTTTTTCTATAAAAAAGGCGGCATAAAACATATGTTGGAATTTCCGCAAGCTCGAAATTGAAAAAAATCGACCCATTCTAATATGCATATTTTCGTAGCGATTTTAATCCGAAGAGAATGATGTCATTATAGTCAATTCATATTACATATTATCAATCCAAGGCCATAGTATGAATAATATTCTTTTCTTATATAACAATAATATTTTATCACACAACCATAATACAGGCGCGAATCCAGATTAAGCTATTAAGATGGGAACTTTTAAATGAATCTTCATTATTTTTAATTTCTTTTAGGGAACGCAATATAAATGGGGTAAATTTTTTTCTCTTTTTCCCCTCCCCTGGATGCGCGCTTATATAATGTAATAATAAAATATAAATATGGTTTTAAATTATCATTCGCTCGGATATACATCATTTTATTAGAGGCCAACCGAAACCAATGACATATTTACATTTATTTTCAATTACATTTTACCTATAATAAAGGCATCATAATTTCGATTTTGAAAACAAACCAACCAATGTGGTAATAATGGGATAAGAAATTCTAAAAATATGATTGACTACATACTTGTACAAGGTTTTGGACTACATCAATGGGGCGCTGAATTTGATTCTGCGCCAGTTTTCGATGTACCTGCCGTTATGACGAAAACGAAAAAGTTGCACGACGGTTTGTCCTATTCTATAAAAATATTCCACCTGCTGAACACGTCTTAAACGTAAGGCTTACAAGATAAGATATCCTATGTCGAGTACTAATTGTGAATAAGTACGAAATTAACCCTTAAACACATATTAAGTTTTGAACGTATTCTGGCGTTTACGTTGAGTATGAAGGGCTATAGTAGAATTTTGTGAAAATATTTTTGTAAAAAATTTCAGATTTCTGTATAGACGCTGAAGGGGAGTTTTTTTGCGTCTTTTTTAAGAAAGGGACAAAAATAACCACACAACGAAGAGTTAGAGGGCTAAGATGTTCGACAAAAATGTTTCTCGTGGTCATTTTCATAAAATTGCTGAACACATATTATAAGTTAAACGTTTTCCTATGGCGACACACTATAACTATGTGGAAAAGAGGGGAATTTAACTTCCGCTAAAATGAATCCCAGATGTTTTCGTACTTTTTAATGTCTACATACATATATAAGGTCTTACATAATGTAGCAAGGAAATTAATATGATATTATGTATGGATGTATCGACTGTATAAAGGCAAATCCATTAGTAATAATGTACTTACTAGGCGCGGATGCAGTGGAGAGGAAAAATTAATATTTCACCACTTCCCAAAACTAATTAAATTAACCTGATTTCTGTTGAAACAAAATGTTTCATATAAAAGTTCCCCTCCCTACAAATTTAGCGGGATCCACGCCTGGTTATACATATTTATATCTAATGTTGTTAAAATTTTTGTATCTTCCTTAGTTTTCATTAAATGAATAGAAATGAAATGTCTGGTAGATATTAACAAAAACTTTAAATAAAGGTTTCCATTCAAAACCTAAGTAAAATGCAAAAGAAAATTAATAAAACAAGTGAAAATTCTAACAACGAAATAATAAAAAAGATTTATTTACCTTTACATATTCTGCTTCTCATCTAAGTAGTTAGAAAATCGCGTTTAAAGCTATTTGCGTCGCTTTTTAAAATGTGGAATCAATCCGCTTAGCGTCGGTTTGATTCCGACTTGCGTCGCTAAATACAATTGGATTTTTTCACTGATGTCATAATCACATGTGAAGAGTTTTAAAATTTACATGAAAAGGGGGAACCATTTACCATTTTATTCTGTTAGGCAAGTTATTCTACATAAATACAAGTGTTATTTATTTAGATATATCAGATGAAGATAGATCAACATATTCCAAAATGAAAATTTATGTTTTTTCTTTAATGCATGTATGCATATGTATACGCGAATATAAATGAATTAGCTTAATTTTTTATGATTTTATGTAAATTTATTTTTTCTTACGTTTTTATAATAATGAAATATGAATAAAACGTTTCCATGTGACTTTTAATCAAAAATATGTATAATTTTGATAAAATTTTTCAACATTTGATCCAATCAATAAAAATCAGTGCATTTATATAGAAAAACTTGATTCGATTTGCATCGTTTCAGTTTGCCTCGCATTTCCCCGGTCCCCATTAACGACGCAAATCGGGGCTTCAGTGTAATTCAGATTTAATGTTTGATTCGGAAGAACTCTTCACATGCAAAATTAGACTAATAATAAATAAGATGACAGGGATTATTGCATGTATCAATGTTACTGCTTTTAATATTCAAATCAATAGCATTGCCATTTTATATTTTCTTAATCAGAATGTCTGTCAATCACGAAAATCCTCTTACATACTTGCATAAACATGTTGGATATCTATCTCGTTAGTTACATATCTGTAAACATATTGTGTGATTTATTTCAATAAAGGATATTTAATTGCTTTTTTTATCTAAGCTTTTAACAGGGAGTTGTTAGTTAGTTGCTGGTCGCATACTCAAATACACCTTTATATAAAAAGATAAACCGGATATGCAAGTTGTGACGATATATAGAAATAATTGTACGTTGATGTGGTAAATAAAGTGCGGAAGTTGTCTACTGTACAAGATGTGCAACCCAGCAAAACAATTAGTAGCCTTGTTCGTTCACGTGTAAAAGTTGATTTAAGGAACCCTTTTTTGTATTGCATACATGCATACATAGAAATATTTTTTTTTGTCTTTAACCTTGTTACCATGACAATGCCCATACAAGGCTGCTGCCGATTGAAGTTTCGCTTCCTTATGCGTCTACAATTTTATTTAATAGTCTTTATGACCATTTGTCGCCACTTGGCCATACTTAAAGTGGTCATAACACATTTCCACTTTTAAAATGTAGTGGTGCAAAATAAGAAGACATGTCTTAATACTTATTTTGTAATTTCACTTTCATTTCAACATCGATTTGTAGCAACATCATTCGTTGCCTAGCAACGTCATTGGTGTGCAACATATTTAAAGTTGTCCTGATTAACCATGTATGGAAAATTAATGAAACTCCATGAAAAAAAGCAAAAAAAGAATTAAAACAGCAGTAAAACAAAACGTAGAAAAAAATCGGCTTTTGTAGAAATAATGGAAGTTGAAAAAATCAAGCATCCAGCAGAGGACATTGCAATAATGGTTTCTTATAATATTTTATTTATAAGTTTCTATATTTAAAAATAGATTGCTGTTGATTGTAATTGAAATAAAAAAGATATTTATATGATTCAGCTTTAATTTAAATGTTGTTAATAACCCGATGAACTGGTTTTGAACTGGCAAGGATTTCATACATAATGTATCTTATAGTTACTTATACAATCTCAAAAAAACACACACACACATGTATGCATCTGTTCAATGCAAATATAAATTCGTCATTTAATGTATCTGAAATGTTATTAAAGACTTTAAAATATGGGAATTTTAATGGCTACTTAAACATAATATATGTACGAAACATTATTATTGAAATAATGTTTTCATTTGAAAATTAAATTTGTTAAGTTTATTATTCTTTAGTTTTTAATAACATCAAGGGTTTTCTTACATCTACATATAATTTAGGGCTTACTTTTATAAAGTAAAACTCACGTCGCATTGTAAAGTGATTGGTACAAAATTTCCCATAAGATCTGGACTTATGAAATTTGGTACACAATTTCCAATTGACTTAATCAAGAAGAAACGATGGTTTGAAATATGCACATATATCGGATATCTGACTCTGATAGCTTTCATAATATCCTGAAATTAGTAAGTGACATTTTTTAAAACTACTAAATTTAGGGCGACATGTATTTTTTGTAGAAACTTTTTTTTAGTTTTGTTTACATTCTTCGTGATTTACTTTTTCTTTTTAGTAGTCTAACAAAGCAAAACAGCTGTTAGCTCTTGATTTAGAACAATAAAAATCACTACTAAAAGTTAAAAATCTCGTGTTTTTCATAACACCAAAATATCACTCGCGTGCTTCAAAATCATTCGTGGTTTGAAGTCACCTTGATTTCAGAATATGCCTGTATAATTCTACTTATGGTTACATATGGAAAAGCTAAACCCACAACAAATATCAATTTTACTATAAATTTGCATTATAATTTTTTCTTTAATCGGTGCAAGGACACTTGTACCTGTCACACATCATTTTTCTATTAAAAGCGCAATAATTGATTAAATTTTGAATGTTTTTAGCGGTAAGTTTGCGTTAATAATTTAATCCTTGTCTCACTTTCCTTGTAGTAAATTTGGCGCAAACACATGTAAATTTTTGTAACAAAAACTTTCATATCATATTAATTAAGATAACGTATAAAAATGCTACTCACACGTACGATGACCATTAATTTCATGAAAAATTGTGAATACTTTTTTCACATTCTTCAACATAATTTCATAAGAACTAATTATAGAATACGTCGTTTCATAAATATAAGTAGGTATATAATACACTTTATGCAAGCTATTAACATTTATAGATACATTGCACTTCTTTTTAATCTTTTTCCATTTCTTTACAGTCTGGCCCATGATGTGGAAGAACGAAAATGCGGGAACTCTCAACGAAAAACCACTTCTTTGTACCCTACTAAAAACCTGTATTATTTATTTATTTATATATCTATTGTGCCAATAAATAAATAATGAGATAAATAAAATAGGTTGCTAGTAGAAATCAGTTGTTTTATGTTTAGAAATCCAGCGAATGATAATTTTCGGCATCGTGGGACAGTCCGTTAATTTTTACTTTATTACTATTTATAATTATGTATATAATGCGTTATAACAGGCTTTATCCGGTTTTACGTTTTTTCTATATCGCACAGTGTAACTTTTCGCAATTTTAGGTGGCCAAAATTAACAACTCTGGTTCCGGAGCAGATTTCAAAATAAAATTTATTAGAGATAATGTCAATACATAAGGCAATCTTTGTAGAACAAATGGGCGTGGTCTGCCCACTTTTATTAGTAGCCCCATGCATGGTGAAAAAGGTCTGTAAATTTGACCAGACCCACCTACCTATATGTATTTCGACGCGATGAATCCGAATCTACGTTTTTACTACGCTCTTAAAATTATAAAATAATCAAATAGATTTGTATTAGTCACAATATAAGTACATAGTATACTACATAGTGTACTACATACCTGTCTATTTTACCCTTGTCAATTACTTAAATTCATTTTAGAATAAAAGCCAACATATATATTTTGAAGAATATAATATATATTCTGGAAATTTTCAAGTTTCATCAGAATCGATTAAGTAGACGTAGTTGAAAAACTATATTTATATTGCATGGGCGTGGCACTGTCCAACTTTTTAATCATTAAATTGTACTATCAGGGTAGCTCAATGTGTGTGCACACTTGCGTAGAAATTGTTTTAGTGAACGTAATTAACAAATAATATTTACTTAGGATGAAATGGTATTGTCATGAGAACGTAATGTTTGTGGAAAGTTTCAAGCTGATCGGACGTCTTGAAAATTGTAAAAACTACGTTGAAAATTTTTATTACATAAATATTAATTTGTTACGGCTCCTGTTATGATTCACAACTAAATTGATGCTGAGTCGTAGCTATCAAATTCTTATTGTGGATTGTGGATTACAACATTTATCAACATGGGATAACTGTTTTTTATCAGTTGTATTTTGGTTTTAATTTCGACTAATTGTGTCAGTTTTGCTTTATTAGTCCAGACGCCAACTTATCCCATTTGTCAACCATTATTGTTGCCAAGATAATATCGATATATCGATATATTTTGCCCATCCCTAATGGCTACTATGGTTTCAAAAAACAGTTTCTTAATGTGAAAAGACACAGTCTGCACTCAATTTGGACAAATCATTTCCTATAAATTTTCTTTAAAAATTCGTTATTCCGGAAAATTTAAAGAATTCCTCAAAGTCATGAATATTAAAGTTTCATTTCGTTTGTTAACAGCATTTGTTATGACACGAAATAATTAGTATATTTCAGTAAGTGATAGAAGAAAGCCTTGCCATTAAGCAAAACTGATATTGAAAGACCCCAGACATTTTACCTTCGTACAGAATAATACAATAAAATCAGAAGTAACGGCTGCTAAAATAATCTTTTTTGCAGTTCATACGCACACTTGCACAATTTATAATCTTTTGAATGTAAAAATATTCCTAGCTTTTTTGAAACAATCATAATTTTGCAAATTTATACAAATAGTATGTATGTACTTTTATATGCATGTACATATACATACATATGTATGCATGTATGAATGTGTCATACAATCGCTTAAGAATATTAAGAAGAAGAAAAAAAGCGTGGAAATTTAATACATGTATCAAGTATTAAATCCAACTCACTAAACTGTATTATTTATTTATATGTGACTTCTAAAGTTTATTTTGCTTTTACATATACAAATGCATATGTATCCATACATTTGTTGGCCCATCTAGAGTGAGTACGACGTACGTATCGCTCCTTTATAATGGGTGTTTTTTATTGAGGTGTAGAACTTTAAGTTGGCATCACTTTTTTAACTGGCGGCCATTTTGTCAGCTGTCAAGTGATTAATATTTAGTTTGGTTTGCCATTTCATCATGAACAGGTTGACAAAAGAACAACGCTTGCAAATCGTGCAAATTTATTTCGAAAATAATGGTTCAGTTCGCGAAGTTTACCGCAAGCTCCGTCCATTTTATGGTCGACATAATCGTCCATCAGAGCAATTAATTCGGTTAACCATGGATCGTTTTCGCACTACGTTTACTCTATGTGATAATACGCATCCGCAGAGACGCCGAACAGTGCGCACCGAAGAAACAATTGCCGCTGTAGAGCAAAGTGTTGAAGAGGACCCGAATGAATCGATTCGCCACCGTGCACAACAATAGAGCCATGATAACCGACTATTTTGTTCCCGAATTGGATGGCATGAATGTGGATGAGTTGTGGTTCCAACAAGACGGCGCTACATGCCACACAGCGCACGTCACAATCGATTTATTGAAGGAAACATTCGATGAGCGCATAATTTCACGGAATGGACCTGTCAATTGGCCACCAAGATCGTGTGATTTGACACCATTGGATTATTTTCTTTGGGGATATGTGAAGTCGCTCGTCTACGCCAACAAACCAGAAACGTTAGGGGACTTGGAAGCCAACATTCGTGGCGTTATTGCCAACATACGGCCCCATATGCTCGAAAAAGTGGTTGAAAATTGCACCTGTAGAATTGGCTTTATTCGAGCCAGCCGCGGCGGCCACATGCCCGAAATCATATTTAAACATTAATGGCATAAAATTATCCTTCCAATAAAGCCAAATTGATGGACATTAAAACGATTTTCTTGTGTTTTATTTCAATTCGAAGTTCTATACCTCTAAAAAAAACACCCGTTAGCAATGTAGTCATATCTAAAAAAAAATGAAACTTGGCAAAACGCGTTTAAAGTTTTAAAAATGCTAACAAGTTATGGCCGGTATTAGCTTTTTTAGGGGCTATAACTTCGGTGTCTTACATATAAAGAAGATAGCAAGGAACACTTCTTCAATAACTTAAAAATTTTGGCTTTTTGAGATATGACTATGTTGCAATAAATGAGCGATATGTAGATTGTATTGCATACACACGGAAAAAATATTATTAATATATAAATACATTCAACGTATATTTCAAATGCAATGAACAAATTTTTTATTGTTGTTTCTCTCGAACGAACTTTGAAAATATCTTCATCTACGAAATTTTAGATCTCGTTATATTTTTTCCAGCTTCCGAATTATAGGAAACCTATTGTTCAAAGTGATTATATAGACTACGGTTCGTAACGTTATACTCAGAAAGAATTAGACATTATCACTATTCCAAATAACAAGGGAAAAATCAACATCAACCTAGTTTTCAACGTACGCAGTAGTACGGAACAACGTTGTTTTCGGAAGCCGTCACGTTCCTATCATCTGTGCGTATGTGTATCTTTTCTTATTACCACGTCGGTAGAATGTGATCGCAATTCTTATATATACAAACTTTTCGAGAAATTTATATACGAGAATTAAATCACTACAAAAATTATGTATTCTGTTTTTGCATTCAAAAAAATTCAGTCTCTAACAAATTTGTGTAATTATATACATATGTATGTATTTTCATGTATTAGAGTAAGTTCGGCTAATGTCGTATACCTATTTCTTATTTACCTACGGTTTTTAGAAATTTGATTCGATTAGAACAGAACTCAGCTGGTGTTCTACTGCAAGTCATATATGTACCTTATTTATCGATGTCGAAGGAAATTTTTCTTTTCTTACAATTTCATTTGAAACAAAATTCAAAATTTTGGTTTTGTTTTAAATGAAATTGTAAGAAAAAAAGTTTCCTTCGACATCGATAAACAGGCAGTTAGGCTTACATTCGGGAAAGAAAAAAGTCTTTGAAGCATATCATTTAAAAAGTTGGCGGTTAATGTGGGATACTATGTTTAGATATGCTTATTTTCTTGAAAGGATAATATGATACAGTATACCACTTTAGTCGTCTTTAGCTATACCACATTAGCCGACCACGCGGTTTATTCAAATAACTATTGAATTAAAAATAAACACTAAATATGCAACATTGTTGAATGTGTTCTTCACTAATGCAAGTTTGAAATACTTGTTTTTAGAAAAAAAAAAACTAAATTGATCAGAGCGTGAAAAAGTCAACAATGCGATACCATATTTTTTACGATTGCCTATTTTCATGGCATGGCAAAATCTAATACAATAACGTACTTTTAACTTTCTGAGAACATCAAACTATTGTGATTGGTATCGTTATTCCTATGATCTTAGTTCTAGAAAAAAATCAGTTGTACCAAATTACCTGCTTATACCACATTATCCGAACTTAATCTATTTCTTCAAGTGTACTTCAAGTTTTTAATAATCACAACACATACATATTTGTTTGTGGTAGTATAGTTTTCGCTGCTTCTACTAGTATGTACTTTGTAATGGTATGTTTTTGCCGTTGGCGCTCTTTTTGTTGTTATTGTTGTTTTTGTTGCTGCTGTTGCTGTTATAGCAGAAGTAGTTACACAACTTTGTACCGATCACACTCCGTTGGTTGGTTGGTTGGTTGGTTGGATCTATTTTTAGATTTTGAAGTTTATTTTTATTTTGTAGCTGGTTTTTTTGTTAGTTATTTATAGACTACAAAAACTACAACAATAATAATACTGACATTACATACAAAAATAAAAAGAAAAATAAATAATAATAAGTAAAACTATTGCTTTGTGAGGATTTAATGGCAGTAAGAGTGAAGAATGCTTGCTTATACACAATACAATTTCATTTGTCAATGTAGACGTAGACGGACATTTATAATACAAATAAATATAACTACAGCATTTACATTTATCAGCATTTTTTTATAGAATCTGTTTAAGAGATATGTAGATTCTTTTATTAGATTTGTATGTATGTAATTTTGTTTTGCTTCTTAATTTTATAAACAGAAACTTATAGAAAATTTTCAATTAAGATGTTGTGTGTAATAGAACTATTTACATACATACAAGTACACGTGGTCTATTTTATCGGATGTCAGATTTTTATTAGCTACCTCAAAATATAGTTAACTTTATTTTGTAATCGTCTTTATTTTGTAATCGTCTGATTTCAAAATCTGACTAAGAATATGATATTTAAAACTCATATTGTATATTATGTAGATGGAAATAGAATAAGTTCTATTTTCAACAGAGCTCAGAAGAAAAATTAAAAATTGTATATTAGAAACGATATTTCACTTTTACGTATTGAAATCAGACGAACACTGAGACAGTGTAATGGCAGCTTCTGTAATTAATTATACTTTTATTTTTAGATTTATTAATATTTAATACAAAAGCTATTTTTTTTGTGACAATTGATTTTAATAGATTTTTAGCCGTTGCCTGGCAGTGATTTCGAAGAATTGTTGATAAAACGTGAAGGCACGACTTTTAAATAATACTTTCAACAAATAAATAATCGTTAATTTTTTATGACAATAGTAACACACTAAAATGGATTTTTTTCTTTATTAAACTGATATATAAATGAATGTTTTTTTACTGGCTGTACATTACTTTTAGATTTAAATATTCACACCTTTATTGAGACACCACCCCTTTGAATTATTTGGTTCTGTTGGAGGTAAGGTAAAAAATTTAAATAAATTTTGATATGTATGTATGTATGTACTGATTATATTTTTATTTCATTAATTTTTATTATATTACATTAATCTATAATTTACTTTGAAAATTGGTTTTATGCCCTTGTTGTTCAAAATATGCACTCTTGCAACTTGCACGCCTATTCAACTTGTTTTATTTTTGGGCTTGTTCTTTGCATATACATACATACATACATATGTAGTACATATATATGTATGTATGTCTGCTGGTATGTAAATACATACATATGTCTACAATTTTTAAAAATGGCAAATAATATATTATTTTGAATTTTTTAAATATATTTACAAAAAGCCAAACAATTTTGTAAGGAATTTTAAACATATTTGAATAATAACGGCCAAAATAACGTAACCCATAGAAAACTAATTTTATAGGAGAAGTTCGATTCTCATTTATTTAAAATTTCTTAATTTTAATGAATTTCAATGAATTTTCATTGAATTTTTTAATGTATGTATGCTGTCTATAAATTTAAAAATTAGAGATAAATAATTGTACGTTAACTCTCCTCATGAAAATTTCATTTTGTCAGTTACGTTAACGTAAACCACAGCTCGATAGTTTTTCGGCTGCACTCAATCATATATTTTCATGTCACGTTATCTTGCGCCGCAAGACTTGCGGTCAGACAAAAAGGTTGATGTCCTTTACGTTACCAAAAATAGAATTTTTGAATGGTTTTGCTTGCCCATAAAGTCCACATTTGTTCTAATAAAATGCTTTGGCAAATAAATGGATACACATAAGAGTTTCTTCAAGTGGTATTTATTTTTGAATCCAAGCTTTGGGATTTTAGATCATATGGGCTAAAGCCAAAACTTTGCTGTAAAATAGGTCGAACTCGGTAGGGCTCAGGGCCAACAAAAATGGTAAATTGGATTAAATTTTTTCTAAAATCATATTTGTGAAGATACCTTTTAGACACATACATACATACATATACTTATTGTAATAAACTCAACTTAGTCAAACACAGAGTTTCTTATTTAACATAAAGTATTTATTAGCTGACGTGTTCTTTTTTCTTGCTTGTACAAAACTAAAGTAAAGATAATACATAATTTGGACAATGATTATATCTAGTGATGACTTAATGGGTACAACGGCTTTGGTATACATTGTACTTTAAGTAAATATATTTTGGAGAATGAATTTATTGGGAGAATGCACTGTGTACTAAAAATGTAATACTAATACCTTTAATAGAATGCAATCACTGGCTTGCATTTACGCTTGAAATTAATTTAGTCATTACACATATAATAGTTATGTTTCTAAAGAAAAATTTTTTCTAAGTGAAAAGAATGATGCTGCTTTTTAGGGCAAACATTCAACATTTTTCAATTTCCAAATTTAAAATTATATATTTTCCAACTCGGAAGGAATATTTCTATAATTTTTATTTTAACAGCTTGAATACTGGACCAAGGTTCTGAAAAATTTAGAAATTTTAATTTTCAAGCAAGTATACCTTACTAAAACATGTTTTTTTTAATCCTATAAGGGCAGAACAAATTTTTGGAATCGGTTAAGAAAATAAAAATGACAAGTGTTCAAATATGTAACATGTTTGAAGTGCAGGACTGCGCAGCTTCCTTCCTGATCAATGTGGGAAGCTCATCCTCTTATCCTGTACTCCTGTGTATATTACTGTTTTATCCGTTTAGTAATGGCTGATTTATTTCCAAAATATTTTGGTTCTGCCCCACTGTGCGATGATTGTCTTCATACAAACTTCTAATGATTTATGGGATTATTATACCTCTGCCTATTTCTGTTTATATCACAAACAATCGTTTGTGGATGTTTTCTTTTGGGGCAATTAAAACACAATTTAAATTAAATTTGTAATGTCTTTCCCTTTGTTGTGTTAAGTACACTAAATTAATTATTTAATTAAAATGCGGATACAAAGAACAATTGTAGTGGACGTCATTGGTCACTTACACCGTTAATTTCTTTAAAAGTTTAATCACGTCTTTTGTAAATAATATATATTTGTTTGTTATTGTTTTCATCATTTTTTCTTGTTTTGCTTTTTTCTTTTCATCATATTGTTTATTTTATTTGCACTGCATTGGTTGTTCTTTTGTGAATGTATGTATGCATGTACAATTGTTTCATGCCTGTGTGTAGTATAAGCATGTCGTTTTTATGAGTCCCATAGCTTGGCACGTACAAAGTGCTAAATACGTAATGATAAATGAGTACTGAATAGTAGTACCCTGCAGATAACATGACTAGTCCATACACGCATGTAAAGTATAACGCATAGAGGATTAGGACTACTCCAAAGGTAACTAGAATGTATGAAGAAAACATAGTCGATTTAACATTACGATATCCTTGGGGTGGACCAAGCTTTGCATTACATCGCAGTAATCTTAAAAGTACTCTATGTGAATACTTGCTCCAGCACCCAATTGTCCGTGTTTTAAATTCGGTTAACTATAAATTCTTGTTTGCATGACTACATTACATAGGATCATTTTATAACTAGTCTATTTCAGCTAAAATGGACCACGTAGTCCAAAATTATCTGCAGAGTATATACTTACAATCTATATGTAAATATATGTATTATTTAAAAAAGTGCTCCGATTCTAATTCTCACTTCCTATAAATAGTCTAAAAACTAATATGTACCAATTTTAAATCGAGTTAACAATTTTTAGATTCGGAGCACTTTTTAGGTCCACCCTAATGTACATAAATACAATAACAAAAGCAAAGATTTACAAACAACGAATAACTTATTATTAAGTCTTGTTACTCTCCAAACTATGAGGTGTTTAGTACTCGCTCACATATATGTACCCAGTGGTAAAAATACCCATTACGTAATCGCTGATGTGAGCAATACTTAGTAGCTGCTAGCGGTGACGCTTTGGCTTATTTTCCCACTTAGATTTAACATAAGCGTGTCATAGGCTGTTTAATCGGTGCGCTCTCGCTAAAAATGTAAGATACGATGTCAGTACCTGCCGCTACTGTGCATTTACATCATAAGTGGAACTGTAAGCGAGCTTGTTGTTGAAATGGATCTCAAAACAAGGCCACAATTTTTTACTTTGTACATATAAGGGATAAATTCCATAAAATACAACAAAATTCTAACATACACAATGCAAAATAATCGAAGCTATTATTAGTAAATGACATATTAGATTACACGTTAATTTAAATTCGAAAATTTTCGCAAAAGCATATTAATTTTAAATCGCGAATATCGCAAATACAAGCGCTAATTTCGAACAATGAAATTCAGCATACTCAAATGGTCTTTACCCAGTAGGGGGCCCAGATTGTTAAAGCAAATCACTTGCAAATTCAAGTACAGTGAAATAATTCAGGATAAATTTTACCATGGGTTAAATTCTGTAAACTGAACATTTCTTAATTCACTGACTGTATTTTAACACATTTTAAATATGCACTTTCATTGCCAAGATCTTAACAAAAAATAGATAAAACATTTATTGTAAAAGCATTTATTTTATTGGACATCAGAGAATGTGTACGTTGGTAAGAGAATGTGTATTGTACTGCATTGGAGAAGAGTCTTGAATACGTATTTTGTTGATTTTTTTCATATTAATTAAAAAAAACTTTCATTCACAATTTTATGCTCTTGTAATTTTTCGAATAGATATGTATGTACAACATACAAATCTGTTGCTATTATACATGTGTTGAGTTGTAGAAATATTGTAACTTGTTCTTATATCTAGAATACGGACTACACAATCGTCCGTATTCTAGATGTAAATACATTTATTAACATTCATAGAAAAATTATACACACGTCATAAAAATCTTTAAAAAAAAAATAGTCAGACGATTATGTAATGCTAGTATATTTAATTAATGATATACAGTAACTTTCCCATAATGCAATTAGAAAAAAATGATACAATAAAAAAAATCCCTTCAAATAAGCTAATTCAATTTATTGAACTCGCTTCCCTTTTGTGAAGAGATAAATGTTGTATTGTTATTATCTTTGCCAAAGCAAAATAAAAGTCTAGAAACACAAGTACATGTTTTCTTTGTTTTTTTAACTTTAAGCTAATACAGGCATGTGTGCTACGTCCATGGAAAGACATTTTTTCCCCAATGAGCTTATGTGATTGGAAACCTGAAATACGTAATGAGTTTTGTTCCTCTACAAACTGAGTGCTTCCTTTTATATATTTGAAATAGAAAAGTCAGTTTCTATTACTGTCTTTGTTCGGCTATCATTTCGTTATGAATTTATAAAAATCAACTTTTAAAAATTTTATTATTTTTGGAAATTTTCTTTTAAAATTAAAAAGAAAAACTTTCTCCAAATTATCCGTTAATAAAAAAATGTAAAAATTATTGCTAAATCAAACTGCATCCAGCGAAATAGGAAATTGTCTGGGATCTTATCTTGGCATGGCGGTGCTTGAAAAGCGCAGCAATATAAATATTTGGTGGTTCCCACCAGAATTTTGTCAATCACGTTATGGAAAACATTGCGAAAGTGGAACAAATTCTTGCACCTTAATATCACTTATACTGGCAGATAAAATGGCTAAAGCACGAGTGTTTAATGGTACCATCAGAACTTTACCCAGGCGAGCTGTCGAAATATTTGGTGATGCCATGAATGAAGGAAATATTGTTTATGCCAGGATGTTTAAAATATCTGATATAAGAAACAGAAAAACAACTCCCAATCTCAATATACCGGAAGCCATGACGGCTTTAGAAAGGCAAAGAAATTTAGAATTTGATTTGCGAGAATGGTTTTATACACACATAACGGCAGATCCTCAAAAGCAGACCTATACAGAATCTGTACCTAATCGTATAACACAAGTTTTAAGACTGGGGGTACAACTCTTCAAAACACAAGCCAATAATAGCAGCGCAAAAAACTTATTTGCTGCTTTAATAGCTGACAGTCGTACAACAGTATTCATATTTGAATTTTCCCACAATGTTGTATCTTTCTTTGATTCACATCAACACGGCCCTCGGGCTGGCGCAGTGACAGCACAAGCTGCTATAGATAATTTATTAGATTTAAGCCAATGGTTTGTCAGTATGATAGAGGAAGTTTACAGTAGCCGGCCGTCTATATACGAAATATCATTTCTAACCACTAGTGCTGAAGCTCCAAATGCAGCAACACTATAATTAAAGCTTTAATGAATTGAATTTCGAAACTGGATGTGGGTTTAATCCAATTAAAAAAAATCTTAATTTTTATACAATTACAATTCGCAAAAAGTTCTTAATAAAATTTACAATACATCTTATTTTGTTTAATTCACTGATCATTCCCGGATCTATTACACTTACTAATGGTTTGAGAGAATTTTCTGAGCGTATACTTAATATAAATTTGCTCAATGTATCAGTAAATTACTTATACGTCGTATTCTTATATTGTTATTTTTTTCGTTATAGCAAAAATCTGGGGGTTTACTCTGTAATTCGAAACGAAAGAAAATGCTTTCGAATTGCGATGTAAATAACATACAAATTCGAACAGTTTTGCTTTCGAATCGTATTACAGAATAACCCCCTGTTGTTTTCTTGAATAATCGCATCGCGGATGTCTATTTTTGTCGATTTTGAGTTATTAATGCCAAATTGCATTATCTTATATGCTTTTTTGAGGGGACCGAAAATTTCGCTAATAAGATTATTGTTCAGTTAATACAAACTTATAATTACTTCTGTGCAAGCATTTTTCAGACAAAAAAAGCTTAGTCTGCTTGTGTGCTTGAATTATTTCAATGTAAACAACTGTTATCGACATAAGCTTTTTTTCAGCACCCATTTTCAGTGTCCTTAGCACATTGCTTTTTTTAATTATTTTCTAGGTTTCACATAGAGTCTGTAGTGTTAAAAATTAGGGATATAACCGATACCGATACGGATATATCGACGATACTTGAGATATTCCGATACATCGGTATCGGCGATATTTTACTGTCCATACGACGATACTTTTAAAATTTTTTTTCCAGAGTTTCTTTTTAAAGAAATCATTTTTTTTGTTGTTAATTTTACATGAAATAAATTCAAGTAGTTGTTTTTTAAATCTCATTAATATCAATTCTAAATATTATTAATTGGCCAATTCACAACCTGTTGTATATGCATTTGTACGATCTACAACACATACAACATTTTGAGAATTGATCAAATATTCCCAGCAAAAAATACACTCCAAAGAAGTTATGAATATGTGGAATTTGCGATCCGGAAGTAGTGTAAATTTTGATCATTTTGAATAAGAAGTTCTCTTTTTCAATTACCAATCACCGAATTGGAAGCGGTGTTAAGAAAATTATCTTTTTTGGCGTTCTATAATGATATTTTTCCTATGGTAAAAACTTGCTGCTGTATGGAAATTTTAATTTGTATCAATTCAGTTCTCTTAATAAATTGTTATCGAATTTTGAATTTTTTATTTTACTTCATATAACAAACGCTTCTTAACTTATGGTAATATACATGTATCGTTCAAGTGCCTTTATTTCTGACATAACGCTGTTTCGCGAAAAGAAAAGCTAATAAAAAAAATTTAAGTGCAGAATTACATATAGCGTCCCAAATAACTAAAGAAACAACTTTCAGTTTTAGGGAACGACAAAGTTTATCGAAATTTGTAATCATGTGTAATCGTTATTTCTTGATCGATGTTTTTTTCGCTCGAAAATAACACACAATCTGTGTTCTTTAATCTACAAAAAAAGACGCCTTACACGATCAGGCCCAATGTCCATCATAAAGTCCATGGCTTCGCTTTCGCCTTGACATAATGATTTTCTTCATTAGAGACTAAAATCAGAATAGGCGGAAATATTTACTTAAGGAAGTAACTATTCGAAATTCATAGAGAAGAAGCCGTACCGAATTCCGGATATTCAATAAATCTTTACTCAGTGAAACCACTATTATTTATATTTTTGGGGACATAATGTCTATTTTCTATCTCTGCATTACAATTAGTACAAATGAGCGTATGCTTAATATAAATTTGTTGAATGTAACATAAAAATCACTTATACGTTTCTTATAATTAAACGTTTTGTTTTTATTTTCGTTTTAGTGAAAAAGCATTGCTACTCATAGGTGTCGCGCTGATCGGCCCCGGCCTAAGGGGCCATGACGCGGTGGCCCTTTATCATCTTACAATTGCTCTCGGTGGCAGTAATACTGGTTCCGGGTCTTAACGTGGTGCGTGATGAAAAGAACCGCACTGTTATCAATGTCGGCTATCTAACCGCCTTAACTGGTGAGCTCAAAGATAAGCAGGGTCTGGCCATATCTGGAGCTCTAACAATGGCCTTGGATGAAGTAAGACAATTTCTATTGCTGTTTTACTATTTTGAGTTATATATTTTGCATTTAATAATAATTTTCTGCAGATCAATAGTGACTCAAATTTACTGCCCAATGTCTCTTTAAAACTGCGCTGGAACGATACCAAAGGTGATACCGTATTAGCCACCAAAGCCATAACGGAAATGATTTGTGATGGTATTGCCATGATATTTGGACCTGAAGGCCACTGTTATGTTGAAGCAATTGTCACACAGAGTCGTAACATTCCAATGATATCCTATGTAAGTTTTTAAAAATTTATTTTCCAAGAAAATTATAAAAATATTTGCAGTATGTACACAAGCTTTTTTATGCTTGAATTAGTTTGTTTTCAATTTGTCGTGTTCATGTAGTGTTGTACATATTTTCTTAACCATATTCATAATTTCCTTTCAAGTGGATGTGTAAATTTCTTAGTTGTTTTGGTAATAGTAAATGCATTTCATTTTCAAAAGCCCTGTCTTAATAAGCAAGGAAAGAAAACTATCAGTATGCCAGTTAGTCAGAAAATATAACATTTTAAGTATGTATGTACGTATTCAACTGAAAAAAATTCTAAAATTAAGAAATAAATAATACTTCTTGTTGCAAAATGTTTAAATTTTTATGAAATTCAGTTTGTTGACAAGGTTTTAAATGTGTATTGAAAAAAAAAACCATCAATTTGTAATACTTTCTCTACTTAAATTGAGCACATTGAAATTGTCTTATTAAGACTTTCCTAAAGTAAAAATAATTTTAATAAAATAAAGTTTTTACTTTTAAATAAAAGTAGAAAAAAATGATGCTTATTTTAGCATAAAACATAATTTGAAAATTTTTGTTTATGGAATTTTAATAAAACTGAAAATATTTAAGCTTGTTTGTGGTTGTTTATATGGTTATGCTGTAAAGCGCGCGTTTTGAAATCGCCTAATTTCCAGGGAAAAGTTCAACTAAGAAACTAAATTAATGCAAAATTTTAATAGGATTTGATGTTTTAGATTTTTAAGATGTTTCAGATGAACTTAACTTCGAATACGATAGACCGTCTAATTAAGGGAACAAGGTTTTTCGTTTTGGGAAATCGTACGATTTCAAAACGTGCATTTTACGGCAAACTCCCATATAACTATGTATAAATTTTATTTGCACATTCCTGTAGACTACAGGATGAAATTCATATATGTAGTATTTTACTATTTACCTAAAAGTTATTGGTAATTCAATTCAAACACAACTAACATCTCAATTGAGTTTCAATATAAAGTGTCTACTTTGCCGGTTTCATTTCTTTCCTTTAAATAGAAATTGGTATCTTTAATTGCAAAGAAATAATAAACTCATATACATACATAATAGTTAAGGTGCTATAACTACTGGCACTACATATACCCAGTATGGATAGTAACTTTGAAATTTTTTTGAGAAAAACGTTAAAGAATTAAGCTCCATTTTTGGCAAATTTAAGCCATTTTTCACTCCCACTTCCAAGTCTTGACTTTGATTTGTGTTCGACGACTACATGAATTAAGTTTTTTGCATCTCATCATGGATTGTATTAAAAATCATAAAATATATTATTGAGAATTTGGGCAATGCTATTACATACTACCGGAGATATTTAGGAAATACAAAATAAATTTAATGCCGAGAACAGAAATTTCAAAATTCAAGCCAAATATCTTTGAAATAATCAAAGATATCTTAAAATTTATTTTCTTCACATTTTCAAAAAATTAAAAAAGTAAAAGTTATGAGACCAATAAAGTTTTTGATGCCCGAAATAGTCAAGTTTGGCACCCTGTAGCCCACGGTTTCTTTCAACAGAGTGGCCAAGTGTTTAATTTTCTTAAAGCTTTGGCCTCCTCTATAATTTTTACATGCATCGTTTTGTATTCGGATCGCAAGTTTCTAAGATACAAATTGATTCTGGCTTTACTTGAAGCTAGATTTATGCTATTATTAATATTGATTAATGTTAATGAATATTTGTTTTCTGACTTTTTCCAGAAATGTCCCGAAAATCGCGCCTCTTCTATACCCACATTTGCACGTACAGAACCTCCAGATACACAGGTATTTTCTTGTATTCATTTAATAATTTCCAAAGAATAAAATATTTTAATGGGCAACTTATTTTCCTTTCAGGTAATTAAATCGGTCATCTCCTTATTGCGTTATTATGGCTGGAAAAAATTTTCAATATTACATGAGGAAAGTTGGAGTATGGTGGCTGATTTGCTTAAACAGGAGGCACAGAAAAAGAATATGACCATAAATCATAAGGAACTATTTATTGACAACATGGCAAAATGTTGTGAAGAAATGTTGGCATGTTGTCGTACTGGATTTTGGTATCAGGTGTGTAAATGAAAATCATAATATTTACATAATTATATTTAACTTTTTTTCTCTTAAGATTGTGCAAAACACCATGAATCGTACACGCATCTATGTTTTTTTGGGCAGTGCTAATGCTTTGGTTGAATTTATGGCATCCATGGACACCGCTAATTTATTCTCAAAGGGGGAATACATGGTGATATTTGTCGATATGATGACCTATACACCGAAGTAAGTATTTCAAATTGTGTATTGTTTGCAACAAGCAAGCTTGTTATCTTGATTTTATTCAAAACATAAACTCAAGTTTACTGCGCTTGTTCGGATTGCAAAGATAAGAAATTATGTTGTGTAATTTAGTCATACAAACATCACTTCACATTAGAGAAGCCGAAAAATATTTGCGTAAACCGGAACACATAGAGCATATGCAAAGTTGTGGCGAAACGGATAGTTTAATTCAACGTGCCAGAAGTCTGTTAGTGGTTGCATCCACTCCGCCAACAGATAGCTATGAAGATTTTACCGCCAAAGTGAGAGAGTACAATTTAATGGAACCATTTAAATTCACATTGCCACACATATTTTTAAATAATAATTTTATTAAGGTAAGATTAAAGCAAATTTTTAAAATATCCGCAAGGTTTATTAGTTTTCTTAAAATATTGTTGTAGTCAGTTTGACAGGCCCAAAATCATATCACATACGAGTATGCGTGTCTTTTGACACATCCTTACATACATATGTAGGTACTTATGTATCTCAAGTCTGTAAATATAATTGGTCACTTCTATCTTTATTTTCCGTTCATTATGTCCTTACTCATTACAATTATCATTACAATGTTTGTAATATTAACATTCTAATGAGCAAAAACTGCGATAATTTAAAAAATATATTTTCACTTTCGTCCACAATTGTTTCCAAACAGCAAACAATTTTTTTCATTTACTAGTTGTAAGAGCTGTAAGCATTTTAATTAATTATTTGAATACTACATAAAAGTTTAATGTAACTTAAATATTTGTTAAACTAATAAAGTGTATAAAAGCGAGAAAATAAATGAATTTGCATTTCTTTTACAATTATTGTTAAATATTTATTATAATTGCTAGTTTGAAAGAAATATTCTAATTGCTTAACAGCCATAAATACAAGTGTACACTCTAGAAGCAGTAGACTGACTTATGATTTTCAAGGAGAAATTTTCAGGTCTGTCCTTTCTTGTTTAAGTGCAAAAACTAAGGTGTGTTTTTTATTGAAGTTTTCTTTTCTTTAATATCTTTGCACTGACAATTACATTGAATAGGAAAATATGTATGTTTAATTTACGATTCGTTGTAAAGATGTTTTTACAAGGAAATATGTAAATAAAATTTGTTCTTTTTATTTTGGATTTTTTTTTTAACTTGACAATTTACGCATGAAATGATGACTCGCCTTCAACTTTATAAATGAATGTACATGTAGTTTGTGTCTATATATGCCGCCTACCTCTATGATTCCGCCAAATTGTATGCCTGGGCATTGGATGAACTGTTGCGTAATGCAACAAAAACGCAAACCTTAACGGATGAAGAAGTTTATAATATAGCCCGAGATGGTAGTAAAATTATTGAGACTATAATCAAGAATGGAACCTATAAAAGTATAATAAATTTGTTATTAAAACTAACGAAAATTAATTAATTTTATGTTTACCCTTAAACAAAAAAGGTGTTACTGGCGCTACTATTAAGATCGATAATAATGGAGACTCGGAGGGGAATTTTTCAGTGCTGGCCTATAAACCGTTTAAGTATTCATATCGCGAAAATCTATCATGTAATTTTCATATGGTACCTGTGGCACATTTTCAACAAGGAACAGATATTCCAGTGAGTGAGTCGTAATTTTTTGTTCTTGTTTTATTTTTCTGCATTTTATTTCCATTTAATTGAATCGTATTCACCGTTTAAATAATTGTGTATGCATTTGCAGTAGCTTATGCTAAATGAAATAATTTTTTTTATTCTATTTTTTAGGAATACAAACTTATCAATGGCTCTATGCGTGTTGATTGGCCTTCAGGCGGTGATCGGCCGTTTGATGAACCCATGTGTGGGTTTGCCAATGAACTGTGTAAAAAAGATGATCGTCATATAACATCTTTAGTGGCGGCTGGCATATTGGGTTTATTGCTCTTTTGTGCCGGTGTTGTTACCATGAGTATATATCGTAAATGGAAGATCGAATTGGAAATTGAAGGCCTTTTATGGAAAATCGATATATCAGAAATAAAAGGTTATTCGGGCAACGATATTGTATCATCTCCCAGTAAGGTAAAACGCGGATGTCTTATTATTCATGAAGTCGTTTAATGGTTTTGCATTAAACTCAATTGAAGCGGTCATTTCGAAAACTCACCAGTCGATCATTTTGTCAAACGTATATTCTCTATTTCGATGCAAATGCTTCCTCAAAAGTAGGAAAAAACACGTGCATACATATGTACATACGTACAGGACATTCCTTCTTCTTCAAATAATCAGCCTCATTACGGTTGTCGTAGTTGTGACAAAATTGATCAAATGTGCAACGCTTGCTATATGTTTTAATTTCAAGTACGACTACGACAACCGTAATAAGAGCCCCAATCGCATTTGCAGACAAACTAAATACAATTTGCATCACAAATCATTCTTTTACAACTTGCTTCTTTGTGAATGATGCAGTTTTTTTTATTGGTTCCTCGTGAATTCCGATTATGTGACTTATGAGGTTTTTGAAATTACTGATTCAATTAAAATTTCTAACTGCGAACAGTTTTATTCAAAGATATTGAAGAATACTTTCGTTTTTAACTTTAGCTAAGTTTGGTTAGTGCCCAATCGTTTGGATCAAGATGTTCTAATCAAGTATTTACATCTACGGCTCGTTTGAGAGGTGCAGTGGTGCGTATTAAAGAACTGAAATTTCTACGTAAAAAGGATATGTCACGTGAAATCATGAAAGAGATGCGTTTGTTACGTGAACTACGCCACGATAATGTGAACAGTTTTATTGGTGCCTGCGTGGAGCCCATGCGTATTTTACTAGTCACGGATTATTGTGCGAAAGGCAGTTTATATGATATCATCGAGAACGAAGATATCAAATTGGATGACCTGTTTATAGCATCTCTCATACATGATCTCATTAAGGTATATATTAAAGGGTTGCACAAATGCATTCAAACGCATATTTTACGACGTTAAGATCGTTAAAGATAAATAATTATTTATCAGTAGATTGTGTTGAATGAAAAAAGAACATAAATATTGATTATTAATGTTTAATATTTTATTTAGGGTATGATTTATATTCACGATTCGTCGTTGATTTATCATGGTAATCTCAAATCTTCAAATTGTGTGGTTACTTCAAGATGGATGTTGCAAGTAACAGACTTTGGTTTACATGATTTAAGGCACTGTGCTGAAAGTGAATCTATAGGAGAGCACCAACACTACAGAAGTAAGTAAAACTGATTATTTAAAGCAAACAGCAAAGAAATTTTAAATTAAATTTTAAATTTCGTATAACAGATCAATTTTGGAAAGCACCTGAAATTCTTCGAAGTCCTCACGTGTATGGTTCCCAAAAGGGAGATGTTTATGCGTTTGCCATAATAATGTATGAAATATTTAGTCGTAAGGGTCCCTTTGGCCAAACACTGTACGAACCTAAGGAAATTGTTGACTTAGTTAAGAGCAAACCCATAAAGGGTGATGTGCCTTTTCGACCTGAGCTGGAGTGCATTATTGAGGGTGAACTGTGTCCTGATTATGTACTGAGTTGTATAACCGATTGTTGGCATGAGGATCCTGATGTCAGACCAGATTTTCATACAATAAGGTGAGTTTAAAATAAGCAAAACAAATGTATATCTCAATACGTATAACATGTGAGGAATTTCGAAAATAGAACCCGCCTGAAGAAAATGCGTGGTGGAAAAACGAAAAATATTATGGATCAAATGATGGAAATGATGGAAAAGTATGCCAATAATTTGGAGGATATTGTAACTGAACGTACACGTTTGTTGTGTGAAGAAAAACGTAAAACTGAAGATCTATTGCATCGTATGCTGCCGCAGTCAGTAGCCGAAAAATTAACAATGGGCTTGGGTGTAGAGCCAGTTTCTTATGATTTGGTTAGTGAACATAAAAAATTGTTGATTTAATTACAAGCATTTTTAAATTAATGGTTTAAATGATATTTCAGGTGACGATTTATTTCAGCGACATTGTTGGATTCACAGCCATGTCGGCTGAGAGTACACCACTACAAGTGGTAAACTTTCTCAATGATCTCTATACGGTATTTGATCGTATCATACGCGGCTATGATGTCTATAAAGTGGAAACAATAGGTGACGCCTATATGGTCGTATCGGGTTTGCCTATTAAAAATGGCGACAGACATGCTGGCGAAATAGCTTCAATGGCTTTGGAGCTTTTACAGGCTGTGAAACAACATAGAATTGCCCATAGACCGAATGAGACGTTAAAACTTCGTATTGGAATGCATACTGGTCCGGTAGTGGCAGGTGTAGTAGGCCTAACAATGCCACGCTATTGTCTTTTTGGCGACACAGTTAACACTGCTTCTCGCATGGAGTCAAATGGCGAGGCTTTAAAAATACACATATCGGGAAAGTGCAAGGAAGCCTTAGACAAATTGGAGGGCTATGTAACCGAAAAAAGAGGTTTAGTTAATATGAAAGGCAAGGGAGATGTAATTACTTATTGGCTAGTAGGAGCTACCGAAAAAGCCATTCAAAAGAAAGAGATCGATATGACCGATTTGCCACCTCCCTTGTTTTGTCGTCCGCGTAAAAGTCCAAAATTGAATTCGGATTCTAGACAACCTAGTATAGTGGGGATGCATTATGCTGGTGCTGGATCAAGGCGCCAGTCGAGTGTACCTCGTGCTGATGTAGAGTCCAACTATAGCCTTCAGGGTTCAACGTATCAAATGCATAGGGAATCGCCACGCTTGTCTATAAAACGGTATGAACGCCCCTCTGCCAATGGTGTTGGCAACTTCCAAGGTGACAGTATACCAGAATATATGGGTTACTGCGGCACGGGAGGTGGTGGTAAAGGTGCTGCTGGCGGTGGTGGTGGTGGTTTAAATGGTAGTAGCGGTGTTGTTAACTCCGATAATTATACGGAGGCTTCACATGCATCGCATAGCACTCTGGAGCATTCCGAATTAAACTGTGATAATAACGGCGTGGGTGTAAATGGCGGCATTGGTTCGGCCTTTAGCTCATCGCGTCTAGCTAGTCCTTCGCACAAACCTTTGGCCTTGGTGCGCCCGCATCGAATTGTCAATTCTCCCAACTTTACTCAGGATATGTATGGAAGTGGTGTTATACTAGGAAGTGCTGTGATTGCTCATCATAATTTACGTGAAGCCATATCCCTTGACCCCATACCCTTTCAATTGCGCAAGCGTCATGAGCCAAAGATACTACCACCTTCAAAGTTGTGTAAGAACAACTCTAGATCTTTGGATACTGGGGTCTCTCTAATAAATGATAATCCTAATGGCGAATCTGATGAAGGCTCCGAACAGAATCAGAGATATAATGAAACGAACAATGTACCTGCTTTGGAAGAATATGAAGGCGATGATGTCGGCTTACTGAGGTTGCGAGACAACGGTGATATAAATACCCGCAGTTCAGCCACAATTGTTCCAATAGGCTCCACCCTTCTCAATAGGCGGCGCAGCGGCGGTGCTTATTCCATAGGAGGAGTCAGTACTGGTACAAGCGTGTCCATGCTGCCTTACAAACATTTGAATAACAATTGTAATGGTGGCATGACTATTGAAGAAGATGTCCAATCGCCATTACTTCAACGACAAGCTTCCCTTACAACACCCACCAGCATAGAAAAAGCTAAACGATGGCACTCATTAGAGAACATTGAACATCAAGCGGGCAATAGTGTTAGCTATGCAGAAGACATTGATGGCCGTCAAGCTAGCAGTTCCAACAAAACCGCAAAAGGAAAGAAATCTTCCCGCAATAATACTACCGGCGAGTCAGGCAATTCGTCGTCAATTTTGGACAGACTAGTAAGTATTTTTCACGGGAATGGAAAAAAGACGAGTGAGGCTTCCCTAAGACGGGTGGGTATACTACCAAGTGCAGTAAGAGGGGTACCTGGGTTTAGTGACATCAGCGGTTCGTCAAGAGACCGTGAGAGCATAGTTTAGTTAAAAAGAACAAGCATTGTTAAAGTATATTTATTGTTAAGAATGGAACTTTTCTTTTGTTTTGTAGAATTGTGTCTAGTCACAGTCTCTAGACTAGTTTTATATTAAATAAATATAGTTATTTTAATAATAATTTTTCTCATTATACTAAACACGTCTGACTAATAATCTGCAAAAATTTATTTTTTAAAACTTACGGATCATTTCTAAACATTTGATCTTAAATAAATTAAAAATTGGCAAAGTATTGGCACTTCATAATTCAGTTCGACAAAACAATATAAAAAGTATTGCACTTTAATTAAAAACATATCTGTACATAAATAAGTACATGTGTACATAAAAAAGAAAACAAAGACATGATCTCTTTGTTTTAATTTAAATTTAAAGTGCAGTGTTAACACGTTTCATTGGCTTTATAAAATATATTATACTAAATTTTATTCCATAACATATTACTTGCTAATGACACGAGTTAACACTGTTTAATATTTAAAATAATGCGAAATTATAAGACTTTTCCACCAAACAAAGATAAATATATTTTTATGTAAATTTTCACTTTTAGTTTATTTTATAAATAAAAAAATAAGTAATACGTACATACACAAAATTTTTAAAACAATAAATTTGTTTTAGTAATTAATTCAAAAGGAAATTAAATCCTCGACATTGGAAAAAAATTAAGTCAGTAAATGTTTAATGTATTTTAGTTAAAATGAAGCCATTTAAATACTTTTTGTTTGTTTTAATTATAATTTTAATTTAAGCTTAACTACTTTATTTAGTTATATTTAGTTATTTTTCATCAATTTCAAATCCACATTGTTTTTTTTAAGTCTTTGTACATACAAATAATTTATAATTGTGTATTTATTGGATACAAAACCACTCTAATTAATCAAAATTCTTGTTGATGATTAACATTTTTGATTGATTGTAAAGTATTTTGTTTTATTAGATATATAAACATGTATATAAAACAAAAATGAGCCGTGTAACTAATGTTAGAAATGTTTTCGTTTAGAAAAACGTTTTATTTTGATTAGTTAAAATATTTTAGTTAGGAAAATAAAAATAGTTTATATGCTTTTGTATCATAGAACTGAATGTGTTTGTATGTGTATGTGCGTGTATATAATGTATTGTTGTTATCTGTGGGATAAATTGTGTGTATGTTAGTTTATTTAAATATTAATTTTTATTTTATTATTTTTATAGATATTTATGTTGTTATATACAGACGAAATTTTAAATATTAGTGTGTTTAAATTTTACGGAAATAACTAAGTTTTGGCTTTCATCCTAGTCCAAAAAAGTTTATGTTGATAAATTTATGTGCAATATAATTAATAATTTCAAATGCAAGAATGCTGGGAGCTTACGCTGCAATTCAAAAAGAAAACTGTTTGAATTTGTATGTTATTTACATTGCATTACCCCACCCGCTGTACTCTGATTTCTATCTTCAACCGATAAAATTAGTAATGAATAATTGGAATTCCTATTGATAAAACTAAGTTTCTAAAAAAAATGCATTTAAGAGCCAAATCGTTAGCTGAAATGCAAAACCATTAACTAACGAAAAATTTTAATGTGTATTTTTTTTGTGAACTTTTTTGTATTATATCACATTATACACAATAGCCGAGTAGTTCAATGTTCGATGCAAATGGTCGGGCGAAAGTGCAAATGCAAAATATCGGAAGTTTTTTTTTGTGAAATCCAACAACAAAAAACACCAAGTTTTTTAAAAGAGTTACGATATTTTGCATTAGCATTTTTGCAAGCCCATTTCCATCAAACACTGAACTCTGCTAATAATTTGTCAAAAATAAAAAATCGGTTTTGAATTCTTTGTTAGTTATTTGGTTTTGCATTTCCGCAAACAAAATACATATCTATGGACACGCTACATCTTTTTCAGCTTTTAATGATCAAATATGTATGTATATTACATACAGATGCTGTAAGATATGCTTATATATATATATATATATATATATATATATATATATATATATATATATATATATCAAAATTTGCTTTAGTATATTTCAATATAAATATTTCAGCGTATATATATGTATCTAATTGGTATACATGTATGTACATATGTGTACATTATTGTTTTCTAGTTTTAAATAAATTAAAACAAACACTTTTACAATGTAAGAAAATATTAACATAATTTTAATGGTTATTTAGGACAAGTGTAAAAAGAAATTAAACAAATGAAATTTTTTAATACATATCCTTATGTATGCATGTATGTACAATATTAAATGTATGTATTGAAATTTAAATTAATAATGTCTTTAAAAAATATAACAATATTCAAAATAACATTGCAATGTTTAAACAAATAATGTTCATCAATCTAGCTTGTATTTTACTTTTTGCTTCGAACAGCGTAATTAGTTTGTTGTGCAATGTCTGTGTATATCTGTTGTAATAAAGTTTGTAACTATATTTATAAAGAAAATTATGCAAAAAAGTGAAAAAACGATGACCATATAAATTCTAGTTATTTTTTTAATTATTCTCAATATGAATTGCCATATAAAATATATGAATATTTTCAAGTTTCAATAAATAAAATATGAAAAGATATATTAATTTAGTTTTAATCCAACAATAAAAGAAAGGTTACTAGGCTATTAAAGTGGATCCAGCTGCACTTCACCATGTCCAGGCAACTGCAGATGTATAATGCCGTAAGATCACAGCAAACTTTCCGGATGTATCTTTCAAAAAAGGGAACCTCAGATGGTTGATCGATCAGCTAGCTGCGATGCCAATGTACATCAGTAAACAATGTGAACAAACTAGGCTAGTGTTTATTAAAATTTATTTAGATACATGTGTGACGAGGCCACTTTTCAGGACCCTCTCCTCAATGGCTTTCCAATTTTCTTAAACAAAATTCCTCAGAGGAATATCTACTTTGTACATACAAATGCCAAAAATTTTTTTAACTTTTCAAACGTCTCGTGTTGAGCAAACTTGGCGCGAAAAAACACGAAACGATTATCAGATTAAAATATGTATGAATGTAGAAGCTTGCTGCACAAGATTATTGAGCGAAAATCTTGATAAGTTACTGTTTCTCAACAACAATATGTCTGTTTTCGAAAAATCGTTTCTTGTAAGAGTTCACGATTCTGGAATCATTTGACATTTTAGGGAAACTGGTTTCCAGTAAGTTTTATGCCATTGACAAGTGCACTACATTTTATTTTATTCTTACACTTGTCCTCTCCTTGCCAGTTTAGTTTTTTTTTTGGTTTTCACTTGCCACTAAATTGTATCTTTCAATATGTGTATATTGTTGCATTGGTATACTGTTCTAAAAATCAGATGATTTTAAATCACATGCCGTTTTGAAATCAAACCAAAGCAAATCAAAGCAGAAAATAGATATATCGGTTATGAATGTTAAAGGAAGTACTAGGCTAATATTTTACGTGTTATTGAATTGTACTGCAATTTTTTGAGCTATAACTATTGCAGCAAAGTGTCGACATATATTTTAATGAAAATACGTTTTATTATTATATTATTATATTTAAATGTTTTTTTTTTATTTTGCAACACATAATAATAATTATTTAATAACTTCCATAAAAGTTTAATCGAAAAATATCTCAATTAAAATTTTCTATACATACAAGATCCTTTGGCTATAGTTTTGCAAAGCGTTTTGTTTTTAATTACACAAAGGTAGATACATCATTAAAACTAAATAAGTAAAGTTTACAAAAGCAACTTACATTTAATTATTTAATCGAAAGGGCACAAAGTAAAAATTAACAACATATTTTTATTATATTTTAACAAAACTTTCCATTAAATTACACAAAGTCACTAGTATTTATTTAATAATACTTGTCAGGGTGGTGTAACCTGTCGGCCCGGATACGTTGGAAGAATCTGAATTACAGCAATAGCCGCAACAGCATACTTTACGTACAGCATCCAAAAAACTGCTGTTATCAAAATCATCAATATTATTCATAAATACACCGGACTTCAGATCTCCTTCGGTAGCGATACCGACAAATTCTTTTAGATCGGATACGGGAAAACCATCACGATAGTAACGTTTGATGGTGTCATAAGCATCCATTATAACAGATATAAATAGAGACAGTACTACATATATATACAATGAGATAAATGAATACAGGTATATTTGGCAGAACCACCAAAGCCAACTTGCTTTCGCTGACATAGTGGCGAATGTGGCAAACATATCATCACCATTGATTAACGAAAACAAGCATTCGGAGGTTGTAGACAACGAGCGGAATTTCATATGATATGGTCCCAATATTAGCCAACCGCAAAATGCAAAGCCGGCATAAATGAGTAGAGCTGCTACAAGAAAACGGAAAATTTTAGGTGCAGCTTTCTTCAAAGTCAAAATAACCACATTGTAAGTTTTGAAGAATCCTAGATAGCGCAATACACCAAACCAAACAAGCAGATTGCCTATGCCCAAGAACAACGAACAAGTATCCCATTGATCGACAACTAAAAATTTTCGTTCTATTTGTTCTTTTAAGGCTGAACCCAATATCAATAACACATCATTAAATAAAATCATAATGTACCTAGAAAAGAACATATAAATAATTTAATAATTAATAATGGAAATTTCTATAAATTGAATAGCTTACCAGAAATTAATAAATTCTATTCTTCCCTCAAAGCTTAATTCTTTATTAAAATGACAGCGAAAGAACTTTACCGTTTGACATCTTAATAAGTAGGCCCGATATAAAGCTCTGGCACACAATGCAAATGATAGCATACAAACCAATAGCACAAATATATTTAATATTGATCTTAAAACGGCATCAAATTCAGCATCTGATATGAAATCCACATCGCCTTTGCAATGCAAGCGTGTGGCATCTGCATCCAAAGACAATAGCATTTGCCCGTCATGATCTCGATTATCAAAGAAAATGGTTATATCGAATTTAAAGCAATCGGGTGCCGACAGAGGACCACCATAAGCTTTGAAATTTACGGTCTTTATGGCAAAAATTAACGTGGCCTTAACAAGTGAAGAAAAACTCACTTCGACTCCTCGTTGTAGGAGATACTTTTCTACTCCTATTGCTGTAACATTGGAGGGTAACAACTCACATACCAATTCGATTTGAGGATTAAAAATATAGGATTCATTAAAACCAAATATGGTGCCTTCACGATAATTGTATAAGCACAATTTTAATGGAGCCACGCTATTATCATTTGTGGGATAATCGTAAGGTCCAATAGAACGATTCACAGCAGCATAACCTTTTAAAGCATAATCTATGGTTTGGAAAAATTCCGTTTTCTCATAAAGAGCAAAAGGACCTACTGATGGGGGATATGATTCAACCTCTCGCGATGAATCCCAGCCACGTAAAAATAGATGAGAGAATGCAATGCGATTATCCCAGGTGTAATTAATATGGTTATAACGAGAATGGGCAAACAGACACAATTGCATAGTAACCAAAACGATTTTGACAATCTAAAATAAAAAAAAGTGTAAAGGAAATATTTGGGCGTTAATTTAGAAAGCAATACAAATGCAATATGAATGATATTGTATTTGAAAGTGAAGCATATTATAAAAGTAGTCCTCAGTCATTTTTTACGATTCATAGGGGTATTCGATTTTACGAGGTTTAACGGCGCTCAAATAAAAATTACGAATTAATAGGAGTTTTTAATTGGTTTAAAAAAACGATCATTATTAATTTTCATCAAAATGATCATTATTGTTGGTAAATAAAAAAATAATAAAGGATTTAAGGCAATGTAGGCCGTTTGAACGGAAATATTTTTAGTTCTTAAATGAATAAGTCTACTGACGATTTGATAAAACACCAATGAAAATGATTTTGCTTAAACACCAGCAAATAAATTTCATTTAAAATAAAATTATGACAATCGAGTATGTTCTGTATTTCATGTGGAATTAAAATGTGCGGAATTATCAAAACATTGTTGTTATAAATATTAATTTGCAACAACAATGCTTTGATAATTCCGCACATTTCAATTCCACTTGAAATACAGAACATACTGGAATATGTCATATAATAAACTTCGTAAATTTTTATTTCTTGGTAAAAAGTTTTATTTGTTGTTGGCTAAGCATGTCTATATGCCTGCATTTCATTAGTGCTTCACCAAATCATCAGTAGACATCAACCATATTTTTGAAGTCTATAGATGATTTGATAAATGCAGGTATATAAATGCTTTAAATTCGTTTTATTTGTTGTTGGCTAAGCATGTCTATATGCCTGCATTTCATTAGTGCTTCACCAAATCATCAGTAGACATCAACCATATTTTTGGAGTCTATAGATGATTTTGTAAATGCAGGCATATAAATGCTTTAAATTTGTGGCTTTTACTGCTTTGCATTTCGAATTGTAAGAGGTTATTAACAACAAATTACGATTTATAAGAGGTCCGAAATGCATGAAGTTTTTACGATTTAATTAGAGTTTTTCAAGGCACCGATATATTCTTTATTCCCTTCCTTAATTTGTCTTGACAAAAGTCAAAGTCGATATAATAAAATAGCACTAACATTTTTCTGATATTTTTATGTATGAAGTTTGACAAATGTTATAACAAAATTATGTCTCGTGAAGACGGGGTGTAAGTTGATAGAAAGAGGTTTAAGATATGGAACTGATTTTAAGGAAGTTAAAACATAAAACATACAAAACTTTTCGAAAAAATTTAATTTTTATATAAATGCGTTTGTAGAGCAAGTGCAAAATAATAAACTAAATGTTTTTACTTCTAAGTAGTCGTACTAATAAAATAGTCGTACTTATAAATGAAAATAAATTCTCTGCGAAATTATAAGTAATAATTATTTAACATGAAATATTTGGTTTAAATAAACAAACTATCAAAATAAAAATGCTGATAACTAATACCTCAAAATTAATTTGTTACTATCTGCCGTAAATGTGCAAAACTCATCTGAAATGAGAATTTGAGCTAAGCAAATATAAAAAAGTGACGGCATTTGTATACCAATAAACGTTTTATACATTGTGAAATTTTAAAGTTACAAAGCAGGGAGAGTTTCAAGTATAAAAAATACACTTTTTTGCATTTTTACTTGTGTGTTATAAGTTGTTTGTTTTAATTTTTGTGGGAGGGTGAGGTAAAGATAATAAGCATTTTTTTTAAATATTTGTCAACATATTTATTTTTGACTTGGTTTTGTATGGAAAATTTAATTAAGCAAATCGAAAAACGTAATATAGGTATTCATAATTATATCTGACTAATAAAATAAGGAATTTATGGAATATTATAAGTGCTTTTCTCCAAGCATTTCATAAGACAAATGAAAATACTTTTAATAAAGATATTTGGCAAATCGGTAATGTAATTATATATTTTCATTGTCATCAAAAGAAATGAATGATAATATAATGTGCAATGGCGGCAATGCATATAAAGATGAATATTAAAATTAATGAAATAGTGCAATAACAAACAACGTCATTTACTGAGAAAGCGTCAAAGGCCTCTTCAGTCATATTGTCAATATTAGGTACCTGCACAAAAAATTTGTAAGGGAATTTTCTCCTGGCTTGCCATTTCTCTATGGGATTCATAAAGTAGAATTGCAATTTGCGTCTCATTCGCTCCTCATTATACATGGCCATGGGCGAAACTCCTTCTACACATGTAGATGAAGCTGGCATTTCCCCAAATCCACTAACATTTCCGCCCGCACCTTCAGACAAGGGCGTATTCATGGCCTCTTTGTAAGACTGTCTAGATCCAGCCGTATGACTATAGGGACTAGCAAATTCGTCACCGCTTTCGCTGCGTGAGTTATCCAAACTTCTGGTTATGTGACGTGTTACAACTTCACCTGTTTCTTCACTTGTATTTTGATTACGGTCATCTTTGGTGGTAGCATTATAATTGCCCGTTGACATTGTATAAGCTCCACTGCCGTAATTAATTAATTCAAAAGACTGCACTTAGTTAAATGTTTGTGGATAAGAAGAAAACTTTCTTTGCAGCTTCGATGATGTACAGCAAAATAAAATTGTAATATTTTTAACTTTTACACAAATAAATGCTTTAAATACTTCCGTCATATATATTTTTTTCGTTTTCAGTGGTTTTCAGATCTAGTATAATGATAAATTCGTATTAAGAAATTAAACTTTCGCTTGTTGTTTTGATTTTTTCCATCTTCTTTGTTTGAAACGAATGAGAGATGTACAAAATTACAAGAGTATTTGAGTAGTCATGAATTTAAAATTGTTTTCCAATTATATGGCAGCACTCTTTTTCAGCAATCTATTTCATCTGTTTCAGTTGATGGTCGTCAATAATTTAAATTTCTTTTAAATATGTGGAGAATATAAACATAATTTTACGTTAATACGTACATATACGTATGAATTGTATGGCAATTTCCTATAATATTGCTGAAAATGTAGTGTTATAAAGCAAAATAAAAATATGAGCGGTTTTGGTGTTTGGTGCGTTTTGTATAGCAACTGTTTGCAATTGCAACAATTTTGTTACTGTTCGTGAGCGCTTCTTTTACTCACTTTAAAACACTAAATACAAATTTAAACATACACTTAAATACCCACATACATATGCACTTCTGTTGCCGCACCCAGATTCCAAGCAAAATTTATTGCCCTGTCTATACCATTTGTATATGCTTCCTTAAATTTCCATTAATATGTCTGAATAACTTGTTAAAATTTTGTATAATTTTTTTTAACACAACGGGACCTATAAGGACCCAAGTGGGCTGGTTTTAATCTTTAAACTGGCAACCTGTACAACCTATTAATATATTGTCTTTTGTGTTTCAATGATACGGCAGTATCAAAAGTTTAAGTACAAACTCCCAGCTGATTAATAAACCAATTACGGGTAATGCAGTGCACTATTAGCCAGTTCAACAGCCACTAAACCCAATGATTTAAAATTTAATATGAATGTAATTAATTTGTTACTTCCGCGTTAAAAAAATATCAAATATGTTTTTGATGAAAAGCACTGATCCAAGTCTGTAGGCGCGTGGTAAACCACACCAAGTCACATTTTTTTCGAAATACGTTTTTTATACTGTTGGAATCATTATTTTTTCCTCTAACGATGGGTAAAATCCACTATATTTCAGGGACATAGTACTGGTCAAAACCATCTCCGAGGTAAAGAACACCAAATCCATTTTAATAAGTATCTTTATATATGTACGTATAATATTATTAAGTATATCTTTGATATAAAAACAAAATATGTATTAGAGTTATGTAAAATATTCGGGGTAAGTAAAATTTTCAATATGTTTTTGCGGGTCTCCTGTAAAATTTCCTAAATGTGACTTGGTGTAGTTTACCTTCTACCCGCAGAATTATTTTGTCGAGTGGTTTAAATTTAGTATTACTTGGTCAGTTTTGGGGAAAAATAAGAATAATAATTTTAAATCTACCATCCCTGCCTATCATACGACTATTCACATTTTTTGCATTCTTTTCCTGACTTCTATAAAATTTGTTAGAATCCTATAGAATATATATTGTGTTTCGGGCGATGTTGGGCAATTATTTTAATTTCATTTAATAATGTGAGGAATATGAAATAGAATAAGAAAAGATCAGTTATATTTCGCTATAATATTGCAAAAAAAAAAAAAAACATGGTATTGAATTTGTGATGCAGTCATAGGGTGTTGTTGTTGTAACTTTATAAGTAAACGAATAAAATAAGATGCTTCAATGCCTCAAGCAAGGAATTAGATGAACTGTTGTATGTTACGTAATGATTAATAATATCGCAAGATGATAAGAAAATATACAAATATTATTCTGTGCTGTCATAGATGCGGTTAAGTTATTGCAAGAAGTTCTCTTTTCGATTACCAATCACCGAATTGGAAGCGATGTTAGGACAAATTTCTTTTTCGGTGTCTTATAATGATTTTTCCTCAAGGAAAAAGGATGAAAAATTACCCATCTTGACAACTTGTTTCTTTTTATGCGAATTTAAACACAAAACTGTGTTTTCATGTAAATTTAAATGAATAAATATAAACTATAAATATAGACTTTTAATAATTAAGCTATTAAGTTATTTAGAAGAATATTAGTTGACAAATGTCCTTAAAAAACGATTATTTAAAAAGCATGGCGAGTATTTTTTAAATTATAAAGGAATTACAAGTTTTTACTTGCTTTTCTACTAATTATCTGCATATTTTTATCTGCATATTTTTAATACTTCCGATTGATCCATTACATTGAACATAAATAATTTTGTCATAATTTCTAATTTTTTAATTTAAAAATTTTAAAATGCTTAAAAGTGCTAAAAATAATAGGCACAAAAATACAGTTTTAAAGCTTTTGTTGGCAACATAAACAAAAACAGCTGATACGTAAAAACGGACAGAAAATCAAATTTTATCAGGTTCGTCCGCAATGCAACGATACGTTTACGAAAGAGTACCTATTTACAAGTTTCATAAGGGAAACGAATCAGCTGATTCGTAAAGTATACGTTTATGTAAGAGTAACGAGGCCTTTAAGTCACCATACAAAAGAAAGCTGTAGACATAACATCGTTAATACATTATGGTTTTGTAGATACGAGGTTAAAGTAGAAACGGGACGATTTGTTAATAAAACGATGAATAAAATTTTCGATGAAAGCAATTTTTTGTGTTGTACGGTGTAATCAAGATATTTGTGAATATGTATGTAGTTTTCTTTGGTAATATAAAATTTTGGTTTTATGAGTTATGATTATGTTGCATTTAAGGAGTGATATAATAATGTTAAAATTAAGACAGAATGATTATCTCTAAAAGTTTTAAACAGTCATTGGTACATAATTCATTATTCATGGCAACACTGAACTAATGTATCTTACAAGTACATACTAGATACATACATACATACATACATATCTACTTTCAACTGTATGTAAGAAAACCTTGGACAACTATAGTTATTAAAAAGCTTTTCCTTTTCAGACTTTTTTGTTAACAGAGTTTCATGTTAAAGGCCATTGAACTTAGGAAAAATAAGAAAACAGAAACACTGAAGTGGAGTTGGTTCCTTTAAAAGAAGCAATGTGGGCAGATTTAAACAAAAAAGTAGTTGTTTAAACAGCTTTTAACACCACACATTTACTAAGTGTTTGCCTTTTTGTCTTTCTAAGGTACACCACACAATACAACTAACATACACTAGTATAAGACTTTTTTGAGTTTATTTGCAATATATGTATAGGATGTATGAATGTATCCATGTACCTGAATAGGTACTCTTGCTCCTATATACTTGACTAGTTTTCCTTCCATAAACTATAAAAAACAATAAAAATTCCTCAAGTCTAAAGAAACAAGCGAACGAACAAAAAAATTCGGTAGCACACAAAATTGCATACCAAACCACAATAACAACAACTATGCTGTTAGCAGCAACAGCAACAAAAGCAACACTAACCACATTAACAGAAACATTTTCTTGGAGTTGCAGAATTTTAAAAGTTATTTCTTTTTGCCATAACAACAGCAAGAACAATAACAACAATGGCAAACCCATTTCTCAAAAGTATCCAAAACCAGGCTGGAAGGCAACCAGTCAAAAACAACAATGTTCAACATTAACAAATAATAACAGAAGCTTAAAATTGTGTACATGTATCTAGATACATACATACATACATACATACATACATAGTTATGGATGGATGTATCTATGTGTAAATGTGTGCGTATGTTTGTTAGGGATCTTGTTTGTTTCATATATAATTTTTAACAAAGATACATTAAAAGTACAAAAACAACTACAACACTAATAAAACCCAAATGGCATATTTGAGTGACATGTCGCGTGTGCCAAACTCGAAAGCCCCTCTATTCATAACAAGATTTATTATTTTTAGTATTGAGTTGTCGTTGTTGTTGTTGGTAGCTGATATTGTCCTCCACACCGCAGCGCTATTTAATTTGCCAAAGACAACAATAAAATCAAATTTCAAAAAGTTTTATGAAAACTTTGAGTTGTTTTTAAGCAACTCTGGTTGCATTAAATAAAATTGCAAAACTAGATATGGCGAAGACAGGAAAAACCTTAAAGGAATGCTAAAAAACTACATACACATGCATTCCGCGAGGGTTTTTATTGTAATTTGTAAAATCTTGATTATATATTTTATTGTATTTGGAGTAGGCACCTACGTAAGTTCTTAGATTTTTCTTAAACATATTTTTATATATTAAAGGAGTGTATTCTTTTATATAGAAAATTATCGAAACAAAAATACTTCCACGACACAGTTTGGCGTATTTTTCAAACTGGGCGGCCTAAAATTGATTTTATGCTTGCCGATTTTATATATAACCTTCATATGGGCATTTCCGTAGAAAAGTGCAATTTTTTTCACGTACGATATTAAGCAACTACTTTTTTTTTTAAAGAAAACTTGATTTTTTTTTTGTTGTTTCACATTTAGTGGAAGATAAGGAAAAATCGAACTATGTGCATTAAAGCGACTGTCGGAAAAAAAGAAAATTATGTCACCCCATTCATATTAAAGATCGGTCTTTTTAATGAGGGTTCCCAAAACATTTGTGGGGTCTAGCGATGACTGCCCGTGAGCTGGACCGTGTCTAAAAGAGGTAGTTTGTTGCATATTTTCATGTTTTCTTCCAAGACAACATATACAAAAATTGCATCGTTTGAAAGATCTTTTCAAGCTGCATCCAACGGTGTATTAAACTTTACCATTCAGCAATGAATGCGCTATTCCATAAAAAATAAAATTTGTTAACGGTTTTTATTGCAGATGCTACTTGTATTAGTCTTTAATATTATGGGGGTGGCTTATCCCCCATTGACAGATCTCAGTTGCCAGTTGCCATCAGTAGTATCATTTTCAGCAACTGGCAACCCAACTGAGGCCTTCCATAATCGGCCTATAATAAATTTTTTCAAAAATTGAGAAATATACACTAAAAAATTTTTTATAACTCCAAAAATATGCATTTATTGCCAAAATATGCAAAAAATATGCACTTACTATGAAAATATGCAAAAAAGTTGAGTTGAGTTGAGTTGAGTTCCCCTTTACAGTACAACTTTATGACTAGGAAAGAGGGCAGTGCCACACCCTTACAAAGGAAATAATTTTTTAGCTACTTCTACTTAAGTGAAATTTTGCGCACGTATTAGATTCCCGTTCCAATATAACATTATGACAATAAAAGTGGACAGTGCCACGCCCACTAAAAATAAATATTATTTCTTCTGCTTTTACCTATCCTATTCTTATAAAACTTTGGACACACATGGAATTGCTCAGACAATACAATTTAGTTATAAGAAAAGTAGAAAGTGTCACATCCATGCAAAAGTAAGTATAAGCTTTTGGGTTCTTTTGACTAAGCGATTCGTATGAAAATGTTACCTTAAAGTTTCAAAAACAAGCCCGTATGTATATTGTTGTCAAACTCATTTTAGAAAAGTGGGCAGTTCCATATCCAGAAAAAGTAAATATGATATCTTTGGCTTCTTAAGAGCTTCTTAAGAGCTGCAATTCCAGGAGTTCCTAGGTGTCCAACAAATTGCCTCCAAGTGTACCGGCTAGCATGCTGGCTAATGGTCATAATTATTCCTTTCTCGTTATAATTTTTGCATGATAAATCTTGAACATTATTGCTTTTTCCTATATTAGAAATGCTGGTTTCTGTATTTCTTAATTCTCCATAATGATTGACAACTTTTAAAGACCTGTTCTTACAAACTTGTAATGAGCGCTTCTAAAGCTTGTGTAACAGGTTTCCTTTGCAGTCACAAAAAACATTCACACACATTTACAAATTCCACTCAATTTTCATAACCAAACAACTGAGACTATATTGCCAGTATCGGGTAACCAAATGCCAAAAAAAAGACACAAATTGAAAACAGATCAAACCAAACACATACCTAAAATAATAAAGAAAAATACTACAAAACAGAGTTGCCAGCTTAGGGGGTTTCCCCATAGATTTATGGGTTTTTAATTCATCTAGGGGCAAATTTATGGGCTAAAATTCTTAGGGGGCATAAATTTATATTTAGGGGATTTCTAGGAGATTTTCCTATTTGCATACCTACGCAAGAGCTAAGTATAATTATATTTTACAGCTGGTCAACATCTTTTTCAGTGTCATTGTTATATATGATAGGTAGAAGATTTTTCTATAACTAAAAGATCTGCAAATTTCTTGAAAATGATGATAGGCTTTTTCATATTTTATATGAAGATATGTATATACGTAATAGTATATTATTATTATTCTTTAATTCAAATGTATTTTATTAAATACAAATATTCAAGAAACTATAAACATATTTTTGGGGGAATTTCAGAAAAAATTTTAAAAATTAGGGTGTATTCGTTTTATTCCGGTTATACATAAGTTCAAACTGAATCATGTTAATTTACTTAAAGTAAACTACATATTACATAAACTTTTACATTTTTATTCTCAAAATAGGCTCAATTTAGGGCGTTTTAGATTTTTTTTCGGGGGGAAGAAAAAAAGTTACCTGGCAGCACTGCTACAAAGCCAGGCACTAGTGACTAGTACTTCTTGTACAAACTTTACAAATAAATTCAGCTCTTGCTATTGCTGCTGCCTTTGGTTGGTTGAAGCTGTTGGACAACTAGTCGCAACCACAGTTACGATTTGAACTCTCGAAGAGAAGAACCATTCTGTTGTGAACTGCGAGCACGCGTGTTAGCATATTTAATAAAGTTGAGGTGAAAATCAAAATACATACTAAAATAAATAAATGAAAAAGGCAAAACATATTTAAAAAAAAACCAGGCAAAAAAGGAGAATATTAATTAAGCCTGTGAAAAGTTGCATGCTATAAAGCGATTTGTTGTAAAAAATTCACGATTAAAGTTAAAAAACAAGAATTTTTATAAAAATAAATCGAAAATTAAAATTTTTTAAAAATATTAAAAAATGTTAATAGCCAAGATTACAAATACTTACAAATAAACAAAAAAGTTAATACACACATACATATGTAGATACTTATGGAAAAATTGCTTGAAAAAATCTGAGCTTGCAAAAAGTACAAAATAAGTATTCAGTGTAAATAAATAGTGAAATCTAGTTTTGGTTTCAGCAATTTTGTTAAAACCAGTAATTTGTTTTTTTCTCTTTCTTTACATTAACAAGTACTTGGTTGCCAGAAGTATGTACATGTATATTTTGGTTAAACACAAGTGCACAATTATTTCTGTACAAATAAAATTCCAAGATAAATATTATTTATAAACAAATCATTAAGACAAAGAAATTTGCAGGAATATTATCTCTTATCTGTGGATTATTTTTGTGACCGTTATTTTCTTTTAAGTACGTTTTAACAATAGTTGGATCTCGTTACATTTTATTCAAAGGTAAGTTTGTTATAAACTGTATCATAAATCAGCATGACTCTCCCATTTTTTGAACAAAAAATATTTAAGAAAATAATTAAAAATCATAACAATTGTCCTCTTATGTATTAAAGATAATGATTTATAGAGTATAATGCATTAACTTTTATCTATAATATGCATCTTATTTTGTCTAAAATATATATGTACATATATTTCTGTTGAAAACACTCCCCAATTGGAAAATATTGGAACACTCATTATTATAATGATATTTTAGTTGGCATTTTTTAATAATTAATTTATTGACCTTAATTTAAACTTATTGAAATTTATTTGATTTGTATAATATCTATATTTGTCTTAAAATAAAAGAATCTGTGGTTTGTTTGATGGTCGAAGCATAAAAATTCTTTACACTTTACAACCTGTTCTAAATAATAGCATGAAATTCGTGTTCACACTTCTGCTTTGTTTCTATGACAACATAAGCATAAATTTTGTTGTAGAGTTTGCAGCAAAAGCTTAGAGGTATTGTGGGCAAAGTTTAGGTTTGACAGAGCTAACATGTCGATAATTTTTAAAACCGTAGCTGCCATCTAACTTAACACTGATAGAAAAATACCTTGAAATAACCTTATAAAATTTATTGAACTCTCTTTTATTTTAGTATTATGCCTTTCTTACAACAACACCAATGCAAAGCAGAGAAAATAATCTAGTTATATTCTTTTCTTTGCAAAAGTAAAATCTGCAAACACAAATGCATGTTTTGTTTATGCTTTTAGCTTTAAGCTAATACATGCATGTGTACTAAAACTACAAATGTATAAATGTTGTTGGGAATTTCAACTTAAACATGTTTATAAGCAAATGTTTATGTGGAAAATGTCAACAGCATTTATAAGAACTACAGCACTTTCAAAAGTTTGTGAATTGGCCAAATATGTTCTCGATTCATGAGCAGTGAAAAGAGAACACATTTCTTAACTAGAACAACAATATTAACAAAATATCACTACCGTACAAGAAGATTTTTTCTCTAGGGCGACTTACAGCTAACTTTAAGGTGCCGTAAAAAAGTTTAGGCCAGCCCAAGTCCGGATCTAGCTTAAGCGTTTGGGAGAAGGAATTTCAAATGAAAAATTTAGTTTTAAAAAGTTTCTTTTAGAAACTCAATAGAAATTAGATATATGGGTGATTATTTTCTAGCTGTAATTTTTCATGTCCCGGACTGTTCTGTCTTATTGGTCATAATTATCAATCTATGAATGCATGCTTTATATTAATTCGGCCCTTGTGAATATCTCCCGTCAAATTTTCTTGAAATTGCAAATTGAAGTCGAAAGAAAACTTCCAATTACATACTCACTGAAATATCAGCTCCGTGACATGCCCTTACCTAGAGTTTGTCTGTAAATTGATTATTTTCTTCGTTCCAACAAATAATTAACAAAAATTTTCTTCAATATTCTATTGTATATAATAAGATTTAATAAACGCGTAAATTTTTAAATCAATATATCTGCTTAATATTAAATGCCACGCTAATAGATTTTGTCCTTGGATTTTACCAAAATTTGTTAATTCTGATTTGAGCAGCTTCTGTGCCCTCTACCGCGAGCAGCTAGTAAGCCATATTAAAAATAGGTCAACTAAGCAATGTAGCATGGATATGAAACAGTGAAACGAGATTGTGTTACACAAAATGGTTTGTCATTAATTAATATGTCAGCTCCATGGGATTGGTTAACTAAATAACTGGTATTGTTTTTAATCACATATAACGCATTTCTGTACGTATTTAAAACCTTCATCATATGTTAGTTTTATATTACCAAATTCATAGCTAATTAACTAAAGTTGCCATTTAAGTTAAAAACTTTCAGCTCCGTAGATGTCCGTTCCATGTTATATATTATAAAACTATTTATTTAAGTGTGCAATAATTGTGCTTAATTATAATTAAGCACAAGGTCTCTTTTTTATAAAAACAACAATCAAGCAATTGCATTTAAAGCTCAATATTTCGCTACTCCTTTGAGTGGGATCGTCGGCAAATAGTGTTGAAATTGTTTGATTATTATTTGTATAAGAAGGAGACCTTGTGCTTAATTATCAAACACTAAAATAAATATACTTATAAAGGTAAAAAATATAGAATAACTATATTATGTATAATAATATACTTATATTGTGAAAAACAATATTTTTATCAATAAGGTCAGTATACAATATGTTAAAGCCAGTATGACCATTGGAATATAAAAACTAGTACCAAAAAGGCTGCTTAAAAAAGGTACCATTACAAATTGAATTTGAAATTTGATCATAATGCGCGAAATTTTGCAGTTGCAGTAAAATCCTCTTGCAGTATAATTTTGACTATAAAATAGAATAATAATTTGCAAAAGAAAAAAGTTTTTTAATAATTGAATTTTTAGTTGTAGCTAAAGCCTTTTGCAATTTATTATTTAATATATAATGGAATAATAGTTTTGCAAAAAGAAATTTAAAAAGTCCTGTTTTAGAATTGAAAATTTTTTATAAAAAAATGACAGTTCGAAAATAATTACCCATATATGAACATATTTTATTATTTTTGAGACGGGAAATATGCATCCGCTCCATAGTGAACTCGAGTCCAAGTTAATTAAGACTTTTGCTAAGGATTTGTTAAAGGATATTTTGAGATTAATTGTAAAACTGTTTTCAAAAATTAAAAAAAAAAATTTCGAATACACTTTTCTCAAATAAAACACTACATACTTTCGAAATCCTTACTTCGCTGTAACCCCTACTCATTATACATAATATATATTTTGTTACGCTTCAATAGCAACTACATACATACTTATCTACAGATATTTATATATGTATGAATGTACATGTGTGTAAATTTTTTCTCTTATACATGTTTGTATGTAGGAGTGTGTATGCATTCTTTTTCAAACATACAATAAAAGATTAATGAATATTCAATATCTATTGAAAGTATTCTTGCGTTTTTTTATTCATTTATATAAAAAGGGGTTGACTTTAAATTAGAAATGCTTATATCGAAGGTAATAAAAGAAAAATTACTATATTCCGATTTTTTTTCACATAAATTAAACCAAAGAGAGATAAATAAAATCAAGCTCAACACGAAAGAAATACTTAGTTTGCTTTGATAAAACTTACAATATTAACAGAGTTCACAAGCAAAAACCTATTTCTTTGAAGTATAAAGTTTCTCCTTAAGTGTTAAAGAATTTAAATAAATTTGTAAATTCCTAAGTTAACAAAAGACTTAAGAAACAAACCTTACAATTAAGTATTGTCAAAGCCATCAAGTTCGGTCTTTCTTGTTTGTATTTTTTATAAAAAAAAGTCTAAGCTAATATAAAAAGCAGTAATACCTATTAAATATGTATAAATTAACATAAACAAAATATGAATGATTTTAAAAGAAGACACAGACAAGCCTTCTATTTTTTATAAATTTTTTCAATCAAACTAATTAAGCACTTTTAGAATTTACATGCATATAAAACAAATTAAGATATCCACCTAGTAAACTAGCCTCAAAGTATGCATGTATATAGATATCTGAGATAAAAGATACAAAAGTTTAAACTTAACCGATAACTAAAGAAATTCCAATAAAGAAACAGTTAGTCCTTCAAAATTTGTAAAAAGCAATTAATGAAATAAAACTCATTTAATAATTTTGCTGTCACTGTTGCTGCTATTGAATTGTTGGTTGGCTGCAACATGAATAATGATTTAAATGTCAATGGGCGTCTGCTTACAATCAAAACATAAACAATAAAGCCCTCTACATATTTATTTCATGACAACACTGACCTAATTTTTTATTTTTTTCTTATAAAAAGTTAAACGAACGGGAACCTAAACAGACAGACAGGCAGGCAGCCGGCCTAAAAACAAATTCCGATGGACAGCATAAAAGCTGCAACCTAAACACTTTCTCTGTTCAGACTTCTTTTTGAATCTTCTTCACTTAAGGTCTTTGGTTGGTCATATGTGTAAAACAATTAAAAGAAATAAATTTTACGAATGATAAGAATTACAACAACAGCAGCAAAAGCTATACACAGTAGAGACAACTTTAATAGCTTTCATTCACTAATATATAAAAGCTAATTTGGTTCTCATTTCAAGTGAACATGTTTTTTATTTTTAACTTACTGAAAATATTAAAAATTAGAGATAGTAAGGGTCTGTTTACATATTACCCTAACAGTCCTAAAAATGAATATTGCATTTAATGGATCCTGAAATTTTCGATTTGTTTTAATTCTAGGCCAAAGAGGAAGCAATTTTTTTGTATTGACCGTTACCATTCTTTCCCAAGTGCTTTTCGTTTTCACTGATAAACTATACGAAAGAGAGTAGTTTCTGATATTAGCATCTATCAAGGCATTTCACTTTTTTAATATTTTTGTATTTTAAAAAATAAGCCTAAGAGTTATAAATGACTATTTTTAGAATTTTTATTTATTTATTTATTAAGTCTATAGAATATTCCTTACAGACTATATTACAATTCATATAAATTATTAGGATACAATAGGTAAATAATTTAAAAACCTTTAGATATTCAAATGCGCAATGATATTGCGTTTTATAATATACAATTTTAAAGAAAAATCTATAAAATTAGACATTTCGTTAAAACAACAACATAATCTTCTCAATGGATCAGCCATAGCATAGTTAGTACGATAAGTTTTGACGTGGAGTAGATCACAAGATCGTAATGAGCGTTGGGGAACATTAAAAAATATATTACTTAACAGAAATCGGAGCATACATTTCCATTTACAAGATTCAGCATGAAAGAAATATTGAGCATGGTTCTCCGACTTTTTAAGGTTGGTAAGTAAGTTAATCTCAGCTAATCTTATTGAATATGAGGGAAGGGCAACATAACCTCGATAGAGCTTTCTACAAAATTTTTAGCATAAATTATCTAGTCCGTAACAAACCCGTAAGCCATAAACTTGAATGAGTTTTCACCATAACTCCTCCATTATATTCCAGAAATTAAAAGAGCTAAGGCGAATTCTCTTCCGACCACCTGTGGCGAATATGCCTTGCGCATTGTTTTCATTTGTAACATTCAATCGAAAGTAAATTTTATTCTCAAATCCATTCCTTTTTTGTGTAAAAAGAGAAAGGCATTGTGAATGAGAATAATAGTTCTCAAAATGGAAGTCAACAAGGTTAATATTAAAATCGACGTTTTTCCGAGCCACACAATTTTTACTTCAAGCATAAAAAGTATTTGCTACTCTATTACAGCACTTCGAGGAAGTAAATTGGAAAACTTCATATTTCTCGTATTAAGCGTGCTAATAGTTTTGCCTTCTCTGTTTATACAGAAATTATATATTAATTGATCAATAAGGCCATTAAAGTCCAAAGAAAATGAATTTTACAAAACGAAAGTTACTAAAGAAGTGGGGAGATGCAGTGAAGAAGCAAAAAACATAATATATGCAAACCATTTAGTAGATTTAATATGATACTGGTTTGTTAAATGTATGGTATTGTAAGATTTTATAAGAGTTTGCTAGAGTGATTTTATTTTCTTGTAAAACCTCCAGCAAAACTATTTTACACAAAAGTGTCAGATACGTTGGTACGTATGTATGAATGTGTACGTAGATATGTGTCTGGTAAGTATTTATACTCATGTATTCATGTGCTTATAAGTATTTGTTAAAGATAAAGTGAAGGAAACAATAAATGACAGCCAAAAATTCTTTGATTGAAGATTGCAGGTATTGTTACATTGTTTAAAAGACAAATATGTACGTACATTTCTTTAAAGATTTGAAAGGTAATCCATTACCACATCACATATTGTTGTCACATATTATTGAAGCGTCACATATTATTGTTTTGGTATAAAAAGGGTTGGTTGAAAAAGTATAACCGTTCAAGGGTAGAAGCCCTATTACAACTGGTACCCTAAACACGACAAACATTTGGTGTGCTATGAAGGATTTAGTCAGATTATTGACAAAAATTTCCGCAGAATTAGAACTGCTTTTCTTGTCTTGCTCTCTCTGGAGCTCCGCTTTTTTTGTCTTGATCTCTTTGGAGATCCGCATTTCTATAAATGAAATTGGCTGTAACTGTGTGAAAGTTGTCTTGTTGCAGAGCATGACACTTTCATGAGAATCAATTACATATGTGTGTATGTCCTTCAGGGCACACAGCTCTACATCTTGATGACTAACGACACCTTGCTGCTGTAATGGGCATGCATATAAGTATCCAAAGGATGAACTACGCTAGTGTGGCTCTAGGTGAAGCTGCACCTAGGTCTCCACCCAAACGAAAGTCGATAGAAAGCTTTCCTCTACGGACTTTATTTTGAGTACTTACCAGTGACTATACACTCGTGAAACGGAAACCGGTAGCCTCACGTGTGACCTGCTTGCCGCTATGGCATAATCTATTCCTATATGGAATGGATATGCTGTTGGACATCGTCTTACCCTCAACGTAAGGGAACATTTAGTGGCCGGTTATTGCTTTAGCTCAGTAGGACATGTGGTGGCCTTGTTTGAAACCAAAATCGCTGGGAGAGTTTTGGAGCTTAGATAACCACATATGCATCTTTGTGTTGTTAATAATACTACAGAAGCGGCATCAAGAAGTGCATTGTGGTCGAGTGCATTTCGTAAGCTCCTGATGTGCTATGAGAGTAGAAGTCATACTCCGTGTGCTCTTCGCAAGTTTCACAGGCGCATTCGAGGTTCGCCCATTCGTTGTGGTGAATGCTTAGTTTTACACGGTGTGAAGAAAATTGAGCAGATGAGTCATGTCATTAAGAATTGTCTTAAAAGCGGTAAAAGGAATAGATAAACTGTTTCGATTAATACAGGAGCAACAGCGAGTATATCGACGGGCCGAATGGCTGATGACCAAATTAACTTTGCAGTCTGCAACTGCAATAAAAACACTCTGGCAAAAGTTATGGCAGCGAATAATATTGAGTTATATAGATTCAACAATCAACATCCAAAAAGATATGGCTCTCGCAGAAGGAGAGACTGTTCAATTATAGGTAGAACAACCGATGATTATCGGTAGTTAGAGATCTATAACGGGAGACGTATGAGTCTGTAGTAGTCTAAAAAGAAAATGTAACGGTTCGAACAGAAAAATATAAACTTAAGAATCGCAAGGGGATGGGATGAGATTATTAAAAAGCTTGGCAATTTCTACATTATTCATATTTTTTACTGGGATAGTATATACTTATAAAAGTATGTATGTATATTGCAAGCGAGTGTTACTTTTTATATACATACATATGAGTATATGTATGTAAATACTTTAAGATGAAATAAGTGATGGTATCATGATGTTCTATGTTTATTTCTTTCAAAACAATTTTGGAAGCTTAACTATTGTCAAGTATTTTTATGCAAGAAATAAATTTAAGCTCGTATTTTAAGTAAAAAATGCAGGCAAAAAAAGTTTAATGTAAAAAAATATAAAATAATATACGGAATATAGAAGATAAAAAAGGTTTTACAATGACATTTAAAATCTTAAATAAAAATTGATGCAAAATTTACAAGCCCTTAAAACATGTTAGCATGTGTTTTATAGTTTCTGCAGGTTTTTTGACATATTCAATTTACTTTTATGACACAGAAAATACGAAATAAGTCTTAGATTGTTTTTCTGTTTGACCTTTTTATCAAAGCTTTATTTAGTTTCTTAAAAACTTTATACAATGCAAATAATTTAGATTTCTAAACTTTATTTTCTATTGCATTTGTTATTCTCTAACAAAATTTTTTAATCGGACAATTTATGACTAGGAAATTTTCAAATCAATTTGTAGCGAAATATATTCAGCATATACATACATACGTACGTGCTTTCAATAAATTTCTTTACTTTGACGACTACTTATTAAGTTTCAGGCCTACATTTGACTTATTTTATTGAAACGAGCAATAAGTGCACTTACAAGTTTATCCATAATTACTAAATTGTAAGTTTTTTAGCGGCATTCATAATCGATTGTTATAATTAAAGTTGGCTTTTAAAAAGTTTTTTTTCAATACAAAAAGTGGGCTTTAAGCCAACCTTAGCTTTAACTACCTTTTACGAATACCGTTAGATATATTTATTTGACTGAATAAAATAAGTAATTTTTTTTCATATCATTATTACTGAGTACTGAGCCCGGCTAACAGACAGACTGTATTACATGAACTTTGTTTTTAGTTTAAAAAACATTTTATAATTTTCTTAGAGACGGTTACAGCCCTATGCATAACACCAGCTGGGCATGAAATTAGCATAAGTGCTAAAATTGAACTTGGTATTAATGAGTTTTTTCAGACTGTTTAATATTAAAAATCGAGAATATACTCTTGAGTTACGACCTTTATATTTGCTCTTTCTAGTTGTGTCCTCAACTATCTATGCATCTGTGAGATCCTATCATCATATCATATAGATCTAAAGTGATCTTAAATATGTTGGAAGAAAATTGTTCCATCCGTTTGGAATTTATTACGTTTTTTCTAGTTTATGAGTGGATGATACAAATTTTTGATTTCATGCTGCAGCATGACTTGATTAAATTTATTAATCTGATTAATAGTTTGAAAATCTTTAAGAAGTTGTGGCAAAAGAAAAATTGTTCAAAATTTAAAAATTTTGTTCTTCAAAAATTCATAAAAAATAAAAAAACAAGGAAAATTCCACTCTGCGTACTAAAAGCTTAATATCCCTAGAATGCAGAGAAACTTTCATAAGATAAGTCACGTCACTGCTTGCCAAGGACTAGCAACGGGTTCGAGCTTTGGAGCTTTATATGAGACAAACTTCTAAATAGCGTTATCATTGGAGTGGGTAAATTGACATAAATAATATAGTCAGTCATAGCTTTTAGATAAAATCTTAAGGTACTTGTCCTATGGTGGATATCGTGAGCTGTCATCAACATTGACATTTTGTCCGACGTGGATTAGTGTCCATCGTATGCATTTGTAGCATGGAGTTGTCGACAGTGTTATCAACTCTGTGCTTTTCGCACCGTTTTTAGTGCTTTTTCAACTTTTCGACGCGAAAAATGTTAAAGTTAGTGCTCGGTGCTTTTTTAGCTTCATCTATACATTTTTTTTTCAACTGTAAAATTCTTTGTTAATGCAACTATATCCTGAGCATACTTTTTTGTAGTTTTGCATAAGTATAAAAAAGTAAATTTGATCAATCAGCTGTATTTTATCTATTGTATTGTAAAAGCGTCAACCCACATATAGAAAAGTAATTTCGTATGTATTTCGTTTGCTTGGCATTTTAGATGCGTTTAAAAAATGTTTGACACAAAACCGAGTTTATATTTCTAGCCTCTCCGACTTCAACATAATTCGACATAAATATCATATGGCGTATAGCCGATCATTCTTGGGAATCAGGGTAAATTTTGAGAAAATTTCGTCATATTCAAGATTGAATAACGTCTTCAAATATAAATAAATTTAACTGCATTCTGTCAAAAAGTAAGAAAATTAAAATACAATTTTCAGAATATGTAAGGATACTTTTGCAATTTAGATACACGTGTAGCAGGTTTTTAATAAATAATTGTTACAAGGACGAGCTCAAAAGTTATTAAATTTTGATGATGAGTTTTTCTCAAAAATGGGCGAGATTCAAAATTAGACGGCTATCAAATGGGAACCATAAGAGATATCGAACTAATCCTTACGGCATGTTATGAGCACATAAGAGTTGAATAAATATGTCGAATTTCATTATAAACGGAGAGAAATCCAGACCTTTTCGAAAATGTTTGAAATTACTCTAAAAAAATGTATTAAATAAAACGAAAAAATTAAAATTTAGTGCTTTTTCAAAAATTACGTGCCTTTTTTCTTGTTTCAGTGCTTTTTGTCGATGAAAACGAAATAGACAATGAAACAGTTTAAGCCAATGATCCTATTTAATAAAATAATAATTTCATTAAAATAATGAAATTAGTTCATTAAAATGATGACATATTTTCATTAAAGTAATGAAATAGTTTTTTTGAAGTTATGAAATAAATCCGTCAAAATAATGAAATATTTTTTATTAGTTTACCGAAATCATTATATTGAATCAATGAAATAATTAAAACTATTTGGTGAAATTTTGATTAAATTATTTAAACGAAGGTTGTTTCATTAATCCAAGGAAGAGTTATGTTGGTTACGTTTGAATGAGGTTTTTCATTGGATTAGTGTTGTTTCATTAATCCAACGAAGGGTGATGTTGGTTACGTTTGAATGAGGTTTTTCATTGGATTAGTGTTGAAATTGACAGAATTTATGAAAAAATTTCTTTCAGTGTAATAAATACAATGCAAATCACATTTAAGAACCACTATTAAAATTAAATATTTTAAAAATGATTTATCATTCATAATTGATATTAGTGTGTCTGAATGTTTGCTTGTTTAGTTTATTTGAACATGTACATCCTTTTGCTAGGTGCCCTTAGCAATGCCTTTAACAATTAAGTTATGAGTTTAGTCGAACTGTATGAGTTTATATCCAAAGACAAATATATTTTTATTAAATATTTTCCTTAAGCCTTCAATAATAGTAGTTTTGATTAAAACTTCTCTTTTAAGAAAATTATTTCGAAGAATTTAATACATTTTTCACGCTATTTATTTTCAATATCATGCCTGATTACCTCCATACATGTGTAAACAATAAACTGCCAGTCAAAGCAAACAATAAGAAATTTAAGCTTACGATTTTGAGGTTTATGTTTATTTAAGCTGTCGTTCAAGCAGCCATATTTAATTTATTAACAATTTTACAGTTTTTAAACTCTACTTGAACAAAAAACCATAAAAAGTGAATGTGATGTTTTTTTGTATGCTTCTCTGTATTATAAAGATTAATACACGGTGATTTGTACGTGGTATTAATTACATGATGTAAATAATACCACAAACTGTTTTGTATTTGGTTTTAAGTCGGCTCAATTTATATATTAATAACTTCATATTAGTAAAGAAAATCAAATGTAGATTCCGAAAGTAAACTAATGAGGAGTGTAATAATTTATTAATAGCACAATATTTACAATAAATTTACTCTTAGGTTGTTCAAATGAGTTTTCAGCTACTAACTATGGTCTTATTTTTAAGAAGAAATATTTAGAAAATTCAAACCAATAAATTCACGTTTTATTTGTTTTTACTGCCTCCTTAAATCTATTTTATTTACTTGTTTATAGTTAAAGCTATCATGATAGCCATTAAAGAGTTCATATGAGATTTCTTTTATAGTCTTCGTAAAAAGTTTTTTATGATAAATGATAAAATATAAAAAAAATATTTTAAGTGGCCATAAAATAAAGATCACTTTTAAAAGCTTGAAAATAGATTTAAAGCAATAACTGTGTAGCATTTGAAATAAAAATAAAATCTTTGAAAAAAAAAATAAAGAATATGTGATAATGAAAGTTGTCTTGAAATACGTAAATAATGTTAGATCTGAGTGTATAGAATTTATTTCAAATATAAAGCAATTGATTTACTTTGCTGTTTTTTGCATTTCAAGACTTTTATATGTTTGAGAGATTTTAAATAAATTTGCTATTCAAATATCTATCGGTTCCATGATTTTATATGCTTGTCTGAAATTAAAGCTTTAAATATGGACTAGTTGAAATATTTACTATAGCCTATACACGATGCTGTGCGCTTTATAGTATATTTATTTATTTGAAAATAACATTAAATCATGCGAAAACTTTTAAAAGATTGTGACAACAATAACCACAATAACGACTTAAAAAAAATATGTATTTGAAATTAATTGAAATATGCAAACACATAAGGTGTGCTTTGGCATAAAACCACTTACATTTAACAGTTTAAAAATATTTATTTTAAATGCAACTGGGAGTTTTTTCATTTCTGTTAAATTTATATTTGTGCAATAGCTTTATGACTTAAATATTTAGATTTTTAAAGTTTAGTTTAAGGGAGATTTATTTCACTCAATATAAAAATGGCAATTTACTGATGTAAGAAAATTGTGCTTTTTCAGATACGAGGTTTACTTAGATGATGCCCAGTTAATCAATAGACCTTCAAAGGGAAGTTTTCGTTTGTCTATGTAAAAACTCTCAAAGAATAAATGAGAATTACTAAAACTAAAATATGTTTAATGATTTAGAAATAGTTTTAAGCCCCTTCCGATGTTATTTTAATCAGAATACAGTTTTGCCACACTGATGACGGAAAAATGGTGAGGGGTGTTACTGCCTCCGAAAACAATACCCAGCAAAAACTTTGCTTACAGTATATGACGATTTAAATCGTAAATACTTATTTTTGTTTGAGAAGTTCAAAAAATATGGGGTACCCCTTACATTGTCACGGTAATTAACTAGTTGTTATTTGACTCACTTGAAGCTAAAAAATAAGTAGTCAAATAAACAAAATAAAATATTTTTCTTTTTTATAGACACTATATATAATTACACTCCACAACAATGGGCTTCCAATTTTCATTCAAACAACTATTCACTGAAATATCTATTATGTGCTTAATATTGAAATGATAATGTTTTTTAGAAGTTTTCAAAATTTTAAGGACCACATATATTTGTATGTAGATTAATAATCCGTAAATTATTTCATGATTTTGAGAGCCCGGCCGGAAATATTAAAATCACAATATTTTTAAAACTAGAACTAATCAAAAATCTTCATTAAATTTATCATGTGAGATATTCTTCCAATTTTATTTAAAATAAAGATTTTAAATCTATTGTGACTTTCAAAAAATCATTTAAAAATTCTTCAATGGATTTTGAAAGTGTGTGCATAAGATAAAAGGCTTGAAGCTTTTCAAAAGTATGGTTGAACAAATAAATCTTTATTGAAAATCTTTATCATAATTTTGAAATTCAACACACTTTCAAAAAGATCAATATTGTTACGTTGTGTTATCAGGTATGTGATGAAAATCGATTTCGAAAGGGAAGCCCCTATAAAAAATTTTTCATTTTTATTATTTTTATGATGAAATTGTTTTTAATAAATATATATTTGCATAATCGTTGTGGTAAAATTATTTTTAATAAAGAAATATTTGTGAAAAACACATTTTAAAATTTGCTTCGCTTTCGAAATCGATTTCCATCACATACCTACCTGTATATATTTTACAACCTATTTCCTTCCTTTGACCCAGCTGGGATATGAACCTGTGCTTTCAGATGTGGAGAAAACAGCGCTACCATTGTGCGACTATAGTCGCATTTTGCCCCCTTTTTGACCGCATTGGCACTTTTTGTGCCCCTTTGTTTTAAATCCCTTTTTGTAGCATTTTGTATTATATATTGCCCTTTTACCCCTTTCAGAACAAGCTCAATTTTTGTTTTTACTTTTGCAATAAATGTACGCAGCCTAAGCTGCTATATATGTGTCATGAAGCCGAGCTAGAAATATGTACTCAAGGAACGATATTATAGATATTATTTCAAATAAACACTAACACATTTGCAAACTCTTTCTACATTTCCCACCTTTTGCATGGAAGAGAGGAATTTATAATAAAAAACGATTTGTTTTGTCTGCAGTTTAACGATGATAAAATGAGAAATGATTTTAGAGCATTTTCGATGCTTCGAAAGAAGCGCTGTTTTATATCAAAAACAAGAGCTCCAAAGTGGGACATCGCGAACAAATATCATGCATGTTCGAAGTGCTTTTCGAAGCAGTAGAAGCAACAAAACTAGCTTCTGTCGCTTATATATCTGCTTCGGCCGAAGCAGTAGTTTTTGCTGGGAAGTTACTAGCTCAAACATATTTTCGAAAATCGAGTTTTAATCAGATCTCGACGTTTTGAGGTCATTGGAATCTATTGACTATTTTTAAGATGATATCCGTATGGATGTACGGGACAAGGTTTTTCGTTTTTAATAAAAAAAACCCGGTTTTCCTTCTAGTTGGGAGAGAAATAGAGTGGAATGCACGAGGGCCAACCTTAAAGGCAATTCCAATTTTAACCACTCGAATAATGGTTAGAATTGTAGGTCTTACGAGGATAAAAGAAGAAAGAGAGAATTAGCTTTTATTTTCTTATATAAGCTTGGTAATGGGGTGCTTACCGGTTATAGGGTACTCCTTCGGATTAAAGATGAGCAAGTTATGGTTTTCCTAAAATTTGTATATAAAATCCAATTTTGATCACTTTTCTTCTTATTAGGTTTACTGTTGCTTATTAATTATAATTAAGTATTACAGTTAAATTATAATTGTAGAGATATGGATACAACTCGTTGAATAATTATAATTTTTATGAACGTAATTATAACAATTATTTAAATAAGTATTTTTAATTTAATTTTTGAGTAGTACAATCCTCTAGACGTGTAAGTAAGTGTTTTAATTTAATTTATAGATATAATTTTGATGTTGATTCAATGGTAAACTTTATAAAGGTGAGTATCTTTGGCTTTATTTTTTAGACTTTAATGCGCATTCGATGTGACTTGCTTGCGAGTTAAAAAGTAATTAAGGTTACATATTCATCTTTTTTACGACTTCGATTTTCTTAAAACGACACTATTAAAGAAAAAGATGGCATTTCCCGCGACTAATTTAGTGTTAAAAAATAAAATTACAATTTGCGATATTGATGGATGGATAATTCAATGGTATATACTTATAATATAAAAATTTATATGTTACAATGTTATATGTGTCCAAGTGAACTTGGACACATTTGTACGAAAAAGCCAAAAAAAATTTTAAAGCGAGAATTATTCACTTTATTCCAGCTGTGCAAAAATAATCACACTTTCTGCTTATTTTACGACAAAAATACTTAAGACAACAGGTGATATTTTTAATTACCACCAAATAAAGACGAAACTAAAGATTGTATACAATGTTTCGATTAAACGTTTTTTTTTCATCAGATAAATTTTGTTTTAATAATTGTGTGAAATTAACTATCCACTGTTATCCTAAAGGATTTATACACACTCATATTTTGGTTGAAACTCGTGTTGTGAGCCATTGGATGTATGTTCATATGTATTTGATTTTTGTAATGAACTGTTAGTGTATACCACTGTATTTAAATGTGTATTTATATATGTATGTAACTAATTTTTTGTTGTGCTAAAATAGCGTACATGTTAACAGTTTTTATACTTTCTTTATTTTAACAAAGCGCCTTGAAATATTTTCTTCAATGAATTTTAAATTGAAATGTTTAAAAATTTATGAAAACCATTGTCCTGTTCTGTAAACCGAATCCAAGTAAATTTATCATTTTCAAAAAACAAATAATACCCCCATTGATATATTTTAAATCATATATAGTAAACTGATATCAGATGTGATATTTTATGCTCCAAGAAAATTATGGGCTCTTTTCAATTTTTAAAGCTATGGGTTTTTTTTGCTATTTATTTTATTAAATATGCGATGTAGATAAAAGTCAGTAGGGCAAACGGTGTTAAAAACTTCAAACACAACATATTTTTAGAAGAAAATTTTTTTGTAAATGCTATATTTATTATGTCATGAAACATAAAAGAGATAAAAAGAGCATTTGCTCAACCTTTGGTGGGCTTGCGACAAGCCTTAATCTTAGCTGATTTACCTGATTCGCTTTAACTACATATGTGACACAACCCTATCATTCTTGACACAAGTCTGTTGAAAAAATCTTTTGTTAATACCCAATAAGCCTAATTGTATAAAGGTGTAGAAAAATAAAATATATTCATATCGAATAAAAATTATTTGCTGGGTTTTGTTTAATTTTCAAAGATAACTATGCATATTTTTGAAAATCATGTACACATTTATAAATTCTCAAATGGTTTTTGAAAGTCTGTACATAAGATAAAGGGTTTGTAACTATTCAAAATCGTGTTTGAAGTCTACTGACGATTTGGTAAAGCAACAATGAAATGCTGCATATAGACAATGCTTAAACACCAGCAAATAAATTTCAGTTAATAACCAATTCTTATTAGATGTTTATAATCTTTAAAACACATTCATATATCTTAAATCTTCATAGATTTTCTCCAATTAAACTTTTATTTAATGAAAAAAAGAAACCAACTGTGTTTGGTTTCTTCTTGTGAAAATACATTTAAAATTCAATTTAATATTTTGTATAATAAATTGTAAAATTTATACTCAAGACTATAAAAAACTACATTTTGTTTCAGCTTTAACAAACATGTGTATTTTAAATCATAGCATATTGTCTATTAAGCCATTAACCAAATAGTAGTAATACAAGTATTATATGTACGTATTTAACATTAAAAAATATGTTCATACAATTGGGTCTATATATATATGCTTATAATAAAACTGAAAATTTTGAAAGTCGTTACTTAATACTGTATTTAGTAAACGTATGCAATTATTTATATGTTTGTATTTAATGTTGTTTAAAAAAGAGCAAACTTTAAATTTGCCAGATTTAGATTTTTTCTTAAATGCCCAAAGCATAAATTCTTTTTGTGATGCGTTCCTTTCAAGCGCACATTAACATACATAAATGCATACACCAAAAACTACATAAATACATATGGTTGATTCTCATTCTAAACGTACATTTTGTGTTTTTTACCAATGTAACTAATATATATATATATATATATATATATATATATATATATATATATATATATATATATATATATATATATATATATATATATATATATATATATATATATATATATATATATATATATATATATATATATATATATATATATATATATATATATATATATATATATATATATATATATATATATATATATATATATATATATATATATATATATATATATATATATATATATATATATGTCTGAGAAGGTGGGACTCATACCATAGTCGCCTCATTCAATGGATCTTGTAATAAAATTATATTTTATGATTTTTTAACATTTTAGTGTCTTGAGCGTTACATTTGCTTTCGCGGTTGTTCTGGGAATGATTTCTGTAAAAAAATCCACTACAAAAAAATGTATACAGGGTTTGAAAGCACTATACATACATCTACTCTCTAGAAATAAAAAAAATATAATAATCGCAGGACGAAATTTTTCAATTTTGACTTGGGTTCACATGGTAAAATAAAAAAATTTTATGTTTTAAAAAAATTCGTTACAAACATTTATACTTAACCAAAAATTAGGCTAGGTCTTCTCTGAAATAAGACTTATTTTAATAAAATCGACCAACAATGTTAAAATTTATGTAAATTTTAATGAATTTTTTTTGTAGCAAATACATTCTACGAAAATATAACAACCCACATCCGAAAGAAGCAACATTTATTTCAAAGAAAACCAGAAATTTGTAAACAGATAATGTTCTTTATGTTGTTTCTACCCTTCAGCTGCTGTTACCTTTTAACCTTTTTTATCGTCCAAAAATTTATAATTAAACTATTAAATAAAATTTTTGAGTAACGCTCAATACATTCTTATACGAACTCAATATTTTTTTCAGAACACACACTTTATTTTGAGTTCATTACAATTCAGATGTATAATCTTTGATGAACCTCCTAAGGTATTCACTAAAAAATTTCAGTTATATACAAAAATATAAATAACACTCAATACACTTTTTTGGGTACAAACGATGATTGATTGATGAAACGTTTTGCAATATAATACAATTTTACAAAGCTCACAAACCTTTTAAATATTTATAAGTACATACCTGCACCCAGAGAAAAAAAATCAATAAAAACCATATAAAAATATAATAAATACCAGAAAGAAACATTAACGAAAGCCTAGTCATGTTGAACATTTTTATTTCAATATTAAACCATATTTATTCACAGTTGAAAACTATTGATTTCGTTTATTTCAATTAAGCTTTTCTTTTAAATTGGAAATTATTGAATTAATATGACGAGTTTTTATTTTTTAATTGCAGTTTTTCCCTTAGTGTACGCCGTTTTTTTAGTTAAACTGAGTAATGAAGCGTACTAAAAAAGCGGAACGTTCAATACACAACAATGCGGACAACAGAAATTAAAATATTATAATATCTAATATTTTTAAAAAAATTTTATGTGTAAAATAAAAGAATCAAAATAAAAAATGCTAAAAAAAGTACTTTTCATTTTCAAATTTATGCGTCTATTTCATGAAATATTTTACTATTCTTTCAACGGACACGAAAAAAGCATTTGAAATGAGAATGAGCCATCATATACATATAAATATTTGAGTTTTATTATCATGGCAGTCTTCAGCCCCAGAGGTGATATGTTCAACAGCTTGGTTTTAAAATGTATGATATTATAAAAATTTTTGCTTTTCACTTCTACTTGTAAGCTAATACAATATTTAATTAAACTGCAATAGATACACATACATACATACATACATACATACATACATACATACATACATACATACATACATACATACATACATACATACATACATACATACATACATACATACATACATACATACATACATACATACATACATACATACATACATACATACATACATACATACATACATACATACATACATACATACATACATACATACATACATACATACATACATACATACATACATACATACATACATACATACATACATACATACATACATACATACATACATACATACATACATACATACATACATACATACATACATACATACATACATACATACATACATACATACATACATACATACATACATACATACATACATACATACATACATACATACATACATACATACATACATACATACATACATACATACATACATACATACATACATACATACATACATACATACATACATACATACATACATACATACATACATACATACATACATACATACATACATACATACATACATACATACATACATACATACATACATACATACATACATACATACATACATACATACATACATACATACATACATACATATATACATACATACATACATACATACATACATACATACATACATACATACATACATACATACATACATACATACATACATACATACATACATACATAGAGCAGCAAACTGTAGGGGGCAGGACCTTTCTAAAAACTGCTTACGGTGTGGCAAAACTGGCCACAAAATTGGAACTTGTTCCAATAAACCGTCGTGCTTGCTTTGTAGGAATGGAACAAACACCGCTAGTGACCATGTCACCGGATGTGCAGTTTGTCCATACTACAGAAGAGCTCTACAGAAACTTAGGGTTTAAAGCAAAACTTAAGGCATCAAAATGCGTATATTACAGTTAAATCTCAACCATTGCCAGGCAGCTCAAGAGCTTCTTAAGCAAAGCGTTCGAGATTTAAATGTAGATGTCGCTGTGCTGAGTGAGCCATATCGGAACATGGGATCTGTAAATTGGGTTTCCGATAATACGGACACATCGGCGATATGGAACACCAGCACGCTAACAATACGAGATAAAATAACATCAGAATGTGGATATGCCCGAGCCACTGTCTCTGGCATCACACTATATAGTTGCTATATTCCCCCTAGGTATTCTATAGAGGACTTTCGAGTAATAGTTGACAATATAGTAACAGATGCAGTTACAAGAAATCCTGTCATAATAGCGGGTGACTTCAATGCGTGGGCTGTTGAATGGGGCTGCCCCTTGACAAACACAAGAGGTAGAGTACTCTTGGAAGCCTTTTCTGTATTGGGTGTTGTACTCATTAATAATGGAGTTGAACAAACTTTCAGAAGGGGTGATGCTGGATCGGTAATTGACATTACATTTGTCAGTAGCAGCATCACAAGCCAAGTTAACTGGAGAATATCCGACATCTATACTCATAGCGATCATAGCGCTATAATCATAGATGTACAAGATGAACAGCCCCGTGTGATTCCACAAGCACGAGGTTTGACAGGATGGAAGGTAAATACCTTTGATAAGGATATCTTCGCAGCTTGTATGGAGAACATGGAACTGAGTGGTTCAGCTGAAGATATGGCAGTGCAATTAGTAAGTCATATCACTAATGCCTGTAACGTAGCTATGATAAAGCGTAAAAGGTCACCAAATAAGCCCCCGGTGTACTGGTGGAATGATGAAATTGCTAGCTTGCGATCGGAGTGTATAAGTGCCCGAAGGCAGTATACACGAACGAGAGGTAGGTTAGAGAATAGTGTACACCATCAAATATATAAGGATAAAAGGAAAGCGTTGAAGATTGCAATTCGTAGGAGCAAGCGTAGGTGTTTTCTTAATGTTTGTGATGAAGTAGATAGTAATCCTTGGGGCTTTGCATATAAATTGGTAACCAAGAAACTTAAATGTCTTGGTCCATCGCCGCCAAGAGAGGAGCCTCTCCTCAAGGGAATTGTAGATCATCTCTTTCCCCAACAGGAAACTCCGACATGGCAACACAGCTACCCGGCTGAATTTTTCGACATTCCTCCGGTTACGATTGCCGAGATAGAAGGTGCTGTCTCAAAATTTAAAGACAAGAAGGCACCAGGTTTAGACTGCATTCCGAATATGATACTAAAAGAAGCTGTTAAACTCCATCCTGACTATTTTTTGAAAGTAATAAGCGCATGCTTGAGCCAGGGCATTTTTCCAACAATGTGGAAGAGACAAAAGTTAGTATTGTTACCTAAGGATAATAAGCCACCAGACGACCCTTCCTCTTATAGGCCGCTGTGTATGATAGATACAAGTGGGAAATTGCTAGAAAGTATAATCTGTAGAAGATTGGAAAGTTGTGTTGAAGCTAACCGCGGTTTATCAGATAACCAATTTGGCTTCAGGAAAGCAAGGTCAACAGTAGATGCTATCAAAGTTGTAGTAGAAACTGCTGCTCAGGCTATCCAAGGGAAGAGGTGGAGAAATGGAGCAAAAGAGTATTGTGTAGTTGTAACGCTAGACGTAAAGAATGCCTTCAACACGGCAAACTGGGAGCATATTGTTGATGCCTTAGCCAGTTTAGACATCCCAGGATATCTACTGGCAATTATACAGGACTATTTCCGAAATAGAGAGCTAGTTTATGATACTGATAAGGGTACTAGAAGACGAAAGATCATTGGTGGGGTGCCTCAAGGATCAGTACTTGGTCCACTACTGTGGAACGTCATGTACGATGGAGTATTAAGGTTAAACCTGCCGGAGAAGGTAAAGATAGTTGGATTCGCAGACGACATAGCGTTAGTATGTGAAGCAAAAGAGTTACTAGAGGCGGAAACCATTGCAAACGCCAGTATTCAGATCGTAAGGTCTTGGTTGAGATCAATGGGTCTAGCTCTAGCTGACCATAAAACAGAAGCGATTCTGATTAGTAGTCGGAAAAATAGGGAAACCATTAGGCTAAATATTGGCACGTGTAGCATAGAATCCAAGGAATGTTTAAAATACCTTGGAGTCATGATTGACACTCGTCTGTCTTTTCATGAGCACTTGAAGTATATAGGTTCTAAGGCATCAAAAACCTGCTCAGCGCTATGCCGGATCATGCCGAATACAAGAGGTCCAAAATATCTGCAGAGGAGATTGCTAACCAGTGTAGTAAGAAGCATTATCTTATATGCATCCCCTATATGGTCAGGCTCACTGAAATACTCTACATATGTGAATCTGATATCCCCTGTGTATAGGCTGGCCGCCCTGCGAGTATGTAGCGCATTCCGAACTGTATCGGACGAGGCCGCCTTTGTCATTGCCGGCATGATACCCATCGAGCTAGAAGCCGTTTCGGACAGTACGAATGGTGTGACTGATATGTGTCTACGGAAGTGGCAAGAACGATGGACAGCGACTGACAAGGGAAGATGGACTTACTTACTGATACCTGACATTAGGGTATGGTTATCAAGAAGACACGGCGACTTGAACTTCTACATTACACAGTTTTTGACTGGACATGGTTGTTTTAGGTCGTACTTGTACCGTTTCGGACATGACAGTGTTCCGTTTTGTCCGAGTTGTGGTGGCAATGTCGTGGAAGATGCCGAACATGTGTTCTTCATCTGTCCACGATTTGATAGTGGTAGAGCGTATTTAGAAGTAGTCTTAGGGCGTAGTATTAGGCCGGACAACATCGTTCCAATCATGTTGGAATCTTTGTATAACTGGACGTATGTATGTAATTTTATAAAATTGGTTCTGTTGGAACTTCGTAGGTTAGAAGAGATTCGCAGAAGAATCCATGTAGTTTAGATTTAGGGTCTAGGACCTTTCCCACCCCGAGACGTATAGCCTTGCGGTAGTACCACGGGGAGCATTTGGGTCAGTGTGAAGGGGTGTTTTTAGCGTGTTAAAGTCTCGCACTTCTGGCAAACACCACCACTGCCAGAGTCTTTCGATGATTTTCATCCCACAAATAATAAAAAAAAACATACATACATACATACATACATACATACATACATACATACATACATACATATATACATACATACATACATACATACATACATACATACATACATACATACATACATACATACATACATATGTATAGTACATATATTTGTGCAAATGTTTATGCTAAATATTGTACTGATTTTTGCTTTGCTGCATGCGTGCTAAACAAAATGGAGGCAAGGAAATTATAAAATATTTTAAGAATTTCTGTTTTTTACATACATAAATTTTTTTATATGTTAACAACCGGTCATTGTTGCTGCGTGCTTTTTACCATTACAGGAAAAAAAACTGGACAAAAATTTCTCACCAAATAATTGGAGTTTTTTGTCTGCCGCAGCTAACAGCTGCAAATAATCATGTTTGTTTCTTAAGTCTTTTGTTTTTTGGTCAAATAATTTTGTTTTTACTGAAATCTTTTGCCACTGCTTTTGGACCGTTTAGATTTTAGTGGTTTTTGTTGCTTTTCTTAAAACATAAGTAACTTTTTTTTATAATAATTTGTTGCTCCAGCATGTAATTAAGAGACCCTCATTTTTTTGCAAACTTTATATATTGGATGGACTTACTGGGCAAGAATTATGTTGAACTGTTTTACCTTTGAAAAGTGTTTTCTGAAGGTAAAATTCATAAAAATATATAAACAAGAAAATAAAAAAAAGAATAAAAATCAGGCAGCCAGTAGTTAAAACATTTTTTTGCTGCAAGAAAATTATTTTGTCGTGCCACACTTGCATGCACACATCACAAATTGTTTCTCTAATTATTTATTGCCAAGTTAAAAAGCATGTTTACTATATTATCTTAAGTATGAAAATAGTAAGTGATTAAGTGTCAAACAACATAAAATAATGGCCGTGTTTGTGTACATAGACAACAATCTTATTGCTTTAGTGCAACTCACACGACCGATTCAGCTTAACTCCAATCAAGTTTAACAGTGTAAAAGATTAATTGCATTTTAATAGTTCGTCTTAACTTAAATGTTGATGTCATTTGTTTATTGAATGCATACAAATTACAAAAAGAATAAAAAATGTTTTTATTGTGGAACTAGTAAATAGCTAAAGACCAATAATAACAACTAGAACAAAACCTGAATTTCTATAATGAAATCGCATAACAGGTGGTGATATTTATGATCTACATTTTTTCTAATCTTTAATCATTAAATTAATTTGTGGGTGCAAATATTCTGCTTTAATTAAGTGCTAGATTAACGAGGGGAATACTGACGGAAATGTCTTACGTAAATAACTTTTAGGTATTATTAAAAATATAAATATTGAAATTTCTTTATCTACGTATGTATATAATCAGTAAGCAAGGTCACTTTTTTGGAGTCCTTTTACGCTCACATAGTGCAACCGATTTAAATTAAAAATATAATATTTTAAAGGAATTTATTTACAAATAAGCATAGTATACATATATTTTATTAAAATCTATTCAGTATTTTGAAAGTTATAAGCTAAATGCACACATAGCACACATGTAAAAAAAATATCCTTATGTCTGTTTTCAATTTATAAAGCAATTAGAACAACGATAAGACAGCGTTTTTGGCTCTGCTCTGAATTGGGAGAGTTGTATGAAGGCCATAAAACCAAAAGCAAAGTCAATTCAATAAATGGATTTAGCTTACTTGAAGGTATGTATTATGTGTTGTTGTGTTGAATTTTCATTTTCAGTATACGTATGCATATTGGCATTTCCACAGGAAAGTCCACTTTTTGTTACGTGCGACACTAAAAACGAAAAAAAGGGTAATACCAGAATATAAGAATTACGCCATTGATAACAGATATAGCAAACTCTCGTATTGTCAATAAAATAATGACAACTCTCTTAATACATACGAATACTGTGAATTCAACTAACATGAGCGAGAATGTTTTATTTACTTCAACACACTTGAGAGAGAGCATACATTTTGCACTTGAATATCCAATAATTTGGATTTTCTTACACGCACAATCACTTTTTAGTTTTAATTAATTTTTTTGCACTATTTTATAAAAATACTGTGTTTCTATTCATTGTTATTTTTGAAATTTTTGTTTAATTTTTTTGACATTTTTTTGTTGAATTGTATAGATAAGTTGAATTACTTTTTCATTGAACAGTATTGTATTTTTGTTCTTATTTGGGATAAACATTTTTAGTACCAAATACAAAAATTGCAAAATAATGTTTAGCAAATAAATATTTTTTGAACTCGAATGTATTAAAAAGCATTCTTATGTCATATTTTTATTAATTATTAAAACAATAATTGTATAAACTTCTAAAAATTCATATATAAAAAATAAAAATGCTTTAGAATACGTTTTATTACAACCGTTTTTAGTGGTATGGAAAATTTGTTATTTTAAACCAATACTGATACAAAATGCTCTACTAATACATTCTTAGAAGGTTTTTGTAGTTTAAGTTTTGCCTCTATATACCCTATGAATTAAGCTTTCTCTCTCACTTCACCATATATTCTCTGTACACTATCCCTTTCCTAAATAATATATCAGTTACTTAATTAATTTAGGCATGAATTGCCTCAGTGTGTTAATTTTCTTTTGTAGCTTTTAAAAAAGTTTAAAAAAATAGTCCTCTATTTACTATTTCGTACAACTCTCGTATGCCAAACCCCTATTCAATGACTTTAACTTGTTTTCGGCAAGAATATTTGTAAATTATTTATATATATTTTTTGGCTTATGGCCTAAATTATTTATTTGCAGTAGTCATATTTATGCGTATTAATATTGAATTTTAATATCTACCTGTTCTATTGATTTTATAAAAGTTTCTTTGTAGTCTATCAGAGGAATGAGTCACTAACTTAGAATCTTGCTAGTCTCATGCTGTTCCAACTGATCGAATATATTTATTAATTGTGTTACTGATTGCTTGTTGGTCAGTTTAGCATGCCTCTATAGACGTTAGAGTAATTGAATTAAATATTTCTAGTTTTTTCCAATAACATTAAGAAAAACCTCATCACAATTTTCTTTCTTTGGTAAAAGTGCAAAGAAGCAACATCAGCCAAAGCCAAAGAAAAATAAAAAAAGTGTTGCGATAAATACCAGCTACTCGTTTTACATTTTTTTTATGATTTATGATCTCAGTTGGTGTATGTGTATATACTTTATCAAATAAAAGAAAACAAATGGAGTTAGACGGTTAAATTTACTAGGAGCCATAAATCATGATGCAGTGTGCTGTGGTTTTTTTTTTGCCTGATATTGTGACTAAATTGTGGCAATAAAATATTTTGACTGACAAATAACGCCTTTTAAATTCCTAGGCCACTTCCTGTGACTGCTCTCAGAGAAAGAAATACAATTTATAATGTGTCATAAGCAAAACAGGAGAATATCTATATGTGGTCATATAAATGTAATTAAAACTTAAATTTCAAGCACTTTAGCTATAAAAATTAAATGCCGATTTAGTTTTAGTTCCTTTAGCGAATTCCAAATGCTTTCATAAATCAGTAAACATTCATTAGCTGCAACGAAAGAGCGCTTTTGTGTTTAATTGTTTTAAGAATGTTAAAGCTCAACACAAACAAAACTTGCCAGCAGAAAGTCATTATTGTGCAACATACCTAAACAACGAACAATGCAGGAATGTATAGCTGTTTGATGCGTTGTAATTCAAGGCGCCTACAACATGTCGTTAATAAAATAAACTGTCTCTATATTTGTTAAAAAAGAATGTTACAATTTCTTGAGATTCAGTAGATGTTTGTTGACTTGTAGAATGTTCAATATTTCAAATATCTCATGACTATTCTGTCGGCTTAAAAGTAATTTTTTTTTGTTATAATTATTTATTATTGTTGTAGCTGGTGTTTCTTTTTACTATTTGCAAATACGTCGAGACAACTTGTGCTGAAGCTTATTTCATGTTTTATAAGGTTTTAAACAACAAATGCCAGTTGACGATCATGGTTTTTGTCGTTTGTCGTTCGAGGATGTCTGATTGAAGTCAACTGATTGTCTTTTGATATCACTGTTGTGTTAAGTCATTGTGGCTCTGACATAGCGTTAATTACGTTGAGTCATTGCGGCAATGCTTGCTGGCAATGCTTGTTGGCAAACAGTCTACTATAATTGTATCTAAAATGTCATTTAATTTGTTGCTTCAACTTATTTTTTACAATAATTATGCGTACTCGCATACATGTTGTAAAATATGTAAGTGTGTATATAAAAATGAATTTGTTGTATATGTATATGTGTAGTTTATGGAATCACTAAGAAATTCCGCGTTATTTTGTATAACCACAAGTTTCTTGCTAGAGTCTTTTGTTTAAATAATAAGATAAATTCTTTGTAATATTTATGGCATATTTGTTCGTGATTTTTTTTCATTTTTTTTAAAGCATTGTGCTTAGATTTTTTTTTTGAGATTATGTTTATGAAAACTACAATACAGTTTCGGATTTTTTTAAAGTCATGAATTATTTAATTCCCTAACAATACAGCAGAATGAAACCAAAATGAATGAATAGATGGATAATTAAAACTTTAACCAAAATATATTTTCGTAAAAGTTCTTTTTAAATACTGTCAAAACCGTTAGATAAACTATTTTTTCAGGTTTTGTGTTCATAAATAAATAGGTTTATAGCAATACTCATTCCATTTAAGCTCAAATTGAATTTATTTTCTTCTTATAGTGATTTCTTTTTTATTATCTTGTTTTAGACTTCAACTGAATGGATAAATGTTGTTTTCTAAATGGTGCTCAATCAACCGATAAGTTCCCCTGCTACACAACAGAGCACGGTAAGAGCAAAAGTTATAGCAAATAATATTGTATTAAATAATATCAGTAGTGGCTGTAGCAGTGGTAGTAGTGCTAGCAGCAGTGGAACCAACAATAATACTAATTTAATAGCCAAAGTTCATACCACAAATTCCATGCAAACGACAAATGTGGTCAATAGCAACAATAATTTTCCCTCAAAAAACCTACAGGTGCCATTACCTGCCGCAAGAACCACAATTAACAATAGTGGCAGTAATATCAGCAACAACAACAGTATATCAGCCAACAATAGTATTGCAATTATAAAAGCAAATGTTAGCTCACCTTGCAGTGGCAGTGGGGTTAATTCAAGTAGTGGTGCCCTAAACAATACACGACAACCAGCAACGAACAGTAGTCGATCAAACAATCAAAGCAACTTACCAAATTCAAATATGCCAGGTCGTCACAGTTGGGATCCTGGTCTTGGTGTAGAACATTTAGCTGGTGCTTTAAGTCCTTTATGTATAACAAATGCCAATCATGAAATTGTAAGACCAAAACCAAGACGGTAAGTACACAAACAATAGTTAATACAAATACGTAACACACAACATGCATACATGCAACAACACAAAATTACTACCAAACGTACACATCTCTTGGCAACAACTTAATAACAGCTAAAAATATGCTGGAGAAATGTTTAAGTTTTCTTTAAATTCTTCGGTAATGTAAAGCATATCTTAAGGCAAGATGGGTAAAATAAAAAAGTTAAGGTTGCCAGAAAAATTTGTCATTTTAGTTTAAGTTTCTTTAAATAATATAATACTGTTAAAAGATTAATAAAGATAGTAAAACTTTTCAGTTATATGTAATTAAATTAAAATTAATTTAATATATCGTTTCGTTTAATATATTAGTTTCGTTCTCTCATTATTAAAGATTTTATATATTTTATTTTGTATTATTAGAAATTATGTGCATGTAGATTGCACTATTTGAATATAAGTCCTCGATATTAATTTAGCTTTTTACTTTAAAAACCTAATTGGCCGTATTATGATTAGGGATGAGATTTTTATGCTCTCAGATATGCATTCAAAGCATATATATTGCACTAAAAATATTTGTACACTTTTCTTTTACCTGGAAAATATTCGATGAGCCATTTTCGGGTACATTCTCTGCGATAAATGATATTCATAATACAGTAAATATGCTAGAGATACATATATACCGACGAGGATGTTTTTTCATTCCTTACTTTCAACGTGGGATACACTTTAGGCTACCCGACTAAATATCGGCGATTGAAAGAGTAGTCAACTGGTTAAGGTCAGGACTTCCGGAGGAGAAACATTTGCAAAACTTTTTTCCCTTTAAGTTTGTTATCAGACTTTAGATTGGTTCTTGGACCAGATCATTTTTTACTCAATTCAAAATATGTTAAGTATTAATTTAAATAAATAAAAACAAAGATGTTTAAAATAATGTATAATTGTATAATGTGTAATGTATATATTGTTCTGATTCGTATGTCTTTTAACAAAACATTTTCTTTTGCATAAAATATTTCCATATGCTAACTTTAATTAACAAACCATTAAATAAGAAACGTGCTAATAAGCTATTAGCATTCAAATTAAAGCAAAGAAATAATAAACAAACTTTTAGCTTTAATCATAAAACTTTCATTATGTTCTACAGTTAAAATAAATATTACCAGGCTTATTGAAGCCGAGAAAAAAGTTTATTATTTGCTTTGTTTCTTTTTCAGATCTTTGCTATGAAAAAGTTTATTTGAGAAAACACAGTCTCTGTAAAATGACTTCATACACGATCTTGTTATCAAACGCTATTCTTTAAGTATTTTTGTAGGTTTTGCTACAAAAACAAATTTCAATTTGGAATAGTAGCACAAAAAGATAACAAAACAAAAAATAGTTTAACAAATTTTACTGTAAGTTTTTCTTACTAGAATTTATTTATAGTTTAAAAACGAGCAAAAGCAAAAAAAAACACAATTTGGTCAAGGTAAATATGTGAAAATTGATATTATGACTGTAATGAAATAAAAAAAATTATATTTGTTGCTTTATGCGAATACATTTGTATTTAAAAGTACGTATTTGAACACAACATTTTCGAAGTCTTTAGCAAAAGCTATTGTTACTTTATTAACAAACAAATACAAAAAAAAATAAAAAATTATGATACAAGCGTACATGTATGGATGTATGTATTTGTGTGATGATATATGATGATTAGGCTAAGCATTATTTGTTGGTACAGAAAAAAATCTAACGTTTAAATATGTGTCACTGTGAAAAATGGTGGTCTGAAAAGTTATGAGGGAAAAACAAACAGCCACAACACAAAGAGAAACTTAGAAACTTAAATGTAACATTTAAAGGTCAAGCTGTGAAAAATGGAAAATATTTTTTAGTGCTAAAAAAGAATAATTGCTAAAAAGAAGTCAAATGTTGAAAATATCTTAAGCCAACTCGTACATAAAAATATGAAGTAACTGACCATAAGATTGTAAGGTTTGTTTCTTAAGCCTTTTGTTATGCGATTAAATTACACTTACAGCCATTCACAAGAAAACGTCAATGATCAAGTAAACATTCATTTATTTGTATGTATGTCGTCTATAATTTACATCTTATGTAACACATCAAGCAATTTCCATAAACATGTAATGATAATAAAAAATACAGACACATAAAAATATGCAAGAGATTTATTTATTTGTAGAATTGCAATCAAGCAAAAATAAAATAACAATAAAGAAATACACAATTGTTGTCTAATGGCTTTTCTATTTTATTGTGTGTTGTATGCTCTATGAGTTTTGCATAAAAAAGCAACAAACCCAATGTAGAGCAAACACTTTAATAAAATTTGCTTTTGCTGTAAAGAAAAAAAAACATATTTATTGCTTTTTGATTTGTTTTGCCATTGTTTATTGTTCAATAATATTTTTTTATTACATATTTTCGGTGTTCATTTAGATTGTGGTATCTATACAACACCTGCACTTGTAAGGCTTAAATACGTACATACATATTAATACATACCAGAGATATTTGTTTAAAAATTATGTTTTTTTTTGTTAAGCAAATATGCAATAACGCCCCATGGTACATACCTTAACTCTTACAATAAATGATTAAAAAATGAATAAATAAGTATATTTTGAAACCAATTTAAAAGTCCATTAAGCGCTAAAGCACGTGTTCTTTACTTCTATGAGTTTATAAAAATAGTTATTTTGCAAATGATAAACAACATGTTATACATAAATATTTCCTTTCAACTAGTTCTATTAAACGGATTTTAATTTATTAAATATTTCTTGCAGGAAATATCTCGTCCTAAGCAGAGGGATGCATAGGTCGGAAATAAAAATTTCAAACAAGGAGATCAACCTCGCAATAGTGAACAATAGACATATCTGAAGGGTATGCAGCTACGATAACTTATAGTGCAGTTTTACGTTAGACATATTTTTAATGCAAACTATCCTCATAAAGCCCGGTTTCGATAATTTCGAATAAGTACATTTTATGTTTAGCACATTTTAAGTTTTGACTAATTTTTGGCGATCAAGTTGAATTATGGTGTTTGGTGTCTTTTAAGACTTGTAGTAGAATTTCATGGTAAATAATTTTGTAGAACATTTAAGGCCACTATGTACATATGGCTGTTTAAGGAAAGTGTTTGCATTTTTTAAGAAAGGGGCAAAAATACCCATATAGCAAAAAGTTAAAGTATTCTAAAAAAATATTTTTCGTTTTGTTTTAATAAAAGTTTTTAGCCCACCTTATACCTAAAATGTAGTAATATATAATGACTACAAGATTTTAATGTAAAAATTTGCAAAAGGGGGAGCTTTAACTCCCCTTAAAATAAATCCCAGGCGTAAATTTTCAAAATACCGAAACACATATATTTTTGTTAGGTCCTCTATCAGGATCAGCCATTACAGTTTTGTTATTTCATATTTTTGTTTAGTATAGTGTAATACACAATCTAACAAAATACTTCGCCAGGTTTTGTTGATGTATAAATATGGCGAATCTAATTGCTGAACTAGTTCATAGAATAACTCCGAAACATTTAAGCATATACAAAATTATGTTAAAATATTTCATAGACGGCTAAAGTTCAAATTGTTTAAAATAATTTTTAGCAACATTTGGTGAATCCCAAGTTATAATAAAATCTGTGAGTGCCGCAGTAGCTGATTGGTAGCGATGCTATCCTATCAGTCCAGAGGTCGTGGGTTCGATTTCTGCCATAGCACGGGGTGTTTTCCCGCAGACAAGCCAAGTTGCTTCGCTGGTGGTGTTTGTTCTGAAAAAAATAAGAAGTCTCCTCATAACTAATATTTATGCATAAATCAAGTAGATTGACTTTTTTGTGAATAAAATCAATATTTACCCATCAATTTTCGTGAAAGAAAGCTTATTTTATTTATATTATATAAGGGCTTATGATCCGTTAATTAAAATGGTGAGTTTTTTGGCATTTTTGATTTTTCATAACTTTTTAAATATAAATATTTTCCAATTTTAATAAAAATAAAACATTTTTTATCATTTCGGTCTGAAGAATTCCGAAAACGTTGAGTATATCAAAAGAAAATTATAGCGAAATAAAAGTAATTCTTAAATTACATTAATTTTAGTTTTTAACGTGCTTTTTCCCAACTTAATATTACTTTCTAAGTAAAATATTAAATTTTGCTTTTATTTATTTTCAACTGCCTTACAACTACAATTTAGAGTTGGAAAAAAACCAACCTGCTGTAGTACGCAAGTAAAGAAAATAAAAAACATGATTGATTATGGAGCTCATGTTTCAACTTTGATATTATAAACTTCTTATTCTTACGATTAGGAGTTTAATATAATATCTTTAGTTTTTCTATGAGATTTTTGGGTAAAGGTTCAATGACGATTTGCATTAGCCCCAATGAAATGGCCATAGGAACTAGCTAATACCCCTCCTTAATCAATTTTAATGTATTTTAATACAAATTTAATATTTTATTTAGAAAGTAAAATATTAAGTTGGGAAAAAGCACGTTAAAAATTTAAATTAATAAAAGTAATTCTATTTCAACTACTACTGTTTTTATAATAAAATTGGATTACCTCTTCCCAAGTTATCATGAAACAGGTGGATTAGCCGCTTCAAAAATGTCAGATTTTAGAACAAATAAAAAAAAACGTATCCATTTAATTTTAAATTTCGACTGTTTTTGTAGTTAGGGGACCATAACACACCAAAAAAAATATAGTTGGCATCAAATGTAATGACAAATGTTTAATATTGGTGAATAGTGCAGCATTCAGAAATTTTTAACATTCGTCACTTATGAAGGTTCTCGGCAGTGTCCTTTGTTTCTAATGTAAATATATCTTGTATTCTCTCGAATTTTCCATAAACTGTCCCCCAATTAAACCACCTGTTCACGAAATTATTAATATAAATATCAATAATATTATCAGATATAAAGAAAGTTATTTCCTCTCAAAGAGTGTTAAACATCTATAAAAATTCATACGATGAGGCCAATAAACTTTTTCTGTTTTCTTTATTTTTTACAAAAAATAAGTAAAATAAAACTATTTAAAAAATAGTTTATAAACTTTATCTTCGCAGTCATTATTATTATTATCTTCATGTCAAAGTGTGAGAATTGAATATAATTGTCAAGTTGGCAATTGTCGTTCGAGTAACAGCAAACTGAAACATAAAAACGCAAAGCAAAAATACTAAAAAAAATAGTTAAAAGTACAAAGTGTACAGCAACTAAACCATGAATGAAATTTAAAAATTAACACATACACAGTTAAATTTTAATGAGTACCCAGAAAACATTTTTTGCTGACATGTCTAACGTCAGAAAATATCTGAGACTACCTGTCAATCAACCGAGTTGTCTAAAGTCCCCTCAGACATTTTACAGAGCAGTCGACAGTTTTCTGGTACGCCGTTTCTGCACATATTTGAAATATTATCCGATTAATATCAGACTAGTCAGCACATTATCCGAAGGCAATTCAATTTCCTTTAAGACATTAAAAAAAAATAGTCTGCCAATTTTCTGATCTACGTCTTAATATAATATAAAAATAAAAAAAAAATATGGGTAAACGTTTTCTGTGGAGCTGCCAAAAGGAGCAGAACAATGCATGGATAATTTTAAACGTCATTTCTGATAAATTTCTTATTTTTGCTCCGAATTTTCTCCGTCATTAATAAGACAGGGTGTAAAAAGTAAAAGTGATTTTTTGTCAGACATTTTTCCGATGTTGTTCAGACATGTCAAAAATTCCTTTAGAATTTCCCTAGAACATTCGTCAAAATTTGCATAGAGTTCTCTTAGACATATCGGCATATTTGTTAGAATTTCCTGAGACAAAGAGGTCCGGTTTCTTGTTAACCACTCATATGATTTTCGGAACGTTTTCTGACCGATTTCGGATACGAGTTTGGCATCTTGGGCAGCCTTTCTGATCGACTTCGGAAAAAAATGTTTGATGGGTATTTATGTATACAAAAGCTTAAGTTAGTGTTGGAAATTTGCATCAAAGCTTTCAATAGTTTTTTTTTTCAAATTGAACGCAACGCACCGCGCTGGCCGCAGCTGCCATACTAGCTTCGGGTCGAACTTTTGATTAACTTTTTTTCAATTAGATGTAAAGACATTACAAATCTTATTCATAATGTTTTTTTATTATAGCCTTAAGTTATAATTTTAAATATTTAAATAAATTTTTAGTTACCGTTTTCTTGTCTGTCTGTACTTGAATTTTTGTGTTTCATTACTGCTGTATTATTGTTAATCAAAGCGAGAAAGTGTGGGAGTAATTTTGTCTTAAAACTCATTTAATGTGATTATATGTGAATAATTCATTGTTAGTTGCTTTTGTTGCTGTTGTAGTTGTTGTTAGTTATCTTCAATTTTAGTTTTTTTTAGGGAGCTAGAAATTTCAATTACAGTTGTTATATATAATTTTTTGCTTCTCTCATGTATGTTTGTTTTACATATTTTGATGTTGTAAAACTTCAACCTGAACTTTGTCGACGAATGCATTGTTTTTTTCCTCTTGGCTATTGTTAAATTTTTAAAGTCTCTTTTATTTTGTGATCAGATTAAATAAAATTTAATGCGCTTATTTCACGCTTTTTTTATACGCCTGCCAGAGTGTTAGATGTAGCCTGGAGTGCTTATTTTCTTAATAGCAGCAACAAATTATTCAAATATAAATACATATATATATATATATATATATATATATATATATATATATATATATATATATATATATATATATATATATATATATATATATATATATATATATATATATATATATATATATATATATATATATATATATATATATATATATATATATATATATATATATATATATATATATATATATATATATATATATATATATATATATATATATATATAAAGGAGAAATAAATGCTATTAAAAGGTATAAAAATGATCGAGATGCATAAGTATGTACATGTTTGCATACACATAACTTGACAATCTATTAATATGTATATTGTACGTACATACATACACATATGCCTATTTGACAATAATACCTTCGGATCATAAACATTTTGTTGCATTCATTGTTATTTCGTATTTCCGGTATTGGAAAATAAAAATTCGTTCAGTATTTGTAGTATTTTGAAATATATTTTTAAAAAAGTTTGAACTTATAATAAAATGGAAATCTTATCAATAGTTTTTTAAGCATTTAGCTTGAAAAACAAAGTGTTTTCGCAAAAAATGAATAGTTTGATACATATTGCATAAATTTGAATATTTCGCAAGTCATCAGCTTTTTTAATTTTACAGAAATGAAATTGGAAAAATTAGACTGACAATTTTCTTTTTGACTGATAATTTTGGGATATCGCTCGAGACCAATCATACATATTAATTGATTTAATCCCATATTAATCATTGTTACTTTTAAGAGCATTTAAAACTTTGATTACTCAATATGTTGATTAATAAAATATTTTATGTTTAAAGTTTATATTGAAATTTTTTTAAGGTAATTATGATGGGCTGAGTACGAAAAAAGATATTTTTTTACCATTTTACCATCAGGTTTGATCAGGCGCGGATCCAGCTTGAGCTTTGGGGGGGGGGGGGGAGGAGGTAAACTTCTAAGTAAAACATACTATTTTTCCAAACTTCTTTTAGAAACTCTATAGAAATTTACTCGTTTTCACTCCGATTTCAAAAATTGTTAGCCATAATGGCCTGAATAAAATCGGATGACAACTGAAAATTCTGTAATGATAAAACGAAAACACTAGTATTAAAATTTACTAAAAAATTAAATTCAAAGTAAGTCTGAGACCAACCACACGGGATGTTTTTTTTGCTTTTTTGTATTAAATATGGAAGTTTAAAAGTTTAAAACTTTCAAATTTAGTTTAAAAAAGCGGAAACATGAGTTTTAAAAACGCCAGTGTGGCCTGGCCCTAAGCTCCCACGATGACGATTAATCCATTATTTTGATGCTAAAATCGATTAATTTGAATCGATTATTTTCTTTGATTAATTTATTATATCCAAAATGGTCGAAAAAATCCATAAGCAATAGACCCTATAGTTTGGATCCTTGGAAGCAACGACGGCTCAAATAAGTGAAGAAAAATATGCCACCTTAAGCCAAGTTAATCAAATTAAAAATAAATATATTGAGTCAGTTCGAGTGTCGCCTCAACAACATGGGACACTGATTTTTATTGGCAGTATCAACTTTATTGGACCCACGATTAAAAAAAGCATTTTCAGATTCCCTTAGAGTTGTCTGAAATTTGCAGGCACACAAGAAGCGAAATGTCTCAAGTCACCCACTAAGACGACAGCATTGGAAACGGAAGCGAAAAATCTTCTATTGATGTAGAATTTGATTTATGGAGTAACCACAATTGTTGTGATCGCAAACGTAAAAGTAAGGACAATGACACTATAAATCTTCAACATAGACCGTCTTTTTTCTAAAGCTGGTGCAATCTCTACGGAAAAAAGGAACAGATTTACAACAAAGTGCTTATATAATAAACTAAATTAAACAAAAAATACTGTGAATAATTATAAATTTTTTGAATTAGTCGATTATTTATTTGCAATTAATTGCGATTAATAGTTTCTCGGTTCGATTGATTAATCGTATGATTTATTAATCGATTAATGATTTTTTACCAAATGTATAGTGTGAATCGGCATAGAATCATAATCCTTGCATTCTAGTTACATACAAAGTGCGCTTAAAACTTTCCTTAAACAGCGACATAGTGGGCTGGCTGAAATATCCTAAAAAAATATATGTCATAAAATTCTACTATAAGTAAGACACGAAGAAAGCTCAGAACTCAACTTGAACGCCAGAAATAAGTGAAAACTTAAAATATGTTTCAAAACGCTGATACACGCTTATGTTCCTGATCTACTCAGTTACTTTGAAACAATTTATGAGTTTCCTTTTAAAATCGACTTCATATCACTCGATTTACAGAATAGGTTTGTCTGTATACTTTGAAATTGAAGCATATTTTAAAACAATTTTCTTTTTCTTTATTCATAAATTTGAATTTCCATTGTTTCACTTGTTAATGCATTTTTAATTAAAACGTTGTATGTATTGGTATGAAAATCAAAACTTTTTCTTATGGAAAACAAAAAAATTTCTCCTTTAAAAAAATGTCCAATGTATTTTCTTAGTTTTTGGCGTAAAACACTTGACAGCTGTGCGATTCAAGCAAAAATATTTAAAAACAATATCTAACAAAAGTAATAATTTCGATTGTATACATATGTACATATATACTTTTCAAAACTCAGAAACTCTCAGTTGTTTGTTATACTTGCACTTTTCATAGAAAGCATTTATTGTGCAACAACAAAATTGCTAGTAATTGTGAGGCAGGGCAAATGTGCTGCTACTTGTTTTACACCTCAACCTCAACATATTTTGATTGCCGCCTATTTTAGACTAATTTATCACGAAAATATTTTTGTTATTATCATTAAAATGTCTTTGCTATTGTCAGAGTTTCTCGATTTTCACGCAAATGTTACATTAAAATTTCTAACAATATAAAGCATTTCTTTTTCATTGTAATATTTTTACATTTATTTAATGTTATTTTTCCCACCGCCAAAAATAAAAAATTTAATTGCATTCGCATTTATTTTTCCTGTACACAATGTTGGTTCGTTGTTTGATGTTAAGGCATATTTTTGGTTGTATAATAAATTAATTATCATTTTTACTCATAATTGGACTGAAACTAAAAACGAAATTAAACAGAAAAAAAGAAACAATAAGTCAAACATAAAAAGAAAGGAAGAAAGTATGTTTTAAATTAAAGTTTTCCGTCTTTTGGTTCTTTTTTGTAGGAAAATTAATGATGAAGATAATAAGTTGAAGGTGGTTTGAAAAAAAGTATCTGAAAAAATTTGTTTAATAAAAATGGTTTGGTTTTTTGAATTGACATCTAAGTGATGATGAGCTTCATTTGTTATCTAACTGTGTAGACTTTCATGGGGAAGAATTTGTTACAGTTGCTATTGCTGATCTACGCTTTGATTTTAAAGTATGAATAAGTATTTAATCATATTGACTTTGAAGTAAATTATATTCACTTTGTCATATTTTTTTATTTTTAAGGTTTGTTGTTAAAGTCTTTTGTTTTGAGCTGAGTCTGAATTTTTGGTAATTTCTTTGGTTTAGTTTAGACAAAGATAGACAATAAGATACACAAGACCATGTTGGACTTGAGCTATTAACCAACTCTATTGTCAAACACATAAGCCATTAAAATATAATTTATCTGATTATATTAGAGTGGACACCATGCACGTGAATTGCGTGAATCATATAAAATCATTCATAATCGTGAGTAACGTTTTTATTAATCCCTTGAGTGGACATAAATGTGAGCATAAAAAAGTTCGGCGTGAGTAGGCGTCAGTGAGTGTAAATAACCGTAAGTACTATTTTTTCATAATTAAAAACGTGCGAAATATGCACTGAACCCAAAATTCAAGGAAAAAATTTGTTGTTTCTACGATTTTTTCATTAATTGCTACCTAACGTAATATTACGTTAAGTCAATCAAGTGGTTCATTAATTTTATTAAAGAGTAACAATACTAAATGCTATTAATGTGCCGTTTTCCATTGAATTAGCGTATTTTTGCACAAAATTAACAAATCTAGGTCAATGAATTTCATTAGTTGAATTTGTGTAAAAAATAGTTTTTTCAGTGTAGTTTGAAATCTCTCAAAACAATTCGAAAATTTTGATTTAAAAATAAGAAATGTCAATTAGGGTGGGTGCAGCACTTCTTTTAAAATGTTTTTGCTAAATTCTGATGATAAAAATATAAAGAAATGATTAGAAAAGTGAGCAATGCCACACCCATGCACAGAAGATGTACTTTTGAACAACTTCTAATACCGATTCTTATGAAACGTTTCACACGCATTTAGCTGTCGTGACCATACAATATTATATACTATGAATCTTTACAGAGACTTTAAGTTCTCGGGGTAATACAATATTTTGATTAGAAAAATGGGCAGTGCCACGTCCATGCAAAATAAAATCTTTTTCAACTACTTATACTAAACCGCTTCTTATGAAACATCGTACACACGTTTAGTTATAGTAACAATAAAACATTAAGGTTAGAAAAGTAGGCACGGTCACGCCCATACAAAGAAAATATTATTTTTCTACTTCTACTTAATCGATTCTTATAAAACTTTGCATACACTGATCACTAATGTTCATATGTACTAGTAATGATCACCGCTCATACTTCACGTGAGTCAGGCTAAACAAAAGTTCAGCGTGAAAGAGCGTGATTAAAAATATCTTAAATGCAATTTTAAATTTCTGAAGATCAATTTGAAAACTCTGAAATATAAATAGAAATAAATAAATGATTTGCTTAAAGTATCATACCCATTTTTGATCCTGAGAGCATATGATGGTGAGTTCAGAGTTACTCACGATCCTATCTCTATATTTATTCGTTTGTCACTGTTCATTTATTTGTTTGAATTTCAATTAAAACTACTTTTATTGTTTGCTACGAACTTTTGAATTTAACTATTATTTTTGGTTTCAGTTTTTATGGTTGTTTTCTTTATCATTTTTGTTTTTTTGAACAAAACAAGTTTTAAGTACTTTTCTTACAATTTTATTGCTGCTTTATTTTTTTTATTTATTTTTTGTTGCATATGAATTTGTGAAGGTAGTTTTTTGTTAAACAGCTTTTTCAAGAGAAAATGTCTTTGTATGCGAAATTCAATACTTAACAATGTTATTTTTACGACTTTAATTTTTTTTACATTTGTACTTTTATTGGTGTACAGGAAACTAATCATTATATTCTATGCGGAGAGTAAACGCGCAAAGATCTTTCGAACATAACCCAGCATGCGTATTAAAAAAAAAAAAGTTTGAAGAAAAATAAAATGAAATATTAATAAAAATATAGGAAATTTCTATGAATTCTTAGTAAAAATTTAATACTCACCTACAGCGGCGGCTGTTCATGGCATTATAAAGATGCAAGACTGCTCTTCATAGGTTACAGACCAGAATGCAAAACATTTTCAGCGAATTGGATTTCTATTAAATTTTTATTAAATATTTTTTACTCCAGTAATTTCACAGACTGCACCTTTTACTGTACGAATGCATGTGTTTAGCAAGACTGCGTGCCTTTTAGTCATTAGATAGACTTTTCATATTCATATTCTTATAGTAAGAAATACAATGTCTAGATTCGTTTGGTTTTAACTGTTTGAAAATGACTTCTAGTCTGTTGGGATCAGTTAAACTTTTAACACCGGGAAGTAAACAACTATGTGTGCAACAAAATGGGGCAATATTCCAAGTGCTGGTTGGCACGAAAAGATGCACTTGAAAACATGCAAATTGCCTGGACACACAGTGATACGCTTAAAAATTATTTCATATTATGATAAATACTGTGAAATTTAATTAAAAACTATTGAGCTTTTCAATAATTTTAGCACTGTTTTTATTTTTCGTAGTATTAAATAAAAAACGCAAGAAATTATTTAAGAAATAAATTTTCTCTGCAAGTGCCGTAGATTTTGTTTAATAAAATTTTCTTCAACTATACTTCTTCTTATGGATGTTCAAACATAATAAAAATTTTATAAATAACAAATTTGCATTTGCCGTTTTGCTGCTGCTGTTTACTATTGTTTTCTGCTGGCTATTTGTTTGTATAATTCCACTTTATGTTTTACGAAACAAAAGACTCACACTTTAGTTTGAAAGATTTTTCAAGTCTCACCGTACACACAACAGACTGACAATGCTAAAGATAGACGTAGACTTTACCTCAGTTAAGTTCATTTCATTGAGATACAATTTGAAACGCCTATTAAGCGGCGCAGCTGCAGCGTTTTAAGCTCTAACTGTGATAATGCTTGATTCGAAGCAAACTATCGCAAGCCGTTAACAAGTTTCAGTTTCATTTTGCTGTTGATCATGAACGGATGTCCAAAAACATGAGAGGATAAAATAAACAAATATCATGTGAAACCCTACAATATTGCCGAAGTGTTATGAAAACAATAAATCTAATTTGAAAAGTTTGATTAAAAGAAAGAATGAAAAACAAAATTATATTATAGTGATTTTCCAAAGTTTCTAATACATGGCTTTTATAAAATATTTATTAAACGATCGGTCACTAGTGAAGTGTATCTACAGGAAATTTTGTAACAAACAAAGTTAATGAATGGAACGAAATTAAAATAAAAAAAAATCCAAATAACAATTTTATGTTTTTCCAAACAACAACAAAAATGAAATGCGAAAAATTAAATATTTATTTAAAACGAGCGTGTAAATCAAGAAACAAGCAATAAAAACCCCCAAATGAAAAAAATGTGAATACTTATTTAAAATAAACTTGTTTTTAAGTACTTAATTATCACTACCATTTAGTTAAACCAAAGCTTTTGGAAATCTTTCCCAACTTCTCCTAAGTTCAAACATGTATTGCACCAAAGATTGTAACTGCAGTCTGTGTCGAGAGCTAAGAGGTTTTAAACCTATTAAAATTCCTAAAAAACCAGCACCTCGCCCTCCTAGTTCCTCGATTTTTGGCCGGCTGAATGACAATTTTATTTTACGTAAACGGAGTTCAAGTTCCCTTAAAACATTTCAGCCGCAGTCACTGAAATGTAGCGAAATGTGTCAGCAACGTGATATGGGACAAATATATGATTTTTGTAAACGTCAAACAAATACGCCATCACCAACTCCAGTAACACAAGCACCGGCACCTAGTTCGCCCGATTTAAGCAAAGACAAAAGCCCTACACCGACCAAACTCAATCACAAGGTTGTCATTTATTTTGGAGACTCTTTAGCTTATCGCAGTAAATTAAATTCAGCAGATGACACTAAAGAATCAAAGAAGGAGGAGGAAGAGGAAGTGGAGTCGAAACAATTAGCGACAACATTACCCTCTACAATAGAACTGCAAGTAGCTGCAACAAGTAATAACCAGCTGCAGAATGAGGTCATTAACGACAGTGAAGCATTCAAGAATGATGAATTGCCGCCATACATTGAAATTATAGAAAATGGTGTAATCAATATTAAAATCGAAGGCAACTATCAAAGAGCATCAGCTTTAGTTGAAAAAGTATCGAAACCTACACAAGCTGTTGTGGGCAAACCAAAGGATATAAGTGATGATGAAGGTAGCGAAGATGGTGATGTCACTAGTGAACTTTGTGATTGGAGTTTTGTGCAAGAATGGAGAGCTCGGTAAACATTTTAATTTTTGGCTTAGATTTAATTTAATGATATAGCTATGTTTGAGTTCACCCGTCAAAAATTGTGCTCTAGGCTGCCTATTGGGGAAGAATTTTTTAAAATTATGTTTAGGTTTTCATTTTTTTGACTGAGTGCAAATAGGAGATTATCAATTCATTTGTATAGTTCTTACCTCAGAGCTCCGCCACTTATAAATCGATTATTACATGCTTTAATTTTTTTTAATTTCTAATTTTTAAGAATTTTATCAAAGTAACGTTCAATACATATATATCTATGAATTTCATAAATTTTCTAAAAGCACTACAAATTGAATTAACATCAATTGGGATGGGCCATTTTCGATGACTTTTAGCAAAATATCTTTAATTATGCGCAAAAATTCAATTAATTAAAAAAAACTATAGGTAACGTTTAATATATATTTTTATACAAACCGTAATAATATATGATAAATTCTTAAAACTTTTAAGTATTTGGAATCAGAAACACACACTCGTCTTATATTTTCTGCTACTAAAGCAAATGGGTAATGAAACATATTAAAAAAAGTAACGTTCAGAATACAAACCATAATATCATTTAATAAATTTACAAAAGTTTTAAACATTTATAATCCCAAACATATACTCGTCTTATGTTAACTGTTGTTAAAGCAATTGCGGCAATAATAGAGGGTACAGAAGCATACTAAGAAAGAGTAACCTTCTATATAAAAAAAAAATAATAATAATAATAATAATTATAATAATAATAATAATAATAAGCCATTGCTAATGTTTCGAATTCGTTAAAAGTTTACTCTCATTTTTTGAAAAATTTAAGGTTTTTTAATGTCCGCACCAGAGACAGAACACACATGAGCAATTTTTATGATGAGAGTAAAGACAGTTCTTCCGTTCTTTGTTTTTAATAAAATGATAGATAATCTTATACTAATATATAAGTATGTACCTTTGTTATCAGCACCATTTTAAATCAAGCTAAAGTTGATTTTATTAATTAAAATTATTTTACTATACTTTCAACTAGAGATGGGATCGTGAGTATCTTTTCAATCACGATCGTGCATGCTCATTATTCCTGTACGCTCATGCATAATCTTATTAGTTTGGGTTTGGTAAAGAGAAATGAATCACAGTCACGAACAATCGCGATTATAATATACTCACGAAAAATATAAAATTAACGAAGTCATTTCTTCAATATTGGCAACAAAACTTATCAAAAACGTATTTTAAAGACTTGCAGTCAATACTGCATAATTTTTATTTGTATTTTAAAAACCAGGAATTGTTTTTAAGTAGATTTCAGAACGTGTCAATCTCGAAACAATCACGTTCATGAATGCGTACGTTATTGGAGAAAAATGTTACACACGATCATGGCTCATCATATATAACATAATATATATATATATATATATATGAAAATCGCATGAGTGGTACCCATCTCTACTATCAGTGGACATGAACAATTTTAATAATGGTTTCTGAAACTAATGTGAGAGTTTTTAGCATCGAAAAAATTATTACCATGCTGTGAAAAACAGGATGAGTAAGAAAAAAATTAATATTTTTGTATTTTTATTAAGTTTATAGGGTGATTCATATAATATTTCTATGAATCGTCCTACAAAAGATCGGATGACAAGTGCAATTATTAATTTTATCTCGATGTTAGAACTTCTCACAAGTTACATTTCTGCTATCATTATTTGGTTATTCGTTTATTATGAAATGTTTACCTCTTTTTTTTTGCTGCGAGTTGACAGCAAATTTCGAAAAATTCACAAGGCAATTCGAACTGCATTAATTACAAATTTACTCTCAAAAATATTTATAATGAATTGGGTAATTTGGTACTAATTCAGTGGTGGCATTCTCGCAATTTCCTATAGTTGCGAGTATAGGATGTGTTTTTTACCATCAACACACGTACACTGTGTGTGAGACACATAGCCTATTCCAGCGGTAAATAGAAGGAGTAAGGAGGCCTTCTATAAGGCCTTATTTAGCAGTCAGTAGTACTTCCACTCCATTACACACTCCTTTCTTTTTTACACGCGATATCATTGCGGGCCAAGGCCTTCCTCGACCCATTACTCAGCAGGCCTGATAGAAGGCTTGCTGAGTAATGGGTCTGGAAAGGTCTGCTAAAAATGAAATGGAGGTACATTTTTTAATCTGGGTATTTTTATAGCGGCTTCTATATTTGTGATTATCGTGATGTTTTATTTATTTCAAACTCCTTTTCATCCAAAGTAATTTTTTTAACATATTAGGGAGGCTAGATTTCATGTATTTGGAACGAATTGAACATGATGTATTAGCTACAACATAAACGGCATAATAGCAGCATGTATGATGCCTCTTGTGCGTAAATTTCAGTGTTATATACAAATTATTTGCGAAAAAAGAATACGAGAATGTCTGTTATTTCTAAAGAACATTTTTTATTAAACAAAACGAAAAATCTAAAAATAGAATACTCCTTCCAAAAGAAGCCAGTGTAGAGGCCTTCTAGAATGCCTGCCTGAGAAGGCAGAAAAATTACTTTTGGATTTTAAATTCAGGTCTTGGAAGGCCTGTGTAGTGAATGCCTCGTCGTAAGTTTTACCGCTGGGATCTATTTAGCCGCGAAGCACATACACAAACAAATAATAAGATAGTGTATGTTTGGCCACCACTGTTGTAATTGGAGTGAGACTCCAGTGCTGCCAGGTACTACTTTTTGTTCTCCTCAAATAAGTTAGGAAAAATCCCTAAAAATCAAAAAGAATTTTATAATATGTAAAGTTAAAAATTAAAAAATTTTTTGGATTACAATTGATAAACTTCCGATTAATTACTACAAGAAGAATCCAATATGTCGTTTCTACCATGTCCAACTATCGAATGTGAAAATCAGGAGAGCATAAGTTGCCGTAAATTGTGAGCTCGAATTCAGCGTTTTCCTAAAAGTGGATGTTCTAAAGTTATTCTTATTGAGTTTTTAGTCTTCTATGATAAATTCGGTGACAGGTAATCAATGAAAATAATGTCAATTGACTTTCTTTCCCACCATTAAGGGAAATACAATATAAATTATTTCCATTGACCTTTTTACCTGTCACCGATAAAATCAACATTTTGCAACAAGGCATGTCGTACCAAATACAGGACCATGGTAACGAATCTAAAAAACAAATTTTTTATATTCGATAGTTGGCATCAAAAATGTGTATTTGGTAAAAAATTTTTATCAATACATCATTATACTCGGGATAAAATGATTGGCAGAATAAAAAATTTTATCCCCAATAAATTCCCGTAACAGTGTTTAATATCCCCAAGAAAATTCCCTGTCCCCAAACGAAATTTTCTGTTCCCGAAATTGCTGAAAAATCCCAAAGTTTAAACGAAAATTCCCAGCACTAGCAGCCTTGAATGAGACTGCAGTGAAAACACAGTACAAAATCATTCATTCGATTGCTCTCTATTTAAATGAAATATTTCGTTAATTTATTGTATTTTCCAAAAAGCAATTATTTTGTTTATATATATGCTTATTTTTGTTTTGCCACATTTATTTATTCCCAAACTTTTCTAAGGTTCTGGAATATTTTTCGTAATAAAACCGTTGGAGCTTGAATATTACATGCTAAAATATTCTTTATACATATTAGTGATGTTACGAATATTCGTATTCGTATTCGAATCGCCGAATATTCGCCTCTTTCATGATATTCGTATTCGTATTTGCCAAGTTCAAGCGAATATTTCACCAATATTTTGTGAATACGTTCCAAAAAATAATACCTAAAAAATACTGAAAATTAAACAAAAAATATTAATTTTTAGTACAAAAAATTTGTCTATAACGCAAAACAGTAATCTTCTTTTAGTAAAGAAAAAAGAAACAAAATATATTTCACAACGACATGGTATTTAAAAAGTAAAGTCCTGTTAAATTAAGTTATTAATCATGTTAAAGTAATACTCAAAGCTCAGTAGAGGAATGTTGAACTTCGAAAATAAAAGTTTTGAAGTTTTTTCTCCATCAATCCTATTACGCGGTGTGTAAATAAGCTCCGCACCACTAAACATTCGGTCGCTCGGAACACTCGCCGCTGGTGTCACTAAATATTGCCTGGGTATAGGTAAAATAAGCTCGCATTTTTCCTTATTTATTTTCCACCAAAAATTTAAAAAAGTGGCATTCAGTTGCTAAGTTAATAAGTTCAAATTCGGCCATCGGAATATCATAATAATGTTAAATACCTATAGTATTGTGACAGTTTTTCTGAATTTATTCTTATTGACGCAAAGGGTAGATCTTTTTTCAATTAAATTTCAGATATTCGTATTCGTATTCGTATTCGCGAATATTAAAAATTGATATTCGTAACATCACTAATACATATAGAAAATTTGTAAACTTATTTGCATAAGCCCAATCAATAAGTAGGTCAGTAAGTCATAGAATTATCGTAAAATTGGTTTTTTTTGTAAATTGGTAACGTTACTTTTCACTGTTATCAAATTTAAAAAGATCATTTAGTTTTTGATCATAAAACAAAAATCTAAAATCATGTCGCTTACAACTTTTTATGTATTCGCATTTTATATTTTAAAACAAAGATAATTTGACTGTTATTTGTTTGTTTTTAAATTATAGGGCATTAAAATTAATTAGGAATATCAAACCTTCCCAATAATTAGTACCTACTTGGCTTGAGGTCTTTTTATGTTTTGTGAATATTGACCTATTTCGAAACATTTCAAGTTCTTTTTTTTATTACAAATTTTTATTAATGATATTCTATTTTATATTAATCCACAAAATTGGGTGTCAGAACAACGCACAATGTCTCTATGCCTTTTGAACTTAATACTATTCTTTTGTTGGAACAAAAATAGAAATTCCAAACGCACAAAGAAGTAATAAAACATGATATGATATTCATGAATTTGTAAGAATATATATTTTAATCATATACTTTTTTTAATGGGCATGTTCTTTTGATTTTAATCTCTTCTTAACATTTCTTTTTGTAGCTGTTGCGATGTGTCTCTGTTGATACGTATTCGTATGCAAATGCTGAAACGTTTCTCTGAATACTTGAACGAAAGATGAAATATAAATTATGCTACTGAGCTTTAAAAATAGTGACATAATTTCAGTTTGATTGTCAGTCCAGTGTTCGAATAACAGTTATGTTTATTATTACTGTACATAAATGCAAACAAAGCAAAAAAAAAAAGAATAGTTCTTTATTTGAAAAAAATTAAAATTATAATAATTATACATTCATATGTATGCGCAGTGTTTGTTTGTATATATGTATGTGTCTGTTTGATAATAATGATCTTTGTTATAAATTCAGTTCAAAGAGTTTTGTTTGTAAAGCTATTTTATTTAACTATTAGATAATGACTTTGTTGCAAAACTTAATATCTTTTTAGGCCAATTGGTAACATACGACCGGAGGTAAATTCACAGCAAAACAGTGCAACTCCTTTTTCATACACATCGGGTTTGCACATTTCAACACCCAACCACTCAAGTGCCAATATTTCACCATTAAGCGGAGCAAGTCAACACACTCCATTAACATCATCGGGGCGTATACAAAACCCAGCAGTGGCTACACCAGCACCCAGAGTTCCCAAAGAATTGGCTCAGCGACCTCTGATACCAACAATGACAGGGAATAGCACCATGTGTGCCACTCCGACAAATGGTTCCTCATATTTTGAGAATTGCCAAACAAAACTTAATACATCTACGGCTTCAAATTGTAATAATATAACCAAACCGATACCACAGCGAGCGATAGCTGGACCGGCTCGTCTAACCGTTCAAAGTACTCCTGTAAGATCGCAACCTCCTATGTTAAGTGGCAGCCTGAATCATCAGCAACTAAATACCAATACACCTCTGAGGAACTGTGAAAAATCTGCTTTGGATTTCAGTTCTTCTAATATAGGTATTCCAATTGACTCCAGTTATCAACACAGTCCGAGTGGTTCCAGCAAACCTAATCATTCTACACGTACTCATCACCATGAATTCCGTGCTTTAGAACGAGTACAAGAGTGTCATAGTTCCTCGGATGAAAATCGTTCATCTGGACATGCTAGTATGTCGGATACTGGTGGTCATGGTAGTTCTTCTCCAGGTGGGGTAGCATTGGGTCCTTTGCCAGAAGATCGCTTAGCTGCTGGAGTTACAAATCGTAGCACACGGTCACGTACTACTGCAAACCATCCCAGAGTTCGACATCGTGCGACACCTGCCAAAGCTCCCTGGAGTGGAAATGGTCTAGAAGACATCAAGTTGGCCATACAGCAGCTTACAATGCGTTCACAAACTAGTACAAGCACCTACAGCAGTATTAGTGCTGGTTCGGAAAGTTCCGAACCAGTAAGACGTTTAGGTCGGTATGCTTCCCTGGAAACCGTGAATACAAATGTAACCAGTGCCGATGAATTTGTGTGGGTAGATTCTCACAATCGTTTAGTAGAGTTGCAGCATCCTCCTTGGAGCCAGCATTGCATAATGAAAGTTATACGTGAAGGGCGATGCAAAGATCAGTCAGATCGAATATCACCCGATGCAGCTTCCCGTTTGGTCTATTTGCTACAAAGGGCTCTAGTACGTATAGCTCGTGAGGTCCAGCGTCTATCTTCCAATCTTGGTTTGTGTTCAAAGCAAGAAGTTGCGGGTGCTTTTAAAATTGTTCTTTGTCCTGTTCTGGCAGACTCTTGCATTAAAGCATGTCTTCGAGCGGCTGTCATGTTTGCAGTACCAGGCGATAGTGCTCTTAAACAAAGTAAATCATCTAGAGCTGGTATACAACTTTCAGTGGGGAGATTTCATCGTTGGATGACTGATTCTAGGCTAGGAAAATTTATACATGAATATGCTGCTGTATATTTATGTGCTGGCATTGAAAATCTACTGGAGGAAATATTGTTGCAATGTTTACCTTCCGACTCGTCATCTCAATTAACTGCAGCTGCTCTTGAACATACCATTTCAATATCTGGTGATATGTGGGGGCTTCTGCAACCTTTTGCTCATCTTAATGCGGGCCGCATAGCATCGGGTGCCTTAACAATGCCTCGGTGGGCAAGTCAGTCATCTCTGGGCACGGGTACCCATCAAAGCGGCTCTTCAGCGGGCAGTAGCAATATAAGTCTGGAGCCTTGTTTACTTACCACTTGTGTAGGCAGTGTAAACGAACTAAAAGAGCTAACGCTAAGAGCTCAACAAAAGTTTCAACATTGTGCAATATCTAATGCGGCTTTATCCGCTCTTTTTTATTTTATGAGATGCTCACAATTAGAGCATAGTGAGTTTGGTTCCCAGCAGGGAGCAGTTAGTACGAACAACTCGAATACTAACAGTAGTCAGAATGTGCAAGAGCTCTGCTATGAACGAGCATATGTAGTGCTACCGCCTTTGGTGGAATGGTTACGAGTAGCATCGGCTCATGCTGAATACCGTAACGCTGTTATGGTGGACAAAGATGATATAATGCAGGCGGCTAGATTGTTACTGCCAGGTGTAGATTGTCCTATGCGTTCAGTGACACATGACGAAGAGCTTCCAACGAAAAAAACGCATTTTCCTCACTTAGCAACAGCCACGCCCATACCAATGACTATAAGTGAGGATACATCTGAGTTGGGGAAACGTGCAACAATTGCGTTGGCTTTCAATTTAATGCTAACCGGAAGAGCTGAACTATTAGCTCAGGCTTCAAACTTGCTACCGCCAACTACCCGCTATGATACGTTGAATCATGCAGGCATGTCGGCTTTAATGATAGCCAGCATAAGAAACGATGAAGTGGTTATTCAAGCTCTACTAGATGCTGGCTGCGATCCAAACATTGAAGTTCCTGCTATTGGCAATGCCAGCTATCCTGCCATTCAATTAGATACTCAACATTGGACGGCTGTAACATTTGCAGCTAGCCGAACCAATTACTTGGCTTTGAGGTGCCTCTTGGAACGTGGTGGTAAAGTCGAAGGCGGGGCAAGACAGAGTGAAGACAAACATACATTAACACCATTGCAAGTTGCTTGTGGCTCTGGTAATATAGAAATAGTTGCTTTGCTTCTTCTTCATGGAGCAAATGCTTTTCTATCTACTCAACAAAAGGATTCAATGAGTTTTGCTGGTTCAGCACAAAGAGGTTGTTACTGTGCAATATCCGTAGCTGCAGCTCATGGTCAACGCTCTGTACTGCGGAAACTTTTGTCAACTCCAATATCTCAAGGCTCTAAGGATGTCTTGTCCTTGGAAGAAATGCTGGCTGAGGGTGATAGTCCAAGTGCTCGGGCAACTACTGTGGCTGATCGTTTGGCGAATAGTGAAATTGCAAATACTCTTAGCAAAGCTCAAATCAAGAGCCTTCAAGAAGCTATGTACCACAGCGCTGAAAACAATCACTTAGGTGGGTTTGAATGGATTTAAAAATAGATTTCATTTGTTAATTAAATACATTAATTCTATAGATATTACGATTGAATTGCGAACCCTAGGTGTTCCTTGGACTTTGCATTGCTGGATGCATGCATTAGCGGCAGCGCATGAAATACGTCTAGATGCTGTTATAGATCAATTGCTACAAGATTTTCTACAAGTATGTCCCGACGACTATAGTGTACAATTTGTTAGCGAATGCTTGCCTTTGCTTTTCAATATATTCCGTTATAGCAAAAATGAAGGTACTACCTTGTTGCTGGCTGACATATTTGCCACCTGTTTCGGCTGGCAGCAAATTAAACCTATTAAGGAACCTGTTTCTCAACCTGTAAATAGCTCTCGTATTGATCCGAAGTTTGTAAATAATCCTGAATTAAGTGATGTCACTTTTAGGTGAGTTGACCATTAAGACGTTTTATATTTTTCTATTTTACTATTTTTTATTATTTAGAGTTGAAGGGAAAATATTTTTTGGCCACAAAATCGTGCTAGTAACGGCTTCGCCTAGATTCCAAAATATGCTCAGCTCTAAGTTAAGTGAAGGCACCACACCCACTGTTCAAATCAATGATATCCGTTATCATATTTTCCAATTGGTCATGCAGTATTTATATAGTGGGGGCTGCAGTAGTTTGGACGTTTCTAAAGGAGATGTTTTAGAATTAATGGCAGCTGCAAGTTTCTTCCAATTAGAGGGATTGCTACGATATACGGAGTCCAGATGTTCCGATATGATTGATATTGATAATGTTGTGGCCATGTATATACATGCCAAAGTAAAAGTCTTTTGCGTTTTTCTTTAAGAGAGTGGAAATAAAGTCTGCCTTATTTTCAGGTCTACAATGCCATCAAATTACTGGAATTTTGTCAAGGCTTCCTGCTGCAAAATATGGTGGCTCTGTTGACTTATGATGACTCTGTAAAAAGATTGTTATTTGCTAAAAAGATACCCAATCATGATGTTTTAACTGGCCTTTTACAGGCGTTACAACAACGTATTAAAGAGCGTAAGTCCATGGGGACTTGTAATTTTCGACAACATCTAAATACGCCCTCCTTAACTGGAATATCAATGAATAATACCAATACTTTGGTGGGGCAAAAATGAAAACGATTCAACGAAACTTCTATAAGACTCTGTTAAATAAAAAGTTATTTAGTTATACGGTTTTTGTTTAGTATTGATGTAGCGTTAATTAAAGAAATCTTTCACTTGGTTAGGCATATCAGAACTTGTGTATATGTATGTAAGTAAGTATTGTATTGTATTGTATTGTATTTTTTTTTTGTAAAGAGTCTTTGTGTATTATTTTAATTAAATTTAAAATTAAATATTGTTCTTCCATGTATTTATACTGTCTGTTTAGTTATGATTAAACAAAGAATTACCATTTGGACTGTTAAACTCATACGAGAGTTATTTTTATTAAAGAAAAAACAAACAAAAGAAGAAAATTTGAAATATATTTTGATGAGCATCGCAATTAGAAAATATTTATTTATTTAAATATTCTATGTTTAGCTAATTTTATCGAAAGAAGTTTTAAAAATAAATGTTGATGATTTCAATTTAGATCATATACTTAGTTATTTGGAAGCTATTTAATCTAATTGTCTTCCTTCTTCTTAAGAACGTTTACGTCGCTATCGTCAACATCCTCGTCGTCATCTTGCTTTTTAGCGGCAGGACGTAGACTATTTTCCCTGGCTGCCACTGATATAATTTCAGGAATATTACTTCCAACAGGCACAAAACCTTTATTGTTAGCCTGGTAATGGACTACAACCTCTTTGCCATCGGAATCAAAGAACGAATAAGCACCATTAATTTCTAAATGCTGATCTGCTGTACCAGGATTTTTTACTACAGCGGTTTCTTCGCGATAACTGCCATCGGCACCACGATAATGAAAGCTATAAGAACCATCTGTCTGGTGGTCAGAGCTAGATTCTAATATTTCCACATGTTGTGGGGGTTTAGTAGTTAATTTTTTCTGACCATCACCTTGGATAGAACCTTGATTCACTGCATCTGCTGCTACTTGATCATCATGTGAGTTAACTGTATCAGTATCATCTACTGGGGCGCCATAGATTTGAGAAATCAAAATAATTAAACACAACTAAAAAGAAATATAATGTCTGATTATACAGTTTTAAATATTTAATATTATTTGCTTACATATTTCAACATGATGACCGACACAACTGATCCTTTTGATCTTTGAACAATGTTTGATAATATTGCCGGTTAAGGCTGCAAGTTTTATACTCAATTGAAATACTAAAACTGGCAATTTATTGTTTTAAATTTAAACTTTTGTTTTTATTTGCTTCTTTGTATTTTTAACATAAATTTTGCCAAAAATAAAATTTTAAGCCGGTTTTCATTGTGAAAAAAATTAATTCAACTTCTTACTAAGTATTATTCAATAACTCATGTACAGTCTGGATAAGTGTATCACATTAACCTCCCATTTAACCGCATGACGCTACAATGTTGTTTTAGTAAATTTTTGAAATTTATCAAAAAATTTTAATGAAAGGTATTATAATGTTAATGAACCATTTAAATCAACTGCATTTTTTTGAACGACATGAGAAAAAATTTGAGATTTCGGATCTAGTTGTTGTGTGAAATACAATTTCTTTAATTCTATGAGTAATATTATGTGATAATTGTCATTGATTTAGAATATTAAAATTATTTTGTGCTATAAAAAAGTTTCATGCGGAAATTTCATATAATATTTCATAGTGTAAATTTAGTCTAAGTATTTAAAACAGTTTTGGAAAATATCTCATTTGGAAATATTCTATCTAAATTAGTTACATATATGACTTTTCAAATGTTTTAAAAGACTTCTATGGCATCACACATATATTTTACACATATTCATTTAAAGTTCGTTGACTTTGAAAAATCTAATTTTCACATGTCACATGTTTGTTTTGGAACAACAATAAATCGTGGGCCGAACTAATTAAATATAAGTTTAAAAATCCATTTTCAATACCACAGTGCAAGTTACAGGGTTCTGACTATTGATTCTGGTAGAGGAGACAAAAAAATACACATAATATACATAAACAAAGAGATCACATCGAAATTTAAATTTGGATGGGGAAGGGGTGTGGGGGATGGGTTGGTTTATTGTTAAAGTTTCTTCCCCTTTGCAGCAAATCGGTATATTAAACTATGTGTACTTTACATCTGAAATGTAGGTTATGTTCAGAAAAAGGCAAATATATTTGTGGAATATAGTAATCCTCTAACTCCCCCACATAATAGTAACTTGCAGCTCTATTCTAACAAATCGTAAAAAGCATCTCTAAAAAGTGGAAGGGCGGGGATGAAATGTCCACAAAAATGTTGGCCATAAAGTTTTACATTCGGTTTCAAAGACAACCAAGCTCCAGACTCAAGTTGTACGCCAGAAATCATTGAAGCTTTAAAGTATGTTTAAGGGTTAATTTCATACTTATTCACAATTAGTGCTCGGCATAAGTAAGCAAACTTCGCCAGCAATAGTTTTTTCTTGTAAAATATTTTGTGAAATTGATAGTTTTGAAGTTAAGAGGTTAAAAAAACTAAATTTTATGGTTTGTCTGCAAAATTTGGCAGGATAATTTTTTAAATCTATATTCACCAAAAGAGGGGTAAGACTGGGCGAAATCTAATTTTGAATACTAAGGGTAGCCCTAGTGCGCACATAGTACACTTTGAAAAACAAACAAAACATGCATACGTTTTTGCTTTTGCAAAGAAAATAACAATACAGCATATTTTCTCTGCTTTGAATTGGTGTTGTTGTGGGAAAGGCTTAAGACTAAAAGGCAAGAGAGTTCAACAAATTGAATTAGCTTATTTTAAGGTATTTTAATTTTGTATTTTACCGGTGTTTCTTAATTTCAGTTTCGGAAAGTTTTTATTAGTTTTTTATAACATAGTCAATGACGATTGGACAATTTTTCTATGAACCTTAATAAAATTATTTACATCTAGAATACGAACGATTGACACAATCCGATACTAGTAAAACCTATATTAGTAATAGTACATGTTATTATTTTTAAACTAAGGTTCGTAACGTTATATTCAGAAAGAATTAGATATGATAAATATTACAAGGACAGAACACAATCACATTCAACCGAGCCAACTAACAAGTGGTGAAAGTGGAGTTACGCATGTGCACTGACGGTTGAAGAGTTGTTCTGTTCAGCTGTGTACGTTGAAAAGTTAAATTGATAATGAATTTTCCATTGTTCCTTTTAATGTTTATCATTTCTAGTTCTAGTATATTTTGCACTGAAACTTTTTCAGTTTAAATTTGTAGACTGCTTTTCTTCCCCCCAAAATAACAATTTAATTTTTAAGTAAAATATTAAAGTTTTATTAAAATACATTAAAATTGATTATGGAGCGGTATTAGCTAGTTCCTATGCGCATTTAATTGCGGATAATGCAAATCATCAGGGAACCTTAACCCAAAAATTGGCTGTGGTATGCAAGTAAGAATAAAAAAAAACATTATTGGTTATGCAGTTCATGTTTTAACTTTGATATTATAAACTTCTTATATATATATGATTAGTAGTTTAACATATATCTAGTTTTTCTATAAGATTTTTGGGTAAAGGTTCCACGATAATTTGCATTAGCCCCAATGAAATGCACATAGTAACTAATACCCCATAATCAATTCACTGTATTTTAATAAAAATTTAATATTTTACTTAAAAACTAATAGTATTATTTATAAAAAATTCATTATGTTTATTAAAAGTTTATTTGACAAGTATTGTATAGAAATTTGTCAAATAAGCCCTTAATAAACATAAAACTATTTTTTATAACTTAGGCCGTAAAATATTAATTTGGAGAAAAGCACGCTATAAAATTAGAATTAATTGTAATTCAATAATTCCCAAAAAAAAACTTTTAATTACAAATTTTTTAATGCGAAGGAATTATAATTAATATTCGTTAAAAACTAATTCTAAAATCTGTGAAAATAATGAAATGAGAGAAAACATTTAATAATAATTTATTTGTTGATGGTTATTAAGCAATTGTCTATATGCATTTCATTGGCGCTTTTACCAAATCGTCAGTAGACTTCAACCACAACTTTGAACAATAACAAACCTCGTATTTTATGCACAGACTTTCAAAAACCATTTGAGAATTTATAAACGATAATATTTTTGAAAATCACAAAAGAATAAAATAAGTGTAGTAGGCTTAGAAACTTATACAAAAGCCAACAAATATTTTATATTCTTAAAGGTATATATAGCATATATAGAAAAATTTTACAAATCGATTTCTAAAAATTATAAAATTATCTTCGTTTTATATTTTCCAAACACAATAAACTATTTGAAAATTCTTTGCTTGTGTAAATTTTTATTTCACTGTAAACAAAACATGTTTTTAAACGTTGCTTCAGACTAGTGGAATTTGAAATATTAAATGTTTCTTATTCCATATAATTTTATTCACTACAATTACAAAATAATTTTTCCCAATTACCTCCACACAGTGGTAATTGAGTTTTAAAATAAATTTAGGTTAATTTATGTTTTCTTTACATCAAATATTATTTTTGTTTTAATGTAATCTTGATTTTCTTATTTTTTAAGTCATGCATTTAAGGCAAATTGTTTATATGTAGAGTAATATATTTAAATAAGTATGAAATTGTAGAAAAATAATAAAAAAAATATAACATTTATGAAATAAAACAGACCACAATTTTCAATACAATAAAAAAAACTGCTATAGAATATAGCATCGAACGGCAGCAACAACAATTCTTAATGCTAATGCTTGGCAACAGGCCAATATCGAAGCTATATATTATTTTAGAAAAGTAAAATACTGCAACAACAATATCTATCAGTAATAGAAAATCGCAAAAATAATAAAAGAAAAAATAGCCTTAGCACCACTAGCATCTTAAAAGCAATAGATGTAGCAGTAGCCGAGCGAGGCATGAGCAACAGCAGTGGCAATAAAAACATATTTGATTACAATTGCAAAAGTAAACAAAAAAAAACTACACAAACTTCAAAATTTCTATATACGCATGTATTCTATGTATGTATTTGAGTTTGCATGTGTTTTCAAAAGGAAATAATAAATTGATTTGTTTCTTTTTTAGCTGTCCAAACTGATTGTATCATCGCTGAAAGCCTTCATAGTCTATACGCCTTTTTCCCTTTCCTGTCGTCTTTAAATTTTAGCGCCAGTAAGCGGAAAAAGACAAATCAACTAGAATCTGTGATACGTAAAGTTTCAAATGATCTATAGTTTTCGTACATTCATTAATACATACTTACTACCGGTTCAAAAGGTTACTCTACCCATCTATCGCACATTATATATTTATTTTTTTAATTTGAATTATAAACATTCTTTAAATTTCAAATTAGAATATAAATGGCCATATGTTTTATTATTTTAGTAATTTAAGTTACATATGAATATACATCTCTCATATATATATCTCTTCATCTGTATATATAATTTACAAACATGTGAATGAACAATGTACTGAAACACATAAAACTATTCATTAGTCATTTGGTATTTAAACATAATTTCTTTGTATTTATAGTTTTACTTAATTTTTATTGTATTTTTATTATGCATAATTACACATAAACAGCTTTCTGAAGCATTTTAAGCACACAGAGATATTATGTTATTTTTTTTCAAATCATAATTTAGCCAATGCCTTTAATTTTAGAAAATGCAATTTCCTTTTGTTAAATTTACAACTAAAATTTTTATTTAGTGTGACTATTTCGAACTTATTTGCTTTTAAATCTAAATTTAAATTATATAGGCTAAGAGTCGTAACGTTATATTCAGAAATAATTAGTATTCTAAGGAATACAGAAAAATCAACATCAATTTAATTTTCAACGTACACAGCAGAATATAACAATGTTGTTCTCGGAAGTCGCCAATGTTATCTGCCTTTTTTTAAACTCTCTGAATTTTCTAAATCGACTGATGATCTTACTGATGAGTTGGCATTAGCACCAACGAAATGCAGGCATATAGACTAGCTAACAGGGAACAAATAAATATGTTCTAATAATATTCATTTAGAAGTCAAATAAATTTTTGTTAGTACAAAATACCCCCATCTCTATTTGCATTTCCATCGCAAAACCAAGTTCAAGGATGAAAAGGAAAAAATTGCAGAAAGAAAATTTTCATAGTCTAAAACGGGGCTAATAAAGCAATAAGCTGCGCAACACTTGCCGGGATTTCATCAACGGTTGCTTTTTCTGTACTTAGCACCAGAAGTCATTCAAATTAACCATAAATTTGCAGAGCAAGAAAATTTTACTGTGAGAGACTTTAATCTTCAGAATGATTTCGTGAGCAGAACCAAGGAAAATTTGATAACGAAGTTCTGTATAACAATGAGAGTTCTATATAACAATGGAAGTACACTGGAAATTTTTTGGATATGAAATTATTGTAATTAATTTACATTTTAATTAAATTACAATTAAAAGGCATTGAAAACTACACAAACATACAAGGCTTTGGACTGGATTCGAGTCCGCACTCGGTTTCTTCAAATTGGTTGTAGTTTTTGAGATATATGTAAAAAGGAAGCAGTTTTGCTATATTTTTGTTTCCAAAAAATTCATAGTAAATAAAAACAGCAAAAATTCTCTTCTTTTTCGATTAGCATATAGGTAAATATATTCGAATCAAAACGAGCCATATTTCATTAAAATCGATCCACAACTTTAAATGTTATTCACAATTAAGTGAAGGAACTCAATTAACTAAAATTGCTATTTTCATGCAAGATACACAAATTAAAATGTTACTGTTGTACGAAAAATCGTAATTTTTATCAATTGAGTAGTACCCTCTCTTAATTATGATTAAAATTGAATCTTCTGAATCGATTTTAATTAAATATGGCTCGAATGGCTTACCTATCTATGTACAAGGTAATAGTAAAATAATGGGATTTTCGATGTTAATTAGTTTTTTAACCGTCTTCAAAAAAGGAGAAAGTTTATCAATTCGTCATGTTTTGTTTGTATATGCTCCCTCAAAGCTCCGCCATTTATAAAACGATTTCGGATTTTTTTCTTTTTTCAAAGGATGTCCTTCCAGATTGGTCCCATTGAAAAGTGAGCAGGGTCACTTCTACTAAACCGATTCTTATGAAACTTTGCATATACATTTAGCTATCGTTACAATACAACATTATGGTTAGCAAAGTAGGCAGTGCCACGCCCATGAAAAATAAATATTCATTTCAACTACTTCGACTTAATCGATTTTCATAAAACTTCGCACACAATTAATTCTGGTACCACGCTTATTTTGTAGTCGGCTTTTTTTGCAAGAATTGTTTTATGAATTTTTTAAAAAACAAAAACTTTTATAAGAAATAATTTTTTTGGCACAAGTTCTACGATATCTCTGAAACTACTGAGCAGATTAAAAAACAATGTTTGCATGGGTAGAAGAAAATATTCTTGTCGAGCTTTAGATTTTTTATTTAACTGAATAGGATAAACCGTTCTCCAGTTATGCTAGTATATGTCGTACAACTGCTTCCTTTTTGACATACACATCTATTGCTAAAACTAGAACCAATTTGAAGAAACCGATTGCAGATTCGAATTCAACGTTTTAAGAAGCAACTTTTTGTTGGTCCAGTCTAATAATTTACCTGCATTTCTAAACTTGTGTTATTAAATCAATCTTAAGTTCGTTAGTTATTTCAGACAGCACGAAACCAGAATGGAATAACTTGCTGCTTTCGTGCATGTGGTTGTTTTTCCTCTCTTTAGGTGGATAAACAATAAAAAAATATATTTAAAAGGATCTATAATTGGTACTTTCACAACTGGAACTACAATTGCATTTAAAAATATTAAGCGTAACGTAATCGATGATGAAAAATAATTTTCTTCTCAGTGACTATTTCATACATGAGTTTTTTTTTAATATTTTATGTTTATACGAAAATTTTTGTTAGTCGATCTCCAAAGGTTTCTTTTAATTCGAAAATATTTTTGCTATGATTACGTCTAGTTGTTTTCTTTTCCACAAAATATTTAAACATTTCAAACATTTAGACAGTTGAACACATGAACCAATTTAATCAAACAATCTGTGAAAGATTTATAGAATATTCTTTATAATTTATGTATAAATAGCTATTTTTGTTCAGTTAGTTTCTTCTTCAGGGGGAAATTGAAATATATTTTGAAGCAAAATCAGATGTCTGTTTTATAACACAACTTTTTTCTATTTATTCAAAAATGGACAAACGAAACTACATATATACATATGTACTATGTATATCAGTATGTACATAAATACATACACTTGTATAATTAATACATTTTTATAACGATTTCTTCTTTTAAATTTTTTATTATATGATTTTTTTCTATTGTGCCAGAGATTGTGGATACGTGGAAATGCAACAAAGTAAAAATATTATTTTTGGAATACAATATTTCTTCGAGGATTTTCTTTGATTTAATCTTCTAAGAGTAATACAAGTATGTACATACATACGTATACAGATACGTATGTATTCATGTACATATACTTTGGCAAATACTTTTTTATTTTAAATTCAAACAAAGCCAAAATTTTCCTCTTGAAGAGTTTTATGTGTCCGATTTAATTAGCTAGTTTGTTTAGAAATCCCTCATTATTTTAGCCATGTTGGTGGAGATAATGTATCTGGTATTTCTTCATGGGAGACCAGAACTAGAAAACATTCATCACCCATGTATGTATATGGTGTGTACCTTTATGTACCACTGACCACATAATATTCATTCATCAAGACTCTTGGCGCCAAATTGCGTAAGACTGACGATTTTATTTTCTTAATTTAAGTGCTCATGCTCATGAGGAATATTATTAATGAATTTTATTTTAATTTCTTTTTTATTTAAAATTCTCTTTATTTCATTTTTCTAGAAGATAAATTGTAAAAGAGCCTTTCAAGTTGCTTTGGTTTTTTTCCTTGATATACTAAATGCATGTATCTAATTTAATGTATTTCTGGTATACATATGCGGTGAAAGTGTGAATACATTTGGCATATGAAGTTGTTCAAGCTTAAAAGTGTTAACAATACTTTATGAATATTGTTGTTATTAATAATAGTTCTAGCATATTTATACAGAATTTAAAATCAAAGCATGTTCAACTACCGCATTCCAAAGATTGAACACTAAAAACTTTATTTGTTAAAGGGGCGGATGTGCACATAAATATGTACGTACGCATATCGAATGTAGTGTGGATAGTGTGCACACCCTAGTTATTAAAGAAGTATCCCACTGCAAGCCATCTATTCCACACTTGTACTCGTATGATTAAAAAAAAGTTCTTAGTAAAGTTCATGATACTATTTTTAAACGGAAACAAATAAAATTCTTAATGTTGCTGTTATTGCTGCTGTTCCTCATCATATTTTTCGTTTTGTTATTGGTGGTGTTGTTATATGTTTTCTTTAGATATTTCATTATTTAATGTTTAGCAAGATGTTATTGTTTACAGCAACCATATACATATGTACGTATTTTTTTAATTCCCTCTTCTACGAAAGCAATCTAAAAGTTCTTTAAAAAAAGTTGGCTAGAGTTCGAAGTAGTTATATGATTTATTTTCATGTGATTATTTCGAAATTACACTCCCATTTTCAGTGATCATGTGTTATCACAATGTTACAATTCTCGTATGCAAATTTCTAAAAAAGTTTGTTGTATATCACATTCAGCCGAACCAAGTATCAAATGGTGATAAGCAGATATACACATGAGCACTAACGATGGGAGTGTGGAGGCTGTCGAAAATAACATTTTTATGTTCTGCTTCGTACGTTGAAAATTAAATCGATATTGATTTTCCTGAATATACGTCATGAGCCTTAGCATATATAATCACTTTGGCTTATGTGATACTTAGCGGACTAGTGCTATGTCTTTCAAACGGACCGGATTTTAAAATTAACAATTAACAACAACAAAAGTTTGTATGTTTTTACAAAATTTTTAAACTGTTTTCGCATTTCTATAAATTCATATACATGTAGGTGTTTGGTTTGTATAAAAATGTGCATTTTCTAATATCAATATACAAGTATACGTATGTATGTGAATATGTATTTATAATGTGTATGGTGTAGGATGTTTATGTTAGTTGAACTGCTTAGAAGAAAATTTGTTTCATGTTTCTCCAGCTTTTTTATTTTCGACTTTTATTTGTTTAATTTCAGGGAAAATATTAAATTTTAAATGCTTTTCAATAAACTAAGGAAACACAAATTACTTATTATTCCTGAAGTTTTATATGAGCCATTTTTAAATTTATCAGGCCTGTTCTGTTCGTTAAACGACTGATTTTTAAAAATCAACTCCTATAACAATTTGTCTATTAGTTTTTATGCTTCTAGCGTTAATGGATGCATTAACTTTACTAATCATTTATAAATATGGGGGTAAATCTTTGAAAATTAAAAATCAATCGAGATTTATCAATCGATTTGTCAGATATAATTTTTAATATATTCCCTTCCATTATGGAAGTATTTATCAATTATCTGCTATTGACAGCCACTTGATAAATTTTAAGGAAATAGTAAAAGCTTGTCAACATAAGTCAACGTGTACTAGTTTTTTGTGTCGATGTCATTTGGTCATAACATAATAGAGGGATTCTCAACTTCCCTAGAGGGAAGAGACACTTGCATTGTCATTGGAGGTAATTATCCTGTTGTGGTTTATTTATTGCTAGTCAAAATTCTGTACTATAAGCAAATTTGCTTGTACAGTGAGGATATTTTGTTAACATCTTTGTCCTAGTTAAGTGATACGAGTATGTTCTCTTTTCACCGCTCATTTTGTACCACCCTCATTTTCACCAGTGATAGGAAACATGTGTTGAAGACAATTGGTACATAGACTAAAATTGACATAAATTGTGTTGCGTAGTTTGTGAACTTATATTTATTTTGAAAAATTTGTTCAGTGAGAAATACACTTTTGACTAAGCGGCTATGCCAATAAGCAGATTGTAATCCTCAAACCAATGACGAAACCACGTTGGAACCATTAATTCATAAGTCTTAAAAAATGATGATAGTCAGAGCTTTACCGTGAGTAGCACAGAAACATAGTAAAAAATGTTTCGTACTATTTATGTTATAGAAATATGATTACTTTCAGAAGCAAGGATCCATATGCTATACAACGCGATACCATCAATTACTTCAGAAAATGGACCTGCTAAATGGCCGACCACCTCCTTAGTGCCACGATTTGATACCATTATATTATTTTTACTGAATATATCTAAAAATGATGCCTATGTCGAAAAACAATTGACCACTGGGAAGCCAACCGTGGCTGCCAAATTTGAATATTACAAAGAAATATGAAAAAGAGCAAAGAGACGATTGTTTCATAATATGTACATATCTGACGATTTTATACAATAGTAAATATATGGAAACTTTCATTTATTTTTTTATGTATGATATGAATGAAGAGTAAAAAAGCAATTTGTGTATTATACTGCTTTGCAAATTTTTATTTTTGCAAGGTGTACATTTTCTAATGCATTTTTATTAATCGTAATTATGATGTGCTAAACACATGAAAAATGAAAAATTAGTCCAAATCGATTATTAGTCTAAGGTTCGTAACGATATATTCAGAAAGAAATTCGGCAAGTTTAGCAAGTAGAACAAAATATCAGAAAAATGGGCACGTAGAAAAATAGACCAATGGTAACACTGAGAATTGCTGCGGTGAACCAGAAAATTAATACAATTCAGTAACGATTTAATTCTCGTATGCAACTTTCACGAAAAAGTTTGTATATAAATATAAGAATTGTAATCACATTCAACAGAGCCACCTTACAAGTTCTCATAAGCAAAGATACACATGAACACTGATGATGGAAGTGTAGCGGCTTCCGAAAGTGGCATTGCTATGTTCTGTGTATGTTGAAAGTTAAATTGATGTTAATTTTTCCCTAGTTCCTTGGAAAATTAATCATGCCTGATTCCTTCTGAATCTAACGTTACGAATCTTAGCCTAATAATCGATTTGCAATTAAGTTCGAAACAATCATATTAAAGCCTCATCCAGAGTCAAATGCTGGTTCGTATAAGTCAATTGAAAGGCTACTAAGTTGCGGGTTGAATAGTGGCTAATTGACTTTGATCGGGCAATAAATGCCTGAGTTATAGTGGATCAAAATTAAAATTTTATTGTTGTCCTTTCGGAAGCTGTTTTGTACCACAAATGATAACGAAATCTATATTTTTGTAACTTAATTCAATACTCTATTCCATTGCAAAAATTTTAAGCCATAATGGACGGAAATCGGATTAAAACTAAAAATATTATAATGAAAACACGAAAACAACACCACAAAAATGTTCAAAAAATATTTGTTGTACTGACACGCCCTTTCACAGTTTTATTATACTTATAGATTAGTACGAAGCCTACAAAACCGAATTTTATGAGGCTAGTTTGTATTAAAAATATGTTTTCGTAAAATTTTACTATAGCTCACCATGCAAAAGGAAGGTGTAGACATATTTGCGGTATTCACTGGTTGGTGCGAATGGTCTTGCAAAGGAGCAAGTGCAAAATATCGTAGCTTTTTGTTTGCAATCTAACAACAAAATACATTACTTTGACTTATTTACAACAATTTTGCAGCTTTGCCATACTCAAATCGGTATACCTTTTTTTATTGCAATCTCGCAACTCACATTTTGACAACTGAAAATATTAAATAAAAATTTAATACAAAAATTAAACAATTTATTCAAGAAAAAGAAATGGCAATTAAAATATACATACAAATTGGATACACAGGCAATCAAATCTCTGGATGTAGCCATAGAAATGCTTGTGTATGTGGGTATTTAAGTGTATGTGTACATTTTTATTTAGTGTTTCAAAGTGCGTAAAATAAGCGCTCACGAATAGTGACAAAAGTGTTGCTGATCTGTGTCTCTAGATATATTCGGAGATCACAGGTGTCTCTCGACTTCTTGTTTCTAAGAATTACAGCTTAGAATGGATGGAAAATAATCTTTAGATTTTCCAATATTTGTAATAGTTTCGGAATACAGAAGGTATTGATTGACCTTCAATAGGACGCTTTTTTGATAGTAGAACGGAATTGAAATACTCATGTTTTGTAATCATTTTTAAAGACTGTTAATTAAAGGAATAGCGTTAGACTGGCTTTGCTAATTAACTTTGTATCCAGTTCGAAGCAACGCAAAATTTTCACCACCTCTTCCATCACTACCTATTATTCAGTTGTAAGTTCTACTTTGAATTTTATATGAGGTAGACAAGCTTTTACTGCAAAGTCGTTGTTCTAGCAAATACACACATTAATCGCTACAGTTCGCGAGGTGCTAAGCCACCCCCAGAAGGGCTTAGCTCCAGAAATGAGCAAACGCCTCTCAGTTGTTGCTAAGCAGAAAAATAAATCTTGAATATAGCTAAGCAAACTACTTGTTCCCGAGGTGTAAGCGTTGAAAAGAGAACATCACTTAAGTAGAACGAGCTAATTTTTTCTAAATCAAAAATATTTGTTTAAGCTACAGTACAGTAATTTGATTACTATTAAAGAAAGCATCACAGGACTAGTACCTTAACTTTGGATCCAGAAACTCGAACCGGCTGCTAGTCCTTGGGAACCGGTCACATGACTTGTCTTATGACAGGTTCTCTTCACTCCCGGGAAGTTTCAAAAACTGAACGATGTTAACGTTTATTCATAAAAAACTTGCATCATACACAATATGTATATAATGCAATAGTCGTTGTTTCGACAACGACATATCGTCAAAAGCGAAGTATAGACGATATATCGGTATCGGATGCATCCAACAATGCCAGCTTAGAGCGTTTGGTACTAATTTTGGTAGTTTTTGATGTCTTAAAACTCCAAATTTTTAGCTTTTTTGATGTTTTAGTACTTTTTTAAGCTGCTTTTACCTGGAAATTATGCTCTTTAGTGCAGTTTTTAATATTTGTTGCGCTTTTTACGCCAAAAAGTTGGCATCACTGGATGCTCCCTAATTTTATTGCGAACTCTTATTCGCCATTAAAAAAAGTCGTAATAAAAAAAAACGACAGCCCATAAAAAATTAAAACTAATGGGCTCTGGTTCGAAATGTTGCAAACAAATGTGAAGAAAATGACTATGAATGATGATATTTAATATGTTTCTCTTAATATTCATGTTGAGCACGGAGTTTATTTCGATTCTAACAATATTACAAGTGATTAATGTTTATTTAAAGATCATTTTGTTGAATATCATTATCACTTATTAATAACACATGTGTACAGTATATCGCGTTCCGGAAAAATTTTAGCCGTTACCGACTACATATGCTATGTGGATTTTAAATATATAATTAGAATTTTTTATCAACTCCAGTTTTCGACATATACTGTTATGACAAAAATGAAGGCAGCACATATATGAGCATATCTTGAGAAGGCCATGCATGCTCTATTCAGTTAAGTAAAAAAATCAAAATTCGACAACAAAATAATCTTTAAGTCGTACAAACATTATATCTAAATCTACACAGTAATTTTGGCGACATCGTAAAAGTTTGAGTAAATAAAATAATTTTTTTGCAAAATTTGTTTACATTTTTGTTTTTAAAACTTTATAACAAAAGAAAGATACAGCAACGGGAGAGTTTTTTGCCCAGTAGCATGTAGCTAAATATATTCCAAAAGAATTGAGCCCTTTTTCATTGAAATTGGTCTATAACTTTTGATTTTATTCACAATTTAGTGACAGAACTGAATTGATATAAATTTTAATTTCCATACAACAGTAGCAAACCCAAACACAAAGTCCGAAATTTCTGTTGTATGAAAATTTAATTTTTATCAATTCAATTCTGTCAGTGAATTATAAATAATATCAAAAGTTGGTCACCAAATTCAATAAAAAAAAGGTCTATATTTACTTGGAATACAAGCTACTAAATGAAAAATCTTAACAACAAAAAATTTTAAATTGTTTATAACATTTTCATTTTTTTTGCGTTAAACTTTTATGATGTCTCTGAAAGTACTGAACAAATTTAGAAACAATTTTTGCACGGCCTGAAGATTATTTTGTTGTCGAATTTCGGTTTTTTTTCTTTACTGAATAGGGAAACCCCTTCTCAAGTTATATGTGGTGAAAGTGCCTTTATATTTTACATAGCGCTATATCGCGAAAACTAGAGCTGATGGAAACAAATGGAGTACAGATTCGTGTTCAGCGTTTCAAATAACTAAAGAAACGACTTTCATTTCTAGCGAACGAAACAGTTTTTGGAAATTTGTAAACATGTGTAATAAACAATATGAAAAATTAAGCTATTTAATAAATACATATAAAAGTGTTTACACTAACATGTGTGTTGTAATTTTTAAATTTTTTTACTATTTTATATTACAGTAGAGTCTCGATATTTCGTAATTGCAACAGATCATTCATTTTTTTTACAAATTTTAAAATGTTTCGATTTACGGAGTTTTTTGGTTTAACGGGGTTCCAATAAAACATGCGATTTGCCCAAAATCATTTATTAATTAATCTTCATCAAAATGATGATTGTTGAGTTGAATGTAGCATATGGTTTGTTTATAAGCACAATTTATTAAATGTTTTCAAATAATATTGATTTAGTTCAAACAAATGGCACAAATTTTTTAATTCTTAATTTTTATTGCTTGGCATTTCCAATTATAAGAAGTTAAAAAGAGAGCGGGATGTATGAAATTTTTATGATTTAACACGAGTTATCGCGATTCGAGTGTATTATAATGACAATAATGCACACAACAACAGAATGCAATTGTTTAGAATAAATCTAAAATCAAAACTTAGACTTGCTTATGGGTTTGGTAAACTTTATTATTAATTTGTAAATTATATTAGTAATATCAAAATTTTCCATTAATTGGCAATATTTATTCGTCAGTGTAGGGCAAAAATAATTCGTTTAAGATCAATTTAAAAAAGTGTTACTTGTTTTCATGAGTCAATTAACGAATTTGTAAAGTGTGCATAAATTAATTACATATTACACTTTCAGACAGTCGACAATTTGTGATAAAATGTTGGCAATTAATTTTGTTGGCCGAATTATAAGTAAATTGTGTGGAACCATAAAATAAGGAATGAATAAAATTTAACGAAAGATTTTTTTAAAATATTTCTAAGAAATATTTTTAAGTATAAATGCATATGATTTTTTAATATACATATATAAATATCCATATATACATATGTAATTTGTGTGAGAGTTTTCAACTGTTTATATCTGTACTGTTTCGTATTTCAATTAATGTACATATTACTTACATACCTGTTCTACCATAAATATCTTTTCACTTTTTATTAAAATTTTCGCATATTTTCTTAAAATTATGAATACATTTATTTTTTATTTCACCATAATTTTTTAACAGTTCCTCAAAAAAAAGAAAGAAAATATATTAAAAGCTTATTTCGCTTATGAATTCGTTTAAAAATAGAATCATTTCCAAAAAATACAAAAAAAAACAAATATATATGAATATAGATCAACTATATCCATACAAACAATATACGACCACAATGATGATGATCATCGTGAGCCTGTTGATGTTGAAAAAAATTTTATTATAAAATGATATAAAAAAAAACACTTTTGAATTAATTTGCCTCAGATATTGGACCACAAGAACGGAAAAATTTACTTGGTGTGAACTGTTAAACGCGTCGCGACGCACTGCACCCACACTCCAAAATTTTTAGAAAATACAACATGGGAAAAGTTCATTTTCGGTTCGTTTTCAGAACAGAAATAATAAGAAAGAAAATCACTAAAAAACATTTTGTATTTTTTTCTTAAATGTTTATTCAAAATTTTTAATATATGTATGGATGTTTGTATATATTCTGTTCTTAGATGTTAGAATGAATGAAAGAATAAACAATATTCTAGTTTCATTTCATTCATTATCATTGAAGTCTTAAACGCCGAATAAAATAAACAATTATAGAGTTAGATGCGCAGGATCAATATATTGTATAATATGTCAGCACCCCCATAGCAGAATTTCTAAATTTAAGAGAAGCCAATTTTATGGAGAAACTAATTTGTGTTAATTTATCATACCCTACAACAAGTTTTGCTGTGGAACAGTGGTTTTGTTGTTTAAATAAAAATAAATGATCCTTATGTACTTTCATCTGCTGATTACGATTGCATAATTAGTTTTTCCCTAGCAGCTCTATTTTTAAAGATATAGTGACATTTAGCATTTGCATAACTTACACCACTTTTTTAATTATTCGCTTAATGAATCCAAATTGATTATTAGGCTGAGCTTCGTAATGTTATATTCAGGAAGAATTGGACATGATTAATATTCCAAGGAACAAGGGAAAAATTAGCATCAACTTAATTTTTCAACGTACACAGCAGAACAGCGTAGCGCCACTTTCGGAAGCCTCTACACTTCTATCGTCAGTGCTCACGTGTATTTGCTTATCACCACTTGTCAGGTGGCTCTTTTGAATGTGATTTTAATTCTTATATATACAACTTTTTCGTGAAAATTGAATACGAGAATTAAATCACTCTCAAGCTGATATTAATATTCTTAATATTTCAGGAATGATTCTCCAAACTTTAAAATATTTTCTGGATTATTAATCTACACAAAAGTCTCTTTCATTTGTGTAGAGTCACATTGATGAGAGTATATCACGACATCTTACTGTTATTGAAAGGATATTAAAAATCGTGAGCTTTTAGTTTAGTCCTTGATTTTTTTTTTTAATTTTTTGAAACTAAACTAACTCATCCTTATGTATTTTCGTCCGCTGATTACGAAAATAGTTCTATTAATTCTCTAGTTTCAGAGATATTGTGCTTTATATACAAAAATTATTTTAAAATTTCTTTTCTCACGCCATCCAAAAAAATTTGTTTTTTTTTATATTCAATTTGTCAATTTACAATCAATTACGCATAAAAGATGTGATATGAATGAATAGTCCAGAAAATTGTTGTGCTATTTGTGCTGATTATATCGTATATTTAAAATTTGCAGCTTTAACGAAATAAAAAGAAATATTTAAAGGAAAGTTTAAATTTTTAATTCAAAATATTAGAATATAATCACAACGTATCAAAAAATAGAGGCTAGATTAACAATCAGCGATCTCATATTACAAAAAACTATATTTTTGATGGCGTGAGAAAAGAAAAATTTAAACTATTTTTTTATATAATGCACAATATCTCTGAAACTAGAGGTGCTAGAAAAATAATAAAGCTATTTTCTTAATAAGCGGACGAAAATACACAAGGATCAGTTATTTTAAATTAAAAAATTTAATAACAAAAAGTTTTGAGGACTAAAAACACACGATTTTTAACATCATTGTAATAACAGTAAGATATCCCGATATACTAATCAATGTGACTCTAGCCAAATTAAAGAGACTTTTATGTAGAAAGTATTTTGAAGTTTGGAGCACAGCTCGTGAAATATTAAGCGAATAATACAAAAAGTGGTACAAATTATGCAAATGATAAATGTAGCTATATCTGTAAAACTAGAGCTGCTAGGGAAAAACTAATGACAACATCGTAATCAGGAGATAAAAATATATAAGGATCAGCTATTTTTATTTAAAAAACACAAAAAATTCCAGTTTGTTGTGCTGTGTTATGCATACATGTTTGAGAATTTTGGGTTGCCAGTTGCTAAAAACGATATTATTGATGGCAAATGGCAACTGAGAGCTGTTCATTTCAGTTGCTATTTAGTGCTTTCCTAGCAACCACAAATTTTCATTTGTCGGCTGGCAACTCAACTGAAGTTCGATTGCTATCCATAATCGACCCACAAGAAATCCAAATTTTCCTTTTTACGGCAGTGCTGGGCCATTTTCTCAATTTCCTATACTCGCGGTTATAGGCTGTTTTTTTATCATCAACACACGTAAACTGTGTGTGAGACACACAGCCTATCTATTCAGCCGCGAAGCACATACATAAACAAAGAATAAGAAAGTGTACGTATGGCCACCATTGATTTACGAACATGTAGATCCTTTCATGAGAAATATCTGTATATATGGACTACATTTTCTTAAATAAGTTGAGAGCTCTCAACTATAGAGTAGGGTACGTTAAAGTTCGAAAAAACTTTAATTTTTTTATTATATTTTTAGAATAAACTATAAAAACTTATGCACTAACCATCTATAGAGAGTGAGAATGATGCTGAACAGAGAATTCGTATGTAAATACAAAGTGAAAATTGTAGAAACGTCTATGAATATGAGAAAGTACAAACAGCCACCCACACACGCCTAAAACATGCGACCATGACGATTGATTGTTTCCGTTTTGCTCAATGCATTTGAATCCTCAGAAAATGAGAAAACTTGAAAACCAAATAAAACTTAATACCAAAAATAGCAGCAATTTTCAACCAAAAATTTTTAAATCTTCTTAGAATTCATTTTTAGAATTTCTTTCCTTGTGAACTGCATAGCGACGACACATGTGCACATATTGGAAATATTTATGTATATTTACGAGAGGAAAAATTGATTTTATTATAATTTTGATTATTAAAAATATAAATTTTAATTAGAAAATAATAAGGCAAATTAATATTTTTCCTCTATATTTAGGGAAATTACTTGCATGATGGAAATAAAAAAAAATGTTTGAAAAATAATGTAAATACAAAAATTAAAGTACAAATTTTTTTTAATTAAACAACGTATAATATTTTAACAGCCTTATTCAAAATAATTAAACACAGGTTTGTTAAACTGATTTTCATAAAAAAAAATTGTTTTATAAATCTTTTATAAAACTTTAATAAGTATGTGTTAAGACCCGTTCTAGAGTTGGTTTTCTGTAGATATCAACCATATGCGTAGAGTTTTGATGGCGGATTAACCTCCTTCACTTTCTATTCAATTTCATATTAAACTGAAAGTTTATGGTGGAATACCAGCCGATGTGTGAAGATCTTTCTTCCTACAGGAAGGTATAGGTCAGGTGGCTGTTTCCGATGGAAGCTCTTAAGTCAACTAGACGGAAAATCGTTTCAAACTCAAGCAAACTCCGTCGGAAGAAAAATACAGCACATAAAACTTCAACTTTTAACATTCTTTAGATGAAATATACTTGAAATTTGAGTATATCTTTTAAACACTTTTTAAACATTTTTATTTAAGATCATTGGGATCTTTAATTTTACTGCTGATTGATATTAAATGCTACAAATGTTAAACAATTTACACTTCCATAATAAGAACTTTCATCTATTAATTTATTTATATTATTCTGAAAAATAAAATAATTTCCTGCTTGCCATTGTTTTCTAGGAGCGGGAAAGTTCACTATGCAGAGCAATTTTTAATAATCTTTGAAAGGCGAAAGACAGATTGATATGTTACTCCTACTATGGATTTTTTACTATTACACAGAGAAAAAAAAGATTTGTAAACGCAATTAATTTGTTTGTTATATCTATTAAATAATTAATTTATTTTGATTTTTTGTTAATACAATTAAGAAATTGTAAGTTAAAGGAATGTCAGAAAAATATTTTCTATTAAATATATCAACAAATAATTTGTTGACAAAAAAAATCTTTTTTACAATTTGTTTTGTTACATTTCAAAGTTATTTCAATTAAAGTTATTGGGTAAAAATGAAAATTTTCCACACGGTCTGGATTTTTCTCCTCTCTGCTTTTAATGAAATTCAGCATATATATTCTACTATTGCGTGCGCGTAATGTGCCGAAATATTATTACGATATCTCTTATGGTTGCTATTTTGTACGCCTCTAAACTTGGGCACCTTGGCCATTTTTAAGAAAAGTTTGTCATATTGAAGATTGAATAACTTTAGAACGCATCGTCGTATATCAATAAATTTGACGTCATTCGAAAGGTTTTACAAATACTGAAAAATTTTACTTTTCGATTTAAATCGCTTCGATTTATATAATAAGATCAAATTAAAAATTGTAAATATCCCGAAGAAAATGGCTGATAATTTCAAAACGGCTGGAGCGATTTCATTCAAAATATATTAAAAACAAGTCACCTCTTCAAGTCACCTTTCAAACAAAAGAAAATAAATTAAAATCGATCTAGCCGTTTGGGAGTTACGGTTCCATAGACAACCAGATTCAAGAGGTTAGATAATTGGTGATAACTTCTAAATTGCTGGACGGATTTTCTTCAAACATAGCTAAGAAAACTCTCGATCAAGTCACCTTTCAAACACAGATATCTAAAATCAGTCCAGCCGCTTAGGCTCTACGAGGGAACAGAAAGACACACATATACGGAGCTACACTCTAGCTGATAACACCCCTCCTTTTTGGTCGGGGACTAAAAAAATAAAATTAGTACTTTTATTAAACTGGCAAGTAGACTGGCCCATTATAATATACATATATAAAACATCATTTAAAAACTACTATGACAGAATGACATGCCGTTACCTTAATATAGAAACGCTCTAACTAAATTTTTTTGAAATCGAGTGCGTTGCGTGTTTCAATAGATGAACCTCTAATCCATCGAAATATGCTAAAAACTTGATTTGAAAAAAAAAACAAATAAATAAAATTAATTAGTTAGGGCGTTTCCGTATTAAGTTAACGATATGTATGTGTACTATATAAAAATTAAAGCATTAACATTTTGATTTTAATTTAATAAATTTCTTCACACCTTGTAAACATTTCACTTGTTATCACTGCTGTTCAGGCAGAAAGCAACACGATCGAGAAGTTTTTTGTTATTGTTATATTAAAAAGAAAAATCTTTTAAACACCTCCCGACTCAACCACTCATATGTACGTGTGTGTGTGCACACATTTTCATTAAAAAGAAAGAAAATTTTCCGTAAATTGTTTAGAAAATCATAAACAATCGATGTGGAAAACTAGTCATTTAAATTTCTTCGTTTTTTTTAAGTACACGAAATCCGTGGAAAGCGTTTCTGTTCTATGAAAATAAACCACCCAAATCATACAATTAAAATAAATTTATTATTCACATTGCTTTGAATTTTATTGTAGTAAATTTTTAATGGTCTCTTTTCTCCTAAAAGAAATATTTTTTCAAATAGAAATTTTGTTAAAGTAAACAATTTTTTTTTATAAATTAAGAATTCTTGTTTGGATTTTCATTACTTCAATGCAACGCCTAAGAATAACCGAAGAAAACTTTTTAAATTCAATGTAAATGACCGCTTAGTTAGAGAATTCAATTTGTATTTTTGTATGCGTGCTCATTTGATTGCATGATTTCTTTTTAAAATTAATAATACATAGTTTAAAAAACTTAAAAATTCTTTATTTACATGTACGGGCGTGGCACCAACACCTTTTTTTTTGCAATGAATCGTATTCTCAGGGGAACTCAATGTGTGTGCAAAGTTTCATAAGAACTGGTTTAGTAAAACTAGTTGAAAAAGAACAATTTCTCTGTATGGGATTGGCACTGCCCACTTTTCTCATCATTAAATTGTATGGTGAGACGAGTTTAATGTGTGTACAAAGTTTCATAAGAATCGGTCAAGTAGAAGCAGTTGCAAAACGATATTTACAGTGCATGGGCGTGTCACTGCCCACTTTTCTATCATAAAATTTTATTATCAGGGCTACACAGTGCGTGTGCAAAGTTTCATAGGAATCGGTTAAGTACATGTAGTTAAAGAATAATATTTACGTGGGCGTAGCACTGCCAATTTTTATAACTATCAGATTGTATTGTCATGGCAACCTAAGGTATATGAAAAGTTCCAACCTGGTCGGACGTCTTGAAAATTGTGAAAATCAAACCATAACGATAAAAACTTTAATTTGTACATATGTGTGTATTTGGGTGATGACTTTTTGCATTTTTTTTGTAAATATGCGAGCTCTAGTTCCAAAAGCGTGTAATTTTGCAATATTCTCAGTTATTTTCAAGATGGTGGGTAACGAGTTTTTTAATTAAAAAAAATTATAATTGTAAACACAAAAAATAAGTTTTTCGAGTAAAATATCACTTTATTAATTAAACAAAATCTTATATAAAAAGATGTCAATGGATTTGGTGCGTGAACTTTCTCACGATCGCAAAAAAATTAAATCGCTGTTCTTAAGGTACGGCCAGACTGGCAAATATTTGATTAAAAAACGTGTCCAACAGACAAGCAAAATTTGTATATCTCTAAATTCTAATATTTTTTTAAATATGGGTTCGCATTTATCAAAAATAAAAATAGCTTTTTGCGGCATAAATAACTTTATTTTGTGATATAAAAACCAAGTTAAATCACAGTAACCGTTAGCAAAAGTAGTGGTTACGTTTTTTTTGGCAAATATTTCCTAAGTATGAACATACCTTTACACTTCTTTTGGTGTTTTATTTTTTTAAATCGGACAAGCCGTTCTCGAGTTAAGATGAAAAAATCTGTAGATGATAGAAAAAAACTGAAAACGGAGTTTAGCGCATTAAAACCTCTATATTTCACATATCGTAACCTGCAACACATCACGCCCTAACTAATATTTTAATAATTTTAAAGGAGACGCAAACAATATGGTAGTTTATTTAATTGGCATGTTATATTTTTAGATTTTCTTAATATTATTGCTATTTTAGCTCAGGAAAATCTGATTTTTGTAGTAGCTATGTATGTTGGTGAAATACATCGGAATTTACTAAAAATCCGATTAGATTTTTTTTGTGTTAGATAGGGCTTTTTGCATTTTATTTAACGATATGTATTCTTATTTAAAGGGCCACCAATTTCTTTTGCAGACCAGAGTAATTTAAATCAAGATAGGAATTAAAATAATACATTAAAATAATTTTTAGACCAAAGAACGGGTTTTTCATAGGATCTGATTTTAGCGGGGGTTTTTTTTTTGAAATTTACAAAAAAGCTATAGATATGTTGAACATTTTCTTGAAATCTGTTTTTCACATTGTAATACTGACATTTCTTTTGGCGTTATATTGAATTGAAAGTATAAAAATCTTTATAACATAAAGGCATGGCCTGATCGTCAGCAAATTCCTTTTTCCTTTACAGTTCAATTGTTAATTTCTTTGAGCTTAGAAAATCAGTCGTTTACCTTGCAGAATTGGAAAGCTGCTACTTTTAGCGTTTTTTGTTTGTTTATATTGTTCCATGTACTAGCCTTTGTATTGCAATCTAAACTGCACTTGATGTCTCTGTTTGTCCCTACCAAAGCAGAGTTTGTGGCCATAGGTGTCTTGGGTTTCCTTGAAACCTAAACACAACATTTTGACGATACTGAAATTTTTTCTTCTTTTTCATTGAACCAACTTTCTCCTAATGTAAGTTTTTCATGACAATCTTCATTTCATGATTTCAGGACCGTAGTTTGTTTGTTCATCATCAGTGATAGAAAATGTTTCCGCTAAGGAACTGGCCGGCAGCAAATATAACTTACACTGGATATGAAAATGGAACTAATAAAAACAACTACAATTGAAACATTTTAATAAAAAATATTAAGTATTCTTAACTTTTATTTAAAAATTAAATTTGTTTACTTTAATCACTGAAAGCGCAACACAATATAAATTGTATTTATACATTGGTCTATGTTTAAGCCGTCAATATTTCGTACACTTTAACTCAAGATCTTTATTTACCATATTAAAATGAACGTAATCAACTCACTTTAAAACGCTAATTTCTTCATTAATAAATACATTTGTTGATCTACTTCAAACCCATGCAAATTGTTGGCATCGCCTTGCAATCGCATTAATAAACCTCCAAATGAAACATAAGCAGACAGTCTGGATGATGCTTCGTTGTGCGCTTCGTCGCCTTCAATACGATAGATTTTGCCAAACATGACATATTCAAAACTATCAGCTCTAGTGCCTTCCTGTTCCAGTGGATTATATTCACCGGCATCGGGACAACCATCTTCACGCAATGTTGTGGCCAAAACTAAGCGGAATTTATCACCCAATTCCATAGGATACAGCCAAGAATTTATGTCCAGAATTAAGTCCATTTTGAATGATTCTGATTCGCAGTGCAACCTGGATACACGATCAAATTTTTTTCCTTCTGGATCCATGTCTTTCACATTGAAAATATCTTCAAATAAGACGCCAGCCATATTTGTGCCAAGATTTTTTTCTTTTACAAGCGTGAAGAGTTACAGTTTTAGTAATATTAAAATATTATTTAAACACGAACCTCTTGTTTTATTTAATAAATTTACTAAAAAATTATAAGATCTGAATAAAAGAAATAGTAGCGCGTGTTGTTTATTATTTTTGACAGTTCATTTAAGTATTGCCACACCAGCAGAATAAAGATGTCAGGATGGTTTGGAAGGGTTCATGTCCATGCTTCAAAAACAATAATGCCGTATTTTTCAGTGTGTTAGAGCAATGTTTGAGTGCAATAGAGGTGAATATAAATATAGTAAAGCATTATATTAAAACAATCAATACTTTTATATTAAAAATGTAGCTCACTTCCTTTAATATGCTGTATTATTTTACATAAATGTATGTACATATAGTAACAGCTAAACTTCATACAGCATTATTAAAAAAAACCAAAATGAGTGGTACTGGCAGCACCCTCAAAATGTACACCATGTTAATTACACTCAATCATTTGTACGCTTTGAAAAATTTATAATGAAATTTCTCGCACACATTTCACAGTTGAGTAGGAGAACAAACAGCACGAACAGCCGTTATGTGAATTAGTAAAAAGAAAGAACAAAATTTGTGCTAAAACTTTAATTAATTTAAATTGGCTTTAAATAAAGAAAATATACTGTAAAAACTAAAATGTGCAATGAAAATGAATTTGTTATGGAGAAATATAAATTGTAAGTTTAAAAAATTCAGAAAAAGGTGTGGGAGTGATGAGGTTATTGTATGAGACAGCCAAGAATTAACCAGCAGCACATCACCCCATGCCGTAAAACCCCCCTGCACTATTTTTTACTTCACACATAAAATGAAGACATTTTTCATGGTGTTTTCTTTTTTGTGTTACTTTGCTAATACCTAAAATAAGTTAAATAATTTTATACTTTTCGTTTCCTTTTAGTTGAATCCAAAAATGTTATCGATAATTGTGCAAAAAAATTAAAGCAGATGTTGAACTTTTGTGATTTATTATATGGTGTGCTTCATTGTACTTTCCGGAGGGTTGAAGTGCGGAAGGGTAAGTTTTAATTCTTATTTTCTGTTTTGTTTTGTTATTGCTTTACAATAACAATGCTTACACATTTTGCTTTGTTGCCTGCTTTGTAAAGAAAAAAGTGGCTTTTGTATGATTAACGTAAATATGGAACTGCCTGTTAAAAAATATTTTTTCTTATTTACAAAAAAAGGAAGAAATGGTGGAAGTAGTTTTTTATGTCTAATTTAATCTTACCTAAAGTGAAATACACTTATTTAGTTATTTAGAGTTTTAAGATATTATTAACAAAAAATATTTTGTTTGTTATAAGAAAAGAAAACGTATTTGAAATTCCAATTCTTTGAAATTTCAATTCTTCTATATACTGAGATATAGATATATAAAATTCATGTTTAATACCTCTATGTAAATAGAAAAATAATTGGCTTTGAGAATACATAATCCATTTTATTCATTATTTAAGTTTTTCACTATAAAATTTGCTACCTATGAGATGATTCTATTTTTGCTCAATTTCCCTAAAATCGAAAGACTTTGGTCACAAACTTAAAAACGATTTGTTTAATTATTTGAATACCTACCTAGGTACCTTACAACAATAAATTTTTATCCTTCAAATTAAAAAACAAACTATTCGCGGTGGTTTTCAAAATGGCATAAGTCAAGTAACATTACTTTTGTTTCTTATATTCTTTCGAAATTAAATTTTTGCTTTTATGTATTTATTTATTAAGAAAAATAGAATGTCTTGAATTGGAGCTGGTTTCAAATTACGTAACACCATGTTGTTGACCATCCTCCCCATTTTCCTTTAAAAACACAATATCACCGAATCACAAAAAAAGGTGGACACATTTTGCCAGACAAAATTATTTCGACGCGCTCAATCCGAATCTGAAGTTCGTTTGGCTCGTAAACCCTCAAAATATAGAGTAAGTTGCGAAAAAACCGCAAAACTATCGAAAACTGCAGCTTTTTTCGGAATTTATTTCAAATTTCGAGACAGTAAGTCCCAAATGGACTTCAGATTCGGCACTTCGAAATACGTATTTTTTTATCTTTAATATATCGTCAGCTCATTATTGGTTTGACCCATCGACCATAAAAAAAACTGTGTACATGGGGTATATATGTTTAACCTGACCAGACATCCCGCTTTTGGCGGGATTATACTGTGTTGGAATCAGACAGAGACATAGAAAATGCGCAATTTAAAATAACCTGCCTGTTCTGTAAATCAAGTCGATTTGAAAACGCTCGATTAAGAGAAATTAAATCCACTAATAGCAAACTTTTTAAAATTTTTTGCAGTTTCATACATTTTAGAGTTTAAAATATCATATCTGAAATTGATTTATTATACACGATTTAAAATATATCAATGGGAGCATTATTTATTTTTGTAAAACGAGAAATTTGCTAGGATTCGGTTTACAAGAAAGGAGGTTTATAATGAAGGGGCTAACGTAAACGCCTTTGTCGTTTTTTTGTAATAGATTAAAGTAACACACAACCCTTGCTCTTTAATCTACTAAAAAAACGACTTAGGCGTTTACGCCAACGCCTTTAACTTGTAGGCTTTAAACAATTTACAATGTGTTTGTTTCATCTTAATGGAGAAAATAAAAACTATGAATTAAAAAAAAAAACTAAAAATTCACTTTTTTAATTTTAAAGCCTGTATATATATATATATATATATATATATATATATATATATATATATATATATATATATATATATATATATATATATATATATATATATATATATATATATATATATATATATATATATATATATATATATATATATATATATATATATATATATATATATATATATATATATATATATATATATATATTAAACCGACTCAACTTGTATGAAGATGAAAAATGTGTCTTTGTTACCCATCTCAAATTAAAGACCGGTCTTTTTCATGAGGATTCCTAAAACATTTGAGGGGTTTAGCTATGACCGCTCGTGAGCTGGACCGTGTCTAAAAAAGGTCTATTTATGCAGTTTTTTGGATATTTTCGTATTTTCTCCCAAGACAACATATAAAAAAATTACATCGTTTGAAAGAATTTCTCAAGGTGCATCGAATGGTGTATTAAACTTTACCATTCATACCATCAGCAACGCAGTATTCCATAAAAACACGATTTTTAAGCGTTTTTATTGCAGGTGGTACTTGTATTAAAATAATTTTTTCTTTTTTTTAGGAATTATTTGATTTGAGGCATTGCTTATTTGTTTCTGTGCTTAGAAACTTGCGAACTTTTGCAATAACTAGAAACACAAATAAATAAACAATGCCTCAAATTATATAATACCAAAAAAAAGTAAAATTTATTTTAATATAAGTAGCACCTGTAATAAAAACGCTTGAAAAATCGTGGTTTTTATGGAATAACGCATTGATGATGATATGAATTATAAGGTTTAATACACCATTGGATGACGCTTGAAAAGATCTTTCAAACGATGTAATTTTTTTATATGTTGTTTTGGGAGGAAATACCAAAACATCCAAAAAACTACTAAAATAGACCTCTTTTAGATACGGTCCAGCTCACGGGCGGTCATCGCTAGACCCCGCAAATGTTTTGGGAAACCTCATTAAAAAGACGGATCTTTAGTACTAGAGGGGTAACAAAAAAATTTTTTTCGGTGAGTCGGCTTATTATATATATATATATATATATATATATATATATATATATATATATATATATATATATATATATATATATATATATATATATATATATATATATATATATATATATATATATATATATATATATATATATATATATATATATATATATATATATATATATATATATATATATATATATATATATATATATATATATATATATATATATATATATATATATATATATATATATATATATATATATATATATATATATATATATATA